>CM060981.1:241080151-242466859 GCA_030765065.1 Deroplatys truncata
GGATCGTAATGTGGATTTATCCCCTTGCATCAGCCTCAGCCAGTACTTCACTGCTCTTATTCACAGTGTATTGTGTCATCATAACATCCCACCTCCTCAATACCCCCGAATTTGATGTGTCTTGTGAAACTCCAAGAACTCTTTTCCAAAATGCTACCTGTGTTTTATTTCCATGCTCTGATCTTTCCCACCCCAGATTTCACTTCTGTATAACAAAATTGGCTTTATCATAGAGTTGTACATCTTTTCTAATGTATCTACTGGTACATTCGGTATCCGCGAGAGCGTACGTAATAATTCATTTAACTGCCCACGAGCTTTGTAGTTAGTTACTGATAGATGTTTGTTCCATTTTTCTCTCATATTACACATTACTCCCAAATAGGAGAAATGTTTAACGTTAGGTCCCATACGAGAGGTGTCCCCTCCCGATGTATAAGGTATCAGTAGTTATGAACTTGGCCAGCTTGACATATGTAATACTTTTCACTGTTCGTAATCCGCGTAGTTAGCGATATGCGACCATGTTTACCCTACGTAGGATGCTTTCGGTACATTTTCAGACCGCAATTTTTCATTTCCTGCCTCGATTACGATTGCAGATATGCGTAGTAGCTACACTGATAGCTGACACGACTCCTATTGACTTTCTGTGAATCCAAGGCAGAACAAACAGAACCTGCAAGGTGTAACATCGGACCTTGAACGAAAGAAATAATACTTAGTTATATAAAATGGATACTTAACTACGTTGTTAAACAACTGAAATCCAAAATTGTATCTCTATCAAAAATAAAAGCAATGCAGACAAATTCATAGCTGCAAATCAATCAAGGGACCATGAATATATCTCAGAGCACACGAAACAAACAAGACCTCTAAAGGATAAATTCATCGTTAGCATTGAAAGCATTAACTGAGTATTCCAACCGTAGCTGTATAATCGTCAGTGATGGGCATTTCGAGAAGATTTGTTTAAAATGAACGCTTCTCTCACCATTAAACATGAAACATTTTAACGACCTAAGAGTTACTTCATAGTCTCTCACTTCATAATAACTCATTCCATTGTCGTTCTCCGCGTTTTATAATCATTGAGCTCAGAATTGAGATAAGTTAATAGAAAAACCTTATATGTTACATTCACATTACTTTCTCTGCGCATCTTCGTTTAGCTGCTACAAACTATTCTTATAAAATCATGTTAAACCATGTTAACTGATACAATAGTCGTATATTTGCAGAAATACACTCACTACAATTATCGTTGTAGGTGCAAAGGAGATACAGGAGAGCGAAGCGATGATAAAATGTTTAAAAACGCATCCCTATATGCTGTCTATGAAATTCTATACCCTATCTATGGAATTACAAAAAAAAACGTGAATGTGACAGCGCTTAAAAATGACGAAGTAATCTACAATTCAAGTCAATATCTTTAAAACCACAGATGACACAAAAAAGTTACCTGAAATAAACTCTATGTTTTAAAGAGAGCAGCACTTTTTGCGAAGTTAAGTCTGGCCTATCTCTAATAGCTTACCAGTTACATAAAATTATTCAAACCTCCTTCCTAATGAAGAGAACTTCACAAGTTATTCCCAGAAAGTTCAGGATGTACACTGTATTTGCCATGAAATTATCTTCAAATCTGGTATTTTAACCAAAGTCACTAGAATCATTTTGAGAAAATAAAAAGCTACAGGTAATTTCCCTTGTAAGTGGTAGTTTGGTGCGTGGGGTTTGTTTTAAAAAATCCGCAATTTGCATCTTCTGGAGGTATTGAACTTAATTTATTAAGTTTGTGATTAATCCGACATTTCGTTTCTGACAAACCGAGACAGACACAGACACACAATCACACAGGCGGACCTTTTCATAAAAATTTGATGTGTTATATTAACATTACTTCTAGAAATTTCAAGATGTACACTGTATTTGCCATGAAAATATCTCTAAGTCTGGTATTTTAACGAAAATTACTAGAACTATTTGTGAGAAAATAAAACACTACGATTAATTTTCCATTTAAATGGTAGTTTGGTGCGTGGGGATTTTTTAACAAATTTTCATCTTTGGGAAGTATTGAACTTAATTTACTAAGTTTGTGATTAATCCGAAATGTCATTTCTGACAAACAGGGACAGACAACCGAACACACACGGACCTTTTCATAAAAATCTGATGTGTTACATTAACATTACTTTCTGGACCTATTACTTTAATTTTCATGTAGCTTGTGCAAACTATGCCTATAAAAGCTTCTTTATACGTATTTCATGTTAACTGAGATAAATGTTTCACTTCGTTGTAGGTACAAGGTGGATATAGGAAACTGCAGTTTAAAAACATATAGTCCTCATTTATTGTGAAACATCTCTTGTTTAGTTTTTTAGCATTACGCCAAAGCGTTAAGGGAACTACGTGCAAAAACAACATGACATTTATATACACCACGTATCACTTTTTGATATGGGTTTGGCACTAACGATTTTATACTAAAGTCCGCCGAACAATGCAGAATATGTGCACCCTTGAAACCGATTCTCCAAAGTCATTCTTGAACCTTTTCGGCTACAAAATTTCACTGCTTGCAATTTACAATTTATCACTACACAATATTCTCGCAAAGGAAATCCACTGCTTCTTCACAAAGTTAACAATGAAGGTAAACATGTAACCTTAATGTGGGTGCCTTCACGTTTTGGAATTGAGGGTAACGAATCCGAGGACTATGCAGCAAAAGAAGCCACGAAAATCCACTTAAGCAACCCAATGATTGCTACACCTTACATCACAAAAACTCTTCGTCTCACCCACTGGTTACAGAACTATTAATGTTATACAGTACAGCAACTCAGTCTGGTAAATGTATCAAATTTATCTGGATTCCGTATCGCATCGGCATCCAAGGGAACGAGAAACCTGACGTTGCAGCTAAAGAGACCAACATGTATCCTCCAAAGAACTGTAGAATACCATGCAGCACTTTCCAGATGCAGGCTGTAACAAAAATCTACGGCACAAATTGCAGGACACATTTCTCATACGTAAACGAAGAAATTATGTTATATGAGCATGGGTCTGGAAACGCTTTGTTTCCATGTTACAACTCATTTTCTTCAACTCATTACTCATGGAAAACACACATGAACAGAACGTTAGAATCGTAAGGAACATGCACTCTTGGTTACGTCTGGTTACGTTGTCATTATCGCAGGTACACCGCCAGTGTTTTGTTTTACATGTCCGCGTTGCCATGTGACTTACATCATTGCTTGTTTACAGGTAACATCAACTGTTCCAGCGAGCAGTGCGACCTAGGCAAGCACTCGGGTTACTACTACTAGTAGAGTTAATCACAGATTTGGCTCGTGCAATGGCAGTGTCCACAAATGCAGAGATGGCAGATGCCCATTGGATGTATGGATTAGCAGACGGCAATGACTTTTGCGGTCAAACTTACAAGAGAGATTTCCAGGACGAAGGTGCCCCGACAGGAGAACGTTTGAAGCCATTGATCGTCGTCTTAAGGAACATGGGGCATTTCAGCCTGATACTCGTGACATGGGGAGGCCTAGAAGGACGAAGACACCGCAACGGGAGGCTACAATTCTTCAGGCAGTTGACGATGACCCTAGTGTGTGTACAAGACAAGTAACTGCAACAATGAATGTTCACCACATGACTGTCTGGCACGTGTAACACGACGTCCGGCTGTATCCATACCATCTACAGCGTGTGCAGGCACTATCAGCAGCTTATTTTCCTGCAAGGGTACGATTTTGCGAATGGTTTATGCAACAAAGTGTCAACTCTAATTTTAGTGCAATGGTGCTGTTCAAGGATGAGGCGTTGTTTCATCCAGATAAGATTGTAAATTATCACAATCAACATGTATAGGCTAACGTCAATATTCACGCAACTGCTGAAGTAAGTCATCAACAAAGATTTTCTCTCAATGTTTGGGTCGGCATTGTTGGTAACTGTTTGGTAGGGTATCACGTTTTTCCACCCAGGTTCAACGGACGAAGTTACCATAATTTCGTAGAGAATGTTCTACCTGATCTGTTAGCAGACGTGCCTTTAGCTATTCGACAAAACATATACTTCATGCACGAAGGAGCACCTCCTCAATTAGTGTTAATGTCCGTCAGCTTCTAAATGGCAGATTCGCTGACATATGAAGAGGTACAGGTGGGCAACTTATTTGGCCTCCACCTCCCCGGACCAAAAGCCACTGGACTTTTATTTGTGGGGACATCCGAAAGCTTTTATGTATCGAACCCCAGTACCAAATGTTTAAAGTCTCCGTGCCCGTATTATGGAAGGCTGCGAAACCATACGGAATACTCCAGGGATACATCAGCGCATCCTGGATTCACTATGATGGCGGGTTGATGCATGCATCAATGATCACGGAGGGCATATTTATCATCTCCTGTGAGAAAGAGTTGCATGTGGTATGCTGGTACGTTCTATTCTTGTATGTTTCCTATGATTAATGAGTTGGAGAAAATGAGTTGTAACATGGTAACAAATCGTTTCTAGACACATGTCCATATAACATAATTTCTTCGTTTACGTGTGAGGAATGTGTCCTGCAATTTGTGCCGTACATGTTTGTTACACTCAGTATATCCATAAAAAGTTCGCTCAGATATGGAATCAGCATTGGAACAACTCTACTGCAAGTAAACCACATGACGTCTGCTCCCCTCTCTCTCCTCGCAAGAACCAAATTGCTCTCACACGATTGCAGCTATCACCCACACCTACCTTACATCTCAAGATGATCCTGCTCCACTTTGTAGCGTCTGTAATTGTCCACTTACTGTACCTCATATGATCAAGGATTGTCATCACCGTACGAGTGCAATACGAGATTGTGAAGTTCTGGACATGTGTGACGTCATCGACAATCCAGGGTTTAAAGAAATTATACTTAGGTATATTAAACAAACCAAGATACGCCAAATTGTAATGTTGTCTGATTAATGTATATTTACAATGTAATTTACTATATGGTGCTATGTATCCTTATAGAACTGCGATATGTCTAGCGAGTTCAAGCGACTTAAAATAAGTTTAAACAAATGCTACACCATACAAAGACATCATATGTGAAAACAAATATACCTCAAGAGTGGAAGGCGAGGTGACTCAAAACCTTGCAGTGCAAACTGCGAAATATAATGTCCAGTACCGTAAACAACTGCCTGTGAAAATTCTACCTAGACAGGATCAAGTTTTAATATCCCGACTAAGAATAGGGCACACTCAGATTACGCACCGCTATCTTCTAAAACAGGACCAACCTCCGATCTGCCAAAAGTGTAACGTACAATTGACCATCAAGCACATTATCACCGGATGACAACTTCACAACAAATGGTGAAAGCGCTACCAAATACCCAGTGAACTACAATCAGCACTTAAGTCCTCTCCTAACTGCCTCAAGCTAATCCAGTCGTTTAAAAGTATAAACACGTATAAAAATCTGACATGGTACATGCATATGATTTTCTCTACCCTTTATAGTTTATTATTAGGTATACAAACCATTCTTGCTAAGCTTATTTCTCTATCTATTGCGTTTTAATCCAAATAAACCTTTGCAACAATAGCTAATTACGAATTTCGTTATAGATACAAAGAGAACAGTATAGCCAAATGTTTAAGAACTGGACGCTATATGCTGGTCTTAAAGTTCCATACTATATCCATGACATCGCGAGAAACAACTGAATGTTAACAGGACCTTAAGGGATTGGCCAACAAAGGAACCATTCGAACTATTAATAACGGATATCTCAGAAATGGCTTATGCCAAAAAACTCATTTGAACTAAATTGTGTGTTTTAAACAGATCTACATTTTTTGTGTAGTGCGTTTTTGTCTATCGCTTAACGTTTACCAGTTAAACAAGATTATACAAAACTCCTTCCGAATGAAGAGGACTTCATAGTCTATTTCCAGAAAATTCAAGATAAACATTTTACTTGTGATGTAAATATTCTAATATACGGTACTTTAATCAAATCAAAATTTTTAGCAAATCAAAATTTTCAAAAAATGTTCAAGTAAAGTATAGTTTGGGGTGGAGGGATTTCCTTGAAAATTTCGTGTGGCATCTTTGGAGGATACTGAACTTAAATGCAGTTTTGTGTTGATCTGACTATTCGTTTTTGAGTTCTGTTCACAGACACACATAAACACAAATACGGACTTTTTTAATCCTCTTTTTTGGATTCAGGGGTCCTCAAAACATGTATTTCCGGTGAAATGTCCGTATCGAATTTTTGTGTGGAATGCAATACCTTCTCCGCCTACTACTTACATGGTGGAGAAAGTAAAAAACCTATATAATGTTTCGTTCTAATTCCAATGTTCATGTACGATTAAAGTGAATCGTAAAGTCGGGATATGACTTTAGGTTAAAGCGACTATCAAGTCGGTTAAAATAAAAATGCCGAGTAATGAATTCCTCCATTACATTTATTATAAATGTTTAATATAAAATCTCATACTATTGCTTACACAGACTGTTTTTTTTTTTTTTTTTTTTTTTACCTACTGGAGGAGAAAAGTGGTTTCTCTGTTTCTTCAAGAACTCCGTAGAGTTCTAACGAGCGTTTGGAAAGACAAACTTTGTTAAGAACTTATTTGTTTTTCCACAATTTCGTTCTTGCTCTACTTTACCCCCACACAGCATTATTACAATTTGTAAGAACGGTGTACAAATTGTGACAAAAAGGTAGAAGAAAACGAAACAAAAATATAGTACGCTTCACTGAATTGCTTGTTTCTATCAAGTTCTTTAGTAAACTGTCTTAAAGTATTTTATAAATAATTATCAGACTGGTGTAGTGCTTACGACAACATTCAGACCCACGTTGTGGAAGTTTGAAACTTTAAACAATCTAGCTATTGTCCTATAGAATAATAGTGCATTTTAAAACAACTACAAGGAAACCTTTTATGTTCTACATCAATGTCTGGGTGTGCCTTTGGACAGAAATCCGTAGTGAGACAGAGAAATTCAGTAAATTAGGGAACACTGACAGCATTTACAACATTTATTACATTTATATTGAAAGTGTACCCATCTATGTTTCCAAATTAACTTCATCATTATATTAAAATCTTTGACTTACTTATACCAAAATTCATTTTGTTATATTATTTGTTGTTATATAGTAAATGAATAATCTTCGAGTTTCCAATATTACCCTGTATATGAGGAAACCTTTGCATGGCATATGTTAATGCAATTTGTGCAACGTTGTACCTAATTGAGATTTCTTTGGCATGTGACTTCTTTTTTTAAAAAAAATGTATATTTGATACAAGAAAACTCGAGAATAGTATACAAAATAACCTTTTCACAATTTTCTGTGTCTAGAAACATTCCATTACGTATGTAAAGAACACACAGAAGAACAAAACACAATGTAAAATAACTACAATTACAATGGCAAAGCATTCAATAGTGCCAAGTTCATCAAACCAGCAGAGAATTGCAGACGTGTTGGCTGACACATCAGGTAGTGATTCACAAGCGGTAAATTTTATGCATTTGTGCAGTACTTAAATTGCATCCTACGCCTTTCACTCAGTTAAAGAAGTCACAGCTAAATGCATATCTGTCAACGTATTGTAAGAAATGATGCCTCCAAAATTGTTGCCGAACAACTTTATTCGTCGCTTAGACGCTCAGTGTAGCCCAACTTCTTCGCTGCTCGCAGCTGTCGACAACACTCAACTGCCTCGCTGACTGAACTCAATTCAAACTACTCACTCACTTGCTGCTGGCAGGCTGATGTTCAGCCTGAGTGTTTATGCTGCGTGCCCATTACAATAGAATTTAACCGCAAGGTTTTTGATTCGGAATGTGTGTTAAGGATGACTTTTCATGGTTTGGGATGGATAGAACAGATTGGAGGAAGCATGTTTGCTCCTCGACGGCTATCTGTTAGGATGCAGGCCCTTCTGTACCCTAGTGGGAATGGTTTTAAAAATCTGCGTTTTTATTGACTGTTGGGTTGAATTTTGAAACCAATCAATTCCTGACTGGATTAGAAAGGACGTCAGCTTTAGCTCCTGATGATAAAGCTCGAGTGTTACCCGGTGTGTCGGCAAGTCATGCGGGAAACCCCATGTCGTCTGAAGCGGCAAGTTTTGGGGTTATAATCCCCAAGAGACCTGACAAGGGCACTCTGATTTTGAGGCAAACTCACTTAGAATTTTTCTACCTGGCTTCTAATTTCAGCTTCCACGTATGGAAGGGATGAGGTTTCCTGTAGTAATCTCACGGGGAAGAGCGGCCGGTACAATGGACCAAATGGAACAAAGTCCCCTATTCTGCGCCCGTTTGGCTATAACAGCCAGCTGTCTGTGGCCATGCCCCAGATCTCGCAGGCGTAAAGCATGAGGGGAACTATCAGTGCCCGAAATAGGTGAAACTTTAGGCGAACAGGGATCCCCGATCTTAGCATAGGATACAAAGAAGCAATAGCTCCCTGCGTTCGTGTGTGCATTCGCAGAAGGTTACACCACTATCTAGCTTCACTCCCAGGTAGGTGATCAGTCGTCCTCCGTGGTATAGTGGTTACCATACTAGCCGATAGTTCCCGAGGTCACGGGTTCAAACCCGGCGGAGGGCGATGGATTTTTTCGGGCGTAAAAATCCTTATGGCTTCCTTCGGAAGGGAAGTAAAGCCGGTACTCCCGTGTCGTAGATTTACGGCACGTAAAAGAACCTCAAGCCTGATAAAGAGGCATCTGAACAATATTACCGGTCTTTCACGCCAAATATGGAATGGAACACTAAGGACCACAACAGTTAAAGAGCGTAGGTGATTGAAATCCTCCGTTCACTTCTTTGGCCTCTATACCCAAAATTAGGGCAGTCTGCGGGGGTGTGGGCTTAGTCATTAGAATGGCATGGCTCTTGTTCGCGTTAACGGACATGCGCAACGCCGCTGCCACTCTTGGACGAGGCGGACGTGTCGCTGTACAGGATTGAAGCTCTGAGTATGTGTCTATTGGTGCAGAACAGCAGTACGCCGGCAGCATACTGGGCTATACTGACGTGCGGCTGTGTTGGAAAGTCTGCCATAAAGACGCTGAATAGCGTGGGGGATAGCACGGGGCCTTCGGGGACTCCGCCTCTGACACGCCTATGTGTAGGTGTTCTACCCGCGGCTTTTTAAACCTGCAGTGTCTGAGAAAACTGTGTAAAATGTTGACTAGCCGTGTAGGTAGTCCCAGATGGATGAATCTGTGTAGAAGATCCACATGCCAGGTTGTTGATTTCTGCCATCATGGGATTGTGAACGGAATAACTTGCGTTGCTTGAAGCGAGGGTGAGACGGTATGGAAAATGCAAAGCCGATAGCTATGGACAGTTCCTCCACCCCGCAGATGGTGTGTGGGTTGCCATGAACCCTGCATGTGAAGCAGGGGATCCGCGTCTAATCAGGCGAATAATTGCATCGCCTCGCGCGTCCGCCCAGCGACCGCAATCCCAACACGGATGCTTGGCATTGAAGTCGCCAGCAAGGATAGCACTGGACAGTAGGAAAAGGATTGTGAGGTAGTCATTAGGCACAAACTACCTCCCAGGAATCGAAAGCAGGTCGCCCAGGTTTACCTGGGCGGGATGTCAATCGCTAAAGTACCTAGCCGCAATGCGGCTCTACCTGTGCACACCCGACAGTCCTTTTATATACCTCCACAACAAAGTGGGATATTCTCTATTCTGCGGCTCCTAAAACCTGCCGCCAAGGAAATTTTCAGAAAGGCGGGGAGCGAACATAAAAGAGTTCGTTGTTTAGGCCATATTGCGGAGGTCATTTGTTCGCGCGGGACCGGCCGAAGGCGCTAACAATACAGGCGCCTAAGTAAAGGGGCCAGCATGCTCTCACACTAACGGAGTCCGCCGGAATCTTTGCGAACGTGGTCACAGTATATAGCAACAGCTGGCTTACCCGACGTTGTACGGTAGGTTTTTAAACGCCAATTTCGAATTAACTAATTTCATTTATATCCTCCCGTTATTTATGAAACTATTGTACAATGACCTAGGGCTTTTGTAGTTCATCCTTCCATTTACTCCTAGTAATTGTAATTTTGTGCCGCCCCTATTGTTTTTGTACGATGTAAAATTTGAAATATACACAAAGCATATGAAACAACGGCAGAACGTCAAACCTTCTTAATCTACTCTCGACAGTGTTCCAAACTTTGGAAGTGCGGCATAGTTACCCTTTAGTGGTGGAGCAATCATCGGTCGGAATGTTCGAGTATAACCCTTTGCAACCTCTCTTTGCTCCCATAGTTGTTTATTGGCATAAAAAATCAGAAACCCTTAACATACACAGCGAAATAACGGTGGAACTGGTGAATATGACGATTTCACACTCTTAGGCCACCAAATTAACCTCTTTGTGAAGGATTGCGACCACGAGAAAATAATCTCAGGTATTAATTATAAAATATATATTCATTGGTTTCTATTGTTAGCAATTTTCTCTTTACTGTATACTCAAGGTGGTTATATAAACCTGAAATACTTAAATGGGCCATAATTCTTGATCCAATAATAGGACACATGCGCAACTTTGAGAATATATAATACATAATTGGGAGAATACATTGTTTATTGTTCCTCAGAGCAAATTTTGGAAGTCTTCTCACCGTTATCCATACATATCCACTTGTTTCACCTGAAACGTGGACTTTAACCCTAGAGGAGGTGAATTAAATCAGGAATGCTGCCAAATTGTTATTTGAAAAGATATTCCACAAAATAATTAACAAGCCGAATTTCTTTCTTTTAATGAACTGACACTTCAATAACATAAACCATTACAATCAACAAACCCTTCTTCGTTTATCATTCTTTACATGCTTTACGGCTTAAATGCTTTACATTTAATTACAATAGCTACAAATTTCTTCCTGCTCTCACATTTACCAATATGTTTCAGACCAACCACAATAAGTCTATAGATCTGACCCTCAATCTTTCCCGGTGAAGTTATTATTAAAAGGAATTTTGAATATCTTAAGCTGAAAGTGAATTTAGAATTACCATGCTGAATGCTTTCTATCTAACTGTTGTCCTGTTGTTTTTCTCGCAATCTCGCTTGTCGTTGAAGACAGACTGGCCAGCCTTGTAGACAGCACCCTTGAAGAAAGCTGGGCGTGATGCAGCGCCGGCGCAGACAACGCCCACAATCGCCTGACGAACTGCTCGAGTCAAACCAACTTCTCCCATTCTTGTTGTTGTAATCGACTCGTTGAGAAGTACTACGCTAGTCGCTTCCCTTCTGTTGCCGTACATGACCGCTTTCCTTTAGTACAGCCCCGTCGTCTACTGTATATTTCTCCGGGGAGGGTCAATTTGGCACACACCATAATTTTGACATTCTACGAAGAATATCCTGATCAATGTTGCTTATTTCGTTACTAATGTATTCACGGAGTTCAACAGTTGTTCGAAGGCTATTCTTACAGGTCCTATTTTTAAGATACCCCCATAAGAAAAGTCTGGTATGGTTAGGACAGCTGATCTGTGGGCCACATACATTTTGAGGTTATTCGATTATCAAAGAAACTGGTTATAAGTAGCAGGGAGAGTTATATGCGCCCCATCTTGCCAGAAATAACCTTCTGTCAATTCGATAAAATCCAGCTGCTGCACAAATGTATTGAAGATGCTTCTATAAACAAGTATCTACAGTCGTATCAAAGAAAATGGGGCCAACAATCCTGGAAGCTGATACCACGCATTATACTTCAACCTTTTCATGATGAAGTGATGTTTCGTGGATGATATGGGGGTTTACAGCAGCCTAGTACCTGATGTTTTGTGTGTTGAGTAGCCTGACAGATGACACCATGCCCCATCTGTAAACCACGTTATCAATGTCTGGACGTGGCATAAGAAAACCCTCGAACCATCGACAATAACGCAATCGTTTTTTATTATCTGCTTCTTTCAATTGTTGCACCATATGCACTCTGTATGGTCGCATTCCCGATTTCTTTGAAGCTCTTTAACATGTGTCATATGAATAGCCTGTCTCCTGGCTCAATCGACGCAATGATTTCTGTGGAGAGTTCACTAAGCGTCTTCGAACATTTACAACAGACTCTGCACTCAATAATGGTCGTCAGTGAGAGTTTTCCGCTCTCACTGACGAGTAAACAGTATTCTCCAGCTTTCTTACTAGCGATAAAATTGTTGCCTTTGTTGGAACATTGCACACATTGAATTCTCTTCGAATTCCCGTTGTGTTGTTATTAATTAATTTGTCTTCCAATACGTTTTCGCAATAAAAGTACTCTCTCGCAGTGACTACTGCGTGTTTCTGTTACGACTGTCAACAATGTTAACAATGCTCGTGATTGCCATCGAAATCAACAAAATAATTAACAAATGGCAGTGGTATCGACTTTCCTAGACCATTTAGTTCATTAAAATAAATTTCATATTTCTATGAGCTTTCAGAGGGAAATTGTGGCCCATTAAGTAGTTCAGTTTTATATGTATAGTACTGTATTAGTATGGATAAATCAACGCTGCGAAAACTGTCTGCCACAATGCTCGAAGGAACCTTGAACAGGATTTGCGATGAATTCGTAGTGAGGATGTTTGGGTGGGAATTGACGAGACATGTGACTCGACCGGCCGGAAAATTGGGAACGTCGTTATTGGCACAGTGAAAGAGAGTGAGGAGAATGATCGATTATTCGTATTAAATGTCCAAGGGTTGAAAATTGTTAACCTTTCCAGTGCTTCACATTCGAAGGAATCCATGGAATTATTGTGTCCTAAGGCTATTCGCTACAATAATGTTCTGCTTTTAACTGATGGGGCCACATATATAAAAAAATCTCTGTATTCACATATTTTCCCTACTCATTCTCCTACATAGTATTCTTACAAAAGGATAGTCTTCCATCCATTTCTTGATAATCCAGATACGTTTTTTTACACACCTTTAGATAAAAGGACAGAAGATTAAAGCGACAGTCATTGCATGATTACGAGAAAAGTCGAATAGCGACTTACTACATAAAAGTACTTAAAAGTACAAACCAATAAGAAAGAATATCTTAGATATGGTTAATGCCATAAAAGCTTCTGTGGCTATGTTATCTATTTCTTACGGTTTACTAATTATACAACAGTCACTCAGAATGAATAAGACTTCACAGACTATTCCCAGAAAATTCAGCATATTCATTTTGTTTGTTATGCAAATATCATAAACATATGGTACTTTAATCAAAAGCAATGCCACTCAAAGGTTTTGGGCCCACTTACTAGTACAACTCTGACACGACACCCAGCCTTCATCCAGTAATGAATTAATATCTACAAAATACAGACATTCAGCATCATCTTCATTTACATAAGTGTCAATGTCCTAAATAATGTTATTTTTTGTCTTTTATATTTTTCTCGGAGCTTTCTTGACCTTTTTTCTCAAACGTTCCTAGTTAATATCATTGTTAAATGCTTTTTTCCGAATTGTTTTTTTCTCCGTCCTTTTTCTTTTCTTCTCTTCCCTTCGTTTTCGTTCTGAAAACCTGTAAGTAGGGGAAGTATTATGTTCCACGGAAATACATGTTTTCAGGGCCCGTAAATAAAAAAGGCATTTTTAGAGAAAGGTCCGTGTTTGTGTGTGAACAGCATGACTCAACAATGAAAATTCGGATAAACACCAAACTTGGTATTTAGGTTTAGTAACTTTCAAACATGCGACACGAAGATTTTCAAGAAAATCACCCAACTCAGACTACCCTTCCATGGAAAGCTTTTTCGAAAGTTTTAATTTTTCAAAAAATGGCTCTTAACGATTTTGATTGAAATACCACATATTAAAAATGTTTACATTACAAATGAAATGAATATATTGAATTTTCTGGGAATAGTCTGTCAAGTTCACTTCATTTGTAACAAATTGTATAATCTTGTATAACTGGTAAATATTAGGCGACAGAAGTAAACGTACTACGCAAAAAAGGTTAAATCTCTTTAAAACACATAATTTATTAATAAGTGTTTTGTGGCATAAGCCATTTCTGAGAGATCCGTTATTAAAGGTTCGAATTGTTTATTTATTGATCATTATCTTTAAATCCTATCAACATTCAGTTGTTTCTCGCGATGTTATGGAATTTTAAGGCCAGCGTATGGCCTCCAGTTCTTAAATATTTGAATATCTCTTTGTATCTATAACGAAATGTGTAATGTAGCTATCTCTGCAAATGTTTATTTGGATTAAAACGTAGTCGATAGAAAAATAAGCTTTTTAAGAATAGTTTGTATACTCACTATTAAACGATGGAGGTAAGAAAGTCATGTGAGTGTATTACATCCGAATTTTGTAAGGCGATTTCAAGTTTTCTTATACAGAGGTGCAGTCAAAACAGCAGTGTTTCCTTTTCTTCTATTACTTCTTTGAGACGCCTGTAAAAATGACATTTTATGAGAAATAACTACCTGTATTGCCAATTTCGTAGAACTATAACACCATTCTTGCCTATTGGTTTTCTTTACTTAATTTTTCACCATCTGGAATGGTAAAAAAAACAAAAAACACCATGTTTGTATCCTTATCGCAACAAAATATGCGTTGGAATGGAAAAAGGGGATTTGTCTTCCATCTGGTTCCGCCCCACGGTCACATAAGATTAGAAATGTTTACCGGGTTCACAATACAATCGTTTTAGCCAATATCTTTAAAAATTTAATTTGATACGATGCAGTTTCCAAATTTATTTAAAAATTCGTTTCTTTGCAACAAAATCCCAGGAACAATTTTTAATAAAAGAAAATGTTATTACATATATTAGATGAAATGCCAGAAGTGAAAAATCAACATAACATCCAAAAAACAAATTGAGTTTTATGGACGCTCTTTAACTGCTATGATTGTTAGCATCCCATTCTACATTGGGTATGAAAGATCGGAAGTTTTGCTCAGAGACCTCTTTTTCAGGATCGAAGTTTGACGACAAGGGACCACTGGCTTTACTTCCCTTCCGAAGGAAGCCATGCTAAGGATTTTTATACCCGAAAAAATCCATCACCCTCCGCCGGGTTTGAACCCACAACTTCAGAAATTAGAGGCTAGGATGATACCCCTAGACCACGAAGACAACACTTAACATCCAAGATAACTTTGTTGGACAACATACAAATTTGGTACACAATGTTTTGAATTAGTCATAGAGTTAAGCTTCTCTATTTGTATAGATCCGTTATTTTTTTACTGATTTTGACATTGGATCCATTTGATAGGGTAGTGCATTTTCGGAAATGAACAGTTGCGAAAGCTCCATTAAAGCTGCAAGACTTTGCATACCCTGAAATTATGAGGTTGCTTCTCAATATGTTTTGGATTTGTTTAATTTATTGCTTGTATTCAATTTTCTAGTTTCCTAAAGGTCATGGCAAGGTAAAACTCGCCTTGTCATAGTATATACTAGTTTAGGTTTGCATAGGTATAGCTATCCAAGGGTGAGCTATTATATTATTTCCAATGGGCTTGTTAATGATCTGCGTTCTTTATGTTTAAATACCTTACTATTACAACTTCTCATAATTGGTGGGGAGTTATAAATTCCTATCCTGCCTCGTGGTAGATCAAGTTCAAGGTACTTCTCGACGCGGAGATAATTCCTTTACGCGTTATCGCGGAACTACCCACGGAGATTCGCTACGTAAGTACATGACCCATGGTATCACCGCTCTACCTCACACAATATAAATATCAGTGTTTCTCCCTTGTACGAGGATCTTTTTACAATATTTCTCTTTTCGAAGTTCGCGAGTCTGTTGATCATTATGATACAATGACGACTCTTCTCTCTTGTTCATTTTCTTCGTCTTTAACAACGAGGTCTTTGTTGTAGTCGCGTTGCTAGCGTCTTTCACTTGTTTGCATTACTTATTTTACAACATATTTTCATTTAAACTGTTAATATCATTACTTTCTCGTTCCTTTTTTGAGATTTTGTTTTACATGTGTTTTCTTTCTATATGTGAAGTTTTCAAGTGTTACATATTATCACGTTAAGCGCCAGAGCGGTCCTTAACCCGGTGGAGGGCGATGGAATTTTTCAGGAGTAAAAGTCCTTAGCATGGCTTCCTTCGGAAGGGAAGTAAAGCCAGTGGTCCGGTGTCGTAGATTTACGGCACTTAAAACAACCTCAAGCCTGATAAAGAAGCCTACGAGCAAAATTTCCGATCTTTCACGCCCAATATAGAATGGGACGCTAAGGATCTTAGCCGTTAAAGAGCGTCCATAAATAAAACTAAATTTAATTTTAGAGCGATCCCCGGGGTCCGCCGTATGGAATTCTTGTCTGGTCGTGGAGGTCCATATGACCGCTACGTTTCTGGACCAATTTGATTTCTACAAGCCAGCGGTCCACTGAAACATTGAGTATTATTCATAAAATGGATCTCCGTGGACCTTATCTAAACATTACTACCACTGGATTTTCACTTAGCATATTACGAAGGTTGAAATTTCAATACAAAAGTTTCAGCATGAACAAAAAAAGTTTTATCAACTGTGTTTATATACAGTCAGTCAATAGAACACAGTAATGCCAACAAGGAAAAGGTTAATTAGAATTGCTGTCAAAGAATGCGATTAGTTCTAACATTAGAAGTATATAAAATATGGGGAATCAGAAATGTATTGTTTTCAACTTTTAATTATGAAAATTATCAAAGCATGCCAAGCAAAAATGAGGTTTTCTGTCACATTCTTTACAGATGGTGGTTACTTTCTTAACTTTATTTTTAGGTGAATTTCCCACGAGTTTCTTTTTGTAACATCGTTTACTATATTTCCGTACCTTATGTGCTGTACGTCGTGTTTCTTGAGGGTATACGTATTTAGAGATTTCCTTTCCTTAGAATTTACTGCTGTTGCTGCTGCCGAGAGGGACCACTCAAGAGTTTCATTTGAGAACAACACTTCTATGACTTTTTTTCTTTTCCTTGAAATCGATGATGCAAGTTTGAGGTCAAAGATCCATTCAGTATTAGTAAACATCGCTAAATCGCGTTTTCTATATTATAGATAAGGGGCGCCAACCTAACAAAGCGGACATTATATCATTCAAGGCAACAGAGGCGCTCTGAATGAAAAACAAATTGATGTGTTGCACTCACATGACTTTTCTACTCTTTTACAAACTACTTTTACAAACGCTTATTCTCCATCTACTTCATGTTAATCGAGATAAACGTTTGCAGAAACTATCTTATTGCTAATTTTCTTGTAGGTGCAAGGGGAATATAGTTGGCTTTAAGTGATAGCCAAATGTTTTAAGAGCTGGTTGCCATGTGGAGCAATCCGTTCTCTGCATGTCCACGACATAAAAAAAACCAATAACGAATTCCCATTAGAGAAAAAGTATTGAAAAATTCAAAGAAATAACAAGGAATACCTCGGAAATGGTTCACCCTCCCCCCCCACACACACACAGACATACAAAAAAAATCTGATGTGTTGTACTCACATGACTTTCTCTACCCTTGTATAAACTATTTTAACAAACTCTTATTCTCCATCTATTTCATATTAATCGAGATAAACATTTGCAGAAACGATCTTTTGGCATGCAAAGAGAATTACATTTTACACATAGCGACCAGTTCTAAACATATTTGACTATCGCTTAAGACGTACTATGTTCCCCTTGTTTTGTATTTGCATGGGCAATATAGAAATACAGTAAGCCTTTAAGCATAGACATATCTCTTAATAGCTGGTTGCTAGGTGCAACACCATTCTCTTTGCCACAGATTAAATCTCTTTGCATATCCAAGGCAAAAAAAAACGAATAACGAATTCCCATTTGAGAAAATAAGTATTGAAAATTTAAGGGAATAACAAGCAATATCTAGAATATGGTTCACTCAACAAAAAATGTATATGACATAAATTGCGTATTTTAACGCGATCTACATTTTTTGTATAGTAAAATTTTGTCTATCTCTTATGGTTTACCTTATGCAAAAGTTGTTCACAATGAAGAATACTTTTGGAGACCTTCCCAGAAAATTGCAGATATACATTTTATTTGCCATGAAAATATCTTAAAACATATGACATTTTAATCAAAATCGTTAGAGCCATTTTTGAGAAAATTAAAATTTTCGAAAAATTTTCCATGTAAAGAGTAATCTGATGTGGGGAGATTTTCTTGAAAACCTTCGTGTCGCATCTCTGTAAGATACTGAACCTAAATACCAATTTTTGTGTTTATGCGACTGTTCGTTTCTGAGTTATGCTGTTCTCACAAGGACATGTTTCCAAAAATGCTTTTTTTTGGATTCAGGGGGTCTCAAAACATATATTTCCGGTGAAATCCCGTTATCGAATTTTTGGGTGGAATAAAATACTTCCCCTACTTACTATACGTAGTAGAGAAAGTAAAAATGTATATGTCATCGACTGTGTGTTTTAACAAGCTCTATATTTTCTATGTTGAAGAATTTTATCTATCTCTTACGGGAAAATTCAAGATATGCGTGTTATTTGTCATGAAAATATCTTAAATATATGATATTTTAATCAAAAGCGTTAGAGTCATTTTTGAGGAAATCAAGATTTTCGAAAAATGTTCCATGTAAAGGGTAATCTGGGATGGAGGATTTTTCTGAAAATCTTCGTGTCGCATCTTTGAAAGATACTGAACCTAAATACCAACCATGGTATTTATCCGTCTTTTCGTTTTTGAGTTCACAGGCACACACACACACGGAACTTTTTGTAACAATGCTTTTTTTTTATTACACGTGCCTCAAAACATTCCGGTGAAATCGTGATGTAGAACTTTTCGGTGGAATGCAATAGGTACTTATCCTACTTACTATACGTAGTAGAGAAAGTAAAAATCAAATCTACTGCAATAAATCCGTACATTTCCTAAAAATTACCGCGGACCGCTAAGCAGGACCGCTGGTCGCACAATAAAACTTCTTGTATGGGATCACGACGGTCCAAGGACCTCCAGAATTACCTTTTACAATAATTGCCGATAAAGTCCTCTAGAAAACTAATCTTTGCAGTAAGCTAATATTTAGTGTGGCCTTTAATGACTGTTGGTGAAATGTCGCAACGCTCTGTGGGAAATTTTTATCAAATATTTACTAGTGCTTAACGTTTAAATTTCACGTAATTTTATTATATTCTTATTCTTCTTTGCTTGATGTGGTTCTATATAAATTGGCTCTATATTAATATAATATTATTATTTTACATTTTTGCTACTTGCTTTCCAAATGTCTTTTGTTGGAGTCGGGCTTCTGAATTAACCGTACCTCGATCATTTCCCGCTGCAAGAGTGAAACTATTTCTTGTGAATATGTATCGTAACAGTATGTATAAAAAATTACACTTTTTATATGAGTAATGTTTGCAAATAATACCTATAAAATTCATGTTGTGTGATATATAAAACACCGTTAATATTATACATATACTTTTCGATTCTTTTATTATTTTTCGATGCTTTGAGATGGTGTTCTTTTTATTTTATCCTGTGAACAGCCAACTATATTATTATGAATGTGCTGAAAATGGTGGAAATAATGCAAAGGAACATTTCATTCCTCCAATGAGTTCCAGAAGAAGCGTTAAAAAAAATATAAACGGTGATTGAAATTTTCTTTCTGCTTCAGCTAAATGAATGCCGTCCTATTTGGAACCCTTGTTCATCTTTGTGCTGGCTTTGTGTCTTTTCGTGTGGTTTCATGCTGAGAATATTAAAACAGAAAAAAGTGCACCCTTTATCCTCTTATCCCTTTTTTTATCTTCATCTCTCCCCTCTCGTCTTTTGTATTCTTTCTTCTTTCATCTCTTTTGTAACCAAGATTGCCTTCCGAGGAAAATGGTTCGCACATGTTATAACTTCCAAATTGTTCTTTAAGCCTTTCCGTGGCTCCCTCATTATCACCTTTCTTGCTGAAATCTTTGATCACGTCTAGCTCTTTTTCTGCCACTATGCATCTACTTTAACGTCATGCGATATCTCTGAAATTGTAAAATAAAGACGCCTTTGCAACAGAAGTATATATAGCTGAATCAACCGCTCATAATCTTGTTTCAGTTTCTCTGTGACGTACACTGACGGGCAAAAAAGTGACCCGATCCCCTAGTTCAACATAGTGCTTTTCCCTCCGTAGGGTTTCCACCTTAAGGTAACTAACTTTTGACTACACCCAGCCATTATCAGTTCTGTATGTGACTGGCCTGAAAAACAATCCAGAGACACAAACATTAACCTATGTACGATGTTAAAGTCTATGTTAAATGAAAGTTTGGTTCGGAACCACCTAGGATTTCGCAAAAATTCTTACACAAGGAAAGGCTAAACCAATTACAATATAATTCAGCCTTCTAGAGGTAGGGGTGAAGAATCATTTACATGTGTAGT
Organism: Deroplatys truncata; assembly: GCA_030765065.1. Taxonomy (NCBI): domain Eukaryota; kingdom Metazoa; phylum Arthropoda; class Insecta; order Mantodea; family Mantidae; genus Deroplatys; species Deroplatys truncata. The sequence goes on from CM060981.1 coordinate 241,100,633, forward strand.
TAAACTGAATGACAGCTACGACATTTACATACATGAGAGCTTTCATCAGCGACATGGAGACGTAGGTTAAGTTATTGGCGCTACTAAACGGCAATAAGAAAACGGCACTAAGAAAACGGTACTGTAGCATAAAAATATAAGGTTAAAGTTGTAATGATACCCTTCGACAATTCAGTCATACCTTGGGGGGCTAAGAGCTATAATTGTGCTCGCAAAATAGAGGCAGTCACGCTGATAAGGGTGGAGCTAAGTTTTGTCGGTACCAACATAAATAGCCCTTTTCAATTAAGGACCATATTTTATGCACGTTAGTGTACCGTTTGTGTTAGTAATAACAAATTTAGTCCTCACGTTAGCATGGCCACCTGTGTTTTTCCAGCATAATTCTAGCCAATTGATTGGCAGGATATTTTACCTCCTCCAACATATCCCCGAACGGCTCAGGCTATCATTACACTTAAACCTTGTATTTTCATGCTGTACTACCGGTTTTTTAACGCTGGTTTTCTAATTGCCGTTTAGTAGCGGCAACAACTTAACCTTGCCTCCATGTCGTTGATGAAAGCTTTCCTATAAATGTCGTAGCTGTTGTCCGGGTTAACGACACGTGCAAATAATTTTTCACCCCTTCCTCTAGAAGGCAGAATTATATTGTTGGTTTAGGCTTTCCTTGTGTACAAATTGTAGTGAAACTCTTTCATAGAGGCCGCATCCTATACATACCTTCATTTCACATAGATTATAATACCGTTCATTGATTCGCTTTTGTGTCCCTGAATTGTTTTCAGGTCAGCCAGATAGAGAACTGATACTGGCTGGATAAAGTCAAAGGTTGATTATCTGAGGGTAAAAACGTTACAGAGAGAGAAATATTACTACTGTCTAAGGGTATGGGACACCTTTTATGCACATTACTGCATCTAGTAAATCGAGAATGTATTACATTCCGCCCAAAGATTCTAAACCGCGATGTCACGTTTATAGGCCCCTAAATAAACAAAATCTGATGTCATATATTCACATGACATTCTCTACCCTCTATTATTTATTAGTGGGTACACGTGCTAGTCTGAGTTTATATTACTGTTATATTTTGTGGCAGTAATTTGTATCACAACAATGTAAATGCCAGATTGATTGTAGTGTAAATAAGCATTATTGTATGACATTGATTTGAGATGTTTGTTAATTATAAGCATTGTTAGGAAATAAGTTTACACGGCCTCACTGAAACAATAAGAGCGGGCAACAATGAGCGAGGGGGTGAGTTGTTTATCAATTATTAGAGACAAGCAAATGACGTCAGATTGGCGCGCTTTTCTGAGAAATGGAGGGAACATCTTCCCTAGAGCATATGTGTTCGTAATTTTGATTGGATATAAAAATAGACGCTAATGTTGGCGCGTTTTATTAACCAATAGCAATTCGGTTATAATCTTTAGGCATATCGGGTGAGGGAGTATAAATTCCGTGCCAGAGGTAACGCGTAGTTCATCAGAATCGTTCGCGAGTTACACGTCGCAAAGTTCTACAAAATCTCTCGCGTCGTAAAGTTAGTTACAAAAAAAGTTGAAGTACGCGAATTAATAATGTGCAGTAAATACGTTATTATAGTAACAGAAAATATAACAGTTTCAGTCTGGCGTCAAGAGTCAATATGTGAACTTAATTAATTGTGACGGTAATAAAAGTGTAAAAACAAATTCTTTTATCAGTGTTATCTTTGAGAAACAACTCCTTTCCGTTTACACACCCTGTTTAAGAGATTTGCTCGACTGAATAATAATAATAGCTAGCCGGAGGACAAATAACCCAAAATTCAAACTATTAATACAATAACAGGCGCCCGGCAATAGATAACACGAAGTGACCGCGACAAATTGGTGCAGATAAACATGAAGCATCTTCCAACTACCAAAAAATATTCCACTTCAATTTATTTCATTTGAATACAAATAAAACTTTGCAGAAATGACTACTTTACCCATTTTGTTATAGATATAAAGAGAACAGCGATAGTAAAATGTTTGAGTACTAGACACTTTATGCTGTCTTAATATTCCATATTCTTTCCATGACATTGCAAGAAACAACTGAATGTTGACAGGACTTGAAAAGAATGGCTAAGTAACGGATATCTCGAAAAAAATAGATTTACATTTCTTGATAGTACGTTTTCGTCTATCGCTTAACGTTTATCAGTTATGCAAGATTATACAAAATTCCTTCCGAATGAAGAGAACTTCAAAAGCTATTCCCAGAAAATTAAAGGTATACATTTTATTTGTCGTGTAAATATTTTTAATATATCGCATTTCAATCAAAATTGTTAGTGATTTTTTTTTTAGAAAATAAAACAAAATGAAAAATGTTCCATGTAAAGTGTAATTTGGAGTGGGGTTTTGTGGAAAATTTTGGTGTCGAATCTCTGGAAGATATAGAAACTAAATACAAAGCTTGGTATTTATCCGACTTTTCGTTTTTGAGTTATTCTATTCATAGACAGACGCAAGCCAGACACACGACATACGCGGACATGTGTCTAAAAATGCCTTATTAAATTCAAGCCGCATTTCTGATGAAACCTCTATATAGAATTTTTGGGTAGAATGCAATACTTCCCCTACATACTATACGAAGTAGGGAAAGTAAAAGATAGTGTACTTAAGAAAATAATCCTATCTTCATTAATAAACAAACTTAGTGTATAAAAGCGGACCGGTGAACTTAAAAGTCACTCGTCTAGGTACATTCTGTAAAAAAGCTCAGTTTTTTACATAGTTTTTGAGATAACGGCAATAAATTTAGCATATTTAACGTTGGCGGGATAGAGCTTTTGGTATCCCCTTAAATAACATGTGGTGGCTTTTGAAATCCACTAGAACATTAAAGTAGAACAAGAAAGATAAATGATCAATGGTATGCATTAAACTAAATTTCGAATTTTTCACGCTTATTAGAAATACCTAATTAATAAACTATTTCTGAGATGTGTTCAACAAAATTAAAATTATATTACAGCAGCAATTTAAATATTTCCTCCAACTTCAGGCCTACTCCTGAAGTGTGAGTAATTGTTGCAATGATAGGAAGTATATTATGTTAATTAGCCTTTTCGATTTTCGTCCTCGTTCAATATTAGATGAAATAAAAATTGGTCTATTCACTTTAAACATAAGAACACTCGCATTCACTTCTTCCAGGCTCTATGGAAAGTAGGAATAATCCATAAGTAAATACAGTTTCCCACTACCAATCGGGAATCAAATCCAGGCTCCCGTGAGAGGGGGAACGTTGACTACTCGATCGCAAATTTAGTTTTTTCTATCCTTTTTTCTTTTGGGAGAGAAACGGCTATTCGGTCAATTGCTCTTGGTTTATTTATTGCTATATACCTTGCAATGCTCGCACCAAACACCTGTTGAATGTTGACAGCTGGAAGCGAAGCAGTATTTAGGAAACAGTAAAGCAATTTTTATGTGTTAGTTGTTTTTTTTCACACATTTAAAACATTTGGTTGGTTTGAAGGTTTATAAAATAGAGAATCTATTGCTGTTTTTCCCTTCGTATTTAAATAGGCAGTAAAAATACACTGCCTATGCAACTACATTTTTATCCCCTGATGATGCGAGGAGACAGAGAAGGCGGTAACAGGAGACACCAGGCGGCTGGAGCCACGATACGGGGTCCCTACAGTTTCCGGATTGAGACCCCGATAGTCGGACAGGCTGACCGGGTACCTCCGTTCTTCACAGAGGGTCCAAATACCCCGCTCCGAAATGGCAATCTGTTTATTCCCGGCAACCAGCCGAAAGCCAAGGGACGGAGATAATTCCACAAAGAGCATCCTTTTTCCTTGCTACGCTGCACCGAAACACCATTGCCGACACTTCCAACCCTGAAACAAACCTAACGGGGTGAAGGATGAATGAAATGATGAATGGAACGAAATGGAGGGACAGGAACTTCGGGGGGCTAAAATAAAACACCCAACATTTGTATAGCGACCCCGGAAAACCCCGTAAAAAACCATGGGTCAGAGTGGGCGGATACTGGGAATCGATTACGGGACCTTCCGAATGTGCATCGCACAAGTTTCCACGGCGCCACCTCGTTCGGTCATTAAGGCATTACATTCAGTTAACCAATGCCGAGGGAGTTGGCTCCGCGGTAACGTGTGAGGCTCGCATTGTGCTGTTGTTGAGCAAAGGTCTACCAGGGTAAGAACCAAAGTCCAAAACACCTTCAAATCCCAGGATTAGCGCCAGCCGAGTGGCTCTCTAACCGTGGGGTTTTCGGATAAGGTCAATGTCCAGAGGCAATGAAGGCCCCCCCCCCGCTTGCGCGGAGATGGAAGAGGATACGAAGCAATCCAGCATGCCGTCTACCGGCTCTCCAGAGCGGTACCGGAGGACATTGAGGCGTCTCACAACCCCGTCTGCAAGGCAACCCATACAGACCTACCCAATCTCCCACGGGTATCGGGAACCACTGCCCCGTCGAGACCAACCCAATCCGAACAGCTCCCCAACGGGAGGGACTCGAACGTTCGGCACGACATACTTGTCCCGGATTCAATTCCCGTTCATCGCCAAGCCCGTCCTTGGATTTGTCGACGGGCGAATGCTGGGGTGGTTTCAAACTCCCATTATTTGGTTTCCCTGATTCCCTTTCATTGCCAATACTGGGCAGCTCTGGTGGATCGGTCTTCGGGATGCGGTTCTGCGGCCTGTCTGCCTGCTGCCTGTAGCCTGCTGTGTTTCCTTCGCTTCATCCATTGCATCTGGGGGTATGAGTTACCTCAGATCTGTGTAGGTTGTGGTGTGCAAGGTGATTAAACCATATTTTCTGAGGAACATTAAAATACAAATAATAGAAATAATATCATTAGTTAAAGCTGCCTTTTAGCGAACAGCGAGTGTGTGAATATTTATTCACTACTACCACTTAAACATAGTGTAGAAATATATAGCGACTCTGATATGAAATAAGAGTACATTTTTAGTATGGCAATAACTAAAGGAAAATATTTTCAGCCCGAAAGAGCCCCAAGGTAGCTCCAGTTGATATTAAATGTATTTACATACCAAGGAGACGCTTTTTCGGTGCCTCTTTCCTGTTAGGATCCGGATCAATGCGTACGAGCTTTCAGAAGCACGATCATGTTCCACTTTCCCCAACTCACTGCTTGCTTTTCCTCATTATCTTCTTCCTTCCCTTTTGATCTTCTCCCCACGTTCACCTTTCACTTTCTGATAGCGTTTCTTATTACTTCCATTCCAGGCAGTGCCAAGATTCATCGTCAAGAAATATTAAAGAGAGTGAGAAGGGCTTGGTATGGTAAAGTGACACCTCTTGACGTGATCGGAGTGCCAAAACACGGTCTACGTCCTCTCCATTTTTACATTGAAATTCCCTCCGGCATCTTAAGGTAGTATGAGTCTTCGAACACTGACAAATAAGAGGATTTATCAAAGCATGGCAGCTATAATAACTACCTTTAGACAAGAAAACTGTGTCTAAATATGATAGTTGATACTATGTACTTCCTAGAGTAAGTATTGCATTCCACCCAAATACTTGACATCGAGATTTCTGCGGATATGCAAACAATCTGAATGGAATAAAAGTGGAATTTTCCACATTCACAACACTTTCTATACCCATTCCAGTTTCAAAAGTTTCTCATCTACATTAATATTATAAAGAGAGACAATTTCTGTGTGTTTATATAGAGGAGAGTCACCCAAGTTGGATCGTTGCCTAAGTTGGACTTCCCTCATAATTCGCTATATACTAGTAATTTAAACCCTAAAGTTGGCCCTACTGACGAGATACGCTATAAAGGACACTTGAACCGACGGTCAGTCGGCTATAACCATAAAAGCAAGAATAGGTGCCATTATTGTGTATCTTCGTTTGTGGTATAATTGTTGCAGTATAAATCATACTATTCTTAGTTGTGTCTTATTGTCATGCATTCCAGAATAAAACCAGTATTACCATCTGAGTATAAAATATATCTTTATTTCAAAACAGGAAAAGAAACTTACTGCGACAATAAATAAAAAAGGACGCAGAACAGATCCTTGAGGAACTCCATAGCTATAAATTTGGGCAAAGAACACCTACCATTCACTTCCACAACTTGCGTTCTGTTACTAAATATGAGGCAACCAACGCATTTTATTTTTCATACATAGCATAATAGGCTAATTTTTAAACAATCATGGGAACAAGCATGCAAATAAGAAGATTTTTATTCTGGTTCAAGAGATTAGAACATCCAAAATATTAATTGAGAGACAGCATGAATCCAAACTGGTATTCATGGAATGCTGCTATAAGAAATATGAGTATGTAAAATAAAGATCTACAATATAATTTATAAGTGCATTTTATTAGTCAAAAACTAGATATCGCAAAACTAGTGTTTAATTTTGTGTGTTCGTCTAGCATAATTTTTTCTTAATTGGCGTCCATTTGTCAAAGTTGGAGCTCTGCGAGTTGCCTAGTTTGGATCGGTTCATTTTAGGAGACTCTTATAAAAACTCATTTTATTGAACTTTGACAAGTGATAGTTAGGATTACGTTTTAGGTTTTCAGTGGAATATACGAAAATGGATAGAAAATAGGTTGAACGGCGCTCTGACAGCATACAAAAACAGTGACTATGGACTCAAGGACTGCGCCTTGTATGTGGGGTCCTTAAAGCTATAAAGAGATATGGTGACAGTAAGAACAAGTTATCAGTTGAGGTTAACTCATTCGGAAAGCAAGCGTAAGTTGCAAAAAGTTCTGGTTGATCACATCACTAGCAAAGACTCATGTCTTGCTACTTGATGGTCACACAGCTAGTAACAGGATTTTCACCTCTTCAATCTCTTTTCAATCAAGCCAAGGACAAATGGTTTGATGAAGACGTAGGAAAAGCTATGACACAATTTGAGATATCTGGCTCTTGAATGCAGTCTAAGCCTGAGCAGCTACAGTTGCGATAGCAGAGAATGCCTTCCAAACAGCAGGTATTAGGCGTGTGAATATGTTATAGAGTCATCGTTTTTAGCAGCAAATTCCTTTAAAACTGATGAGAATTCGAAAGAGCAGCCCACTTCTACAAAACATATAAGGAAGCAATCTTCTTCAGAAGACAATTCAAGGAATGGTGATGCAAAGTGTAGTATACCTAGAAAGAAACTTGAGGTAATTATAAACAAAATGTCACCCTTTCACAATGCTATCAAGAGGCTTGCTGGTCAAGGTAGAGGAAGAGCACAGAAATCTACTCTAATCACGATCAGCCCTCCTTTCACAGAACCATCGAAGGTTCAATTAAAGAAACCGAAACCTGTTAAGCCAGTTTTATTTCCCAAAGAACGCAAAAGACTTATTGATTCAAGGTGGTTCTGTGTTTTGTGTAATAAGACGAAAAAAGATGACATCATTTAATGCATCGATGTAAATTATGGGTCCACACACGGTGAGCCAATATTGTGTAGTAGGACCTAAATACCTACTTCTAATAAATGTGATGATTACAGCATCTTTAAACAATTCTTATTTATATTTTACTTATAGTTTTACAATGTGGTCCAACTCAAGAAATTAAAGGTTCAAATAAAACAACCGATTTCCTAATTCGGGCCATGTACATAATTTTAAATTTTAACTTGCACGCCTTTGAGGTACACATTTATTCAAAATATAATAATAACTGACTAAAGCTTATAACATGTATAACAGCGATTCCCAACCTTTTTTACCTGGTGTTCCCATTTGTAACCCGTAAATATCTCATGTCCTCCTTATTTAATTTATTTTTTTTTCTCTTTTTGAAGAACTTTATTTCACAGTAATCTGAAATCCACACATATTGTTTTCAAGGTGGGCTGTTATTCAATTTAATTAATAAAAAATACAATAAATATCATTTAGGCATTAAAATACTGCCTCAAATGAAGGAACCGCAGATCACATATGGGCTGCAGGACCGGTCGACACAGGAGGCAGAGACGTGCAGAGATGCCTAATAGTTACAAGCTTGACCACCCAGCCGGACAGCGCTCAAGCCAGCCCTCCCAAGACACCGGAGGGTGGTTCACAGACTCCCCTCCAGCGGAGACCGGAGAAAGCTGGACCCAGCAGGAGGATCGAGTGGCCTCCAAGCGGACGTGGCCAGGAACAGGTTCCATCACGGAAGCCAAGATGAAATGAGAGAGAATGAGCCTTCCCAACATTCGCCTAGTGACCCGAAAAAACCCTTAGCTCAGGAAAGTCGACAACGGAAATCGAACCCACGACCTCCCGAATGCGGCCACAGACGCAACCGCCTAATGCAGCCTGCTCGGTAGGGAAGCAAAATCAGAAAAAACATTTGTAAAACATATGAAAAATTAAGCCATTGCCCAGAAAAACGTTATGCTGTAAAAATATGGATACAAGCGAGGGTTTTTGCAGTTCGTGTATCATTTAGTGGGTAGTTTTAGATTCAGAATGAAAATAGATTTTCAATATAGGCTAGTAAAACATGTTGAAACATATTTTCTTAGAAGTTTGGAAATAACAACACATTTTCCCCTGTGACACGTCGTGTGACCCATGTTTGTATGTTTATACTGAAGATTAAAGAGAGATTTTCCGCAAACAATGAAATATGTTCTGTGTTGACGGATTTGTTTGGAATGTCTAGAGGATAACTGCCAAAATATGTTTTTTTTTCTCAAGAAATTCCTCCCTGTTCTTCTCTACCACCAAAGTGAAATGGTGGAAAGGGTCAGATAAATGAAAAAATCGTTCCTAATGATGCAAATATTACACGTGTTATTTTTCATAATACCCCAAGTAAAAACAAATTAAAATAAAAATGCCAAGAAACAGGTGAAGACAACTGATACCCTTTAAGTGGAAATTGAAGTGTTACAGCCTGGAAAAATTAAGATTTCCTCGAGGTGGTTTACGCGTAATACAGTGCCTCATGGTAGAAATGAGTTAGCTAGATAGGATTTAACAGAGTGCAATATATAGTATACAGGATTGAAGGAAATCATGTACGCACATTTTACGAGTGTATTGTTTAACTAAAAAAGGTCTAGCCTTCTCTACCTACCATGTCCACTCGGTTCAGTTTAAGAATTGGCGGCGTCCGAGAGACGGAGCACGAATCGGGTACTTCCATGAGCGCTCGGGACAGCAGGCTTTGTTCACAATACTGCATATACTCTTGTAGTAGTTACAATCGTGAACACAACTATAATCACAAAAGCCTTCCGAGAAAATAACATATACGAGAATTCAAAGTTTCAGAGATGTTTCAACACTGAATATTTGTTTCCAAAACACACTTTATTGATTTATGGTTCTCAAGTGAAGTATGACTAAAGCTCGTTGTAGTACCACGCTTACTGCAGCACTCTTAGCTCAATGGTAAGGAGTTAACTTACTGTTCCTGAGGCTGTAAGTTCAAATCTCCATAGAGATACTGAATTTTTCCCTCTTTGATTTTAAATAAATAAGGAAATATAACATGATTTCGTCGTCTTTATGTATGTGACTTCTTTATTAGTTCCTCATTCCGGTAAATGGCAACTATGACATTAATTGATCGATCAGGAAGAGGTTTCATACTCGGTCAATTTAATTTTATAACCAAAAGTTTCACCATTATTGTAATTATATTTGTAAGAAGAATGAAGTAATATAAGTAATATTATTTAACTGTACTACTGTAAAACGAGTTTTAAAAACTAAAAGATAACAATCCACTAGGGAAAATCAAGCTTATTCACTGCTCCATGCAAAACATAGTGCGGAGGTAGCCCAAATGTTTGCCCTATGGCTTGTATTATAGAATTGGCCAAAGTGACGCTCACAATTTGATGGTTGTAAACCGCACGCTCATTCGAAGGGAAGAGACGGCCAGTTTTAGTTTGACCGAGTACATATTTTACGAGTAGGTTCTTTAGCCTGTAAAAAGGGTCTAACTTCCTCTCTCTACTATGTACATGACAGACAAAGTAAAAGTAGTATGTTAAATGTTCATGATACAATAATATAATCAATGAAATTATGTAGGTTTATTTGCTATTGAACTTTTCTTTTTAAACAACAACATCTCGGAATTAATTGTTCTTTCACACAAGCCGTGTGTTGGACAGGGTTGGAAAGGTACAATCAGATGACGCCATTAAATTCTGACTCGCATTTTTCCCGGTAAACCACAAGGAGATCTCAAATTGTATTGAAATGTCATACCCCAATGGCGACTTACATTCTTTGTAAGTACTTAAGTACCGGGCTTTTAGTTTCAAGCACTATTAGGTCAATTAATGGCGTGCCGGCATGTTGCCATGGTAGCTCAGTGATTAGAGCAACCGGACGGAGACCGGGAGATCCGTGGTTCAAATCCCGGTTATGGCATTGAATTTTTCAGCCATCTGATTGTCCTTTCCAACAACATCCCATTCGTCATTAGGAAATAAGTGATTTATGAATACACATATACGTCTTAAGAAAACATCAGCCGCTGACTTTTGCATATACTTTAGGTGAGAACATGAACAGTTCACTACATTTTACATGTTTGATTTTTTAAAAAATGGCTCTCAATAAACTATGTCATCAAAAGTATCCGGATATCCCCACAAACATACGTTTTTCATCTTAGGTGCATTCTGAAGTGGGAATTCCTTTTTTAAATGTCCTGGACGTACAAAGAAAATGGAATACTCCACTTAGCAACCAGCTCTTAAAAGATTTGACTATCGCTTAAAGCCTACCATATTCCCCTTGTACCTACAAGAAAACTAGCAATAAAATAGTTTCTGTAAATTATTATCTCGATTAATATAAAGTAGATGGAGAATCAGCGTTTGTACAAATAGTTTGTGTAAGAGTAGAGAAAGTCATGTGAGTACAACACATGAGATTTGTTCATCCTTGTTGTAACACTTCCATATTAAAAGGTTTACGTATGGAATATCGGTTTATACTTTCTCTCTTATTTATAAAATCACTGTTTGCTTTGTATTATAGTAACGTTATATTCATGTGCGCTGTTATCTCTATGTTTCAGTATATGTAAAGCCTGAGTGTATATTATCCGCAGTGTTTACATCCATTTTGCATTCCACTATTTTGTTTTTCGGATACATTTGTTTCTCGTGTAATAAATTCTGCGTAATTAAACATCGCATTTAATGAACTCTGTTCAGTTCTAATCCCCCCTTTTGTATTGATGATTGTTTTTACATGCCATGTTTTTATTTTGGTAACAAAATTGTGTGGAGGCACATTAAAGGTTCAGAGTATCATCCTGAGCTATCTGTTAATTAAACAAGATTTTCCTTGTACATACACACTGCGGAGGTGTAGTTTAGCCATAAGGAAATACAAATAGTGTACTAACTGCAAACGGAATAACCTTTGTCAGCGATATTCAGGTTTATGTGAGAGTCTTTCCTTCGCACATTTCAGAACCATATAAATTTATTCTACGTTACAGCTGCATTTATCAGCAGTGGAGACAACAATTCAAGATAAAGAATTGACACTACTTATGGCGAAAGAGATCCATGCAAGGTTAAAACAAAAGAAAGATAAGAGGGTTTGCACTCACATGTCTCTCTCCACTCCTCTTCTACAAAGTACACTTTCTAAAGTTCATTATTCTAACTACTTCGTATTGATAGAGATAAATGAGAGAACGTAGGCTTTCACGGCCGGTGTCAGTATAACTGGAAGTTACTTCCGGGTTGTTTTGCCCTTGGTCTGCTGGAGATAGAGGTTCCAGACGTTTCCTCTACAACTGCAGTAGACAACTTCAGTGGCGCTGTCGAAGTCTTCTAGGAGAATGTCGTCATCCTAACAATTTTAATAATAAAGAAGAGACTCTAAAGCTCAACAATAACTGGCATTCAGTCATTCAAGACAAGAAACATCATAAAACACGAGAAAACAAGGCGAGCCAATCAGAAGGGAGCAACACCTTTGAGGCAGCTGGCCCCCTCCCACCGGCCGACCGGCTTCCGGACCAATCAGCAGAGAACCCTCTTAGTATAAATATAGCTAACAAACTTCGCCTCGAACCTTCGAGCAGACAGCAGCTTCTCTCACCATGGGTAGACAAAAGTATTGAGGAGCTACAGTAGCAGCAGAGAATTCTGCCGACGAAACAGACCTGGTAACCGCCGATCTCACCGCCGCAGCTGGCAGTGCCAGCAACTACCAACGCAGACCATCCTAAGCTCCGCACATCACCTTTGGCCATCATCCTTGAAGGCTACTAGGATTCAATCACGGAAGGGCCCAACACCGCTCGTGCGCCTTTTCTTTCGGGAAAAGGCTCACTATGACGCTGCTGCCTTTAAGGGCACACGGATGTAGGATGTACTGTTCCGCCACGGTGCCACTACTGTGCGGCACCCAACTTGACGTCTTTCTGCCAACAGCACGATCTAACGCGACCACTTCACCAGACAAGCTTGTTGTCCGCTACATCCACACAGCCGCTCATCGCCGTCACAGCAGAAGGCCAAGGTACCTGCACGGAAGCAGCAGTTGTCACTGCCGCATAACCGCGTCATGGAGAACGGGCCTCCTGCAGTTGGAGACACGAATGAAACCGTCGCAGCCAACATCTACACACAACCTTCGCCTGAAATCCTGCAAAAGCTGGAGGATGCGCAGGCGGAGCTAATCAACATCACCACCAAGATGGTCTCTTTGAAGGAGGTACTGACCGAATTTAAGGAGGACTGCGAGACGCTCCAAGAACTGCACTAGAAACAACATTTCGACCGACTACTCCTACATGCTTCACCAACCACTCCGGAGTTCACCAATCACTTGGCTGAACTTAGAACAACACTAACAAATGTCTTCAAGGATGAGCTTTCGCTCTTCATGAAGAAACTGCAAAACCAGCAGACTATCGATCAACCAGAGAGGCCGGACGCAGCTTCCCGAAACAGCGTTCGACACCCAAGGCACCACTACTACTAGAGTTCACCACTCAGAATTTGTCATGGCGGTGAGCTGGGCCTAGTCCAGCTTGCCTTCCAACACCACATTCCTTCACTCACAATTTTCCTTATCAGCTCACTCCCGAATTCCCAAGTGGGCAAGTAGGGCCTCGGTCATGCTTGCGTCCTGGCACCTTCCTTCACCGGCTTAGGCCTTGTGGCCGGCCAATACACCATCACCACGAATACGCAGGTGCATACTGCGGTACTGCCTCATACCCACACATAACTTCCATCCGGTGGAGGAGTTTTTAGTGGGAATGCCGGATATTGATGAGTCTCACACTCTCAGTCCGACTACCACGGGACTGGGGTAAGTGATTAAATCATTTTCTCCTCCACTCGAAAAAAACCGGCATTTCAGACGCAGGGCAACATTCTCCTAGAAGACTTCGACAGCGCCACTGAAGATGTCTACCGCAGTTATAGATGAAACGTCTGGAACATCTATCTCCAGCAGACCACGTCAAAACAATCCGAAAATAACTTCCAGTTATAATAGAGCTAAACCTTTCATTACTCATTTACTCATTTTGTTGTAGGTATAATAAAATACAATAAGCGAAAGCCATGTAATGGAATAGAATGAGAAGCTGAGGGAATGGCAGCACTGATCCAGGGAGTCCGGATATTGTACCGTATGCCCCCACAAGGGGAGGAAGGATTAAGGTGAAGGGAGACACCGAACGGCTGAAACCAGGAGTGACGGTGTAGCAAATGACAGGATCCCTTATGTTTCCAGATATAAACGCCCAGTTAGACCGACAGGTAGACGCAGACCCCTCCCCACATGGGGTCCAACGCGGTCCTTATATCCTGGTAAACAGCCGAAGGTCGAGGGACGGAGAAGGTTCATTAAGGGCATCCTTTTTCCCTGCCAAGCTGCAGCGAAACACCAACGCCGACACTTCCAACCTTGAAACGCACCGACCGGGGTGAAGGATCAATAAAATGATTAATGGAATGAAATGGAGGGACAGGAAATTCGGGAGACGTAAACCCCGAAAAAAACATGGTAAGGAAGGTCGCCTTGGGAATCGAACCCACAACCTCCAGATAGCGGGCCACAGACACAAGCGCCTGATTCGTCCGCTCGGTAGGCGAAAGCCATAGTCCAATCCAGTCGCTGTGATGGTTTGAAACACCGCTCCCTTTGCAGGAACACGAAAAATGGAAAGAAAAAAGGGAGAATGTGATCTTCAGCTGAGGAAAATAATCAAGACAATTCAAGGAATAACACAAGATCCTGAACTTAAATAGGAAGTTTTGAATTGAAGTTTTTGAGTTATGCTGTTCAACACATAACCACACACACACACGCACACACACACACAAACACACACACATCTTTCTCTAAAAATGCTAATTTTAAGTTCAGAGGTCCTCAAACCATGTATTATAGAATTCTAAAGCAGTGAAATCCCGACATAGAATTTTCGGCTGGAATACAATACTTTTTCTAGTTAATGTAAGTATAGGTTGTCTCATAATTAATGTCGGTTTCTAATTTTGGTGTTTTATAAGATAGAATTAGTTTTCTTTGGTTCGCCAGTGTCATTTACAGGATGCCATGGCTAGTATTGCGTGTGTTGCGAGAATGTGTCAGTTTTCAGTTGTTAATACACAACCAAAAAGTAACTTGGAGGTTACAAAGTTTGAGATTAGAGTCCTTCTAAAGCACTACTGGAAACAATATTATAATGCTGCTGCCGCGGCTCGAAAAATATGTGAAGTGAAAGGAGGTGTCCTTAGTGAGCGTGTGGCACAACGATGGTTTGAACGTTTCACACTAGAAAAGGAAACACTAAAGAGTTACCACGTTCTGGAAGACCTAAATTATGGGATATTGAGAATACTTGCAGAGGTTTGGAAGAAAATCCGCAAATAGTACCCATAGGCTGTCAAAAGAACTACCATACATCGCCAGATTAAAAAAAATGGAAAATGAATCAGAAGCTGTAGATCTATAGTTCATGAACTAACACCTCAACAGGCTCACGTAGAGTGGATATCTTTCGCCAGCTTATCGGTAATCCCATGGATTATAGTTTAATTAGGAGAATTGTCACATGTCACGAAAACTGGGTCTATTACCGCAATCCTGATGACGTCTCGAAACAGTGGCTCAGTCCCTGCCAACCTGCAAAGTCATCGTTAAAAAAAATCAGTTCAGCTCCAAAGTAATATTGTGTGTCTTGTGGAATTTTGAAGGAGTGATTCACTGAGTTGGTTTCAAACGGGCGTGCAGTCGATGCGGAGCTTTATTCGCAACAAATGGAACGAGTTAATGAAATTTTGAAATGGAGATACTCCAGGACAATGCAACACCCCGTACTGCACGAACCACCATGACAAAAATTCAGGAATTGGAAGGAGTCGAACTGCTACCACACCCGGCATATAGCCCTGATCTTGCGCCTTCAGATTACATCTGCTTCGATCCATGGCTATTTCGTGCGTTGAAGAAATTTCGAAAATATGAAGCTGTGGATGTAGATCTCACCGAATTCTTTACATCAAAAACCAGAGAATGGTACCGTAGCGGGATAATAAACATCGTTGAATTATGGCTAAAAACCTTAGAATCTGACGTTATCTACTTTAAAGAGTAGTTTCATTTATTGTCAGAAAACTTTCCAAATAAAGTTTTGCTTGAAAACCGGCATTACTTATGAGAAAGTAAAAAACCGTCTGTACTCTGGCCTGAAAAATCTGATACATATAGGGTGATCTGTTTGAGATGTCAGAAAAGAAAAACGTTATGTATAAAAGGATAATGCACACCTCCCTGATCAGTTTGCTGTAATTTAAGTAGAAGGAATGAAAGTTAACAATGAGTGATGTTTCAGACTTCATCCGTATGCTATTGTGCATAGGAAACAAAATGGTGGTGATGATACAACAGCGCATTCACTGTGTTGTGAGGTATGTGAAATGAGTCGTATGAGACCTGGAAGTTCTATGTTTCCCAAATAATGCAGTTATGCCTGTTTACTCGGCCACTCACATGAAATGTGGCTTTGTCCATGATCATACATCGATTTACCGCTGGTCATCCGCTTCCTATCTCTCACACATCATGACAGCACATTAGAGACGAGTTTCGTAATTACGCTGTCAGAACATGCTTTCGCTGAATATGGATGGAAACATCTTGGGGTTCCTACTGTTTAACAATCCTCTTAACACTTTGCGTATTTCGTATTCTGCTTGCCGATAAGCAGTGGAGTGACTTCAATAGACTTCCACCATTTTGACTCATATGTATGATAATGCTGCCATGCCACGTGGATGAGGTCTGAAACATCACTCATTCTTAACTTCCATCCTTTCCGTTTATGCTACAGCCTTATTAAATTGTATTGTATACTATTAAATATTATTTTTAGTAGTTACATCATTTGGTATGTACTCGTAGATATTATATTACTTTCACACTAAATTTATATATTCTCTACCGCGTATTTAGTAGATAGAGAAGGTTGTCTTCCGTCCAAAATTTGATATCGATACTTCACAAGAAGTACATGTTTGGAGGCCCCACGAGTCCAACAATGAGCATTTTTAGATAAAGGTATGTATGTGAAGAGCATAACTCATAAACGAAAAGTAAGTTAAACACCAAATACTTTCGTATATATGGCAGCGTCTTCCAAGGATGCGAAAGAAATATTTTCGAGAAAATCCCCCCAAACTACTCTTTACATGGAACATGTTTCGATTTATTTTCTCAAGAATTGCTCTAACGATTTTGATTAAAGTGTCAAATATTTAAGATACGTATTTACATGACAAGTAAAATACATATCTTGAATTTCATGGGAGTTGCCTGTAAGTCCTCTGCATTTTCAGATTACTTTTTTGTGGAATAGGAACTTCCGAAGTATGCGTTATTATTGGTTTATACTTTTCATTGCTTTGTCATTTTTAAAATGCTTTCGCTATTCTTTTTTTTTTGAGATATCATGGAAAGAGTAAGGAATTTCAAGGCAAGTATAAGCACACTCGATTTTAAAATCGAAATTTGAGCCGGTTTCCTCTATTCCCCTTGTACCACCAACGAAATCAGTAATGAAAATATTTCTGCAAAGTTTATCTAAAATGCGTTACATTCATGTGACGGATAACTCGGAAAATACTAGTACAACAAAACAGCTATTTAAAATAAGGGCGTTTTCGTACCTCACTTAAGGTTTAACAGTTATATACGATTTAAGAAAATTACTTCCAAATGAAAAGGACTTTACAGGCTATTCTCAAAGAATTCAAGATGTATATTATATGTGCCATGTAAATATCTTTAATATATGGTATTTAAATGAAAATCGATAAGGCTGTTTTTAGAAAATAAAAAGCTTTGAAAAATTTAATATTGAAAAGGGTAGTTTCAGGTGGGGATTTATTTGAAAATCTTTGTTTCCCATCTTTGGAAGGTACTGAACTTGGTATCTGTCCGATTTTTCGTTTTTGAGTTATGTGATCACACACATACACACACAAATGAATCTTTTTCTAAGAATGCTTTTTTGGGTTAAGGAGACTCAAAAAATATATTTGCATTCAAATCTCAATATCAAATTTTTGGGTGGACGACAATGCTTCCCCTACTTACCTACTATAGACAGTACAGAAAGTAATAAGCTTTCATAAGAAGCGTGTTTGGAAGCTACATAAAATAAACTACAGTGGTAGAGAAAGTCGTGTGAACCTAACCCTTTTTATACTGAGAGAATTGACTCCGCGTAACGTGTAAACCTTGTATTCGGGAGGTCCCGGATTCGATTCCCATTGGGTTGGCCGCTCTTACTAGGGATTTTCCTTTCGTATATCCCAGGGTCGGTAGGCGAATGCTGAGATAATTCCTCTTGTAATACAAATTTCCTCTCCATCATTTTCTGACCGCAGCAATTTGTATCATCTGTTTCAGTGTTGTAGGCTAGGCGAAGGTTGATATGTTGTGGCTGGGCGGTGGATATGCACTTTGGAAATGTTTCTCCCTGGCAACGGTTGGGCTGCAGACAGATCCACTTTCTGGGGGCATCCCTAAGTCTTAGGAGTACCGGGGGCTTCGAGGCTTATGGCAGGACTGGACAACATGCAGATTCGTTCTATCTGATATCGTTAGGGACCCCATCCATGCTTGCGCATCATTGTCCGGATCACGTCACTCTTCGGAACTTCCCCACACCCGGTTTTGGGGACCGTTCCGCGATATGTAACCCTACTCCTACTCCTAGAACATGATTTTTACTTTCCCTGCTACGTAAAGTAAGTAGGGGAAATATTGTATTCCGCCCAAAAAATCGATATCCAGATTTCACCGGAAATATATATTTTGAGAGTCCTGAATCCAAAAAAAAACATTTTTAGAAAAAGCTATGTGTATGTGTGTATTGTGTGTGACGTATGCCTCTAAACAGCATAACACAAAAACAAAAAAGCGGATAAATACCAAACTTGGTATTTAGGTTCAGTATCTTTCACAAATATTTTCAAGAAAATTCCCCCTCCCTAGACTACGCTTAACGTGGAGAATTTTTCGAAAGTTTTGATTTTTCTCAAAAATGGCTCTAACGATTTTGATTAAAATATCATAGGTTTAAGATATTTTCATGACAAATAAAAGGTATATCTTGAATTTTCTGGGAATGTCTCCAAAAGTATTCTCCATTGTGAACGCCTTTTGCATAACTGGTAAACCATAAGAGATAGACAAAATTTTACTACACAAAAAATGTAGATCGCGTTAAAATACACAATTTATGTCATACATTTTTGTTGTTGAGTGAAGCATTTTCGAGATCTTGCTTGTTATTCCCTTAAATTTTTCAATACTTATTTTCTAAAATGGGAATTCGTTATTCATTTTTACTTTCTCTACTACGTATAGTAAGTAGGGGAAGTATTGCGTTCCACCCAAAACTTCGATACCGAGATTTCACCGGAAATACATGTTTTGAGACTTCCTGAATCCAAAAAAAAGCATTTTTGGAAACATGTTCGTGTGTGTGTGTCTGTGTGTGTGTGTGTCTGTGTGTCTGTGTGTGTGTGTGTGTCTGTGAACAGCATAACTCAAAAACGAACAGTCGGATAAGCACCAAACTTGGTATTTAGGTTCAGTATCTTCCAGAGATGCGACACGAAGGTTTTCAAGAAAATCCCCCCACCCCAGACTACCCTTTACATGGAAGATTTTTAGAAAATTTTAATTTTCTCAAAATGGCTCTAACGATTTTGATGAAAATATCATATGTTTAAGATAATGTCATGAGAAATGAAATGTATATCTCGAATTTTCTGGGAATGTCTCCAAAAGTATTCTTCATTATGAACGACTTTTGCATAACTGGTAAACCATAAGAGATAGACAAAATTTTACTACACAAAAAATGTAGATCGCGTTAAAATACACAACTTATGTCATATACATTTCTTTTGTTGAGTGAACCGTTTTCGAGATATTGCTTGTTATTTCCTTAAATTTTCCAATACTTATACTTTTTCTCAAATGCGTTAGTCATTTTTTTTATGTCCTGGACATGCAAAGAGAATGGAATGCGCCACATAGCAACCAGCGTTAAAATATTTGACTATCGCTTAAAAGCTACGATATTTCCCTTGCATCTACAAGAAAATTACCAATAAGATTGACATCTCGATATCTCGATTAACATGAAGCATATGGAGAATAGGCGTTTGTAAAATTAGATTGTACAAGAGTAGAGAAAGTCATGTGAGTGTAACACATCAGATTTTTGCATTCCACCCAAAAATTCGATACCGAGATTTCACCGGAAATACACGTTTTGAGACCTCCTGAATCCAAAAAAAGCATTTTTAGAAACATGTCCGTGTGTGTGTCTGTGTGTCTGTGTGTGTGTGCCTGTGTGTGTGTGTGTGACTGTGAACAGCATAACTCAAAAACGAACAATCGGATAAGCACCAAACTTGGTATTTAGGTTCAGTATCTTCCAGAGATGCAACACGAAGGTTTTCAAGAAAATCCCCCCACCCCAGACTACCCTTTACATGGAAGATTTTTCGAAAACTTTAATTTTCTCAAAAATGGCTCTATCGATTTTAATGAAAATATCATATGTTTAGGGTAATGTCATGAGAAATGAAATGTATATCTCGAAATTTCTGGGAATGTCCCCAAAAGTATTCTTCATTGTGAACGACTTTTGCATAACTGGTAAACCATAAGAGATAGACAAAATTTTACTACACAAAAAATGTAGATCGCGTTAAAATACACAACTTATATCATATACATTTTTTTTGTTGAGTGAACCGTTTTCGAGATATTGCTTGTTATTTGCTTAAATTTTCCAATACTTATACTTTTCTCAAATTCGTTATTCATTTTTACTTTCTCTACTACGTAAAGTAAGTAGGGGAAGTATTGCATTCCACCCAAAAATTCGATACCGAGATTTCACCGGAAATACATGTTTTGAGAATCACTGAATCCAAAAAAATCATTTTTGGAAACATGTCCGTGTGTGTGTCCGTCTGTGTGTCTGTGTGTCTGTGTGTCTGTGTGTCTGTGAACAGCATAACTCAAAAACGAACAGTCGGATAAACACCAAACTTGGTATTTAGGTTCAGTATCTTCCAGAGATGCGACACGAAGGTTTTCAAGAAAATCCCCCCACCCCAGACTACCCTTTACATGGAACATTTTTCCAAAATTTTAATTTTCTCAAAAACGGCTCTAACGATTTTGATTAAAATATCATATGTTTAAGATATTGTCATGACAAATAAAATGTATATCTCGAATTTTCTGGGAATGTCTCCAAAAATATTCTTCATTGTGAACGACTTTTGCATAACTGGTAAACCATAAGAGATAGACAAAATTTTACTACACAAAAAATGTAGATCGCGTTAAAATACACAACTTATGTTATATACGTTTCTTTTGTTGAGTGAACCGTTTTCGAGATATTGCTTGTTATTTCCTTAAATTTTCCAATACTTATACTTTTTCTCAAATTCGTTATTCATTTTTACTTTCTCTACTACGTATAGTAAGTAGGGGAAGTATTGCATTCCACCCAAAAATTCGATACCGAGATTTCACCGGAAATACATGTTTTGAGACCTCCTGAATCCAAACAAAGCATTTTTGGAAACATGTCCGTGTGTGTGTCTGTGTGTGTGTGTGTGTGTGTGTCTGTGTGTGTGTGTGTCTCTGTGTGTGTGTGTGTGTGTGTCTGTGAACAGCATAACTCAAAAACTAACAGTCGGATAAACACCAAACCTGGTATTTACGTTCAGTATCTTCCAGAGATGCGACACGAAGGTTTTCAAGAAAATCCCCCCACCCCAGACTACCCTTTACATGGAACATTTTTCGAAAATTTTAATTTTCTCAAAAACGGCTCTAACGATTTTGATTAAAATATCATATGTTTAAGATATTGTCATGATAATTAAAATGTATATCTCGAATTTTCTGGGAATGTCTCCAAAAGTATTCTTTATTATGAACGACTTTTTCATAACTGGTAAACCATAAGAGATAGACAAAATTTTACTACACAAAAAATGTAGATCGCGTTAAAATACACAATTTATGTCATATACATTTCTTTTGTTGAGTGAACCGTTTGCGAGATATTGCTTGTTATTCCCTTAAATTTTCCAATACTTATACTTTTTCTCAAATTCGTTATTCATTCTTTTATGTCCTGGACATGCAAAGAGAATGGAATGCGCCACATAGCAACCAGCGTTAAAATATTAGACTATCGCTTAAAACTACCACATTTTCCTTGCATCTACAAGAAAATTACCAATAAGATTGACATCTCGATAATTCGATTAACATGAAGCATATGGAGAATAGGCGTTTGTAAAAATAGTGTGTACAAGAGTAGAGAAACTCATGTGAGTGTAACACATCAGATTTTTTTATGTCCTGGACATGCAAAGAGAATGGAATGCGCCACATAGCAACCAGCGTTAAAATATTTGACTATCGCTTAAAACCTACCATATTCCCCTTGCATCTACAAGAAAATTATCAATAAGATTGACATCTCGATATCTCGATATATCCATTAACATGAAGCATATGGAGAATAAGCGTTTGTAAAAATAGTTTGTACAAGAGTAGAGAAAGTCATGTGAGTGTAACACATCAGATTTTTTTATGTCCTGGACATGCAAAGAGAATGGAATGCGCCACATAGCAACCAGCTCTTAAAATATTTGACTATCGCTTAAAGCCTACCATATCCCCCTACATCTACAAGAAAATTACCGATAAGATTGACATCTCTATTAACATGAAGCATATGGAGAATAAGCGTTTGTAAAAATAGTTTGTACAAGAGTAGAGAAAGTTATGTGAGTGTAAGACATCAGATTTTTTACTTTCTCTACTACGTATAGTAAGTAGGGGAAGTATGGCATTCCACTCAAAAATTCGATACCGAGATTTCACCGGAAATACATGTTTTTAGACCCCCTAAATCCAAAAAAAGCATTTTTGGAAACATGTCCGTGTGTTTGTCTGTGTGTGTGTGTCTGTGTGTGTGTGTGTGTGTGTGTGTATGTGTGTGTCTGTGAACAGCATAACTCAAAAACGAACAGTCGGATAAACACCAAACTTGGTATTTAGGTTCAGTATCTTCCAGAGATGCGACACGAAGGTTTTCAAGAAAATCCCCCCACCCCAGACTACCTTTTACAGGGAAAATGTTTCGAAAATTTTAATTTTCTCAAAAATGGCTCTAACGATTTTTATTAAAATATCATATGTTTAAGATATTGTCATGAGAAATGAAATGTATATCTCGAATTTTCTGGGAATGTCTCCAAAAGTATTCTTCATTGTGAACGACTTTTGCATAACTGGTAAACCATAAGAGATAAACAAAATTTTACCGCACAAAAAATGTAGATCGCGTTAAAATACACAACTTATGTCATATACGTTTCTTTTGTTGAGTGAACCGTTTTCGAGATATTGCTTGTTATTTCCTTAAATTTTCCAATACTTATATTTTTTCTCAAATTCGTTATTCATTTTTACTTTCTCTACTACGTATAGTAAGTAGGGGAAGTATTGCATTCCACCCAAAAATTCGATACCGAGATTTCACCGGAAATACATGTTTTGAGACCTCCTGAATCCAAAAAAAGCATTTTTGGAAACATGTCCGTGTGTGTGTCTGTGTGTCTGTGTGTGTGTGTGTGTCTGTGTGTGTGTGTGTGTGTCTGTGTGTGTGTGAACAGCATAACTCAAAAACGAACAGTCGGATAAACACCAAACTTGGTATTTAGGTTCAGTATCTTCCAGAGATGCGGAACGAAGGTTTTCAAGAAAATCCCCTCACCCCAGACTACCCTTTACATGGAACATTTTTCGAAAATTTTAATTTTCTCAAAAATGGCTCTAACGATTTTGTTTAAAATATCATATGTTTAAGATAATGCCATGAGAAATGAAATGTATATCTCAAATTTTCTGGGAATGTCTCCAAAAGTATTCTTCATTGTGAACGACTTTTGCATAACTGGTAAACCATAAGAGATAGACAAAATTTTACTACACAAAAAATGTTGATCTCGTTAAAATACACAACTTATGTTATATACATTTCTTTTGTTGAGTGAACCGTTTTCGAGATATTGCTTGTTATTCCCTTAAATTTTCCAATACTTATACTTTTTCTCAAATTCGTTATTCATTTTTTTATGTCCTGGACTTGCAAAGAGAATGGAATTCGACACATAGCAACCAGCGTTAAAATATTTGACCATCGCTTAAAAGCTACCATATTCCCCTTGCATCTACAAGAAAATTAGCAATAAGATTGACATCTCGATATCTCGATTAACATAAAGCATATGGAGAATAGGCGTTTGTAAAAATAGATTGTACAAGAGTAGAGAAAGTCATGTGAGTGTAACACATCAGATTTTTTTTTATGTCCTGCACATGCAAAGAGAATGGAATGCGCCACATAGCAACCAGCGTTAAAATATTTGACTATCGCTTAAAACCTACCATATTCCCCTTGCATCTACAAGAAAATTACCAATAAGATTGACATCTCGATATCTCGATTAACATGAAGCATATGGAGAATAAACGTTTTTCCTTAAGTTTTACGTCCGACTGTATCTAAACTCATATGTATGTCAATGCACACAACAATGTAGCAGCCGCTTGCTTTTTCAACAATGAGCAATACATTGTTGATAAAGTAAACGCCGGAGAATACAAATCAGTTACGTCTGATTGACTGTTGAAGGAGGATGTAATTTTACTTATCATAGTGAGTGGTGAAATACTGTTATCATGGCATACCGAATGTGAACTGGAAGCTGCAGGCAATATGTTTGATAGTTCGGAAAACGTTTCAGAAGAAGGAAACCATACTAGTGAAGATAGCATTCGTCCTACAGACAATGATGATAGAAGTGACAATTTTCAAACTGTGGAAGTAGTTCAATCGAAAAATAAAAACATCAATTGGAGTTTAGACCCTTTCCACAACATGGAAGAGCATCCACTGCTAACATAATCAAATAAACACCTGGTCCAACCAGATATTTTTATGTCCTGCACATGCAAAAAGAATGGAATGCGCCACATAGCAACCAGCGTTAAAATATTTGACTATCGCTTAAAATCTAGCATATTCCCCTTGCATCTACATGAACATTACCAATAAGATTGACATCTCGATATCTCGATTAACATAAAGCATATGGAGAATAAGCGTTTGTATAAATAGCTTGTACAAGAGTAGAGAAAGTCATGTGAGTGTAACGCATTAGATTTTTTTTATGTCCTGAACATGCAAAGAGAATGGAATGCGCCACATAGCAACCAGCGTTAAAATATTTGACTATCGCTTAAAAGCTACCATATTCCCCTTGCATCTACAAGAAAATTACCAATAAGATTGACATCTCAATATCTCGATTAACATGAAACATATGGAGAATAGGCGTTTGTAAAATTAGATTGTACAAGAGTAGAGAAAGTCATGTGAGTGTAACACATCAGATTTCTTTATGTCCTGGACATGCAAAGAGAATGGAATGCGCCACATAGCAACCAGCGATAAAATATTTGACTATCGCTTAAAAGCTACCATATTCCCCTTGCATCTACAAGAAAATTACAAATAAGATTGACATCTCGATATCTCGATTAATATGAAGCATATGGAGAATAGGCGTTTGTAAAAATAGATTGTACAAGAGTAGAGAAAGTCATGTGAGTGTAACACATCAGATTTTTGTAAACATGTCCGTGTGTGTCTGTGTGTGTGTCTGTCTGTGAACAGCATAACTCAGAAACGGACAGTCGGATAAACACCAAACTTGGTATTTAGGTTCAGTATCTTCCAAGGATGCGACACGAAGGTTTTCAAGAAAATTCTCCCACCCCAGATTACCCTTTACATGGAAGATTTTTCGAAAATTTTAATTTTCTTAAAAACGGCTCTAACGATTTTGATGGAAATATCATATGTTTAAGATATTTTTATGACAAATAAAATGTATATCTTGAATTTTCTGGGAATGTCCCCAAAAGTATTCTTCATTGTGAACGAATTTTGCATAACTGGTAAACCATAACAGATAGACAAAATTTTACTACACAAAAAATGTAGATCGCGTTAAAATGCACAATTTATGTCATATACACTTTTTTGTTGGGTGAACCATTTTCGAGATATTGGTTGTTATTCCCTTAAATTTTTCAATACTTATTTTCTCAAATGGGAATTCGTTATTCATTTTTTTGTCTTGGATATGCAAAGAGTATTAATCTGTGGCAAAGGGAATGGTGCTGCACCTAGCAACCAGCTATTAAGAGATATGTATGTACTTAAAGGCTATTGTATTTCCAAATTGCCCTTGTAAATATATATTCCCCTTACATCTACAAGAAAATTAGCAATAAGATAGACTCTGCAAATGTTTATCTCGATTAACATGAAGTAGATGGAGAATAAGCGTTTGTATAAATAGTTTTTACAAGAGTAGAGAAAGTCATGTGAGTGTAACACATCAGATTTTTTTTGTCTTGGATATGCAGAGAGTTATAATCTGTGGCAAAGGGAATGGTGCTGCACCTAGCAACCAGCTATTACGAGATATGTATGTGCTTAAAGGTTACTGTTTTTCTATATTGCCCTTGTAAATATATTTTCCCCTTACATTTACAAGAAAATTAGCAATAAGATAGAGTCTGCAAATGTTTATCTCAATTAACATGAAGTAGATGGAGAATAAGCGTTTGTAAAAATAGTTTGTACAAGAGTAGAGAAAGTCATGTGAGTGTAACACATCAGACTTTTTTTAATGTCCTGGACGTGCAAAGAGAATGGAGTGCTCCACATAGCAACCAGCTCTTAAAAGATTTGACTATCGCTTAAAGCCTACCCTGTTCCCCTTGCAACTACAAGAAAATTATCAACAAGATTAACATCTCGATTAACATGATTAAGTAGATGTAGAATAAGTATTTGTAAAAATAGTTTGTACAAGGATAGAGAAAGTCATGTGAGTAAACACATCAGATTTTTTAAATTTGTATTGGGCATAACATAAATATCCTTTCATTACACCTAAAAAAAAACGTTGTAGAGCGAGTAACAGTACATGAATCCTATACATTCTTTACTTCAGAAGAAAGAGACACATTTAACAATGCATGTTTTAAAAGGTAATATCCCAGGTGCGAAGAAACAATGTATAGAAAATTGTAGAGTATAAAGGCAGTACCAAAATAAGCATTTTGAGGATAGGAACAAGGAGTCACAGAAGCCGTTTTACTGCACTACTTGAGTCAACATTAAATCCGTCAAGTTAGAGTCTCTGTTTGTGGAAACTGTTTGGGAGTATCAGATGTAAACGCACTCCTGTACAGTGTTAGCAACCGTCTCGAGCTTTGTCTGGGGTGAGGGCTACTGGGTGGTACAATAACACCGCCTTGTTCAGTACGCTACGCTGTCACTTTCTCATTCCGTACTAGTACTCATTAGTTGACACAGTACGAACACACTTGTCGTGTAAGGCCCATTTGCAATTAAAACTAACCGTAAGAATAACATAAACTTAAAAGCTAGATGCTATTTATCGTAGTGGAACCATTCACACTGAATCAGTAAATATAAAAATAAGCTTTGAATTAGACATAAACTTAGAAGCTTGTAAGGTTCAGGCATTTATGTCTACGTCAAACATAAACTAGTCAATCACAGAGCGATTCTCATCACGTGAGAACACTGCCAACTCTCATCAGATTTTTCGTCATCACGTGTTGCTTGGCTAACACAAGTTCAGTGTAAGATCACGGCCCAGGAAGTCGTCCTCCGTGATCTAGGGGCACAATGCTTGCCTCTAGCGCCCGAGGTCGCCGGTTCAAGCCCGGTGGTGGGCGATGGTTCCTTAACATAGTTTCCTTCGGGAGAGAAGATGTAGATTTACGGCCCATAAAAGAACCTCAAGCCGGATAAAAAGGCCTCTGAGCAAAATTACCGGTGTTTCACGCCCAATATAGAATGGGACGCTAAGAACCATAGTAGTTTAAGAGTGTCCATAAACATTAAAAAAAAAGTAAATTCGGTTGTTTCTCGCGATATAATGGAACGAATATACAGCGACCGCGTTTAAAAATATGACTATTGCTTCGGTTTTCTGTATCCAGCTTTTAGCTATAACGAAACATGTCATGAATCTATTTCTGCAAATGTTTATCTGGATTACTATGAAGTAGATGGAAAATTAAGTTTTTGAAAGAACAATTTGTAAAAGCTACACCGAAATAAATTATAGTGCATAACAATTATTTTCATGAAAGTATCAAGTGTTAAGTGCGTTTTGAAAAGCTACTAAATAAGCATATTCGAAAATGTAATGTGTTTCGTTTAAAATAATAGAGTCCCTTCCTGTTAAACCACAATTAGAAAAGTGGGCCAAAAGTCAGTATCCATTACTACCTCTACTCTATTGTAGTTTTAATGGTTTTATGAGGGTTTTACTTACACTTATGTGAGTTATTTATAATAGGCTTTTTCAAATTGTCTTTTCTCTGCATTGACACATCTCCGAAGACGATCTGGATCACCTAAGCATATTTCTTCTCACAGTTGTGGATTCGAATCAATAATCTGAAAAGCGTTATCAATGGCGTTTTTTAAGTCCTCGGGTGTGGTTGGTTTAGAAGCATAGACCATATCTTTGATCAATCCCCAAAATGAAAAATTCATTAGAGTGAGGTCTGGTAATCTTGGAGACATTTATACTGTCGCTCGCCTTCCAACAACTCTTCCACCAAACGTCTCATGAAGGTAGTTTCGCACAGCTACAGCGTAATGTGCTGGAGCACCATCATGTTGAAGGTAACTTTAGTTGAAATTGTTGTAGTTTATTTGTAACCCTGGAAGGACATCCTATAGTCAACATTTCTGGATACTTTTCAGCTATTACTATATCCTCAAAATACCAAGGCCCCCGAACTCTATGATGATATAGCACCCCACACAGTTGGTTAAGTTGTTTTTCAAAAGTGATGTGATGACTTTCTGTATACGAGTGGGTGCAATTCTGTCTGTTGACGTGACCAGATAATCTAAATCTTGCTTCCTCACTCCAAATGATTTTACGTCCGAAATCACTATTACCGTGTTGAAGCTCATTCAGAACTGGTTCACAAAATTGAAGCCTACGATCAGGGCCATCTTCTAGTAGACGCGGTATTTCGCGCTTAAATTTAGCTTGATGTAAAATTCTCCGAACAGACGTTCAGGAAATACTTTGTTCCACAGCAAGCCTGCGAGTACACTTTTTAGGACTCTGAAGAATAGCTTGTAACACTTTCACGTTTGTTCTCCTCACTTAATGATGGACTACCTGACTTATGGCAATCTATCACTGATCCATTTGCTTCAAAACATTTCCGTAAATTATAGATCACCTTCCATTTTGGTAAAACAGTATTGAAGTGTTCCATTCCATTCATCAATTATAACGCATAACCACCTTTGTACCATCTTTGAATACAAAAAACGTTTTCGACAACATATCAACAACATGGACACAGAACGTATCTAAGCAAAACAAATCTGTAAACATCCGACAGCGGACTGGTGATTTAGCAACGTCCTCTAGCGTGTATCTGAGTAAATAATTATCATATGAACGTTACAGGCAGGTAATTTGAAATTATTGGGAGATTAAAACCACAATAGAGTAGAAATACTAATGGGTAGTGACTTTTGGCCCACCTTGTATAAAGTCTAAGTTCTCAGAGTTTCATATCATTTAATCATTCGTTCCAAAAGTAATTCGGATGGTGGGGTGGTGGGCTTTCACTAACCCTATTTACGTGTACTCGAACTTTAATAGTGACGACATTGCTGTGGAAACCAAACGAGAAGGAAGTAATAGCATTCTTACGTTTACCATGTGTTTGCCTATGTCTTACCCTCTACCCAATAAATGGACTCTACCTTTCGACTCAAAGTACATGCGCTGTGGCAAGTAGAATAAATCTGTATGAGCTACCGATCTAAACCGTTGTGTGTTGTGTTTTCGCCATGTTCACAAAACAGGAACACTGAAGTTAGTTAAAGATTGAATGTGCTCGTGGTCGTACAGCAAGACTGTTGTGTAGATCTTGTTGAGGCAGGTGGGGAACACGGACAAAGAGGGTAGACATGTGAAACTTACGGTGCTTCTTGCATACGACTGTGATGGCATTATCCTAACACATACCGTACCGCAAGAACAAAATTTTATTGCACAGTATTTCTATCACTTTTTGGAGTATCATCTCAGACCAGCGTTGCGAAGAAAGCGGCGCCACGTTTTACAGATTCCTCCCATTATTTTGAAACGCCACCTTACGTGCAGAAGCATGCAATTCGATAAATGATTTTGTGGCGTATCAGTAAGTGCATTGTCATAACCAAACGCATTGTTGTGTTGCAATGTCGCTATTAGACATAGCATTATTGGGCCTCTTTGATTTTTCGGCTTACGATCCCTCCTTTGGCGCGAAACACACCAAAGAGAAGGCTTCGTTTCAAATTCGTCTGGTATGACGCCAACTTTGACTGGTGTGGCTAGACACGGTTGGAAAGGGGGATATAGTTAGCGTCACTTGAGTAAGATAGTCGTTATAGCAAGATGTGCGTGTTGGGTGAACTAAATTTATTCATTTTCTGGAAACCTTTTGGCCCTGATCCCAGCATGTAACAATATGTATCCGTGTATCACTTTAAGATTAAAGTTAGAAGCATATACATAATATAGCAGGTATACGTTGACTGTAAAACGGCCCTGTTTGGAAATACAAAGGAAACACTTTACTAGAAGGCTCCAATATATCGGGCGGTATACTTCTTTGCAACTAAGGCAAAGGTGAACAGGACAAAATACCCTTAGATTGTAAGTTAAAGTAAACAAGTTGTCGAAACCGTGTTTTATCTTGAATTCACGTCAGTTCTCATGGGAACAGTCAGAATGGTTATGTTTCAAAAACATGTGAGAACGCTGAGTGGGGGAAGTTACTATCATATTTATCCATCAATAGAAAAATTGCATTTATTTTTAAAGAAAATTCTGTCGACAAATAATGTTAAAGGAGATGGTCACGTGACCGAGCAAACAACAGACAACCCTTCAGGAGGTCCGAAGTTACAGGTAACACCACGAGCTCAGTCTCAGATAAAGAAAGAAAGTTCGAGGTTTTACCTTTCTTGGACTTACATTGGACTGTTAACCTCAACTGGAATTAGCACATTGATGAAATTAAAGCCAAGATTACATCAATAACTGGCGTGATCGTACGATTGAGAAATATTGGGTTATCTGGGGCTATTTTAAAAATTGTCACTGTGCACTTATCCACTTCCACTTTACTTACATGTACGTAATTGAGCAATCTTATACAAAAGCTCAGCTACTTCAACTCGAAGTTCTATAAAATCGAGTGATAAAAATAATTTATGATCTGGTTTTTCATACTGCCACTAAGCTAATATACTGGTATACAGAATTATTCCATTGTCACTGAGTCTCAAACAATTCATTATCTCCTTTGCCTTTAAGGTCCTCAATGGGCAATTTTATACAAATATACAAATGATGAAGTTGACAATGTTGATACAACTAAATACGGATTAATGGGTATAATTCACTTAATGACCGTAGCGTATAATTGACTCCCAATAAATATTAAAGAAATCACAAAATTCACCCTTTTTAAGAATAAAACAAGAAAGTACCTCCTTACAGAATACTATAAGTAAAGCCCTATCATAAACATTGTGGCGTATTATTAATTTTATTGTCATTACCAGACGCACTGTTGTGTTATACTGTTGCTACCAGACGTAACATTGTTGTATTTCAGTAATATTTCGGCTTAGCGGTGTTTCCTTTTGGTGAGGACCACGCCAAAGGGTTTTAGAAGTTTTAGAAGTTGTCTGGTATGACGTCCGACCTGTCTGGCTTCGTCAAGCCACTTGGTGGGGGTAAGATAGCGCCATTCTAGTGGAAGTGATCGTTGGAGTCAGACACGTGTGTGGCCGGTCCACGGTTTAGTGGCATTTCTCTCCGTGCTTTTTCCTTTGTTCAATATGTAGAGTCGCCAAACGTGTTGTGAATAAATCTCAGGCATATAAGGGTAATGTGTGTTATGAAATTTTTCAGTGTAGCATAAAACCCACGCCTTCCCTTTAATTCCGCACCAACGTCCCGGACGTTTTGCTTCCAGAGAGTTGTGCCCCTCCCCTCATGTGCGTGTTGGGGTGATCTAAATTAATTCCTTTTTCCTGGTAAACTTTTTTATACCTTCACCCCAGCATGCAATATTCTGGATGTTAGTGTGCAATAGGTTTGTCTTGTCCTGTTAAATGATAATTTTGGAATATGTTATTTGAATTATCTTCATCTCTAGTGCTTGTTATGTATTTTTCGTATGTATTTTATGTATATCTTCCTTCCTTAGATATTGTATAGTTCCTTATCACTGCCATATAATTGTAAAGTGATTGTTCCTGATATGAGACCAAGGGCTCCTTGGGACCTGTATTCAAATAAATAAATAAAAACACGAAAATTGCATGACGAGACCTAAACTAGAGGAGTAATATCATTTGCAATTCGGGATCGTGCGTAATCAGACATCTAAGGAACGTGGAATTATGGAACCGTTTGCATTGTGATATATGCATGGGCAAACACGTTGAACTTATTAACTGGGGGTACACAAAAGAGAAATACAATGTAATAAAGTGAAGTAGTGCTGGCAAACGTGACTTTTTCTGAGTGGTGACAAAATCAGTATATAGCGAGCAATTGGCAAAAATCGGTCTCTGACGCGAATATATAAATGGTTGTGTGTCAGGATCGAACGCGGGAGTGGGGCTAAGGGGAACGGAACAAAGTGCGTGTAAATAAAGTTATTAAACCATAATGGCATCGGATAACACGACCCGAGATTAAAGAGATCCAACATTACATCCACGTACCTCCTTTATCTATTCGTATCGTTCCCTCCGCGAGGACGAACGAGCCCTATTTTGCAACATAGTGCTCGGGCGCACGTGGCATAACCTGTAACTGATCTGTATCGTCGCTGGGGTTGGGAATTGCTTTTCCATCCACCATATTCACCGGACCTAAGCTCCTGTAATTATGATATAATCCTGAAGATGGAGGAACCGCTTCGTGGAATTCCATTCGTGAAATTCTGCAGGCATTAGATCGCTCCATCAGGAACATCAGCATCACGCGCTGCAACAGAGGCCCTATGACTTCCGCATTACTGGTAAAGCATTGTTGAAAATGCTGGTGATTACATTGAAGGAGTAGAAGTTTCAAACACTTATCATGGTCGTAATAAATAAAAAGCTGCCACTATTAAACTTCCAATCTGTGTATTTATCTTGGATTTATTAAAAGAAAAATCTGATAAGTCACATGACCTTCTCTACCAATCCTTGAACAAACTATTCTTACAAAGTCATATTCTTCTATGTGCTTCGTGTTAATCGGGTTAAACGTTTGCAAAAATGGTTTTATTACATATTTCCTTGTAGATACAGGGGGTTAGGGAATACACTGTGCTTATACACTAGTAAAAGCTTTTAAGAACGGTTCGCTCTGTGATGCCTTTGAAACTCTGTTTATTTTGAATGACTACGAGAAAGAAAACGAATAACGATTTTGCAGTTGAAAAAGTATAAAGTATTTGACTATTCAAACCAATAAAAAGGAACACTTCGGAAATTGTTAATGTCATAAAATGTTTATCTTACATAAAATGTATGATTTAACGAGATCTACATTGTCTGCGTAGTAGGTTTTTGCCTATTCCTTACAGTTTAATTTACAAAAAAAAAGTCATTCAGAATGAAGATAGTTTTACATGCTATTCCTAGAAAATTCAAAACAGACATTTTAATTATCATGAAATTATCTTAAACTCTTCTTCTTTAACAACAAATTACCCTCCTCTGACTAGAACTTACACCCCCAATGACTCACAAGCCAACGACGTGGGTCAGTAGCCTGTCGAGGAACAAGCAAACTCTGGATCACAGCATATTCATGATGGGTGATCAGCCCAATCCTTGGGTCAGTAGCCTGTCGAGGAACAAGCAAACTCTGGTACATAGCATATTCAGGAGGATGATCAGCCCAATGCCTTGGGCCAGCAGTCTGTCGAGGAGCAAGCAAACTCTGGATCATAGCGTATCCAGGATGGGTGATCAGCCCAATCCTTGGGTCAGTAACCTGTCGAGGAACAAGCAAACTCTGGTACATAGCATATTCAGGATGGGTGATCAGACAATACCTTGGGTCAGTAGCCTGTTGAGGAGCAAGTAAACTATGGATCATAGCATATCCAGGAGGATGATCAGCCCAATGCCCTGGGGTCAGTAGCTTGTCGAGGAACAAGCAAACTCTGGATCACAGCATATTCATGATGGGTGATCAGCCCAATCCTTGGGTCAGTAGCCTGTCGAGGAACAAACAAACTCTGGTACATAGCATATTCAGGAGGATGATCAGCCCAATGCCTTGGGCCAGCAGTCTGTCGAGGAGCAAGCAAACTCTGGATCATAGCGTATCCAGGATGGGTGATCAGCCCAATCCTTGGGTCAGTAACCTGTCGAGGAACAAGCAAACTCTGGTACATAGCATATTCAGGATGGGTGATCAGACAATACCTTGGGTCAGTAGCCTGTTGAGGAGCAAGTAAACTATGGATCATAGCATATCCAGGAGGATGATCAGCCCAATGCCCTGGGGTCAGTAGCTTGTCGAGGAACAAGCAAACTCTGGATCACAGCATATTCATGATGGGTGATCAGCCCAATCCTTGGGTCAGTAGCCTGTCGAGGAACAAGCAAACTCTGGTACATAGCATATTCAGGATGGGTGATCAGCATAATGCCTTGGGTCAGTAGCTCGTCGAGGAACAAGCAAACTCTGGATCATAGCATATCCAGGATGGGTGATCAGCCCAATCCTTGGTTTAGTAGCCTGTCGAGGAACAAGCAAACTCTGGTATATAGCATATTCAGGACGGGTGATCAGCCCAATACCTTGGGTCAGTAGCTTGTCGAGGAACAAGCAAACTCTGGATCATAGCATGCCCAGGATGGGTGATTAGTCCAATGCCTTGGGTAGTAGTGTCAAGGAACAAGCAAATCCTAGATCACAGCATATCCAGGATGGGTGATCAGCCTTGGGTCAGTAGTGTAGAGGAGCAAGCAAACTCTGGATCATACATATATAGGATGGGTGATCAGTCCAATGCCTTGGGTCAGTAGCCTGTCTAGGAACAAGCGAACCCTAGATTATAGCATATCGAGGATGGGTGATCAGCTCAATGCCTGCAATGGCAGTGAAGCAGAAGAAAATAAAATGTAGTGATGAAAGCGATGAGAGGAAAATTCGTGGATAAAATTATCCAACACAGTATTCACCTAGCGACAGAGGAAAGCCGCAAAAACTTTGGGCCAGGATAGTCGGTTCCGGGATCTCCCGAATGTAAGTCGCGCGCGTTACAGCGACGTCACTTCGCGCGGTAAATCTTAAACTCATGGTGTTTCCACTAAAATCGTTTAAGCCATTCTTGAGAAAATCGAAACTTCCCCCCACCAAAAAAAGAGTCTTCCATGTAAGGATAGCTGTGGAATTAGTTGAAAATCTTCTTGTCCCATCCTTGGGAGATTCTGAACTTCAACGCCAAGTTTCGTATGTATTCGACTTTTTATTTTTAGTTGTGTTTTTCACAGACACACTCAAGATGACTTCTTTCCATAAAGCTTTATTTTTTGGATTCATGAGGCCTCAAAACGCCTGCTTCCGGTGAAATCCCACATCAAATTTTTTGGTGCAATACAAAGCGTCCTCTTGCCTAGTGAAGGTAGGTGATCCCCAAAACAGCAAAATATTACCTATATTTTGTACTATTTAATACCTAAATATGATCGTAATTTTATGTATTACATAAGTAAAATATTCCTTGCAATTAATTTCAGAATTTTAACCCTATTCTCCTAAACCTAGTGAAACGCAGGATTCGCTCTTGCAGACAATATACTGGAGTATCTAACCCATGTAATCCCCCTCCCAACACACACTACTGTGTGCTGCGTGTAATTAATTTGCAGTACCCTGCATCCTTAATTCATCTCTTATCACTCTCTCTCTGCTTTACCCGCAAATGACTCTGATGATTTATTCATCAGGCGTCTCATCGTGTATCCATTATCTCGGCATTGTGTTAACAGGTTAATGCCGCATTCTGTCACATTACAAAAGACCTTCATTTGCCTATCTCATTTAATAGAAATGCTAAGCTTTCGAGGCAATGCGGATTTAATTTCTGACTTTCTTATAGATGTAGAAACCATTGTAGTAAGAATAGTATGAAACCAATAAAGCTGTTGTTTAAAGGTTAAGGTTTATAGTCAAGAATTTCCAAACTCCATTTTATAGTTTATTTTTTTTCTTTACAGAACAAAACCTTTTCTTTAACACATGAAGGTTTTAAACCGAACCATCATCAAAAGTCGTTTTTGAAAACTTCATATTCGGAACTCCACTCAGTCATATTTGTTGCTGATTTTCATTAACTTTCACTGTTACATATCTGATTAAAGTGACACATGTTTAAGATGTTTTTACGACAAATGAATTGTGTATCTTGAGTTTTCTGCAAATAGCTTGTGAAGTTCTCTGCATTCTGAATGACTTTTGTGTAATTATAAACCGTTAGAGATAGACAAAGTGTTACTACGTAATAAATCTGATGTGATACGTTTATATAACATTCTCTGCCCAATATCGTTTATTAGTGGGTACACACATTATTCTTACCCAGGCTTATTACCTTCTCTACTACGTATAGTAAGTAGGGGAAGTATTGTATTCCACCCAAACATTCGATACCGAGATTTCACCGGAAATATATGTTTTGAGACCCCTTGCATCCCAAAAAAGCACTTTTGGAAACATGTCCGTGTGTGTCTGTGTGTCTACCTGTGAGCAGGATAACTCAGAAACAAACAGTCAGAAAAACACCAAACTTGGTATTTAGGTTCAGTATCTGCGACACGAAAGTTCTCAAGAAAATCCCCCCACCCCAGATTACCCTTTACATGGAAAATTTTTCGAAAATTTCAATTTTCTCAGAAATGGCTCTAACGATTTTGATTAAAATATCATATGTTTAAGATGCTTTCATGACAAATGAAATATATATCTCGAATTTCCTGGACATGTCTCCAAAAGTATTCTTCATTGTGAACGACTTTTGCATAACCGGTAAATCATAAGAGACAGACAAAATTTTAGTACACAAAAAATGCAGATCGCGTTAAAATACACAATTTATGTCATACACATTTTTTTTGTTGAGTGAACAATTTTCGAGACATTGCTTGTTATTCCCTTAAATTTTCCAATACTAATACTTTTTCTCAAATTCCTTATTCATTTTTTTGTCCTGGTAATGCAAAGAGAATGGAATACTCCAAATAGCAACCAGTTCTTAAAACATTTGATTATCGCTTAAAGCCTACCAATTCCCCTTGCATCTACAAGAAAATTAGCAATAACATTAACATCTCGATACCTCGATTAACATGAAGCATATGGAGAATAGGCGTTTGTAAAAATAGTTTGTACAAGAGTAGAGAAAGTCATGTGAGTGTAACACATCAGATTTTTTTACTTTCTCTACTACGTATAGTAAGTAGGGGAAGTATTGCATTCCACCCAAAAATTCGATACCGAGATTTCATCGGAAATACATGTTTTGAGACTCCCTGAATCCAAAAAAAGCATTTTTGGAAACATGTCCGTGTGTATGTCTGCGCGTGTGTCTGTGTGTGTGTCTGTGTGTCTGTGAACAGCATAACTCAGAAACACCAAACTTGGTATTTAGGTTCAGTATCTTACAGAGATGCGACACGAAGGTTTACAAGAAAATCTCCATACCCCAGACTAGCCTTTACATGGAAAATTGTTCGAAAATTTTAATTTTCTCAAAAATGGCTGTAACGATTTTTATTAAAATATCATATGTTTAAGGTATGTTTATGACAAATGAAATGTATATCTCGAATTTTCTGGGAATGTCTCCAAAAGTGTTCTTCATTCTGAACGACTTTTGCATAACTGGTAAACCATAAGAGATAGACAAAATTTTACTGCACCAAAACTGTAGATCGCGTTAAAATACACAATTTATGTCATACACATTTGTTTTGTGGAGTGAACCGTTTTCGAGATATTGCTTGTTATTCCCTTAAATTTTCCAATACTTATACTTTTTCTCAAATTCGTTACTCATTTTTTTATGTCCTGGACATGCAAAGAGAATGGAATGCGCCACATAGCAACCAGCGCTTAAATATTTGACTATCGCTTAAAAGCTACCATATTCCCCTTGCATCTACAAGATAATTAGCAATAATATTGACATCTCGATAGCTCGATTAACATGAAGCATATGGAGAATAAGCGTTTGTAAAAATAGTTTGTACAAGAGTAGAGAAAGTCATGTGAGTGTAACACATCAGATTTTTTCTATAGACACAAAGGGAACAGCGACAGTCAAATGTTTAAGAACTGCATGCTATACGCTGGCCTTAAAATTTCATACTGTTTCCATGCAATCACAAGAAACAACTGAATGTTGAAAGGACTTAAGAAACAATTCGAACCATCAATAACGTATATCCCATAAACCGCTTATTCCAAAAAAAGAAAAAAGCTTATTTTAAATAAATTGTGTGCTTTAAAGAGATCTAAGTTTTTGTCTTTTGTGTAGTACGTTTTCATCTATCGCTTAACATTTACCAGTTATACAAGATTACACAAAATTCCTTCCGAATGAAGAGAACTTTATAGGTTATTCCTCGAAAGTTCAAGATATATATTTCATTGTCATGTAAGTATCTTTAATATACGACATATTAACCAAAACCGTTTTGCAAAAATAATAAATTTTGAAAACATTGCATGTAAAGGGTACTTTTGGATGGGGACATTTTGTTGAAATCATTGTGTCACATCTTTGGAAGATACTGAACCGAAATACCAAGTTTTCGACTTTTAGTTTTGAATTATACTGTTCACAGACACACAGACATACAAGACACAGATACACGCACGACATGCTTCCAAAAATTCTTTATTTGGATTCAGCGGGCCTCAAAACATGTATTTCCGGTTAAATCTCGGTATTGAATTTTTGGGTGGAATGCAATACTTTCCCTACTTACTATACGTAACAGAGAAAGTGAAAAATGTAGATTTCGTTAAAGCAACAGATTTATGTAGAATAACATTTGTTGTGGCGTTAACCATTTCCAAAATTTTCTTGTTATTGCTTTGGATTTCCAAATACTTGCACCCTTTTCTAATTGGCAAGCTTCTATTTGCTTTCTCTCATGGTCATGCAAAGGGCGTAGAATTCCAAATTCATCAAATAGAAGGATTCGCTTTTTAAAAATATGACAACTGCTCTAGCATACTGTTATCCTTCTTATACCTACAACGAAATGCATGAGTGTGTACTAATTTTTATTTTGGGTGTTTTATTCAACTTTTATGGTCATATCGGGGGCGGATTTGACTAGAGAAACCCTGGTTGGCTGTAGTTTTTTAAACGCTGGCATTTAATCATCTTTTTAATTTCTCTATTACGTATAGTATTTAGGGAAAGTATTGCATTCCACCCAAAAATTCGATACCGAGATTTCACAGAAAATAGATGTTTTGAGTTGCACCGAATAAAGCATTTTTGGAAACATGTCCGTGAGTGTGTTTGTGTGTGTGTGTGTGTGTGTGTGTGTGTCTGTCTGTCTGTCTGTCTGTGAACAGCATAACTCAGAAACGAACAGTCGGATAAACACCAAACTTGGTACTTAGGTTCAGTATCTTCCAGAGATGTGGCACGAAGGTTTTCAAGAAAATTCCCCCACTCCAGAATACCCTTTACATGGAACATATTCGCAAATTTTAATTTTTTCAAAAATGTCTCTAACGATTTTGAATAAAATACCATAAGTTTAAGACATTTTTATGGCAAATGAATTGTATATCTCGAATTTTCTGTCTCCAAAAGTATTCTTCATTGTGAACGACTTTTGCATAACTGATAAACCATAAGAGATAGACAAACGTTTACTACACAAAAATGTAGATCGCGTTAAAATAAACAATTTATGTCATATACATTTTTTTTGTTGCGTGAACCATTTTCGAGATATTGCTTATTATTCCCTTAAATTTTCCAATACTTATACTTTTTCTCAAATGGGAATTCGTTATTCATTTACTTTGCCCTGTTAATGAAAAGAGAATGGAATACTGCACATAGCATCCAGCTCTTAAAACATTTGACTATCGCTTAAAGCCTATCAATTCCCCTTACATCTACAAGAAAATTAGCAATAAGGTTAACATCCCGATATCTCGATTAACATGAAGCATATGGAGAATAAGCGTTTGTAAGAATAGTTTGTACAAGAGTAGAAAAAGTCATGTGAGTGTAACACATCAGATTTTTCTTATACATTTAACACACTTATATTAACTTCCATATGCATATTTGTAGACTCTGCAAAGGGTACGAACAAATTCAAAATTCTATTTACAGAACTGCCGCAGTCGGGAATTGAACCCCCGAGCTCTGTGCTGAGAAGTAAGAACGCTGACCATTCGACCACAGAGGCAGTTTAATGAAAATTTATTTCGATAAAGAAGAAGCAGATAAAGGTAAATGTACGGACAAACGAAGAGGCCCTCGATACCGTGGCAGAGCACCACAAGTAGGCCGCAACGGCTATTCATGCTTCTACCTTGACCTCTGAGATGGAGGAATGAGGTTAGAGACCCGAACAGTGACCAGGTTCGGATGACCGGGGCGCCAGGATAGACGGGATCCCTAACTTTTCCAGATCGAACCATCCGACGTCCACCCAAAAGCTTCCTAACACCCAGTTGCGGCCTATTCGGAGGCGAGACCTAACTGAGTGGCCCGCAACGACGCCAGGGAAGAAATCTCTACAAGGCGCATAGCCACCGCCCAACCGCAACCTGCCGAACATCGTCGCAGGTCCTACAACCCTGAAGCAGATGACAATAAAGAAGACTTTGGGTAAAAGAAATGAAGGGCAGGAAAATCTTGGTAGAAGAGGAACCACCCCAAATTGGCCTGCCGACCCGGAGAAACTACAAAAAACCTATAGGTCATAGTGAGCTGTCCCCGGAGATGGAACCCGCGACCCGCGAATGCAAGACGCACACGTTACCACGGTGCCAGCTCGCTCGTTCAAGAAGGAGATAGAAGAACAGTTTGCAGAAAAGTGAGCAAGAAAATCGTGTAAATGCAATAAACGATATTTTTTACAGGAAACTCAGCTGATGGTATAAAAATGACAATCATTTATAAAAAATTAAATAAACTAAAGTATATATTGTAGCATTTATCATGAAATTACGGTTTAAAGAACATAGGATGAATTAATTAATGTATGATAACCGAGATGAAATGTTGGAGT
The DNA here is from genome assembly GCA_030765065.1 of Deroplatys truncata. NCBI lineage: Eukaryota > Metazoa > Arthropoda > Insecta > Mantodea > Mantidae > Deroplatys > Deroplatys truncata. The sequence continues at coordinate 241,141,731 of CM060981.1, forward strand.
AGTGGCCATCTGCTGGAACAAAATTTGACATGATGGGGTGCAGTGTGAGTGACATATGGTCAGCGTGGGTTGCTGACAGGAATCTTTTTGTAATGCAGAGGAACGTCCCAGTGAATTACTGCATGCCATCACAAGAGACGAAAAACAAGCTGCAAATAATTAACATCGGCCCTATGCTAGTTCCCTCTCGCCGACGACCGTGACTAGACTGACGAGCAAGTAGAGACATCACTTCATAGGTTTTTATGTTGCAACCCAAACCCAGCACTCTTTCTGACTAGCACAAACGAGAGCAGCCCAGATCAAAACGTCACTTACAGAAATATCTAAATATACAAATCTGAACAAAGTACGTAGCCTTCTCTCTAAACAAAGCTGTTCTCCACTAGAACTCCACTTGAAAACCATAACATCCTTTAGTTTTGTTGTTCACCTGAAGCCTAAGGTACACAAAGGTGATATGAACTCACGTTTTGGAAAAGGGTATGATGAACAGATAACACGAATAACAGAGCTAAAACTGCAAATATGTATTATAGATATTATTTACTTGGTAATAAATGTGTAACACAGACAAGCACTCATTTTAATACGTAAAAAATACCGAGAGGAATAGCTCAAACGGTAAAGTCTGTGGCCTATATTAGGAAGGTACCGGGTTCAAACCTCCGGAGCCAACCAATCTGACCAAATGCTATTTCACGATTTTCGTCAGTCGCTAGGAATGATGGGTTTGATCATTTGCCCCGCGAATTTTCCCATAACCCCGTTCATCACTACATTTATTTTCCTCTTTCACCGCCATACCAGGCATTGGGGTTATCACCCTTCCTAGATGTGGTGAACCAGTGTTTACTTCTTTCTTGACATGGTATTAACCCAAGGTAAGTCCTTGAGGATGTAAGTCCTACAACTAGGAGTGTAATACGTTAAATAAGAAATAACTGTATAAAGTATGTACTTATCTCCCACGCATGGTGGATGATCGAGAAAAACACGTGCGTAATGTGGCTTATGTAAAACATGCAACACAAAGAGCCTAAATAGCTTTAAAAGTCAACACACACTGGGAAAAGCATTATTTTGAACATTTCGTTCTTGTTTTGTTGCTTTATTTTTAAGTTCTCCACACAAAGAACATTTATATTCATATATTGTGCAACTTTCATGCAACCAACTTTTGCAGTCATTACACTGAATCCAATCAGACTCGGAAGTTGGGTCGTAGTAAATTTCAAAACATCCCACACGCTCCTCTTCATGCAATACTTAGTTTTTTTTAGATTATTTCATCGTAATTAGCCTGTATAGTTATGATAATCATTATCATTGACTCTCTAAACTTATGTACAATACCGCCTTAATATGTGTCATGTCTGCCAAAACAGTGGGTGAAATGATGCAGTTGACTGGAAGCAAGCAATGTGGCCGGCATGAGAGCGAATTGTAACAAGCGCTAGCTTATCTAACCACACTTTATGCGCTAGAGCCAATTTAATGTAACTGCAGCCCTTTGTACGTCATAAAAATTTAAACGGTAACACTGTAGAACATTCATCCCTTACCTCTATTTTCTTCTTCTTTTTCTTCAGATTTTCAAGGATTAGGCCAACAGGGCCTGTTCAGAGTTTCAATTCCAACGATTCTCAGGTCTACCCACATTCTCTTTCCCAATGACCTATACTAATATGCAACTTTGTATTCTTTGGTCATCTGTTCTAAAAATGTCCTGATTTATTTCTTCGACTATGTATGGAATTTCCAACTCTTCCCTTATGATTTGATTGGGAATGTGACATGTAAAGGAACTCCCATTAAAGGCCTCAAGAATTTCATCTTTGGGCTTAAAGTCTCTTCTCGTTCTGTCTCTTTAAAATCCAAGTTTCGGAACCAAATATTATCATCAGTTTTGCTATCATTTATGGAATTTAAATTGTACACTTTTGGATATAATTTTTCCAAATTTTAATCTGATCAGTCATTCAGTTTTTGTATCTAATTAATTTTTCATTTGTATCACTCTTATTAAAGACAAAATTGGCATTACCTAAATAAATGAATGTTCCAATCTGTTCAACTACACTGGTGTGCAAAACCTAAGGACGAAAGTAAGCTTCGCATGCTGTGACCCTACCAAGTAACATAGCTCGATGAAACTTGAATCATACATAGAGAAAACTGCTACGTTATGCTACAGTATGCAACTAAACGAAATATGCAATAAGACGAACAGAAATGTCACTTTTATTCAAAGACCATAAGCTACACTAAAGTCAATATGACATATGCTGACACTCTAGATTTTCAAAAACAGATACATGGTGCTTAAAAGGATATATGATCACCACTGGACAGCAATGCATGCTCTGCATCGTGCTCCCATGCTGTCCATAAGGCTGGTAAGCAGTTCTTGTGCCATTCCTCCACCAGCGCTGTTGACAACTGTTGGATGGTCGTTAGTGCATGTGGATGTGTTGCAATGCGTCTCCCCAAACCATCCCACACGTATTCGATAGGATTTAAATCGGGGGAACGGGCAGGCCAGTCCATTCTCCGAATATCCTCCGTTCCAAGAGATCCTTCACCTGCGCATTGTCATCCATTAAAATGAAGTCAGGGCCGACTGCACCCCCGAAAAGACGCACATGGGGAAGGACAATAGTATCAGAATAACGTTGACCTGTGAGCGTACCGTGTTCAAAGATGTGGAGGTCTGTGCGCCAATGCAACATTATGCCACCCCAAACCATAACACCCGGACCACCAAAACGATCATGTTCAAGGATTTTCCTGGGTTCATTACGTGCTCCCACCTCTCGCCAGATGAGGCTAGGTCGAGAATCACTACTTAGACTGAATCTACTCTCATCCGAGAAGAGCACGCGACCCCATTCCTCGTTTGTCCAATTTTGATGCTCTTGGGACCAAACGGTGCCGCCGATGTGCGGATGTCAATGAAACACAAAGTACTGGCTGTCGGACAAAGAGACCACTTCTGTGTATCGCCATAACGCTGTGTATCGTGAGATTGCGTGCCTAGCTGTCGTGTTAAATGTGGTTGCCATTGCACCCGCTGTTTGGCGTGGATCCCTTCTTGCCTGTTACACAATGTAGCGGTCGTCTGCTGTAGTTGAGCGCGGTCCACCACCAACTCTCCTTGGGATAGCAGTGCCTGTGGTTTGGAAGGTTCCCATGCATGTGAAACAATGCTTTGAACAATTACAAACTCCTGAGCAACACTCATCACACTTCGCCCTTCTTCCAAGTTCCCGATGATTCTTCCCGGTGTGAAGTCATCCAAATGGTGTCTATGGGCCATGTTACAATGAAGAACACCACTACAGTGCACCGTAACACCTCGTTAATTGCCACAAACCGTCTTGTCCTGTTTCGTCAACTGCCCCGTGCTGCGGGACCAAATCGATTTAGCACTATAGGCTCGCTACACTCACACCATGTGACGTCCAGCTTTCTGTGTACGTGTGAGAGACCTCTGGCAACATGCTCCCGCACCTTCATCTAATGCCACCAAGTAGTTTATTTGTTATTACTTTACCCATCTCGTCCTTGGGTTTTGCCCACCATGTATTTTGCCTTCTATCACAATTTTAACCAAAAATTGTTATTCTCGTTTTAATGAAATGGATTTTATTTTATGGAGAGAAATCTTCATGCCATCTGTTTTGGAAATTTTAATTAAGTTTACGTCTACTTTATTTTTAAAAATGTTCTGTCCATTGCCGAAATAAATACCCATAATGCAATAAGAAATTTATACAGGCACTGCTTTCAATAGGTAATGTCTTCACCTCGATCGTTTTACTGCGAATAAACTAAGGCTATTAAATTCCAGACGGTGCATAATATCTCCCGATGCTTTGAATCACCCGTATTTACCTTAATGGCACTTATATTTTCTGCAGCAGTTTTGGTTTATGTCATAAAATATGTATAAATGCATATTTTTACATTCTCTGCTACATAGAGTAAGTAGGGTAAGTAGTGTATTCCAACTAAAATTTTGATTTCAGAATTTCACCGGAAATACATATTTTGAGATTCCCTGAATCCAAAAAAAGTTTTTTAGAAAAACGTCCGTGTGTACGTCTGGGTGTCTGTGTTAACAGCATAACTCAAAAACGAAAAGTCCGATCAACACTAAAATTGAGTATCATCCAAAGATGCGACACGAAGGTTTTTAAGAAACTCCTCCCAACCCAGACTACCCTTTACATGAACGATTTTTCGAAAATTTTTATTTTCTAAAAAACGGCTAACGATTTTGATCCAAATACCACACATTAAAGATATTAACCTGACAAATAAGATGTATATCTTGAATTTTCTGGGAAGATCCTGTGAAGTCCACTTCATTCGGAAGGAATTTTGTATAATCTTGTATAACTGGTAAACGTTAAGCGATAGACGAAAATGAACTACACATACAATACAGATCGCTTTAAAGCATACAATTTATTTAACAGAAGTTTCTTGCGGTATAAACCCTTTTTAAGATATCCATTAATAAAGGTTCGAATTGCTCATTTCTTGGTCATTCTCTTAAAGTCCTTTCAACATTCCGTTGTTTCTCGCTATTGAATGTAAACAGTATGGAATTTTAAGGCCAGCGTATAGCATCCAGTTCTTAAACATTTGACTATCAGTGTTCTCTTTGTATCTCTTAACGAAATGTGTAATGTAGCTACTTCTGCAAATGTTTCTTTGGATAAAATGTAGTAGAAGAATGTAGAGAAGGTCTTGTAAATAGTTTTTTTTAACTTTTAGATTTATTTAATTTAAAAATGTAAGCTTCAAAGGAGCTTGGTTGTAATATCACTTCCTTTAGCTCCCACTAAGATCTCTTCGTGTTTATTTTGCGACATAAGATCGATGCGACATGGTTGTTTGAGTGTGACAGAAGTGTTAATGTGTTTCCGATGATCCCTTCGTAACATATATCGACACAAGATGACAAAAACTTTTGAGAAGGGGAAAGAATCCTCTTAAGGCGGCTGCAATGTCGGAAACAACGCCTGTCTCATTAATTCTAATCGCATTATAGAACTTGGTCCGTCCAGTCGATTCATAGATCAATACCAGAATGGAGCTTGCAAGTCGCGTGTGGATGCATATGAACTTGATAATACCATACAAAAACTACATTTCTCTCACATACACACACAAAAATTTGTCACTTTGTATCTTCTTCTTCTTCTTCTGCTAAGGGAGCAGGCAAGAATGCCAGTTCCGGCTTGAAACTGTGCCTGACCATCGTTTTATTGGTCTTCCCAGATATTTATAGAAAAAATGTTTTCTTGGGATTCTCTCTGATGAAATTCTGTCAACTTTTGTTTCTATTCATTTCTATAATTTACAATTTTTTCTTCCGGAAAAGTTATCTATAACTTCTCTCTAATTTTTTCATTTGAAGTTTTATCTAAAAGAGTACATCCATTCTACTGATATTAGGAGTTTCATTTTGCCAGCCTACATCTTCTTTATGTCAGCTTTTGTTAATGTCCTAAGTTTCAGATCCATATAGGAACGCAGATACTGTCATTATCTTATAAAAATTCATTTTGTTGCATTTTTTGGCTTTAGTTTTTATACTTCTGTTTCTTGTGCCACGTATCCGACGAAATTTGGTAGTTGATTGTTAGATTCATTTTAATATTTAGAGCTGACACGTGTTCCTATAGCATATAGTGTTATTAGTGTCGTAGGTGGGGATTATGAGAACGAGGAAAACCTTGAAAAGACCAGACGAAGCTCAGTCTTCAATTTCCGAGTTTTCGTAATGCATTAAGCACACTAAAATTGCACTAGATTTTGCACGATAGCTATTTATATAAATTGGATTATGATAATTGATATTCTAATTCAATACTGTAAGTGTTTCAGCACGCAATAAAAGCAAGTTAAAAATTTTAGTTAATGTTTCAGAGGAAAGATTAATTAAAAGGTATATAATACTAATTTATACTTGAAGCGTTCTTCTCTATTCGGCAGTAGTTAAAGGTTAGTCGCGAATGCTTGTCGTTATGACAACATGATTGTATATAAGTGCTGTTATCCGTGTCGCCAATTTTGAGTTTGTTAAGGTCATAATATAAGCAACTCGATTTGGGATTTACTTCTCCATTATTATGAATAAAGTTAGGTAACGCGTCCAATGATGCAGGAAACGGCTAAACTTCACTACTTGCGTCGGAATTCAGAGTGTGATTAAAAGTGAAACGGGAGTGATTAAAGTATCTTAGGAGTCGTGTTTCGAGCTGTTCTAGATCTGATGCCCACCTGACTGCTCTTTTTAGGTAGTTTACTTTTATAGTAGAATTATGGTGTAAGGGGAACAAGGAAAACAACAAACACCCTTAAACCACTTCTCACTACTGCACATGCGCGATGAGAATTGCCAACCTACTAAATGAGAAGCAAAATCCGCGGGATTAGCGATGAGTTGTTACCTATTCTTTTTCGCTTCCCCTCATATCAACGTAAGCTTATATAAATAGTGAGGTAATATTGTTGCAGTGGTCGACGTGTCATGGTGGGCACCCCGCAACCTCAGGCAGGCTACCTTGTAGGAATAAACTCGCTAAAATTCCGCGAATGTATAAGGGATTTGGCCTTTTAAATATGCAATGTTACATCACTTCCAATTACGTATTCTGGCGCGATTTATTGAAGTATGGTTATATTATTCTGGCGTTACTTCTTCAATGTCTGTCCTGTCCTCACGAACTGCATCTTTCTTCTGCCTATGTCTTCCAGAACACTTATCTACCATTCCTTTTTATATACATTGATGCAAAACAGACTTTATTAACGTTAAATTTGCATCAAGAAAGAGCAAGTATGTCCTTGGGCATAATTACAGCAGCATTTATTTTTATTCACTTGCATTACTTTTGCTTTCTACTTTGCGGTATTTATTTAGCTGTATTACATTTGTTAATTATTTTGCAGTAATAATTTAGTTGTATTACATTTACTGTTTGGCTCTTTTCTATAACCGCAACTTATAACAATTCCACCAATATTTCCGTGTTTCGTATAGCAGTGGTTTTTTTTGCTTTACAGTTGGTACCTGACATTGCGCACTAACATCGTCCACCATGACACATCGACCTCTGCAGCAACATTACCAATAGTGAATCATAAACATCGTTAAGGAACACAAGCTTATCGTTTGTCAGTCGTTGGCGGTGTTTGTTATATGTTGCCAGCATTTGTGGACTTTTTGCTCTTAGTTGGTCTTCAACAGCGATGGAAGTGGTCTTATATGTCCTACAGATGTCACTCTAAGTCATACGCTAACTCTAACGCAATGCTGGCAACATATAAATAACTAATAGCGCCTAAGCCGGTAAGATACTCAGCCTCAAGGCGTAACGGAGAGATTGAGGGCCCTCAGCCTCGAAGCGTAGCCGAGGGATAATTTTTTATAAGGAGAGGAGTATAGCAGTTGCGGCCTTCTAGCAACAACACAGCGCTTATTTGGCGGATTTCACTTTTTATTTAGGTTGGCAGTTCCCATTTTGCATGTGTTTTAGCGAAAAGATGGTTACGTTCATAACGCAATTTTCCTATAAAAGTAAAAGCTTAAAAAGGGCGAGCAAGTGGGCACCAGCTATTGAAGAGATCACATCTAATTATAAACTCACTCTTAAAGTAATTTATTCCTTTCCCTTTGCTTTTATAAGCATTTTCAATGAAGATCAACTAAGTGCAGAATAGCCACATTTTGTTTGTGCTTTTGGAAATCGCACGCAGCTAGAGGGTGACATCTGTACGAAAAATTTCCGACACACGTATTGAAGGTTCTCCTTGAAATCAAAGAGCCTTGCATGACTGGATGTGCCGAGTTATAAGAAATCTAAGGGAAGAGAAGATTATCCTGGGATATTTCGTTTTAAGAAGACTCAATTAAAGTCCCCAGGAAGTTTGTGGTCTGAGTTGGGGTGCTTAAAACTGACAAAACTAAACCACGGAATTAGCATTGGATTGTTTCATAAACTACTGCGTTTCTTGAGAAAGGAAAACTTTGGAGATCATGTGAAAATAAACATATGTATTGTGGTGATTTTACTTACGACACTAATGTTAACGGTCATTCTTTTAATATTTAGATGTTTGTTTGTTTTCACAGCAACGATATCACGTGTAGAAATGTCAACTTACGATCCATAGCAACAGTATTCGCAAGTACTGAAAATTAGTTAGTTATGTTTAAAACTAGTGTCTTGCTTTTATACATGATTTACAATAATTTTGGTTCTAACAATATATTTACCTTGGAAGACCTTTGTTTTTGTTTTATTTGCCAACATTTTAAAATCGTAAATCTCACTTAGCGTTTGCAATGCATTCACTGCTATTTGTAGTTAGTCTTCAGTTTTACTTATAATTATCTGGTCATCCGCAAATAGAGGGAGCGCAACATAACTCTGATTACTAAAAAACAAAAATCGCTAATGCAGCATGTCAGGGTGGTCAACGTTGTAACTTGAGTCACTAGATATATTACCAGAGGAATCACCAGGCAACTTATTTACAAAAGACGCCATTGACATATCATATATATTGCTCTGTAATATTCCTTTCTTCTGAGAAAAGGTTTGGCTATCAGTAGGGCTGCGACATCGGAGTCGTTACGTTTGTTTAGAGGCATCCTGAAGTCAATTATTTACAACGAGAGGGTTACCTGTAGAGTTGAGTCAAGTGTATGGCTGCACAGTGTTCACGTAGACGAAATGCCAAAGGAAAGGAAAGGGTAAAAAAGTCAGCAACATTGCAAAACTATATATTGGAGTATGGGTAAAATGTTTTCTGTGTTATTAATGAAAACCTTTATTTCAAACCGTGTAATTGTACAATTGCTTCTGCGTATAGTAGATCGAGTACTATGCAAAGACATGTCAACACAGAAACATACAAGCGTTGTATTACAAAATGTGGGGATAAAATGCTACAGCAAGAGTCACCTCCATCAAATCAAACGTTTAACGAACTATGCGATTTCTGCCGATATTCCGTTATATAAACTACAGGATACAAAGTTGCGGGTTGTAATTCATTGCAAGAAATTGACATAGAATCTTATTCATGTGCACATTGTGACGTAGCGTTTTGCATTAATGATTTAATAAAAACATTTCAGTTATATAAGTTAGCTGTATAGTTTATAAATACTATTGTAGAAATAAAGTAAATGCTCGCGAGTTATGCGTAATTTTCGTATACAGACTGCACCGCGCGGAGTCAGTGTGAGCTCTTATCGCTACACCCTTACCTTCCTATTCTATACGCTTTCCTCCACATAGCGATTCCGATGTCGCAGCCTTAGTTGTCACCTTCCTTCTCCGCCATAATAACTATAACCTCAATACACCTAAGTGTTAAATTAAGCACTGAACCGTGCTATGGACCTACTGTATATAACACGCGTATTTTATTAAACGCTGCAAATTGCTGTAATATAATAGTATGAAGAACAACTTATAGGTACGTTTTAATATGATTCCGGCGTACTTAACTAAGCCAACAATTAAATTTCTTGGTTTCTAATATACTGGTGTTCTTCCTCTAAAACTAAAAAACCACACAAGCAGACAACGCTTACACCAAAAATTGCAAAAAAATAACTCAAAGTTCTAGTTAACTGCAAACGTAAGGCCTAATAATTAATAATAACTCAACCAAAAATAATTAATAGTTAGATGCTCGTATAATTTACCTAATTAATGTTTATTTTTCATATAGAGTTAACTAAAAAATTCAATGCCACAGCCGAGATTTGCACACAGTTCTCCTGCTCGCCCTGCGATTCCTCTAATCATTGAACTACTGTGACAACATACCGGTGAGACATTCAATTCCCCAATTGACTCAAGTTGTTTCCCATCTCACTAAGGCATCTCACTAAAAATGACAATCTCAATGGCGACCTGCCATTGCAAATACTTTATTACTGGGTATTTATGGATTTCTTTTTAATTACCTATATAATTAATTGAAATTAATTATACTTTTTAGAGACCTTAGCCTGTCCTCGGTAGGTTTTCAGTAACTATAACTAATCTAATACAAATATTAATAGAATTAATGGAATGTAATAACAATATATAATATATATGTAATTACTGTTATAAATAGTGCGTTAACTGCTAACTAAACAGTCGGCGTACAAAATTTGAACACCTGCAAACATGAAAACTGGTCGCTAACGTAACAGATACAATACACCTAACCTTCTCAATACATGTAATAGGAGCGTATTTGTGGAGAACTTGCCGGTTATGAAAGGAACCTAACAACCGAATATCACCAGATTCTAGTGACTTATCCCATCATGGTGGAGAAATCCCAAAATTGCTCTGTATTAATTCCTCGTATATTTTAACTCCTATAGCATCGTGTTAACTTTATCATATAGTGTGGATTTTGGTAGCACTGTTTATTACTGCTTGATTACGCTGTGTAATTTTCAATGAACTGTTTAAAATTTATATGATACTTAAGCGCTATCTAATTCCATATTTACTTTGTTGAATAACACAATAGTCTTTAAAATTTCCTCTTTTTAAAACGCGATGTAAGCCTTAAGTAAACAAATAAAAAGCGAGTGGTATAAAAGACATCTTGGCAATTACTTTGGATTTTCATCACTCTCTGGTATTTTTTTCTTCCAGAAAGATTTACGTGATAGCACTACTAAAAAAAGCAAAGCTCTTCTCATTACGCATTCCTTCCCAGAACGCCTCCAATAAAGCCAATAGCTCAAGGGATGTCTTCAAACTTAAGTTGTGGGAAAATCGATACCCATCGGCTCTCAGTTATCCAAATACGCACAGCATGATCGGTTTTCGTTATGGACTGCTGATGAGATTATCTTCCTAAGCAATATTGTCTTGGAAATTTCCCGACGAAGAGATCTGCAGTTTAACATTATAATAGCCAGCCTATCTGAAGCAAAGAACCAAAAGTAGCAAAGCAAGTGTCTACCTCATGAAGCGGTGTAAGTATGTATGTGTTTAAATTTATTAAAGTACTAAGTTAATACATACCGAGCCAATATTGGCTTCTTTTAATGATAAAAGTATAAACAAGATAATAAAACCTAAAGTATCCTTATATGTATAATAGGGACTTTATCAACTTTACTATTTACCGCTTTAACGGTATGTTATTCTTTTCGTATTTTTATTATGGTTTATGAAGAGATTTTAATGGTAATTCCTGCAACTTGCATTCGGAAGGTCCCGGGATCGATTTCTGGTAACCAGGAGTTTTTCTGGGTCGTCAGGCGAATGCTAGAGTGGTTTCTTTCAGCCCCCGAATTTCCTGTCTCTCCATTTCGTTCCATTCATCTTTTGATTCATCCTTCATCCTGTTAGGTCTGTTTTAGGGCTGAAGGTATCGGCGATGGTGTTTCGGGGCAGCGTGGCAGGGAAAAAGGATGCTCTCTCTGAAACTTTCTCCGTCCCTCGGCTCGGGATTAAACGGACCGCCCCTTCGGAGATCCTCTGTGTGGGGCAGGGTTCCCGGTCTGCCTGTCCGCTGTCGGGTAATCTCAATCTGGAAACCATAGGGACTCTTTCACTCCGATTATTCCAGACACCTGGTGTCTCGTCTCCTCCTCTATCCCGTGGGTGCCCTCTTGTGGGGAATAGGTACAATACTCTCACTGAAGTCCCCTCCAATAAAACGGAAATAAAAAATTAATAAATTATTGGAGCGTCCACTATATTTGGCAAATGAAATGAAAATTGAGTTTTTATTTATGGACGCTCTTTAACTGTTGTGGTCCTTAGCGCCCCATTCTATACTGGGCGTGAAAGACCGGAAATTTTGCTGAGGCATCTTTATCACTTGAGGTTCTTTTAAGTGCCGTAAATATACGACATGGGACCACCGGTTTTACTTCCCTTCAGAAGGAAGCCATGCTAAGGATTTTTACGCCCAAAAAATCCATCGCACTCCGCCGGGTTTGAACCCTTGACCTCGAGAACTAGAGGCTAGCATGGTAACCACTACACCAAGGAGGACGACTATATTTGGCCACGCCACTAAGATTGGCAGTCCACATAAGTAACAATTACATACTAGTATAAAATCTTTAATTCTTATATGTATCTTCTTACATTATTGTTCCTTTCCTTCTTTTCCGGTCAATTTCCATTTGTTAGTTACTCTAAATATTACTCCATGTTCTTGCAGTTTTTGTCTGAAGCTTTATTTATTTAATTATTCCTATTTATTCTGTACCATACGCTTTCTTTTCTCCAAATCTCTGTGTACTCTGTGTTACATATCTTCTCCTACCCCGCATAATGGACATTCGTCTTGCGGAAAGACATTTCGTTGCCATTTAACCTCAACACTTCTGCTCTTAACCATGCTATACCCCCCTTTCTTCTTTATTGCTGTTGTTTATATACCCTCTCTCTCTCTCTCTGTTTACCAATGGTTTTTTATTGTAACAAAATACCTAAGAATTTCAGTAAATAATTTCTGTATTGCAATATCATCCAATCTTCTTTTGGCATTTTGCCAAAAATCTTTATTGTTTGTATCTATTTTCCTTGTAACATCCCACATGCTATTGTTTTATAAATTACATGTAAGCAGCTGAATAAGTGAATAACAAAAGTTACGGTAAAAATAAACAAAAGTAGAAAAAAGTATGACAGTGACGAGAACAACTGATAATTACTTTCTCTTACCGCAACCGCAGAATACGAATAACACAAACAATTTCCGTGAAGTAGTTAACTTTACAAGCTATTCACGTCTTCCCCAGTGGTGCAATCAAATTTTAAATCCGCACGCTATGCATTTTGTTGCAGCACAGTGAATGGGGACCGTTACTTTCTGAGTTTTAGTTATGGACGCTCTTTAACTACTATGGTCCTTAGCGTCCCATTCTATATTGGGCGTGAAAGACCGGAAATTTTGCTCATAGGCCTCTTTATCAGGCTTGAGGTTCTTTAACGTACCGTAAATCTACGACGCGGGGCCACCGTGTTTACTTCATTTCCGAAGGAAGCCATGCTAAGAATTTTTACGCCCGATTTTGTCTATCTTATACGGTTTACCAGTTATGGAAATGTCATTCAGAATGAAGAGAACTTCAGAGGTTACTCCCAGAAATTTCAAGACAATCAATTCATTTTGTCATAAAAATATTTTAAATAAACAAAATTTTAATCATAATCGTTAGTCGTTTTTTGAAAAAATTCAAAATTTTCGAAAAATGTTTTATGTAATGAGTATTTTAGAGCGAGCGGATTTTGTTGACAATCTTCGTGTAGCATCCTTGGAAGATGCTGAACCAAGTTTTTTAGTCATGCTGTTCACACACACACACACACACACACACACACACACACACACACAAACTAGGAATTTGTCCTAAATTTTAGGTGACCTCAAAACGTGCATTTTCAGTGTAATCTTGGTATTGATTTTGGGAGGAATTAAATATTTTCTTTACTTACTACAGGTAAGCAGTAGGATAACTAAACATCTGATTCGACGTTTAAGAAAGACAACTATCGCCTACTGTGCCCTTCTTACACCTACAACGGAATGTGTAAATGCGTAAGGGAAGTTTATCTCGATTATAAAGAAGTAGATAAAATAATACGTTTTATTAATATAGAGTCAACTGAAAAATTCAACGCCACAGCCGGGATTTGAACACGGTTCTCCCGCTCTCCGTGCGGTTGCTCTAACCATTGAGCTACTGTGACAACATGCCGGTGGGGCATTGAATTCCCCAATCGACTCAGTTGTCCCGGCTGTGACGTTGAATTTTTCAGGTGACTCTATATTAAAAACAAAACTTGCCTAAGACCGGACTAAGGTCTATTAAAAGTATAATTAATTTATATAATAACAACAAAAAATAATTAAAACCCTTAATAACAATATATAAGCACCCAGCACTGAAGTACTTGCAATAAGCAGGTCGCCGCTAAGTTTGTCATCTCGAGGGAGATGCCTTGGTAGGTATGTCTGGGAAAACAACTTGAGTCGATTGGGGAATTCAATGCCCCCCCGGTATTTTGTCACAGTAGCTCAATGGTTAGAGCAACCGCACGGAGAGCGGGAGAACCGTGTTCAAATCCGGGCTGTGGCGTTGAATTTTTCAGTTGACTCTATATTAAAAAAACTTGCCAAAGACCGGGCTAAGGTCTATTAAAAGTATAATTAATTTATATAATAACAACAAAAAATAATTAATACGTTTTAGCTCGAATAGTTTGTAGAAGAGTAGACAGTGAAGGTGATGTGAATACAGCATATCAGTTTTTCAAGTGGAAAGTCGCTATTCCTTTTATTTTCTCTCTGATCATGCAAAGGATATTAAATTTAAAATCCATTACACAGCAATCCGCTTTTTAAAAATCCGACCATTGTTTTAGCTTACTGCATCCTTATACCTGTAACGAAAGTTATAAATATGTAATCTCCTTAACAAGAAGTAGATGGAAAAATCTGATGTGTTACACTCACATGACTTTCTCTACTCTTGTACAAAATATTTTTACAAACGCTTATTCTCCATATACTTCATATTAATCGGGAGAAACATTTGTAGAAACTATCTTATTGTTAATTTTCTTGTAGATGCAAGGGGAATATGGTAGGCTTTAAGCGATAGTCAAATCTTTTAAGAGCTGGTTGTTATGTGGAGCATTCCATTCTCTTTGCATTTCCAGGGCAAAAAAAAAACACAAAGAAATAACGAATTCCTATTGGAGAAAAAGTACAAACATAGGAAAATATAAGCAAATAACAAGGAATATCTCGGAAATGGTTCGCTCTATAAAATAAAATTTACGAGTACATGACAATTCTGATTTTTAATGAGATCTACATTTTTTTGTAGTAACATTTTACCGGTTGTGCAAAAGCCATTCTAAAGATGAGGACTTTTGCAGACATTCCCAGAAAATTCAAGATAGCTATACATTTCATTTGTCATGAAAATATCTTAAATATATGATATTTTAAGCAAAATCGTTACAGCCATTTTTGAGAAAATAAAAATTTTCGAAAAATGTTCGACGTAAATGGTAGTCTGTGGTGCGGGGATTTTCTCCAAAATCTTCACGTCGCATCGTGGAAAGATACTGAGCCTTACCAAGTTTGGTATGTAATCGAATTTTCGTTTTTGAGTTATGCTGTTCAAAGACACACAGACCTTTTTCTAAAAGTGCTTTTTTTATTCAGGTAGCCTCGTATCAGTTTTTAGGTGGAGTGCAATATCTCCCCTACTTACTATACGTAGTAGATAAAGCAAAAATAAGCGTTTTTAAGATTGGCTTATAGAAGATTGAAAGAGAAAGTCATGTGAATGCAACATATAGAATTTTGTGTTATTGCTCATAGTAGTAGGTATTTTGATTCATTTTATTTTGTTGTTTTCTCTAAAGAAAGCTTTACTCTTGTAATGTTTGTCCAGCAATTTCGTGGGAACACTACTGATCTGAGGCACACCCTTTAAGAAACCTAGGCCTATGCAACTTTGTTTCACCGCTGTCTATTTTGCTGACGCTTTCGAAGGTTGAATATGGACAGTCCGCTCTCCCCTCTACCGCTTTAATCTGGAAATTAAATACTGCAAGGTTTTTAATTTTACCAACCCTCATACATGCTACCCATAAAGAATAAACAACATACTCCAAACTGTAGTACTTGCAAAATCGAATTAATATTTGATATGGTGCGTACAGTAAGGTCAAACAGTTGCGAATATAATTTAAGTCTAGCATTGTTGACACTAGTTTCACTTTCTCTACCCGTGCATAGCAGTTAGAGAATCTTGTGTATATCCGCCTGTGAACAGGATGTCTCATAAACGAAATGTAGGATAAATACAAAACTTATCAATTAAGTTCAGTATCTTTCAAAGATACGATGTGAACATTGTCAAGAAAATACCCCATCCCAACTACTCTTTACATGAAACGTGATTTGAAATGTTTATTGTCTAAAACGCGCCTCTAACAATTTCAATTAAAATAACATATATTAGAGCTATTTACATGACAAATAAACTGTCTATCGTGAACTTTTAGGGAATAGCCTGTGAAGTTCTCTTCATTCGGAAGGAATTTTGTATAATCTTGTGTAACTAGTAAACGTTAAGCGATAGACGAAAACATACTGCACAAAAAACGTACATCACTTTAAAACATACAATTTATTTCAAATAATTTTTATAGCATAAGCCAATTCTGAGATATCCGTTAATAAATGGTTCGAATTGTCCAATACGTTTTCTTTTAAAGTCCTGTAGGTTTTCAGTTGTTTCTCGCGATTGCATGGAAACAGTATGGAATTTTAAAGCCAGCATATAGCGTCCAGTTTTTAAACTTTTGACTATCGCTATTTCCTTTGTATCTATAACAAAGTGTGTAATGTAGCTGTTTCTACAAAAGTTTATCTCGATTAAAATGAAGCAGATAAAAAAATAAGCCTTTTTATGAATAATAAGTACACTTAAAAACGATATAGGGTAGAGAAAGTCGTGTGAGTGTAAGACTTCAGATTTTGTTTTACTCTAGAAGCATTAATTTTGCACAAATACTGCTCTCAGTCTTAAGTAATCACTTTTAATATTGGAAATAAGTTATCGAAAGAATTTGATAATGCAAAATTTCATCCACATTGGATTAAAACTATGAGTTACTCAATTACTTTATGATTTACTCGCCACAACATCTTCCAGAAAAGCCAAACTTAAAGTCTCGTTATATCAAATAATTCACTATTATTACTTAAAAAATACTCCACTTCGTGCAAATTTGTCATACATTACGTCTAAGAGAAAACCCACATTGGTGCCTGGAAAACTTTAGCCGAGGATTACCAAAATAAAACACTTGCTCCTTGAAAGTATGTGTGACATTTAAATTTTCTTAAACCTCATTTTTTAGACATTCTTTTTCAAATTTAGGGCTGTGTACAGCAATGAATTTTCTTCACAATTACTTCTTCTCAAGCAATGGTAGAATTACTTTCATTGATTTAGTAAGAGGGACAGCAATGAATATCTTCGAAGTTGAAGGTGAAGAAGTATCCTTATCAAGAGAGATGGCTTCGCGGTATCGTCTAAGGCTCACATTCGTGAGATCCAGGTTCGATTCCCGTCGGGGCGTATCTACCATTGGTTTTTAATTGTTTTGCCGGGTCTCTAAGCGAATGTTTTGATGGTTTTCCTTCCACCACGAATTTCCTGTCCATCATTTCCTTTCATCTGTTTTACCTTACCTGTTTCAGGGTTGTAGGATCAGGCGACGGCCGTTGGCGTATTGCAGCAGAATGGTGCATTTTGCTTTCTGGAAAGATTTCTCCTTGGCGTTTGTCGGGACTGCTGGAGCCCATTTCCTTGGAGCTGTCTCGACTACCACGCCTCCCGGGGGTTGTGAGTGGCAGAGCTAGCTGGCGTCAAGACAGGTACCATGTTGAAGTTGTTAGCGACCCCGAACTTGCTAGCGCACATCGTCGTCCGGTTCTGGTCACCCCTTCATCCCTTCCTTCCTGGAATCACGTTGGAAGCAAAAATGGCCCACTATGCCTATCTGTACCTGCGGTTCTGTACCCCAGTTACTAGAGTACCTTTCATTTAACACCTCCTAACTCCTTAAAGGTATCTATAGAGACGGAATAATCAGATGCTGAACACGTTTTGGGTTTAAATTCTGCTCGAGTGCTTGAGACAGTTTCAGACTAGGTTTTTAAGTCTTTGATTTACAATTCTGTGTAAATGGAAGCATTTTTCATATTTAAACAACACAATTTTATACACAATAACTGCTGTCATCTTTTGTGCGGCAATGCAAGATGAAAATATGGAGTTATACAATTCAATCTGATTGAAATTATACAATTCAGAAGACAGGAAAATACATCTCTTGATTTAAGCAAAATAGTATTTGTCAACTACAATACAACTCCTCCTAAAAATAATACCTACATCAAATTTGGGCACCTTACCTATGGTATTTGGTTCTAAAGGTGAGTGTGATGTAAAGTTTGTTTAAATAGTAAATAATTCTTAATTGCTTGTAATGGTTAAGTGTATATTGAGGTAAACCTAACCTCCACACCTTATCCTTGGTGTTTAAATGTGGCAAAATGAACTGTCATTAAGGGGTTTTATTTCTCTACTACGTATACTAAGTAGGGGAAGTTCTATTCCATCCAAAAATTCGATGTGGGGATTTTGCCGGAAATACATATTTTGAGAAGCCTTGAAAACCAAAAACTCATTTTTAGATATAGGTCCGTCTGTGTAGGTGTGTGTAGGTGTGTGTCTGTGAACAGCGTAAAAAAAACCGGAAATTCCGTTAAATATCGAATTTTTATTCAAGTGCTGCATCCTTCAAGGTTGCGATAATAAGATTTTCAAGAAAACACCACCAAACCATGGAAAAACCTTTGAAAATATTTATTTTTTTCAAAAATGTCTTTGAATTTGATTAAAATACCCAATGTTTAAGATATTTTCATGTCAATGAAATGTATATCTGGAATTTTTTGAAAGCAGCCTCTGGAGTCCTCTCCATTCTGAATGAATTTTGCATAACTGGTAAGAGATGGACGAAGTTTTGCTGTACAAAACATGTAAATCTCGTTAAAGCATACAATTTATGTCAATGTTTCTGAGGAGTTAAGAAATTTTCAAGATATTCCTTGTTATTGGTTTGGATTTTCAAAAACTTCTCTCTCTCCTGGCCATGCAAAGAGAACAGAATTTCAAAGCCATCTCATAGTGAAAAGCTCTTTAAGGATCTCACTATTGATGAAACCTACTATATTGTCATTGTATGTACCAGGAAATGTGTAATACCAAGGTAAAACCATTTCTACAAAATTTAATGTCTATCTCGATTATCGTGAAAGAATAATAAGCTCTTCTAAAAATAGTTTTAAAGAATAGGTAGAGAAAATCAGCGAATGTTACGTATCATATTTTTAATATTTTAGTGCTTCAGTATTTTGCTAAAACATATATTTAAATAGAACACTGATTTGTAGGAGAATGTCGTATATTTGTTGTACGGTTTTCCTGATGCCTCTGTGGGTTTTCTGAATAGGCCTTCACTCATGGGGAAGGGGAGCCGGTTCATAGCTCGTATTCAAACATTCACAACATGAACAGAAAATCAGCGAGTTCCTTGTAATTTATCGGAGATGTACCTTTGTGAATATTAACATCTTATCTTTTCATCATTCAATAATATTTAAAATTATATGCATATGATAACTTTTGGATGTGTAAGTTTTTACCAAAATGACTATCTAATTATTTATTGATTCCCACATAAACATAATAACATTGTGCATAAAATACTCACTGTATTCTAGGTCAAGAAGAGAATTTTAATGTATAAGGTTTTGCATTATTGAGTACTACGCTGAATTATTCGGGGTTCATATCTCGATATCAACCTCCTACAGGCCTAGGATAGCTGTCGGTAGAGCTCCTGCTGGCAGTACGACGATTACTGGTTTTGATTTCAGGCTGGAATAATTTTCTTTAATAAATAATACTCCTCATTGTGTTAGTATGAGCATGCTGAAAGCAATGATACGATTATTCAGCGGAAATTAATTTCTGATTGCCGCCGGCCAAATACTTGAGGACATTAGGTGAATCTTGTGTATAATACACCTGTGCCAATCCAATATAGAATCAATACGGCATATGGTACCAACTGTTAACGTATTATAAGCATATAATCCTCCGCATTGATAAATTTTGCAGCTTTTTATAAAGTTCGCCGCTGCGTCATATTTACTTTACGTAAGAAACTGACGTGTACCCTTTGAGCACGTTTTGCGCTAGCGAAATAATACTCTGAAAACACCAGGCTCAAACCCTGTATGCTATTATTATTATTTATTTAATCAGAGCAAATACTTCGAACACGATTGCAAAATTTTTACTGCATAAAACCGTCATTACTTTCTTTGCCACAAGCACAGTAACTAGAAAAGGTATTTCATTCCATCCAAAAGTTCCATACCGATAGTTCACCGTAAATACATGTTTTGAGGACCCTGAAACCACAAAAAGCATTTTAGAAAAAGGTTCCGTGCGTGTGTCTGTGAGCAGCATAACTCAGAAACGAAAAGTTGGACATATACCAAATTTGATATTTAAGTGCAGTATCTTCCTAAGATGAGACAGCAGATTTCAAGAAAATTCCAGCTTCAACTACACTTTATATGCAATATGGTTTGAAATTTTCGATTCTCCCAAGAATGGCTCTAACGATTTTGATTAAAATACGATATATTAAAGGTATTTACATGACAAATAAAATGTTTGTATTTAATATTTTTGGAATATCCTGTGAAGTCCTCTTCATTCGGAAGGAAACGTTAAGCATTATACAAAAAATACATCTCTTTAAAAAAAAAAAAAAAAAAAAGGATTTCAAATAACTTTTTTGTGACATCAGAAATTTCCGAGATATCGGTTATTAATGGTTGTAACTGTTGAATTATTTGTCATTCTTTTAAAGTCTTGTCAACATTCAGTTGTTTCTCGAGGTTCACGAAGGAGTATGGAATTTTAAAGCCAACATATATCGTCCAGTTCTTAAGCATCTGACTGTCGCTATTCCCTTTGCATTTATAACGAAATGTGTAGTGCAGGTATTTCTAAAGATTTATTTGGATTAAAATTAAGTAGTTATACAAATAAGCTTTTATAAGAATAGCTCTGACTCCAATTAATAAATTATAGAGGGTAGAGGAAGTCATGTGAATGTAACACATCTGATTTGTTTTACATGAAACACACAAATGTTATGTGAAATACCAGTAATAGTTACTAACACTGAATGATGTTCGTTTACACAGTTCGCTATATATAGGTACAAAGCCAACAGAAATACTTAAATGTTTAAGAACTGGACGTTATAATTTCATTCTATTTCCAAGTAATCGCAAGAAACAACTGAAAATGGACAGGAATTTAAAGGATGACAAAGTATTTAATAACTCGAGCCATTAGTAAGGGATATCTCGAAAATGAATATACGACAAAAAAATTATTTAAAATAAATTATGCGCTTTGAAGAGATTTGCACTTTTTATGTAGCACATTTTCGTCTATCGCTTAAAGTATACCACTGACGCAAGTTAATTCTTTCAGCCCCAAGTTTAGGCGCAATATGACGCAGCCACGCTACGTCCTCCAACAATGAAGCAATACCTTTTCCTCACGGTTGCTGCTTGTCTCCTCCCAGTTGGTTCTTCTTTTGCCACGGCTGCTCCTGCATGAAACCTTAACCTCAGGGTATGCGTGGGTGTGTACAGAGAAACACACAAACGCTGTCTTGGAACACTTTTATTCACTATTTAAAATAATACTTTAGGTTTGCCGATCACTATTAAATGCAGACGATGATACTTTGTCTTTACCAAGACCGAAGAATATTAACTACAGCTAAGCGTTCTACCCTCTAGCATGTTGGCCACCATTCTTCTCCACACGACGAGAAAGTCGTCCTGCACTCACGAGGCACTCAGGCAGACTGATCTACCCACGCTAATACAAGGAAAACCAACGCCTAAACTTCCCCTCTCTCCCCTCAAGCGCTCTCATCAAACTTAGCGTCATGATGCTAAGAGTGGCCTTCACCAGGCTAAGTGCAGCTGTACTCGGCTGTTTACCAGGAAAAACTTGCTTCAATGGTATTTACCCTTTCTACCTGGGGCTGGTCCCTAAGTAACAAAACTGTGCCTGTCTGGTCTTTCTGTCGCTTTTACAGTCAACAACTTTCACAATGCTTCTCCTTTTTATACATACACTGAAATTAAATATATTATTACTTATTTTATTTCGCTATCCTTCTCAGAATATTATGATAATTATTGCCTATATAATTCCGGCTTCACCACCATGGCAAGATTATAAAAAATGTCCTTGCGTTTGAAGGGGACTTCACAGGCTATTCCCAGAAAATTCAAGATATTCATTATATCTGTTGTGTAAATATCTTATATGTCGTATTTTAATCAAAATCGTTAGAGCCATTTTTGATAAATCAAAAGATTCAAGAAATGTTCCATGTTAAGGTATATGTTCGGTGCAGGGGCTTTTCTTGAAAATCTCTCTATCTCAACTACAGAAGTTACTGAACTTAAAATACCGAGATTGGTATTTATCCAACTTATTGGTTTTTAGTAATTCTATTCACACACCCACCAGAGACCTTTTTCTATTCAGGGTGCCTCAAAACATGCATTTCCGGTAAAATATCGGCATATAAACTTTGGGTGGAATGCTATACCTTCTCTACCTTCTACATAAGTAGTAGTGAAAGTAAAATTTGTAGTGATATTGAAAGTCCTTATCATTTCCGTAACTATTTCTCTGAAAACTTCCATTTGATTTATTTAGAAAGTGAAATAAGTGTACTATACCTTACTTTATTGAATAACTTAAAGCCATGTGCTCCACCATCAATGAGAAATTTTAATTTTAAAGTACGTTCACCAGGTTGTCACCTTCACCCATAGAACAAGCAACGCCCTAAAGGCTCAGTATCATCCTCGCAGGGCATATATAGAAGAATAACTTAAAAGAAAATAAGTTTTCTCGCAGGTAACTCACAATTTTGTGAAGAGATCTGCCATATTTTCTCTTGAGCTCGTATCCTTAAGTTTAATCATCCTTCTGGCAATAATGCTGGAGGACTTGCGCTTAAGTATCAAACAAATTGGCTCTCTCCTGTTCTTGACAGGCATATCGATAACTTGTTTTGTATTCATTACTCCTTTATAGTCTGTAACAGAAGGTTGGAGCAAATTTCCTAAAGACTACGCTGTTAATGTATAATGATGCACTGGGCTTATTTAGTCTAAGTTGAGAATAATGGAATTCTCACTTAGTGCTGACAGTATATCCTTGTTTACTATCAATACTTTACTATGATGATGGAAGTCTAGATATCCTATGTATCAAATATAGTGTGAGTAGCATTATATTTTTGTTCGTTTATCAACCTCTCTGGATATCTGTCTGTTTGTTTTGTTTTTTTCATTGATATGCCACCTTTAACATCTAAGGTCATATCGTGGGCTTTGCCTTTGGAACAATTGCTCATCGGCCATGATGTTCACTTATTTACTTTCGTGCTGATCTTTAGGTTTGCTTAGGTTTCCTATTTAAACATTAATTTCACACACACATACTTCCTAGGACAGGGAATAATCTTGGATAAAGAACAAAATCCATTCTTCAGCCGGGAATCGAACCCGAGATCTCTGGGTTTGGAAACTAGCATGCTAAGCACCAGACCAGAAGGAAGTATTCCATTTCAACGAAAACTTCGCTACAGGTATTTCATTAGAAATACACGCTCTGAGACTCACTGAATCCAGAACTAGCATTCAGAAAAGATCCATGTGTATGTGTGAGTATGCTTTTGAACAGTAGAACTCAAAAACAAAAATTCGGTTAAATACCAAACTTTTTGAATAAGTTTAGTATCTACCAAGGACGCCACATAAATATTTTCAAGAAAACCTTCCAATTAAATTAAATTATTGAAACATCATACGTTTAAGCTATTTTAATCAAATGCATATCTTGAATTTATTGGCAAAAAGTCTATGAAGTTCTCTTCATTGTTGTAAGGGGACATATCCGATAACAAATAAGCATATTGGAAAGAGGATTAAGAATCGATGTTAAAATATTGGGAATAATTTAAAACGTGAATCCAACTTGTAACATAGCTGTAATTAGAATAGGAGGGCTAGCAAAAAAGAGGTGAAAGTCCATTAAAGTGCGTGCTAATGTGTACAGGGTTCAGGCTGAAATGTCAGAAAATAGAAAGATAGGGCAGAGAATAGAAAGGGACAGAAACAGTGATCCATTTCCTGGAACTCGAGGGAGTTGGTAAAATAGAAAAGGAAACATGCGCTTAAGAGAAGGACAGAGATATTGGGTTTCACCAGATACTCAGCAGGACGCGTGACTTCAGAAATTTGGTACATTTTATTGTCATTTTCTTCAACTCATTAATCATGGGAAACACAGAAGAATAGAACGTACCAGCATACCACATGCAACTTTTTCTCATAGGAAATATTCAATACGCCCTCCATGAGCAGGATACATGCATCAACCCGCCGTCGTAGTGAATCCCGGATGCGCTGATGTATCCCTAGAGTATTGCGTATGGTTTCGCAGTCTTCCATAATACGAGCACGGAGACTCTGAACACCTGGTACTGGGGTTCAATACACAAGAGCTTTCAAATGCCCCCACAAAAAATATCCAGTGGGTTTAGGTCCGGGGAGGGTAGAGGCCAGGAAATTGGTCCACCTCTACCTACCCAACTGTCACTGAATCTGTTATTTAGAAGCCAACGGCATTAAAATTAAAATGAGGAAGTGCTCCATCGTGCATGGAGTACATGTTTTGTTGCACAGCTAAGTTGCTAACAGATCAGGTAGAAAACACTCTACGAAATTATGCTAACTTCGTCCGTTGAGCCTGGGTGGAATAACGTGAGGCCCTACCAAACAGTCGCCAACAATGCCGGCCCAAAATTGACAGAATATCTTTGTTGATGTCTGAGTTCAACAGTTGCGTGAGGATTGACGTCAGCCCATACGTGCCGATTATGATAATTTACAATTTGATCTCGTTGAAATGACGCCTCATCTCTGAACAGCACCGTTGCATTAAAATTAGGGTTGCCACATTGTTGCATAAACCATTGGCAGAAGCGTACCCGTGCAGGAAAATCAACTGCTAATACTGCCTGCACACGCTGTAAATGGTATGGATACCGTAGGACCTCGTGTAACATTCGCCAGACAGTCATGTGGTCAACATTCATTGTTGCAGCTACTTGTCTTGTACTGACACTAGTACAACTGCCTGAAGAATTGCCACCTCCCGTTGCGATGTCCTCGTCCTTCTAGGCTTCCCCCGATCGTAAGTATCAGGCTGAAATGCCCCATGTTACCTAAGACGACGATCAATGGCTTCAAACGTTTTCCTGTCGGGCACCTTCGTCCTGGAAATCTCTCCTGGTACAAACGTTGAGCGCAAGCGCCATTGCCGTCTTGCTAATCCATACATCAAATGGGCGTCTGCCATCTCTGCATTTGTGTGCACTGCCATTGCACGAGCCAAGTCTGTGATCAACTCTACTATTACGTAATAATGTGCTTGCCAAAGTCGTACTGCTCATTGGAGCAGTTGATGTTACCTGTAAACAAGCAATGACGTAAGTCGTATCGCAACAGGCACATGTAAAACAAAACACTGTCGGTGCACCTATGATAATGACAACGTAATCAGGCGTAACCAAGAGTGCATGTTCGCTACGATTCAAACGCTCTATTCCTGTGTGTTTCCCATGATTAATGAGTTGGAGAAAATGAGTTGTAACATGGAAACAAAGCGTTCCCAGACCCATGTTCATACAACATAATTTCTTTGTCTACGTGTGAGAAATGTGTACTGCAGTTTGTGCCGTACATTTTTGTTACATCCTGTACATATAGTAAGTAGAGGAAGTATTGTATTCACCCAAAAATTCAATATCGGTATTTCGCCAGAAACGCATGTTTTAAGGTCCCCGGAATTAAAAAAACATTTTAGAAAAACGGTCCGTGTGTATGTTGTGCCTGTCTGCGTGTGTCTTTGAACAGCATTACTCAAAAACAAAAATTCTGTTAAATACCAAGTTTGGTATGTGGGATAAGTAGCGTCCAATGATGCGACATGAAGATTTTCAAGAAAATCGCCCACCCCAAACTACCATTTACAAGGAACATTTTTCGAAATGTTTAATTTTCTAAAAAAATGGCTAAGGATTTTGATTAAAATGCATTATATGAAATATATTTATATGAAAAAGAAAAAACATATCTTGGATTCTCGGGGAATAACCTATGAAGTCCTCTTAATTCGGAAGGATATTTGTGCAATCTTGTGTTAACTAGTAAACGTTAAGCGATAGACGAATCCTACTACACAAAAATGTAGATCTCTCTGAAACATACCATTTATATAAAATATATATATATATTTTTTGCATAAGGTGTCTCTAAGATATCCGGTATTGTTCACTTCTTGACCATTCTCTTAAACTTCTGCCAACATTCAGTTGTTTCTCGCGATGTCATGGAAACAGTATGGAATTTTAAGGCCAGCGTATAGTGCCCACTTCTTAAACATTTGACTATCGCTGTTCTCTTTGTATCTATACCGAAATGTGTAATGCAGCTATTTCTGCAAATGTTTATTTGGATTAAAATGAAGTAGATAGAAAAATTGGTTTGGGCAAGAATAATTATGTATCCAATAATAAATATAGAAGCTAAGGATAGTCATGTAAATGAATCATATAAGATTTTTTTTTCTCCGTGGTCCTGCAAAACAGAAGGCATTTTAAAGCCGCACAAAGAACATCTAGAAAGAATGGGAGATTCAAGACGGGTAAAACCGATAATGATATGCAGATCGACGGCAAGAAGACCCGTAAGAAATACCAGGAGGAGATGGATGAAGAAACAGGCAGTACATGTCTATATCTTGAAGTGTTGAAGAAGAAAAGAATAGATTAATTATACCAGAAATATTGTGTTGCTTTTTATGAAACACTAGCAGGCTTATCTAACGTTGCACGGCTGTCGTCCACCGTGGTGTAGTGGTTATCATGCTAGCTTCTAGTACCCGAGGTCGCGGGTTCAAACCCGGCGGAGGGCGATGGATTTTTTCGTCGTAAAAATTCTTAGCAAAGCTTCCTTCGGAAAGGAAGTGAAGCCGGTGGTCCCGTGTCGTAGATTTACGACTCGTAAAAGAACCTCAAGCCTGATAAAGAGGTTTCTGAGCAAAATTACCAGTCCTTCACGTCCAATATAGAATGAGACGCTAAGGACCATACCAGTTAAAGAGCGTCCATAAATAAAGAAAATGTTGCATGGTTAGCCTTTTACACTGGAATGAGAAATTAATTAGTTTAATTTAACTCCCTCTCTTCTTTATAAAATTATTCTACAATGATCTATAAGATTTTTATGCTGAATCCTCGAGCAAGGATAAAAGTTCATAAACAAGCACACGCTAATGTACACAGGATTAAATAAACTTGCAGAAAATAGAGAGAGAGAGATTCGAGGTGGGACGGAGATGGAGATGAATTCCTGGAAAGTCAAGGTAGTTGGAAAAATAGAAAGAGAAACCAGAACCTATAATTAAGACATAGATAGTGAGTTTTACCAGAGGAGTCAAACAGCAGTTTGACTTCTAAAATTGGAGAATTTTGTTTTCATAGCACGCCAGATAAATCACCAATGAGAATAGTTATCACTATAAAGGCACAAATATTGGCGTCTATACAAAGGGAAATTGCCCCAGATTGAGTACTCTTACTGATTTTCATCGACGCATCTCATGTGAGCTAAGACGGCAGATTTGTGTGTATGTGTGTGTGTGTGTGTGTGTGTTTGTGAAAGAGAAGGAGGGTGAGAGAGAGACGCAGTTAGCTAGATCCACATCATAATTTAAAGTAGCGGGAATAAATGATTTACAGCTTTCATATTTCGTTATTGTTTTTTTTAATTCCATTTATACCCCGCCATAGCTACATTGGTCTTATCGGCGGCCTTTCCTATGGAACTTATTGCCTATTGGTAATGGTCTTAACTCTAATTTGCTTGTTGTTGGATTTCTTGCAATTTTATCATTATAACACCCCACACACACACACACACACACACACACACACACACACACACACACACACACACACACACACTTTCAGACTCTGGGAAGATGGGAAATAACCTTGGCTAGAGCAAAATTCACCCAGCCGGGAATCAAATCCGGGAACCCTCGCACAGCAGGCAGGTGATCTACCGACTGAGCTACGGAGCCAGCCTTCGCTATTATCAAACAAGCAAAACGTTACTAGCCGCTTTAACAAGTATTACGTATAATAGATTAACCTGTTTAAGGGGATTCAATTTTGTTACTTGCCTTCCTCCACAAAATCACCAAAAGTACAAAACGTAGCTAGGTTAGGCATTTCTCCCCAGCTCGACGACCGACAGCCTAGACAGAGAACCTCAGGGAACTTCAGAGAAGTTCCACTTTAATACAGCATACCGATGAGACAGCACGTGCAAGACTTCCCGCCACAACCCCCTATAATTGTAATTTCTTACAGACTCGGATATTCCTAATAACGGATACAAAATCCCTAGATATTCACACTAAAGGATGTGAAACATCGGTGAAATGTCTGTCTTCCTTAAACTCCTACTAATACCTTCCGAATTCTGGAAATGTGCATAGCCTATAAGAACCCTTTTGTGATGCAATAACCATCGATCGAAATGGTCGATAACTTGTCAGATAATCACAGTACATGAAATGCTAAACCTTTGTAACTTCTCTTTGATCCTGTAGTTATTTAATAACATAAAGGTACGTAGTGTTTATATAATACATAGTATCTTAACGTATACAACGAAAGTAAACTTGAAGGTTCTTCAGTTAAAATTGTTGAACGGTGTAACGCTAACAACCTAAGTTTTAATCTGAATAAAACTACTGATATTAAGTATAGCTTCATCTTTTGAATTATGATAAAGCTGCATCTATTTGCTTATTAGGTATTCATCTCCAGTCTGATTTGCAGTGGAAATCTCACATAGAGTGCGTTGCTGTTAACATCAATGAAGGCATCTTTAT
Organism: Deroplatys truncata; assembly: GCA_030765065.1. Lineage (NCBI taxonomy): Eukaryota > Metazoa > Arthropoda > Insecta > Mantodea > Mantidae > Deroplatys > Deroplatys truncata. Next base: position 241,170,487 of record CM060981.1, read on the forward strand.
GCTCAGAGTGCTCAGGACCTCTAACTTAAAAAAAACTCTTTACTTGGTGTATGTTGGATATCTACATTTACATCTTAGTTGTGGAAGTCACTCGTACGTCAAAAGGATTCTTACTTTACAGATAAGGACGTTAAGAATTACTTCTGATACCTCATCTTTAACTCACTGTACACCACTCCTTATTAAACTTCGTATTTTAACTCTTCCTTCAGTCTTGTCCTCTCAGGTATGTTAAAAAGCATATTGATATATATTTTGAGTGCTTTAATATTCATAATCATTTAACTCTTAGTATAGGTCTAAATTATACGAGTATATTAACAAATGTATACATTCTAAAACTCAAAATAACTTTGAATATAGAGTGTGCCATTTTCTCCCCTTCCGCAATTTTGAACCACATTCATAGTATCAGAAAGGCATATTCAAGACGGCTTCGGAGTATACCATTGCCGAATAAAGTCGCCAATAGTGAGGCGGTGGCAGCACCACAACGGAGGAAATGAGAACTATTCACCTTCTCCTAGCTTGGATGACTTGGCACAAGAGAGAAGACGAAGAGACTCTGATAGGAACACCTACCGGTAGCACGCAAATACGAAATGTGAGTCAAGGTGCACTATTTTTTCGGACTATTTAAAATATTCTAATTAACAATATGGTTAGTAACCTTTCAAAATTAATTAACTTAAAGTGCCAAGTAGACAAGGAAGCAGACAAGGAGAGATGGCGGTAACGTTCTCTTATATGAAATAAATAAATTTTGTCACGTAGGGGCAAAGCAAAATTCAAACGCTGCCTGTACAGTGATAATGTATAATGTTAAAATACTTTTAAAAATTATAACGGAGTCAATATCTATTTATTTCGTTAATCATGTAATACTTACCGGAAAAGAGAATGTTTCTTTGGCTTGTTAAATATCTACCATTTTTGGAATGAATAGATAAAGTCATGTAATAATATGCCAAGTACTGTGTTACGCGACAAGCTAGTCAAAATTATCAAGTAATTATTATGTGATAGAAACATTTATATCATTGGAAAACGGTTATAATTGGAGAAAAAATAGGAAAAGAGGTATTCTCGTTTTTTGTTGTAAGTTATTCCTACCTATACCAAGTAGGGAAATTCCTTATACTGAGCCTTCTTTACATTTTTAAATACATATATAACTGGATTATGAGTTAGGTAGTAATAAATAAAAGAAACAAAAGCATGAAATTTATTCAGTCACTTTCCTGAGGGATCACTCAGTTAAACTCTATCGCCCTTAAAAGGCATCTCTTCTCTTTGCTAATCCTTTGTATAGTGCCCAGGAGTTTTATGACTTGAATTTTAGTCTCCATCTTTTCGTGGCGTTGATATCCATTTGTTGTAATTGTCAAGAAAAGAAAGAAAGAAATAGAGGTGAATATTGAAGCAGTACGCTCCGCGTAGCGAATAATCATAATAATAAACAGGAAGAAGAATCGTAACAAATACAACATGTATACACGTGAATTTCGTGAGTAACTTGAAAAGGAAAATATATACATTGACAGTTATTATTGAGAATGTCTTTCAACGAAACCTGGCCGAGGTAGAGACGAAGGGTTGCAGAAGGGTAAGAACATTGAACGCGTAGCTTTTGTTACTATGGTGGCGTTATATTTCCGGCGTTCTGTGTAACACAAGTCCTGGGGCAAAGAAAATTCCTGTTACTCAGAACCGTGCTTCTTTCCAAGCGTGAAGCTGTCGATCTGAATGGACATTTAAAAAAGTGACCAGTAGAAGATAAGGTATCACATGTTACAACAGCAAGCGGCTTCAAAATTTAAGTGGAGGGAGACAATAATAACCGGGAAGTTTCTAAAAGTAAAGTTAAATTATTGAAGTTATTACACAAGTATTTAGTGCATGGGTCATTGACCATACATGCATATTTAAGATACAAGTATGGTGACAAAATAAAGAACAAAAAGAAAACAAAACTAAAAGAACAAGAAAAAGGAAAATAGAGATAAATTACCTTTGTCTAACTGAACAAATTTGACCCAGCTTCGCGCACTTTAGCCAAGAAATTGCCCATGTTTTGCCAGTTTCTCTGGTCAGCCAGTAGCTCCCAACATGCCAGTCTCTTTCTTGACAGACTTGAAGATTTTTGTTTGAGTTTGCTGGTTCTCCCACTGTACACATTCCGCCAAAATATGTACCCAGTCCTCATCCAAATCACATAATGGGCAGATTCTCCTGTCAGAATCGTCAGTCATTTTCTGTGCCCTCCAGCCCCCAGTCTAAACCATACCATTCCTGATCTTTCCTTTCTTTCTAAGTTAAGTATATATGATTCTCTATCCCAATTCAATTTTATTTCATTTGCTAGACTTAGAGAAGGTTTAATTTTACAATCCGATTCTAATTCCTGTTGGTTGATGCCCCTTAGTCTTCTTTTGACTCCTTTCCATATGTTTTTGTCATTTGTTTCAGCCCTTTGCCTTACTGATCCTATGCCTATTCTCGTCAAACCCCTTTCCAGATCAGCTGCCCAAAACTTAGGAGACAGGTTTTCTCGCTGGTATTTATAACATTTGGATCGTAATGTGGAGTTATCCCCATGCATCAGCCTCAGCCAGTACTTCACTGCTAAAAGTAAAGTAATTAAAACATGCCGATAACGAGTTGCTAAGACGTGAGACAAGTTAACAGGAGGGGAGATAAATACGCGGGCAAACCTGTTTGATGTATACCGAGTAAAGGTCAGTAACAATGGGCGTAGCGCGATGCGTGTGTGGGAGACGGCGTCAACACAGGAAGACAAGTGACTGGAAAATAAACAAGCATAAAATACGACAGTCGAGTTACGTACCACCTTTGAGAAAACATCCATGCACCCTAAGATGAAAACTCAACATTAAACAAGACCTGAACCTAGAACCAATCCCACGACCTTTCATGCTGCAGAGCTAGCCCAAGTCATTTCCGTTACGACCTCTACGCTACATGCCGCCTGATATGAAGTTGGTGAATATGAAGATTCGCCACTCTCACGCCACTAATATAACCACTTTGGAAAAGAGCATAGTCTGTGGTCTTCAAGTAAAATAATCTTCTCGTTCTTTATTGTAAAATATTGGTTAAATTATTTGTAACGTTGGCTGTACACAATTATCTCTCATTATAAAATTAAAACTATACCCTGCCAATGATGTTGCTTATATCAAAGGAAATAATGTAACACTTTCTTACCTGAGGATTATTAAAATATGTTGGCATTGGCAGATTCGATTTACTTTTGTTTTGCTGTGACTTAGTTGCTATATTATGACCGTCTATATACAGTGTTTCAAAATCAGAGGGCATAATTTCTGGTATGCATTCCCATATGTAGACATTAAAAACAACATGTGTCCGGAAGTGCTTGCCCTTCAAAACAGTGATATTCACTTGCATACATACTGATTGTGGAAATTCGTAATGCCATCTCGTGTGAACTACTCGTATCTGTAAATAATACTAAGGCAAGAAAGTTCAGAAACACTGCAGCACGAACCACTGGCAGAACATCATTCGAGCAGGATACTGCTGGTGATAGGACCTGTTCTCACAACAGTCCCCAGACAGTCGTATGAAGAATATTCCACTTGGAACTCTAACCTTCGTGTACTGATAGGAGTCGTGTGCACAGAATCCAGAATCTCCTTCTCTTCACCTGGAGCTGTAGATCTTGGTCGTCCCCTTCCTAAACCAGGAGATGTAAACTTCCCATTAGTGCACAGACGGCGATGGAGACATTCTAATGTCTTCCGATCTGGGTAATCTGCTGTGGGTACCTCTCTTGGTACAAACGACGAGCCAGAGTAGCATTGCCGTCCTCTTACCATACTGAAGTGCATTTCTGCCAGCTCCTAATTTGAGTATATGACGCTCAGTCGAACGCCAAACACAACACTCAATGTACCCTTCGTTTCAGAATGAACTGTCAGAGTGTGCTGTTAATATCTTCTGTCACGGCAACTACCTGCGGGAACAAAAACATCCCGGTGATATCACTGCTTTGAAGGCCATAACTCAGAAATCAAGCATTTCTGGACACATGTTGTAATTGAACTTTTCTATTGTCTAAATATGGGGAACGCATACCTGAATTTATGCCCTCTATTATATATATATATATATATATATATATATACAGCATGAGTCTTCTCATCCTGTGGATTGGCAAATAGGCAACCCTTTATTTTTCAGACGATGGGAAATATACGTGCTGACACCGCAATCACCAGCTCGCTGATTGACGCTAGGCGGTGCTCTTGTTAACGTTGAGTGCGTGGAAAGTCATGGTGAAGGTCGAAAGTTTAAATCACGCCTGCGAATAAATGAGCTTTTCATGCATTTCTGTTCATGTTTCGAGAACGTTCTAGCAAATCATTATTTCTTTCCGAATGCACTAGAAAGTGGATTTGCCTATAAACACGAAGTTCCAGCCGTTCGTGCTCAATGTGGAACAATGTTTTCTAATAGAGAGTATCTGGACAAACTGTTAGTACACGGGGAGGCGCAGCAGTATGCAACGGAGGCACGTCGTCTATACCAACACAGGTTTCCGCAGAGAACACTTCCTACAGATCACACGTTTTTGCGAGTTGTGAACTGTCTTCTGAATCAGGAACAGTGCACAAGACACCACATCCACGAAGAGATCTGTGACCAAGCAACGACGTGTGACTGACTATGCTATTCAGTATCCGCATTGTACTATGAGGGAAATTCACAGACATTTCAATATTAGCCAATCTTCCGCGTGGGGAATACATCATGCTAAGTTTCACCCTTATCATCTTCAACCACACCAGGAGCTACTGCAGACGGAGAGTGGCGTTTGCTAAGTGGATCATACGATAAACTGAACAGCATCCACATTTTTTGGCAACTGTGTTATTTACAGACCAAGCAGGGTTCCACAACACAGGCCATGTAAATCGCCACAACATGCATTACTGGAGCACTGTAAACCCACATAGGAGCGACAGGCAGCCTTACAAGTCCGGTGGGGTTTCAATGTTTGGGATGGTATATTCGGTGATCATGTAATAGGCCGGTATTTTTATGATGGCCAACTCACTGGGAATCGCTATATCCAGTTCCTACAACACCAGCTGCCTACTCTACTGAATGAAGGGCCGTTGCAAAACCGACTAACTATGTGGTGCCAATGACCTCTCAACAGCTTAGGAAACGCATCATCTTAGCTTGCCTCGTGCCATCACACCGGCCATGTTGCGCGAGTTTAGGCTGGCGATGATGGTTAGACTGAGATCTGCATTCGCCGGCATGGTGACCAGTTCGAACACCTATTACGACCACATGGAGGAAACGAGTAAATTGTTAAGGCTTATCTGTGTGATGGTCCGGCATGATGTCAGTGTCACTGTTAAATGCACTACTTTGGGAACCAGAGAGGTTCACAACGATCATAATATGGGCTTGCTGACGTTATCTAGTTTGTATGTACGTACTGCATTGTGTAAACTCTCAGAACAATTTATTGGCCTTCTTTTGTATGAAAGAATAGCTTTAAATAGTAAAATATCGTTTAATGATGCCTTATGTTTGTAAGTTATAATTACAATGTTATATGCATTCATTTCTGGTGTTCATTAGAGCATATTCTAACAAGTAGCAATTTGTCTTTTAATGAAATTCACATAACTAAATTAAGTGAAACGGCACCAAACTATCAGTTCTCGTTAAATTTACTAAACATAAAAATAGCTTCAAGTGGTATTAGGTATTTGAACTGGGATCTTCACCACGGAAGTTCAAGGCGCACACTGTTGCGCTACGAGTGCAAGTCACTGTACAGACAGCGGTGCAAAGCAGTCATTTCGGCCGAAATTGATACGACGCGATGCAGTGAACAGTGTTTACGGCATAGTCTGTATAACGCCGGGACTGCATAACTTCTCAATCCGTAGGCTGAGAAGACTCACCCGGTATGCTTGGAATGAAATATCCTCGGCATTGGCCTTCCTCGCTAACATGTTCTTTTATATCTCCAAAGTAGTCGTATTGAAGTACAAAGGTTTTGTAGATCCTCCGATATATTTTAGTAATTTTATTAAATGAAATTACAGGTGTTTTATAGACCATGTCTGTCAGAAGGAACTGAGGTTTTCAATGGCGAAGAAATTATTGAAATCAGTTGAGTATTTACTTACAAATACATGTAATTTTTCTCTGTTTATAATATGAATGTAGATTTGTGAGATAAATAAAGTGAGTTTTTCAAAACATTCCTTAAAAAATGAACTACTATCAAAACAAACTGCCAAAGGTGTTAATTAATTTCCTGTTCTGAATATGTGTATATTTGTGTAACAACAGTTGTACAGCGCCAGGAAATGGCTTGGATAGTAGATAAAGCATTATGTGACACAAACCACGTGTATGAATGCGGCGGAATTCCGCGCGACATTTTCAGAATTAACATTCCTGTATAAATGAAACCCAATGCTTTGGAAAACCCACTGTAGCTCAGACACGAACCATTTGTTTGTGAAATCTGTGCCAGGTTGCACTCGGAGCAAGTTTTAATGCTTTTGGTTCTAGCTTTCAGCTCATTTCCTGACTGGAGGAACAAATGAACAAATATTGAAGTACGAAACCGTTTCTGCTATCATTTGATGTTTTCCCTTTAATAGTTCATGCGAACTGAAATGATATTTTGTCTGTCTATAAAAAGAGGCTTTTGTAGGTGGGTAGCTATATCCCATAATGTATATATGCATATATGTTATATATAACATAAATGTTACCACATATATCTAAATAGTCATTGGGAGAATAATAACAGAGAAAATTGTTAAAATGGAAATAAGCAGGAAAGGAGTGTAGATGCAAATAGGAATATAGTAAATAAATGTAATATAGAATGTTACAATCTTATTATATAAGAAGGAATATTTGTAAAAACACATTATACAGGAAAGCGAGCTAGCCAGTTGAAGCAATTAGTAAGGCGGGCTTTAGCAGACAACCAAATATTCTCCACAACATGGTTAGAACAATTTTATCTAGCAGCACAGGGAGCTGGAAAAAGTAACAGCGAGAGTGAGATAGAGGACCGATGAGATAAAGAGACAGAAATATATAGGAATTCCCAGATATATAATCAGCAGCGTGGCTGAAGAGAAATGAACGACTGAGTTACCACACAACGTTATGAAAAGCACCAATAAGAATAGATGTTACAATTATTAATGCGAATGATCGCGTAATTGTATCTAAACATAAAAGGTAAACTTTTTTCAAGCAACAGGCACTGATTTCTTAGCACCTAGAGTCTGAATCCAGACAGTTTTTCTGAAGAAGGGTGAGGGTGTTAGCCTGTGACTACGATGAGTTTAGTTTCCCATCAACATCATTACAGGTAGCTGGGTAACGGTAAAAGAATCATGAATATGAGAAAAGGTACAAGATAAGTAATTAAGGAAAAGTAATTTATCACATATTTATTGCAACTGGAATAAAAACCAGCTAATAACGAAACACGTGATCGTGGTATTATTGCTCTAACCCATTCCTAAGAAAAGAGTCAGGGGAACAGGTTTGATTTACTGAGCGGGATGGCTTAGGCGCCAAGGTTTATAGCCCACATTCGGGGGGTCTCGGGTTCGATCCCTGGCGACCGCCCACTCTGGCCCATGGATTTCTCGTGGTTTACTCGGGTCGACAGGCGAATACTGGGGTGGTTCATCTTCTGCCACGACTCTTGTCCCTCTCATTTTCCTACCCATCATCTTCCTTGTCATCTGTTGCAGGGGTGTAGATCCAAGCGACGGTGTTCGGCGGGTTGCGGCTGGGCGGTGTCGAGGTAGAGGTGTCTTCCCAGGCGTCGCTGCGGGAGCTGCCTAGTCAGGTCTCTCCTCTAAGTTGGCTCCACTCCGGGAATTCTGGAGATTGGTAGCTTATGGGTAGAACCGGGTGACATCAGATGCGTCGCCCTTAGGGTCGCCCTTCGGGTCTCTTCCCTCATCCCTCCCTCCCGGGGGGCACTGATAGAAGCACAAGAGGCCGGATGGCCTGCGTGCGGTGCTCTGCCCCGGTTTCGAGGCCCCTCCGTTTGTTCGCACTTTTGTTTTACAGGTTTCATTTACAGTATCATCAGGCGGCAAAGCATCGAACCCAAGACTTTAAGATGGCAAGGCCAACATCTACGCTGTACCATGCGTAACTCCGAGCCTGAGCGTTAGACCCGAATTTCTACCACACATATTAAGCAATGTTCTTCATTCTGAATTTTTCCCAAATATATTCGTTCCTCTTTCTATCAAGTTTCGTTACCTCCACTGTTTCTTAGAATTTTAATTTCTGTTACTTCTATACATTCGTTTGTCTCTAGTTTCAGATGAGTGTGTTAATATTCGTGACATCTAAATCTTCCAAACATAATGATGACGTTTTTAAAATGTTTTATACTTTAACTCTATTTCAGTGTAATAGCTTACCTCATAATAGTGTGCAAAATTTCAGCTTTAGAGCGTTTGCAGTTTTTCAGAAAAAGGAATATATGTTCTGAAAAATGTGGTTTTGAGATAATCGCAGTTGAAATTTAAGTTCAGCCATGACTAACATTATGCATTCTGGGATGTAGTCATCATTAGCTACACCCTGATTTAAAATACGACTTGACCTAGCACTCCTTAGATTTAGCCTGTGCTGTCATTTCAGCAAATAACGCGCGCTATGATATTAAAAGTTTTAGCAAAAGGACCTTAACTCAAAATTTAAAGCGACGCGCATTCCAATTAAATGTTTTTAAGTATTAAGCATTTTAAATGGTCAATAAATTATATATATATGAATAATTTCTGAATGCAAAGTATCACAGACTTTTTTTCATTAAAAACAGAAAATGTCAAGTGCCATTTTACACTTCCCAATTCCCATAACCACCTATAAAAAGATATGTTCAAGGTTACATAAGAACAATTTAATTTAAGTCTGATGCGGTTTACTTAGCATTAACCGCTTAAGGAGTTGAATGTGGATTATTTAAACTGTCTAATAAAATTAATATGGTTTTGAAATTATGTTCTTAATCCATGAGCAATAAAAAAGAGATGTACCACTTTGTTTTACACACTGCTCTTTTATGTACAAATGAATGATAAATGCTATTTTAGATGTGCAATATTTGAAGCTATAAACTTTAGGCTCCTTTAACCATGGATGAAAAACACAAATTCCATTTAAGAATTCGTGCTAACTCATTCCCTTATTATTGCCTCATTTTATTCCACAAAACTAAAAAAGTACCAAATCTTAACTAAAGTATTGACTTATGATGTGTAATACGTTTCTTCCATATATATACTTGCTAGAGAGAGATCCAGGATGTAACGACCGTTCGAGTATTTCCGCTGCGCAGAGGCTATCGGGGTTCTATCAACGGCGAAATGGTTTCCTCGACATATTTTCTCAGAGTTATATAAATGCCAGTAGAAACAAGTCTTATTATGCACTCTGTGATTGTTCAAAATTAATTTGTGATACAAAGTACCGTCGTCTCTGAGGTGAGAGGTATTCTATTTTTGAATGCTCAGATGTCGAAACCTGCAGAAGTTTACAGGCAACTTAAGGAAATGTATGGTGATACAGTAATGAATGAAAGAAATGTGAGAAAGTGCTGTGTAATGTTCAACAATTGGACAAACAAACGTGAATGACGAATCAACTTGGACGCCCGTCACTTATCACAGATGATTTGAAGAATCAAATGAACAATACAGTGCTAGACAGACTTTTCCAAGCATATTTCGTTCTTTGTTTGCTGAAATTGTGTCTCAACATCTTGCCTCAATGAACTGGCGGCAGCCAACTAAAACACGGGAATTCTAAAGTTCATGAACAGATATGTCAAATCTTTAAATAACGGAGGTGATTATGTGGAGAAATAAAATAAGCTTCAATTTTATAATTGACATGCTTTTTAATAATCTTGTTAATTCATTAAAGCCAAACGGTCGTTACTTCCTGGATTACCATAGTATTTAATTAAAACTACACAATGTGAACTTAATGATGCTGAAATGATTTCTGGATGCGATTTAAATGTCTTAATTCATACGTCTTTGAGCATGTGTATAGAAATGTATGATGTTATTTTGAATAATGCGCATTGCTTCAGAGTATTTAAATTTTACTAATTTTAATAAAATATTTTCAACTTTAATTGAATAAGTAGGACTATAGAGGTAAAAGCATTTTTTCCTTGTAGGAATCCCAAGCCATAATCACAGAGTGAGTTAAATTATGCTTCATCTAGCCTTTGGTTATTCTGGATTGATTAAAAAATTCTGTAATGAAAGTAGTGACCGGGTAGTACATTTATCAAGTAGTTAAAATAGTTAAGATGGAAAAGTACTAACCAATTTTTCTTTTGTATGCTTTACGCTAATAACGACATTGACGATAAGAGTGTTTTCCATGTTCCTATTTAACATCTACGCGTGTCTTAAACTGTGCGAGAAAATCATGTTCTTGTTCTCTCTAATTTTCTCCAAGGAGATGTATAAGGGAGGACTGAGCATACGAAAAATCAATAGTTAATTATAAGATTCTCTGAATTTACTGCATCCAATGAAGGGAAGTCACTTAAGGCGTAAGTCATTTCCTTTATTATTCTTGGGGTATATGCAAACGAAGTTTATGTGATGGAATCTGAACCTCCAAGTAAAGAGATCTTGCGAAGAATTCAGACCAAATTGATATGCCGTGTCAATTCCCCGCCCAAACATTGAATCCTTTGAAAGTTATTTTGATATAACTGAATGTAAATGTATTTTAAATATGAAAAATAGAGCTTCAAATTTAAAGTCTAATATTGTATGATAAGCGCTGGTCAAATTATCCAACTGTTGCATAAATAATGCTTTATTTTTCTTTAACTGTTGTTATAATTTTGTGGTTTTACATTGTAACTAGTGTTTTATTATTTTGGCATTACAAATTTCGAAAGCTTGGAAGAAATGTGAAAGCAGTTGGTCATATGCGAAAGGCAATTGAAAATTTGAATGAAGTATATAGCAAAGAAAAAAAAGCACAGCAATCCCTGATATCTGTCGGGAAGCTGAGGGTTTATGGATCAGAGAGTGACAACTAGGGTGAGGAATCAGACTGTTGCCAGCGTTGAGAGCGAAGGAGAAAGTGGATGAGATGCGAGAGATGAATGACAGGAAAGGTGAAGATGGAGCACCGGTGGAATGATGAATGGCGGGGGAAACCAAGAACTCTGAGAAAAGCCATCCAGACGCCGTTTCTTCCACCAAAAATCCCACATGAGGGTCCCTGGGAGCGACCTTGTGCCGCCTTGGTGGGAGGCGAGCGGTCTAACCACTCGACCACGTGCCGCCGTGCTTACAAATATAAATGGGTATAATTAGTCTACGAAACTGCAGATTTGTTTACGTTAACCGAGGCATCATATTGAAATTTTCAGCTTAAATCAGGGTTTGTAACCTTTGACCTTTTCTGATTCTTTCAAAGGTTAGTAGAATGTGTGACATTCTTTGTGCTACTGCCAAATCCATGCACATCTTTAAGTTTAGCTTCAGAGATACAAAAGTCCTTACGAAACTGAATCGGGAGAGGGCAAACATTTGAACAACCTGTTATTCGAGAAATGTAAAATGTGCATCACGTGCCATTTTTGCTCAAACAAATACGTACTTTTATGCAATGAACACTCTTAATGCTACTGATTCCTTTACTGCGTTCATGAAATTTCCCGGTACTGTATTCTGGTCGTAAAAATTCTAAATAGTTGGTGAGGTCCTCCTTTAAGCAAATGCACAATATGGATGAAGGAGTGAAGCCTATACTCAATTTCAACCATTGCAATTAATGTATTAGGATATGATAGTCAGAAGGAGGGGACCCGAGCTTCCGGACCTCAGTACCGCACTTAGGTCATATCAACCGATCGGGATGGCTCAGGCGGTTACGTCTGTGGCCCGCATACGGGAGGTCCCGGGATCGATTCCGGTGGCTGCCCATTCAGGTCCATGGGTTTTCGTGGTTCCCCGAGTCGCCAGATGAATGCTGGGATGGTTCATATTCTACCACAACTCTCCTCCCTCTCAATTCCTATACCCATCATCTTCCTTGTCATCTGTTTCAGGGTTGTAGGACCAGGCGATGGTGTTCAGCGGGTTGCGGCTGAACGATGGCTTACGATCTGTAAAGGTTTCTTCCCTGGCGTCGCTGCGGCACCACTCAGTTAGGTCTCTCTTCAGCGTGGGGCGCCGCTGCGTGAGACGCTGGAGTTTGGTGGCTTGTGGACAGGAACCGTGAGGCGTCGGATGTGTTCTATCTGGAAACGTTAGGGATTCCATCCATGTTTTCACCCATCATCCGGATCTGGTCGCCCTTTGGGTCTCTCCCCTCCCTCCTTCCCAGAGGTCGCGTTGGAAGTACAAGAGGTCGATGGCCTGCGTGCTCTACTTGTCTCGGTTTCGGGGACCCCTCCGTGATCTGTACCTTTACTTTTACCTTTAGGCCATCTCAGTAGGCCCACTGTGTCTCACGTGACCCCTAGATGAAACGGATGAAGAGTCGGGAGCGAATGATGCTTGTTAGAAAGGGCGAGGCCCCTAACGATTCAAGAATGATAGCAATCCTGACCGCGGCGTCTTTTCAACCCAGAGTTGCCGGAAACAAACACCGGAGCACTAGCCGGCGATCCAAGCGCTATTCACGCACCAATCGCCGTCGCCTGGTCCTGCAGCCCTGAAACGTATGAAGGTGAAACAGACGAAAGGAAATGATGGACAGAACTTCTGTGGAAGAAGAGGAATACCCCAGCTTTCCTCTACCGAGCTGAAAAAAATCCAACTTCAGGATGGTCGACTCAAGGTGATTCAAAGCCGAGATCTCCTGAATACGAGCCTAACACGTTATGTTTATGAAATCCTACTATTGGGTGATCGGCATAGAGCAGAACTGGTTTCGCGGCTCTTAGCCGGCCGGCGGAGCTGCTTGCTATGCGCGCTGAGAGGGTGACAGCACGTCCGTAGTAAATGTATTACGGTTCATCGTGTAATTTATTTCTAACAAAGAAACAAAAAGTAAACACTTAAAAATGAAGGTGTTGATTTATATCAAGCCAGGAATTGTTGGAAGTGCCTCCTTTCTGGCACCTGCTTAGGATATTGCCCATCAACGCTGCAGTTCCCTCTGAGAAATGGCAGCAATTTCTTGACGAAATTTATTTTTAAGTTCCTCAAAAGCATGTGAATTTGTTTTGTAAATCTCCTCTTTTAATCGTCCTGAGACAAAAATTGTAGGGTATTAAATCGGGGGGAACGCGGGGTCTTTATGTACTTAGTGAAAACTCTATCTTCAAACACTTCATGGATTTCTGTAAGGAGAAAGTTGGCTGTTTGTGCCGTCGCAGCGTCCAACTGGAAAGTCGCGTAAATTATTTCCCTCTCAGTTAATTAGCCAACAAATGGCCGCAAAATGTTTTGCACATACCTCTTACTATTGTTTTCGCAAAAAAAATGCACTTGTTATTCTCTCGCAACTAACAGTGTACCAACTCCTATTTTTTGATCATGCAGCGGTTTCCGATGAAGGTGGTTAGGCTTTTCAGCAATTCAATAGCAATTTTTTGTGTATTAATACACCCACTTAGGTGGAACCAAGATTCCCCCGAAAAGAAAATTAGATTGGGGTCCATTTGACCGTCATGTACCTGATTCAATACTCACCACAAAATCGCATTCTTAATGCAGGGTCAGCCGGTTTAAGTTCTTGCACTACAGTAATTTTATAGGGCTTTAACTCGAGAAACTCTGTAGCCGTTTGGACACATCCATTTGCTGGGAAAGACATCTAAGTGATTTTCTAGGAGACCTTTCCAGCGCGTGTCCAATGTTATCTATAATTTCTTCTGTGAGTAATGTATACGTGGTTTCTTATCTTTCTTATCAAGAAGACCCGGAACTTGAACATCAGGAAATTTCTCTTAAAGTAATCTCCTTACCGCACTCGCGGATTCTGAACAGATGTATGAATCACAAATGAATACTTTTAGGAAAACAGAGTACTGGTACCCGAATAGAGTCTTTCACTTAATATGCACGTATTGCGTCAACTAACAAACACTGCCACATTTACAGGAGTTCAACTCACACTGAAACCTCGCACTTCACCGCCGGCCGGCTAAGAGCCGTGAAACCTGTTCTGCTCTATGCTGATCACCCAGTAGGAATGTCTATACACAGTGAAACATTTAAGTTGAGACTGACAATATCTCCAAATCTAAGCGTTGTAGAAGAAATGTTCTGAATAAAAGTTGCTTGAATATTATGCGGAAAACTAAATGCCATTAACTGTGCTTTATTTGGAGGACTTAATGATGATTATTTTAGGGTTAATTTTAGTTTTTTAAATGGAACCTACATTTTGTGTGTTGTTCTCTCATTAGAAAATGTAGAAAATGGTTTATAAAAAGCTGTTTATTCTGTGATGAGGAATTAGGAAACAAAACAAAAAAGTTTGGTTCCCAAATACGAAACGTAACTTGACCCTCAAGTGACCATCCATGGATAGTCCAATCATACATCCCGCTCTTCGTAAACAGCCATTCAAAATTTTCATTGTTATTTAGGTCGTTGTAAGAACAATTGCAAAGTGTTTTATACAAATGTTGTTTAGCCTTTATGTGGAGTGAGAAAACAACATAAAAAGGCGGGTTTCCATTTATAAAATTAAATTGATCCTAAACTGACCATCACAACGTCCTCCAAACAAAACACGACTAACGGTATTGACTTTTCCCCATAATATCAAGCGGCTTTTATTAGACATTTCTTTCTACAACGCTTAGTTTTGGAGATATTGCACAGTCTCAACTCTAAATTATCCACTCTCTATATTGTCCAACGTTGCCAACCAAACACACTGAATCTCACAACAGGTCAAACAAAAATTCTGCTACAAAAATACATTATATCAATTCACAACTATAAGCCATAGGAACAATTTATTCTGTACCCTCCGTTGGTAATTTAGGCCTATTTTAGTGTCAGTAAATTATCTTTTGATTACGTGAATAATTAAGTTAAAATTAATTTAATCATTGAAAATATAAACAAATCAATTTGCTACTTACCTGACAGGTGTTTGTGCTGTCAGCAGCTTTTAGATGTGTCTCTGGCTTTCACAGTGTTTCAAAAGAACATTTATTTTTGCCCCCAAAACAACATTACATGTTTTGTGCCTTGCTTTCGTGGTGTCTTCTTTAATTTGTAGTAAAATTTCAAAAAAGCGTTCTTTCAACCATTCACCTATCCGAAAACAACTGTTTTCTCACTTTCTTCTCATCTTTTGAGAATTATCCACACAATTTTCTTTTCTTCTTAAGAGTGGAGTACCCATATCATTCATTATAATATAATTGACATTACCTAAAATGATTAAATTAATTTTGTAGCATATAATTGAAACTTTTTACATACCTAAATTAGTAATAATCATAAATTCACTTTTTAAAATTAAAACTTGCAAAATATGCTACATTTTCCACTTTTTCGTTTTACGGAGCAACGTCTCCCAAAGGCTAAAATTTGCCTACACGTAGCGGAATTTCGCTACGGTTGACAACATCGATGAGATGTGGCAACAGCACACGTATTGCTCATACCCGGCTGTCGGGGGAAAGCAAAATATTTACCTCAGGTAAGCTTAATATCACTAACGATTTAGTATGTCTAATTGCGAAACACGCATTAATGACATGAATCATTTTACTTTCATAGCGTGCACTGTCCCCGCGTTCATTACTTTAACATCAGCACGCTGCCTAGCTCTTTATGTCTAAACATAAACATCGCCTTACTGGCAGTGCTGTGTTGCCAGTTTGGTCTTCTCGGTTCAAGGATGAAAAACATTTCTCATATGCACCATTTACATGACCTTCTCTTCTCACTCTTCTACAAATTATCCTTCCAAAAGCTTACTTTTCTATGTATCTATTGTTAATGGAGATAAACTTTCATCGCACACTTCGTTACAAGTATAAAATGAATACAGTAGATTAAACCGATAGTCAGATTTTTAAAAAGCAGGTCGCTAGTTATAGCTTTGAAGTTGTATTCTCTGTACGTGACCACGAGAAAAAAGGAAAACGAATAGCGATTTACCACTAGAAAGGGTATAGGTATTTGTAAATTCAAACCAATAACAAAGAATATCTTGAAATAGTTAATATATCAATCTTTATTTGACATAAATCATGGGTTTTAACGATATATACTACTACGTTTGCGTAATAAGATTTTGTAGTAATGGTTCACTATTTATACAAAACTCATTCAGAATGAAGAGGACTTTTCAAGCTATTCCCAGAAAGTTCAAGATATTCATTTTATTTGTCATATAAAAGCTTTAAATATGTAATATTTTATCAAAGCATTCCATTTTTATAACCTCAGAAAGCAACGCTATATATGTCGTCCTCCGTGGTGTAGGGGTTACCATGCTAGCCTCTAGTTCAGAAGGTCGCGATGGATTTTTTCGGGCGTAAAAATCCTTAGAGTAGTTTCCTTCGGAAGAAAAATAAAGCCGGTGGTCCCGTGTCGTAGACTTACAGCACGTAAAGGAACCTCAAGCCTGATAAAGAGGCCTCGGAGCAAAATTACAGGTCTTTCACGCCCAATATAGAATGGGACGCAAGGACCACAGCAGTTAAAGAGCGTCCATAAATTAAAAAAAAATAATAAATAAATAGGACGCTATAATCTCCGGGATTTGTAAGTGTACTTTTCATTGGCTTATTCAATTTGCGTACTGTCTATCCTTGTCTACCATTAACTATTAGTAAATTTAAGCCCATTTCTCTCCCAAGCGCCCAATGCTGTAATTATCATCTTTAAGTACACCTGATTTCTAATAATTCAGTCACTTCTAAGTCTAGGAAAAGTGAGAAGCTAATTTCACATCATCTTGTATAACTTTCCCATTGTATAATGGCATTAAAATTGTTATCCTTGTTAAATTTACCTATGTGTTATCGTACTTACCAGCTTGTATGAGGAATTTGTTCTATTTAAATGCGGAATTTTCCCAAAGTTCACCTCGCTTGGTCATTAACTACTTTGTTCCTTACCATATTTACCTGATTACAGTGCGTTTCACTTTTACAAGTTATAATATGAATTGTATTAATTTTTTACTCCTATATTCTTACAAGGTATTTCCTATCACTACTACATTCTGCTGTTTCCTTCTAATTATGAGTTATTTGGTTAAGGTGGATGTTATCCTTTCCGTACTGATAAATTAAATTAAATTCAGTTTTATTTATGGATGCTCTTTAAGTACTGTTTCTTAGCGTCCCATTCTATATTGGGCGTGAAAAGCCGAATTTTTTCTCAAGGCCTCTTTATCACGCTTGAGGTTCTTTTACGTGCCGTAAATCTACGACACGAGACCGCCGGCTTTATTTTCCTTCCGAAGAAGCCATACTATTTTCACGCCCGAAAAAATCCATCGCCCTCCGCTGGAAAATGTGGGAGAGGGGAGAGCCGTGGTAAACTACACCACGGCAGAATTCGCCTTTGTCAGCCAGGGAAAACCACGAAAAAACACATGGTCAAAGTGGGCGACCACCGGGAATCGAACCGTTGTAATCGTTGTAATAAAAGTGTAGATAACTATGGTTTTAACCGTATTACATAAAAAGCTGTGCGTAGTGCTACGACAAGGCTCTTATGAAATACGACTCAGGATGAAAATAATTAAAAAAAGGAACTAAAAAGTAAATAAAGGGATAACAATGGGGAGCGATCACGGTGTAGTTCCATTTAGTACGCCTTGGAAACGGAAGCATGGATAAGAGTATATTTAAAACATTTATGAAATTACCAGCTCGAGTAGTAGCTCAGCTCGCAATATTACTTCTTTATTGCTTTTTTTCTCTCTGGTTTTCTTTTTCCTCTTTTTTCATTTTAAATGCCTATTCCCAGGGTAGTGCTAAGATTTGAAATACTGCAAGTACTTTGTACGACCGTTTTTGCTGTTGAGAAAGCCTACCCAAGGAAGAAAAGTTACTTAGAATAAATTTCAGGTAATAGTTTAACGTTCTGTGTGGAAAATATAAAACAAACGAAAGGTTTGCTCTTTCATAATATTATGCTATTTTAAATATTTTAATTAAATATCCGTACTTAATTGCTATTTACAAAAATGTAGAGAGAGACAGTGTGGGTGTATGTGTCTACGTTTATTTGATAACTCAAAAAGTGTCGATTAAATATCACCCAAAGTGGCTATAACGATAACATGTAAAATATTTGAGATATCGATATTGCCATTAAAACTTAGTTCCTGAATTTGCAGTAAATATCTTATGAAATACTCTACATTGTCTTCGAATTCTGTAAAAGCTAGAGATAAAGGTACAGACGAACTTAGGGGTCCCCGAAACGGGGCCAGAGCACCGTATGCAGAGAATCCGGCCCCTTGCGCATCTACTGTGACACCTGGTAGGAAGGATGGGAGGAGAGACCCATAGGGCGACCAGATTCGAATGACAACAGGCGCAAGCACGCATGGGGACGCTGTTTCCAGATTAAACGCATCCAGCGCGCCCCAGCCTCCGGTAGATCCCCGAAGGAGCGCCTGCCCGAATGCGCCCAGAGGCGGGTATCCAACCGAGCAGTCCCTGTACGACGTCATGAAGAAACTTCCACAGAGCGCACAGCCACCGTCCAGTTGGAACCCGCCGAACACCATTACCTGGTTCTACAACCCTGAAATGTCGTCTTCCGTGGTGTAGTGGTTACTATGCTAGCCTCTAGTTCCCGAGGTCGCGTGTTCAAACCCGGCGGAGGGCGATGGATTTTTTCGGGCGTAAAAATCCTTAACATGGCTTCCTTCGGAAGGGAAGTAACGCTGGTGGTCCCGTGTCGTAGATTTGCGGCACCTAAAAGAACCTCAAGCCTGATAAAGAGGCCTCTGAGCAAAATTACCGGTTTTCACGCCCAATATAGAAAGGGACGTTAAGGACCATAGTAGTTAAAGAGCGTCCATAAATAAAGCTCAATTTATTTATAACCCTGAAATAGATGACAAGGAAGATGAGGGTACAGGAAATGAGAAGCAGGAGATATGTGCAGCATTCGTCTGTCGACCCGGGAAAACCACGAAAAATCCATGGGTCAGAGTGGTCGTTCACCGGGGATCGAACCCAGGACCTCCCGAATGCGAGTCTCACGTTACTGCAGCGCTACTTCGCTCGGTTTGTAAAACGGCAAACCTTAAAAGCAGACAGAGCTGTTGAAGATATTTGTTTCGTACTTTGAAATATTAAAGTAACAATTTGTTTGCAACTCATTAGCTTATGAAAGATAAACTATAAGCTATGATACACTGGTCTGCTTTTTAAACACCTATATTTGCTATGATATATACAGTAAAATATGTGTTGGAACCATTTCAAGCGAGTACTTTCATGATTAACACCAACTAGAGAGCAAAATTGACTTTTGTATTCATAATTTGCAGGAGAGCATACAAATAAATGACAGCTGACAGAGGTAGAGAGAGATTTTTGTGACTATTAGTATACTTCAAATATTCGCAAATAATTGTTAGTGTTGTAATCAATTTTACATGTTCGTCTATGATTTATTACTTTCTAGTTATTAATATACTCAAACTCACTTTCAGATTCATAGTTTCTAATCCGGAAATGGACCTGCTCTCCCTTAATCGGAGATCAAATCCAGCACACAGGTTTAGTGGCCAGTGCATAACATTAGTATGAAGCATTCGTAACGCTAGTAACGCTCTTGTTTTCCATGCGGATCGAATTAGAATTCCGATTAGCTTTAGCTTTTAAGATCCCCGGGTCATTTGCACGATAATTTCACTCATCGTGTGACACGATCTACCGGGTAAAAATACGTTAAACCTGAGTTATTATAATAGTAATAAATAAAACGCGTACAAATAAAACGAACATGTTAAAGTATAAAACTAATCCCTATTTTGTATTTTAGTTACGTTTTCCTTGTATTACTCTAGAGCAGTGTTACAACTGGAGAGTACACGATTTTATTCGGTAGTAATTGAAAATATATTAGACAAAACTTTAATTAAAATTGTTAGGAACATCTTAGAGAAAACTAAAAGCAGTGATTTTTGAGGCAAGGCAGTATTTTTAACACTTAAATGATTTCAGTCAATTATATAATATGTAAATTCCATAACAGCCCGCCTTGAAGCAATATGTGTATGTAATAATTTGTAAAATATATATAACAGTCATTGTATATGCTTAAATTATTGTATACATGTTCAATAATATTATGTGAATATATTACGTATTTAATAATGTAGGAGCTGTGAGAAATAGGTCAAAAGTTGCTAACAATGAGGTAACCTTGAGTCAATAATGAGTAAGAAAGTTTAACAGTATTACTTGTGATTCTTGGAGTACCAATAATGTAATTTTAGTGACCGTTTAAAAATAGCCAATCAACAACTAGAAAAAGCTTTAGTTAAATGAAGGTATTCTATTGGAGTAGGATTAGCCAATCAGAGGCTTTAAATACAGAAATTTACAAGTTTAGACGGTTGAAATCTAGTCAGTTGCCTGCAGGCAGTGATAGTAACCGGATGCGAGATGTGTCCTCGAGAAATTAATTACGTATTCGTGTGAGACGAAAATAGTATACGTGTTAAAAAGTGCAAGTATTAATAAAAAGAATCTCACAGCTCTCTATATCAGTGAAGTGCTATTTAATTTGTGTCAAGGATTAATAAAAAAGGAGTGAATTAAAAATTATAATCTGTGTAAGCCTGCATTCTTGTCGTATCACAACCCTGCCAAGATTTCCATGTCTCTAACAATAATACTGACGCAGCCGAGGCAAACATAAACATATAATATTTAAAGAAACAGTCAAATTACAAAGTTAATATATTTTTAAACTTGGGGCGAAGCCTACCGGAAACCCGGTACTATACGTGCGATTGCAAGCTACTACAAGTATGGCTCCCCAACAGTTGAAATATAATACAACTCCTTCAATACTTCAATACAAACTACTTGAAATTGACGCCCAAAGTGTGGTAAAAATAACGTAACAAACCATCTTCTCAAATTGGCTTCCATACGTGGAGCTACAATAAGTACTTCGTCATCTTTCAGTTTATGATCCTTGAAAAATCTTCGTGTTGTACCATTCAAAGTTGAGTGACGTAAATATGAAACAGAACACTTGCCCAATTTATAAGTTTTCAAAATTAAGTTGCTAACAAACACAGCCACGAGGACTTTTTAAAAGATCTGATGTGTTACACTCAAATGATTTTCTGTCCTCAGTTTTCTACAAACTGTTTTTACAAACGCTTATTCTTCTATGTCCATTTAGTTAATTTGTATAAGCTTTCAATTCACATTTACACTTTTGTTGTAGATTTTTTATTTATATATGGACACTCTTTAACTACTATGGTTCTTGGCGTCCCATTCTATATTGGGCGTGAAAGACTGGAAAGTTTCCTCAGCCTCTTTATCAGGCTTGAGGTTCACTTCCGTCGCGTAAATCTGCGATACAGGACCATTGGCTTTACTTCCCTTCCAAAGGAAGCCATGCTAAGGATTTTTACGCCCGAAAAAAATCCATCGCCCTCCGTCGGGTTTGAATCTGCGACTAGAGCCTAGCATGGTAGTCCTAGATCACAGAGGACGACATTTCGTTGTAGGATGCACTAGGTAAAGCGATAGTCAGATTTTAGAGCGTGTCCCTATGTAATGGCTTTGAGATTTTTCATGCTCTTTGGGTGACCACGAGAAAAATAAAAGTGAGTTGAGAAAAGCAGAAAAATTTTAAAATTCAAATAAATAAATAATTAAAGTATTAGCTCGGAAAGCATTAAATGCACAAGAAATGATATGTCATTAAGCTGTAGGCTTTAACGAAATTTATATTTTGGGGTAGTTTAAGTTTGTAAATCTCTTGGTTTACCGGTTATGTAAAAATCATTCAGAATAAAAATGACTTCACAAGTTGGTCACAAACACTTCAAGATGTGTATTTCATTTGTCAAGAAAGTGTCTTAAACGTGTGATATTGTAATCTAAATCGTTAGAGCCATTTTTGAGAAAATCAAAGCTTTCGAAAAATGTTTCATGCGAAAGCTAGTTCGGGCTGGGGGAATTTTCTCGAAAATTTTGTGTCGCATCCTTGAAAATGCTGAACTTCAATATCATGTTTGATATTTAATCGATTTTTCGTTTTTGAGTTACGCTACTCGCAGACACACACACACACATACACACACACACACACACACACACAAGGACCTTTTTCTTAGAATGCTTCATTTTTATTTACAGAGTCTCAAAACGTGTATTTCCGGTAAACTCACTGTATCGAATTTTTTGGGTGGAATGCGATTTTTCCTCTATCTACTGTAAGTAGGTAATAGAGGAAGTAAAACGCGAAAAATTATTTCATTTATATTCCTTCATATAAAAATTATCTTCTACTTCCACTGCAGGCGTTAGACTTATTAGCCTGTTGGGACTCCAAATTGGTGCGCTCATCTCTCGGTAGGTCTTCCTATGTTGCTCCAACCTCTTGGGTTATACTTTATTAGCTCTTCATAGGCACCTTCCTTCTGGCATGTGTTGTACGTGTTTCAGTCATTTATTTCTAAAACTGAAAATTCCTTCACTTATATTGCATATGTACAATTACTGGCTAACTGTTTCATTTTTATTACTTTCTCTACCACGTTCATAGTAGGTAGAGAAGGTACTGCAATCCGCCCAAAAATTTGATACCGAGCTTTCACCGGAAACACATGGTTTGAAGCATCCTTAATTTAAAAAAGAGCACTTTTAGAAAAAGTCCGTGTGTCTGTGAACACCACAACCCAAAAACAAAAAATCGGATAAATACCAAACCTGGTGCTTATGTTCAATATCTTCCAAAGATGCAACACAAAGTTTTTGAAGAAAATCCCCCACCCCAGACTACCATTTATATGGAAGATTTTTCTAATTTTTTTTCTAAAAAATTACTAACAATTTTTATTAAAATATGGTATAGTAAAGATATTTATATTAAAAATAAGACACATACCTTTAATTTTCTAGAAATAGCCTGTAAAACTCACTTCATTTCCAAGTTTTGTATAATCTTGTATGACTGTTAAATGTTAAGCGATAGACCAAAGCGCACTAAACTAATAATTTAGATCTCTTTAAAACACACAATTTATTTCAAATACGATTTTTTGTGGCAAAAGCCATTTCTGAGATATCCTTTGTTAGTGGTTCGAATTGTTCATTTCTTGGGCATTCTCTTAAAGTCCTGTCAACATTCAGTTGTTTCTCGCGATGTCATGGAGACAATATGGAATTTTAAGGCCAGCGTATAGCGTACAGTTCTTAAACAGTTGATTATTGCTGATCCCTTTGTATCTATAATGAAACGTGTAATGTAGCTATTTCTGCAAACGTTTATTTGGATTAAAATGTAGTAGACATAAAATTAGTAATAAGCTTTAGTAAGAATGGTTTGTATACCCACTAATAAATGTTATAGGCTAGAGAAGGTTATATGAGTGTATCACAGCAGATTTTTTTATTCTATCTTCCTTTGTCACTATTGCCGACTTCAGAAACATAATTTCGGTTACTTGAATTCTAAGTATCTCTCTTGTCTTTAAAGTCCAACTTTTCTGCCATATAAGCATATGAGTGTGGTCATTGTTTTATAAAATGTAATGATTATGTCTTCCTTGTTTTGTTTTAAAGTGTTTTTGTTATGCCACATATCTGATTAAATCGTTTTATATTATTTTGAAAATCTGCCTCTACTTGATTTGATATTTTGCAGCTTATATAATTAAAACAGATTACCTTTATAAAATGTATTCTTCAATAATTGTTTTAGACTTACTGGTGTATTATTTCTGAAAGAAATCACAAACATAAGAGTAATAAATTATTTATATCTAGTCCATTTCAACTGAACATACAGCGTTTGACAGAAACTGCAAGGGCGCCTTGCTATACAAAGGAACAAAGATGATATAGGAGCAGTGTATATTAGCAAAACATCTTCTTCAGGTAAGTATCTCTCTAACTTATTTCTTTCACTAATCAGTCTCACGATCTCGGTACAAATTTCAAATGTAGGGGGTAACAAAACTTGTAGAACATGTGCTAATGAACTTTTGTCATTAAAATTAATTCCTACTGCAGCACCAACGTTCATTGACCTCTCCCTCTTCTTGCTTAATATTTAACTCGATAAAGGAACAAACTGCAAACTTTTAACTTGAAGGCACCGCGAACGAACAACTTTCTCCCAAAGGGATGCGAGAGTCTGTCTCTGGCAGGGAATCAATGGATTTCGTTCTGTAGCGACGGTGCTATAGCAGACCAACTCTTCCACAACAGTTTTCTTTTCGTTTTCTTTCTTATCACAAGAGAATTAACATTTGCCTTCAAGAGGATAGTAAATTCTAGTGATGGGAACACTATGAAGCATGTTCACTGAACCTACAAGTGTTATACAATTTTCGTAAATGTGAATTTGTTTTAAATTTCGCCCTACTGTAGATGGACTAGATATTCTATATGAATCTATGAAGCCATTAATATGTTTATTTGCGCAAAATAATATTATGGTTTAGAGAAACATTTATTCCACCCATCCATTCCATCCATTTATGTAAAAGAATGGAAACAATAGAATAGTAAGAATGGTGCTAGGATGGGAAGCTGAAGGAAACAAAGAACAGGCAAGACCAAGAGTACAATGTATGTATGGGTTACGCAGAAGCATGGCCTCTAGAGGACTAACAAAGATGCCAAGGATAGGGATTTATGGAGAAATAAAATTATGAATGCGTTGTAGTAAAACTAATGCATTGCGGATAATTCCTAAAACAAATTTTTATTATATGTATTTAAAATTCTAATGTTTTGCACGCACATGAGTTTCTATATTGTTTTACAAATTATTCCCAGAAAGCTTGTTCTTCTACATACGTTTATTAATCGAGATAAGCTTTCATTGCGTTTACACATTTTGTTGTAGACATAAGGAGGATACAGTAAGTTAAAGTGTTAGGCAGATTGTTAATATTCGGATTGCTATGTGATGGTTTTAAATTCCATTCTCTTTGCATGGCCACGAGAAAACACGAATAGGGACTTATCACTTGACAAAAGAATAAGTATTTGAAAATTCAAACTAATAACTGAGATCTTTACCTTTCTTTATTTATTTCTTTTTCTCGTGCCCACGCAAAGTACATGAAATTTCAAAGACATCACATAGCGACACCTTGTTTAAGAATCCTGACTGCTGTATCCTAGATGAAACATGTAAAATAGAATTGAAATTAACAATAAGTAGCTAGAATAAGCATTTGTAGGAATAGTTTGCAGAAGATGAGTAGAAAAAGTGACGTGAATTTAATGTATAAGATTTTTTCTTTTAATTTGACCTCTACATATAATGGTAGCAGTATAAAAATTCTACCTAATTTTGAGTTTCCGAATCTCGATTATTTTGAAAACGCAGAAAATTTCCAATGGCGTCCTCAAAGTTTCCAGTCGATCGTGCGACACAATCCATCTTTCCGTTGAAGCAACTTCTATACGCCTTCTATAAGGGGACCAATCAGCGTCTCTTGTCATTCCATACGATTATCCGACGCACACATGCTCCACCACGCCAGAGGGTTAAAACTGAGGGGTGCAGAGGAAAGGGTGACAGAATTATTGTGCGACGCGCTGTCGGAATTTCTATCACTCTACTCCCAGCAGTAGCAGGGCCAATTGGATTAAATTGCACTAGGAAAAAAAAGTTGCTGTGATGGGCATTGCATGGTCGGGCCGTTAAACCACACATTTTTTCCCCTCCTTGATGTGAATGCTTCTAGTCTGAATGTGTTTCATTACGCTCTAGATGCAAGAACGAGACTGTCTAGCCGATAGACGATTGCATTGCATCTTAAAACTACACGTGCTGTGTATCTCAATCAGACTGTGTTCCTGGTATTCTACACGTACACCCGGTCAATTTAGAACTGGCTGGCGTCTGAGAGACGGAGCTCGAATCGGGTGCTTCCATAAGCCCAAGCTTTTTTCACAATAATGCGAATGTTCTTGCAGTAATCATAAGGAGGAACAAAACTAAAATCGCAAAAGCTTTCCGAGAAAATATTTCATATACGAGATTTCAAACACACAAATGTTTTAACACTAAATATCTGTAAGCAAAACGCACTTTGTTTGATTTATAGTTCTCAAGTGGAATATGAGAAGCTCATTATAATACCACATTTGCTTAGCTCAGTTGGAGAGTTAGCTTACTGTTCCTGAGGTTGTAAGTTCAAATCTCCTTGAAGCTACTCAGATATTTTCCCTTTCATTTTAAATACATGGGTAAAATATAACAGGATTTTTATGTATATGGCGTTTATTTAGTAGTCCTTCATACCGATAGATGCCAACCATAACTTTAATTTATCGATCGGGAGGAGGTTTCATATTCAATCAATTTAAGTTTATAACCCAAAATTTCACTTATATTTGTAAGTAAAATGATGTAATATAAACAATATCGTAGTTTCTAACGTTCCTCATTTAGCCTATGACCTTCAGTGTTTACCAAATTCCACCAAGCGATGACTGGACCTAATTCTGAGGTGGAGGCACCAAATGGGCGCAATCCGTTACCTCCCATGGTAGGGTGATGATGAGAATGGCCGTGGAATGAGAGGACCTACAGCTTTTACCATAGACTCTGAACCACGTTAGGCCTTGGGATATTTTACAAGAGCAGGTCAGAGGTGAAGGCGTAGATAGGGCCGACTTAAAATCGCCACCCCAGAGCCGGAAATCGAATCCCGGACTCTCAGTATGAAAGCTGGATACGAAACCATGATTTCGAAAGGTTGTAGGTTCACAATTTTTATGTTTTAAATAATAATAATAAATTCCATACGCTGTACTTCGAAAATTCAGTTGGTAGGTCAGATTGCCGATCAATAAGCATTAATGCATTAATTAAAGATATAAACCAATCCAGCTCACGCCGGTTTAAACTCGGATTTTAAAGGTCGAATCAGTGGTGAGAGAAATGGTAGGTCTTGCAATGCTGTTTTGAAAATTTTATTTGCGTTTTAGGCATTAGAGAGCTATACATGAAAACAAGGAATTGATTTTAGTAAGAAATAGAAGAATATCTGTCCAAATATTCATAAATGTACAAAAGCCCAATTACAATAAGTGTTACCTGGAGTATATTGAGTCGTGTATGTGTGTATTGTCACGCCAGACACATTATTGCTTTGTTAGCGACAGTATTGTTGGGGTAATTCTTTCAACTTGGGTTTTGAATTTCGTCTGGCGTGGCGAGGGTTAGAGTGGCGGAAGCAAGCGTTACTTTTCTTTGTGTAGTGTTTCTGTGGCGTCACTTCTGTTCGAGCGTCTGGCATGGAAGGGTGTGTGTGAATAGTGTGAATGTAGTCTCGTGTATGTAACATCTCCCTCCAATTTCTTCCTTTTAATCTTCTGTGTATGATGTAGGGGCATCGTGTTAATATTCAATAAACCACGGGTAATGTGATTAATGTGAAGTTCTGTGTATTTTGTGATAACTATCCCATGTCTGCTCTGAAATATGTTGTTAAGGTTCCTGGTCCTCTTGTTGCCTCTGATCTAAGCCTCCCAATGTTTATGCTGGAGTAACTAAAATCTAATATCTAGCTGCAAATCTTTTGGCCTCACCGCAGTATATAAGAATATACTATTTTAGTTCATCTTCTTTTATTTTATCGCGTACGTAGTACCCGTAAATAGAGGAAGTATTGCATTTCATCCAAAAATTCGATACCAAAATTTCACAGAAAGTACGTGAATTGAGGCTCCTGAATTCAAACACTCTTTTTAGAAAACTCCCATATAAACATTTGTGTATGTGCTAGTATCTGAGTGAGTTTCTATGAAGACTATAGCTCAAAAAGAAAAGTGTGGTATTTAAGTACAGCAGCTTCCAAGAATGCTACACGGAAATTGTCAATAAAATCTGCAAACTAACTACACAAAATGTTTCGTCATTTGTTATTTTCTCAAAAATGGTCTAAATACTTTCACTAATATATCATATGATTAAGATATTTGCACGACAAACAAAATTTACATGTTGAATTTTACGGTAACACCCTGTGAAGTCTCTATACTGAATAACTTTGTATAATTGGTACACCGTAAGAAAACAAAATCCTACTACACAAACGATATTTCTCTCTTTAAGGAACAGAATTTATCTCAAACGAAGTGGTTTATGGCGCTATCTATAGAGATGTTCTTTGTTACTATTTGAAATTTTCAGAATACTTTTTGCTAATCGCTGTTCGTTTTTCTTGTGGTCATGCAAAGAGCATGGAGGTTCATAGCGACAAGTCTCAAAACACTGACTATCGCTTTACCCGCTGAATCCTATACCTAATACGTAATGTATTAATGTTTAACAAGTTAAAGAAATTGATAGAATAGAAAGCTTAGATTATGTAAAAATCTGATGTGTTACACTCACATGACTTTCTCTACTCTTGTACCAACTATTTTTATAAACGCTTATTCTCCATATGCTTCATGTTAATCGAGATGTTAATCTTATTGCTAATTTTCTTGTAGCTGCAAGGGGAATATGGTAGGGTTTAAGCGATAGCCAAATCTTTTAAGAACTGGTTGCTATGTGGCGCATTCCATTCTCTTTGCATTACCAGGACATAAAAAAATGAATAACGAATTTGAGAAAAAGTATAAGTATTGGAAAATTTAAAGGAATAACAAGCAATATCTCGAAAATGGTTCACTCAACAGAAAAAATGTATATGACATAAATTGTGTATTTTAACTCGATCTACATTTTCTATGTAGTAAACTTTTGTCTATCTCATGGTTTAGCAGTTATGCAAAAGTAGTTCACAATGAAGAACACTTTTGGAGACATTCCCAGAAAATTCCAGATATACATTTTAATTGTCATAGAAATATCTTAAACATATGATATTTTAATCAAAATCATTAGAGCCATTTTTGAGAAAATTAAAATTTTCGAAAAATGACCCATGTGAAGGGTAATCTGGGGTGGAGAGATTTTCTTGAAAATCTTCGTGTCGCATCTCTGGAAGATACTGAACCTAAATACCAAGTTTGGTGCTTATCCGACTGTTCGTTTCTGAATTACAGTCACACACATACACAGAGAGAGAGAGACACACATACGGACATGTTTACAAAAATGCTTTTTTTGGAATCAGGAGGTCTCAAAACATATATTTCCGGTGAAATCTCGGTATCAAATTTATGGGTGGAATACAATACTTCCCCTAATTACTGTACGTAGTAGAAAAAGTAAAAATAGCTTGTAATATAATGAGTAGAGAAAGGCATATGAATGCAACGCTCAGATATGTTTGCTACAACATTACTAAGAGAGCAGCTGACATTGTGATGCTGTCACATGCAGATGGTCCTCGACATTTTCGAAGTGCATACATGACATGGAATCCACCATTTCAGCAGATTCATACCACCGCCCTACTTCTACACACATTCAAAAAACTAACACGTCTCAAAGTTTGGTTGAATGTAGAGGAGCGCAAATTCCACTACAGGTTCCAATGTTGGAACCAAAATGCGTCCGCTTTTACTTTCTCTACCATGTACTTAGTAAGTAGAGAAGGTACTGTATTCCAACCAAAAATTGGATGCCGATATTTCACCGGAAACACATGGTTTGAAGCATCCTTAATTTAAAAAAGAGCACTTTTAGAAAAAGTCCGTGTGTCTGTGAACACCACAACCCAAAAACAAAAAATCGGATAAATACCAAACCTGGTGCTTATGTTCAATATCTTCCAAAGATGCAACACAAAGTTTTTGAAGAAAATCCCCCACCCCAGACTACCATTTATATGGAAGATTTTTCTAATTTTTTTTCTAAAAAATTACTAACAATTTTTATTAAAATATGGTATAGTAAAGATATTTATATTAAAAATAAGACACATACCTTTAATTTTCTAGAAATAGCCTGTAAAACTCACTTCATTTCCAAGTTTTGTATAATCTTGTATGACTGTTAAATGTTAAGCGATAGACCAAAGCGCACTAAACTAATAATTTAGATCTCTTTAAAACACACAATTTATTTCAAATACGATTTTTTGTGGCAAAAGCCATTTCTGAGATATCCTTTGTTAGTGGTTCGAATTGTTCATTTCTTGGGCATTCTCTTAAAGTCCTGTCAACATTCAGTTGTTTCTCGCGATGTCATGGAGACAATATGGAATTTTAAGGCCAGCGTATAGCGTACAGTTCTTAAACAGTTGATTATTGCTGATCCCTTTGTATCTATAATGAAACGTGTAATGTAGCTATTTCTGCAAACGTTTATTTGGATTAAAATGTAGTAGACATAAAATTAGTAATAAGCTTTAGTAAGAATGGTTTGTATACCCACTAATAAATGTTATAGGCTAGAGAAGGTTATATGAGTGTATCACAGCAGATTTTTTTATTCTATCTTCCTTTGTCACTATTGCCGACTTCAGAAACATAATTTCGGTTACTTGAATTCTAAGTATCTCTCTTGTCTTTAAAGTCCAACTTTTCTGCCATATAAGCATATGAGTGTGGTCATTGTTTTATAAAATGTAATGATTATGTCTTCCTTGTTTTGTTTTAAAGTGTTTTTGTTATGCCACATATCTGATTAAATCGTTTTATATTATTTTGAAAATCTGCCTCTACTTGATTTGATATTTTGCAGCTTATATAATTAAAACAGATTACCTTTATAAAATGTATTCTTCAATAATTGTTTTAGACTTACTGGTGTATTATTTCTGAAAGAAATCACAAACATAAGAGTAATAAATTATTTATATCTAGTCCATTTCAACTGAACATACAGCGTTTGACAGAAACTGCAAGGGCGCCTTGCTATACAAAGGAACAAAGATGATATAGGAGCAGTGTATATTAGCAAAACATCTTCTTCAGGTAAGTATCTCTCTAACTTATTTCTTTCACTAATCAGTCTCACGATCTCGGTACAAATTTCAAATGTAGGGGGTAACAAAACTTGTAGAACATGTGCTAATGAACTTTTGTCATTAAAATTAATTCCTACTGCAGCACCAACGTTCATTGACCTCTCCCTCTTCTTGCTTAATATTTAACTCGATAAAGGAACAAACTGCAAACTTTTAACTTGAAGGCACCGCGAACGAACAACTTTCTCCCAAAGGGATGCGAGAGTCTGTCTCTGGCAGGGAATCAATGGATTTCGTTCTGTAGCGACGGTGCTATAGCAGACCAACTCTTCCACAACAGTTTTCTTTTCGTTTTCTTTCTTATCACAAGAGAATTAACATTTGCCTTCAAGAGGATAGTAAATTCTAGTGATGGGAACACTATGAAGCATGTTCACTGAACCTACAAGTGTTATACAATTTTCGTAAATGTGAATTTGTTTTAAATTTCGCCCTACTGTAGATGGACTAGATATTCTATATGAATCTATGAAGCCATTAATATGTTTATTTGCGCAAAATAATATTATGGTTTAGAGAAACATTTATTCCACCCATCCATTCCATCCATTTATGTAAAAGAATGGAAACAATAGAATAGTAAGAATGGTGCTAGGATGGGAAGCTGAAGGAAACAAAGAACAGGCAAGACCAAGAGTACAATGTATGTATGGGTTACGCAGAAGCATGGCCTCTAGAGGACTAACAAAGATGCCAAGGATAGGGATTTATGGAGAAATAAAATTATGAATGCGTTGTAGTAAAACTAATGCATTGCGGATAATTCCTAAAACAAATTTTTATTATATGTATTTAAAATTCTAATGTTTTGCACGCACATGAGTTTCTATATTGTTTTACAAATTATTCCCAGAAAGCTTGTTCTTCTACATACGTTTATTAATCGAGATAAGCTTTCATTGCGTTTACACATTTTGTTGTAGACATAAGGAGGATACAGTAAGTTAAAGTGTTAGGCAGATTGTTAATATTCGGATTGCTATGTGATGGTTTTAAATTCCATTCTCTTTGCATGGCCACGAGAAAACACGAATAGGGACTTATCACTTGACAAAAGAATAAGTATTTGAAAATTCAAACTAATAACTGAGATCTTTACCTTTCTTTATTTATTTCTTTTTCTCGTGCCCACGCAAAGTACATGAAATTTCAAAGACATCACATAGCGACACCTTGTTTAAGAATCCTGACTGCTGTATCCTAGATGAAACATGTAAAATAGAATTGAAATTAACAATAAGTAGCTAGAATAAGCATTTGTAGGAATAGTTTGCAGAAGATGAGTAGAAAAAGTGACGTGAATTTAATGTATAAGATTTTTTCTTTTAATTTGACCTCTACATATAATGGTAGCAGTATAAAAATTCTACCTAATTTTGAGTTTCCGAATCTCGATTATTTTGAAAACGCAGAAAATTTCCAATGGCGTCCTCAAAGTTTCCAGTCGATCGTGCGACACAATCCATCTTTCCGTTGAAGCAACTTCTATACGCCTTCTATAAGGGGACCAATCAGCGTCTCTTGTCATTCCATACGATTATCCGACGCACACATGCTCCACCACGCCAGAGGGTTAAAACTGAGGGGTGCAGAGGAAAGGGTGACAGAATTATTGTGCGACGCGCTGTCGGAATTTCTATCACTCTACTCCCAGCAGTAGCAGGGCCAATTGGATTAAATTGCACTAGGAAAAAAAAGTTGCTGTGATGGGCATTGCATGGTCGGGCCGTTAAACCACACATTTTTTCCCCTCCTTGATGTGAATGCTTCTAGTCTGAATGTGTTTCATTACGCTCTAGATGCAAGAACGAGACTGTCTAGCCGATAGACGATTGCATTGCATCTTAAAACTACACGTGCTGTGTATCTCAATCAGACTGTGTTCCTGGTATTCTACACGTACACCCGGTCAATTTAGAACTGGCTGGCGTCTGAGAGACGGAGCTCGAATCGGGTGCTTCCATAAGCCCAAGCTTTTTTCACAATAATGCGAATGTTCTTGCAGTAATCATAAGGAGGAACAAAACTAAAATCGCAAAAGCTTTCCGAGAAAATATTTCATATACGAGATTTCAAACACACAAATGTTTTAACACTAAATATCTGTAAGCAAAACGCACTTTGTTTGATTTATAGTTCTCAAGTGGAATATGAGAAGCTCATTATAATACCACATTTGCTTAGCTCAGTTGGAGAGTTAGCTTACTGTTCCTGAGGTTGTAAGTTCAAATCTCCTTGAAGCTACTCAGATATTTTCCCTTTCATTTTAAATACATGGGTAAAATATAACAGGATTTTTATGTATATGGCGTTTATTTAGTAGTCCTTCATACCGATAGATGCCAACCATAACTTTAATTTATCGATCGGGAGGAGGTTTCATATTCAATCAATTTAAGTTTATAACCCAAAATTTCACTTATATTTGTAAGTAAAATGATGTAATATAAACAATATCGTAGTTTCTAACGTTCCTCATTTAGCCTATGACCTTCAGTGTTTACCAAATTCCACCAAGCGATGACTGGACCTAATTCTGAGGTGGAGGCACCAAATGGGCGCAATCCGTTACCTCCCATGGTAGGGTGATGATGAGAATGGCCGTGGAATGAGAGGACCTACAGCTTTTACCATAGACTCTGAACCACGTTAGGCCTTGGGATATTTTACAAGAGCAGGTCAGAGGTGAAGGCGTAGATAGGGCCGACTTAAAATCGCCACCCCAGAGCCGGAAATCGAATCCCGGACTCTCAGTATGAAAGCTGGATACGAAACCATGATTTCGAAAGGTTGTAGGTTCACAATTTTTATGTTTTAAATAATAATAATAAATTCCATACGCTGTACTTCGAAAATTCAGTTGGTAGGTCAGATTGCCGATCAATAAGCATTAATGCATTAATTAAAGATATAAACCAATCCAGCTCACGCCGGTTTAAACTCGGATTTTAAAGGTCGAATCAGTGGTGAGAGAAATGGTAGGTCTTGCAATGCTGTTTTGAAAATTTTATTTGCGTTTTAGGCATTAGAGAGCTATACATGAAAACAAGGAATTGATTTTAGTAAGAAATAGAAGAATATCTGTCCAAATATTCATAAATGTACAAAAGCCCAATTACAATAAGTGTTACCTGGAGTATATTGAGTCGTGTATGTGTGTATTGTCACGCCAGACACATTATTGCTTTGTTAGCGACAGTATTGTTGGGGTAATTCTTTCAACTTGGGTTTTGAATTTCGTCTGGCGTGGCGAGGGTTAGAGTGGCGGAAGCAAGCGTTACTTTTCTTTGTGTAGTGTTTCTGTGGCGTCACTTCTGTTCGAGCGTCTGGCATGGAAGGGTGTGTGTGAATAGTGTGAATGTAGTCTCGTGTATGTAACATCTCCCTCCAATTTCTTCCTTTTAATCTTCTGTGTATGATGTAGGGGCATCGTGTTAATATTCAATAAACCACGGGTAATGTGATTAATGTGAAGTTCTGTGTATTTTGTGATAACTATCCCATGTCTGCTCTGAAATATGTTGTTAAGGTTCCTGGTCCTCTTGTTGCCTCTGATCTAAGCCTCCCAATGTTTATGCTGGAGTAACTAAAATCTAATATCTAGCTGCAAATCTTTTGGCCTCACCGCAGTATATAAGAATATACTATTTTAGTTCATCTTCTTTTATTTTATCGCGTACGTAGTACCCGTAAATAGAGGAAGTATTGCATTTCATCCAAAAATTCGATACCAAAATTTCACAGAAAGTACGTGAATTGAGGCTCCTGAATTCAAACACTCTTTTTAGAAAACTCCCATATAAACATTTGTGTATGTGCTAGTATCTGAGTGAGTTTCTATGAAGACTATAGCTCAAAAAGAAAAGTGTGGTATTTAAGTACAGCAGCTTCCAAGAATGCTACACGGAAATTGTCAATAAAATCTGCAAACTAACTACACAAAATGTTTCGTCATTTGTTATTTTCTCAAAAATGGTCTAAATACTTTCACTAATATATCATATGATTAAGATATTTGCACGACAAACAAAATTTACATGTTGAATTTTACGGTAACACCCTGTGAAGTCTCTATACTGAATAACTTTGTATAATTGGTACACCGTAAGAAAACAAAATCCTACTACACAAACGATATTTCTCTCTTTAAGGAACAGAATTTATCTCAAACGAAGTGGTTTATGGCGCTATCTATAGAGATGTTCTTTGTTACTATTTGAAATTTTCAGAATACTTTTTGCTAATCGCTGTTCGTTTTTCTTGTGGTCATGCAAAGAGCATGGAGGTTCATAGCGACAAGTCTCAAAACACTGACTATCGCTTTACCCGCTGAATCCTATACCTAATACGTAATGTATTAATGTTTAACAAGTTAAAGAAATTGATAGAATAGAAAGCTTAGATTATGTAAAAATCTGATGTGTTACACTCACATGACTTTCTCTACTCTTGTACCAACTATTTTTATAAACGCTTATTCTCCATATGCTTCATGTTAATCGAGATGTTAATCTTATTGCTAATTTTCTTGTAGCTGCAAGGGGAATATGGTAGGGTTTAAGCGATAGCCAAATCTTTTAAGAACTGGTTG
Source organism: Deroplatys truncata (assembly GCA_030765065.1). Lineage (NCBI taxonomy): Eukaryota > Metazoa > Arthropoda > Insecta > Mantodea > Mantidae > Deroplatys > Deroplatys truncata. The sequence continues at coordinate 241,206,233 of CM060981.1, forward strand.
CTATGTGGCGCATTCCATTCTCTTTGCATTACCAGGACATAAAAAAATGAATAACGAATTTGAGAAAAAGTATAAGTATTGGAAAATTTAAAGGAATAACAAGCAATATCTCGAAAATGGTTCACTCAACAGAAAAAATGTATATGACATAAATTGTGTATTTTAACTCGATCTACATTTTCTATGTAGTAAACTTTTGTCTATCTCATGGTTTAGCAGTTATGCAAAAGTAGTTCACAATGAAGAACACTTTTGGAGACATTCCCAGAAAATTCCAGATATACATTTTAATTGTCATAGAAATATCTTAAACATATGATATTTTAATCAAAATCATTAGAGCCATTTTTGAGAAAATTAAAATTTTCGAAAAATGACCCATGTGAAGGGTAATCTGGGGTGGAGAGATTTTCTTGAAAATCTTCGTGTCGCATCTCTGGAAGATACTGAACCTAAATACCAAGTTTGGTGCTTATCCGACTGTTCGTTTCTGAATTACAGTCACACACATACACAGAGAGAGAGAGACACACATACGGACATGTTTACAAAAATGCTTTTTTTGGAATCAGGAGGTCTCAAAACATATATTTCCGGTGAAATCTCGGTATCAAATTTATGGGTGGAATACAATACTTCCCCTAATTACTGTACGTAGTAGAAAAAGTAAAAATAGCTTGTAATATAATGAGTAGAGAAAGGCATATGAATGCAACGCTCAGATATGTTTGCTACAACATTACTAAGAGAGCAGCTGACATTGTGATGCTGTCACATGCAGATGGTCCTCGACATTTTCGAAGTGCATACATGACATGGAATCCACCATTTCAGCAGATTCATACCACCGCCCTACTTCTACACACATTCAAAAAACTAACACGTCTCAAAGTTTGGTTGAATGTAGAGGAGCGCAAATTCCACTACAGGTTCCAATGTTGGAACCAAAATGCGTCCGCTTTTACTTTCTCTACCATGTACTTAGTAAGTAGAGAAGGTACTGTATTCCAACCAAAAATTGGATGCCGATATTTCACCGGAAACACATGGTTTGAAGCATCCTTAATTTAAAAAAGAGCACTTTTAGAAAAAGTCCGTGTGTCTGTGAACACCACAACCCAAAAACAAAAAATCGGATAAATACCAAACCTGGTGCTTATGTTCAATATCTTCCAAAGATGCAACACAAAGTTTTTGAAGAAAATCCCCCACCCCAGACTACCATTTATATGGAAGATTTTTCTAATTTTTTTTCTAAAAAATTACTAACAATTTTTATTAAAATATGGTATAGTAAAGATATTTATATTAAAAATAAGACACATACCTTTAATTTTCTAGAAATAGCCTGTAAAACTCACTTCATTTCCAAGTTTTGTATAATCTTGTATGACTGTTAAATGTTAAGCGATAGACCAAAGCGCACTAAACTAATAATTTAGATCTCTTTAAAACACACAATTTATTTCAAATACGATTTTTTGTGGCAAAAGCCATTTCTGAGATATCCTTTGTTAGTGGTTCGAATTGTTCATTTCTTGGGCATTCTCTTAAAGTCCTGTCAACATTCAGTTGTTTCTCGCGATGTCATGGAGACAATATGGAATTTTAAGGCCAGCGTATAGCGTACAGTTCTTAAACAGTTGATTATTGCTGATCCCTTTGTATCTATAATGAAACGTGTAATGTAGCTATTTCTGCAAACGTTTATTTGGATTAAAATGTAGTAGACATAAAATTAGTAATAAGCTTTAGTAAGAATGGTTTGTATACCCACTAATAAATGTTATAGGCTAGAGAAGGTTATATGAGTGTATCACAGCAGATTTTTTTATTCTATCTTCCTTTGTCACTATTGCCGACTTCAGAAACATAATTTCGGTTACTTGAATTCTAAGTATCTCTCTTGTCTTTAAAGTCCAACTTTTCTGCCATATAAGCATATGAGTGTGGTCATTGTTTTATAAAATGTAATGATTATGTCTTCCTTGTTTTGTTTTAAAGTGTTTTTGTTATGCCACATATCTGATTAAATCGTTTTATATTATTTTGAAAATCTGCCTCTACTTGATTTGATATTTTGCAGCTTATATAATTAAAACAGATTACCTTTATAAAATGTATTCTTCAATAATTGTTTTAGACTTACTGGTGTATTATTTCTGAAAGAAATCACAAACATAAGAGTAATAAATTATTTATATCTAGTCCATTTCAACTGAACATACAGCGTTTGACAGAAACTGCAAGGGCGCCTTGCTATACAAAGGAACAAAGATGATATAGGAGCAGTGTATATTAGCAAAACATCTTCTTCAGGTAAGTATCTCTCTAACTTATTTCTTTCACTAATCAGTCTCACGATCTCGGTACAAATTTCAAATGTAGGGGGTAACAAAACTTGTAGAACATGTGCTAATGAACTTTTGTCATTAAAATTAATTCCTACTGCAGCACCAACGTTCATTGACCTCTCCCTCTTCTTGCTTAATATTTAACTCGATAAAGGAACAAACTGCAAACTTTTAACTTGAAGGCACCGCGAACGAACAACTTTCTCCCAAAGGGATGCGAGAGTCTGTCTCTGGCAGGGAATCAATGGATTTCGTTCTGTAGCGACGGTGCTATAGCAGACCAACTCTTCCACAACAGTTTTCTTTTCGTTTTCTTTCTTATCACAAGAGAATTAACATTTGCCTTCAAGAGGATAGTAAATTCTAGTGATGGGAACACTATGAAGCATGTTCACTGAACCTACAAGTGTTATACAATTTTCGTAAATGTGAATTTGTTTTAAATTTCGCCCTACTGTAGATGGACTAGATATTCTATATGAATCTATGAAGCCATTAATATGTTTATTTGCGCAAAATAATATTATGGTTTAGAGAAACATTTATTCCACCCATCCATTCCATCCATTTATGTAAAAGAATGGAAACAATAGAATAGTAAGAATGGTGCTAGGATGGGAAGCTGAAGGAAACAAAGAACAGGCAAGACCAAGAGTACAATGTATGTATGGGTTACGCAGAAGCATGGCCTCTAGAGGACTAACAAAGATGCCAAGGATAGGGATTTATGGAGAAATAAAATTATGAATGCGTTGTAGTAAAACTAATGCATTGCGGATAATTCCTAAAACAAATTTTTATTATATGTATTTAAAATTCTAATGTTTTGCACGCACATGAGTTTCTATATTGTTTTACAAATTATTCCCAGAAAGCTTGTTCTTCTACATACGTTTATTAATCGAGATAAGCTTTCATTGCGTTTACACATTTTGTTGTAGACATAAGGAGGATACAGTAAGTTAAAGTGTTAGGCAGATTGTTAATATTCGGATTGCTATGTGATGGTTTTAAATTCCATTCTCTTTGCATGGCCACGAGAAAACACGAATAGGGACTTATCACTTGACAAAAGAATAAGTATTTGAAAATTCAAACTAATAACTGAGATCTTTACCTTTCTTTATTTATTTCTTTTTCTCGTGCCCACGCAAAGTACATGAAATTTCAAAGACATCACATAGCGACACCTTGTTTAAGAATCCTGACTGCTGTATCCTAGATGAAACATGTAAAATAGAATTGAAATTAACAATAAGTAGCTAGAATAAGCATTTGTAGGAATAGTTTGCAGAAGATGAGTAGAAAAAGTGACGTGAATTTAATGTATAAGATTTTTTCTTTTAATTTGACCTCTACATATAATGGTAGCAGTATAAAAATTCTACCTAATTTTGAGTTTCCGAATCTCGATTATTTTGAAAACGCAGAAAATTTCCAATGGCGTCCTCAAAGTTTCCAGTCGATCGTGCGACACAATCCATCTTTCCGTTGAAGCAACTTCTATACGCCTTCTATAAGGGGACCAATCAGCGTCTCTTGTCATTCCATACGATTATCCGACGCACACATGCTCCACCACGCCAGAGGGTTAAAACTGAGGGGTGCAGAGGAAAGGGTGACAGAATTATTGTGCGACGCGCTGTCGGAATTTCTATCACTCTACTCCCAGCAGTAGCAGGGCCAATTGGATTAAATTGCACTAGGAAAAAAAAGTTGCTGTGATGGGCATTGCATGGTCGGGCCGTTAAACCACACATTTTTTCCCCTCCTTGATGTGAATGCTTCTAGTCTGAATGTGTTTCATTACGCTCTAGATGCAAGAACGAGACTGTCTAGCCGATAGACGATTGCATTGCATCTTAAAACTACACGTGCTGTGTATCTCAATCAGACTGTGTTCCTGGTATTCTACACGTACACCCGGTCAATTTAGAACTGGCTGGCGTCTGAGAGACGGAGCTCGAATCGGGTGCTTCCATAAGCCCAAGCTTTTTTCACAATAATGCGAATGTTCTTGCAGTAATCATAAGGAGGAACAAAACTAAAATCGCAAAAGCTTTCCGAGAAAATATTTCATATACGAGATTTCAAACACACAAATGTTTTAACACTAAATATCTGTAAGCAAAACGCACTTTGTTTGATTTATAGTTCTCAAGTGGAATATGAGAAGCTCATTATAATACCACATTTGCTTAGCTCAGTTGGAGAGTTAGCTTACTGTTCCTGAGGTTGTAAGTTCAAATCTCCTTGAAGCTACTCAGATATTTTCCCTTTCATTTTAAATACATGGGTAAAATATAACAGGATTTTTATGTATATGGCGTTTATTTAGTAGTCCTTCATACCGATAGATGCCAACCATAACTTTAATTTATCGATCGGGAGGAGGTTTCATATTCAATCAATTTAAGTTTATAACCCAAAATTTCACTTATATTTGTAAGTAAAATGATGTAATATAAACAATATCGTAGTTTCTAACGTTCCTCATTTAGCCTATGACCTTCAGTGTTTACCAAATTCCACCAAGCGATGACTGGACCTAATTCTGAGGTGGAGGCACCAAATGGGCGCAATCCGTTACCTCCCATGGTAGGGTGATGATGAGAATGGCCGTGGAATGAGAGGACCTACAGCTTTTACCATAGACTCTGAACCACGTTAGGCCTTGGGATATTTTACAAGAGCAGGTCAGAGGTGAAGGCGTAGATAGGGCCGACTTAAAATCGCCACCCCAGAGCCGGAAATCGAATCCCGGACTCTCAGTATGAAAGCTGGATACGAAACCATGATTTCGAAAGGTTGTAGGTTCACAATTTTTATGTTTTAAATAATAATAATAAATTCCATACGCTGTACTTCGAAAATTCAGTTGGTAGGTCAGATTGCCGATCAATAAGCATTAATGCATTAATTAAAGATATAAACCAATCCAGCTCACGCCGGTTTAAACTCGGATTTTAAAGGTCGAATCAGTGGTGAGAGAAATGGTAGGTCTTGCAATGCTGTTTTGAAAATTTTATTTGCGTTTTAGGCATTAGAGAGCTATACATGAAAACAAGGAATTGATTTTAGTAAGAAATAGAAGAATATCTGTCCAAATATTCATAAATGTACAAAAGCCCAATTACAATAAGTGTTACCTGGAGTATATTGAGTCGTGTATGTGTGTATTGTCACGCCAGACACATTATTGCTTTGTTAGCGACAGTATTGTTGGGGTAATTCTTTCAACTTGGGTTTTGAATTTCGTCTGGCGTGGCGAGGGTTAGAGTGGCGGAAGCAAGCGTTACTTTTCTTTGTGTAGTGTTTCTGTGGCGTCACTTCTGTTCGAGCGTCTGGCATGGAAGGGTGTGTGTGAATAGTGTGAATGTAGTCTCGTGTATGTAACATCTCCCTCCAATTTCTTCCTTTTAATCTTCTGTGTATGATGTAGGGGCATCGTGTTAATATTCAATAAACCACGGGTAATGTGATTAATGTGAAGTTCTGTGTATTTTGTGATAACTATCCCATGTCTGCTCTGAAATATGTTGTTAAGGTTCCTGGTCCTCTTGTTGCCTCTGATCTAAGCCTCCCAATGTTTATGCTGGAGTAACTAAAATCTAATATCTAGCTGCAAATCTTTTGGCCTCACCGCAGTATATAAGAATATACTATTTTAGTTCATCTTCTTTTATTTTATCGCGTACGTAGTACCCGTAAATAGAGGAAGTATTGCATTTCATCCAAAAATTCGATACCAAAATTTCACAGAAAGTACGTGAATTGAGGCTCCTGAATTCAAACACTCTTTTTAGAAAACTCCCATATAAACATTTGTGTATGTGCTAGTATCTGAGTGAGTTTCTATGAAGACTATAGCTCAAAAAGAAAAGTGTGGTATTTAAGTACAGCAGCTTCCAAGAATGCTACACGGAAATTGTCAATAAAATCTGCAAACTAACTACACAAAATGTTTCGTCATTTGTTATTTTCTCAAAAATGGTCTAAATACTTTCACTAATATATCATATGATTAAGATATTTGCACGACAAACAAAATTTACATGTTGAATTTTACGGTAACACCCTGTGAAGTCTCTATACTGAATAACTTTGTATAATTGGTACACCGTAAGAAAACAAAATCCTACTACACAAACGATATTTCTCTCTTTAAGGAACAGAATTTATCTCAAACGAAGTGGTTTATGGCGCTATCTATAGAGATGTTCTTTGTTACTATTTGAAATTTTCAGAATACTTTTTGCTAATCGCTGTTCGTTTTTCTTGTGGTCATGCAAAGAGCATGGAGGTTCATAGCGACAAGTCTCAAAACACTGACTATCGCTTTACCCGCTGAATCCTATACCTAATACGTAATGTATTAATGTTTAACAAGTTAAAGAAATTGATAGAATAGAAAGCTTAGATTATGTAAAAATCTGATGTGTTACACTCACATGACTTTCTCTACTCTTGTACCAACTATTTTTATAAACGCTTATTCTCCATATGCTTCATGTTAATCGAGATGTTAATCTTATTGCTAATTTTCTTGTAGCTGCAAGGGGAATATGGTAGGGTTTAAGCGATAGCCAAATCTTTTAAGAACTGGTTGCTATGTGGCGCATTCCATTCTCTTTGCATTACCAGGACATAAAAAAATGAATAACGAATTTGAGAAAAAGTATAAGTATTGGAAAATTTAAAGGAATAACAAGCAATATCTCGAAAATGGTTCACTCAACAGAAAAAATGTATATGACATAAATTGTGTATTTTAACTCGATCTACATTTTCTATGTAGTAAACTTTTGTCTATCTCATGGTTTAGCAGTTATGCAAAAGTAGTTCACAATGAAGAACACTTTTGGAGACATTCCCAGAAAATTCCAGATATACATTTTAATTGTCATAGAAATATCTTAAACATATGATATTTTAATCAAAATCATTAGAGCCATTTTTGAGAAAATTAAAATTTTCGAAAAATGACCCATGTGAAGGGTAATCTGGGGTGGAGAGATTTTCTTGAAAATCTTCGTGTCGCATCTCTGGAAGATACTGAACCTAAATACCAAGTTTGGTGCTTATCCGACTGTTCGTTTCTGAATTACAGTCACACACATACACAGAGAGAGAGAGACACACATACGGACATGTTTACAAAAATGCTTTTTTTGGAATCAGGAGGTCTCAAAACATATATTTCCGGTGAAATCTCGGTATCAAATTTATGGGTGGAATACAATACTTCCCCTAATTACTGTACGTAGTAGAAAAAGTAAAAATAGCTTGTAATATAATGAGTAGAGAAAGGCATATGAATGCAACGCTCAGATATGTTTGCTACAACATTACTAAGAGAGCAGCTGACATTGTGATGCTGTCACATGCAGATGGTCCTCGACATTTTCGAAGTGCATACATGACATGGAATCCACCATTTCAGCAGATTCATACCACCGCCCTACTTCTACACACATTCAAAAAACTAACACGTCTCAAAGTTTGGTTGAATGTAGAGGAGCGCAAATTCCACTACAGGTTCCAATGTTGGAACCAAAATGCGTCCGCTTTTACTTTCTCTACCATGTACTTAGTAAGTAGAGAAGGTACTGTATTCCAACCAAAAATTGGATGCCGATATTTCACCGCAAATACAGGTTTAGAGGCTCCCTAAATCCAAAAAAGCATTTTTAGAAAAAGATCCTTGCGTGTGTCTGTGAACAGCATAACTCAAAAACGAAAAGTTGGCTAAGTACCAATCTTGGTATTTAAGTTCAGTATGTTCCAAGGATAGGACAGGAAGATTTTCTAGAAAAACCCTCCACGCCCAAATACCTTTAGATGGAACATTTTTAGAAAATTTTTATTTTCTGATAAATGGCTATAACGATTTTAATTAAAATACAATATATTAAAGTTATTTACATGGTAAATAAAATTCATATTTTGAATATTTTGCGAATAGCATTTAAAGACCTCTCCATATGGAAGGAATTTTGTAGAATCTTCTATCACTGGTAAACGAAGTGATAGTCGAAAACCTACTACACAAGAAATGTAGATCTGCTTAAAACACACAATTTACTTCAAATAATCATTTTAGTGGCATAAGCCATTTCTGAGATATTCGTTATCAGTACTTCGAATACCTCATTTCTTGGTCATTCTCTTAAAGTTCTGCCAACATTCAGCTGTTTCTCGTGATTGCATGGAAACAGTATGGAATTTTAAGGCTAGCATATAGCATCCGGTCCTTAAACATTTGACTATCGCTGTTCACTTTGTATCTATAATGCAATGTGTAATGTAGCTATTTCTGCAAAGTTTATTTTGATTAAAACGTAGTAGATAGAAAAAATAAGCTTAGAATGAATAGTTTGTACTTTTATACCCACCAATAAACGATAGAGGGTACACATGAATTTTTCTCCCCTATTACGCACTTAGAAGGCAGACAAAGTAATGTATTTCAACCAAAAATTGCAAATCGATATTTTGAGGCCTACTGAATAAAAAAATCTGATGTGTTACACTCACATAACCTTCTCTACTCTTATACAAACTATTTTTAAAACTCTTATTCTCCATCTACTTCATGTTAATCGAGATAAACATTTGCAGACTCTATCTTATTCCTAAGTTTCTTGTAGATGTAAGGGGAATAAATACTTACAAGGACAATATAGAAATACAGCAGCTTTTAAGCACACACATATCTCTTAATAGCTGGTTGCTAGGTGCAGCACCATTCCCTTTGCCACAGATTACTCTTTGCATATCCAAGACAAAAAGAAATGAATAATGAATTCCCATTTGAGAAAATAAGTATTGAAAAATTTAAGAGAATAACAAGCAATATCTGAAAATGGTTCACTCAACAGAAAAAATGTATATGACATAAATTGTGTATTTTAACGCGATCTACATTTTTGTGTAGTAAAATTGAGTCTATCTCCTATGATTTACCAGTTTTGCAAAAGTCGTTCACAATGAAGAATACTTTTGGAGACATTCCCAGAAAATTCAAGATATACATTTTATTTGTCATAAAAATATCTTAAATATATGATATTTTAATCAAAATCGTTAGAGTCGTTTTTGAGAAAATTAAAATTTTCGAAAAATGTTCCATATAAAGGATAATCTGGGGTGGGGGAATTTTCTTGAAAACCTTCGTGTCGCATCTCTGGAAAATACTGAACCTAAATACCAAGTTTGGTGTTTATCCGACTGTTCGTTTCTGAGTTATGCTGTTCACAGACAGACACAGACACACACACACGGACATGTTTCCCAAAATGCTTTTTTTTGGATTTAGGGGGTCTCAAAACATGCATTTCCAGTGAAATCTCGGCATCGAATTTTAGGGTGGAATACAATACTTTCCCTACTTACTATACGTAGTAGAGAAAGTAAAAAAACTGTTTTGCCTTTTTAGCTATTTAGCTATACCTAGTAGAGGAAGTACCGTATTCCACCCAAAAATACGATGTCAAGATTTCACCGGAAATATTATTTTGAGAGCCTCTGAATCCGAAAATAGAGGTTTGTTAGAAAAAAATTCTGTGTGTTGTAACAAAAAAAATTTTGATATGTTACACTCACATGACTTTCTCTACTCTTGTACAAACTATTTTTACAAACGCTTATTCTCCATCTACTTCATATTAATCGAGATAAACATTTGCAGACAGTCTTGCAGAGGTCTTAGCTGTGATAAGCAAGCGGTTGATAGGATTTTTAATTATTTGTCAAGAGTAAATTTCCAAATTCGAATTTATTTATCTTAATAGCAGGTGTTTCATATTGAACGGTTTAATTTTATATATTTATATTTTTGTATGACTTGTGCTATGTTTTTATATTGACATTTATATCTGGCTTTTGCTAAGGTTTTTATATTGATATTTATCTCTTGCTTTTGCTTTAATTTTTATATTCAGTTTTATCTCTAGCCATGAAATTATGTACTGATCTTTATTTCTGGCCTTTGCCATTATCCGTTTTACAAGGGCGCTAATGACCTAGCAGTTGAGCCCCTTAAAGAAAACAAACAAAGCTGAGGTACATCCCAGTAACGAATTCACAGGCGCCCTGCTACACGATGTCAGGTACGTGCAAAGCTGCTTCCGAGACTACGACACGATTATATTGTATTCAACCCAAAAATTCGATACCGAGATTTCACCGGAAATACATGTTTTGAGACCCACTGAATCCAAAAAAAGCATTTTTGGAAACATGTCCGTGTGTGTGTCTGTGTGTCTGTCTGTGAACAGCATAACTCAGAAACGAACAGTTGGATAAACACCAAACTTGGTATTTAGGTTCAGTATCTTCCAAGGATGCGACACGAAGCTTTTCAAGAAAATCCCCCAACCCCAGATTACCCTTCACATGGAACATTTTTCGAAAATTTTAATTTTCTCAAAAATAGCTCTAACGATTCTGAATAAAATACCGTAAGTTTAAGACATTTTATGGCAAATGAATTGTATATCTCGAATTTTCTGGGAATGTCTCCAAAAGTATTCTTCATTGTGAACGACTTTTGCATAACTGGTAAACCATAAGAGATAGACAAATGTTTACTACACACAAATGTAGATCGCGTTAAAATACACAAGTTATGGCACATACTTTTTTTTTTGAATGAACTATTTTCGAGATATTGCTTGTTATTACCTTAAATTTTCCAATATTTATACTTTTTCCCAAATGGGAATTCGTTAATCATTTTTTTGTCCTGGTAATGCTAAGAGAATGGGATACTCCACATAGCAACCAAGTCCTAAAACATTTGACTATCGCTTAAAGCCTACCAATTCCGCTTGCATCTACAAGAAAATTAGCAATAAGATTAACATCTCGATATCTCGATTAACAAAAAGCATATGGAGAATACTCATTCATTCATTCATTATCTGTTTACCCTCCTCTTATGTAGGACTTACACCCCCCAGGACTTACAAGCGGGTGCCTGGGGTCAGAGGCCCGTCGAGGAGCAGACACTCATGGATCAGACAGAACATCCAGGATGGGTGATCAGCCGATGCCTGGTATGGGATGAAGGAAGTAGATGAAACGGAATGTCGGTGAAATGGATGAAAGGAAAGGTAATGATGGAGCAGTTGGTGGAATGAATGGCGGGGGAAACCGGAGGACCCGGAGAAAACCCGCCCAGACGCCGCTTCGTCCACCACAAATCCCACATGCAGGTCCCTGGGATTGAGCCATATTGAGCGGTCTAACCACTCGGCCGCCATATGGAGAATAAGCGTTTGCAAAAATAGTTTGTACAAGAGTAGAGAAAGTCATGTGAGTGTAATACATAAGATTTTTTTTAGTACTGCTAACCTTCAGATGTTTCTCTCATTTCAAGTACATTATAAAGCAAACAGTTTTTAAACATTTAACAAACAATATTCCTTTTGTAGCTATAACGAAATGTGTTACGATAGTTTATGCCTACGTTTATCTCAGTTGTAGATAGAAAAACACGCTTTTCCAAAAGTAGTTTCCAGGCGCTATATAAAAGTAAACACTAGGAAGTAGCGAAATGCATCGATTTTTTTCTCCAGAGACCGTGAGTAGGTGAAATGAATGCTCAAATTGGAAACCTCAAAAGGAGCGTGATAGAAAGAACTCTTTGCAACTAAAATTCACACCTAAAGATCTTTTCTCAGCTCCTGTGTTCGTTTCGTATTAAGGGAACAGGGTGGTCTGAAATGGCCAAAAATCACATTTTTTAACTTTGATGAAGTTATTGTCTTTACGTTGTTTTGTTACGTGGATTGCCCCAAGTTTAAAAATATTTAACTTTGTAATTAAACAGTTTCTTTAAATATTTAATATTTATGTTTTCCTCGGCTGCGTCAGCATTATTTTAGAGACATGGATATCTTGGCAGGGCGTTATGCGACAAGAATGTAGGCTTACACAGATTTTAAGTTTTAACTCACTCCTTTTTATTAATCCTTGACACAAATTAAATAGCACTTCACTGATATCGAGAGCTGTGAGATTCTTTTATTTAATACTTGCATTTTTTAACACGTATACTATTTTCTTCTCACACGAATACGTAACTAATTTCTCGAGGACATATCTCGCGTCTGATTAGTACCTCTGTTTGCAGGCAACTGAACTGATTTCAAGCGCCTAAACTTGTAAATTTCTGTATTTCAAGTCTGTGATTGGCTATTTTACTCCAATGGATTACCTGCATTTAACTAAAGCTTTTTCTGGTTGTTGATTGGCTATTTTTATAAACTGTCACTAAAATTACATTATTGCTTCCAAGAAACACAAATAACATTTAAACTCTCAAACTCATTATAGCCTCAAGGTTACCTCATTGTTAGCAACGTCTAACTTATCATTCTCACAGCCCCTACATTATTAAATTGCGTAATATATTCACATAACATTATTACACATGGATACGATAATATAAGCATATGCAATGACTGTTACATACATTTTACAAATTATTACATACAATATTGCTTCAAGGCGGGCTGTTATAGAATGTACTTATATAATTTGACTGAAATCATTTAAGTGTTAATAATACTGCCTCAAATTAGGCGCTAATGAAATCTCTGTTATTTTCAGTTTCGGAAAACATATACTTTTTGGGGGTTAAGAGGTTCTAAAGACATTTAAATACCATTTAATTGCAACGCCTCTTTTTAGAGGATTCTTATATCTTTCAACAACGAACGACTATATCATGCACAGCGAGCAGTTCAGCAATTAACAAAAGAGGCCAGGACCAAGAGAAGGCAATCAGAAAAGCTGAAGCAATACAGGAATAAATGTGTAGATGATTATGACCCTGGAATGTACTGAAGTTTGTCAGAATTTTAATGTTCAAACTTTAAATTCAGTTTTCTCAAAACAACATTTTTGGATACTTATGTACCTTTTTCTCAAAAAGCATGAGTGATAGAGAGCTGAAAATTTCAGTACAGGTATACAAAACATAGTTAAATTTTGTGAACCACAATCATAAATTAATAATGTATATTAGTGATATTAAGAAAGCAATAACTTTGCAAGCTTTCAACATCTTTACCTTTTTGACTGTGCAAATAACTTTTTTGTTCAGTCTCTAGTGAAGTGGTATACATGACTAAATAATTGAGGCTCAGAAGATAGCTGATTATACTAAGAACAAGCATACAAAAGTGTGATTCTGTATTGCAAGAAGTATCAGAGAAAAGGGTACATGAATTCACATGTTTTAAGAGTAAATTTTATTATTTTTCTGCTGAATGAAACAATTTTTACGGACTCAATTACTTAAGCTAGCAATACAAACAATCACTTGAAACAATGGTTATGGTTTACAGAATAATTTTCAGAAAAAATCATTGAGAACTTTAAGAGCAGTTGCAATTTAACACTTAAGGTGTAATTTTCTGTCTTCAGACTACCTTGTCCTCTCAAAGATATATCGGCCAAAATTTAGCTTGTCTATAAGTTACTATATCGTCTCATTTACTAAGCAATATACCATTGAACACCTGCTAGATCGAAGTGTAACAAACCAATTCAAAGCCGGTCGTATAGTATTAAACCCACTCATTCATCATTCAAATCACCAGCCAATCGCGTTGTGCAGTTTACGCTATATGTTGAATAAATAAGCTACGAATATTACTGTTCCCATCTCCGCTACCTTTCCTGTCAATATATACAGCTTCAGATTTCCCAGCGGACAGATGCAGCCGCTATTTCTGGTAGCAGAACAGAAATTATCCGATACGAACTTCTGATGTTCAAAATTGAACCCGTAATTACTGTCGGAACGATATAAATAATTAAATAAAGAAATAATTGTAACACAGAGAAATTATTGTAATAAATAATTTTCGTATATTAAATCAAGGTATATTTCAATAAGCTTGAGTTGAAAGTTTTGTCCATGGAAAACGTCATTAGCGAGTCATGTTAATAGTCATTAGTAATAGATTTTCTTTCTTTTGAAGTTTTAAAAGTTTGTTCTTATTTTTTTTATTTACAAGATCAATGTTATATTATAAACTATTAAAACATGAAGGAGCAAAACGTTACCTTAGAGATTCTTGAAAGGCAGTTTAGAGTTAAGTTCAGTACGTTTGAAGTATCACGTTGGCAGAAATTCTGGAAACTGGAAAAGTGCTGCTCCTAGATTCAGGCGAGCCATAGTAAAGCAACAAGAGGAGGTATCGTCTAGTAACAGTCACACGCATATTTAGAGTCTTGAGATTGGAGCGCATATGGATTAACGTTAGTGGGAATAGTTCCAAAGTAGGTGGAGCTTAATTAAAAAGTAGGCGTGCAATTCTAATCAGAGACAAATTCGTTCGTGCACTCTTTATGTGCAGGCATTCCTTTCTGCATATATACGTCACTGTGGATACCTGCTAATGACTAGCAGTTGAGCACCTTAAAGAAAACAAAATCTTTGGATACTTGTGACGTCTCGTGAGTTATCCTAAGCGCTAGTGACGCGTTTGTGTGATTAGGATTTAGTGGCTATTTCGAGGGATCTTGCCGGTAAGCATTTTAGCGACTCACGGCTACTTAGGTTTCTAGTTTCTTTTATTGCGGAGACAGTTCTTTCAAATTGTAACGGGAGGTGATGTGGCCTGCATCACATACACCCCAGCCGGAAAGTTAGCTCATGAGGCTAGGACTGCTGTCTACAGTAGCTCCTCTTTCCATACGATGCTGAGTGTGCACCGATCCTACACCCGTGACTTAAAATCCGCACCTCCATGAGTGGGATTGAACCCGGGCGAATTGCGTGACCGGGAACCAGAGCTTAATGCTGTAGCCCGCGCCACGGTGCAGGACACTAAGACAGGCGAATTATCGGCGAACTACGGAATAATTTCGCACTCGATCTAATGTGCACCACACCTTTGATTACCTACTGCATTTGGACAAAAAAAGGTGCGCATTGGATTCACGAAAATACGATGTAATAAAAATTTTAAGCTTGTGGTACCGTTTTTCTTTTAGCCTATAAACATTTGGCGACTTAGTTACCAACACTGTTATATGTATTTACATATGCCATATACCAGATGGCCCACACAAGCCGACCTTAGTTGAAGTTAGTTCATACCGGATAGCGCGGATGTCAAAATGTTTGCCTAAGCAGAGCTGCAAGGGGCACTCCATACCGATAGAGAGGTGAAAGTCCAATATTTAAAAATGTACACTTTAACTCCTATTACTAGTCCAAGAGCCCATTCGGTAGAGAAACTTCCTGCTATATGAGGTTGTCGGGGTTCGATTCCAGCTGGACTCCAGAAAATTGCCTTTAAAAAAAAAGAATTCAGGGTATGCCTAGGGTCTGTGACTGAATGCGAGAGTACCTTGTATGTGGGGGGAGGTGTTATTGTTTATTTAATAACTAATTCGCTCACTAACAAGAATTCAGGATTGCCGCTTGACGCAAACCTGAGCATACTGAGTCATTAGTGCCACGAGAGTTAGCCTACAATCAGTACAACTATATGGCACAGTTAACAATATTAAACAAGCTTCTATTTTATTATATTTATGTACCCTTACAGATGCGTTAGCACTATAGTATTTTCTTTTAGTGCATTATTCATAAGAAGCATGTGCAAAAACATGGCCGCTTTGGAGGACGAATTGATTTAAGGGCCTCCTCCCAGGCCTACGTTCAGCCTGAACTACCTAATGATCCATTATTTTTTAATATTATTTCTACACGTAAAAAAAAAGAAAATAAATAAATAAAAAGACTGCACGAAGATAGATGCCGAGTCTGAAAGCCTCAGCTGCGTTTTGGTGCGTCTCTGCACAGAACGTAACCATATCCGTGTGTTCGTTATCAGTGAACGTTATCGTTTTATCTGAATGACCTGACTCGAACTGCATGCACGCGACCACGCGACCCTTAACAGAAATTATCACGTAAATACCTGCAGACATTAGCGCTGTCTCAATGATCTTCCGCTTTGTACCTTCACTGCCCCTTTGAACATCAAAGATGCAGCAACTTATTTTGCACGTATGTATGCATGAAACACAAAACTGCAAAGGTGGGCTTTTTGGTCATCTGGTATTTTCTTGCTTTTCTCTTAATGTCCAGAGATCACTTTCATAGAGGAGTTTTACCGAGCGCGATGCCTCAGGCGGTAACGTTTTATTTGTGTTGATGTTTAATATTTTTTTTAATATGCTGTAATTTACTGCATACTTCTTGACAAGTGCTGTACTCGAAAAACTCCTCTATTTATAACACTATTATTATGTGTGTTACTGTTTAATTTATGAATCTTATTGCAGTATACTTCAATCCTACATAGTGTGTATCCCCGTTATGTCAGGAAAACACTTGGATGCCACAGCATTGCTAGCATGCTAACATTTCCAGTCCTTAATTTTTTTTGCTCCTTTTGCAATGTCTTTTTCTTCTTTTGCAAGCCTTTTTGCTTCTACCTGGACCCCTGGGAAAGAGAAATGAAGAAAAAGACCCAAAGGGCGACTAGATTCGAATGATGAGTACAAGCATATATGGTGTCCCTAACGTTTCCAGATCGAACACATCCAACACGCCTGGACCCAACAACAAGCCTTCGGCGGTAATCTCCTGGTGGGGATCATTCGAAGGTGAGTCCTAACTGAGTAGTGCCAGGGAGGAAAACTGTACTGGGTGCACATCACCGCCCAGCCGCAACCCGCCGAACACAGTCGCCTGGTCTTACAATCCTTAAACAAATGGAAATGAAGAAGATGATGGGTACAGGAAATGAGGGGCAGAAAGGTCGTGGTAGAGGAGGAACCACACCAAATTCGCCTGCCGACCCGAGGAAATCACGAAAAACCATTGGTTCAGAGAGGGCTTCGGCCGGGGTTCGAACCCGAGACCTCCTGAATCCGAGTCGTAGATGTTACCGCGGCGCCACCTCTCTCGGTCACCTTATACCTATATAAGACATGTATAATCCTTTACATTACTATAATGCTCATGCGCTAATTTTGACGGGCATTATAAAAAAGAGTACACACGTGTTGCACGTACTGGTTTTTTAATCCTACCATTAAACATGCCTAAGCATATCTACAACTTAAAACTACGTGTTTGAGAACTTAACCTTAGAATGGACATGGTGGTACGGAACTTCGCTGTTTTAAAGGTAATATTTTCATGTTTTTATCAACATAAATGACGGTTTTGAAGAGAATTTCAAATTCATCTGAAATACCTATCAATTTGATTTTTAATTTTAATAATGCTTACACTAGTTTTCGATGATTCGCCACAGAACTCCAGGACTGTATAAAAGGGAAATGTAAATTACTATACGAGAGCGTTCCAAAAGTTCTCAGCCTGACTCAGAGATATCTTGAAAGTGGCCACATCAATATAGTAGTTGTTAATCTTTTCCAGCCCAATGATGTCAATGTTGGGTAAAAAATCTGTACTTAGAAAGGTTAACTTCAAGATTCTCTACATATACTGGTACTTCATTGCTGCGCTACTTTATTTAAATATATTAATGTCAGAGTAACTTAAAACAAGCAAAACACGAAAATAAAATCTCTTCGTTTTTACTTTTTCTTCTAACACAAATAAAAGGCGTGTATTGCGCTACAAATCTACCGAAGTTCAATGAACCTCTAAGTATGCGAATCAGCATTTAATTCAACCCACCCCTTCCCTTATCATCGTTACTAGTACTACAGCAAGGATTAGAACTTAGGTTGACCTTCGACACTAAAATCTTGATCAGTGATGCTCAGTGCTTTAGCTAACTGAGCTGTCAGTGCGAAATGAGGTAAGACAAATTTTAAGGTCACAAGTATCCACCGTATGCCATCACCTTCAAAAAGCACTTTCACTTGAAAATTAATCGGACTGGTCAGCTGGCCTGGTAGCTCAGTCAGTAGGGCACCTGCCTGCTGTACGAGGGGTTCCGGGATTCCTGGCTGGGGTGGGAATTCTTCTCTTACCAATATTATTCCTTATCCTTCCCAGAATTGGAAGTATGAATGAGAGTGTGAATGTGTGTATTATCTGATGAATAACACCCAAATTTACCGAAAACCAACGTGAAGAGAAGACGAGTTATAACAACATTGTTGCCTATAGGCAATATGTTCCAAAGGAAAGGCCTGCCGATAAGAACATTGCAGTTAAAGGCGGTTATAAATTAAACTAAAAAAATCTGATGTGTTACACTCACATGACTTTCTCCACTCTTGTACAAACTATTTTTACAAAAGCTTATTCTCCATATGCTTCATGTTAATCGAGATGTTAATCTTTTGCTAATTTTCTTGCAGATGCAAGGGGAATTGCTAGGCTTTAAGCGATAGTCAAATATTTTAAGCGCTGGTTGCTATGTGGAGTATTCCATTCTCTTTGCTTTACCAGGACATAAAAATCTGATGTGTTACACTCACATGACTTTCTCTACTCTTCTACAAACTATTTTTACAAACTCTTATTCTCCATCTATTTCATATTAATCTAGATAAACATTTGCAGAAACGATCTTTTGACATGCAAAGAGAATTACATTTTACACATATCGACCAGTTCTAAAAATATTTGACTATCGCTTAAGGCGTACTATGTTCCCCTTGTTTTGTATTTGCAAGGGCAATATAGAAATACAGTAGCCTTTAAGCATAGACATATCTCTTAATAGCTGGTTGCTATGCGCAGCACCATTCTGTCTGCCACAGATTAATACTCTTTGCATATCCAAGACAAAAAAATGAATGAGTTCCCATTTCAGAAAATAAGTATTGAAAAATTTATGGGAATAACAAGCAATATCTCGAAAATGGTTCACTCAGCAAGAAAAATGTATATGACATAAATTGTGTATTTTAATGCGATCTACATTTGTTGTGTAGTAAGTACCAGGTTTGATGTTTATCCGACTGTTCATTTCTGAGTTATGCTGTTCACAGACACACAAGACACAGACAGACACACACACGGACATGTTTCCAAAAATGCTTTTTTGGATTCAGGGGGTCTCAAAGCATATATTTCCGGTGAATTCTCGGTATCGAATTTTTGGGTGGAATACAATACTTCCTCTACTTACTATACGCAGTAGAGAAGGTAAAAATTGGCTGGAAGAGGTTAATCATCATCCTTTAAATGACGCGCTATAAAGTTTGAGACGCATAAGTGTAGCTGTGACGATCGTGCAAATAAACTAGTTTAAATTTTGTACTAAATAGATACAACTGCAATACGAGCTATGACAAGACTTTAACCCCAACAGAAATGCAAAAGGAGTTACATTAGACATTAAAGAATTCTCGCTGTCGATTTGGACGGTTAAAAAGTAAACTGCCGAATTTAAAGCGTAGGCGTTCCAAACCGGTTACGACCGACCACAGTGTGACAAAAATTCACATTGACGCACTCGCTGATCGCCGACTCAAGGTTTGATATTTGACTTACGTTGCAAAGACCTCGATAGGTCGGGTGCACTACATTTTAAACGAAGTTTTGGTATGTTTAGACCTTTTCCTAGTGATTTTCTCCCAAGTTTCATAACATTAAATGAAACATGAATTCATCAGTACACGCCAGGGACGAAGGAGCAGGTCAAACAGTGGGTGGCAACAAACGAAAAAGCACCATAAAAATGAAAAGCAGTTCCATCTGTAGGAAAAGTCATGGCTATGGGTCTGTGTTATCCTCAAGAGCCAAACCATGAGTGGGAGTAATAAATTTTACCACTGGTCTGATTGGAGGGTATTATTCTGGTCCACACCTTGCGAAAAAGAAGGCTGTGTTTCATCACGATAATGTACCTTCACACCCATCTGCAATTTTTGCTGCAAAAGTACATGGCGTTCAGTTCCAACTGCTCACAAATTCGCTATATTCCCCAGATTTGACTGTTAGTTATCACTGGTTGTTCCCGAATATGTCAAAAAGACATGATGAGGTTAAGCTGAAACAGACGCTTATTTTGCACAGTTGTACAAATATTATCTTACTGAGGGTATTAAACACTTGGAAGGTAAGTGACCATATAAATATGTGTGTTGGTGTAAACCAAAAACGAAAACCAAACATAACAACAGAACAATGGAAAACCAGGAAACAAACAAGCTAACAAACAAAGGATACTAAAAACAAAATGTTACTATTTAGCGGAGGAATGTACCGCCTAGAAAGAGCTGTGTGTGGGCGTGACACTAAAGCTCACGAGTGTTACAGTGGTATAGGTATAAGTGGGAACCAAGCACCAAATGTACACTGCAAACAAAACACCACCTATGCATTCTTTTGGCTTAACGGTTCTTTATCAGTTATTGGTATGCGCTATTGTTTGCTGTATTCCTTTAAACAATGAGTTTGCTTGCATTCTGAATTATGTTATTAAACTATTGATTGTCATAAGGTCGAAACTTCGAGGCCGTGTTTGCTTTCAGACATTTGTTTGTACGTATTATACGACCTAGAATTGTAAATATCGCGGTGTAATCGGAACAACAGAACTAAATGTCGTTATGAAGCACGTCAAGGCAGATGAGAGTCATGTCACATTACAGCAACTTGCCTTTAAAACAGCGAATGTTCTTGTATTATACCACCCCCGGGAGTGCATTTCTTCCCGTTTTCGTTTCATAGAGTTTCTATAAACGATTCATACAAAACACTACTTTGTTACCAACCTAAGTTTATACATTATATCTAATTACTTGCGCAGAATTTCTTTGGATTTAGATAACAACACCTAATGCTGTCAGGAGTAGGCCTACATGTCACGGAAAAGCCCCGAAACTGGGGTACAACAGTGGGGTAGTGTGGACTTTATGCTTCTAAAGCGAACCCTGGGAGGAAGGGCAGAGCAAGATACGCGAGTGGTGACCAGAACCGGGCGACGATGTTCGCAAGTAGCCCTACCGAAAGCCCCAAGCCCCCCGAGGCCACATGGAGCCCAATGATGTCGCTCCAGAAGGTGGGTCCTCAAGAGTTCAGCCGACACCAGGGAAAAACCTTTCCAAATCGCACATCCACCGCCCAGCCGCAACACACCGAACGCTGTCGCCTGGTCCTTAAACTCTAAAACAAATGATGGGTACTGGAAATCCGCGGTGGAAGAGAAAGCACCCGAGCATTTGCTTCACGACGCGAGGAAACCACGAAAAACACCATGGTCCAGATTGGCTGATCCAATGGGAATCGAACCCGGACCTCCCGAATGCGAGCGTTACCGCGGAGAAACCTCGCTCATTTAAAGAAGTCAGAGTAGTCTTTTAAGAAAATCGAAAGATTGAAGACCTACTTCGTATGGTTTATTTGTGAATATTTTCAAGCCTTCTTTAAACAAAGTTTGCCGTTTATCAGGTAATGGCACGCACCCACACACAACACGGCCTTTATAATTTCTCTACCGATTAGGTATACTGGAGGCATAGGCAGTATGGAGGAAGTATTGCATTCCCCCAAAAATTATATGTGGAGATTTCATCGGAAATACACGTTTTCAGACTCCCTAAATAAAAAAAAAGATTTTAGAAAAATATCTGTGTGCGCCTTCTAACAGCATAACTCGTAAACAAAAAGTGTGCTAAATACCATTCTTGGTATTTAAGTTCAGTATTTCCCAAAGATGCGACACGAAGATTTTTAAGAAAATTCCCAACCTCAAAGTAACTTTACATGGGATATTGTTCGAAGAGTTGGATTTTCTAAAAGATGGCACTAACGATTTTGATTAAAATAACATACATTTAAGTTTTTTATGACAAATTAAATATAATTATATATATATTGAATTTTGTAGTCTGTGAAGTCCTCTTCATTCTGAATGACTTTTGGATAACTGGTAAATGTACGAGATATACCAAATTTTATCACACAAAAAATGTAGATCTTGTTAAAATACACAATTTATGCCAAATAATATTTTTTGTGGAGTTAACCATTTCCGAGATACTCGTTGTTATTTGTTTGAATTTTCAAATACTAATACCTTTCTCAATTTGGAAGTCGTTATTTGTTTTATTCTAGTTATGCAAAAACAACAGAATTTCAAAGTGATAATATAGGGACCCGTTCTTAATAGATTTCACTATCACTTAAGCCTTATTCCCTTAATCCTCATGTATCTACAAGGAAATATGTAACAAACAGGCTAGGGATTCGGGACAATTTAACAACCAATGTCTGAGCAACCCTGCTACATATTTGTGTAAACACAGTAATGTTGGCGTAAACAAAATTGCCAATGCACTGCCTTATTTGCTACTGTAAACAATACAGTCTAGTAATGTTGGAAAATGAAGCAGGACACTTACAGCGGAAAGAAAGCACATGTATGCTCGCACTTTGGCACCAGCTAGGATCGGCCTATCAATTTAATCTCATCTTGTAAATGATACATCACCAAATAGTGAAATATCTGCAATACTATTTAAGGCAATTGTAGGACATTTAATTTTAACCTGCAATTTAATCCCCTCTTTGCATTTTTAGTACTCCGAAATACGATTTTACAGACAAAAAACTACGTATTATCAAAGAGATATGGAGATATAAAATGATAAAAGCTATAGTTTGGTAGAGTATCATCACTATTTATCCTTGACAAAATCACATTCATTGTGGGTGGAATGTTTTCAAACAGGAATAATGAACGATGCGCTGCTCTCCGCTTTGCGCTATTTCATTACATTACGTTAACCTTTGCCTGTTTAGATTTCCTCCATCCTTCTTTCTTTTTCGTTCTTTTTTATGGGTCCTTAAGAGGTCTTTTTATTCGTTCATTTTTTATCCTATACACTACTATTTCTAAATACTCGGGTAGCCTTAGCTGTTTCTTTTACTGCCTTACTAACACTCATTTTACTTCAATAATAATCTAACACATTCATCAATTCATTGCTCTTCTTAGTTTACGAACACTTTGTCTCTTCCTAGGTTCTCCCTCCATAACCATACATCTTTACGTAAAATATTAAATAAATAACCTACATAACACTTTACAGTATAAACCTATTCACTTCTTTACAACTGATGTTAACCTTTACTGGCTTCTACGTCACCCCTGGCCTATTAGCTGAATAGATGTATGACTTTTGTTTGTCATACACAATGAATGCAAGATATTACAGGATTACGGTTTCTTTTATAAACTGCCTCCAACCCTCTTGAACATTTTCTCTGGATTGGTCTCCCTTGTAAATCCAATAATAAAGAATTTTCTGGCTGGCTGACTTTTCTACTGCTTAGGTATAGAATTTTCCGAAAATATTTCATTTTAAAAAGTATAAAGCCCATCTTCTTTTATGGAATTGAGTTCAAACTGGGCAGGTATCAGCACATTAGTTTACTCTAGCTAAGAAAAAAAATATTGTTGCGCTCTACCCATTACTTTATTAGTTACTGCGTGATAAGTATAGAAACAAAAAATATCTGACGTTTACAGAAAAACTACTTTTCTTTAGAACTTTGTACCCACAGAAATCTATAAATGTTATAAAATGATATAATGCGATAAAGAAAAATATTTTTCATAGATTAATGTGTTCAAAGATGAAATTTATAACAGCTGAAAATTTACACCATGTTATTACATGTACTTATTAGCAACTTGGCGACAGCGCGAGAGTAGAAAAGAGCAAAGCTAATATATACGTTCGATAGAGACAGGGATATCCCATTTACCTCCATAGTGTATTTTAAGGTTGAGATAAGCTATGTCACGAAGCGGATTGTACACGGCCTCACAGATAAACAACAAATAACACCCAACGTGCCACTTCACTCCACCCTACTCGATGTACAGTAAACTTCACTTCATTCTTAAGCTGTCCTGGATCCTTAGCCTGGTAATAAACCATTTCGCAAATGTTTATCTCGGTTGAAGTAAAAATAAAGAACAGGCTTTTTGTGAGAATAGTTGGCTGTGGAATAGGTAGAGAAAGTTATATGCACGTAAAGCTTCATATTTTTTTTTAATTTCTCCACCAACTTTTTTACTTTCTCTACCACATACGTAAGAGATAGAGGAAGTATTGCATTTCACCCAAAAATTAGACACCAAGATTTCAATGAAAATACATATTTTGAGGTTACCTGAATAAAAGCGAACGATTTTAAAAGGCCCGTGTATATGTGATTTAAAAGAGATCTAGAGCTTTCGTGTAGTAATTTTCTACATCTTATGAAGCAGTTATAGAAAACTGAATAAAATTTGTTTCTAATCAGTAAGTCTTGCCGTATATTCAGGTAATTCAATATATACATCTTATTTCTCAAGTAAATATCCTAAGTGCTTTTTAGCATTGGAGCTCTTTTCGAGAAAATAAAAAATTCGAAAACTTTCCATGTCGAAGGCAGTTTGAGGTAGAGATTTTCTTACAAACCTTAGTGGCGCACGCATCTTTGGAAGGTGCTGAACCTAAGTACCACGTTGTTATTTTGTCTGACACATCGTGCTGTTCACAGGCGCGCGCATACACACCATCTTTTTCTAAAAATGTCTTTCTTTTTCTGGATTCGTGGAGCCTCAAAACATATTTCCGTGGAAATCCCTATCTAGAATTTTTGGGTGGAATGCAATACCTGCTAGATCCATGGTAGAGAAAGTAAACATTGTTCAAGTTAGGGAATATCATTCTTAATGAAATCTCGATATGCATTTTTAGGGTGGCACGCAATACTTCCTTTATTTAGCTTAAGTATGTAATAGAGAAGGTAAAACACAGTATTACACTCACATGACTCTGTCTACCATCTATTGTTTATTAATGGCAATGCAAATCTTCCTCTGAAAGCTATTTCATTTAAATCGAGAAAAACCTTTGCAAAAATAGCTTCATTATGCATTTATGCAGACTAATGGTGGGGTGATGTCTTTTCTACCACTACTTCCTTGCCCCTCACTCGTATAACTATCATCTCCTTCATTGTCATTGTTTCTGAGTTGTAGGACCTGCGACGGCGTTCGGCGGGTTGCGGCTAGGCGGTGTAGACTTCCTATCGACGTTGTTGAACTGCTCATTTAGGACTCGTCTTTGAGTGGGTCCAAGTGAGACCGCCGCAGATCTGGAGGCTTGCGAGTGAACCCGGGCAGAATGAATGGTTCGATCTCTGGAAACATGGACCCCAATCCATGCTTGTGCCCGTTCTCATCGGGATCTGGTCGCCCTTCGGGTCTCTCCCCTCAGCCCTCCTTCCCAAGGGTCACGGTAGAAGCAAAATGGGTCCTTAAGGCCTACTTGCGGTGCTCCATATCTTTACCTTTAATCCTTTAACTAATTTTATTAGTTGGAGATATTGTTAAGGAATATAAATATAAATACGTAAATTCACCTTTATTTCATTTTATACAATTGCGGGAAATTATATTAGAATAGAACTAAACTTACTACAGGGGGAAAATGCAACTGTAGTGTATTTTGAAACGTTGAGTGTTCATTCCTCTTTTCACGTGACACATATATTTACCTCCTTTATTGTATATTATACCAATTACAAAATTATGGTGTCACTAAATTTATATCATACTTAACTTCAAGTGAATAGAAGACTATTATTTCAAGTAAATGGTTTGTGGAACTACTGTAAAATGAAAATAGAAATTTTATTAGTATTTGTTTGATTTTGAACTCTGATGAAAGTGGGTAAGAGAAACTGTTTCATTTCATTTTACAAACTTCCCAGCACAAGCTTCCTTAAGCAGAACATTAGGCCACAAGAGTAAGCTAAGACGGAAATGCTGGGAACAGGAAAGGGAGCCCAAACTGCAAACACTGGCGTCTTGATTCTGAGGTTTCATGCAGCAAGGAAACAACAAGAATATACATGGAAACGTGCTTGCTTGAGATGGATATACAACGGGACAAGAATATGACTGTTGGATTCTTGCCAGATCAATGCTACAAGACTTAGAAAACCACAGTAAGACGGGAATTCTGTGAAGTTTAGTAAAATGCACGGCGGTTTTTCCAAACAAAGGTGACATCATTTTTTCAGGTGTGATTTAGTTCTTTAAAGCCAGGAATAAGAAAATATTTCAGAGGATTCGTACCGCTTGGTGCAGGTTTATAAATTCTAGATAGAACCTCGATACAAAGCGCTAACGTTAGGTTTTCCTGGACAACGAAACTTTTATTACTTTTTTCCTTGCATGAAGAAGCATATTAATGAGAAGTCTCTGTTATTTTGTGTATTTTGATGCAATATAATACGCACTATTTTGGCTATTCAGTGAAAATCACTTATAGGAGTCTGAAGTTTTTACGCCAAAATTGTGTAAATTATATATGCGACTATGCCCATAGAAGAATATGCCAATAATTAATACACATTTTAAAACTTAAATTACGAGGGCAGTTTGAAAAGTAAGTTATGTTAATTTTTTTAAAGGAATAGCCAATATCTTTTAACTTCCACACGAAAAGTGAAAAGTACATCGTTAAATTATCTGACAACATAATCTTCATTTACATTCAGGCATTTGTTTTACGTTTACAAGCTTTGAAACTTATTCATGTCTGAGAACAGGTGATACTCGGAGCCAAGTCAGGGCTATACGCTAGATGATGAAAAACCATTAAATTCAAAT
Organism: Deroplatys truncata; assembly: GCA_030765065.1. NCBI lineage: Eukaryota > Metazoa > Arthropoda > Insecta > Mantodea > Mantidae > Deroplatys > Deroplatys truncata. Next base: position 241,233,174 of record CM060981.1, read on the forward strand.
GCTGTAGTGCGCGCAGTAGTATGAGGCCCAGCATCATTGAGGAAGAAAACAACCGCAGAACTTAACATGCCATGTAATTTATTCTGAATTGCTCACCTAAGTTTGGCTAGTGTGACAGAAACAGTCGAATATAACCCAACACTGACACTGCTAGGAGTGTACTAAACCAAGGTACACAACGAATAAACAAAAGCGCTGCTACCGCTTAACCAGTTCGTGATGACTATACTGGAACTTACTTTGCAAATTGCCCCGTAATATCACTTACGGCGATATACAGGCTTCCCTTTTCTCCCACTCTATGCATCAATGGTTCGAGTAAGCTGTGTATAACGAGCCTCCTAGCAAAAGGATGCTGTTTTGTTCTACTTTCTCTGTTGTAAGGACTCCAAAAAGTTGAACCTCATTCGCAACTTATTCGCAGTCTGTTGCTTCAATTAACACAGGAAAAGTTAGGGAGGGAATATTAGCCAACTTCTAAATGGCTGTTCAAATCTCTTGCTTTGGACACGTTCATAAAACTCCCGAGGGATGCCCACTCAGTGAGCTTTCCTAGAGTTTATTCCGTTTTAATGAAAAACTAGTTGCTAATACATCCTACAGTCTCAGGGAATATTTTGGGATGTTTAAATTGTCTTTGTAATATTTTATTTTCTTTTCATACATGTATATATGTTATTTCTGACAGTTTTCTACGGTTAGGTTCGGCATACGACTAAGCTGCAAAAAGTGTTTTTCCTTAAGTGAATATGCTACTGTTTTTGATGCAGAAATTTGTGCCATTATTCAATGCATACATGAAAACATAAGGAGAGCTTACACTGGTAAATAGATCCTTACCTTCTCAGATAGCCAGACTGCACTTAAGGCTCTAAGTAGCCATAAGGTAACGTCAGGACTGGTTTTAAACTGCCTTAAGATGCTCACACGCTTGGCAGAACAGAACGAAATTCAACTCATCTGGGTGCCAGATCATAGTGGCATAGAGAGAAATGATAAATTTGACGAACTTGCAAGACAAGAAGCAGTTTCACAATTTATTGGGTCAGAGCCGGCTCCAGAAAAATCTCGATGTTTAGTAAGGGGGGTTATTAAGAACTCGTCCAAAGTAGATCGATCATAAAACCTGGATCAAGAAACAAACTTAGTAAACTATTTATCAGAAAACCATGTAAGAAAATAGCTGAAAGATTAAATAAATGTAACAGACTTCCGCTGAGAAAAATTATTGCATTTTGATGCAGTAATTTGTATCACAAATTATGTAAATGTCAAGAGTGATTGTAGTGTGAATATGCATTATTTTTTGACATTGATTTGAGATGTTTGTTGATTGTAAGCATTGTCGAGAAGTGGGTTTATACGGCCTTACTGAAACTGACAATAATAGCGTGCAATAATGTAGCGAGAGGGTGAGCTGTTTATTATTATTAGAGACGAGCAAATGACGTAATATTGGCGCGTTTTTCTTAGAATTTGCTGGAACATTTTTCCCTAGAGCATATGTGTTCATAATTTTCATTGGATATAAAAATAGACGCTAATGTTGGCGCGTTTTATTAACCAATAGCAGCTCGGTTATAATCTTTAGGCATATCGGGGTGTAGGAGTATAAAAAGGGCTAGGTCAGAGTCAAATTCGTTCAGTCCATCGGAAACATTTGTGCGTTACACGTCGCTGAGTTAAACAAAAAAAGTCATGGTGAATACATCGCATAGTTTATCGATTCGCAGGTTACGCGTAGCAAAGTTATAAAAAAATCTCAAGTGTCGTAAAGTTAATTCACAAAAAGTTGAGGTACGCGAATTAAGAATGAGCAGTAAATAAGTTATTGTAACAGTTTCAGTTTGGCGAGTGTCACGATTAATAGGTGAATGTTAATAATGTGTTAAGACAATAAAAAGTGTAAAACAAATTCTTTCATCAGTGTTATCTCTGGATAAAGGACTCCTTTCCGTTTACACACCTGTATAAGATAAGTGCTCGACCAAAAAGATCATAGCTAGCCGGAGGACAGTGAACCCAAAATATTAAATACAATGATAGGCGCTCAATAAAAGATAACACAAAGTGACCGCGACAAATTGTCTTTTATATGTGCGGCAAATAAACAGTAGCATCCTTTCAAACTTAACACATAATACCGTCACATATTTGGCTACCAAATCGTGGAGCTCTTTCAAACAAACAAATATGTTACTTCAATTTCTCACAGCACATACTCCCCTAAGAAAAAGCATTTTAACGCGTCCGGAGTTTTTCGGGGCAACTTAGATTGCAGATTTTGAAAGAAATAATCTGAAATAGCCCAGCATATTATATGATCCTGTGAAGCTTTGGTTCACAGGAGAAATTTTGCTTTTGGGAAATATTTTTATAACATACAAATTTAAAATAGTGTTATGAGATGGTGTTCCTTGGTGAAGGATGCTGACATAATGAATTGGCTTTAAAACGATATAGGCAGCACAATAAGCCCAAGACTGAAGTGCGTCCGCAGCAATGACAGAAATCTGTATTGTGTAAGACAAGATAATATGGTTAGGTTCTGGATAGACCTTTAAAATAAAAATTGTTACATAAATTTGATTACATTTTATTTCTGAGAAACTATGACCGTGTACACTAAAAACAGTCCCGACATTTAATAGTGAAGCAACACTCTGTTAATAAGCAAGAAAAATGGGTAGATACGGTAAAGTCCCGGGAAATGCCTGATGCTACACGGGGATGTACAGCAATCGCCTAGGGGAGAGCGCAGAGAAAGGGGGTGCAGATTCCGTTAACAGTGAGAACTCCGGGTAAAGTTACTGCTTATGCTTTGAACCTTTCTTTCTAATCCAAAGGTTCAGGATCCAGTCTGTAAGTACCTCAGCTTATTACCTACCGATTGGCTGTTAAGTTGCTTCTTATTTTCAGTAATAATACATTATTTTGTCATTAATTACAGTGTACATTAGGCTATGTCAGAATTTATACAGTAAACATGTCATAAAATAAAATCATAATCCAAAAATACTCAGTGTGACCACGACCGGCGTGGAGACGTTCTACATCGGTTGTCGAGGTGGTCCGACACTTTCAACTCAATTCGTCTGCATCTTTTAATCTAGATTCACCAAATACCCTAATTTTAATATTTTTCCGAGTGTTGCCTAACTTCGATACTTGGAGTTCGTTCCACCCTAGGGTACTGCAATATTAAAAAATAACAGCTATTTTCTACTGCGTTTCTTTCTTTCTTTTTATGGAAAGAATAATATATTACAATGTATTCACTTTACTGTACCTTTTGTTTACTTTTGAGAATGTTTTAATTCTTTCAAATAAATATTTTATTCCAATTCTGGACAAACTTTCTCAAATAAAAGTTTCTCTGCACATGCGGCAAAGTTTTCCTGCTGATCTTCTAGAACAATTCCAAAAAATAAACCCGTTTACATTATGACATTTGTAACATTTGTCAGATTTTATGATATTACACTTTACAATATTTACAGATTACATTTATCACTTAAGGATACACATAGGTGAAAATGCTAATTTACATAAGTATATATATGTATATATATATATATTTCCTTTAAATTTATACCATGCATTATAAATGCAAGTAATAGTGTGTGTACCGAATTCCATTGCAATATCTTCAGTAGACATGAAGTTATTAATTTCTTAAACAATCATTTTAACCATAAACAAGAAACTAATCAAATTAAGCTTAATATTTATTCAAAATAGATGAACAGTGTAGAAAAATTTTGTAAACAGATTTTAGTTTGGTAGCAAAGAATTATTAACTTTGAAAAATTAATTTTGCATACTTTTTCGGTGCTAATCAAATGTAATAATTAATATGCTCAAAAATATTAACATTTCAGAAAAATCACTTCCAACATTTGTTTATTGTACTCTTTAGATTGTACGTTAATTTTTTTAAGCAAATGGAATAAAAACCGTATCGTGTGGAACATTTTGAATCTCCAAAAAAAGTAAAAAAAAAAAAAAGAATACAGAAAACGAGAAAATCAGCTCTGAAGTTTTAAAAGGGCTGCTTATCTACGTGCACAGTGTCTTTTTAAAAGTCATGTGATGCCATCTACGCATCATTGACAGACATATACAGATTACGAAACCAGAACATTGAAAGATAATTGTGAACAAAAATAAAGCAATCAATTTTTATGGATTTTTGTCAATTTTCACCTATGTGAAACTTTAAATACCTAATATATCCAAAGATTCAGACAAATTACAATACGATAGAACGGTTCTTTTTTGTCATTAATTAGATCCGAAGCTATGATCTTCAAACATTTTTAATGCAGGTTTTTCAGATAGCATCTGCTGAAGTTGTAATGGATCACAGATCACATCTTCATAATATTAAGATCGAATCTATTAGAGAGGCACTTCACTAGATTAATACGAGGCAAGTAGCCGCGGTAACTCCGTTACAGAATCTTGATTCCCATTCCGAGTTGCGGCTCTAGTGGTAACGGAGAGGGTTCTTTTCCTCCAGTGCTCAGACCAAGTGACGTAATCTGTTACCCAAATAAGATTACGTATTTCTTCTCTGCAACTAGTTCCCTGAAGCTCAAGGGGTGCCTGACCAGACCTTTCGCCGTAATGAACTATCTGTTAGTGGCTTATAGTGGCTTGTTTTCAGAAAAACGTGGTACACTGAAACTCCATGGAGTGTTACTCCATGCACCAATGCTTTCAGAAAACCTTGGTATACTTTGACCCAAAGTGTTACTCCATGCAGAAAACCTTGGTACATTTTGACTCAAAATGTTACTCCATGCAGAAAACCTTGGTACATTTTGACTCAAAGTGTTGCTCCATGAAGCAAGATTTTCTACACTTTGACTCAAAGTGTTGCTCCATGCAAAAAACCTTGGTACATTTTGACTCAAAGTGTTACTCCATGCACCAAGGGTTTCTATACTTTGACTAAAAGTGTTACTCCATGCACCAAGGTTTTCTACCTTTTAACTCAAAGTGTTGCTGCATACACCAAGGTTTTCATAAAATTTTGGTACAGTTTTACTCAAAGTGTTACTCCATGCACCAAGTTTTCAGAAACCTTGGTACACTTTGACTCAAAATGTTACTCCATGCAGAAAACCTTGGTACATTTTGACTCAAAGTGTTGCTCCATGAAGCAGGATTTTCTACACTTTGACTCAAAGTGTTGCTCCATGCAAAAAACCTTGGTACATTTTGACTCAAAGTGTTACTCCATGCACCAAGGGTTTCTATACTTTGACTAAAAGTGTTGCTCCATGCACCAAGGTTTTCAGAGAATCTTGGTACATTTTTACTTAAAGTGTTACTCCATGTACCAAGTTTTCAGAAAACCTTGGTACGCTTTGACTCAGAGTGTTATTCCATATAGAAAACCTTGGTACACTTTGACTCAAAGTGCTACTCTATGTAGAAAGCCTTGGCACACTTTGACTGAAAGTGTTTCTTCATGCAGAAAGCCTTGGTGCACTTTGACTCAAAGTATTACTCCATGCAGAAAGCCTTGGTGCACTTTGACTCAAAGTATTACTCCATGCAGAAAGCCTTGGTGCACTTTGACTCAAAGTGCTACTCTATGCAGAAAGCCTTGGCACACTTTGACTGAAAGTGTTTCTTCATGCAGAAAGCCTTTGGGCCTCTGACTCAAAGTATTACTCTATGCAGAAAGCCTTGGTACACTTTGACTCAAAGTGCTACTCTATGCAGAAAGCCTTGGCACACTTTGACTGAAAGTGTTTCTTCATGCAGAAAGCCTTGGTGCACTTTGACTCAAAGTATTACTCCATGCAGAAAGCCTTGGTGCACTTTGACTCAAAGTATTACTCCATGCAAAAAACTTTGGAACACTTTGACTCAAAGTGTTACTCCATGCACCTCACTTGGATATAAATAATATGGGGTGTCATGGTTGAAATTTTGGAAATTGTTCAAAGGAAATTTCATTTTCTTTTTGTAGAATAATAATTTGTAGGTTTACACATATATATTTATATTTATTTATATATATATATATTGGCCATTTTTAAATATGAGGTAATTAGGTGAAAGTACTTGCGCACTATAAAATACTCTAAAAGCCTCTGCTTTAAAATATATATTTACTACATACTAGCAGTTCAAATACTACTGAAGGCTACAATTCTCATATTTACACACCTGAAAATCTTACTCTATGTTCTGAAAGCTACAACATACACTGCAGCTAAAGCTGCATTGAGCAATAGTAAAAGGTGTTTCACTCTACATACATAAAGCTCCCTAATGCAGAATAGCGGTCTGCACGGGCTCGGGATTGAAAATAAACACGATCAAACTTAATTCTTCACATTCAACATATGAATTTTGTCATGTAAATATTTATAAACATTAGGCATTTTAATCAAAATCATTATTACCACCTTTAAGAAAGAAAAGAACGAAAACTTTTCCCTTCTAAAGGGAAAATAAAGGTGAAAAACTTAGCTTATCAGAAAAGTTTTGGTTTTTTAGGGTGAGGTTCCCGAATAGCACAATTATAGCAGCATGCACACATCCACTGCAGTAGTAATATTGGTAATAAAATACAAACGTTCGTTTTGGCCAGTTGCGAATAACTTTACAACAGCACGGCAGCTGCAAACTCCACCTCTCTCCGTTCACCCATGCCCAGAATATCTTGGGCAGAATACAATAATACAGGTGGCATGTGGTTCCAACTTGAGTGCATCCTTTACCAGGTCCCCAGCAAGTGAAGAAATTGCCATGCTAGTACCGAAAATCGAACCTGAACCCATTCGCATTGCAGGCAGCAGGGTTTTGTGGACTGATTATATGATAATGATAACTGCAAAATAGTTTTATTTGACGCAGCATTAAATAATTGGGTCCCGTTGGGCCGATTGATAAGAGTATAACCTATTCTCGGCCTCGGGCTCAATCATGGCCTGGCCGGGTCGAGATGGGCACAAGAATTTCAGCTAATGCAGACCTCTAATGCAGAAATTCTATAAGATTTAATGCTTGTTTCGTGAGAAGTGTTAAGAATTTTCCAAACTATTCTACTGAACGCGGTTTAGCAGTATTCTGCTCGGACTATGTCGGCTGCACGAGGAGAGAAAATAAATATTTCGTACTGTATTCACACGGAAAAACAGCCACTCCATTTTTACCACAGAGATAGTAAAACATTCATACATGATACGCCTTGTGGATAATGTACAGAAGAAACTACGGAAACTGCTTGAGAATATAGAAATAGAAAGCATCAATTTATATCTAGAGAGCGCTGCTGAATTATAAATGCACAGCACTGACATTGCGCAAGCTTTGCTGCGGTTTCTAACTGCCATGCGCTCTGAGCGTGTGGCGAAACATTGGCTCAAGTTAGTCCTTAGGGAAAGAACATTCGTAACCCTGAAACATAATACAGTGTGCCATGAGTCTCATGTTCAGAAATACTGGAAGAAAGGTTCATTTTACTATGTTATAGGCCTGTTTTCTTAAACGATGATTCATATAAAAATTCAAGAAACAAAAGATCTGATAGGTCAGCACCTTTGAATTTCTTAATCCAAGGTTACTGCACACGTATGCGTCAGGCCTTATTTATGCCTTGCGATTTAGTGTCGCACGACAACGAATAATGCGGCGCGGCATACTTTTTAGTGGTCTATTTATGCATGCGACGTGTTGTATTGATATTGTTGGGAAATCCGTTCCACCAGTCCATTTTCACATTTGGTTTGACAGCTAAAATGGATCGCTGTGTGTTGCACTACTGCTACAAACTCAGACGTAAAAAAAAAAAAAAAAAAAAAAACGAGAACGGTGTTGGGGTGTACATCCGATAAATAGTGCAAGGATGTTTTGGGGAGGGCTAGTTTTAACACTATGTAACTGGGTATATCATATCGGACGACCAATGAATGAAACTGTTAAGTGGTCAAATGAGTCCGGGGTCCATAGAGTTTAAATTTAACCAATATTCATATTTTGAGATAAGGAGAAAACCCCCCCAAAAAGCCTTATCCGGGTAATTCACCCTAATCGAGATTCGACACGCTATCCCACACCATAGAGGTGGACTAAATTGCTTCTTCTTAGCACGACCCTTGTAACTTTCTGACGCAACATTCCAATTGCACTCCCACTAATGTTTTTAATTATTATATATAATTAATTGAAATTAATTATACTGATTTTTTAAACACCTTAGCCTGGTCTTGACAAACTTTTTAATACAGTCAATTGAAAATTGTAGCAACTGAGCTACAGCCGGGATTTGAACACGACTCTTCCACTCCCCATTGAGCTACTGTAATAACATGCCGGTGAGACTTTGAATTCCATAATTGACTCAAGTTGTTTCCTTGATAGACCACCAAGGGTGAAATGACAATTTCAATGATGACCTGCCATTGCAAGTACTTTAATACTGGGTGCTTATGGATTTCTTAAGGTTTTCTTTTTAACTATTATATATAATTAATTGAAATTAATTATCCTTTTTTTAAAGACCTTAGACTGGTATTGCCAAGATTTTTAATATAGAGCCAACCGAAGAATTCAAAGCTACAGCCGGGATTTGAACACGGTTCTAACCATTAAGCACTGTGACAGCATGGCGGTGGAACATTGAATTCCCCAATTGATTCAAGTTGTTTCCCAGATAGACCACCAAGGCATGTCACTAGAGATGACAATTTCAATGGCGACCTGCCATCGCAAGTAGTTTAATGCTGGGCGCAACTCCTAATACTAATTTCTTCTATAAAATGTTCCGCATCCATACTTGATAAAATTCTGAACGATAAAAATCAGATCACTCCCGCATCACGTGAAAGCACAAGCCGTACTAAAAAATCAAAACTACAGCTCTGGGTTCTCCAAAGTGGTGGCATTGACTTAACTCTCTTGCTCACACAGCGATAACGCGACGTGCATAAACAGGTCCATAACACCCATGTGCTATATAGAGGTCAGAAGATTGTCACAATGTCGTGCGAACTGAGAGACCATGCGACATATATTTGAGGTCGTACGACACTGAATACTGTGCGACTGTCGCGCCGCATGATATCAGTACTTTCATTTAACTCAGTATATGGCTTCTTTCAGATCGCGTCGCATCGTCGTGCGATAAGAAATCGCATGCATAAATGGGACCTTAGTAGCAACCCTTCGCACCAGGAACCAATCTAATGCGAAGGTGGTGTGTTAGTATTGTAAAATGTGCCGAAATACATGTAAGGCCCAAAGATCGTGGAGAGTTAAGTTGTATATGTTAGCTGCAGCTGTTAATTATTATATTATTATTAATATTAATAAAAATACTTATATAATAATTTCAATGAAGTAAAAAGTTACATAACATTCATGACTATTCTTGTAAATATTATTCAACCCAAATGTGAAATTTAAATCTTTTAAATCCAATTTTATACTCTTAAAAATCCTGAAATTCTTTCTTCGGAAACTGTATTATACAATACACAAAATACTTATCACTTCTCTATAATATGATTTATCAAAACAGAATGTTCGTGAAATGTAGAGTAAATAATGTATCTGTTCTGAAAAACTGAAAGAAATGTGCAAGTCATATATAAATCCTCACAAAATAATTTATAACAGTGAGTGCAATATTCCTTTAAATTCATTATATGAATTTAGTATTTCAATGTAGATGCTACTTCGATATTTAACGTAGCACTACAGGAAGAAGGTATGGGCAGAACTTTTAATTTTCAATTCTGATGCCAAATATACTAGGCAAACTCGGAGCTGAACCGCTCCCCACCTGAAGCCAGGGACCTTCTGTCGGTGCAAACTTTATGGGCTTACCAGTTAAACTCCCAAGGAAGTAGTGCCTTTACTTGCGCTAGGAGAAATTATGTGCTACTACGTCAGCTAACTTACATTCATAAAACTTATGAATGTTACAAGTTGACTAATAAACGGAACTGTATTCTTGATTGATTAAATTATATATCGATTACGACTAGGTTTCCAGTACTTCCAAATTTAATTTACTGCCTACTATGCTTGCCGTACAGTCTCTGTTTAAAGAGAAAGTAAAACTGCTATTAGTTCGAGATCATTAAAGGTGTAATTTACATATCTGGATCTCGCACACGATGGAAACTTTTTTTACACTCTAACTTATATCAATTGCAAAAAAATTGAAAAAGTTGTGAATTTTATATTGCATTTGAGTAAGATAGCACTATTTCCTTCTTCTCTTTGGGCTTCACTGTCCAGCAGCATCTCACGTAAAATAGGTGCCTTTTAGTAATTTTACAGCCACTTCAATATATAGTTTTGGTCGACCGGCAGATACTTTCGTAGGTCACAAATGAACGCATTTTTACTGTCTGCTATAACCACTCTGAACGCAGCCCAAACCCACTGTTTCTCTTTTATTCTCATGTACCGAATACTTCGGCATAATTTATCAATTCTTAACCAAAACGCTTTGTGCTGCGGGGAGGAAAAGAAATTACATTATATAAATTGCTAAAAGCATAATCACCACTACTACTTCGAATAACAATAGCAATGGAATTCCATACGTTGCAAAATATTCACTTTAGAATAATCGCAACCAAAAGTAAAACTTTAAAATGTATTAGTGCTACATTTTACATATTTAAGGACGTGCGCTCATTACCTGGACCATTTCTCTTTTGGTAGCACTATAGCATATTATTATGCTTTCAAATATTTGAATTTTCAAAAACCATACCGTGTTCGGTGCGCCACCAAGGGGGAAGATAAGAGCTAAAAGCTTCGCCATACTTCTCGGATAGCTTTCAGAATGCTTCGTTAGCCGAGAGCGGATCCCCTCTCTTTCTCTCCAACCAATCATGCGTCGGCAAGCCGCTTAAGATCACGGCGCGGGGACCCGACTCCATCACAGTATGATAATTATTTTATTACTTATAAAAAATGCAAACCTTAAAAATTACTATTCACACACATTAGTTCTTGCATAATGTTCATAATTTCTGCTTTTATGTTGTCGTCTATGGTGTGGGGATTGTTTCTATAATTTTTATTCTTTAGAGTTTAGCGAATCTGTTATTCTCCTAAATAAAACACGGTTATTTTTATATTCATAAAACGTCTTTGGTTGGAGACAATTATGACTTAAGATAAACTGAATTATCAAAAGCTTACCTTGTTTAATTAATATTATTTCACGGAAAGATGAATATATCACTGATCAGGATACTTACCTGAAACAGAAATACGATTATGTAAGTTACATATACAGTATTCCAATATTTTACTATACATTGTTAAATGAATCAATAAAAAGTATCAATTTCAGTGAAATGAATCATCAGCTGCTCAAAAAATGAAGATCACTTGTTCTGACTGCAAAAGCAGTTTATAACAATTAATAAACTGATATTAACATAAATTAATTTAGAACAGTCCGTGACTTTCCAAAAGCATATCTAGGAAAAATCATTACACAACATAATGCATGTTATCAGTGTTCAAATTCTGAGGCAACACAAAAATCCATATACTTATATAATGAGATACATTTTTGAAAGTGTGAGCAGTCTTAAGAGGGCGTAATCAAATCACATATTCCGAGGCACCGTTGTCTTAACAAATATCTTACAACCACCATACTTTTTCGCTTTGAATTAATAAAATTATATGTGTTATATATGCTAAGTCTGTTTTAGTAAATCGTTTATTACTGCGCAAGTTTGGTGGTATTTTGATGTACAGTGGAGTAAACGGAAACGTGCCGATGTCTCTGGTTTTCTAATAGTGTTTTGTATTTAAAGTTGGCAAATACTCCTTATCTACGTTACACACCAGCCCTGAGTGAGCCAATCTCTTACTAGTTTGAATTCAGCATTAGTCTGTGCTCAAAGTCCTGGATGAGCGGCGAAAGGGGAGGAGTACTGAAATATTTTACCTGAGTGACTAGAAGGCATTCTTCGCACCAGCCTCTAGTTGAGTCCGTCTCTTATTGGTTTGATGTCAGAAGTCTGGCACTCATATATTAACATATGAACACAGTTTGGTTTCAGGCTCAGGGGCGGGGAGTAAAGCAAACATTAAGTGGAGTCTAGAACCGAGTAAGGAGTGGGGCCTGGAAGTGGCGGTTTAGCATTTTCTTACCAACATAAAAATTGGGCATTATATCGGCAGGTTTCCATGCACTCGAATGTACATCGGAAAGATGTTGCTTTGGAGAAGAGAACTGATTCCGTTTTGGCCGAATAGAGCGGAGGTGCGAAACTCGAAAAGAAGGATTGAAGGATAGGAGAAGACATAGGTTCTGCTTCCACAGTCTCCTGGAAGACGATGACCTTTTTATCTTGCGTATAAATGTCAGGGGAGAATTACGGTTTCTCTGACTAATGCACTCCTGTACTTGTTCTTTTGAGATGCAATGGACGGCGTGACTATTAGCAACTGTGTTTCAGCTTTTCACTCCTAATACAGTACCACAAATATAACAGTAAATTAAAAACGGCAGTATATTTACATACTATATTGCAGAGATCTTATTTATAATAGTCCACTCATTGTCGTTTCACAGTTATTGTTCAGAGCACGGAAATTAAGGCTATTTAGATAAGATAAAATACATAAACTTCCATTCTGTTTGTATTAATAATTATAAATGTGTATTAATATTATAAAGATAGAAAATGGTTGACTACATAACGTGCATGTACGGTAATTTCAAAAACCTCTAAATGGGTTTTACAACTCTAACAATTGAAAAGCCAGATTTTCCTGATAGAACATGGTGTTATAAAACACCTAATTTCATTTCATAAATTACTAAAAGGATTAAAAAGATTTACAAACACATTGGAAGTATAAAAGGACATGCTCGCGAAGAATGCCTTGACGTTTACTTGAGAATGCCAAGGAGTAGAAGAAAGAAGCTATTACTGCACAGAATATGCATGTAAAATAAGACAAATGCCGCGTATATTTTATTTCAGATTATGTGTGTGTGTGTGTGTGTGTGGGGAGGGGATAACGATTTAGCAAACGACAAGGTAAAACAAAGGAAAATTGAAATTATTATAACGTTGCAATATCAATGCCAAAATATTTTAATAATGCTTACATAAGAAAGTTCTGCTTGATTTCCTTTGTACTTATGGTGTAATCAACTTTGTTAGCAGGGCATGCCAAAAGATTGTATAAAGATAGAAAATTGGTTTCATTATGAATCATTGAACGGATATTTTTTAATTAACAACTGCTTCCTCTTTTTCTTCTTCACACATGGATTGGGCTATATCCGTTTCAGTTTCACATCTGCTCTCTCCAACGCTTCTTTGGGCTTAGAGCCAATTTGTGTTCTCCGGACTTATAGTTAAAACTTGTTTAGAATACATTTTTGCCTACAGTCTTGTATTAGTTGGTATATTGGTTTAACTGCTAGCTCTTCTCTTATTTCCTCGTTACGAATATGTTCTTCTCTTGTACATCTCTTCATTGCGCATAAGAATCTCATTTCTACTGCTAGATGGCTGCTTTTATCTTTTGCTATAGGAGTCCTTACCTCGCTTTCATAGAGTATTACTGGTAGAGTCATTATTGAATAAAATCTAAATGTTGTCAGAAGGATGGTCAATGAGAAGCAAGGGATGACCTGGGGAGGTGAAGTACGGTGGGGATTTCGTGTACCCCAAGCCGCTATGGTAGCCGTGAAGGATCTTCAGGTTTCTGTAGAAAATGATCTAGGCTAATTAATAACTCAGAAGGTTATTTTTCGTGATGCTTACAGACTATGTGTCTTTTCCAAAGAGGTTAACTAGGTGGCCTGGGAATCCGGGATCCACATATTCACCAGCTTCACCTCTATTTCGTTATATACGAATATGTTGAGGCTTTCTGTGTTATTTGTAAACTGTATACATTGTATGTTATTAAATAACTGCGCTAATAAGCTACTCGACCAATCCGATCAATGATTGTTCCACAATCAAAAGATACCTTTAGGTTATACTCGTACACCACTTCCAGAATATGGAAGGCTGTAGGGGGAGGTTAAGGAAGAAAAACCTTCCGCCGATGTTTCACATTGTTTTGCATGAATATCTGGGGATATTTCATCTGATATTAGGAATAGCCGTGTCTGTATAAAGTTGCAATTGTTAGAGGTAAAGGGAAGGATTGAACATAAAAATTGTCTAGATCATAATTTCATAAAGACGGAGGTAGATAAATTAAATGAATTCGTCATTCGAGCTTAAAAAGCTACCCATGTATCATCGGAAACCCAGGCTAGTACTTGTAAAAAGAGCTTAAACATCGTCTTGTTAAACAGAAGGATAAAACGGCAATCAATCCTTGATGAAACGCACGGGTCGTGAGAAGCAGATAAATGTGTATCTTACACCTCAATAATAGGAAGATTTTGGCGTTTAAAAAGTTACGTGAACATTTCACTCAACAGCGCAAGCAAGTGCTTGAAAATTCATTATCTCACTTTAGTTTGTTATAGTATTATTTATAATTTATGACATTACAAACGCTATGAGTAGTGCGAATCGTTGAGTAAATCAACAATAAAGGGTTTACAAATAAGGGACTAATTGCGAGGCGAGAAATTCCCTTGTGATCGTTTATGAAAGGAGTCTGATTTAAATACAACATGAATAAATTACCACAAAGAAAGTCTCGGACTGTAGAGGGTGAAAGCTTGGCAACGGAACCGAATATCACTCGCTGTAATCCCGTAAAATAATAATAAGTAATCAATACCTAGAAAGCTTCAACTTCCACGAGCAAGGGATGAAGTGAGGAAACCACAGGAGGCTAAAGTCCCCAGGCAAACATGCCAAAGAGACGCGTCGAAATCCCTTACAGTTCCTAGCCTGAAGATTAATCCTACTTCTGGAGCCAGGAGGAATGGAGATGGACATACGCAGCATCTGTTCGGTACTGCCATACGCCACGGAACCTAAAACACCTGAAAGTTGAGAAGGAAACGGAAGGACACGAGAGAAAATAAATCCTGATAGATACGAAGCCATCAAAACATTCGCCTACCGATCAGATAAAACCACGAAAAACGCAAGATCAGAGTGGACGGTCGATAGGAACGGAACCCGGGACCTCTCGAATGCGAGCCTCACATGTTACTGCGGAGTCAACTCGCTTGGTTAAGTAAGTATAATCTTAAATGTTATTTACCCTTAACTGAAAGAATTAATAAATGGAAATTATGCAATGTTTTTGTGCAAGCCCTCCCGTAGACTTTACACTTCATAAACTACGGGGGAAAATAAACAAACAAACAAACAATCTATGTGCCTGAAATGTTATATTGAGTTTGTTTGTTTTGTTAATAAAAGGAACTTCCACAATTTCCACTTAATAGGTGTAAAATGGTCATATCTACAATTTGTATTAGGTCATATTGATTAGAAATTCCTTTAAACAGGGAAGAGGTTTCCCTCTGGTCCACTAAAAAAAGGACCTCCATTTATTTCCAAGTTAGCAAATATCTTTTCTCCGCTCTCTTCCGTTGAAGATCGATTCTAATTAGCAGACTAAACTTGGCTTTGATATAGGACTGCAGTTGAATACCCCGTTAATATTACTCAAATTGTTAAACCATGTACATCCAGAGATCCGTTAACCACCTTTGACACAAATACATAAAAGTATACACATGCATTCGGGAACGTCATTCACAAGGGAACAGATAATACGAACAGAGGGAATATTTTGAATCTCATCCAAAAACACTCATAGAGAGTCGCTTCGATCGAAATCGATCTATTTTTATTTTCTCTACCGCGTACGTAGTAGGTAGAAGAGATATTGCATTCCACTCAAAATTCGATACCAACATTTCACTGAAACTACATATTTTGAGGATCCTAAACGCAAAACACCAATTTTAGAAAAAATTCCATGTGTGTGTGTGTGTCTGTGAACAGAATAACTCATAAACGAAAGTAAGATAATTACCATACTTGATATTTAGATTCCAAAGATAAAACACGAAGATTTTCAAGGAAATTCCCCGAACCTCTTACATGGAACAATTTTCGAAACGTTTTATTTTCTAAAAATGGGCTCTAACGATTTTGATTAAAATAGCTTATATTAAAGATACTTTAATGACAAATAAAATGTATATTTAGAATTTTCTGTCTAAGAAGTCCACTTCATTGGGAAGGAATGTTGCATAATCTTGTATAACTGGTAAACGTTAAGCTTCAGACGGAAAAATACTACACAACGAACGTAGATTTCTTTAAAACACAAAATTTATTTCAAATAACTTTTTGTAGCATCTGTCACTTCCGAGATATTGGTTATTAATGGTTCAATTGTTCAATACTTAGCCATTATTTTTAAGTCCTGCTAACTTTTGGTTGTTCCTGGGATGTCAAGGAAAGAGTATGGAATTATAAGGCAGCATTTAGCGTCCAGTTCTTAAATACTTGACTATAGCTGTTCCCTTTGTATCCATAACGAAATGTGTAATGTAGCGATTTCTGCAAAGGTTTATATGCATTAAAATGTAGTAGATAGGAAAATAAAAGTTTCTTATGAATAACCTGTATAGCCACTAACCAGTGATAAAGGGTAAAGAAAGTCATGTCTTCGAGTTTTATATGCCTTTGGAAATGGATATTTACAGCAAAATGTAATTAATTTTCGGGGGAGTGATTGAAAGGCGAGGTAGGCGTACTCCCTGTTTTGTTTTTAGCAATTGCAGTTAAGATCATATAAAACATTCAGTTCTAAAGTTTCAATCCTATCGCACACTTCGTAATATGCCTGGAAAAATTACAATGCTATGCGAAATAGTATTGATAGTATAGGGTTTTTAATCTTCCCTGAAGCATCTATACTGGGCGTCTTTTGCTCTAGAATACTATGTTATGTGAATTATGGAAAAATTCTTGAACAAGCCCCACGCCCCAAAAAAAGATGTCTGATTGTGTAGTTTCTCTACGCTCTAGCGCTTATTAGAAGATATACAAATTATTCTTACGAAAGTTTATTTCCCTATCTTCATTTCAATGAGATAAAACATTCCGGAAATAGCTACATTACAAATTTCATTATAGATGCAAAGAGAATAGAGATAGTCAAATGTTTAACAACTGGACGTTATATGCTGGCCTTAAAATTCCATACTATTTGCATGATATTGCGAGAAACAACTGGATGTCGACAGGACTTTAAAGCATGACCAAGAAATGAACAATTGCAACGTTAAATAATGGATATCTCAGAAATGGCTTATGTCACAAAAAACTTATTTGAAATAAATTGTGCATTTTAAAGACATTTACATTCTCTGTGTGGTACGTTTTCGTCCATCGCTTAACGTTTACCAAACACAAGATTATAAAAAATTCCTTCCGAATGAAGAGGGTTTCACACGCTATTCCCAGAAAATTCAAAATATACATTTTATTTGTAATATAAATATCTTTGTCATATCAAAGTGTTAGAACATTTTTTTTAGAAAAACAAGAAATTAAAAGAATATTCCATGTAAAGCGTACTCTGGGGTGAGAGTGTTTTCTTGAAAATCTTCATGTGGCGTTTGGTACTGGTACTAGTACTGAACCTTAATACCAAGTCTGGTATTTATTTGACATTTCGTTTTTGAATTATGCTGCTCACAACACACACACACACTCACACACAAGGACCTTTTATTATTCAGGGAGTCTTAAAACATGTATTTATGCTGAAATCTCGGCATCGAATTTTTGATCGGAATGAAATACCTTCTTTATCTATTATGTACATGGTAGAGAAAGTAAACAGAAAGAAGCAAATTAATAATAATAATAATAATAATAATAATAATAATAATAATAATAATAATTGTATAGCAAGTAAAAATAGGAACATGCAAAGTGAGGCAGTATTTTTAACACTTAAACGACTTCAGTCTAATTATATAATATATACATTTTAGCAGCCCGTCTTAAAGCAATATGTGTGTGCAATAATGTATAAAATGTGTATACTACAGTCATTGTTTATGTTTATATTATTGTATACATGTGTAATCATGTTATGTGAATGTATTACATAATTTAATAATGTAGGAGCTGTGAGGATAATAGGTTAAAAGTTGCTAACAATGAAGTAACCTTGAGGCAATAATGAATTTGAAAGTTTAACAATACTACTTGTAATTCTTGGAAGCAATAATGAAATATTTGTGATAGTTTATAAAATAGACAATCAACAACCAGAAAAAGCTTTAGTTAAGTGAAGGTATTCTATTGGAGCAGGATTAGCCAATCAGAAACTGATATATAGCAAACTTTACAAATTCAGAAGTCAGCTGGATGTAGACAGTGTTCCTAACCGGACGCGAGATGCGTCCTCCAGAAATTTAATACATATTCAGTGTAAGACGAAAAATAATTTACGTCTTAAAAAGTGGAAGTAATTAATAAAAAAATCTCCCAGCTCTTTCTCTCTATATATATCAGTGAAGTGTTATTTAAATCGTGTCAAGCATTAATAAATAAAGTGAAGTAAAATTATTATCTGTGTAAGCCTACATTCTTCAGTCGTACCACTCCCAGCTAAGACATTCATGTCTCTAAAAAGAAGTATAAATACTGACGCAGCCGAGGCAAACATAAATATATAATATTTAAATAAACAGTCAAAAATTACAAAGTTAATATTTTTAAAACATTTTTGGGGCAAAGGCCACTGGAAAGTACATTTACAGCGAAGGCTACCGGAAACATTTTACCATACGTGCGGTTGCAACTACTTCAAGTTCGGCTCCCCAACATAAGAACTAAAATACAACTCCTACTTCAAATCGGCTTTCCATACGTAGCAGCAATTTAAAATTCTTCAAATGAAACATAGCTGGTTATACCAGTACCGGTCCCTCAAGGAATAAAATTCCCGCCTAGTAATTGATAACTATTTCAAAGCGAAATGTGTAACTTAAGTAGTAAAACCAGGGAGTGTTTTCTGTTAATTTCTCATGGCAGAGCTACAGATCTTCAATAACATGACATGACCAGGGAACAGAGGGGGCACCTGCATCTCGATCCAACGTTGATCTTTTGTGCTTACCACCCCGAGGAAGAGGGTGAGGTGAAGGAGACTATAGGCTGCAGGCAGGCCGGCCGACAGAGACGCGCATATGTCGCTAATGATTCCAAAATTGATGCCCCGGTCGCATCACGGGATGGTAAGAGAAGGTTTCCCTTGGCGGACCTGAGGCGACTCGGAGAGGGCGACAACTTGCAGGACAGAGAAGCACTTTCCAATGAGTTAACATCTGCACCATGTGTCCGACACCGACGATACCAAGCAAGGTAGCGCCGTGGTAACCTGTGCAACTCGCATTCGGGAGGTGCAGTGTTCGATCTCCGGCGATCGCCTACTCTGATAAACGGGTTTTTCGTGGTTTCATGAGGTAGTTGACCTACTACAACTCTCCTGCCCCCATTTCCTGTACCCATCATCTTCCTTGTCACCTGGTTCAGGATTGTAGGACAAAGCGACGGTGTTCGGCGGGTTGCAATTGGACGGTGGCTGTGCGCTCTGTGGAATTTACATCCTGACGTCATCAAAGACTGCTGGAAGCCGCCTATGGATGCCTTCGGACGGGGGCTCCTTCGGGAATTTCCAGAGGTTCGAGGCCCAATAGAGTGGGTTCGGGCAACGTTGAAGGTGTTCAATCTGGAAGCCTTAGGGACCCCGTCTGGACTTTGCATCCAGATCTGACCACCCTTCGGATCTCTCCCCCCATTCCTCCCTACGGGGGATCGCGCTAGAAGCTCAAGGGGCCGACTGGCCTGGTACGTATTCTGCTCCGTTTTTGGGGGCCCCTTCCGTTCGTCAATACCCTTACCTTCAACGTCGACCAACACTTCAGAGTCCCTATACTTACCGAAAACATGAAAGGAGAAGCAAAAAGATAGGAAATGAGGAAAGGGAAATCCGTGGTAGAAGAGTAACAACGCCCATTTGCCTTGCCAAACAGGGAAAACCACGAAAAACCGATGGTCAGAGTGGTCGGTCTCAGGAATCGAATCCAGGACCTCCCGAATGCGAACTTCGTACGTTACTGAGGAGGTATCTCCTCGGTCAATATATAACATAATAAACGTGAAAATCATCATTTGAAACCGCCCAAAACTCTCCAGTGGCAAAAGATGTAAGTGATTAATAAAGTGGATAATTCTTTGTCCAAATCCCTGCCAGCTGAATACAATGATATCCACAAACCGAACTCGCCTTATTAAGTTAATATAGCTCTCCAAAATCTTTAAGTTTAAATACATCTTTCTCTTTCCTGATCTATGGCAAGTACTACTTGGCTTTACGTTTAGGTAATTGTGTTTTTATTTTTCTTGTTTTAAAACTTTGCTGGGAAAGCAACCAGAAAAGAGAAGCAAAGAAACGACCATTCTTTGGGATTAGTCTTGTATTATATGCGAGATAAGGAGCTGAATCCTTTGTTTCGCCAAATAAGAAAACATGAGATCCTGGTATATTAGAATGAAGATGTGCCGCGCACACAGCTATAAGGGTTTTTAAATAGGGTTGGCTATCCAGTCCAATCCTCCTCCCTCGAACCATTAACCTATCCCAACGTCCAACCATTCTGTTCACCCAGTAAATCAACTGCTACTCTCTCCATTTCTGTACTTCATAATAAGTCATTTTACTTGCTGTTAGCTCCAAAACACTTATTAGAAAACCAGAATAAAATTTTGCTTAAGTACTTAATGGTTCTATGTAAACATGAACAACTCATTTTTAATTCAGTTCTGTTCGATTTAATTGGTGTTACTTAAATTAAATGACTATGATAAAAGTGCGTACTAATATTCCAAACGTTCACATTCTTTTTCCTTTATTTTGATTCATGAAACTATGTTATAATATCGCTGCACTCCACTCATTTGGTTAACTTTCAACTTATCCAATTTCTATGTCACTTATCTCATAGAGCTTTGGGAGCCACAGATAATTAATTATTCTCTAATGAAACAGCTTCCATGTTCAACCGTTGTTTGTGTTTGCAGCTGACATAAATCCGTTCTATGTGAATTCTGGTTCACGTAGAAATATTTTTTCACTACCTGTCTCTTAATGGCTTTGACTGTTCTTTGGTGCAGCATTAGTAATGCAATAGTCCTATTTAGAATAGGGTACAATTTTGGTATGTAGCGCGCGTGCGCGCACACGCACACACACGCACATTGGACAGTCCCTCAGATAGAAAAAATAAAACGTTCACAACATAGATCTTAGTATGCTTTGATGTAAAACTTAACTGTAGTTTGTAGTTGCATGGCGATGGCCATAGCGATGAGATTCTCTTCTTTGTTCTCAGGGATGTTGCTTGCAGAAAGGAACTGTTATAAATTATCGTAAATAAATACACGATGTGTTTGATTTCAGTTTAACTGTATTTTGTACTTTGAAATTATATATATCGAGCGAGGCGGCGTCGCAGCAACGTGTGTGGCTTGCATACCGGAGGTCCCGGGACCGACCAACCTGACCGAAGCTTTTTTTTGCGTTATTCCTCGGTCTCCAGGCGAACACTCAGATAATTTGATCCGCAAATTTTCCTATCATCCTTTTCATCACTACATTTCATTTCCTTCTTCTTCACCGTCATACCAGGCACTGGGCTGTTCACCCATCCTGAATATGCTGTGATCCAAGAGTTTGCTTGCTCCTCAACAGACTAGTGACCCAAGAAATTGGATTGTAAGTCCGTGCGGACGTAAGTCCTACAAAGAGGAGAGTAATCGTTTGAAAAGAAGATGAATTATATATACAAAAGAATTACCATCTGTAGCAATCTTGATGTAGTGACATTATTTGCGTGTTGAAGTTAATTTATATTTTGCTCATGGAGATCTAAAATCGTTATTAAATTCAAATGGTCTCATTGCTGTTTCATCAAGTATTTAGACATACATGTTTTATTTTATTCAACTGAAGCATATGTATTTAAATTTTAAAATGGACCCTTTTCGAGAAGAATACTTCAGTATTTATGATGATACTTGGAATGAAGTCACGAAGTAAAACATACGTAAGGCGGTATTATTACTTCATCATCATTAGTATAATTTACTCCTAAAAAATTACAAACTGTGGAACATTTTGGACGTACTCTCTTGTACATATATGCACTAGGTGGCCCAACCGCGCCATAGTTGACGTGTGCAAACAATCTTCATGAATTAAAAGTGTTGCACAACTCAACAGGGCAATTTCAAGCAAACACAGGTCAGTGGGGAACTGGCGCATTAGCGCCCAAAACACATTACCACCACCTCACCACCACCAAATAACCTAAAGCTTATACACGGCCATACAGCTGCTACATGCAGACGTTGGAACATGGCATCAACCAACATGTGCAGAATTTCGAACATTTATTCAAGGAGTGAAGTCAGCATAACAGAACCGATAGATGATGATTCTGATGATGATGATGATGATAATAATAATATTTACAATAGCAAGTGTAAAATGTTCAGTGAAACACTATGTACTCTCATATTTTTTGCTTATAGACCGTAATGTTAGAGAAGAGCAGCGTAAACACATTTAAAGAATAGCTATGTATAGATCAAATACAGACATTTTAATTATTTTTCAGTCTAAAAAGAGAGTTTATTTTGATCGAAAATAAAACCAGTGTAACCGAAGTGGAAACTATCTTTTAGTCTATTTTTGTCTATCATCACGGACTGTACACACTATTGCAAGCCTGGGAAGTGCCTCTGAATAAGCGGATCCGCTCATCGTCTTTGCTGATAAGCAAGAGGAGTAATAGAAACTCGGCTTGCCCCGTAGCACAGTCGGTAGAGCACCTGTTTGCACTGCGAGGGATCTCAGGTTTGATTCCCGGCTGGAGGATGAGAATTTTTCTCTAGTGAAGATTATTCCCTATCCTCCCCAGAGTCTGAAAGTATGAATGAGAGTGTGATTGTCTGTGATCTAATGATTAAAGCCCAAAGTTTACTAGAAAACCAACGGCAATCAAATACGGGTTAATACTTATAGGCAATAATATGTTCCAAAGGAAAGGCCGGCGATAAGTGTTTAAAGGTAGGGTGTAATTGGAACTTTAAATAAATAATAAAAAATCTCGCTCATGCTAATTCGCTAGTTCCCCACTGACCTGTGTTTACTTGGAATTGTCCCGTTGAGTTCCGCAACTCTTTTAACGCACGAAGGGATATCTACACACTTGAAATACCGCGCGTTTGGGCCACCTAGTATACTTCATAACAGCAATTGACACGTTTTTAGTTTGTATTTAACCTACTATCTCTCCTGAATATCGAACAAACTGTACAAACGCAGGAAACTTTGATCAAATTTCTGGACCTTGCGAGTGAGAGTAAATTAAAATTAGGTTAAATGGAATAAAATAAGCTTCAAATAGATTCCTATCATGTAGCTGAAAGGTAGATGGTTTTCTAAAAATTTTGTTTCAGCACCAGTTCGGAAAACAAGCTTTCTCTTGAGAGCCAATTCGGGTACACAGCGCTTTAAAAATATCACGCACAAAGTTTTCATAATTGTAGAATACCACGCAATAAATATGTACTGCCCTAACCATCTTTATCATCATACCTCATTATATGAATTATGGCCCGTTCACGACGAAAATTACGCATAAGTATAATGCAAACCTAAACCTATATGCTAGGGCTTTCGATAAGTCCTTCGAAAATTCCTGAGAGGGCGCTTTTAGCATCGAAAAAGGTTTGCTTTCAGTAAGGGTCATCCTCCATTAGACTGCGGTTAAAGTTTCAGCCATATTCATCCCGTGGTTTCGTTGTCATATGAGATTGAAGCATACATGTTTATATTTTGGAAAGATAGCAAAAAACAAATGAAGAAGAAAAAACAAGAAAATGAGTTTCGTGCGGTCATTAAACACTTCTATTTAAAAGACTTAAAAAGAGATGAAAGCCAAGTTGGATGAAATTCATGGCACATCTGCTGTTTACAGTTGGGTAAATGAGTAACAAACGTGCATACATCCACAAATGATGAACATCGTTCGGACATCCAGTGGAAGCGACTTCCTCCGAAATAATTGAGAAAATCCACGATATGGTTTTCAGTATTCGACGAATCAAAGTTCGCGATATAGTTGAGACCACGGACATATCACAAAATATAGTGTTGGCATTTGGCATTTGAGTCTCAAAAATCCCGACAAGTTGGGTGCCACGTTTACTCTCAGTGGAGAATAAACGCAATCGTGTGATCGATTCGGTTTGGCGCTTTTCCGCCACAATCCTAACGAGCTACTGCGTCGATACATAACTGTGGACGAAACACGGATACACTACTATTCTCCAGACACAAAGAAACAGTCAAAACAGCTGGTTTTTAAAGGCGAACCAGATGCGAAGAAAGTGAATCAGTGAAATCGGCAGACAAGGTGATAGCCGTGGTTTTTTGGGATGCGCGCGGAATCATTTACATACATTATTTGCAGAAAGAAATGACGAACGACAGATGGAAAGTATTATTCGTCGTCATTGCACCGGTTGAGCGAAGAACTCAAGATGAAACGTGCTCATGTGGTAAAGAAAATATTCTCTTCCATCAAGACAATCCTCGGCTGCACCATGCGCACTTTCGATGGCGAAAATTATGGAATTAAAGATCTAATTACTACAAAATCCACTATATTCGCCAGCTTTGGTCCGCAAGTGACTTTTCTTTTTATTTCCAAGCTTGAAAAAATGGCTCGGCGGAAGACGATTCACGTCGAAATGAGAAGGTCATCTCCAAAACATATGCCTATTTGGTGAATCTTCCGAAACATTTAGGGACAGCTTAAAAATTTAGAAGAACGCTGAGAAGAGAAGCTCACAAATTCCAAGTTTTCAGTTTATAGCTACGTCAAATACAAGTAGACAATCAGAGAACGATTCTCATCAGATGATTATTCTGCCATTTCAATTAAGACTGTCGCTATGTGTTACTCACTAACTGCCTTTCTGTTTAAGATCACGAGCCAGAAATCACTGGGATATCTATAAAAATACCGAAAAAACAAATTATTATGATAGGGAATGCTGTTTGGTGAATGTAACGTGTAGCCAGCCCTTGTTCATTTTTATTTTTGTATATAAGCTCTTTTGTCGTGTATACTGTCGGTGTCGCTTCGCAGGCCGCCATATCTGCTCATGCTCTCTTGCGAATGACTGCTGTTTATGTCTGAGTTTGTCATTGGGAATCACAATAGTCACGTTAAGTTTATGCTTACGTTTTATGCCGTTATGTTATTGCTTACTATTAATTGTGAATAGCCGCTTAAGGTGTGCAAGCTTTAATAGTTTAATGTTAACAGCATCTCTATTGGTTCCGTTATTATTTACAGGAATATATAAATAATTAAGTTAAGAAATTATAATAAGAGAAAGAAACAATTGCAATAAATAATTTCTATACCTATATTAAATCAACATAATGTAATAAGCCTGAATTGAGAGATTTGTCTAGAGAAAAAAGTCATTAGCGAGTCGTGTTAAGAATTAGGCATAAAGTTTCCTGGAGTGCAGTAAAACCTAATCGCATTCCAGGAATTCTGTACATTCGCACAGACACGTAATCCTATTCTGTAAATTAGGAGATTCTTAAGTTATTGAAAGGGGCTTCTTAGAGAGGCACTTACGCCCTAGTAACAGTTCAGAGACACATACATAAGACTTTTATGATTGGGACGCGTATGAAATAACGTTGGTGGAAGTAGGATATGTAAGTGGAGCTTTAGTTAATACAAGAGCATGCATTCTAAATCAGAGAGACTGTCTCTTGAGGCTTATTCAGTTAATTATGTGTCTTACTTGTGAGTAATTTAAGCGCTCAGTGACGGCTTGTGTTGGAAAGATTTAGCGGCTATTGCGAGGGATCATTCCGAGTAGCATTTTAGCGACTCACGTCAACTTACGCTTTTAGTTTCTTCTATTGCAGAAACAGTTACTTCAAACCATAAAATTGATACTAAAAAGTTAGCAGGTAAAACAATTCAATTTCTATAGTTTTGAATGCTACGATTCATAATCAGTTTATTTTTTATCACCAAACGCTCGGCAACTGGCTTCAATAGCTCAAGTATTAGGTCACATTAAACTTCTCAGTCAAATTAAACTGGTGTTATCCTTTCAAAACACGCCACGCATTCCCTGAAAGAAGATCGTAGACAACCACTGTAGCAGCTGGCAGCAGAATCAACCAAATATATTGCAGCAAAGGGTACGGTTTCAAAAAGTGAAGACCATCGCCCGGCTTCACTATGACCTATGATCAGGAAACGGAGGAGAAACCTCGCACCAAGACCCAATGTGGATCTTTTGTGCTTACCACCCCCTGGAGAAATGGATGAGGTGAAGGAACCGCAGGAGGCTATAACCCGCAGGAAGTCGACCAACAAAGAAGCGCAGAAGTCCCAACCATTCTAAGCCGGTCACACCGGCGGGCTGCTTGGAGAGGGTTTCCTCTGGTGGTATCTGGGAGAACTCGATTCATCGGAGGCGGCTCAGAGAATGCTACCAAGAACTACTTTCCAACTAGCAAGCATCTATGCCATCTGTCCGACATCGACCGACAGTGTACATGAAATAGGAAGTGAAATGATAGGAAATGCGGGAAAGAAAATTTGTGGTAAAAGATAAACTACCACAGCAGTCACCTTGCCATCCAGGGAAAACCATGATAAACCCACTGCCAGTGTGACCGGACCCAGGACCTTTCGAATACGAGCCTTGCATGTTAAGGCGGATCCGAAGCCGGTTCTAAAAAACCGTCCATTTGCAAACCCATGTGAGAGATTCAGGTAATGTTACACATTTGCATTTTATGGACCACCGATCATAATCACTATTTAACGTGTGCGCTTAGCTTCCCTTCTATACGCAGCCTTCACTGCCCGCAGAAATTTCATCTCTACTGCTTCCATTCTATTCATATCTCTCTTGCGGTGAGTCCATGTTTCACGTCCACATAAAGGCTGCGGTAAAGCCATAACGTTATAAAATATTAACATCCGCTGCTGTATTTATTCTCCTCTTTGGCTTAAGCGAGGTTTTTATCTATTTAGATGCTAGCGAAAATAATTGCGGTGAAGCTACTGATGGCAGCAGTTGGGAAATTAAACTTTGATAAAAAGGATGTGAACACGAAAGAAGGACGAAAAGAAGCGCGGAGCATCTGGATGCCTGTGGGCCGCATGTAGTAAAAAGAGATGTTAACACCATTTAACAATTTACTTTAGCTGTAGTTTTGCGCTCGTAGTTGTCACAATGTCACCTTCGATACATTTAGAAGATTGTGATGATTTTGTTTCAAAATTAAACTGAGTTTTATTTATGGACGCTCTTTAACTGCTGTGGTCCTTAGCGTCCCATTCTATATTGGGCGTGAAATATCGGTAATTTTACTCAGAGGCCTCTTTTATCAGGCTTGAGGTTATTTTACGTGTCGTAAATCTACGATACGGTACCATGGGCCTTACTTCCCTTCCAGAGGAAGCCATGCTAAGGATTTTTACACCGAAAAAAATCCATCGCCTTCCGCCAGGTTTGATCCAACGACCTGGGGCATTAGAGACTAGCATAATGACTACTATGCCACGGATGATTTTGTTTCATCATCCAATTAACCTCAATTCAAGAGAGATTCGGATTCGATATATTGCATTTTCATTCAATATCTTAATAATCTGTTAATGTTGATTTTAAAATCTTAGAATAATTCAGTTTCTAACTATTAAATCATAATAAGCTTTCTTGGCTTTATTGTTTTAAGAAGCCTGATTCTTTAAAAAGTTGCCAAAATTTAGGAAAATGAATTTTAGTGTTAGTTAAACACTACAAACCTAATGTAGTTCTATGTAGCTTTTATAGCTCTACGACATTTAAAAGTATGTCATATAGCGATTTAAATGTCTACCTGTAAGCCTTGCTTTCTATAAAATTGTAGTCAAAATAATACGTGTTGCCAACATTAAAGATGATAAATCATTCAAGAGAGGCCTAAGGAATCTAAATACTAAATTAACTCCAGAGGACCAAAGAAGATGATGGAAGGCCTGTATATTATGACCGCCCGCGCTGTTTCCTACAGACCGGCCGCGAGCGCCTTCCGGCTCATCTACCTGACCGCGGGTTAGACTAATGGCCGGTCCCCCTGCAGAATAATGG
Source organism: Deroplatys truncata (assembly GCA_030765065.1). Taxonomy (NCBI): domain Eukaryota; kingdom Metazoa; phylum Arthropoda; class Insecta; order Mantodea; family Mantidae; genus Deroplatys; species Deroplatys truncata. The sequence goes on from CM060981.1 coordinate 241,261,403, forward strand.
GCTTGCGGAACAATAGCCATTATGTGCCGTTTATCTGTTCCGGGACATTCGTTTCGGCATGTTCTAGTATGTTCCCTGTCTAGAAAGTTATTTGTATGCGGGGCATATATAAGGGACTGCTCTTGCTCGAACAGTTCAGTTATGCTAGCAAGAAGTGACAAAGTGAAAAGTGGATAGTGCCAGTATAGTTCAACACTTCAGTTGTGATTTGATTCCACGTATCAGTTGTGTGCCAGAAGTGACTCAAGTGTAAGACTTTGAGCCCTAAGTGATAAATAAAGTGTGCTTCATAGGAACCGGTATTCTCATTTGTTACAATGTGCACTAAGTGGTTTTTAACAGCATAAAGTCATAGAGTTGTTTTAAGGCTATAAATTTTAAACTCCCTTTTCTGTTTTCATTTGTCGCAAATTCTCGCTTTCAAAGTGTTCTACAGGTGGTACTTTTTGGTTTAAATACATGAAATTTTGCATACTCCTTGTTAACGACAGAATAAAGGAATGGTGAAATCAAGTTTTGATAACATGCTTAATTGCGACGCTATTAAACAACATTCATACTGAGTAAACTTTTAACCAAAACGTTGTCTCATATTTAACATTTATTTTTTCACAAACGAATGAGATAATTAAAAAATATATATCTGCAATTTATTAATATAGTATTAAAGAGTTAATTATTCAAATATTACTTTTTCAAAAATTAATTACATATGCGGAGCAATTTTTCAAATTATTAAGGTATATACTATAAAAATTAATATCTCTAGAACTAATTTAAGAAGTGCAAGAAATGTGGTCTAAATATTATTAAAATAGTATTAAATTTTGAAATGAATCGAGCAGAAATTGTATACTTTTTAAATTTCACCGACGGGTACTCTTAAACAATATCAGCTCGTGCAGCAAACGTATTTATTCGAAACGTTTTTATTCACTTTTGCAAGTAAGTTCCTTTCCAGAAATAAAAAATATAGAAAACAATATAAAGCATGTTTAGAAAAACATCCACGTGTGTGTGTCTGTGAATAGCATTGCCCCCCCAAAAAAAGAAACGAAAAGTCGAATAAACACCCAACTTGATATTTAGGTTCAGTAATTTCCAAGGTTAGGACACAAGATTTTCAAGAAAATCCTTCATCACAACTACCGATCACATGGAAGATTTTTCGAATTTTTTTATTTTCCAAAGACTTTGATTAAAACATCATATATTAAGGATATTTACATTAGAAATGAAATGTATATCATCAATTTTCTGGGAATAGCCTTTGAAGTCCTCTTCATTCGGAAGGAATGTTGCACAGTCTTGTATAACTTGTAAACTTTAAGCGATAAACGAAAACGTACAACACAAGAAATGTAGACACAATTTATGTCAAATACCTTTTATTTATTTTTTTTCGTGGTGTCGGTAATTTACGAAATATCTGATATTAATAGTTCGAATTGTTCTCATTCTCTTAAAGTGCTGTCAACATTCAGTTGTTTCTAGGGATTGATGGGAGCAGATGAAATTTTAAGGTCAGCGTATAGGGTCACATTCTTAAACTGACAAATATGTAGAATATTGAGTAGAGAAATATGAGTGAACGTATCACATCAGTTTTCTATGTAGTAAGATTTTGTCTATCTCTTATGGTTTACCAGTTATTCAAACACCATTCAGAATGAAGAGAACTTCAGAGGCTATTCCCAGAAAGTTCTAAATATTCAGTTCATTTGCAATGAATGTATCTTAAACCTAAGGTGTTGTAATCACAATCGATATAGCTATTTTTGATAAAATCGAAATTTTCGAAAATGTGTCCATGCATGGGGATTTTGGAGTGAGGGGATTCTCTTGAAAATCTTCTTGTCGCATTCTTTGACTTGAACTTAAACGGCAGTTTAAAACAATTGATAGCTTATATAATCAAACACGATAATATAATCTTTGAGATCGTATACAAACAAATATGGGGGTGTCATCTAAAAATGTTTTGATGACGTCACAACTTCCACAACAATGACCAGAGTGTTTTGTTTCTGAGAAAACGTGTTTTTTTTAAAATATATTCTTGACATGTCCAAGCGTTTTATTGAAAGCTTTTCTACATAGCTGTAGCAGAACATATGCGTGACCTTTGGAAGCACTATATACTTCTATTAAAAGGTTTTCTATTCCAGAAATTTATAAACTTCTATAGACTTAGAATAAGGGTTACTCAGATATTTTATTCTGCTTAAATGCAGCCATTGCAGTATTTGAAGAAATCCCAACTTAAGAAATAAATATTATTTGTATTTACGTTCATAAATCACTTTAAGAAAATAATTCCATATGTTATATTTGCGTGTAACATTCGCACTGTCTCTATCCACTATTCCGCAATTATATATTGCAATACAATTGCGATAATTGGAGAACTAAGAAGAGTTGAGAGAAGGTGAATTTAACGCATGTGTATCACACACTATTTTCTCGACGATAATGAATAGTAAAAACAGTATTTAAACGAAAACCAATCATTACCAACACCTGTTGAGCATGGTGGTTTCAGTAGCAAGGTCACCAATATTAAAACTGGTAGCAAAGTGGCGATCGATTATTCACATCTGGTTGTTGACTTTAAAAACCAATGACTTGCAGCTCATATTTAGCTGATGCATGAATTAAATCGTAAGTAATATTAAGAAATAGAAAGGAAGTAAACATCAGGTAAGGTTTAAATGGTCAAAATCAATTATCAAATATGATTATTGGGCTGCGATATCGATCGTAGTAGTTAGGTTTTTTTAAAGGCGCCGCCCTGTAGTTGACGAGGTTACCTGTACAGCTGAGTCAAGTATAGTCGCACAGAGTTCACGTAGACGAAATGCCTAAGGAAATGATAAGAAAGTGAACAACGTTGTAAAACTATATATTAGAGTATGCGGAAAATGTTTCCTGTATTATTAATGAAAACCTTTATTAAAAATGCGCAATTGCATAATTACTTCTGCGCATAGTAGGTCGAGTAATGTACGAAGACATGTCAACACAGAAACATACAAGCGTTGTATTGCAAAACAGCAAGTCACCTCCATCCAATAAACGTTTAATGAAGAACTATGCGCGGCATTTATTTCTGCCGATATTCCGTTATATAAACTATCGGATACAAAGTTGCGGATTGTCATTCACTGCATTAAACTGGCATAGAATCTTATTCATGTGCACATTGTGAAGTAGCGTTTTACATTAATGATTTAATAAAAACATTTCAGTTATATAATTCAGTTGTAGATGTTAAAACAGTATTGTAGAAATAAAGTACATGTTCACAAGACATGCGTAATTCTTCCTGTATAGACTGTTTGCGCGTGGTCAATGTCAGCCCTTATCGCTGCACCTTTACTTCCTACTTTATGTTATGTCACAGCCCTAAGGATTATACCCTATTTCTGCAACAACAATTACATAAAAGTTAAATGATTTAATACAGTTCATGCACTTACTGCAGTAAAATAGGCAAAACACGCAGGTAGGCAGCATGGCAGCATGGACGTAGTGGATCAATTAACACTATCGTCGCAAAAAGGTTTTTCGTATAGAGAGCACATGTTCTCCAAGAGCGAGCTAATGTAAGCGTGGTAACATTTCATGTTGTTCGATAGTATGCTAATAAGAATAAGGTAACTGGACATAGATTGATGACGTTTTTGTAAAAGATATGCAATGAGAACAGCATAATAGAACAGGGGCTGATAGTATTTGCTCCTTCCACATGGGATAGTGTTCATTAAGTAGTTTTTGCCAATGACAGGATATAAATTAAGGCAGTGCAGAAAAGCAAGCAAATTATGTTGTAATTAGCAGAGCGCGTGGCTCTTCTACGTTATTCCGTTAAATATGGAGATCTCTCATTCTCTCTCTCTCTCTCTATCACTACTTTACCCACTGTCCGTATATTTCCGCCTCTTTCCCGTTCTTTCTCCTTCCACGTTATTCCGTTAAATACGGAGATTTCTCTCTCTCTCCCTCGCTCTCTCTGTCTTTATCTCTATCAGTATTTGTCCTACTGTCCCTATATTTCCGCCTCTTTCCCGCTCTTTCTCCTCACCCTACCTTCCTCTCTTTCTCACTATCTTTTCCACTCTCCCTATATGTCCGTCTCTCTCTTTTCTTCCTCATCTTTCCTTGCTTCCTCTCTCTGCGTCACACCATTTCTTTCACTATCATTGTATTTTTCTGCACTCTTTCTTCCTCTCCCTTCCTCCCTCACCCTTCTTCTCTCTCACTATTTCTCCCACTTCCTCTACATTTCTATATTTCTCCTATATTTCCCCTCATCCCTCCTTCCTCTCTTACTATTTCTATCCTGCCCCTCTTTTCCCCTGTCCCCTTCCCTTTTCTCTCTCTCTTACTTTATAATTTTCTGACGCTTTCTTTCTCCCTCTCTTCCTTTCTCCATCTCTTCCTTTCCATTCTCTCACTCCTCATTTTCCCCTCCGTCCCACTTATATGTAATGCGATTTTTAGAAAGCCTGTAATAAAACTGATTTTTCTAGATCTTCAATAAAAGCTAATTTTAACAGAACAGAAACTTACGCCTCTTTCTTATACTTCTCGTAGGTTCGGAACTATACTGTTTATTTTGCTAAGCTGTATACGTAGGTACATGAACAATAGTAAGGAACATTTTGTGTAATTTCTTAAATATTCACCCTGTCGAAATTTTTTAAATAGAAAAACTTGGTAGAAACATCATATTAATAGCTTATGTTATGAGCAGTTTTAAAATCACTTATTAATGCGCGAGATATTTTGGTTTTATTTATTTTGCGCCCTATTACAACCATCCCCTTTGATAAAGTAGTTAAGAAGCTATATGACCTACTTTCTAAGTTAGAGCTAAGTGGGATTATATACCTGTTTTCATAACAATCCGTTCAGCCATTCTAACGTGAAAAGGTTGCACATATGCACACATACAGACATTTTAAAACTACGATTTTTGTTTCTGAATAGTCAATATTATTATTAGTTTAAAATGGCAAAATACAATAAAATATTGCGTGCAATTTTATATGCATATACTTTATTAAGAGAGAAAATTTGTTCCTATGTATGTAAACATTTGTGTGTTTGTATATATGTGTGTGTGTGTGTGTCTGTGTGTATTAATCTCAAAAAACCAGTTAACTGGTTTTGATAATTCTTTCATAATTGAAAAGCGCTGTTCCTCCTGACGGACATTGGGCTATAAAATCCTGCAATTTTAATGTATAAATTAATGCTGTACTCCACGCAAAAGCTGGATAAATTTCATTCCACGTATACAAAAATGGCGATGATGTAACGCTTGAGTGAATAGAAGACAAGGTTTAAAGAGCGAAAAATCGATCCTGGTTATAACGTCGAATTGTAAGTTATTGTATATTAATAGTTGTTTATCAAATACTGTAGATGTTTAAGTAATGAAACCAAGCGGGAGGGCTCAGGCGGCTCGAGCCCTCGCAACAACACACTCTGACCAATGGGTTTTTTCGGGGTTTTCCCGGGTCGTAGGCGAGTGCTGAAGAGGCTTCTTTCAGCCTCCGAATTTCCTGTCCCTCCATTTTGTTCCATTAATCATTTCATTCATTCTTCATTCCGTTGGTCCCTTTCAGGCTCGGCGAGTCCCGATACAGCGTGGAAGAGGAAAAGGATGCTCTCTGTGAACTCTTTCCGTCACTAGGTTTTTGGCTGGTTGCCGGAGTATCCGAATCCTGTTAAGGGGCGTTGGACCCTCTCTGTGTGAGACGGGGTCCCCGGCCGGGGTGGGGTGCCTACATCTGGAAACTTAGGAAACTTGTCATTGCTGTACTGTCGCTCCTGGATCTGGCCACCCGGTGTCTCCTCTTGCCTCATCCTTCCTCCAAGTGACGCCCGCTCTACATCACTGTCGAGTTCCCTTCGTAACAGAAGATAAGATAGTCCTTATTCTAATTATAAGGTTGTATGTATTCAATTTTCTAAATGCAAATATCTTCCAATAACCCTCATGTAAGGAAGTTTCTTTATTTCCTTTGTAATTATGTTACAATCATGTTCGTTAACCGGGCATGCTAAATGATTGTATAAAAAGGGAAACTTGTGTCCTGCTAACATACAAATTAGTGAACCGTTGTAATTAACCACTGAGGACATTATTTTTCTCTATGATCGAACTACGAGTCTTTTCCAAAGTGGTTAACTTGGTGGGAATCCTCATATTCACCAGCTTCACCTCTATGTTATGTAAAAATTAGTAGTTCTTACGTTATGAAATAACTATGGGACCAAAGAGAAGATAAAAGGATTACAATTTCACCTATTGTTTATTGATAACATTTAACACCTGTTCTTACTATATACGGCACCATAGGCGGTGACACTGACAATAAATTGACTTTGGAATAGAAATTTTGGAGGGAAACGTTCCAGCCTAAGCCTAGGGTATACCTCGCGTCATTTGGCAGTTATGAGGACTGAGAAAAATCTGGAAAAAAAGCAATGCAGCAGGACGGTCGTAGAGGGATTTCAACCGCAGACCTCTCGTTTACGAGTCTATACCCTAACGATCTCGGCTATAACGTCTACGAAAATTACTCGTTCATTCAAACAGATCAATATTCCATTGCCAAAGGGTACCTATAGGCTATGCAGCATTTTCGCAACTTGGCGGCGTGTCGGGAGGGGGTGAAAGTAATCAGACGTTTGCCATCGTTTCACATTCTTTTGCGTGAATATCGGGGAATTTTTTCCATCCTTCGTTAGGAATGTACAGATCTGTATTGTGGCAGTATTTTTGGCACACATAAGCATCAAATAGACAATGCCAGACACCACAGTCCTAATTAATATAAAGTGTGAATTATAAACATGTTAGCTAATATTTTTACTTTCTCTACTACGTATAGTAAGTAGGGGAAGTATTGCATTCCACCCAAAAATTCGATACCGAGATTTCACCGGAAATACACGCTTTGAGACCTCCTGAATCCAAAAAAAGCATTTTTAGAAACATGTCCGTGTGTGTGTCTGTGTGTGTGTGTGTGTGTGTCTGTGTGTGTGTGTGTCTGTGTGTCTGTGAACAGCATAACTCAAAAACGAACAATCGGATAAGCACCAAACTTGGTATTTAGGTTCAGTATCTTCCAGAGATGCGACACGAAGGTTTTCAAGAAAATCCCCCCACCCCAGACTACCCTTTACATGGAACATTTTTCGAAAATTTTAATTTTCTCAAATACGGCTCTAACGATTTTGATTAAAATATCATATGTTTAAGATATTGTCATGACAAATAAAATGTATATCTCGAATTTTCTGGGAATGTCTCCAAAAGTATTCTTCATTATGAACGACTTTTTCATAACTGGTAAACCATAAGAGATAGACAAAATTTTACTACACGAAAAATGTAGATCGCGTTAAAATACACAATTTATGTCATATACATTTCTTTTGTTGAGTGAACCGTTTGCGAGATATTCCTTGTTATTCCCTTAAATTTTCCAATACTTACACTTTTTCTCAAATTCGTTATTCATTTTTTTATGTTCTGGACATGCAAAGAGAATGGAATGCCCCACATAGCAACCAGCGTTAAAATATTTGACTATCGCTTAAAAGCTACCATATTCCCCTTGCATCTACAAGAAAATTATCAATAAGATTGACATCTCGATATCTCGATTAACATGAAGCATATGGAGAATAGGCGTTTGTAAAATTAGGTTGTACAAGAGTAGAGAAAGTTATGTGAGTGTAACACATCAGATTTTTTTTACATCTATTGTATGTGTAACAGTAAATTAACATAAAAGTTGTGATGAGATATTTTAAACATGTGTATTCAAAGTTAGCTGTTGCAGGCCAGGAAGGAAGTAGTTAAGTCTCAGTCAGAGAGAACCTATTAAGTTTTATTGCATGGAGAGATTCTTGATTAGGACCACAGATACTAACAAATAGTAGAAGGGGTACTACTACGTATAGTAAGTAGGGGAAGTATTGCATTCCACCCAAAAATTCGATACCGAGATTTCGCCGGAAATACATGTTTTGAGACCTCCTGAATCCAAAAAAAGCATTTTTGGAAACATGTCCGTGTGTGTGTCTGTGTGCGTGTGTGTGTGTGTGTGTGTGTGTGTGTGTGTCTGTGTGTGTGTCTGTGAACAGCATAACTCAAAAACGAACAGTCGGATAAACACCAAACTTGGTATTTAGGTTCAGTATCTTCTAGAGATGCGACACGAAGGTTTTCAAGAAAATCCCCCCAACCCAGACTACCCTTTACATGGAACATTTTTCGAAAATTTTAATTTTCTCAAAAATGGCTCTAACGATTTTGATGAAAATATCATATGTTTAAGATAATGGCATGAGAAATGAAATGTATATCTCGAATTTTCTGGGAATGTCTCCAAAAGTATTCTTCATTGTGAACGACTTTTGCATAACTGGTAAACCATAAGAGATAGACAAAAGTTTACTACACAGAGAATGTAGATCGCGTTAAAATACACAACTTATGTCATATACATTTCTTTTGTAGAGTGAACCGTTTACGAGATATTGCTTGTTATTTCCTTAAATTTTCCAATACTTATACTTTTTCTCAAATGCGTTATTCATTTTTTTTATGTCCTGGACATGCAAAGAGAATGGAATGCGGCACATAGCAACCAGCGTTAAAATATTTGACTATCGCTTAAAAGCTACCATATTTCCCTTGCATCTACAAGAAAATTACCAATAAGATTGACATCTCGATATCTCGATAACATGAAGCATATGGAGAATAGGCGTTTGTAAAATTAGATTGTACAAGAGTAGAGAAAGTCATGTGAGTATAACACATCAGATTTTTTAAATAGCATTAAATCAGAAAGAGCGTTATTTTGGAGTTATAATTTTTAAACTCTCTTTTCTCGGGTTTTCATTTTTCGGCACATTTTCATTTTCAAATTGTTTCACATGACGTACTTTTTAATATAAATCAGTGAACTTTTATATACCTCCACGTAATTAATAACAAGATAAAAATGAGATAAAATGTTTGATAACATATTTAGTTGTAATGTTATTAAACAATAATGTTCATATTGTATATACTTCTAAGCAAACAATTGAATTCTCATATTTAAGATTTTTTCTCGCAAACTAATAGGATCATTAAAAATTTATCTCTACAATTGATTTGTATACTATTAAAGATTTTAGGTATAAAATAATTGCATCTGTGCAGCAATTTTTCAAAACAGTAAAAAAAATTAATATCTCTGGAACTTATTTAGAAATAGGCATGAAATTTCGCCTACGTATTATACAGAGTTATTGAATAAGAAGGAACAGTCTTTACACATTTATTTCTAATGAACGACAATAGATAGCGACACATATGACACATCACTGAATGGAGGAAAGTTCAAAGTTGTAAGCCCCATCTATTAGTTCCATTCAGCACCTGCAGAGGCGCTGTGTTTGTTTACGAGAAAATGGTGTGGCTTCAGGAAAAGTTGTTTTTGTGCTGCATTATACAAAGAGTGAATCCATTGTTTCATTGCAGTGTGATTTCGTTGTAAGTTCAACAATGATCCGCCTCGTCATAAAAAATCTACAATTGATACAATAAATTCGTAGAAGCTGGTTGCGTTATTAAACGGAAAAGCAGTGGCCGTCCTCGCATAACAAATGGTGCTCATTTTGAACATTTAAAATAAAACTTTGAACTTTTCTCTATTTAGTAATGTATCGCATTGTCGCCATTTACTGTCATCCATTAGAAATAAACGTGTAAAGTCTGTTCCTTCTTTTTGAATAACCCTTTATTCAATCCTCATTGCCGTGTTCAGATTCCAAATGAATCGATCTAAAATTGTGGATTTTTGGCATTTCACAGATGGATCCTTAATTCAACAAAAATAAAGGGGAAGAAAACACTTTCAGAGAAAGGTCTGTGTGGGCGTGATGTGGCAGATCACATTTTATTTTTAATGTTCTTTAAACTAGGAAGTAACAATAATTTTTGGTCAAATGTTTGTACCTACCTATAGGTGGAACAAAATATCGCAGTACGACAGAAGAAAAGATGGATAAATGCACATGCTGACTCTTTACAGAATTTTTCGTTATGATTGGTCACGCACAGAGCTGTTATCAAGTGCAGTGCACAAGTCATTGGGAACAAATGTTTTGAGATACACGCCCCCTAGTGCCATTATAAACGTGACACAGCGTGATTGATGGTCCCAGCGCTGTTTAATTGCATGTGTAACCGACGATGTGTCTCGAATGCATCAACCTCAATCGTTGGTTGAGTCCATTTGTAATGATGCATGATGGCCTCTATTCATGCACACTTTTTGTTTTGTTTTTAATGGAACCTGCGACCTCCCGCTGCACAGAACACGGGTGTGTGACAACCGGGCAGCTACTGGACCTTCATCAATTCCCAGAACATCAATTATTATTAGAGGAATGTATCGACTTTCAAAACTTTTACCGAGCGAGGTGGCGCCGCGGCTACGTGTGCGACTCGCATTCGGGAAGTCCCGGGCTCGATCACCGGCTACCGCCCACTCTTAACCCATGAGTTTTCCGTGTCTGCAGGGAATGCTGAGGTCGGTCATCTACCACGATTATCCTGACTCTCAATTTCTGTTCTCATGATCTTCCTTGTCATTTGTTTCAGGGTTAGGACCAGGCGACAGTGTTTGGCACGTTGCGGCTGGACGGTGACTATGCGCTCTGTGGAGATTTCTTCTTGACGTCGTCTGGAGACCGCTCGGTTTAATAACCGCATCGGGTGCTTTAGGGCAGGTGCTTCTTCGGGAACCCCCTGGAGTATCGGGGCACAATGGGTGTGCTCAGGCGGTGTTTGAGACATCCAATCTGGAAACATTAGGGACCCGTCCATGCTTGCGCCCGCCGTCATTCGGATCCGGCGCCCATCGGATCTCTCCCTCCAGGAGCCAGGGTAGAAGCAAAGGACCGAATGGTCTGAGGGAGATGCTCTGCCGGGTTTCGGTGCCCCTTCCATTCGTCTGCAGCTTTACCTTTTTCAAAACTGCTAATTTACAAGCTTCATTGCTCTTTATAAATACTAAGCTTAAATCTTGTGACTGTAAAAACTAATTGGAAATAAGCACTTGTTTGATACATTACAACAGAAGTACATCTGTTAGGTTATATTTCACCAGAATGCGCGTTTTGAGGTCCACTGATCCCAAAATAGTATACATATAGGTTACACAACGAAGGGAGACACCTCGCCAACCGCGACCTAATTAGATCTATTGCGGCTACCAACCTCCCCAGGAGGAAGGAATGAAGTATAGCAACCACAGGAGCCTACAGGAAGCAGGCAGACAGGCCACAGAGACCCGTAAAAGTCTATAGTAGTTCATAGGTCGAAGAGCCGGCTCACTACTGGAGCTACCCTTCACGGGGAATACACTTTCCTGTAGCAAACATCTGCGCCATCTGTCCGCCAACGCTTCACACCGCGAAACCTAGAAGCATACTTGACAGATTGGAACGAAACGGAACGAAAGAGAAATGAGGGAATGGAAGTTGTAGTAGAAGATATACGACCCCAGCATTTGCCTTACCGACCAGAGAAAACCACGAAAAACATAAGGTCAGATTGGTCGGTCAACGGGATTTGGAATAGTTCTATATGCTATATAAGTGCGGTAAGTGCATAATTTGAGAACGAGGAAGAGTTTGAATATACGAAAGGAAGTCGAGTAGTTTCTATATCTAGATTCTCCAATGCAGTTAATATATGTATATTGCATGCACGTTTTCGTTGATAATGATTAATAAAAATATTCTTACGCGAAAATTAAATTAATAATTTATTATTAAATGCTGTTACACATGGCGGTTCCAGTAGCAAGGTTAACAATATCAACCTTAGTAGCGAACTGACGATCGATTATCCATTTCTGGTTGATGACAAAGGCTCATGAAAAGCGAAAGTTCGAATGCATTTCGAACAAACATTATGAGCACCATCTGCAAATAGTGAAAGAATAAGAAGTGATGCTGAAAAGTAGGATAACTTGAGATAATCAGCGGTTCTTCTCTTAAAAAGAACAATCTGTAAATTTTCCAAAATACAAAGTACTCTTCCAAGATTTCCGAACATTCTACCTTCTTGGCATAAAGAAGTAGGGTTGCAAAGTTTGGTACATGCATATTAAGTCTATTCTGGAAAATATATTTCAAAACAGAAATTAGAGTTATTTTAAAAAATCTGATGTGTTATATACACATGACTTTCTCTACCCTCTATCATTTATTAGTGGGTATGCAAACTATGTTTTCGAAAGCTTATTTTTCTATCTACTTTATTATTTATTCATTCATTAATTATCTGTTTACCCTCCTCTTATGTAGGACTTACACCCCCCAGGACTTACAGGCGGGTGCCTGGGGTCAGAGGCCCGTCGAGGAGCAGACACTCATGGATCAGACAGAGCATCCAGGATGGGTGATCAGCCCGATGCCTGGTATGGGATGAAGGAATTAGATGAAACGAAATGTGGGTGAAATGGATGAAAGGAAAGGTGATGATGGAGCAGTTGGTGGAATGAATGGCGGGAAACCGGAGAAAACCCGCCCAGACGCCGCTTCGTCCACCACAAATCCCACATGCAGGTCCCTGGGATTGAACCCGGGCCGCCTCGGTGGGAGGCGAGCGGTCTAACCACTCGCCACGGCGCCGCCCTATACTTTATTAGAATCGACATAAACCTTTGCAGAAAAACCACATTACCATTTCGTTATAGATACAAAGGGAACAGCGATAGTCAAATGTTTAAGAATCGGACGTTATATGCTGGCTTTAAAATGTCATACTGTTCCCATGCAGTCGCGAGAAACAACTGCAAATAGACAGGACTTGAAAGAAAAGTATTTATGAACTCGAACCATTAATAACGGATATCCCGGAAAAGGTTGATGTCATAGAAAAAACTTTCAAATAAATTGTGGTTTAAAGAAGCCTTACATGTTTTTGTATAGTACGGTTTCGTCTATCGCTTAACCTTGCCAGTTATACAATTTTATATAAAATTCCTTCCTAATAAGGAGGACTTCACAGGCTTTTTCCAGAAAATTCAAGATATACATTTATTTGTAATGTAAATATGTTTAATATATGGTATTTTTATAAAAATTGTTTCAGCCATTTTGGAGAACAGCGAAAATTTAAAAATGTTTCATGTAAAGGGTAATTTGGGTGGGGGATTTTCTTGAAAATCTTTGTGCTGCATCTTCTGAAGTTACTGAGCTTAAATACCAAGTTTGGTATTTATCCGACTATTCGTTTTTGAGTTATGTTGTTCACAGACACACACACACACACACACACACACACACACACAAACACTCCAATGACATTTTTTCTAAAAGTTCTTTTTTTTATTCGGGATGTCTGAAAATATGTATTTTCAGAGAAATCCCGGTACCAAAGCTTTGCTTGTACTCCCCTAGATAGTATACGTAGTAGAAAAAGTAAGGATATTTACATAAAAACATTGCTATAGACGAACTTAGTGAGTTAAGAATCCTAAATTGTAAGTTTTGATGATGAACTTCATTAAACAAGAGTTTCAAGTAATGTTGTTAATTGTAATAGAAATATTCTGACCTGTTTTGGTTTATATAGAATGTTTTACAAAACAGGGTTCGGTGGTACCAGAAGAAAACCTTGGATTTGTACGTGCTAATCCACATGGGAACTGAATTACTGACTAAAGAGGGCTTTTCTGCTTCGTATCTAACTAAAAGACAGCAAATGGCCGTTTGTGTTACGCTTTGCCTGTTGAATGTTATATCCAATTCTCTGCGTCCCAAGGATACAAATCCTGATAAGGAGGTCCTTGTGGAATAGCTAAACCACCAACAAATCCTTCCGTCCTTCTCCTCCGCTTTAAAGTCAGTAGTATCCAAACTATACAGTGATCATGAGTAGCAACTGAAAATACTTTCTCTCCTATGGGGGATAACTAATGGTTACCATTGCGCTCATTAGATTAACATGCGATATGCTTTTATTTCCGTGACGGATTATCGTGTGAAACTCGTATTGTGGAAATAAAATTTCCCCAATAAAATCCCTTCCATAGCCCATCATTGCTAGTGTTTACACCTGGCAGTTAAACTCCAGATGGAGCCAACATTCCAGTACATTGTACTTGTATTTTTTAAAAGCCTGGTCTGTTTACTTGCAATTAAAGAAACATGCCAAAATGGCAGCAGATCGCCCTCGGTAGCACGGCAGATTTATTAAGTTAAGTGTAGAGAGAAACAATATTTGAGGTAGCTGTGTTAACATAATGAGCGCGGTGATTGTATTCATAACACAGTATGTATAATAGTGGTTAGTTATTATTTTCTACCACTATCTAGAAGGTAGCATTTGATGAATGACTTTTTTATAATTGGTAAACCGTGGCGGCGCCGTGGCCGAGCGGTTAGACCGCTCGCCTCCCATCTAGGCGGCCCGGGTTCAATCCCAGGGACCTGCATGTGGGATTTGTGGTGGACGAAGCGGCGTCTGGGCGGGTTTTCTCCGGGTTCTCCGGTTTCCCCCGCCATTCATTCCACCAACTGCTCCATCATCACCTTTCCTTTCATCCATTTCACCAACATTTCGTTTCATCTACTTCCTTCATCCCATACCAGGCATCGGGCTGATCACCCATCCTGGATGCTCTGTCTGATCCATGAGTGTCTGCTCCTCGACGGGCCTCTGACCCCAGGCACCCGCTTGTAAGTCCTGGGGGGTGTAAGTCCTACATAAGAGGAGGGTAAACAGATAATGAATGAATGAATGGTAAACCGTAAGAGGTTGACAAAATCTTACTACACAGAAAATTTAGATCTCGCTAAAGTATAAAATTTATGTCAAATAAATTCTCCAAGGTATTCTTTCTTATTGGTTTGAATTTTAAAAGAAATCCACTTTTTTCAGGTGTGAAGTAACTTTTATTTCCCTGCTACGTATAGTAAGTTGGGGAAGTATTGTATTCCACCCAAAAATGCCATTTTGTAATTTCACCGGAAATACATGTTTTGAGGCTACTTGAACCCCAAAAACTCATTTTTAGAAAATTGTGTGTGAACTCAAAAATGAAAAGTCGGATAAATACCAAACTTGGTGGCTAGTACCTCCCAAAGATGCGACACGACGATTTTCAAAAAAAATCACACCCCCGACTACGCTTTGCATGGAACATTTTTCTAAATTTTTTCTTTACTGAAAAATGGCTCTAGCAATTTTGTTAAAAATACCTATAATAAAGATACTTACAGGACAAATATAATCTATCTATAGCTTGCATTTTCTAGGAATAGTCTGTAAAGCCCTATGCGTTAGGAAGAAATTTTGTATTATCTTGTACAACTGGTAAATCTTAGCGATATATGAAAACGAAAAAAAGATATTAATAAACTTTAGATCTGTTTAAAACACAGAGTTTATTTCAAATAACGATTTTGTGGCATTAGCCATTTCCGAGATATCCGTTATTAACAATAATAAACGGAAGAGCGCACAATGTGTATGTTTCTTGGTTGATTCTAGGTATTACGAAAGTCTCTCTCTCTCTCTCTCTCTCTCTCTCTCTCTCTCTCTCTCTCTCTCTGGTACCACATTAGATTATATTGGTCACAATTTGACCCACATAGTTTGCACTTGCGCCTGTCTTCCGACTCGTGGAACTTCTCTGCCTGGCATTCCTGTGATATCCGTTATTAATGGTTGAATTGTTCAATACTTTATCATTACTTTGAAGTCCTGTCCATTTTCAGATGCTCCTCGCGATGTCATGGAAACAGTACGGAATTTTCAGGCAAGCATGTAGTGTCCATTCTAAGACGTTTGACTTCCGCTATTCTCTTTATATCTATAACGAAATGTGTAATGCAGCTATTTCTTGAAACGTTTATTTCGATTAATATTAAGTAGATAGGAAAATAAACTTTCGTAAGAATAATTTTTTTACCCACTAATAAGCGATGGAGGGCAGAGAAAGTAATTCTTATACTTCATATATTTTAAATCAGTTTAAATAAAAAGTATGTCAAATCGGCAAAGTTTCATGCAGTTGTAGGTCCTTTAATATAGAATTGACGTGATAAATGCACAAATTAAATAAACTTTAAATACGTATTTACAAAGAAAGTTTTGAAACGCAAGCTGTATGTACTTTATTACGCTTTTTTCTGTATTTTATGTATGCATAGTAAAACAAAGCAAACTATTTTCTTTTGGAATCATTATGTTAGCATTCTATATTTTTCCTCCAATATCTGTGACATTCATTACAACGACGTTTCAGTTATTTTGAAATGGTTTTTAGGAAAACTCTGTTTATTGTGCTGCGTTATAGCTTTTGAATGAGACATGGTATGCAGGTGGTGTAACGGACAGTACGGGAGTGACATGCTCTGTCCTGGAGCAGGTACTGGGTTCCTGTCTTTGGTAAGTGATTCGGTTTTCATCTAGGGATGCATGGATTATTTCTCAGCGTTGTAAAAGAAACTCGACTGTAGTCTTACACTGCTTTTACCGAGTGGAATGGCTCAGGTAGCAACATCTTTGGCCCACATTCGGGAGGTCGTGGATTCGATTCTCGCGGGCGACTTTCCTGACCCATGGGTCTCTCCGGGTCACTAGGCAAATGCTGGGAGGTTCATTGCATCTCCCGAATTCCCTGTCCCTCCATTTCACCCACATTCTCATTCCACTTCACCTGGCTGTTTCAGGGTTGCAAGTGTCGGCAGGAGTCTCGGCGTTGCATGGCAGGGGAACATTTCCTCCCCGGAAGGGGGCGGTCTCCGAGTCCCTGGTCCTCAGTGGGATGTGTAAACCTACAGGAGGAGGGGAGCCGGTTATACCAGTTGCCATTCGGGTAGTTTTAATCTGAAAAAATTGGGACCCTGCCCTGTACTCTGCCATGCCCTCTGGTCCGAACACCCCTGTCTCCTTCAACTTAACTCTCCCTCCCGGAGGCACCCCGTCAGGGGCTTAGGCACAAAATATATCCGTAGTTCTAGTTACTAAGTCCCCCTCCGCTCCTAGTTTTAGTCCTAGTCCTACACCGCTTTTTATTTGCCCGTCATTCTTCTTCTGGCCTTGTTGCCGCCTAAAACACACACATCTCCTCCTTAGCTCAGCCTCTGACAGGACCACATCTAAGCACTTCTTCCGTGTATTTAGCTCATCACAACACTTCTGCAGTGCCCAGCGTGGTAGCGACCTGCTTACATTCTTGAAGGCAGCTGGCATTAAAGCAGAATGATTCTTCCAAAATTATTTTCACTCCAAAAGTTAGATTTTGTTTACGCCCAGGTTATAACACGAGATATATAACTTCTCTATCATTGGCCATTGCAATTCGGTTAGTTCTTATTGATTAGTTTTCGCAATTTGTATGCATTTCGAAAACAGACATTGTATTTGGAAAGGAGCGTGGGAGTTTCTTTTCCATAAACCGTAGATGTTGACTTGTGTGGTACCGGGCATCGGAAATATCCGTAACGGACTTCAATAGAAATAAAACACTGCGTTTTCTGCCCTAATCCTTTCTGGACGTTTGTTTCCCTCTCGGCGCGGTTTCGTGTGGTATAGACACTTTCAATTTATGTGACGACGTGACATCCGCTCTATTTGACACGGTGACGCGACACATGTGGCGTAAGGGTCATTTGCCTAAATCGGCGCTTATACAAGATGTCACGGGAAGCCCTATGACAGCTCCAACGGGTGGGAGAAGGCTGGGGACGCAGGTTTTCAAAAGGGAGAGCTACTCTTGGCAGAGGGTGGAGGCTGCTGATTATAGTAGTGAAAAAGGTTGTCAAATTATTTGGTTGTAGCTTTGGTTCCAAATGTAGTTTAATTACCTACAGTACTACTCTGCACTACAATACAGCAAGATTTATTGGCTAACGCTGGATGTTACAGCATCATACTACACGTCAGTATTGGCTACACTGAGGAAGCACATTGCAAAGAAACGACCAGAGCTTTCCCGGACTGGGTGGCGACTTCATCATGAGAATGCACGGCCTCACGTCGCAAATCAAGTCATGCAGTTTCTGGCTCGATTCAACATTACCTGTGTACCACATCCACCTTATAGCCCGATCTTGCACCCTGTGACTTTTTTATTCCCATCACTAAAGACAAAGCTTAGGGGTATTCGATTTTAGAACTCTGAAGCAGTGCTCAAGAAAAGTGAGGCGATTCTCAAGGACCTGACAAAGAATGGTCTGCAGCACATGTTCAAGGACTGGCAGAGACGCCTTAAAAGGTGCATTGAAGTAGGAGGGGACTACTTTGAAAAAGATCATGTAAACATTGAATTGGAGTAATAAGCATCTGTGAAAAAAATCAGTCTCAGTCTTTGTTGATCAACCCTCGTATATATGTATATACATATTCCTCAATATTCTGCTCACTATCTTCAGACATGTACATATTATTATACCATTATTATTCTATTATTGTAATATTACGCGGTGGGTACTGCCTCAGATTTAGGTGTAAAAATGAAAACAGATTATGTGTTTGAGGACCCCTGGAATGAACTTTTCAACGTTAATAGCAAACCAAATTGGAAGGAATGAAAATGCAGTATTGGAAGACAGATTAGCATTTTTCCAATAGTGGTGAAAACGTTGGATGCCAACAGCTCCTTGTGATTCGTTAATTTTAATCACCTGTCTTCGATATGCCTATAAGATTTTCTCCTTACATGCAAAACACTTACCTCCCTACGACGTCTTTAATTTCGAAATGCTGGGTTAGATTATTTCATCCGCGAATTTTCCTATCATTCCTTTAATCACTAAATTTTATTTCCTTTTTCTTCACAGCCATACCAGGCATTGGGCTGATCACCCATCCTGTATATGCTATGATCCAGAGTTTGCTTACTCCCCGACAGGCTAATGACCCAAGGCATTAGCTTGGAGGTCCTACAAACAGCGGGGCGATCCGTTAAAGAAGAACCAATACTTCGTCTGCGTACTTAAGGAAATAGCAGAGAAAGTAATAACCGGGGGTAGGAATTTCTAATCATAAAACTGGGACAAAAGGAAATGAAGTTGAATCGTCACTTGACTTTACACAGTGACGTTGCAGGTAACAGCCACCCCAACCCTCGTAAAGTCTATTGGCGTTTGCAGACTAAAGATCGCGTTTACCTACCAGTCAGTGACCCTTGGTGTCTGGTGTTTACTTTTTTGTGTTGACATATGGTTTTAATGAGGATAACTTGTAGTTAACTGCTGTGCCTAATCCGGTAATAACAATATGTTCAGCGCCCTATATGCTGCGAATTGCTAAAGCAGTACTGCCTTGTTACTCTAACAACCTGCCACTTCTTCAAGCGATGAGAGAATGAATTAAATAAGTGACATTAAGCACTCTGTGTTGGCTGTTGTATAAGAAGTGAAGCGAGTTAAATTGCCTATTGGCTTCAAACATAGGAGTGAACACAACCAAGGGTTTAGCCTAACTGTCGGGGTTTTTCTCGTCTTAAGTCCACTCTCGTATATGTTGCTTAACATTTTACATTAAAATAAATACGACATAGAAGACAGACTGCATCCACAACACTCCGGAATGTAAAAAGAGAGAGTTAAGCACTGGATGTTACCGGAACTAAAACATCTAACCACCGCCCACCCTTTTTATCGACAGCAATTACAAAGGTGAAACTGGGGCCATTTTGAAATGAAAGGTAGTAAAATGCCGCCAAAAGATCGGCAAAAGGTGGCTAAATCGACGTCACCAACAATCCATGATCATTGGGGCTTACCTTCACAGATCCTACACCTACGCTCTGCCTTAGGCCGCAATTGCTTCACACCTCCACTTATAAAAAAAATCCTTCCCCGACGCTTTGAGGCCCAGGGCCCTCAACCCTGGTCTACACTTTCAGACTTAGGTCCCTCAACTCTGCTCTAGATCTGCGGCTTAGGCTCCTCAACCTTAGTTTACGCTTTGAGACTTAGGTCCCTCAACCCTGCTCTAGATCTGCGGTTTAGGTCCCTCAACCCTGGTTTACCCCTTGAGACTTAGGTCCCTCAACCCTGGTTTACGCCTTGAGACTTAGGTCCCTCAACCCTGGTCTAGCTTTGCGGCTTTGTCCCTTCTAAGCGTGTGCGTATCTTCTTTATAATGAATAGAAGTGCAAATTATTGTGATAAATGTGTTAAAATATGTTGACTACAGTGTCATTATATATATATATATATATATATATATATATATATATATATATATACCGTGTGAGTCCTTTCAGCCTGCGAATTGAGAAGCTATGCAGTCTCGGCGTTGTACAGGATACGCCGTAAACACTGTCCACTGCATCGCGTTGTATCAATTTCGGCCGAAATGACTGCTTTGACCGCTATCTGTGCAGTGACTTGCACTCGTAGCCGACACTGTGCGCGTTGGCCTCCAGTGGTGGAGGTCCCAGGCTCAAATAGTGCCACTTGAAGGTACTTTTTATGTTTAGTAAATTTAACGCGAACTGATAGTTGCTTGGAAGTGTCATTTCACTTAATTAGTTTAATTGTGTGAATTTCATTAAAACACAAATTGTTCCTTGTTAGAATATGCAAATCCACTTTCTAGTGCATTCGGAAATAATTCATGATTTGCCGGGACGTTCTCGAAACATGAACAGTAAAGAATAAAAAAAAACTCATTTATTCGCAGGCCTGATTTAAACTTCGGACCTTCACCATGACTTTCCAGCATGCACCGGTAGGGTACGCTGAAAACGAGCACCACCGTTACCCTGTCCAGCGGCTGGTGAATGCTGTGTCAGCACCTGCATTTAGCACTGTATGAAAATGAAGGATTGCCTAGTTACCAATCCGCAGGATGAGAAGACTCACGCAGATACGTGTGTATTATGTGTATTGCTGGTCCGGCTGATTGGCATATACGGGAGTATATCCTCTTTTCCCTTATGCTGGTTTACTTGGACACTTTTGTCAATGCAACTTTAGCCTCGTCCTTCTTAAATCCACAACTATCGCACTCATCTAATACCAAAATATTTCAAAGCAATTTTCTAACCGATGAATGAAAAATTACTGATGGAGATGCAAACGACCCCCTGAGAGCTAAGTAATTATTCTCATATTTTATGTGACAGAGAACTCAAACGTAACGCAATATTGTGTTCAAAGCCACGGGGTTTTTTATTGGTTTTTTTGGTGGGTTCTGCAGATGTTAGCTTTTGCTATACTGACAAAGTATCTAATGTGTCTGTCAGAATAAAACAAAACTTATATATCAATTGAAACGTTGTCTAAAGCCATACTTATGGCTCTGTAACTCAGTCAAATTTCGAGTTTTGGGCGCATCATGTCGCCATAGTATGCAGTGGTGGATTCAAACCATGACTAAGTGCCTTGCTATAGTAAACTGCTTACGATTATGACGCAAATGATGCACAATCGAGAGCATGGAGTCGTGGCAACACAATGCACGATGTTTTACGTTGGTAAGGAACACTAAACCGCCCAGTCCCCACCCATTACTTGGTTCTGCCACCCTACTTCATGTTTGTCTTACTCCTCGCTTTCCTTCGCTTCTGAGCCTGAAACCGATCTGTGTTCATAGGTTAATGTTTGAGTGCCAGACCTTTGACAAACCAACACGAAATGGTCTCATCCAGAGGCTAGTGTGGGCCGTCGTTGCAAAGCATGCCTTCCAGCCACTCAGGTGAAATTTTTCCATATTTTCCCCTTTACTGTTCACCTAGGCCTGACCTTTGTTCATAGCTTAATGCGTGCGTGTTGGACCAAGAAGAAATTGAAGCTAAAAGTATCGAAACGTTTCCGTGCACCTGATTGTGCTGCAACCCTTAATTTGAGAACCCTTATTATTTCATCACTTCTTTACCTACTAACATTTGTGTAACAATCAAAGTCTTAAGAATTGGGTAGCCAATACTTGTCTAGGAATTCATATTTGCTTTGTGCTATGAAGTGCGCTGAGTTCTAAATATGAATGCTGTAATGTTTGTCCATTGGACTATACGAGGGACACTACTTATATTTTGAGCCTTGGCAACCCTGAATATTGCAGGTGCCATCTGACGTTTCCAGTGGAAAGTTTGACATCTTTTTTCATAATCTACTTCAAACATTTTGTCAATGGAGCGTCATTTGTTTTGCTTACACTAACTTGATAATTGTGTGTCAACAAAAAAAAAATTAACTGGTGAAAATGTCCGTGCAATGATTTATTACGACTTTAGACGTGGATTATCAAGACAAGAGTGCATCGATCAACTAATTTCCACATTTGGCGACGAAGCTCCATCCTTTGCCAATGTGAAACGCTGGTATAACGAATTTAATCGTGGCCGCCGTTCGCTCAATGATGAAGTTCGTGAAGGTCGTCCAAAATCAGTTGTTGTGCCAGAAAACATTCATGCTGTGCAAAAACTAATAATGTAAGATCGTCATGCAACATACTGTGAGATTGCGATAACCCTAGGCATTAGTTCCACCAGCATATTTAAAATATTGCATGATTATTTAGCCGTGAAAAAGGTTTGCTCTCATTGGATCCCAAATAATTTGACGCAATCTCAAAAAGATGTTCGTGTCGATTGGTGTACAAAAATACACAATAAATACAATGGAGGTGCCTCAAAAGACGTATATAAGATTGTAACAGGTGACGAATCATGGATCTATGCGTATGAGCCGGAACGTAAACAGCAGTCGACTGTATGGGTGTTTCAAGGTGAAGCAAATCCAACAAAAGTTGTTCACACTCGAAGCACTTCGAAGCAAATGGTCGCCTGCTTTTTCAGCAAAGCTGGCCATGTGGCAACAGTGCCTTTAGAGAAACGTAAAACGGTCAATGCCGAATGGTACACAACCATTTGTTTGCGGAAGTCTTCGGTGAAGTAAGGAAAACCAACAAGAATCGTAGGATCGTTCTTCATCAAGACAATGCGAGTGCACACACATCTCGTCAAACAACAGAGTATTTGAAGGCTCAAAAAATCGAATTGATGGGCCATCCGCCATACAGTCCTAATTTGGCACCCAATGACTTCTTTTTGTTCCCGAAAATCAAGAAGAAATTGCATGGACAACGATTTTCGTTGGCAGAAGAAGCCGTTGATGTCTTCAAAAACCATGTTTTGGAGGTGTCTCAAGAAGGTTGGAATAAATGCTTTGACAAATGGTTCAAAAGGATGCAAAGGTGTATTGATCATATAGGCGAATATTTTGAAAAACAATAAAGCAGTTTTCAATCAGAGATTACTTTGTTTTAATTATTAGGCTCGAAATATAAATAGTGCCCCTCGTAGCCTAAATGTTTAGCATTATGTTTGCCTTTTGGCCTCATAAGGTCAAAGCCTTTTTCATTATTACGCATCATTTTTAGAACATAAACGAGTAAAGCTGGCTGTTGCAGACAATACTGGTGATGTGGCTGTGGGCTCATTTATCACACAATAGCTTCCTGCGTTGAACAAGACAGTTAACACGTATCCAGCCAGATAGACATGGGTTCGTTTCGCATAATTGCGCCTGCACCGTGTTTTTTTCTGACGCATATTTAATGCCACATTTAATAGTCATGTATATTGTCCGAATCGCTGCCCAAGTCTGGCTAATGCGTTGGGTAAAGCTAACATTTTAAACAATGATAAATGGGAGTATAATGAGTTTTGTGCTAAATGGAGGAAGGGCTTTTTGCGTTTGGCTAGACGAACATTGCTTTGAACCTATTAATTCCACATTAATATGCACTGCATTGTCAAAATAAACGTTCAAGGAAATACTATAAAAATCTAATGTGATACATTTACACGACTTTCTCTATGTTTTATGGTAGTTATACAAATTATTCTTATTCAAGCTTTATTTTCCTATCTACTGCATTTTAATCCAAATAAACCCTTGCAGAAATACCTACATTACATATTTCCTTATAGATATAAAGACAACAGCGGGAGTCAAATGTTGAAGAACTCGACGCTCTACGCTGCCTTAAAATTCCATACTGCTTCCATGCAATCGCGAGAAAGAACTGAATGTTGAAATGATGTAAATAAAATCACCAAGAAACAAACAATTCGAACCTTTAATAACGGATATTTCACAAATAGCATATGCCATAAAAACGTGTTTTAAATAAATTGTTTGTATTAAAGAGTTCTACATTTTTTGTGTAGTGCGTTTTCGTCTGTCCCTTAACATTTACTAGTTATACAAAATTATAAAAAAATTGTTCAAAATGAAGTGAACTTCACAGACAATTCCCAGATAATTCAAGATATATATATTTTTATTTGTCATGTAAATATCTTTAATATGTGACCTTTTAATCAAAATCGTTAGTTATTTTTTAGAAAATCAAAATTTTTAAAAATATTCCATGTAAAGGGTGGTCTGGGGTGGAACAATTTTCTTGAAAATCTTCGTGTTGCATCTTTGCAAAATACTGAATTAAAATACCAAGTTTGGTGTTAATCCAACTTTTCGTTTTTGAGTTATGTTATTCATAGACACACAGAAACACACACACACACCTTTATGGTTTCGGGGTGCCTCAAAACATATATTTCCAATGAAATCTCGATACCGAGTTTTTGAGTGGAATACAATACTTCCCCTTGCTGCGCTTCGTAAAAGATTTTCCCCAGTAAACGCTAGGGTGCGTTAATCTGCCTGCTGGTCATTTCATCGTCCTCTGTTGGGACTCCTCGTCTCTGCTGGTGAAGGCGGCTGTTTCAAAATGGAAATGATAGGGACTTCCGTGTGCCTCTGTAGACCTGTCTGTCTGCGGACCTGGGACTTCCTGCAGTTCCTGCACTTCATTTCTGCCTCTCGAGGCGTGTAGTCACAATAGATCTAGTTGGTGGCAGCGGTTAAATAACCTCTACCTCTAATATTGTGACACACTGGTATCGAATTATTTCAAAAGTTAAGGTACATGGGATCAGAATTAACATCGAAAGTCATAAAACAATTTTCTTTATACACATCGTCACAGGATAGACCACATTTCGCTAAACAGTAACAAGTGACGGGCGTCTGCAACTTCGTATGTCGTACATCTCTCAAGGTCGAGCACATTTGTTACAAGATTCAATAGGTTCAGTGATGATGATGATGAATGATGGTAATAACAACAATAACAATAATGACAATAATCACAATGTCATTATGAAGCGAACGCAGCTATTCAATCCTTTGATATGAATCTATGAATCTCAACATCCCACCGACGATGTTACCTTTAAGGGAGGACATATATGAGAATCCATGGTTTCAAACAATTAGCTATAACTTCCAAAGTTTTAAAAATAATGTATTGAAACTTTGCATCAGTATTTAAAATACTATTGTTCAGCAATTCTGAAAACCTTTATCTAGCAAATTAAGATCATTGTTGCAAAAACAAAAATTTTAAATGAAAATTCCTTTATTGTGCCCTTTCAGAGAATTCAACTAGTCAACTGTAATACAACTTTGTGGTCAGGTTCTTTAGTCAGTAATGGTAAATCGTGTGTAGCAAAAATTTTATTGGGATAACAGATTTTTAAATAAATGTTTGTAGTTTCTGTTTGAAAATAATATCTTAAATTCATTGGCGTGCACAGTAATAAATAGTATTACTTTCAAAATAAAAAAACTGCTTGGATTGTTTATTTACACTTCTAGAATATGATACCAAGTTTCCTTGCTCTGAGGTGAAAGATTCCAGAGAGAAGGTGCACTATTTGTGGAAAGTGTATAGTAAGTATTGCATTCCACCAAAAAGTTCTGTGTGTGTGATTTTCTGTGAACAATATAACTAAAAAATGAAAAGTCGGCTAAATACCAAACATGGTATTTAGGTTCAGTATCTTTCACAGATGCGACATGAGGATTTTCAAGAAAGTCCTCCATCTCAGGCTACCCTTTACATGGAACACTTTTCAAAAATGTGAATTTTCTCAAAAATGGGTCTAACGATTTTGATTAAAATATTAACATTTGATTAAAACGTTTGAGATATTTCCATAACAAATGGAATGCACATCTTGAATGTTCTGGGAATGTCCCCAAAAGTCCTCTTCATTCTGAATGGCCTTTGCATAATTGGTAAACCGTAAGAAATAAATAAAATTTTTGATTACAAAAAATGTAGATCTCGTTAAAACACACAATTTATGTCATATACAGTTTTTTGAGTGAATAGTTTCCGAGATATTCCTTGTTATTTGCTTGCATTTTCCAATACTTATACTTTTTCTCAAATGGAAATTCGTTATTCGTTTTTTATGACTTGGACATGCAAAGAGAATGGAATGCTCCACATAGCAACCAGCTCTTAAAATATTTGACTATCGCTTAAAGTCTACCATATTCCCCTTGCATCTACAAGAAAATTAGCAAGATAATTTCTGCAAACGTTTATCTCAATTAACATGAAGTAGATGGAGAAAAGCGGTTATAAAAGTAGTTTTTAGAAGAGTAGAGAAAAATCATGTAAGTATAACACACCAGATTTTTTAAAAAGTCTAATAATTGATGTAAATTAATGTGATGTAGCATTCACTAACAGAAGACAAAATGTGCAAAACAAAATAGCGTCTTTAGTCTTAGCTCGCAAGTATTTGCATCAAGAAATTTCGCACAGTCCATGCTGTGCCACTAAAGTTAGCAGCTTAGTCATTCTTTTTATTTTGCTCCGAAGGTTTAATTCTATGAATGTTGTTATGCCTTTCGTTGTGTTTTTGTTCTGCATCAGAATAATTTTAATACATAATTTTCTCCCATAAAGCATTTTAATTTTATTGTGATACGTTAGCTTACATGTTTATTCACTCTCTGAAAGCAGTAATGTATTCTTAATTCGACTATAACCGTCAACTCTCACGACTGATTTTGCCATAATCGAATGACATATATAGTGGCGAAAAACAGCAAGACTTTGTTGTGGAGTGTGATTAGAGCCGCTGGGTGTTCTGTCTCACGTGTGGAATTAGATGGGGTGGATTCATTCATGGTACGGCACGCCTGGGTGATGTAGGGCCAAATAAAAGCACACGGTGTGAGAACTGTTCTATAAATTTTCGAAACGTATTACCACACTCACTTTTTTAACTATTATTGCGTTCTAATCAGAAATTTGTAATATTTAAAATATAACAATAATAAATAACAAAATCTCAACGCACAGAAACAAACAAAAACGCATTTGGTACTTGCATGGCATAGTTGAACCGCCAAGGTATTTAAATATTTAAATGAGCTTAGAGGTGGTAAACAAACATAATACTCTGGGAACATGTTCTCTTGTACAAAGCGGTCGCTGTATGTTGAGGCCACAGATAGCGCGCATACATGCTCCGCCTTCACTGCAGTGACCTCGGTATTTTTCCTCTGCGCATTAGGGATGAAAGAACCGCTCAAGGCTACCTCTATCAGCTGTGTTATACTCGTACTGCCTCACCTTCTGTTACCTTTTGTACGTGCTGCAAGCATTAGAATTGCATTGTGCATCTCAAAGTGAAAGTTTATTCAAGACATCTGTGTTGTGTGTGCTTTGAGTGATTTCTCCGGAATCGGCAGCGAATGCTGTGCTGGTACAGAGTATCTGCTCCACGTGGACACCATAGGGCTGCTTGATTGTTGGGTTGTTCATCGCCCTCGCTCAACGACTCCAGCAGGGTGACAGATCCGGGGATTTTGGAAATGTTAGGGACTTCCCTGAGTCTCTGTGGCCTTCTACCTTCAGCCTGTAGCTCTCTGTAGTTCCTTCACCTCATTTTCTCGTGGGGGTGGTAACCGCAACAGATCTATGGAGTTCGTAGCGCGCGAGGTGTCCATGACGGTGGTGTTGGGGTGCAGGTTTATCATTACTGGAGGAGTAGGCAGCAGAATAGCAATCTTTGGAGGAGCAGCTAGCAGGTTTGCCATTGGAGGAGTAGTTAATGTGGTTTGGGAGGGATAGTGAGTGGAGCTGTGGTGATGTTAGATGCATGGAGGTGTAAACTTACTATTGTTATTAAGAGGAGGGAAATTTTGAGTTTAGTAGGTTGAAGGTGAAGTTGGTGTTGGAATAAAATGGAGGATGTGAGGGAAGTGAAATGTTGTGGGGTAAAGTGAGTGGATATGTAGTGAAGAAAGAAGGTCTAGTGTTTGGTTAAAAGACGTAAAAGTTTTAATATATAGTGATAAAATTTAAAAATTGCTATATAAAAATTAAAAGGAAGATAATAGAAAATTAATATGGAGATTAAATACAATTTAATAAGGTAAATAAAGAAACAGATAAACACAAATGCATAAATAAATATATAAATGAATTAAATAAATTATTGAAGTACTATAAATCAAATAAATATTATGACAACGTTGGAATTTTATAAATGGATAACTATAACTTCATAAAAAATTTAATTAAGCAAAACTATAAATAAAATATAAATAAACTTATTAAAATGATTAGTAGTTTAGTAGAAGGTTTTGTGCTGGCTACCACTACATTTTCGCTGGTTTTCAGTGAATATAGTTAAATGGGAGTACATAGCGGCGGGTTACTAGTTGCTAAGTTCGCTTGTTTCCAGAAAGTGTAGATAAATATAGAATTTAGAATTGCAATCAAGTTTCTTACGCCCTTTATTCTAATCTAATAATTTCTATTCTCTTTCTTTTATTTTCATTTATAATTATATTATTATTTTGTAGACATAGTATAGTTTGTAGTTATTTTATCTGAAAAAATTGGATGTAATATAAAATGTAAATGTGTTTGTGAGAATAAATGTAAAGTTTGAGTGTATGTCCCGGTGTAGTAACAAAGGTGCCGGGATAGTATATTCAGATTTTATTTATTTATTTGTTTTTGGTCCCCCTCCGTTGAATCATCTATACCCATAACTAAGGTGTACTTTGGAGGAGCGTAGTAAAGGTTTATCTATCTGTTACGCTTTACTAATTACACAAAAGTCATCCAAAATAACAAGGACTTCACAGGATAATCCCAAAAATTCAAAACATACATTTTATTTTTCATGAAAACACTTAAATTTGGTATTTTAAATCAACATCGTAGGTGGCAGAGAAAGTAAAATTCTCTAATTTCAAAGTTTGAAACACTTTTAACAGATACTTGGTATCTGTGATTCTAGTCATGTTACGCATCTATGTTCTTCTAGAATAACAAAGTGCTAATTACTCAATTCCCTTTGTCACATAATTCCATTCAGTGCTCCCGTTCCATTGCAAAGAGCTTTACGTTCGCATTTCCTCCTACTTAGCATTTTCTTTATAGTTACCTCCGCAGTTTTACGGGCCCTTTTACAGCTTATTACTTCCTTGTTCCACCCTCCACGTTTTATACACTTCACCAATTTAGCGTCTAAATTGCGAAGCCCAAGTACGCTGAATTTTCATGAGTCATTAAAGAACAACCATTGGAGGAGTTCCGGCAATTGTGGGTACGTTCCCTCTCTTAGGGGCTCCTTTGGGTCGTCATTTCGTATCAACGACTTTCTGTTTTTCTCCTAGGTAGGTAAATCATTTAATACGATGAACTAATCCTCTCCAAATGAAATTCGAATTTTTGAAACCACTAATTAATAGAATTGTTATACAGAATGGACTACTAAATGGAATAACATCCCTTTGCTATTCCTGACCATGTTACCGAGCGAGGTGGCGCCGCAATAACATAAGCGACTAGCATTCAGGAGGCCCTGGGTTCGATCCCTAGCGACGTCACACTCTATCCCTGGATTTTTCGTGGATTTCCATGGTCTGAAGGCGAATGCTGGGGTGGTTCATCTTTAACCACAACTCTCTCACCCCTCATTACCTGTACCCCATCTTTCTTGTCATCAGTTTCAGGGTTGTAGGAACAGGTGACGGCGTATGGCGGGTGGCTATGCCCTTTGTAAAGGTTTCTTCCTGACGTAACATAATTCCATTCAGTGCTCCTGTTCCATTTCAAAGAGCTTTACGTTCGCATTTCGTCCTACTTAGCATTTTCTTTATAGTTACCTCCGCAGCTATCTGTTACTTAGTTACCTCCACCGCCTCCGGGTGCTTTCACGCAGGCACTCCTTTGAGGACCCTACGGAGACGGGATCTATAGGTTGGCCCGGGCGGTGCTGGATGCTTTCAATCTAGAAACATTAGGGACCCGGTCCATGCTTGCACCCGTCATCTCCGGAACTGTCGCCTTTCATGTCTCTCCCCTCATCCCTCCCAGAGGTCACAATAGAAGCATAAGGGGCCGGATGGCCTGCGTGCGGCGTTCTGCCCCGTTTCGGGGGCCCCTCCTTTCGTCAGTAGCTTTCTTTACCTTTACCTGAACATTCCTCAGATCTTACTGATCCTATACATTTCTTCAAAGAAAATTCCGTTTCATTCTGAAGTCGAGCAGGGACTGCTCGGCTGAAACCCTCCTCTGGAAGCTTTCGGCGTGAGCTCATTTGTTTGACCTCGGAGGCTCGGGGCCCTATAGAGTGGGGTCGGGCGACGTTGGAGGCGTTCAGTATGGAAACATTAAGGACACCGCCTGTTGTTGCGGCCTTCACCATCCGGAAGCAGAAGGAGCCGGCTGGCATACGTGCACTGTTCTGCCCCGTTTCGGGGTCCCCTTCCTTTCGTCCGTACCCACACTGAAATTCCTGTAACCGAAGCGACGTAATATAAGGAGGTCACACTCAAAACATCAGTTGCCAGTTTTAAATATAAGCCCTCTAAAACGAACGCAAATTTTCTATATAGACTACCTGAAAATATTACTTCTATTAACCAGCTCAACTGCATAACACTGACTGACTACTGGATTTGGGATGTGGTCACAGAGTTCTTAGTCCAGATATTCAAACTACGTGCTACATTGAAGCACGCCTCTGAAATAGTAATGCCATCCAGATCACATACTGAATTGTCTTTGGAGGATTCCAGATTCGATTTCGGCACTTCAGACAACTCTGAGAAGCCTCTTCATACGTGGTAAAACAAATATTTATTTTATCTCCTCTGTTATCGGTGAAACTTTGCAACACCACACTAATCGAGCGAGCTTCTATTTAAGGCCACCTGGCGGACAAATGGTGTATGTACCATTTACAAAAGGATGTTTGTTTTTATCTCCTCTATCACACCGGAAACGTTGTAAACGAACTTTTTTGACTGTACATGTCTAAAGCAGTAGCCGCGAAACTGTTTAAGAGAAAGAGAGAAGAAACGGAAAAAAGAAAGCAATATTAAATTAATATTTCATGTTACATCGATTAGAGCATTAATCCTGTTACATCCATACCATTGCATGAAGTGCTTGATGTAAACTTAAGCTAAAATGAAGTTTTGGGAACGCTTTCTTGAGCAAAACATGCATTTGTTTCATACAATTTAAACAAATCATCATGAGAGATTTTGCTGAAATTATATCAGGCATGTTAAAAAACTACAGAAGTAATGGCGTACTACAAGAGAGTAATCTTTGTCACGGTTTCAATAATCAACATCGTAGAAGGGTTAAATTCGGAAAAAATAACTACTTTCGATAAAGGTATGATAAAAATAGTTTGCAGTGAAGAATTAGTTCATCTGCATTGATATATGTTTATGCATTTACAGAAATAACAAACAAAAATGTTTATAATAAAAGTGCATTTGCATATGGATGCCGATGTAATATGCGTTTCGATGAAATTATCTGCCATGCACCTTTATACAATGACAGATCCTTTGCCCTTTACCGCGCCTAGAGGTTCGAACGCATTCTCTTTAGTGCTAGCCGGCGTAAGATTGGTTCGAGAGTGAGGGGACGTTCTTAACTCTCAAACTGTCCTGTATTCTTATCGGTAAGCTAGTAGAAGCTTATGGACTTCCTCTTCCCCCGTCCTGTACCGAACCTTCTCGAAGAGTCGTGCGGTCATAAAAGGAAGCGATCATTACCGTAAGCAAGGTTGTTATGAGCTTCAGTCTAGTGCTGTCTGCTGTTCACTCTGTCTGCATGAGACCAGCGGACGAGTCCTGTATTCGACGCGCCAGTGAGTGATTGGAAGAGAGAAAAGGCTGATTTGTATGTCGTTAATAAAACCGTTGCTGAAAGGAAAAATTGAAGGATGACTAGAGAAAAAGCGGACAACATACTCATATTTTTTATTCGAGATAAGAATATTGGTATTATTTTATTGGATTTCCCAACAGTTCTTATTTAGCAAAATTCATTGGATAGCATTCTTTATGAAAGACATTCTAAATTCAGAAGACAAGGTCGTAAACGAGAAAATGCTGCGCTATTTGTCGTACTTCCAATTATAAGACATTGCTACTCACCTACCCAAACCACTCTCTTTTACGGTTCCGCGGCCTCTACACCAGGAAGACATCTTATTATAGTTATATTAGCGATGGCAGGGCGAGCGGCCTTATTTGACCTTGAAAACACTTATGGGCTCTAAGCGCTAGAGTTGGTGCCGTACTCTGGCGCAGTGGGCTAGAGCCCGACCACGAAATGCATCCGGGTTTGATCCCGCCCATAGGGGTGCGAATTTTAAATCCCGGGTATAGTCCGGTGCCCAATCTGCATCTTGAGGAAATTGAGGAGCTGCAATAGGCATCGGGCCGGTCAAGGAAGCGAACATTCCATCTGAGGGATACGTGATATTGGCCACATCACTGCCCCGTATTGCTTGGATTACCCGTCTCTGCAGTGCGTATGTGGGCGTGAGGCCAATAGTGGGGTTGATAGGACCAGGCCGTAAACGGGCTGTTGCCCGTGGTATTACTATTATTATTATTATTATTATTATTATTATTATTATTATTATTATTAGCTCTGAGTTGAGTACATGTAAACAAATCACTTGTAAATTCCTATGGTCAGGAGTGTACAAAGGCTTATGGAATATGGTGTGAGGAGCAAAATTGGTTTTTTCTATGTGTAATGGTTTAAATAATCCCATTAGTGATAACTATACACAGGTTGCGTGCTTGTGTGTGTACGTCTGTGTTGTATACGCTATTTTCACCAAATTCGTTGGAGTCGTTTCTGAGTAAATTCAAAAGACCAAATATTTTCAATGAAAGAATAGTTGATTTATGTTGTTCATACATCACAAACATACACAGACCTTTTCATAAAAGTTACATTTTTACTCTCTCTACTACGTATAGCAAATGGGGGAAATGTTACATTCCACCTAAAAATTCCGTACCGAAATTTCACCAGAATTGGTGTTTTGAGGCACCTTGAATTCAATTACACCATTTTTGGAAACATGTCCGTGTATGTGTCTGTGTGTATGTTTGTCTGTCTGTGAACAGCATAATCAGAAACGAAAAGTTGGTTAAATACCAAATTTGGTATTTGGGTTTAATATCTTCTAAGGATGCGGCACGAAAGATTTTCAAGAAAACCCCCATCCCAGAGTACCCTTCACATCAAACATTTTTCGAAAAGTTTGATTTTTCAAAAATTGCTCTAACCATTTTGATTAAAGTATTATATATTTAAGATATTTTCATGGTAAATGAAATGTATATCTAGAATTTTCTGGGAATGTCTTCATTCTGATTGACCCTTGCATAACTGGTAAACTGTAAGAGATTTCAGAAACATTTTTTTTGTCAAGTGAACATTTCCGAGATATGCCTTGTTATTTGATTGAATTTTCTAATATTTATATCTTTTTCTCAAATGGGGATTCCTTAATTTTTTTTAATGTCCTGGACATGCAAAGAGAAAACGAAATTAAATTGAGCTTTATTTATGGACGCTCATTAACTGCTGTGGTCCTTAGCGTCCCATTCTATATTGGGCGTGAAACACAGGAATTTTTCTCAGAGGCCTGTTTATCAGACTTGAGTTCTTTTACGTGACTTAAATCTACAACACGATAGCACCGGCTTTACTTCCCTTTCGAAGGAAGCCATGTTAAGGATCTTTAGGCCCGAAAAAATGCATCGCTTCCGCCCGGTTTGAGCTCGGGATCTCGTGAATTAGAGGCTAGCATAGTAACAACTACACCACGGAGGACAACGACATACAAAGAGAATGGAATGCGCCACATAGCAACCAGCTCTTAAAACATTTGACTATCGCTTAAAGCCTACCATATTCCCCTACAACAAAATTAGCAATAAGATTAACATCTCGATATCTCGATTAACATGAAGCATATGGAGAATAAGCGTTTGTAAAAATAGTTTGTACAAGAGTAGAGAAAGTCATGTGAAAGTAACACACCAGATTTAGGGAGGTTCAAAACATGTTATTAGGGTAAAATCTCGGTATCCAATATTTGGGTGGAATCAATACCTCTAATTTCTATAGATTAAGTAGTTAGACAATGTAAAATGACAATGTATTAAACATTCAAATTAATAGTAACGGATATCTCGGAAATGCTAATCCCACAAAAATGTAATTGAAGTAGAATTTTTGTTTTAAGAAAATCTATATTTTTTGTCTGGTAAGACTTTTGTGTATCTTTTATGGTTTACCCTTGTACAAAATTATACAAAATTCCTTCCAAATGAAGGGGGTTTCACAGGCTACTCCCAGTAAATTTAAATATACACTTTGTCTGTCATGTAAATATCTTAAACATACGGCATTTTAATAAAAATTATTCAGAACTGTTATCGAGAAACCTAAATATTTTTAAAAATATTCCATTTAAAGGGTAGTTTGGGGTGAGGGGACTTTCTTGAAAGTACTTGTGTCGCATCTTTGGAAGATACTGAACGTAAATACCAATACCGAGTTTTCGTTTTTCACTGTTCAAACACACAGAATGTTTTTTAAAAATTCTGCATTTGGATGCAGGGTGCTTCAAAACGTGAATTTTTCCTGAAATTTCGGTATCGATATTTTGAATGGAATGCAATACTTCCTTCACCTACTAGGTTTAGGGTAATCAACGGAGGCGTTGTTTACCCCAAACCTAGTAGATCACAGCGATCTATGTGATATCTAATGCAGCTAGCACCCCCTAGGAGGGAGGGATTAAGTAAAGCATACACAGGAGGCTAAGGGTGCAGGCAGACAGGCTACTCGAACAGTTGCTGGCTTAAAGACCAGTCCCACTACTGGAGCTGTCCAGAGAGTTCAACGAAGCAGCCCACTAGAGTCCTCGCGGAATACTCTTAACCTTGAGTGAGCGCCCGCGCCATCTGTCGGGCACTGCCACATGCCATGAAACCTAGATGTACAACTGAAACATGAGAAGGAAATGGAATGAAAGGAAAATGAGAGAAAGTAAATCGTGACAGATGAGAAACCACCCCAGCATTCGCCCTCAAGGGAAAACCACAAAAAAACCAAAATCAGTGTGAGCGTTCGACGATACGTGGTAGAGAAAGTAAAAATATTGTATTAAATCACTGAGCGAGATGGCGCCGCGGTAACGTGCGCGACTCGCATTCGGGAGGTCCCGAGTTCAACCCCCTTTAAACTACCCTTTAAACTATAGGTTTACCTGGGGTCGGCAGGCGAATGCTGGTTTATTCTCTACCACGATTTCGTATCCATAATTTCCCCTTCATTCCGTTTCCTTCTCATTTTTTAGGTGTGCTCCTAGGTTTCTGGCGTATGGTGGTGCAGGACAGTTGGCGCAGATGCTTGTTCAATGGAAGGGCTATTTACTCCCTGTAGACACCTGAGGGCTGCTTGATTGGTAGATCTTTCATCGCCCTCTCTCGGTGGCTCCAGGTGGGACGGATCTGCGAGCGTGAAAAGGTCAGAGACTTCCGCGTGTCTGTGACCTGTAACCTCCTGTGGTTCCTTTACCTTATCACTTCCTCCTGTGGGGTGCTCTTGGCTTGTCCGAATCAGGTTTCCGTCATTGCTGTGGACGCACTTCAGCCTTGGACTTATTGTGTTTCCCGTATCGTTTTAACGCCAATTCATTATGGCTACATCCTTTACAAAGAAATACAGTCTCATACCAGATAAGGTTTCAAATTCTTCTGGTTCTAAAAAACATTTCCCCAAAAGTAATATATCTCCTGTAAGCCGAAGTCTAACAGGAGCACATAATGTGCTGGGCTGTTTCAGTTTCTTGCACAATCTACAATCTAAGTTACCCTGAAACACTCCCATCGTGTTAAGATGCTTTTCACAGGAGCACATCCTGTGAGAAATGCAATAATTGTTCTCGGCTGAGGTCTGTTACATTTAAGTTTTCAGATTTGTTCTTCCGTGGTTTTCTAATACATAGTGTACCATGGTTGTTTTTTGGAGTTTCGAGCCAGGTTTTATGATGTTCTACTTGGACTACTTTGGATGTTCTTAATAGCCTCTCTTACTAAAAACCGAGATGTTCCTATAGCCGGCTCTGGCCCAATAAATTGTGAAGCTTCTCCTTGTCTTTCAAGTTCATCTTTTTCATTTCCCTCTATTCCACTAGGACCCGGCACCCAGATGACTTGAACTTCATTATATTCTGCCAAGCTCCTGTGGGGTGGTAGCCACAATAGATCTTGTAGGTCTCGATGCGCGAGGTGTCCCCCTCCGTTCAATACCCTATGCCCTATCGTATTAAACCTTCGGTTATAATGGATTATTTATTTCCACGAATGATCCTAAATTCTATACTATTTCCTTCTTCGCCACCACGTTAAATAAAGTTCAAACGGTCTTACTTTCGTACATTTAATTACATCAATAAGTAGATCTACGTCCATTGTACAATATAAACTCCTTTCTAACGCAATAGAAGGTCAGGAATGTCCCATAAAATACCATCTGTACTCTTATTTAAGCGTGTAATATTACAAAGATATATTGCTCAAATTAACATCCTCCTGAAAGTACTCTTATACACACTATTCGTCTCTTGAATTACCGCCATCTAACGGTTCTCCTAAGGGTTATAAAACACTCCCATTTGGGTAAGCTGTCTGCTAAATTGGAGTTTGCTTTCAGCTCACACAGTCCATCAACACTAACCACGTGCTCAAAGCTCATTCCTTGCTTTTGGATTTAGTTAGTTTGCCTAAAATTACTTGAACATAGCGAGGAAACTGCTAGATGTTTATTCTCCTGGCTGCTATCTCTAACTTGAGTCCAAGTAGTCATATAATAGCACAAAACTTATTTCCCTACAAGAGCAAATTTGTGGTAAAGGCGGTGCACACAAGTAATGCAACGCTATCCCCTCCAGGCTTAGTTAGGAATTGTGTGAACTGAGCACACAAAACACTAAACGATGTTATGGAAATTGAGGTCAGCATAAGTTACATAACTTGTGTTAACTATCCATTAGTATATCATATCTCATGCAGCCTTTATAGCAGTTATTTGTAACATTTGTTCATAGGCCACAGTAGTACGGGGTTTGGTAAGATACGCTTCGTTGCACCGTTTCCCTAACCAAAGTTTAACAGTCTGGTGCATTACATTCACATGACTTGACCTGATCGTCATAGTAATGGAGCTGGGTTGTAATTGTCCATAACGCTGAAACCTAAGGGTTTGTTGTATTATCTCCTATCACTGGACCTTTAATTATGGACAGTAGTTTGTTAACTAAGTTTTCTTTAAGAAAATCATCGTTTGGTTTTATCAGGCCCAATAGTTCATATAACCTTGTCCAGTTTTTCAACTGTCACTCCCTCAGTTCTCACTGTCATTCTAAGTTCTTATCTGGTTCACTTCATTCGCAGTTTCACTTCACTAAGGTGAACTAGTTCAGTTATATATGACTTCACTTCCTTCGTGATGTGCTTTTTCATAGCGGATGGTTAACTTCACAAGCAAAGTCAAACACAAGACCTTCACAACCCGCCGCTCCGCAGTTGTACTCGCTACATGTCACAACAGTCGTCATCATTCGGTCGGAGAATAGCTCTTAATGTCGCACCAAAAACGCAGTCGCTAACTCACTCGCATACTCTCTCGCACCTGACTGGACTGCCCCAGAACGTTCGCTTATATAGTCAGTGAAATCTTTCCACAAGGTTCTCGAACTATTTCGACATGCCTCCTGGAGGAGGGGACAGAAAGTGTTAGTTATCTCCCGACAGCGCGTCCGGTCTTAACCCTGGCGAGCGGCGGTTATCTTGTTTACACCGACCGCCCGACACCCACCTCTCAATAACCTTGGGTCATAGCCGCTGCGACACAATATCTTTCCCTACCCATTGCTTCATATCTGAACAGTATATAAGAGACAGTTTCAGCCTCTGTTACATACTGGTTCCTCTCTAAAGATTTGTAGGCGTTTCCATAATCTACAATCTCGCATCAAGACCCCAGTTATCAAGTTTATTTCAGATCTATTGCGATTAAGTATATCTTCAGTGAGTGAGGAGGATATACAGCTCATCATTCTCCTACTGTACTTGCATCGCTCTGTTTGAACCCATCGCAATTTGTGGTTGTGCTTGAGCCACTCAGCAATGGTTCATCGAGTTGGTTGTGAGTACCACATATGCGCTTGAATTTAAGGGGAAATGCGTATCCGACTCCATTGGCAAACAGCGTGCTTCCCGGTGGTAAGAAAATTCCCCGTTAGGCCGGCCACACGTCCAAACGAAATCTCTGTATATTCAGTGTATATAGATAGACCTACTTGTAACTAACCCTAATTACCGTTCCAATAAATACTCTAGCGACAGAAATATAAGTTAGGAGAATGTAATTATAATATTCAGAACTCTGTGGAGATCATCTTTAGGATGATCATCTCCATAAGAGAGGAATTAAGGACAGAAATTTCAAAAGGAGGGACATTCCAGGATTCTGAACGTAAAAATTAACATCTTTCACCTCTTATTAATCAATAGGTTGTTTTATTAAAGCATCAAGCAGAACATATTGTAACAATACGCACGACAAAAGACAGTTATTGTCAGGCCTATTAAAATATTTCACAAACATAAAATCAGAATACTAAATATTGTTTCTGCAACAAAAACTACAACGATAAAAAGTATTCTATTTGTTGGTCTATGTATTTATTTCTGGAAGTACGTATCAAGTCTTAATTTTATTATTTCCGTTTAAATGTATTTCTTGTTAATTTTTATGCATGCTAGAATTTCTTTATCATTGAGTATGGGAGAGAAGAAATGTTAACATGCCATACTAGAATTAATTTTTACTTAAAACTGCGGTATACTCATGTTGTGGCATAACTCGCAGTATGTCCGATATATTAATATATGAATTAATATATGAACTTGGTGATTTTATTGTGTTTTGTTTGTTACTATTACATCTTTTATGATGTTATTGCCACGGCTGCTGTTGTTTGGGGTTTTGGGTAGAGCTTGTGTAACTTTTCAGGGTGTGATACGGGAAGGAAGGAAAGTAGTAACAACACTAACAAAAGATTAAATCCATGGGAATAACACAATGTTTTAATGGCATACGCATTTTCTGCTTTAGCACGAAGCTACACAGTTACTTTAGTTAGTTGGAGCTGTAAAACGGTCGCTGAACAAGCATTTTTATAAGTGATCTAGAAATAATGGTAATATTTATCACACGATCCTAAAATATAATTTATTTCCCTTCTGATTTCTTTAACGTTTAAATTGATAACATTTCAACGTACCCACTACATTATGAGAAGTAAATAATAACGCCTGCTCCTGAGAGCTTACAAGTATATTATTCACATCACAGCACTTTATACGCAACCGCCTTGGCTGATGGGGACGCTACAACTAACTTTGCTGCACTTAAACATTTTAAACATATTCTTTCTTACAACCTTATTGGCTGTCTTCGTTCAGCTTGGAACCTTCTAGAAAATTTACCAGGCTAGTGTTCGTTGTTTCCAAACATGTGACCTATCTACAAAAACTATGTTGTTTTCGCTTGTCGCATTTTCAACTGCACAAAGGCTCAAGGTCTTTCTTTTATGACTTCCCCCTACAAGTCCTTTTTGTCTGAGCCCTAATTCTAACACAAGAACATGTTTGTTGGCTTTTAACAAAGATTCCACAGCTCCAGCTAGACACTTACACATACATACAACTTACGCCGTAAAATATATTTATATAATAAGTATTTTGCTTATTAATACCATTTCACATTATAATTCACATTAATGTATAGGTATATGGCATATGTGACCATAGTTACTGTCTCAAAACTCTTGAAGATCTAGTTATTAAAATATGTTGACCGAGTATTGCATGCGTAGTGCTGTTAAAAGGAGTTTAGAAGTCTTCTTAACTTTTTTTTGTATTCTGTTTTCTTAATTGCTATATCGTAACCACATATATGGTTAGGAATGAAATGTTCGCGGCATTTGTTTTTATTTTATAACTGTTTTCTAGTCCATGGCAGTCTCAACGAAGTATCAAAACCTTCTTCTCAAGCATGCTGTTTTATAACTCCAATGCATTCGTATTGTAACGCAGCGGCTATAGTTCAAGATTATCGGGAGGTTAGCGCCAGCATCGGAGAGCTAAGTCGCGCTCTCGGCCGGCGTAAACACCAGAGTCGCTATTGCTAGATAATCAGAATCTTCTGGAAGTTTCTTTCTGTGTCCAGATAGTTCTAGAATGTTTTGTGGAAGATTCTATTGGCTATATAAGCGAGCGTTTTCACTAACTCGAATCAGATGGTGAGTCAGTTACCGAGCAGGTTAAGCGAGTGCGAATCTGGTGCGACGAAAAGTGCTTTTTCCTAGAGATTTTGTGACGACTGCCGTGACGTACAGGAAGTACTATTACTGCAGGAGAGATTGGAAAAGTCTTGAGTTCAACTCCCTAACGAGTGAAGTGAACCATCCCGGAGAAAAAGCTGCATCGTGCGCATTTCATTACGCCGCTACGTCTCGAAGAAAGTGAAGTGACAGAGGATATTGAACTAGTTCTCATCGGTGAAGTCACAGTGTGAAATAGGTCGTCTCAGCTGGTTTCAGTGATAGTGAAAACTGGTGAAGTGACAGTAAAGAAACTGGAAAACGCAAAATATTCTAGTGCATAAGCACTGTACATCCCTTTTTATACTTTACATTTTATGAATTAAATTAGCTGTTGTATAGCTCACAACCGTCAGAAAAATGGGGCTTATTGATAGTGAAAGAATTATCAAGTTCGGTTGAATGGTTTTTGACATTAGCCTACGTACATAAACACATACATACACTCATTTTCTCTCCTTATATTTTATATATATATATATATATGGATAATGATATGCTTGTAAACATATCTCTAACAATGCACATCTTGCTGGGCACTTAAGTTTTCCGTTTTAACTCCCATGCTTCCAAAGGCTTTCTTATATGGTGTGGTTTAAAACAGGTTGAATAACTGCAATGTTCTGGTATAGTAGCGGCTCATGAGTGTTCACGTTTTGTATCAGAGAGCCGTGAAAAAGTTAAATAGGGTCTGCTGCATAATAATTATAATTATAAGGAAATTGATATAGCATCCACAACAATAATGATGATAAATAATAATAATGATGATAATGCATAAGTTGTCTGGCAAAGGAAAAGGTTGTTTTTGTGGATGTTTGTTGAGATGTACATGATTAAACAGAGCATTTTAAGGTAAAAACGAAGCAATGTGTAAATTAAATTGTACTTGAGAGTACAGATGTTCTGGAATAAACGGGAGAAGTTTCCACACTCGTGTACGTTACAGGTCACTGTTTTCGTCGTGACATGGCAGAAACCCAGAGGAGGAGATGGTAGCCTAGGTTGGGAGGAGAACGGCTGGAGCATTCCCCCTTGCGTGGAACACTCACGCGGAACAAGTGGTGATGTCACCTTATCTCACGTGGTGTACGCGCCTGCTGCTCTGTTACTACTGACCCAACATCCCTCCCGAGCGTTCCATGTTCTTGATTAGCAGTTAATTGTTATGGACCATGATGCGTCCATTGTTGAGTGTTGTCACTACAAGAGGTTCGAGGTCTGAGGATGTTTGTACGACTAGAGAAGACACGGCCTGCATGGTCCCGGGCGTTTCTCAGTTGAAGTGGCTCTAGGCTATCAAACCGGGTTCGTCATCTCAGCTCGGCTGAATTTGGAGGTCCCAGTAGGGTGGCCAAGGCTCCTCTTGGCAATGTGAGGCACACTAGTGGTAAGACCACTGAGCTCAAATACTGCCCGGGATCGTTAAGTCCTCTACGAGCTCCCCATGGATAACAGGAGACAGGAGATGGTCAGATAGGGCATAGGATTTATTCCACTGACGAATCAGTTAACTACCCTTCCAGTTTAAAGGGCGCCACTTTGATAGGTAGCGAAGGTCAGCTAAGACGAATTGCATACCATGCCTCTCGGTCTATTCATCACAGAACCGTGGCAATTAGGTCGTAACTCCTGCGCTAATTACCCATGATGAGCTTGACTTAATGTACTTCAGCGCCGCTGTGGAGCGCATGTGAACTATGTACATATCATTTGCTATTAACGGCATACTAGTTCTTATGTGGCGTGCGTTGAATCTTTGGTGAACTTGCCTATCTTTGAGGCGGGGTGCCGCTATATTAATCAATCTGTAATTGTTGTTCAACGACATTTTCGAACAAGATTTGGTGTAGATCCACCCAGTGAGCCTTCACTTCATAAAAAGTACTCTGATTATACGACAAGAGGGTGCACTTGTTAGAGGAAATTCCATGGAAGCCCGTCATTAAGTAAGGAAACTGAATGGTTCTCACGTAGTCCTCAAACATTTGGTGTCACCTTATCTCACGTTATTTACGCGCTGCTGCTCTGTTACCACCGACCCAACACCTCTCCCAGAAGATAAATGGACTTGTCTGGTTACTGCCCATACAGACACATGTGTCACGATGAAAAAGTTTACATGTACATACGTCTTCCGTAGTGCTGCCATCAAGAGACATTAATGTAAAATTGTAGTGATAGTATAGAAACACAGCGTGGAAGAAGCTACGTGCACGCCTTCAAGTGTGCACCACCATATGTATTTGATCCATACGGAAATTGCATCATACCAGTTGTGCATGCGCAAAAGCTGCTTAAAATATGTTCAAGTAAAAAATGTACTATCCACCTTGTTGCCACATTTCATTGAGTTTATAGGAATAGCGTGGTAGATTTAAACCTGTATATTTTAAATTACCGCATGTACGTTACGTTTTACGCCATTCAAAAAAAATAAACAATAAATCCGCAAGGTATGAAACCATACGATTTGCACGTGCTCTTGTGCTCTTATACGACAGCCGCCACTATTCTGGTAGTAAGGTTGAGTCTTAGGCAGTTCTGTCAACTCTTTCGTTCCAACTGTTTCTTCAGCTCTCTCATCTAAACCTTGTTAGTGTTCCTAGTAGAGAGAGAGTGGCAGGAGAAAGAAAGTCAACTTCGTGTGTCAATGGCGTTGTCTTGGTACGGCAGTTTCTGGAGTTACAATCCTTTTTGGTTACAGCACATCCAATAAAGTACTGGAGCCAAATGAAGGGAAACCCTTTCGTAAGTGAGCTGACAATGAGCCCCATTTATGTGCGCTTCCGTGCCAGCAGAGGTACCGTTTTCTGAAGCGGGACAAATTAATTTTGATGGACAGTCATTACCCCCCTCTCTTTCTCACTCTCTAAATCGAGCAGAGATACCTATAGAGGGTGTTCGACAAGCTGATATAATTTTGTTTTATTTTTTTTCTCTATTTCTTTTAAGTGAATTATACTGACGCAGGGATTACGCATTGAGATAACGTTTCGTGCGGACGTGTGGGTTGGTTACAGGGAACAGACGGACATTCGGAAAGAAGCTTGAGGCAAAGCACGGTATCTCGGCTGCTTGAAAAGTTCAAGAGAACGGGGTTTGTAAACGATTTGCCCACATCCGGACATCCACCATCCTCCCCTGAAGTTCGTGAAGCAGCTATGGCAAAGTTCATGGCCAGTCCAAAAAAAGTCTCTACGACGGACAAGTATGAAAGTGAACATACCTAAGAGTAACATCTATGATATCCTTAAAAAAGAAAAAATTCATCCATACAAGCTTCAAGTTCTATCATCTATCTGATGAGGACCCGGAACGTAGGATAGAAATGTGTAAATTGTACCTTGATGAGATAAATCGAGAGACAGGTTCCTCATGAAAATGCTCTTCTCTAACGAGACAAGCATTTACGTCAATGGTGAGATAAATAAACAAACTCTCCAATAGTGTTTCACCACTAACCCTCATTGGTGCGACGGAAGAAAGCAGCAAGAAGCACAGCGAAGCATGGTATGGTGTGGTGTGGAATTTGGAATGGCCACATTGTTGGAGCATTCTTCTTTTTTGGAGCAGTGGATGGAGATAAATGTCTCCAGGTGTTAGGAGATATGCTCCTGCCTGAATTGGATTTGCTTAGTGAAAGACCAGAACGGTTTATGC
This sequence comes from Deroplatys truncata, assembly GCA_030765065.1. Lineage (NCBI taxonomy): Eukaryota > Metazoa > Arthropoda > Insecta > Mantodea > Mantidae > Deroplatys > Deroplatys truncata. The sequence goes on from CM060981.1 coordinate 241,305,742, forward strand.
AGGATGGTGCTGCAGCACATTACGCCACAAGCGTTTGGCACTGGCTAGACGACAACTTCCCTCGTAAGTGGATAGGACGCAGAGACCCAGAGAATGGTCTCTACGGTCGCCAGACTTAAACTCCCTTGACAATGCATTCTGGGGCTATATTAAACAAATGGTGTACCAAATAAAGATTCATGATCTGCAACATCTACTAATACAGATTGAGGAGAAATGTGAAACCACTGCTGATATGTTACAAGGAAGTTTCGTCTTCAGACATGTTTGGAAACTTGGGGGCACTCATATAGACTAAATATTATAATTTAATTATGATAAAAGACAAACAAATTATATTTCCCATGATACAGGACTTGTCAAAACCCTTATTTTTACACAGAAATTCATATTTGAGCTATGTTACAGCACTACCTCCATAAAGAAAAACCATTTGTTTACGTACGATTGAATGACAGTTTGTTTTTGTTATGCAAATCATTTCATTTTTCAAAATAAACTCAACTGTATACCTTCATTTAACTTGTCTTTATTTAACATCCTTAAAATCAACAAAAACTCCTCTTTAAGCCACCAAATACAAATCCTTAACATCTATCCAGTCGTCAAACTTTATTAGACCTTCAAAGAACATAATATGAAAATACCCAATGAGAAAACAAAAGTAATGGCATTTCGAGCAAGGACCCAGTTAGAACAAAAATATAATAAATAACAAAATTTTAGAACAAGGGTAGTATTTCAACTATTTAGGAAACTATGCTGGTTATGATAAAGAAATCCACATTGTCATTAAAGTAAGCAGTTTCGGAGTCTTTGTAGCACTATTAATCATACCTTAAGAAATAAAGAAAAGAAGAGATACAAAGTGAAAAGTTTACAAAAGTAATGGCTGCACCTATGTTATCCTACGGACGTGAACTAAGAACAGAAAAAAACAAGAATATAAAATACAGCTTCAGAAAATAAATTCCTGAAAGTAGTTAAAAACAACGATGCTTCGTGCTTCAAGACACTTAAATCTTTTGCTGGAGGGTCATCCTGTTAACTGTTTGGTTCAAAGGTGAACCACCATTTTTAGCTGGCTATTTGGTAACTTGATGAGTTTGTTCCATGATAAGGAAGTCACAACGAAATTATATTTCTCCTACTATTTTGTCAATATAAAAAACAAAAAACAAGAGAGAAAAATCCTCTTATTGACATTGATCTTGGCTCTGGCTTTAAGCTGATAGTACTTTAGTAAGGAAAACGGATGAAGATCCGCTCAGGGCATGCAGCAAGGATTGCCTATAAAATTGGGCAAACTGACCTCTTTTAAAATGGATCCCAGTATCTTAAATTGCAATTAAATTTGTATTAGGAAACTTATATTTGGTGCTTATAATTGCAATTTGCAGTTAATAACACTACTGTCATTCAATTTATGTTAAGTCGGCTTATAAAGGCAGCAAATTCATATTTCAGTAACCGAGCGAGATGGCGCTGCGCAAGTGCCGGGCTCCATCCCCGGCGTCCGCTCACTGTGACCCATTCGTTTTTCGTAGTTCCCCCAGGTCGGCAGGCGAATACTGATGTGGTTCATCTTCTTCCACGACTTTCCTGCCCCCCATTTTCTGCACCCATCAACTTCCCTGTCATGCGTTTCAGGGGTGTAGGACCAGACGACGGTGTTCGGCGGGTTGCGGCAGGGCGGTGGCTATGCGATCTGTGGAGGTTTTTTCCTAGCATCGTCGGCCAACGGCTCAGGAAGGAACTGCCTCCGGGGGCTACGGGCCTGTGGGTGGGCGGTGAATGCGTTCGATCTAGAAACGTTAGGGCCCGTCCAAGCTTGTGCCCGTCGTCATTCGAAATTGATCGCCCTTTAAGTCTTTGCCCGTTCCGTAGGCCCCTCCGTTCGTCCGTACCTTTGCATTTACCATACTTCAGCACGCTTGTTTGCGAGGTAACGGTTTCAGTTTTTCTTTCATGAGAAATATCACTCCTCTGTGACTGTATGTATAAGGGTTGTGAAGAATCTTTTATGTTGCTGCATTGCACAAATATAACTTGACAGTGTAGGAAAGGATTAGCAAGCAGTTGTTACATTACGGTACACACTGCTTTATTTATTTTTTAGCGGTAAAAAATATGATCTAGGAAGCGATTACAGATAAATTTAATAAGTACATATTCACAAGAATCTTTTGCGAGAGTAACCAATTTCCTCTTCATTTTGCAGTAATATTTCTTTTGTTTGTTAGAGCCCTTGAAATTAAATTAGGCTTATACAGAGTAATTTGTTTTGTTGTAGGACAGAGAATTCACCGCGGCGGTTTCTGTGGACATCGAAAGGGCCTGGTACACGGGTCTCTTGCACAAGATAATTCAACTGGAGCTGCCGACATACTTTATCGAACCTGGTACATCCATATCTGAAACACTGTGCATTTGTTGTTTCCGTCGTAGGAAATACGTCGACACTAACGACAATAACAAACGGTGTCCCCCAAGGCTCTGTACTATCACCCACCTATTCTGCGTCTACGTGTTCAACATTCCTAAAGAGCACCACATCAACATAGCTGAATATGATGTCAACATGCAGCTATACTCAGGGGCTATAATCCCAAACTGAGACAACTCCACGTCATCTAAGAGAGGCGCAGACCTTGACGAATGTCCATCAACCCGTATAAAAGCCGCGCCATTCTGCTAACGAAGCGCCGCTTCTCTGGGAACTTCCCCAAACTCGCCTATCTCCGACGAGAGAGATAGCTCAACTACCACCTAACTCTTCTAGAACACACCGATCTGTCACACCGGCCACTGGGGCTACGGTCTCATTGTTCTCCATGCTAAGAACTGGTATGTAATGAAAGCCTTAACGCTACGCCTTTTCAAAGCACTCGTAATTCACGTCCAACTGTTTGCCTGCGAGATCTGGGGCATGGACTCAGATTCCAGTTTACTACGGCTACAGAGGGCATAGAATGAAGCCCTCCCGTCTCCCGTGAGACATCTTCATGAAATCTCATCTCTTCCATAAGTAGAGGATAAAAATAGGCACCGGGCCGCAAAATTAATATGCAGTTTGTCATTCCATTAGAGTCCCCTCATTCGGTCTCGTGGATTATAACCACCAGCAACAAAAGATGAGGTCCTAATATTCCTCCAAAAGATGCTTGAATATCAAAATTAACAACAGCAACCACAAAACAACCGCTTTTGGAACACGCTACACACCGCACAAGTCGCACACACGGTGCACAAGGGCCGTTGCACCATAACTGCCAACCGCTGAGGAGCAATCGCCATCACTACCACTCCCACTACTTCATTCTCAGCTGTCAACCTATGTATAGCCCTACATCACGGGTAGTTGCGTTCGAGCTGACTCTCAGCCTGGCAACACTTCGCCATCGAGTAATTTGTAAAATACCTTCCCGTCCTTTAAAGAGACTCTTTTACTCTTTATCGCTTGTCCTTCTAGCCTGGCAAGAAACAAACAAGTAAAATGTGATAATCAAAAAGGTATGACAACAAATGTATTGCTTATGTATGTGTGTCTGTGAGTATTTTCATCTCTACAAGTTCTTTAAATTTATTCTATTTTTATTATTGGCCACACTGTACCTTGAATGGGATTTGCAGTCACGAAGTTTTCACAATAATTTTGGGCAAAACATAGTTATTTACTTTCTTACTATCTACTAGAGTATTGCATTCCATATCTGATACAGAGATTTACCGAAAATATACGTTTTCGACTCGAATAAAAAAATTTGATGTGTTACACTCACATGACTTTCTTTACTCTTGTACAAACTATTTTTACAAACGCTTATTCTCCATCTACTTCATGTTAATCGAGATAAACATTTGCAGACTCTATCTTATTGCTAATTTTCTTGTAGATGTAAGGGCAATATATATTTACAAGGGCAATATAGAAATACAGTAGCCTTTAAGCACATACATATCTCTTAGTAGCTGGTTGCTAGGTGCAGCACTATTCCCTTTGCCACAGATTAATACTCTTTGCATATCCAAGACAAAAAATGAATAACGAATTCCCATTTGAGAAAATAAGCATTGAAAAATTTAAGGGAATAACAAGCAATATCTCGAAAATGGTTCACTCAACAACAAAAATGCATATGACATAAATTGTGTATTTTAACGCGATCTGCATCTTTTGTGTAGTAAAATTTTGTCTATCTCTTATGGTTTACCAGTTATGCAAAAGTCGTTCACAATGAAGAATACTTTTGGAGACATTCCCAGAAAATTCAAGATATACATTTTATTTCTCATGAAAATATCTTAAACCTATGATATTTTAATCAAAATCGTTAGAGCCATTTTTCAGAAAATTAAACTTTTCGAAAAATGTTCCATGTAAAGGGTAATCTGGTGTGGGGGGATTTTCTTGAAAACCTTCGTGTCGCATTTCTGGAAGATACTGAACCTAAATACCAAGTTTGGTGTTTATCCGACTGCTCGTTTCTGAGTTATGCTGTTCACAGACAGACAGACACACAGACACACACGGATATGTTTCCAAAAATGCTTTTTTTTGGATTCAGGATGTCTCAAAACATGTATTTCCGGTGAAATCTTGGTATCGAATTTTTGGGTGGAATACAATACTTCCCCTACTTACTATACGTAGTAGAGAAAGTAAAAAGGTTAGAAAAATGTTCAGGTGTAGGTGTGTGTGTCATAAACGAAAAGCCGTTTAAATACAAAACTTGGTATTTAGGTTCAGTATCCTCCAAAGATGTGACACGAAGATTTTCAAGGGAATCCTGCTACTTCAAAATATCCTTTTTGATCTAATCAAAAATGTTTCTATCATTTTGATTAAAATACTATACATTAAAAGTGTTTATATGTCAAATGAAATGTGTATCTTGAATTTTCTGGCAAAAGCCTCTGAAATCCTCTTCATCCGGAAGGAATTTCGTATAATCTTGTGTTACTTGTAAATGTTAAGCGATAGACGAAGTCGTACTACACTAAAAATGTCTCTTCAAAACACACAATTTATTTCAAATAACTTGTTTGTAACCTAAGACATTTCTGAGAACCGTTATTAATGATTAGATTTGTTCAATACTTTATAATTTATTTTCAAGCTCTTTCGATATTCAGCTGTTTCTCGCGATATCATGGAAAGAGTATGGGATTTTACGACCAGCCATAACGTCCAGTTCTTAAACATTTGACCATCGCTATTTGTTAACAAGATGTTTAAAATAAAGTAGATATGAAAACAAATGTTCGTAAGGATTATTTTGTGAGTGTATCCACTAATAAACGATAGAGGATAGAGAAAGGCATGTGAGTGTAACACACAATGTTTTTATATTTAAATATTGAGTTTCTGCATTAAAAACCCAACTGTGTAAGTAACCGTATCTTTAAGCGATTTAGGATAAGGTTACTTTAAATTAGGACGCCTTAAGGACGCATTAGCAAGCTCGTTTAGTGAATACAAAAACATGACTCATATATTTAAATTGCTTAAGAATGCATTAGATCAGAAACTAAAACGTGATGGAAGAGACCATTAAGGTTTTTTTTCTAAGACGGAATAAAAACAAAAAGAATCAGTGCCACTAATGGAAGTTGTAAAGGGGATGTTTCCAAAAAAAAGATGGTTCATTTCGCTTTGCTCGTTCGAGTGGTGAAATAAAACATCAGAAGTTTCATGTTATCCCATGGCACATGAAATATTCAGCGGTGTATAAGGTATTACTTGTCTTTTCCCCCGGGTTTATAAGGACTTAGCTTGAGTGGTATCTCCAGATGAAATATAAGTTTACTATCACAGAGATAAGAGTATATTTTTATTTTATAAATCTTCCCATAATTATTGGTTGCCTTTAAAACAAAGGGTACAATTGGATCAAACAGAAGTATAATTTAAGAAAATATTATATATATATATATATATATATATATATTATAATATGGCCCATTAAAGTTGAGTTCAGTCATTTTAGGGTAAATTTCATTTTTTAATGGGAACCCATAATTAGGGTCAATTTAAATTTACGCTACAATGACCATCCCAACGTCCTCCAAATAAAACACGACTATTGGCATTTACTTCTCCCTATATCAAGCAACTTTTATTTAAAACATTTATTTCTACAACGCTTATTTTTGGGATATTCTACAGTCTCGACTTGAATATTCCACCCTGTATATACCTATATGTATGTGTGTGCCTATAGTAAGTAAAGATATCATTGCATTCCACCCAAAAATTCGATTCCCAGATTTTACGGGCACACTCCATGAATAAACAACATTTTGAGAACATCACTCAAAAATGAATAGTGGGTTAAATACCAATTTTAGTCTTCAAGTTCTGCGACTTCCAAGAACATAATATTAAAGTTTTAAAGGTAATCCTCTCCCCCCAAAATGCAAAATCTTTCATTGCTTTTATTTTCTCAAAAATGGCTCAAGCGATTTTTATTAAAATACCTATGTTTAAGATACTTACATGACTAATAAAATGTATATATTGAGTTTTCTACTTATGGCCTATGACGTTCTCTGTATTCCAAATTAATTTACTATAATGTTTAAACTGTAAGAGATACACAACATTTAACAACACAAATATAGATCTCGTTAAAGCGCACAATTTATATAAAACAAAACTTTGTGGTGTTAACTACTCCGAGATATTCTTTGTTATTGGTTTGAGTTTTCAAATAATTATACTTTCTCCCCACGTACCTAGTAAGGTGGTATATTTCAGAGGTGGTATCGCATTCCACCAAAAAATTCAATATCGAGATTTCACTGTAAATATTTGTTTTGAAGCCCCCAGAATAAAAAAAAAACATTTGTAGACAAAGGTCTGTGTGTATAAACACCATCCTATTATTGCCTCAGACCTGTTTAGGCATAGCAAGCAAATATTTTCAACATTCTTCATCTTCAAGCTGCTCTTGCATGGAAAATTGATTCTTTATTTCTCGTTTCCTCAAAATGGCTCTATATAATTTTGATTAAAATAATATTTGCATGAGTAACAAAATAAATACACTACGTCATCAAAAGTATCCGGACACCTGGCTGAAAATGTCGTACAAGTTCGTGGCACCTTCCATCGGTAATGCTGGAAGTCAATATGGTGTTGGCCCACCCTTAGCCTTGATGCCAGCGTTCACTCTCACAGGCATACTTTCAATCAGGTGCTGGAAGGTTTCTTGGGGAATGGCAGCCCATTCTTCACGGAGTGCGGAAATGAGGAGAGGTATCGATGTAGGTCGGTGAGGCCTGGCACGAAGTCGGCGTTCCAAAACATTCCAAAGGTGTTCTCTAGGATTCAAGTCAGGATTCTGTGCAGGCCAGTCCATTACAGGGATGCTATTGTCGTGTAACCACTCCACCAAAGCCATGTATGAACAGGTGGTCGATCGTGTTGAAAGATGTAATCGTCATTCCCGAATTGCTCTTCAACAGTGGGAAGCAAGAAGGTGCTTAAAATATCAATGTAGGTCTGCGCTGTGATCGTGACACGCAAAACAACAAGGGATGCAAGCTCCTCCGGGAAAAACACGACTACACCATAACACCACCACCTCCGAATTTCACTGTTGACACTACACACACTGGCAGATGACGTTCACCGGGCATTCGTCATACCCACACCCTGCCATGGGATCGCCACATTGTATACCGTGATTCGTTACTCCACGCAACGTTTTTCCTCTGTTCAATCGTGTAATGTTGACGCTCCTTACACCAAGCGAAGTATCATTTGGCATTTTCCTGCGTGATGTGTGTCTTATGAGCAGCCGCTCGACCATGGTATGCAAGGTTTCTCACCTCACGCCTAACTGTCATAGTACTTGGAGTGGATCCTGATGCAATTTGGAATTCCTGTGTAATGGTCTGGATAGATGTCTGCGTATTACTGCGAACCTCTTCAAATGTCGGCGGTCTCTTTCAGTCAACATACGAGGTCGGCCTGTACGCTTTTATGCTGTACATGTCCTTTGACGCTTCCACTACACTATCACATCAGAAACAGTGGACCGGGGATGTTTTGGAGTGTGGAAATCTCTCATACAGAGTTCTGACACAAGTGACACCCAATCACCTGACCACGTTCGAAGTTCGTGAGTTCCATGGAGCGTTCCATTCAGCAGTTTCACGTCTAATGACTACTGAGGTCTCGGATAATGAGTACCAGGCAGCAGGTGGCAGCACAATGCACCTAAGATGAAACACGTATGTTTGTGGGGGTGTCCGGATACTTTTGATCACACATTGTATCTGGAATTCTCAGTGAATACTTTGTGAAGTCCTCTTCTTTCTGAATTAGATTTGTATAATCTTGTATAATTCGTAAATCATAACACACACAGAAGAAGTTGGTATACAAGAATGCAGAGCTCAACGAAATATGCAATTATGTCTAGGGATGGGATCTCAATTGGGTCGATATCTCGATACTTGGTGGTATCGAACTAATACTTAAACCTTCGATAATTTTTCGGTACTCTTAAATTTTTGAGTTTTACATTATTGAAAGTTGTTGCGTTTAACTTTATGAGGAATGAGAGGCTTCACATTGTTGCCTTGCATGTGTCTCCAGAGATTCGGGACTATAGTTCTTGAAAAACCTTGACTGCGTTTCCTGTGGGGGATTGCAATATTCCGTAGACTCTTGTGTCTAAATGATAACATGCAACGCAATGGGGGAAGGAGCAGAGGTACTTTGTAATATGCAGCGTTAACAGAGTTGTGAATGAAGGTGATTTAGCTGACGCACTTCCTGGCTTGGTGACTCACTTCCAGTTATTACATTTACCTACTCCGGTGACCAAAATCTGTAAATCCCGCAGAAAGTAATCAGAACTCAGGACTTGAGATAATACAGCGCATGGTTTGTTATTTTTAGTTGTTTGAGTTTCATGTAAAATATATATTAATTTATGTTTAAAGGTTGGAGAATAAAGAAGAATTGCTACCATTCGTTTTCTATGGTTAGAAAGTCCTTTAAAAGAAAATTTTCAGCACGAAATACAATTACATTAAAACGTAAACACTATTATTATTATTATTATTATTATTATTATTATTATTTAGCTTTGGCTAACAAAAGGGAATATATAACCTGTGGCATTATTAAAATAAAAGAAGTGCTGCGAATTGGAGAATGTCAAACAGAAACAATTTCGGAATTACCATAGAATACAAAATTGGTTATACGCGTTTACACACTTCAACTTAGTAATAAGAACATAAATCAGCGAAGAAGCTATCGCCGTTACAGATTTTTTATAAAGTGGGTATCGAGTATCGACTGTTGGTGCTCAAAAGTCATTATTGGTATCCAGAAATAGTGGTATCGTCCCATCACTAAATTTATATCAAATAACGTTTTCTGTAGTATTAGTAATTTTCGAAATATCTTTTGTTATATCCAAAATATTTTTGTTATACGTTTAAGTTTTTCATATTAAACTCCATTGCGGAATCAATAGCAGATTTTATGTGCTGTTTTCTTTTTCCTTTTCTTTCTGCTGCCCTCCCTCGAATGTGCTTATTAGTCACAACTGACGATATGCCGAAGAGTTTGTTTTCGGTATCAGGTATTGCCTCATTTGAGATACGGGTTCTTTTCCAGTGACAAAACATAACATTCATTGTAGGATTTTAGATGCACCAGTAAGTAACTTTTAAAGGAAATGCGCAATTTTACGGCACAAGAGTCAAAACAAGCACTTCTCTAGGATTATAACAACTCTAGTGATTTATTTAGTTATTAGCAAGTTACCCGACATTGCATGGATAGTTCCTTAAACTTGAATACCAATATAATTAGTTCATTTATCTAATTTAGTTACGCACTCGTAATATGAATTTTACAATACTAAAAAACATTGTAAACCTATTCATTACCTAACTAGTTTCGTGGTACCTGATTACGCAACTTGTTTCGTAATGAAGCTTCTATTACGCAACGATTTTTGTAATGTAACTCTTATCATAAAACTATTTGCGCATTGTAAACCATACAGAAATAATAAACTATTATTTATTATTATTATTAATAATAATAATAATAATAATTTAAAGCCGGGATTTATTAGGAATTAAACTATCTATAACAGAATTATCTGCGTTTGCAATATCTTCGTCAGAACTCATTTTTCAAAGTTTATTTAATTCACCTAGTACTCATGTCCTTCTGTTTTAAACAAAAACCTAACAAACAAATCGTCTATCAAGCCATGCAATGCCCACTACACACACGTATCATCTATGTATCAATGTAGTGTACTGATTCAGTGATTCCTAATAGTACATCTGAAATAAAAATTTAATTTACAAAAGTAAATAAAAAAATCGATATTATGTAACTAAAGTAGATAAAACGTACAATGCACACATCGTAACTACATATTACAATACTCGATTGGCTATGAAACTCGGCCTGCGGTCTCGTTTGTCAGTCTTCCAATCGCATATTGTAATAGAATACGTTATGATATTCGCATTGTAAATTACTATTACCTCCCCCCGTTGTGTATGAAACTGCAATACACTTAAAGTATTAATTAAAACTCTCAGGACATCATAAAGAACAATTTAAAAGTACTGTGAAAACTCTATGCAAAGGTACTGTTGAACGATTACAAATATCAGTCTTTAAGAATTTCTCATGAAAGCAGCTGAGCGATTTCCACGTTGTTTAACTGCATAAAGAATGTAGAGGTCGTTTAAACACAGAATCTATATCAAATAAAATTGTTATGGCACTAATCATTTCCGAGACATTCTTTGTTATTGGTGAGAGCTTTCAAGTACTTTATACGTTTCTCAATTGCAAATCCCTATTTCTTTCTTTCTTCTTTCTTTTTCACATCTATGCAAATAGAAATGGATTTCAAAGCCATGGCATAGCGACCGGTTTTGAAAACATTTGATTATGGCTTCGGTTTACTGTATTCTTCTTAGTCCTATAACGAAATGTGTCAATATGCAATGAAGGTTTATCTGTACTAAGAGGAAGGAGATAGAAGAATATGCTTTTGTAAGAATAATTAGTAGAAGAGTGAGTAGATAAGGTAATGTGAATGCAACACATAAGATATTTTCTTAATATGTAAAGGGTGCGTAAATGCACTAATAAGTATACTAAGTAATAATACATCCAACATCACGAAATAAAAAGATTTGGTGCAACTACTCAATTTACACAAACTGTTTCTAATATGGCGTTATCTGATATTTACATGTACTATGTGAAACTTCACAGTCAGTATATTGAAACTCAAAGCTAGTGCATGTCCATTTGCATGGGCATTTATCAGTATCTCTTTGCTGTAATAGAGTGAGACAGTATTACTTGATTTGTGCCGTTTCGCACACGATAGTCCAGGAAACTCTGATCAGCGTAGACGATCGGCTCTTTGAGTTCCTTATCGCCAGCATTAGAACCTGGCTAATAAATTAACTACACCAATACGAGGGTTCGCTGCGAACACTACAGTAGCGGTGGAGGAAGAAGTTCCCAAGACGCCCTTACGTGGGGAAGGGCAGGCGGATCGCCAAAATTCCTCCTCTTCCACTTGAAGTGAGCAGCAGGTCGGAAGAAAGAGACAAGAGAGAGCCTAGCGGGACCTGAACAGCGACTGTAAAAGCTACAGCAGAGGACTCGTGAACAGTGAAGTACGACGTACATCATCTTTCGGCTTATTCGAAATTTAAAATCACAACCTTTTGTAACTAAAAATTAGAATCGCGTTATAGCATGAGTAGGGAAACGAAGGCTACCTTATTCGTATAGTCAGTTGAATTTGTTTCATTTATATTTTCTGTTACAATCGTAAATAATATGTAAAGTACAATTTTTACTTTCTCTATTACGTATAGTAAGTAGGGGAAGTATTGAATTCCACCCAAAAATTCGATACCGAGATTTCACCGTAAATAATGTTTTTAAGCCTCTGAGTCCAAAAAATATTTTTAGAAAAAGGTCCTTGTATGCGTCTGTGTGTCTGAACGAAAAGTCGGATAAATACCAAAGATGCGACACGAACACTTGCAAGAAAACCCCCCTACCCCAGACTAACCTTTGTATTGAACATTCTTCCAAAAGTTTTATTTTCCCTTAATTGGCTCTAACGATTTTGATTAAATTCTCATATGATTAAGATATTTTCATGGCAAACGAAATGTATATCATGACATTTCTGGGAAGTCCCGGTAAACCGTACGATAAAGACAAAAATGGTGGAGCTCGTAAAAATACATAATTTATGTAATACACTTTTTTGTGTGGAGTGAATCATTTCCGAGATATTCCTTGTTATTTGTTTGGATTTTCCAACACATACTTTTTCTCAAATGGGAATTCGTTATTCTGTTTTTTATGTCCTGGACATGCAAAGAGAATGCAATGCTCCGCATAGCAACCGGCTCTTAAAAGACTTGACTATCGCTTAAAGCCTACCATATTCCCCTTGCACCTACAAGAAAATTAACAATAAGGTTGTTTCTGCAAATTTTTATATCGTTTAACATCAAGAAGGTGGAGCATAAGCGTAAAAATTATTTGAATAAGAGTAGAGAAAATCATTGATTATTGCACATCAGATTTTTTAAGTGTGGGAATGAGTTATATGGTTTGAAAAGTGAGACAGAATATCTTTACGTTATTAGCACCATGCTTTGGGCGTCAAACTTGAAGAAGGTGTATTGTAGTTCCACTGTTGGGGAGCCAAAAACTTGAAGTGGTTGCAACCACGTACGATACAAACTTTCCGGTGACCTTTGCCTTACTTTTAAAAAATCAACTTTTGTATTTATTAATGTTTATTTGAATATTATATATGTATACCTCGGCTGCGTCAGTAGTAATTTGTAGAAAGACGTATCTTTTAGCAGGGGTTGTGTGGCTAAAGAGTGAAGGCTTACACAAATTATAATTTTTGCTTCACCCCTTTTGTTAATCTTTCACACGATTAAATGACACTTCACTGATATATCCTACTCTAGAGCTGTGAGATTATTTATTAATTGCACTTTTTAACACGTAAACGTATATTACTTTTCGCCGTAATGCATTTTCATGTCTCACACTGAATACGTACCGAGCGAACAAACTGCTCAGGTACGCTGGCTAGTAGCGTCTGGTTGGGTACGCTGTTTTCTGGTTTATGCCGCCTGAATTTGTACAATTTTTCTATTTTAAGTTTCTGATTGGCTAATTTTACTCCAATAGAATACTTTTATTTAACCTAAGGTTTTTCTAGTTTTTCATTGGCTATTTATAAACTGTTTTAAATATTACATTATTGTTACAAGAATTATTAGTAGTATTATTATTAAACTTTATAATTTATTGTTGTCTCAAGGTAACCTCATTGTTAGCAACTTTCGGCTTCTATTCTCACAGCTCCTACATTGTTAAATTACGTAATACATTCGCATAACATTATTATACATGTACATAATAATATAAACATTAATACAATGACTGTTACATAAGTTTTACATATTATTACATACACATATTGTTTTAAGGCGGCCTGTTATTATATTTTATATTATATAATTAGACTGATATCATTTATGTGATAAAAATACTACCTCAAAAGACACTTATCTTGAATCTTGCAAATACTATTTCTAATGTGTCACGGAAATGTGAACTTTGAAGATAATACGTATTAGTATAAATTTGATGTTAAATTGCACGGGTAAACACGTTGAACGTTTATTGCAGTTAATGCTTCGTTCTATAAAGGTAATGTTTGAGCAGATCATTTATACATGTTATTATGCTATATGAGCACAGTAAATAAGAACTTAAAATTGTTTCTGCACCGTCATTTAGGAACAAAGCATTTCTGCCATCAGCTCATTCCACGTCCTTGTCATTTAGACTATAAGCAGTCAAGTTGTTAGCGATCCAGCCTCGGTATTGTGGTATGGATTCAGAAAAGTAAAAACAGACTGCGAATGGCAGCCAGAGCGAGTGATATAAAACTCTTGGGAAATCATTATAGATTTTAATCTGCAAGTCCAAGAGAAATCACGTGGATTTGTTTTTAAATTGTTTTAAAATCACATAAATATCGAAGGAATAGTAATTTATGTATTTAGACTCTGTTCCATATTTATATTCTAGTGTATGTAGTTGTGAGTTATTTCATTGTATCTATAAAATTTCATTTGCATATAGCATAATGTGTGCCAATATTAAATAAGCAGAATATTTAATAGCATTATAATACGCAAACAATGCATATTTTAGGTACACATGCACTTGGACGATAGTGAATCAAAACATAATAATAGTATTCTAAACCAATAATCATCGAATAAACAAAGACTGTATGTTAACATATTAATTTCAAATGTAAATTCCGGAGCATTAATATCTGAAACATCAACCACTAGCAATCATCTATCACATTACCTCACTGAATTCAACTTACATTTTCCTGAAATGCTTTCGAGATCACACGCTATGGATCGAGTTCCATGGAAGATAAATTTTCCAACTGCTGGCACCACCATGGCCAAAATAAGAAAAATTTAATCTATAGGTCCTCTGTACCACAAACTGTTTAGAAATTTGCACATTATACTCTGATAGTGTTCATATCTACACCGATGGCTCTCGATTTGATGGAAATAATGGCTGTTCCAATTTTTCTATGCTCTACAGGTTACCCAATCAACTTACAACATTCTCAGCCGAACCATACGCTATACAATTCGCTCTTCAGTATAGTTTAGAGAGCACAAATAAGTATTTTATGATATTCACTGACTCATAAATTCCCTGTTAGAAATCCAATGAACATCTAATATCTGTCTGATCCAAAAATTACAGAAGTTATGCCAAAGAATTATCTCTACTGAAACTGTCACATTAACTTGGATTCATCACACGTTGATTAACTAGCAACGAGACCGCAGATAAAGCAGCCAAAGAAGCCACCAAACAACCTCAGGTAGAGGTAATAAAAATTCTTCATCAGGACTACCAACATATATAAAACGAACTATCCTACAAGAACGGAAACGTAATTGGTACTCCACAGCTACCAGCAAACTCCGCAACGTATGGCGTGCACCTACCTCAGGTTTTCTTTACAGCGTCTTCCAGGACAGGACCAAGTTGTTTTCACCAGACTTCGCATCGGCCACACAACAGTAACTCACACATGTCTTCTAACTCACGAGCCTCCGCCTACATGTAATTAATGTCAAGTCACATTCACGGTCCAGCATCTAATTACACAGTGTTCTCAACTTGACATTCAGAGACTTAATAATGGTATTCCTATCACTCTATGTGACGCTCTTAATGAACCATATTTATGTAACATCCTACAGTTTATGAAAGATGCTACTTTATATAACTGTTTGTAATTGAATGCTTATAACAACATTGTAAAATCGATGTATATGTTTCAGTCGCGGTATAAAACCTGACCGCTCGTAAGGTGTTTTGCGATGGTTAGCACGACATGCCACAGCCGGCCGTGCCAGCACTGTCTTCCTTTCTTAAATCTGTATTCCTGTAAACCTGTACATAAAATATAACAAAATTAACTCTTACTTTATAGCAAATTCAGTATGTGCAGAAGTCACTGAAACCCAAACTTGTATTGTTAACTTTGACGCTGAATTTCGTGGAGAGCGTTCAAGATTTTCGCCAATTTCGTCTAATGTTTCCTCTGGTAACACTGTTCGTCTTAACATGTGTTTCTTATTTTGTATTGAACCAATAGTCTCAAATTCACAAGATTGTGATTTGAAGTTCTTTTAGGAAGGAATTGTGCGGGAGACTTCAAGATAAATTCTTCATGAACAGGAGTAGCCGATTCTTATTAAAGTAACATTAACATACAAATATACGTTGCTATAAAGATAACTGCACTTCCAAAGTTGCAAATGACTACTGCTAACCGAAGGACAGAAAGCCTGTCCTGAATGCGAGATGGGGAATGGGTAAGCCAACCGGCATTCGCTCTGATGCACAACACCGCGCGAGCGGTCAGGTTGTATACCGAAGACTCAGTACAATGGAGAGGGATACCTCGCGCACTGCGATCTTCGTAGATCTATTTCAGCTACCATCCCCCGGAGGAAGAGCTGAAGTGAAGGAACTACAGGCTGCAGACAGACAGGTCACAGAGATGCACAGAGTTCCAGGCTCGAAAATCCATTCCACTGCTGAAGCTACTAGAGCGGGCGAAGAACAACACGTCCACAAAGTAGCCCTCCACGGGGAGTGCTCTTTCCTTTGAACAAGCATCAGCGCCATCTATCCGGCACCGCCATACGCCAAGAAACTTAGAAACATGCCCAAAAGATGAGAAGGAAACGGAATGAAAGGGAAGTGATCGAAAGTAAATCGTGATAGATGAGAAATCACCCCAGCATTTCCAGCGAGCAGGGAAAATCACGAAAGGTTGTGGGCGTTCGACAGGAATCGAAACCATGACCTCCGGATGCTAACACGGAGACATCTGATTGCTGACCAATAGTAAGCCATAGAGGAAAGATTTTAGAAACAGATTTAGTCCAATCAGATAGTCGCTTTGTCATATAATAGCTCCATGCATGTTGTACATAAAAGAAACCATACTGATATTTCGTTTGGACGCATGGTCGACCTAACGGGAAACTTCTTTGGCACAGGAAAGCACGCTGTTTACCGGCGGAGTCGGATATTCATAGCCCCTTAAATTAAAATACAAAAGATCCCTTTGTCATAGAATATGTTATAAATATTGTCGTTGCGTCACCACACATCTTATCTTTTAAGTAAATTTGCATTAACACTCATTAATTTATCATAACCATGTAAATGTAACTAAGCTTCGTGTAAAAAAATACAAATAAAAAATAAGTAAACAGGGGTCAGTTAAGCCATAAACACTATCCTACCCTATTCCAGAAATTAACTCTATTCACATTGTCGCGTGGTTCCAACTCTAGAACTAGACTTATCTTTTAGGGTTTTAATTTGAAAAGTTTTGTGGCTTCCAGGCCAAATTTTGCGAAATTCTCGATTCGTCTGCAACCTCTCAAGAGATTTGTTGGAACTTCGCTCTGAAAGAAAAGGACGACTATTTTCGGTTTGTTATCAAGAATAGATACCATTTTTCTGTGAAGAGCTCGAAGAGAAGGCAATCTGTATATAAATCGCCGTATCACTTCTCTTAAACAGTTTGTTGTCACATAGGAATCCCGCACATTTTTTTTAATTAGAACCGCATTAACTCACCATAACAGTGACACACATGGTCTCACAACATATCAACCTCTGTACAGCACAAACTTCGTTTCGACTGATTAGCCGACACACGAAGAAGAAGCAAAGCAGAGAGGGAAGAGAACCGGTTAGAATAAGCGAAGTGCAGGGCAAGCAATTCCCCGTAATACGACCAGGCGTCGAAGCGAAGGCTCTGTAGTTACTCTCGTAAGCCGTAGAGAAACGGCGCATTGCAAGCTATTCAAAGGTTTCTTTTATCATTCACGTTAGTATATTAATTTACGCTTGAGTGTCTATTTATCAAATCTAGTTGATACTTGATAGTTACAACATGAACAACATATATATATATATATATATATATATATATATATATATAGGTGTTAATGTTGTTAATATATATATCAGCGGTATTAAATTCCGCACAAGAAACTTCAATTTCAATTAGGAATGCGAGAAGCATAACTCACTCATCTTCGAAAACTTATAATTGTGTATAAGTAATTCACGTAAGAATGTGGAAATATACGAAGATTTAATCAAGCACCAAAACGTGTAATTATGTATTATTATCTAAGGAAATTCTAATCGCAAGAAGAATCTCATCGCAAAAGGAACTCACATGAGCTAACAAATGCAGAGTTAATTAAGTCATCACTCAATTGATATTAACTAGACATTGTTTTAGGCACCAGCCTGAAATTGAGTTTTATTTATGGACGCTCTTCAACTACTATGGTTCTTAGCGTCCCATTCTATATTGGGCGTGAAACACCTGTAATTTTGCTCAGAGGCCTCTTTATCAGGCTTGAGGTTCTTTTACGTGCCGTAAATCTACGACACGGGACCACCGACTTTACTTCCCTTCCAAAGGAAGCCGTGCTAACGATTTTTACGCCCGAAAAAATCCATCGCCCTCCGCCGGGTTTGAACCCGCGACCTTGGGAACTAGAGGCTAGCACTAGTCCACGGAGGACGACAAGGCACCAGCCTGTAAACATTTTTTATGAAATAGAATTTCACGCTGTTGCTTCAAATATTACTCAATATTTTGAATCCATCTGCAATCCCTAGAGGCATATGCAGGTTTATATTGTGAACTGTCGATTTGTTTACTTCCCTTTGCTGTCTCTTTTTCCTTCTTTTCTGTGGTGGTCATTTTGAAGCATCGTTGGCTTGCTTCTGACGTTTATTTCCGTTATATATTTCCCTTCTTTTATGGGTTTGTGAGAAAGGTTAAGGAAAAAAGGTAACATGAAGTTTATTACCCTCTGCATTATTTTAATGTTTTTCTTACATTCCGTTTTCACGTTATATCTTCTCAAAACCTTTTCTCTTGGAATTAACAGATTATGTGCAAGAATATTTTGCTTTCTTAGGAGTTAAAATGAATAAAGCTCTCATTATCAAAACACTGTATACTGGATTATTTAATTGGCAATTTTTGATATAGAATTGGATATAACAAGGTGGATACGACTAGGGTGTAAGTATATTCTACTAGTTGGCCACGATATGAGTGCTTTCGGTGGGAGGAGGAGCTAAACACTTACGGAACAAGTGACCAAGCTTCGGAAGGACAGTCAAATAAGGAAAACACCCACAGTTCTGAATTGCATTTACTAGAAAGGTTGAAGCCTGAAAATGAAGTAGTTTTCATTATGCGACTGCATATTCCCCTTTCGTCTTGTCCGACATTCCCCCCTGATTCCAGACGTTGCTGACGTTACGTATTGTCAATAAAAACAGTGTCGCCCGCGTCCAAATTCACTCATTTCGTCGCCGACTAGTTCAATGATTACAAACTAATTTACAAACTACTGGAAATTGTTTATGAAGAAGGAGATACATTAAAGAAATGCGGAAACGATATTTAAATACATAGAAGGAAAATAATGGTATATTCAATGAGAGCGTGCTATTCGATTCCAAGCACTTCTTACATAAAATTGCATTAGAATACGTAAAGGATTTTAATTGCAATTAAAAATCCTAGATACATATTTAAATAATACTTATTAAATTCAATATTTTTGTGGTACACCTAAACATTCAATACAAATGTAAGTAACGCAATAGCAATAGCTATAATAGCTGTTCCAGCATTTATGTGTGAGTGTAAAGCATGGATTTTCATTGAAGAAGAACTGTAGTAGAATCAGTGCAGCTGAAATGACGTACTAGAAGGCAATGGAGGTTTACTTTGGTAGACCATACAAAAAGTGAAGAAGTAGAAAAGAAGTTTTCACACTAAGGAAAAAGCGAACTGGTACTGAAACAATTAGAAACATTATATACAAAGAATTGAGAATAGCTACATCAAAATAATGCGCTATGCATATCCACGAATGTATTAAAAATCTGATGTGATATTTTCACATGACTTTCTCTACCCTCTACCTTTATTAGTGGTAATAAAAAAGCTTGTTACTCAAGCTTATTTTTCTATCTATTACATTTAATCCAAATAAACATTTGCAGAAATAGCTACATTACACATTTCGTTATAGTTACAAACGGAACAGCCATAGGCAAATGTTTAAGAACCGGACGCTATACGCTGGCCTTAAAATTCCATACTGTTTCCATGACATCGCGAGAAACAACTGAATGTTGACCGGACTTTAAGAGGAACAAGTCAGGAACAACTCGAACCAATAACGGATATCTCAGAAATGGCTTATGCCACAAAAACTAATTTTAAGTGAATTGTGTGCTTGAAAGAGATCTATAGTTTATCGTTTAATGTTTTCAAGTTATACAAAAGCATACAGAATTCCTTCCGATGAAGAGGACTTTGCCAAGATATGCATTTTATTTGTCATTTATCTTTCATATATAGTATTATAATAAACATTCGTTAGAGCCATTTTTTAAAAAGATAAAAAATTTCGAAAAATATTCCACATAAAGCGTAGTTGTGGTGGGGGATTTTCTTGAGAATTTTGTGCCGTACCCTTGCAAGATACTAAACTCAAATACCAAGTTTGATATTTATCCGATCCCTCGTTTTTGAGTTATACAGTTCACGACAGAGACACACGGACATGTTTCCAAAAATGCTTTATTTGAATTCAGGAGCCTCAAAACAGGTATTTCTGGTGAAATGTCGATATGAAATTTTTAGGTGGAATGCATTACTTCACCTATTTATTATACGTAGTAGAATCCATACAGAGATTTGAACAGATACTTGGCAATGTGTTTAAAACATGAATTTGCATTTTTAAATGGAAAAACTACAAAGGCATTAAGCATTTTCTCAAGAAAATAAAACTGTGCAAAGCAAGGGGACACTGACATTTTTTCGGTAAGATTTTATTCCAAAAAAAAGGGAAATAAAGGCTATTGGGCTATTAAAGGGCATGAATTCGACCCCTGGCCCCTCGCACAGAAAGCAGATGGTATACCGACTGAGTTAGGCGATAAGTCTGATAATTATGGTTTCAACTTTCTCTTAAATATACCCCCATAACCTATGAAGGTTCACTGTTACTAGGGTTATTTACACTTACTGGCAAAATTTTAAGTAATTACTATCAACTAATTAAATATAACTTTTTCACTTTTTTATTTTCTCTATCACTTAGTAGTAGGTATAGATGGTATTGCATTCCACCGAAAAATTCGTTACCGAGATGTCTGTGTGTCTGCCTGTAGACAGCATAACTCTAAAACGAAAACTCGGATTAAAACAAAACTTGGTAAAAAGCGGCTCTAATGATTTTGATTAAACTACCTTATACTAAAGAAGTTTATATGACACATACAATGTATATCTTTAATTTTCTGGGAATAGCCTATGAAGTGCTCTTCATTCGAAGGGAATTTTTTATAATCTTGTATAACTGCAAAATGTCAAGCGATAGATGAAATCGTATTACAAAAGAAAAATGTAGATCTCTTTAAAACACACAATTTATTTCAAATAACTTTTTTGTGGCATCAGCCATTTCCGAGTTATCCGTTAACGCCAGATATAGCGTATTGACTATCGCTGTTCTCTTTGTATTTATAACGAAAGGTTTGCCTCAATTAAAATTAAATAGGTAGAAAAATAAACTTTCGTAAGATTAATTTGCATACTCACTAATAAACGATAGAGCGTAGAGAAGGTCATGTGGAAGTAACACATTTTTTTTTACTGTCCCATACCATATTGTACTATCTTGTATCTGCTTGCATAATTTTCATTTTCCTCTCTACTCCGTAGTTTGCATAACCCCAAGTTTCCGTGAAGCTTAAAATTAGTACATACATACTTTAATTCGAATGCTGTTTCTCTACAGTAGTATGAAAACAAATCCACGAGAAGCTCGGAACAGCTTAGCGCCTTCAGGCAATGATAACTGCACTGTTCTCTCTAAGTTTGTTGGAATATTGTCTTAATGCTGTATCCTCTGATCGTTATCATCATATAGAACATAACATAAGGAATCCTCTAATAACCTCGACCTAATTGTGTTTGATTACCCTCGGCGCTCCCTAACGTGCTCCAGAAATGCTGAGTGGCCATGAATGTATGCGAGGAAGCCATTCCTTGTTCCTGGAAACTTCTATACAAAGTGAACTGTTATAGGGAGGTTAGCAAGGTAAGTGAATAAACTCAACGCTGGTTGATGTGCAGTCAGGGGTGGCCAACATTACACTGTACAACAAATATAAACACCGGAAAGGTAGATTAGACTGAAAAATTCAATCCAGGGTTTGAACCATGGATTTTCCACTTTCCGTGCGGTGCTCTAAGCAATTGAACTACCACGGTTACATCCCGGCACAACATTAAATTCACCAACTAACTAACGTTTTTTTCCGGTTAGAGCAATCGGACGAAATGCGGAAGATCCGTAGTTCAAATCCCAACTGTGGTATTCACTTTTTCAGTCTTACTCTACATCTCCAACCTTGTCCTACCACGGCTTGTGTGAAAGAACAATTAATTACCACTGATTGGCCTAATAGCTGGTTAACTATTAAGCCTTAAAGTACTTACGATATTGGAAAGGTAGAATCAAAAGACTGAAAAACTCAATGGCATCGCCGGAATTTGAACCACAGATCTCTCGCTTTCTATCCGGTTGCTCTAATCACTGAGCTACCATGGCAACATGCCGGTTCAACAAAATTCACCAACTGATTCGTATTTTTCCCGGTAAACCTTCACGCCCAATATAGAATGAAACGCTAAGGACCACAGCAGTTAAAGAGCATCCATAAATAAAACTGAATTTAATTTTATTTAATTTAACACAAGGAGATCTCAAATAGTTTTGAAATAACCTACTCCAATGGCGACTTAAAACATTCTAAGTCTTAAGTCCCGGGTTTCATACCTTTGAACCACTATTAGGTCAATTAATGGAATTAATTGTTTTTCCATCCGGTTCTCTAATCACAGAAATCGGGAGATCCGTGGTTCAAATCTCGGCGATGGGATTGGATTTTTCCGTTCTGTGATTCCACCTTTCTAACCTCGTCCAACACACGACTTGTGTGGAAGAACAATTAATTCTATTTAGGATATTGTGATTCGACATTAGGGTAGTTATCTCAAAATGAATTTGAGATCTCCTTGTGGTTTATCCGGAAAAAATATTTTATATTGTGGCAAAATTTCATACTATTAGGTATAGGTATACCTATAGGTTACTTATCGGAAGGGGGATACCTCGTTCAAACCCGGCGGAGGGCGATGGATTTTTTCGGACTTAAAAATCCTTAGCATGGCTTCCTTCGGAAGGGAAGTGAAGTCAGTGGTCCCGTGTCGTCGATTTACGGCACGTAAAAGAACCTCAAGCCGGATAAAGAGAGCTCTGAGCAAAATTAACGGTCTTTGACGTCCAATAATAGAATAGGATCCTAAGGACCACAGCAGTTAAAGAGCGGGCATAAAAAAATTAAAAACTCTCGTGCACTGCGACCTGAATAGATCTATTTCAGCCACCATCCTCCAGGAGGAAGGGATGAAGGAAGGAACCACAGGAGGCCATAGTACGCAGGCAGACAGGTCACAGGGACGCGCAGAAGTCCCTAAAATTTCCAAGCTAGAAGACCCGTCCCACTGCTGGAGCTGTCTAGAGAGGACGATGAATGACCCGACGACCAAAAAGCTCTCTGGTGTTCTCAGAGAATACTTTTTCCATTGAGCATGCATCCGCGCCATCTACCCAGCACTACCATAAACCTTGAAACACACATTTAAAATGAAAAAGAAACGCAATGAAAGGGAAATGATGGAAAGAAATTGTGATCGAAAAGAAACTACCCCAGCGTTCGCCTTCCGACCCGGGGAAACCATGAAAAACTCATGGGTCAGAGTTAGCGAACGCCGGGGTTCGAATCCAGGACCTCGCGAGTGCGAAGCGCTCACGTTACCGCGGGGCCACCTCGCTCGGTTTCATACATTTATCTGCAATTATTCGAAAATACAGAGGCTTAAATATTTTTATATTCTGATCAACTCAAAGCATCTTTATAACTACGCAGTCTCCTTAATGCAGTTACTAATTTAGTGTTTCTCCTAGATATATAGGAGATTGTTCAAAACACGAAAGTAAAGTAACATGCCTCGTTATTTATTCATTTCTGTGGTCCACTGTTTTATATATTACAGAGAGTTTATAAAAACAAAATGCAAAGGGCAGTATTAAATATTTATTGTTAGAAAACAATGAAACGCGTTTAAAGCCTTAATGAAATTCATGCGGCTTGGGTCCTAGTCCATATATAGCTTAGCGAACGAGAGAAGGCTTTGTTCCCTGTGTACGCAAACACATTGTCTGCTGTTTGGCAATCAGGGAACGCAGTGTTACCACAAATCACATACTTTGGCACACTCACAGACCATAGTGTGGTGTGAACGTGAACCACAAGCAAACAAAAATGGTACATCCAAACAAGCGGATGTGATGGCATTCAATAATAGACAGCGTCTTTGTAATAAGTCAGTTATTAGGGTAATTGGGCTTATTTGGATGTAAATCCGCCGTTTTAAAATTTGACTCCCACATCTTGTTTTTGCAACCGAGCCTTTCATTGCTTTCTTCATGCATTAGTGCTGTGAACGCTTGAAAAATGTTATTGGATCTGTTGACTCACCTATCACAATCAATTTACCCCTGAATAAACCAAGAATAAGTATAAATAACAAGCATAAAACTTGTTTTAAACTCCTTTAAATCTAGATAATAAAATCGCAATCAGAATCTTACGGATTGTATTACTAAGTGCAGTAATCCTGCAGATACAAGGAACAAACATCTGATGTGTTGCATTCACATGACCTTCTCTATTACTCTAAACAATTTTTACAATTTTTATCTACTTCGATAACGAGATTTCCCGGAATAAAAGTAACTATTTTTTTTAGAAAAACGTCGGTATTGTGTGCACCTATGGACAGCTTACAATAAGGTAGTTAAACACTTGACTTGGTATTTAAGTTCAGCAATTTGCAAGGACAAACACGAAATTTTCAAGAAAATCACCCATCCCAAACGACCCTTTACATTGAAAAACTTTGTTTTAGATTTTCTCAAAAATAGCTGTAACAATTTTTATTAAAATACCATATGTTTAAGATATTTGCATGACAAATGAAATTCATATACTGAATTTCCTAGGAAGCCTGTTAAGTCCTGTTCATTCTGACTGATTTTGTATAATTGGTAAACCGTGCGGCTGTCACCTCCTCATCCGTTGCTGTTAGGCTTACCTTGATGCTTCTCCCGTTGCTTCCAGAAGTTCTCAGTGGGTTGGTTCTCTTCAATTTATCCTCGGCTAGCTGCAGTAATTTTCCTTAAACTATATGGGAGCATGGACTTATCCTCGGTAAAGGAAAATGTAGATCTCGGGTGGTGATATAGGAAGACATTGACTTGCTTTGTTTATGAAAAGATGACACTGCCGTTTCTTTTTATTTAATTAACACTCGTAGTATACAAAACTGGTATTGCCGCTGTAAAATACTGTCCACCGCTGTTAAACTACGGCGCGGATATGACACGAAGTTTAAATATGCTTATTATCTCTTTACGAGTAGCGGATCTTAGGTGTGTTTCTAAAACTATCTTGATTCCCTGTTTTGGCGCGATATCTCACACATCCTGCAGCATTTCTCCCTGACCACACATGACATAAACTGTCCCGAATTTTCCCCAAACAGATCCATTTATAGTCGCAGGCTTCTGAGGCTGCTTCTTTTCCTATTGGTCCATTTTTAGCGCGACTCGACGCGTCTATTTCGAATAAACTTCCAGGGATCTCAATGGTCCAAGTTTAATATAAATCGCGGTTTTTCCTACATTTACCGTTAGGCTATCTGTCTCGCTCACTTGGTCACGGCGAATTATCAAATAAAGGGACAAAGGCGCTACACCCTCGCTGTAGGAATAATGGCACGGCGACCGAAGAGAGGTAATAAAACTAGGTTTTCTGCCTTCGAAAGCACTATTCCTGTAGCTAAAACATTCCATCGTGGACAGTATTTTAACATAGCGCTTAAATTATTTACATTAAACCATTTATAACTCTACTAATATTAGTAACCTAGATAGATACATAACGTTAAATCACCCTTCTTAAAATATACAAGCAGTATGAGAAAAAGATATTTACATTGTACGATTTAACATCAATAAAAGTTAATTAATAAATTTTCTAGAATTACTGTTCTCGGGCCCGGCCTAGAGTTGCCGTTTCAAATTGCCCTGTTCTGGAAAAGAATAAATTTTTCAACACTTGATACAATTTTCTTTTACAGAATAATTCCTCTGATTATGGCCTTTGTCGGTTTGTTTTGTTTACATAGACCCTTCGCTATACCTGTTCCTTCACAAGGGTTCTGACAAACCGGTGGTGTTTACATTTGGGTCATTCACTCTACACTTTGCTATGGTTGATCCTCCTCTCCCTTTTAAAAACAGGTTTTCCGAGAGACATTCTTATACACAATACATTTCCCGCACACGAATAACTTGTGGTGGAGAGAAATACGCTAATACCCAAATTAAGTTCTAAAAATTAAATCTATTTACATACATATTGGTACATAATTATTATGCATTTATTTATTTCTTTACATCCTTATTTATCGGGTGTATTACCTTTACTATTTGTTCATAGGGTTGCTACCTCATTTCGAGTAAAACTAATCTGACTATTTTCATTACATTCTTCACCCTTCTCATTCTCTAAACATTTGTACGGTTTGAGCAACTGTTTATGGTATCTTCCTACGATCTTGGAATTCTTTATTTCTTGTAACTCAAATGTATCCGAGCCAAAAATGTTAATCACCCGGTATGGACCTTTAAATAAATTTTCCATTCTATGATACCTCTTTTTTATAATTAATAAAGCTAATTAAATGTTTAAAGAAACCTGTCAGCCTATTGCAAGCATACCAACCAATTAATAATTTACAAATATTGCTAAATATCAAAAAAAAAATATTCTAACAATAAAAGCTGTTTCAACCTTAAGACAAACTTATTCAAGCAGAAAGAAACTGAAACATATTAATGGCAAAGGTGTTTCTTGTTCTTCTTCACTATCACTAATGAGCATTTAATACTCAAGTCTCTTTAGTAATGCAAAAAAAATGTTCTGCACAACTGCTTAAGATAATTCATTAATTCACATGTGAAAGCTCTCCTTTCCAGGCACTGCAGAGTCAGGATCAATGATATTATGTCTTTCTTTTTTTTTAATTTGAATGCTGGATTTGTTTTTTTTTATACCAATACTAATTCTCCAAGTTCGATCAACCATTTCTTTCGCTTCTTTGTTTTAAATTCCTGCTTTCTTTTCTGCGCCCTCTTTGACATTCTTTCAAAAGCTTTCTTTAACGTCTCTTCTCCCGTTAGTGTTTTCCGATCTTTAGTTTCTAGTGTCTGTGGTAATTTCCCTTCAAGTGTTTCTATTAATTTCCCCTTCATCAGCTCAACTAATTTCCCCTCTAAATTCTTATCTTGTTCACTTAAGTTTCTTTCTCAGCCCTTACTCTGCTCATTTAATTTCCCTTCGGAATTCTTATCTTGTTCACTTACGATTCTTTCTAAGTCCTTACTCTGCTTACTTACGATTCTTTCTAAGTCCTTATTCTGCTCATTTGATTTCCCTTCTAGATTTTTATCTTGTTCCCTTAGATTCTTTCTAAGTCTTTACTCTGCTTACTTACGATTCTTTCTAAGTCCTCATTATGCTCATTTGATTCCCCTTCTAAATTCTTATCTTGTTCACTTACGGCTCTTTCTAAGTCCTTATTATGCTCATTTGATTCCCCTTCTAAATTCTTATCTTGTTCACTTACGATTCTTTCTAAGTCTTTACTCTGCTTATTTACGATTCTTTCTAAGTCCATATTATGCTCATTTGATTCCCCTTCTAAATTCTTATCTGGTTGACTTACGATTCTTTCTAAGCCCTTACTCTTCCCCTTTAATTTCCCTTCG
This sequence comes from Deroplatys truncata, assembly GCA_030765065.1. NCBI lineage: Eukaryota > Metazoa > Arthropoda > Insecta > Mantodea > Mantidae > Deroplatys > Deroplatys truncata. Next base: position 241,333,456 of record CM060981.1, read on the forward strand.
AAATTCTTATCTTGTTCACTTACGATTCTTTCTAAGTCCTTACTATGTTCATTTAAGATCTTACCCCGTTCATTTAATATGCTTTCTAAGTTCTTACCCCGCTCGTCTATGATTCTTTCTAACTTGTTACTCTGCTCATCTATCTTTGCGCTCAAATGTTGAAGGAATATTATCAGCTGGTTTTGACCTGCGTCAATGACCTGCTCAATCGGTGATTGCCTTTGCAGCCTAACTTCTACCTCTGCTGCACCCATATTTTCTCCATCTGGTGTTATGCTGACAATAGCCTCCCCATTCTGTTCTTTCAAATCTTCCCTTGACCTACTCATGGTTCCGTTAGCAAGTTCTACCTCCCTAGTAATGACTTTACCCCCTCTCAATAACATGTGTTCACAAAACTGTGTCACTACTCTGCATGCCTTTTTGTTTGTTTTTGAATAAATGTTCTAACCTGTATATTTTTCAATGTTAACTGATGCGTTCCGGGCTCGAATCCTGGTGAAGTTCTAGAAGCGATGTTCTCAGCCGTTTTGTTGTCCCACGTAGGTAGACTAGAAGTTCGCGTTGTAATTTTGTTCTGCTGTGCCCCTTTCCTCTGAAGATTCTTCGTCTATTCGTTGTTTTCTAGTCCTCCGTTTGTGTCGTTCTTCCCTTCGAGCTCCACGTTATGGCGCCAGTTTGCGGCTGTCACCTCCTCATCCGTTGCTGTTAGGCTTACCTTGATGCTTCTCCCGTTGCTTCCAGAAGTTCTCAGTGGGTTGGTTCTCTTCAATTTATCCTCGGCTAGCTGCAGTAATTTTCCTTAAACTATATGGGAGCATGGACTTATCCTCGGTAAAGGAAAACGTAGATCTCGGGTGGTGATATAGGAAGACATAGACTTGCTTTGTTTATGAAAAGATGACACTGCCGTTTCTTTTTATTTAATTAACACTCGTAGTATACAAAACTGGTATTGCCGCTGTAAAATACTGTCCACCGCTGTTAAACTATGGCGCGGATATGACACGAAGTTTAAATATGCTTATTATCTCTTTACGAGTAGCGGATCTTAGGTGTGTTTCTAAAACTATCTTGATTCCCTGTTTTGGCGCGATATCTCACACATCCTGCAGCATTTCTCCCTGACCACACATGACATAAACTGTCCCGAATTTTCCCCAAACAGATCCATTTATAGTCGCAGGCTTCTGAGGCTGCTTCCTTTCCTATTGGTCCATTTTTAGCGCGACTCGACGCGTCTAACTATTTCGAATAAACTTCCAGGTATCTCATTGGTCCAAGTTTAATATAAATCGCGGCTTTTCCTATATTTACCGTTAGGCTTTCTCGCTCACTTGGTCACGGCGAATTATCAAATAATGGGACAAAGGCTCTACACCCTCGCTGTAGGAATAATGGCACTGCGACTGAAGAGAGGTAATAAAACTAGGTTTTCTGCCTTCGAAAGCACTATTCCTGTAGCTAAAACATTCCATCGTGGACAGTATTTTAACATAGCGCTTAAATTATTTACATTAAACCATTTATAACTCTACTAATATTAGTAACCTAGATAGATACATAACGTTAAATCACCCTTCTTAAAATATACAAGCAGTATGAGAAAAAGATATTTACATAGTACGATTTAAAATCAATAAAAGTTAATTAATAAATTATCTAGAATTACTGTTCTCGGGCCCGGCCTAGAGTTGCCGTTTCAACCGTAAGGGATAGTTGAAATCGTAATATATACAAAATGCACATTTCGCTAAAGCACAGCATTTAGGTCAAATACAGTTTTCTGTGGTTAACGATTTCCGAGAGATTCTTTGTTACGGGTTCGAATTTTTAAATACATTTACGCTTTTCAAGTCGTGGTCATGCAAAAAAGCATAAAACTTCAAAGCCGTCACATAATGATTCGCTTTTTAAAAATCGGACTTTTACTTTAGCCCACTACATCCTTCTTATGTGAACGCAAAACATGAATTTTCATGAAATATTGAGCTAGAAAGGTAACAGTTGAAAACTGAGTAAGACCAGGCTGCACCATGTACTGAATTTTCCTCTTTCAGTCATAGATGCGTTATGAACTTTTGACCCTGGATGATTCGTAGCAGCATTTTCAGTAAATCGACAAACACCCTGTGACATTTAAAGACTCATTTGGCATATTAGAGAAGCGAAGGGCTCATCAAATCTCTCGCTATTTTGTTTTTCTCTCTTACCCTTATTGTCGTTGCTTGCAATAAAATGAGGTTATAAAATTGCACAGCTCGACATTCTGTCTGCCGGAGGTGCTGTTATAATTATCGAAGGATGGTGATGTAGTTTCGTTATTCTGCATCATATTTCATTATTCTCTGTCACGAAAAGCGAACGTGAAAGAAAATTGAGAATCGATAAAAAATACAATAATGGATTAATAATAAACGTCAGTGGTGTTCAAAATGCAGCGAGTTCCCAAGAACGCAAACTATAGCATAAATTAATTATCGTTTCGCATATACCAGTATTGTAATGTCGGATATATTACAGTCGTTTAAATTCTATTAGTTACATATTAAAGTATTTGTTCCACGAGAGAAACCAAAGAATCTAAAGTAGAGTGGCTGCAATATCTATACTTATATTATAACAAGAGAAAATATGTTTGAATGTATGTATGTATGTATGTATGTATGTATTTAGTGTCACCGCGCCCGCGAGGTTACCTACGGATCGCCGATGCCGTGTTTCCCGGTTCGTCTAACTGGCTGCGGGTGGAGCTAATGGCCAGTACCCTTCAAAACAATAGCCGTGCAGAACAACTGCCCATTATGTGCCACTACCCCGCACATATTGGCAGTTTCGAGTAGGTTCCTCTTCTAGAACGTTTCACTTTGTATGCGGGGCTATATAAGGGACTGTTCTGCCCGGTAAGCTCAGTTCAGTTAGCTAAGAAGTTACGAAGTCAAGAAGTCGAAGAGTTTTAACAGTGGCGACTGCAGTTCATTAGTTGTGTTCTGTTCTGAGTGTATTTTGATAATTCTTTCATAATTGAGAGGTCGTATTCTATCTGACGGACATGGAACTATAATAAGCCTTAAAATTCAATTTATAAATAACTAAAAGACTAAAACGGATTTACAAAGCTTATGTACCAGAATACAAACACAGAGTTATCAAAGAACATACTTGTGAAGAAGGTTTCGACTGTTCTTTAAGAATATCGTGGGACAGAAAACAGTTGTAATTACTCTATAGTAAATGTATATAAAATAAGACAAATATATCGGATAATTTTTTTAAGCAGTATAGTATATAGATGGTGACGATTTAGCAATTAAGACACAGAAAAAAACGGCGTATAACTCTAAAATATTTTAACACTCTCGTGTAAAAAAAATTGCTATATTCCGTATGTAGTTGTAATCAAGTTAGTTAGCAGGGTATGCTAAATATTGTAGAAGGGAATAAAACTAGATCTAGTTAACAAATTAACGATTGAATATTATTTTTTCGATGGTCCCAAACTGCATGTCTTTACCAGAAACGGTTTTCTGGTGGTCGTAATTGAGAATCTTCATACTCACAGCTGCACCTCTATTTCGTTGTAGTTAAGTGTTTCTGTATTATGTCGAAACTTTGATGAGTATGTGTTATAAATAACAATGGGACCAAAGAGAAAAAGTTTAAATTTTTACCTATGTGATTATCTAAAAACTTACTCGACCACTGCGACCGATGATTGTTCCACCACCAAAGGATACTCATAGGCTATGCAGCATTTCCATAACTTGGAAGAATTTCGGGGCGAGGTTAAGGAAGTTAGACGTCCTGCCGATTTCACATCTTTTGCGGGAATAACTGGTGAAGAGCAGGGCTGTACGAAATTATAATTATAAGGGGAAAAGGAAAGGATTCATCATAAAGTATTCTAAGGAACTGGACAATAATTTTATAAAGAAGGGAGGGACGTCAAATTAATTAAATCGTTATTAGTGTTTAAAAAGCCACACGTGATATGTCGGGTAAGTCAACTAGTTATTGTGTATTTTGCTAAAGTGGTCGATATTAATACGTGAAGTAATTTATGGCAGGGTAACAAGGGACGTTAAAGCAGCAAATACCCAAGTCACATAGAAGGAACTCGCAACTTTCTTCTATTCCAGATAAGTAATACGTTCAGTGTATCTGTGCAACATATTTCCGTTGTACATTCACATAAAAGAAGGCTTACGTATCCGATGAGTTTGGTTTTGATCTAAATTTGTAAGCTTATTATAAACTATCCTTTGCACATATAACGTAGCGTTAACTGCATACTACAATGTTTTACCTCCAGGTTGTGGCCACTGCAAGGTTCCTCGCGAGTCGGCCGTCGCAGCTCGTACTCCCGCCGACGTAGTTATAATACCCCCGCGACTAGCTCACGTTCTCATAGATACAATTACAATAATAGGCATATACCTTATCAAAAGAGAAGTTGGAAATTTGTCCTTCTCTACCCCTACAATTGTGGCGTCTTCTCAGGGAATGTTCATTCACTCTGGAGAGTGCAATATCCGAAATTGGGTGGATTACTCACCTGATGTTTTCTTTTAGTTCTTACAATGTATGGGGTTTGCTGCACATACCTTATTTTTCAAATTTCCCCATAGATAAAAATCACACATAGTATATCAGCGAATCGTGAGGGCCATAATTTTTACTTTCTCTACTACGTATAGTAAGTAGGGGAATTATTGGATTCCATCCAAAAATTCGATATCTAGATTTCACCGGAAATACATGTTTTGAGGCGCCCTGATTCCCCCCTAAATGCATTTTTGGAAAAAGGTCCGTGTGTCTGTGAATAGCATAACTCAAAAACGAAAAGTCGGATTACTATCAAACTTGGTATTTAGGTTCAGTATTCTTCAGAGATGCGACACGAAGATTTTCAACAAAATCCCCCCACTCCAAACTGCCCTTTACATGGAACATTTTTCGAAAATGTTTATGTTCTCAAAAATGGTTCAATTGGTTTTGATTAAAATATAATGTATTTAAGATATTTTTATGACAAATAAAATGTATATCTTGAATTTTTTGGGAATGTACACAAAAGTCCTTTTCATTCTGAATGATTTTTGCATAACGGTAAACTGTAAGAGATAGACAAAGTTTTTCTAAATACAAAATGTAGAGCCTGTTAAAACACATGGTTTATGTCATATACATTTTTTGTGAAGTGAACCATTTCCAAGATATTCCTTATTATTTGTTTGAATTTTCCAGTACTTAGACATTTTCTCAAATGGAAATTTGTTTATATATATGCAAAGAGAATGGACTGCTTCTATAGCAACAAGCTCTTTAAAGATTTGACTATCGCTTAAAGCCTACTTTATTTCCACATTTCCCTTGCGCCTACAAGAAAATTAGCAACAACATACTTTCTGCAAATCTTTATCTCGATTAACATGAAGTGGATGGAGAATAATCGTTTGTAAAAATAGTTTGTACGAGAGTAGGGAAAGTCATGTGAGTTTAACACGTTATATTTTTTACTAATTATCCTATGTTCAAAAACTGTCTGTATTAAATTTAATGACTCATCAGCTGACACGCAGTAGTATAGTCATAATGGAAAAATCCAGACGACAATCAACGTCGGTCAGCTGTTCAAAAACTGATGTGAGTAATCATTGCTTTATCTCTATGCATTTATTGTTTGTTCAAAAATATATTATTCTGTGCGCATATACTGCAAACCATTGTGAAAAGGAATCTTGCGTGTAAAGTCAGGTTTCTCTGTAATCCAATATCTGTTATTTTATGAAGACACATAGCCATATAAATGGAACCACGCTTTGTCAGAGAAGAATATTAAGCGTGAGTCACTTTATCACTTCGCAAAACCCAATTACAGAAGTTTATCCTACTCTAAAAATCACATGGAAAATAAAGCATATGCAACAAACCCTTATACCTTGGAAGAACTAAAAGAAACACCAGGCGAGAAATTCCTCAATATCGGATGCTGAACTCTCGAGTGTGAATGAAAATGTCTTGAGAAAATGCCAGAAATATGCGGATAAAGGATATTTCCAACATCTCTTATGATAAAGTATGTGCTTATTAGCATTATAATTGTAATTTTAACTATGGAAACGTGAGGCTTTTGGGGGAAATTGTAACAGTTTCCGCGGGAGTCTGAACAGCGCCGCCCGGTGCTCCTACAGCGTGCGGTGGAAGGAAAAGCACTGTAGATTAAAAGTTCTTGCAGTAATTCATCGTATTAAAATGACGTTAAAACGCCGCTTTAAGAACTTCGGCCCTAAAGCAGAATAAGTAATTGTTATACACGTTTAATATGTCACACTACTTTTCACCAATACAACGGAAAGTAAAGTTGAATTTCAACCAAGTATGTCTGTTTATGCCTACCAATTTTATTGATCACTCTATAATTATTCCTCCCATAATTTTTGTTATAAGCTTCTACATATAACGTCCTAGAAGTGTGTTTTTAGAATATGAAGATTAAAATGCATAAAAAAGAGAAAAAACACAAAAATAATTATTCAGTAGTTCTAAACAGCAACGTGTTTGAATATTGGAAACAATATGTGGATTTCATTTATAACTTTCAGTACTCAGTATCTGCTAATCTGTTACCGAGCGAGGTGGCGATGTGGTAACGTGTGCGACTCGCATTCGGGAGATCCCCGGCGACCGCCCTCTCTGACACACAGGCTTTTCATGGTCAGCAGGCGAATGCTGGGGTGATTCCTCCTCTACCACAACCCTTGTGCCCCTTATTTCCTGCACCCATCATCTCCTTCATTGTCATCTATTTCGAGGCTGTAGGACCAGGCTGCGGTGGAGGTGCGCGTTGTAGATGTTTCCTCCCAGGACCCGCCTCCGCAGTGACCTGCACCGGGGGGACCGCCGGAGATTAGGGGCTCGTGGGTGGAATGGCGTCGGATACATTCTATCTGTAAACGTTAGGGACCCAGTCCACTCGTTATCCGAATCTGGTTGCCCTTCGTGTCTCTCCCTTCATTTTTCCTCCCAGGGGTCACGTCAGAAGATAAAGGTCCGCTGCAACCTACTTGCTGTGCATTACCCGATTTTGGGTTCTCCTCCGTAGTGTGTACCTTTACCTCCTAATCTGCTCTGAGGCTGTTCATGGCCATACTAAACGTACTCAGCATATCCGGTATATTCAATATGACACTTCATTGCCGTACTAAACACATGTTTTGGTGTTTTCTTAACAGCTATAAACCGAAAAACTGTATTTCATTATAATGTTTAACACCTTCACTCGCGCTGGTAATTTTATATCCGGTACCTTAAATCAAGTTTAATCATTAGTAAGTTTATGCCTCTGTTTTCATTCTTTTAGCAATAATCTTGTCTAGTATACTTGTCCTGTTTCGCTTACTTCTATAAGGCTCGAATTGAAGACCACAAAGTCTCGATAGTGGATTACACATTCCCACATTCCCATACATTCATAATGCTTCCAAGAAATAACTATGCAATTTCTGAGATTGTAGAAGGATCTTCTACATGCAATTTGAGTTCGGGAATTTGTGGCCAGTCTGTTAACATCTCTAATTTAAGGCCTTTACGGTTTTAAACGGCCAATACATCACTGGCTAATGAAAATGCCTTTGGAAATCACAACACATGAAGGGAATTTTAGTAAGGAATATTTATTTTAGTAAGGAAGATTTATTGGTATGGTTTGATGTCACATCATTATTTACCAATTTATCTACAGATAGCATTCCAGCCCTGTTAAAAACTTGATTATCCTCAATTCAAGATCTGATTGCACTTACGTCTTGCTGTACTGCTCAAGGCTACTTTACTTTCAACAATAACTTTTATAAACAGACACATGGATTGGCTATGGCTAACCCATTGTCTCCACTTCTGACAGATCTTTATATGAGCTCTTTGGAGAAAGTTGTGATAACATCTCGCCCAGATATCTTAAAATTTGGTTTAGGTTTGTGGATGATGTATTCGCCATAATACCTAAAAATGTACAGATATTGCATTAGATATTTTGAATAATCAAAACATAAATATTCAATTTGCGATGGAAATAGAACAAGACAGGATGCTCCATTTTTTGGATTTAACAATAAAAAAGAAGGATAGTACCCTAATATTTGGAATGTATAGAAAACCTACCTATTTGGATAATTACATAAAAATAATTTCTATAGTCCTATTTTACATTAACATGCAGTGTTTAGAAGAGGCTTCAGGTTAATGAATGCACCAAACAAGAACACAGTATTGAATTAGAATACAAAAAGAATGGGGCTATGGAAAATGGATTTAATCCCAGTTAATTAATAATTTAATTATTAAATACAAAACGAAACAAATTCTACGTATGACAGTACTCTACAGAACCCTAATAAAAAGGATATGGTGCATAATATACCATCCTGTTATGTTAAAATATTCTGAAAAATTATTTAGGAAATACAACATCCAACTTGCACCTCTAAATACGTTTAATTTGAGAAATGTGTTGAGCACACCTTTGTCTAACACAACAGATAATTAAAAGGAATCAAGAGTATATCAGATTCAATGTCAAGATTATGAGACTTCCTACATTGGTAGAACTAAGTGAAATTTAAAAATACTTTTGGATGAACGCCAAATAAACATTAAATTAAAACAATTGGATAAATCTGCAGTTACCAACCACTTCTGAACTTCTAACTATGAGATAGGACGTAACATCAAGCTGTAAAAATCATATATGTTCCTTCAGATCTGGAAATTTGGGAAAAAGATTTTCATCTATCATAATATCAAAATATTCTGAATTTTGAAATCTCACCATCAAATTCTTTGATGCAGCTTATCCAATCAGCTTGTAGAAGAGAAGACAGAGGACAAGAGAATTCATAAACTTCGCCACAGATGGCAGCAATTCCAGCACAAATGGATAACCTCTATTCCCAACAGAGGACAGCAATTTTACCTTCGAATTCAAATTCTGGGGGTCAGGGGAGAGAAGCTGATCTCGGTCGTTTTCAGCTGATGATGGATGAGGATCTTCTTCCGAAAGTGCTTCATAACAAGAAAATCCAAGCTCGTGCAAGTAAAAATGAACCGAACCAACATATTTTATATATACAAAGAAGTTAAAGAACATTTCCTATCTTTCTGGCACGGTGTTTATGACATTTGTTTTGGAATAAAAGGCGATCGCTATTTTGGAGTCTTGTTCATCATATTTTTTTTTATTATAGTACGTTTAATTTTGTTTCAATTTATTACCAATTTAATTCATAAAATACCAATTCGTTTAACTGTAATCCCTGTTCAAAAAGGTAGAATCATGCTTAATGTACTAAAATTCACATGATGCACTGAAAAAATCTAATTTGTTGTATTCACATAGCCTTCTCTCCTACTTACTTGCCTACAAATTATTCTTACAAAATCTTATCTTCTATATACTTTATATTAATCCAGATAAAAGTTTGCAGAAATGGCATTATTGCATATTTCCTTATAGTTACAAGGGGACTGGAGAATACAATAGGCTGCACAGTAGTAAATGTATACTCTTCCGAGTATATAATTACAAATTTAATAATTCTGTAGTTCGTTAACCTTAGTGCCTCCTACTAACTTAGGTGTAGATAAAATACCAACCAGAAATTTTAATATGATTACCGAAATAGATGTATAGAAATTTTGAATAGTCCGAAAGTACAATTTAGCTTCAACTCGCTACACGATGTAAATGTTGTTCTGAATTCGTCTCGCGCTGCTCCCGCCACAATCACTGTATCTGCATGTTGTCTCTTGTGTTGGAGGGGCCTGTCCACTCTCGATGCGTTGGCGCCTGCGGTTGTATCTTCTGATCGGCGCAGTAGTTCTCGGCGCAACTACTCAGCAGGCTACCCTAACCTCTTGAAAGAGCGTTCAGGAGCTTTCCTTGGCGACTGTTTGATAAGATGTTAAATGTTTCAGGCTTAAGCGATAATAAAATCTTATAAGAATGGGTCGCTATGTGACGACTTTGAAATTCAGTTCTCTTTGCACGGCCAGGAAAAAAAACTAACGCTGTTTTTGTGGTTGAAGTAATAAGAAATACAATTTCCGAGATAATAAACAATTTCTCGGAAATGGTTATCGCAACCAAAAATTTTATTTTACATAAATTGTGTGATTTAGCGAGATCTACATATTTTAATTAGTAATTTTGTTACGGTGTTCGTTGTTTTTGTTAGCCCCACGTTTGGGCGCCAATTTGTAACGGTATCACTTATAAAGTTTGTGTATAACCCACGTTGTTTGTGTATGTGTTTGTTTACTTCATGTGAAGCCATCTTGTGACGTCATTCATTTGTTCGGTTTGTAGCTCCATCTGGTGTTAGCAATTTGCAGCAGTGTTAGTGTTCGAAAGAATGCGACTGTTATTTGATTTAATTTTTTGTTTACTGTCCTCCGGCTAGCTATTATTTCTCGGTCGAACATGTTTCTTGATCAGGGTGTGTAAACGGAAAGGAATCTTTTATCCAAATATAACACTGATGAAGAAATTTGTTTTACACATTTATTGTCGAACACGTTAACTATCACATTTATACATTGGTCTTAACACTCGCCAAACTGAAACTGTTATAATAACTTCTTACTGATCACTTTTAATCCACGTACTTCAACTTTTTGTATAATTAACCTTACAACACTTTAGATTATTCATAATTCTGCTGCGCGTAACTTGTGAATCGATAGCCGACGTTTGCCGTACAAATACTTTCGACGAACTGACTGACTGAAGACGACGTGTAGTGTACACAGATTTTTGATGAACTGACAGACTTTACCTCTAACCTACTGCTTTTATACCCATACACTCCGATATGCCTAAAGATTATAACTGAACTGCAATTGGCTAATAAAACGCGCCAACATTAGCGTCTATTTTAATATCCAATGAAAATTATGAATTCATATGCTCTAGGGAAATTTTCCAGAAGATTCTAAACGAAAAAACGCGCCAACATTACGCAACTTCCTCGTTTCCAATAATGATAAACAGCTCACCCCCCCCTCGCTGCATTATTGCGCGCTATTATTGTCAGTTTCAGTAAGGCAGTATAAACTTACTTCTCAACAATAATTACAATCAATAAACATCTCAAATCAATGTCACATAAGAATGCATATTCATATTACAATCATTATTTACATTTAAGTAATTTGTGATGCATCAATTTTTACCATCTCTTGCGGATTACAGGTTATAAACAAAATAACTCAGAATGAAGACGACTTCACACGCACTTCCCAGAAAGTTCAAGATATACATTGAATTTGTCGTTAAAATATATTAAACAAATGGTATTGTAATGAAAATGGTTTGAGCCATTTTTGAGAGAATAAAAAATAAGAAACATTTTCCATGTAAAGGATAGATTGGAGTGGCAGGATTTTCTTGATAAGCTTCGGGTCCCATCTTTGGAAGATACTGATATTTATCCGACTCTTCGTTTTTGAGTTATGCGTCTGCACAACACACACGCGCGCGGATATATGTATGAGAAAGTTTTGCTTTCTTCATGGTCTCGTGTATTTTCGATAAAATCTCGACATGCAATTCTGGCGGAGTGCAACACTACCTCTACCCTTTGAGAAAGTAAAATAAATAGAATAGTCGGTTTTATATGAATACCTACTGTAATATTAATACTTGTGAAATTGTAATGGGCAGAGAAGGTCGTGTGAATGAACATCAGATGTTTAGGTATACGGATTGGAGAATGAAAAACTGTTTGACTTATTCAAAATTTATTGAAATCTGCGGAAAATTAAAAGTGGTTATATGTAGGATCAATGGCGGCTCTTGAGTATACATTTTAGGTATTCACAAAACTTTAGTCGACAGCCCTGAAAATGTGAAATACCACCTGCTGCATAGTAGTTATGATTATGAACAAACTGAAGTACCTGAGCGCTCCATCAACAACAACAACAATTATTATTATTATTATTATTATTATTATTATTATTATTATTATTATTATTATTATTTTTATTATTATGCATAAGCTGTCTGACGAAGGAAAATTTATTTTTATTTTTTGTTGTTGTTATAATTCAGTACACCGTGTTAGGGTAAGAACGAAGTAATGTGTAAATGAAACTGTAGTCAGATTATGGATGGTATGGAGAAACCGGAAGAAGTATCGTTCTTGTGCACGTTTGCTACTACTCAGGACATATACTACCTGTCTGAGGAATAAGTGCAAACAGGAGGCAGAGGAAACTCGCGCAGAAACATAACACACAACCGTATTACGTCACCATTCCCGGTGTGTAGAATGTGTAAATCTGTAGTAAGGAAATGCAGCAGCTTAGTAACAGAATGTATCTTTATTGGTGTCATATATTTGGGGGCCTAGTTCTTGACATCAAAACATTAAAAAAAGTTCATATGTGCATGGTTCTGAAAATCATTTATTTCAGAGTTGCAACACAAAATCGAAAGTTACAAAAATTACTCGAAGTGACTTCCTCTTACTTCGATGCATACAGTAAGCCTGCGTTCCATGCTCTGGCGTACTCTGTTGAAAATTCCGGGTGTGTTTCGTATTTCGTTAAATCCAGTTTGGATACGTCCTCTCAAAATGTCAACATCGGGTACAGGAGTCGCATAAATCAAGGACTTCAAATGTCCCCAGACAAAGAAATCCATTGGATTCAAATCAGGCGATCGAGCAGGCCATGTAATTGGTCCCCTTCGATCAATCTATCTTTGCGGAAATTGATCATTCAAGAACTTACGAACTATCATACTGAAATGAGCTGGAGCACCATCGTGTAAAAACCACATTCGTTGGATGATGTCCAGAGGCACATTACCAGTTAAGTGATGCAACTCATTTCTGAGAAACTGGAGATAGCCTTGTCTATTCGACGCGGAGGGAAAAAGCAGGGACTAATAAGGTGATCACGAATGATTACACCCCAAACGTTGAGAGAGAATCTCTTTGATGGTTGTCCTGTCGTACTTTATTAGGAGTTATTAGTGTTATGAAAATTGAAGACGCCGTCGCGAGTAAAACCAGCCTCATCCGTGAATAAGATACTGGCTAGGAAATTGCTGTAACATGCGTTGACAGAAACGTCTTCTTGGCTCAAAGCCCGCCTCATTTAATCCTTGCACACGTTGAAGGTGATACGGGTACACACGATTTTTATGCAGAATTCTCCAGATAGTCGTATGACTAACTCTTTCCCTTACAGCCATACGTCTTGTGCTTTGTGATGGGTCTGCATCCACAGCACGAAAAACTCGTTCTTCAAGCTCAATGTTGTACCGCTCTTGGTCTCCCAACATCCCTAGTACTCCACTCAAATGCGCCATTCTTCTCAAGCGTTGGTGAATTTGTGCGAATATTCTTGCACACGGTAACTGCCTGTCAGGGTACCCTTCTATATAATGTTCACGTGCTTGTGCTGCAGAGCCGTCTGCATGGCCATACATGTAGTGCATATCTGTCTGTTCACTCATGCACTTCTTCACATGTGCACAACCCTATATATTTGGCTCATACGTCATACCACTTGCGTATGCAGAAGATCCATAAAACATACACCAGTTGAAGATGTGTTAGATGTGCTAGCGAATGTGTTTCCATGCTTCATCAAGTTTAGAGGAGTAGCGCGGGATGTTTAAATGCGTAGATTTTAAATTACTGCTGCTACTAAATTAACCAAGCTGTTCTCCAAATATACTTTTAGAATATGTCCAACATACCGCATTAATTTGTAAGTGTTAATTATACTGGTAGTTACTAAAGCGGAAAAATATCATCTTTCAATTGAATGTTTAGGTAACATGGATCGGACCCTATCTTGGCAATATATATGAGAGTTCATAGGATTACATTTCAACACTAAACATATGCTTTATGTAAATTTATTGTATTTTACTAGCACAAAACATAGTTACATCGATCGCGGGAGAATTATTATTGTATGATGTATAATATCTTGTTGCAAGAGGTACGAACAGTTTTCTTCTTTTAAATATTTAGAAAATTTTAAAAATAAATAAATAGATCTACATTTTACCATTAATTATCTCAAATATACAATTAAACTATTTCCCCACATATTGAATATAATAATTTACAATCACATTGCCTTTCCCCTTTCTGTGTGAATCTCTCCTTTGATCTGTACAACAGGTTCAAGGTACCGAGTGTGAAGGTAAAGAATAATTTAGATTAATTTACTCACCGCAAGGATGTATTTCACAAATTTAGAACAGGCCGAAATAATTCACATTTTTACGAGTGCATTCCCCTGCCCGCGCTGTTACCAGAGTCAAGCTGGTCGTCCTCGCTATCTACAAAAGGCTGTCTCTTCATCGACGTACTCCGGAGCCTGCTCACTGCAATAGGTTCCAAAACACACCACCAGGTTGCGGCCACGGGATTCGAAGCTGTTGTGTCCAATAAAGAGTTCGTTGCGGCAGAAGGTTCTGGAGACGTGACCAATTTGTTATGGCCTCCATAGATGAAAAATTTCGTACCAAATTGTGTCAGGGCGTACAAACTGGTACACTGTATCTACCTTAGTTTTAATAGTAATCAAAGAAAAATAACCAATAAATCCGCAAGCAGTCAAAAGTTAGGATTGATTGAAATTGCTAAAATTAAGGGTAGTTTATACAGAGATACTTCTAAAAATATATGAATATTAGGATTATTTTCGGAAACATCCATAACACTAAACTTCATCAACTATTACATTATTTACGTCAAGAGCAACGCAGTCGAAAAGATCTCGTTAATTTTCTCATTTACTAAACCAGAGTATATAACAGAGGCAAAGCGACAAACCCATCGACAGTGCCTACTGTTCATGCCTATGGCAGTTAATTTACGCAACACAGAATACAGACATTCTGCTTTAGGAGCGCAGAATACCAATTATGTTACACATGTTGCTCACAAGCTGTCAATCTAATAGCTTAGTTGCTAGTTGAAACCGGCATAAGCCCCTTGTCTCACCTACATGAAGCCGCCCAGCTAATGGGATAACCTCAATTCACAAGTACGGATTTGCTGAGCATTAAACGCGGTAATTAATGATTAGTTAATTTCTTAATCTACAATTTACAGTACAACCGTTCGCATCAGGTAATGCCAGAAATCACGTGATGCTGACAAACTAAATTAAGTCTTAAGAGCATCATTTCTAGAAGGCAATCTCCTTTGCAGCAGTAATTTGCTAAAATGACGATATGCTACGAGTAGTTTAATTTCCACGTGGCCACACAAACTTGTAGCTATACTTGAAGGAGATTTAAATATAATTTAAATTAGCTTCACGTTTACTGAAGTAAACAGATGTATAAAACTTTAAATTCGCTCCAGCAATCATTGTCTCGATAGAAATTTTACTGAAAACTTTTTAATTTCTCCACTATTTAGCTACAGTAGAAGTAGTATTAGATTCCATGCAAAAATTCGATACCAATATTTCACCGAACATGTACGTTTTGTGACTCCCTGAATCCAAAAACCACATTTTTACTTTCTCTACTACATATAGTAAGTAGGGAAGTATTGCATTCCACTCAAGAATTCTATAATGAAATTTTACCGGAAATACATATTTTGAGGCACTCTGAATCCAAGAAAGGGCATTTTGAAAAAGGTCAGTGTGTGCGTCTATGTTAGTGTGTTTGTATGCTTTAAACAATATTACTCGAAAACGAAAAGTCAGATAAATACCAAGCTTCGTATTTACGTTCAGTATCCTTGAAAGATACGACACGAAGATTTTCAAGAAAATCCTTCCAAACCAGACTACCCTTCACATGGAAGATTTTTCGAACATTTTTATTTTGTCAAAAATAGCTTAACGGTTTTGATTAAAATGTCATAAGTTTAAGATGTTTTCATGGCAAATGAAATGTATATCTTGAATTTTATAGAAATGTTTCCAAAAATACTCTTCATTCTGAATGACTTTTGCATAACTGGTAAACCGTAAGAGATAGAAAAACTTTTACCACACCAAAGTTGTAGATCTCGTTAAAGCACACAATTTATGTAATATACTTTTTTGTAGAGTGAATCATTTCCGAGATATTCCTTGTTATTTGTTTGAACTTTCCAATACTTATACCTTTTCCCAAATGGGAATTCGTTATTTGTTTTTTTATGTCCTGAACATCAAAGAGAATGGAATGTTCCACACACCAACCAGCTCTTAAAACATTTGACTATCGCTTAAAGTCTGCCTTGATCCGACTGTTCGTTTTGAGTTATGCTGTTCACAGACACACAGACATGTTTCCAAAAATGCTTTTTTTGGATTCAGGGGTTTTCAAAACATGTATTTCCGGGGAAATCGCGGTATCGAATTTTTGAGTGGAATACAATACTTCCCCTACTTACTATACGTAGTACAGACAGTAAAAGTTATACAAATTTGATTATCAAAGAAAAGGGCTTTACAGGCTAATGCTAGAAAATAAAACAAATACATTTTATTAGTACCTAATGCAAATATCTTAAACATTATGAAGTAGTATATTTGTTAGTAGTTGGAAGATGCTTCATGTTTATCTGCACAACGTATGGAAGCCAATTTGTCGCAGTCACTTCGTGTTATCTTATTGGCGCCTGTTATTGTTTTATTATTTTGCATTTTGGGTTCATTGTGCTCCGACTAGCTATTATTTCTCGGTCGAGCACATCTTTTGAACAGGTGTGTAAACGGAAAGGATTTGTTACTCAAAGATAACACTGATAAAAGAATTTGTTTTTACACTTTTATAACCGTCACAATTAAGTTCACATATTGATTCGTGATACACGCCAAACTGAAACTGTTATATTTTCTAATATCACTATAATCACTTATTTATTGCACATTATTAATTCGCGTTTCACATTTATAACAAACTTTAAGACGCGAGAGATTCTGTAGAATTACGACGTGTACTTTATGTATGCTTCCGTTGAACTACGCGACGTGTAACCCGCGAACGATTCTGATGAACTAACTGTGCGACGTATAACGCGTGAATGCTTCTGTTGGACTGACGAAATCTGCCTCTGACTTTAGCTTTTTTTATACTCCCACACCCCGATATGCCTAAAGATTATAACCGAGCTGCTATTGGTTAATAAAACGCGCCAACATTAGCGTCTATTTTTATATCCAATCAAAAATTACGAAAACATATGCTCTAGGGAAAATATTCCCGCTATTTCTAAGAAAAGCACGCCAATCTGACGTCATTTGTTTGTCTCTTCTAATTAATATTCAACTCACCCCCTCGCACATTGTTATCCGCTCCTATTGTCAGTTTCAGTGAGGCCGTGTAAACTTATTTCCTAACAATGCTTATAATTAACAAACATCTCAAATCAATGTCATACAATAATGCTTATTTACACTGCAATCACTCTGGCATTTACATTATTATGATACAAATTACTGCCACAATTAGTATTTGAATAAAAATTGTTAGGCTATTTTTCACTAAATTAACGCAACGAAAACTGATCTATGCAAAGGATACCCCGGAAAGCGTGATTTTATTGCTAATCTTCGTTTCGAATCCTTAGAACATGCTACATTTAAATACTCTTGAGTTATGCTATTCTCATACAAACATACATATACGGTTTTCTATCTTTTTAGATAGGGGATGCTCAGGAGACCTTAAAATATGAATTTAGGGACAAATCTGAAATTGTATTTTTGGACGGAATAAAACACATTTACCTTGTACAGGTAACTGGAATGGAAAGTCAAAATTCATTCTATGTGATACTTTTATGTTTCATGCGGTATATCACATTATTTATATTTTTCATTCCCTTTATTTGTTATCCACTGAATGCACTCATTAATATCTCAAAATTGGAAAACACCGTCAACTTATTAAAAAAGCCACGTTTAACACCTTTACTTTCTTTTATAAAACTCCTGTTATCGAAAATGCGATACGAAAATAATGTTGACACCACTTTGTTGTAAATGAAGTTATTAAGTCAGGGTACTCTGAATAAGCCCACGGCTTATTTCGCATGGGATCACCATTAAAATATTTCTGTTATATCAACCGATAGAGAAAAATATTGCTCTACACTCAAACAATTATACATATGTATATATACATATAAAGAGAGAGAGAGAGAGATTTCTTCGGAAATTGAGATAAGTATTTTTAGAAAAAGTTTGCCTCTGTGTATACAGGGTGGACCAATAAGTTGAGAATCTACAATATCTCCAAAAACTAAGCGTAGTGGAAAGGAATGTCTGAAATAATAGTTACCTTACATTATGGGGGAAAGTAAAGGTCATTAGTCATGTTTTGTTTGGTGGACGTTATCGTGGTCAATTTAATTTTTTTAAATGAAACCCACCGTTAGGCAAATTGACTCTAAAATGACCATCACAGCGTCCTCCAAACAAAACACGACTATTGGCATTTACTTTCCCCCATAATTTATTAAAGACATTTCTTTCTACAATGATTAGTTTGGAGATATTGTACAGTCTCAATTTAAATGGTCACCCTATATATGTCCATCAACAGCATAACTCAAAAAGAGAAAGTTGGAAAAATATCCAACTTTGTATTTACGTCCAGTATCTTCCAAGGATGAGACATGGAGATTTTTAAGAAAATACACCCCCAAACAACCTATTCTTCAAATGAAAAATGGTTCATTATTTTTCCTAAAAATGGCTATGTTTAAGATATTTGCATTAATAATAAAATATGTATATTAAATTCTCAATATTGAAGTTAGGTTGTTGCTTCATGCATAGAAAGCCAATTTGAGAAGGTTGAATGCCTCACGTATGGTACAAAGTTTCCGGTGGCCTTCGCCCCAATGTTCACTTTTTATTTTAAAATTTTCTTTAAATATTATATATATTCATGTTTGCCTCGGCTGCGTCAGTATTAATTTGTAGAAAAATGTTCTCTTAACAGGGGGTGGTGCGGTTGAAGAATGTAGGCTTACACAAATTATAATTTTTACTTCACTCTTTTTATTAATCCTTCACACGATTAAATAATACTTCACTTATGTAGAGAGCTGTGAGATTCTTTATTAATTGCACTATTTTTTAACACGTAAACTTTATATTTGGTTTTCGTCTCTCGCTGAATGCGTATTAAAACTACCCGAGGACACGTCTCGCGTCCAGTTAGGAACACTGTCTACTAGCAACTGAACTAATTTCTACCGTCTGAATTTCTGTATTTCAAGTCTCTGATTGGCTAATCCTACTCGAATAGAATACCTTCATTTAGCTTAACTTTTTTCTGGTTGTTGATTGGCTGTTTATAAACTATCTCAAAAATTACATTATTGTTGCTCCAAGAATTATTAGTAGCATTATCACTTTCCAATTCATTATTGCCTCAAGGTTACCTCATTGTTAGCAACTTTTGACCCATATTCTCACAGCTCCTACATTATTAAATAACGTAATACATTCACATAACGTTACTAAACATGTACACAATAATATAAACACTAATACAATGACTTACATACATTTTCTATATTATATTATACATATATTGCTTTAAGGCGGGCTGTTATTATATTTTTTATTATATAATTAGACTGAAATAATAGTTAAAATACTGCCTCAATATGCTACTTTTCTTTTCCCCCCATGAGTTTATTAGTACAAAAATGACTTATATATACGAAATACTGAATATTTATAACGTAGATGTTTGAAATTAAGTCCATATTGCTTAATTTAATATTATTTTGTGTAAAAAAGGTTTATTGGGAGTTACGTAACTTCAATACTAGGATCACTATTTACAGGAATACTATAAAACATAAGAGAATATGACAAGTAAAGTGAGTAGAGAACGTCGCGTGAATATCAATTCAGTATTTTAGGAACATACCTTAAATTATGAAAATTAACTTGCTGTTTTCCAAGCACTGAATCCGAATGGAGATCCACGTAAGACCTTGATCTTCACGTACAAGATTGGGATACTAAATTTGGGAATCTTTATCTCTGTGACCATTCAAGCTAGAAGAGCCAGTTCTCTCTGTCGTCTCCTCCGAAAGCTAAACTGAGCTTGAAGGGAAGATCTCAATCACCTCTCGAATTCTGAGGACCATAACATAACTTTACGCCTCTTCAACCAGAAGCTTCAGAGTTAAGGAGATAAGTCATGTTGGAATTTCATCCTGGAGGTTCTCTCCATTGCACTTCAAACTACTTATACCTTCAAGTGTTTCTACCACTTATAAGGATGAAAAGAGAAGGATAAAATAAATAATTGAAATTATTGGCCTTATATAGCTCTGAACTTTGCAAGGTCTGCAACAGAAATGAAAACGAATTAAAATCGATGGAAATATATAAGAGAGAAGATGCAAGTGGCAGCAGTAAATATTATACAACTGAAGAAAGGCGTTTAAGTTGTCATGGTCACATAAGAAGAATGTCACCGGAGTGGTGGACATTAAAACTATATGTTTGGCAACCTCCTCGACGAAAAAAGAGAGAAAGATTATGGCTGTTGTGAAGTGATTACGTAAGACAGTCTATGGAAAAATGACAGATCATGATTGGAAGGATACAAGAAATGGAAACGTGGATGCGAGAGAGCCACGTGGTGTAAACAAATTGGGTTTATACGTTATACCAGATGGCTCAACAACGAAAGTATTTCAAGTGATGTATATTATATGCTCTCATGTTTACATGGTTTTTGTTACGACGCTTTAATGCTTTCGATTTAACTCTACAGTATGTATAATACGTGATGTTACGCAAAAACAGTGTAAACGCAATTTACAAACTCCTTTTTGGTGAATATTGATAGGTCAAATAAAGCAATTTTTATTACTTTATTAATGTCTCTGTAACTGAGGGGGAAAACATTCTAAGATCTTTTGGGTCTGTTACACTGCTTTTACTTTCTCTACTACGTATAGTAAGTAGGGGAAGTATTGTATTCCACCCAAAAATTCGATACCGAGATTTCACCGGAAATACATGTTTTGAGACCCCCTGAATCCAAAAAAAGCATTTTTGGAAACATGTCCGTGTGTGTCTGTGTGTGTGTGTGTGTCTGTCTGTCTGTCTGTCTGTGAACAGCATAACTCAGAAACGAACAGTCGGATAAACACCAAACTTGGTATTTATGTTCAGTATCTTCCAAGGATGCGACACGAAGGTTTTCAAGAAAATCCCCCCACCCCAGATTACTCTTTACATGGAAGATTTTTCGAAAATTTTAATTTTCTCAAAAATGGCTCTAACGATTTTGATTAAACTATCGTATGTTTAAGATATTTTCATGGCAAATAAAATGTATATCTTGAATTTCCTGAGAATGTCTCCAAAAGTATTCTTCATTGTGAACGACTTTTGCATAACTGGTAAACCATAAGAGATAGACAAAATTTTACTACACAAAAAATGTAGATCGCGTTAAAATACACAATTTATGTCATATACATTTTTTTTGTTGAGTGAACCATTTTCGAGATATTACTTGTTATTCCCTTAAATTTTTCAATACTTATTACTTTCTCTACTACGTATAGTAAGTAGGGGAAGTATTGCATTCCACCCAAAAATTCGATACCGAGATTTCACCGGAAATACATGTTTTGAGAATCACTGAATCCAAAAAAAGCATTTTTGGAAACATGTCCGTGTGTGTGTCTGTCTGTGTGTCTGTGTGTCTGTGTGTCTGTGTGTCTGTGTGTCTGTCTGTGTGTCTGTGTGTCTGTGAACAGCATAACTCAAAAACGAACAGTCGGATAAACACCAAACTTGGTATTTAGGTTCAGTATCTTCCAGAGATGCGACACGAAGGTTTTCAAGAAAATCCCCCCACCCCAGACTACCCTTTACATGGAACATTTTTCCAAAATTTTAATTTTCTCAAAAACGGCTCTAACGATTTTGATTAAAATATCATATGTTTAAGATATTGTCATGACAAATAAAATGTATATCTCGAATTTTCTGGGAATGTCTCCAAAAATATTCTTCATTGTGAACGACTTTTGCATAACTGGTAAACCATAAGAGATAGACAAAATTTTACTACACAAAAAATGTAGATCGCGTTAAAATACACAACTTATGTCATATACGTTTCTTTTGTTGAGTGAACCGTTTTCGAGATATTGCTTGTTATTTCCTTAAATTTTCCAATACTTATACTTTTTCTCAAATTCGTTATTCATTTTTTTATGTCCTGAACATGCAAAGAGAATGGAATTCGCCACATAGCAACCAGCGTTAAAATATTTGACTATCGCTTAAAAGCTACCATATTCCCCTTGCATCTACAAGAAAATTACCAATAAGATTGACATCTCGATATCTCGATTAACATGAAGCATATGGAGAATAGGCGTTTGTAAAATTAGATTGTACAAGAGTAGAGAAAGTTATGTGAGTGTAACACATCAGATTTTTTTCTCAAATGGGAATTCGTTATTCATTTTTTGTCTTGGATATGCAAAGAGTATTAATCTGTGGGAAAGGGAATGGTGCTACACCTAGAGACCAGCTATTAAGAGATATGTATATGCTTAAAGGCTGCTGTATTTCTATATTGCCCTTGTAAATATATATATTCCCCTAACATCTACAAGAAAATTAGCAATAAGATAGAGTCTGCAAATGTTTATTTCAATTAACATGAAGTAGATGGAGAATAAGCGTTTGTATAAATAGTTTGTACAGGAGTAGAGAAAGTCATGTGAGTGTAACACATCAGATACGTTTTATCATCACATTCTAGTGCAAGCCTGGGAACTGCCTCTCAATGAGCGCGATACAATCATCGTCTTTGCTGATAAGAAATAGAAGGAGAACCAAGATCGCTCACGTTATGCGTTGCGTTTGCTCGGAATGACCCGTTGAAATCTTCAAAGCTTTTGATGCAGGAAGGGATATACGCCGCTGTTGGGCCACCTGGTATACTAACTGGTTGCTTGGGTAGGTACCTCTCTGTGTGATTCTTCCCTTTAACCCGTTATAACTGTAATTTGATCCAGGCTATTCCTAATAAGAAATGAAAAATCCCTGATATTCACGCAAAAGAATATGAAACATTGGTGGAACATCTGACTTCCATAACCTCCCCGTAACAGTCTTCAAAGTTCTACAATGTTGCATAATCTATAAGTAACTTTTGACTGAGAAACAGTCATTCATTGGAATGGACGAATAGCTCATTACATAATTAAGGAGGTGAAATTTTATACGTTTGTAGCTTCTCTGGGGTTCTGTAGTTATTTAATAGCATAAAACGCATATAGTCTTTACATTATTCGGAAAACCTTAACATAGAGATAAAGCCGGGAATATGCAATCCCAGGCCAGCAAGTTAGCCACTTTGGAAAAGATATAGTCTGCGACCATCGAGAAAAGCAATCCTCTCATTGTTAGTTATAAAGTATCGCTTCACTGATTTTTAATGTTAGAAAATTTCTCTCTTTATACAATTATAAGGTTAGCATATTCCCTATTTAAATTTCACTTTTCTCTCTTTACAAGTTATTTAATGTGTCCTACTAACGAAAATGATTACACGATAACTACAAGGAGAATAAAGCAAAACTTTCTTACATAAGGGTGATTAAAATATTTTGGCATTGGTATGGCATACGCATCATAGTGCTATAAACTGATACCGTTATCATGTGTTTTGTTGTGTCTTAATCGCTAAATTAAATTAAATATCCGTGTCATTTATCTTAATATAAATGCTTATTCTGTGAAGTAATATAAACTATTTTGTACTCAATGGCATTCCCACATAAAAGTCAAGCTTCGCAAGCAATCCAATATGTTTGTATCCACGTGTACAAGGACTTTGTAATGCCTTTTTAATCTTTTTGTAATTTTTGAAATGAAATTACGTGCATTCCAGTGGTGAAAGAATTATTAAAATCGGTTCAGTGGTTTTTGAGAATACCTACACACACACACAAAATGTTCTCTCTTTATAGTATTAATATAGATATATACATATTTATACTAATTTAACATATTAAAAGTTTTGCTGAAGAAGCGATAGAACCTTTATGTATAATATACAATTATGGTAAACCATTCATTTCCGGAAAATTGGAAACTAAATAGGTTATGTCCCATTTTTAAATCTGGAGAAGTTAATCAAATTGAAAGTTATAGGTCTATTTCTCTTACGTGTGCTCCAGCTAAAATATTTGAACAAATTTTGTATGATCTATCTACGCATATTAAAAGTTACATAATTGATAAACAACATGGGTTCCTACTTAAGAGATCAACTTTGACAAATATGATACATTTTTTCTCAATTTGTTGATAATTAATTAAATTGTCAGTCGCGCATTGATACGATTTATACTGACTTTTCCAAGGCATTTGATAGCATCAACCATGATATTGCTCTGTCGAAATTTGCTAAATATGGATTCTCAATTTCTATATTAATTTAATTATATATATTTAATTAACAGAAAGCAGTATGTTATGTATGATAGTTTCCAATCTTATACGTTTGATGTAAATTCAGGAGTTCCACAGGTTTCTAACCATGGACCTGTTTTCTTTCCTTTATTTTTAAATGACTTACCTGTATTTTGTTTCCTGATGATTTAAAATTATACATGAGAATTGAAAACCATATGGATGTGTCTAAACTTCAATTGATATTAATAATACATGTGAATGGAGAATTGTAAGTGATCTTCCTTTTAATATCGATAAGTGCGTATTAACTATAGCTAGAGGTAATAAAATACATAAACCACTGTACACCATGAATGGTAAGTGCTTGAAAGTGAATGAACCATACACATCTGGGTTTAAATATAAGGGATAACTGCTCGTTTAATTACCACATTAATAGAATGGTTAACGATGCACATATACATCTGGTATTTTTATTTGGAAATTCTGAAGATCTTAGTTGCTGTCTTTCGTTGATTTTATTGTATAATACTTACGTTAGGTCTAAAGCCGAATATATTTCACCAATTTGGAATCCTTATTTACAGATTCTTATAAATAAAATCTAGATAATTCAGAAAGGTTCCTTAGAGTTCTTTATTGGAAGAAATATAGCAGGTCAGCATATAGTGATGATACACACTAACAGAATCTTTCAGGTGAATTTAATATAGACAAACTGAGTGTTAGAAAAGCAGTTACTAATCAAATGCTACCTTATAAATTGGTTAACTATTGTATAGATAATCCTACTTATCTATAGACTATTTTATAGATAACTACACTTTAATGTAAGGCTTTTGATCCTGAGGTTGCGTTTTCCTTTTATCTGTCATATTCCTAGGTCTAATTCGTATAATAACTGTATTTTATAGAGAATGGGTTTAATGTATAACAAAATATCAGTGGAAAGTATACTTATTTTTCTCTGGAGTACTCTTCATTTAAAATATTGTCAAAAGATCTTAGCTAGATATGGGCGCTACTGATTGCTTGGTTTGTTTCTTTGTTTGTTTGTCTTTTTATTTTGGCTGTATGTATGTTTTTGTTCATATATTTATATATGCTTTTTATTTGTCTAGCCCTTCTGTAATTGCTGCCGATGCCCTGTTGAAGTAGTAAATAAATAAATATATCCACCATGGCACCTTGCAGTTAGCTGACGAGCATCTTGCAGTAGAGTGAAGGATTATTTTCAATAGTACCATTTTTAACGGTTTGGTGTTTTATGCTCTCTCTAAACAATCCCA
Source organism: Deroplatys truncata (assembly GCA_030765065.1). NCBI lineage: Eukaryota > Metazoa > Arthropoda > Insecta > Mantodea > Mantidae > Deroplatys > Deroplatys truncata. The sequence goes on from CM060981.1 coordinate 241,359,207, forward strand.
AAATTGTCTTATGATATACGATATGCAAACCATCATAATGCCCGAAAACCTGGGAATATCAAATCATTTGCACCTATTATTGGTTACTGGAAGGATGAGGTGAAAAAAAAACGCAGATAACTACACTTGGGATAAAAACACTGAATCCGCAGGATACATCATATTAACTGGACTTGACGTAATGAGATAAACGAGATAATCAGGGGAGACAGGGTATACAGTGTCTATCTATATTTTGTTTTAATATTGGTTTAGCTAATTTTAATTTTTACACTTTCTTAGCATTTATATATTTTATAAAACTTGTGTTATCAAAATTAATCTTCAGTGTATATATATATATATATATATATATATATATATATATAAAACCCAAAATATATCCACCCATCTCAGATCCTTTTCCGAAACGCGTAAAACAAAGTTCTATTTAACCTTTTCTTGCCCATAGCTACGTCCGGTCGTTCGTTAAGTGTGGAACACAGGCTAATCTCTCTCTTCCGGTCACTCACTAAGTTTCAAATAGAAGACTTGTCTCCTAGACTCTCCTCTCCTTTCTATTCCTCGCTGACGCATGCAACACAGTGCTCGACTTCATAATTACTTACCAACTGCTGTAGCAAGCACGCTCGCTGATATGGAGCTACGAGAGATTTAGATAATATTAAGAATGCTTTGAATTTTGAAATACCGCCTACAGACCACTTAATGCAGTTGATCCAATCAGTCTACAGGAGAGAAGATAGAAGATACATGAGTTCCCAAACTTCACCACAGATGGCAACAAATCCAACACCAAAGGTTTCCAATTATTCACAACAGAATGCAGACCAATCAGACTACAAGAGAGAGGAAAGCAGACAGATGATTTCCCAACCTTCATCACAGATGGCAACAAATCTAACACTACTAGGTTCCAATTCTTCACGACAAAGGGCAGAAGAATCTTCTAAAGAAAAATTTTCTTGGGGTTAGGGGAGAGGACGAGCCATTCAGTCGGCCGTAGCTGAAGATGGCAGAAACATCTCCCGAAAGCTCTCCTTGGTTAACGTCTAGCGCTAATGCGATGAGAATTAACATAGAACGACTCAGTTTAAATTATCATATCATCAGATTTGGATAAGTTCACTATGCCAGGAGAAAGGAAAGTGAGCTTCCAAAAACTTGTATCAGGGCGAAAGGAGGGGATGAATTACACAGAAATCTTTACTTGCACCGCGATTACCTTTCTGGAACTTTCGCTGGCTGAGACCGCTTTCCTCTCTCCATCTCCAACCAACCATACGTCGGCGAGCCTGAAAGACGCGCTCGATAGCTATGGTGAAGCCCGGTCCAGGAGAGTTCCGTCACAATTGCTAAGCTCGTCATATGTGAGTTACAGATTCCAGTTTTCCGTTTAGAATTTGGTCTCTCTCTCTCTCTCTCTCTCTCTCTCTCTCTCTCTCTGAGCTAATAAATTTGTGGTATATTTCCAAATATACCATAAAGTTAAAACAGAAACCCATTTTCACAATTGGGCCTGTTCATATTACGGTATATACATTTCATCAAGCTGCCCTTTGAACCTTAAGCATTAAATGTAATAATGCATTATCGATTTCTGAGTTTACACTGTATGATAAACAAGTGTATATTATTCACATTATTATGATCGTTAACTGCCCAGTAATGTGTGGGATTCGGGAGGTCCAGGAGTCAATTCCCTTTGACTGTCCACTCTGGTCCTGGGTTTTTCATGGTTTTGCGTGGTCGACAGACTGAGGTGGTTTCTCCCTGTCAAGATTTTCTTTCCCTCATTCTCCTTCTTTTCTTTTCCTTCTCATGATCCAGGTATATTTGTAGGTTTAACGGTGTGAGGTAGTACCGGGATAGATGTCACAGACGCTTGCCCCGAGGAATCAGAGGACTGGCAGGTTATACGGATCTTTGATCGACCTCTCTTAGCGGTTCCGACGGGGGTCAGGTTTTCAAGCTGGAATTGTTAGTGACTTTTGCGCTCTGTGTGGCCAACTGTAGTCTGTAGCTCCCTGTGGCTCCCTCGTTTCATCCATTCTTTATTTGAAAAGGGGATATTGATCTTAATGTATCTGTGTGGGTCATGATGTCTCAAGTGGCCTCCTCCGTTGTGTAACATCTTATCCATACGATATAATTTCATATGTTAAAATACAAGATTATTAATAGTTGCCAACAGATTATAGCTCAGGACTATACACATTCTGTTTCTGATATTGCTTACTAAAGATAAAGAAATTTTTATTTTCGTGTCGTGTCAGAACCAAATGTTTGGTGCAAAGAGCAGACATACTAAAATAACTAATATGCGTGTAAGAGTGTAAACGCTTTTCGTAGAGAGAATGTCTGTGTATACAGAAACGAATGAGAAATTCTTGTTTAATTTTTAAATTCTGAATATTTATCTTGTCGAACGAGATGGCGTAGGAGAGTTCAAGCCCCCGAGGCCGGCAAATATGACTGAAGGTTTTCGTGGTTTTTCTCTGTCGCTGGTTTGGATAATGTGATCTGAAAATCATCCCTTTCATCCCTACATTTCATTTCCTTCTTCTTCACCACCACACTAGGCATTGGGTTGATCACCCATCCTGGATATGCCATGATCTAGTTTGCTTGCTCCTCGACAGGCTACTGAGCTAAGGCATTGTCTTGTAAGTCCTTTGGGGTGTAAATCTGTTTAAGAACATTTATTTTCGCAGCTGCGCAAGCGGTTCATGGCACCATAATTCAGTACGCAAAGATTAAGTTCACCTTCATAGAAAATCAGCTGATCTACATGTTTGTTGTTTTCAACTTTCTTATACCTCTAATTTTGTTTTGCGTAAATCGTATTTTACGCAAGAAGTAACAGGTTGCAAAAATTCTCCTCAAACTACTTGAATCCATAAAAAGTGACTACAACTGCTAGCCTTCAAGGAATTAACTGCACTCTATGACTGGTTAAGTTGACTTTTGAAGCACAAATGAATTGTTCTTGTACACATGCCGTGTGAAGGCTAAAGTTGGAAAGGTAGAATAAGATTGCAACATTCAGTATCATAGGAAGATTTGAACCACAGATCTTTGGCTTTCAGTGCCATTTCTCTAACCAACTGAGCTACCATGCCAACTTGCCAATGAGAAATTAAGTTCTCTGATTCATATTTATTCCTGTAAACCACAAATCGTTCTTAAATTCCGTTGCTTAGAGAAAAGGCATAAAAAACCTTGGCACAAAACCTGGATATGGCATTAAATTTTTTAATCTAATTTTATATTCCCTGTAAAGTTCTTACTTGTAAGTCCTTGATCCTTGGAGGTTGCAAGACCTACAAAGATGAGGGTAATCCGTTAAATAAAACGAAGATAAATTCCTTGTTCTACAATTGTCCATATTGTGATGCAGGGGCTATGGCCCGAGACTATCGAAAATTCGGCCTGTAAACAAAGATAAGTAGCGCTCTTTCCAGTTTAAACAGCGGAAGCCCTATCGTCAGATAACCAGAATCTTCTGGAACGTTCTGGAACTCTATGGAAATTTTCAACAGCCATATAAGCTAGCGCTCTCAGTCAATGAATTAGTGTGTGACAGCGAGTGCGTTTTTGCTGCGACAAAAAGTGCTGTTCTCCGAGCGAGTGTGTAACGACTGCTGTAATTTACAGAGAGTGCTACTACTACTGCAGGAGAATGGAGAAGTCCTATGTTCGACTCCCCAGCGAGTGAAGCTCCGGAAGAGGAGGCTACATCGTGTGCATTACATTACGTCGATACGTCACAAGAAAGTGAAGTGATAGTGAATTCTACGTGAAGAAACAGTAGAAGATTGAACTTGGTCAAAACCGTAAAGTGATAGTGAGAACTTAGTGAAGGGTAGTTAAAACTGCGCAAAATCACAATATTAAATTCCCTTTCTATAACCACAGCACGTATTCGTTAATTGAATCCATGGTCCTGACAGTTGTTAAGAAATGTGAAGTGACATTATTGGCAAAGGCTCAGATTTTAATCTCAATTTGGCACTGCATATAATAGCCTAATTTTGAGGGCTTTAGTGGGAATATAACTGTTTTTTTATAACGTGAAAAATTTCAGTCGCGCTTGAAACACAAATCAGCTCAAGCAAGATATGTTTTGAGATAACAAAATTTGTATAAAAATAAACCTGTAGTTAAAGTGTAATTTTCGTAATCATGACCGTCCACTATAGGATTCAACTTAGCGCTAGAAGCTAATTCAACAGTGTTTCTTTGCAAAAAGCTTTGAGCGATATTTTGCAGTTGCGCTTTTTACTAGCCACCATTTCCAACTTCTTTTCACTTCTAAACTAACAGGTCACCAGACGGGAAAGAGATGTAAATGTTGCTCCATCCAGAACTTGCTGCAAGTTTTATCCTGGGAGACTGGACATATTAAACAAGCAACATTCTAACTGCAGAAAGGAATAATTGAAACTTCACCCAAATTGCTGTAGCAGTTATTTTAAAGCTAACATCGTAAAAAAACAAAAAGATGGTCATTTACTGAAAAAACATAAGGGGCATTGAGCAACTGTGCAAAATACATTTTTACGTTCTCAACTATTTGCCTATAGGAAAATAAAGGAGGTATTGTGTTCCATCCAAAAGTCGATACTTATTTTGAGACTCAGTAAATCCCAAAAAGAATTTTTAGAAAATTGTGTATGTGTGTGTGTGTATGTGTAGGAGGGCGCGCAGACACAATCTGATCTGTTGCATTCACGCGACCTTCTTTACTCACCGTTTTGCAAAACATTCTTGCTAACATTACATAATTCCGAAAGTAATGCCTCCTAATTATTTTCATGGAAACTACAACAGATACAGACTGCACAATAACCCAGCAAGATTACAGGTGCTTTTAGTTTTCCACGTAATCACCGCCATAAAGAATGCACTTTTCTTTATGCACTTTTACCAACGATGAACCAGAATCTGCATGCCACGCTCGTAAAAATCTGAACCAGCTGAGGCTAGCCACTCTCTTACAGCTGTGACAAGAGCATCAGAATCTGGAAATTCTTAACCACGTAGTGCATCTTTCATAGACCCAAAGAGATGAAGTCCGAATGTGCTAAGTCAGGACTGTACGATGGATGTGTGCAGCCAAATCGGGTAATGAGCTCCATGGTCGTAAAACTGGTGTGCGGCCTTTGGTCTGGCGGGACTTTGCGATAGTTAAGGTTGCGTAGCTTCTTTTTTTCTTATTCTTCTTTTAGTTCCATTTGTACCCCACCTTTGACTGCATTGGTCTTATCGGCGGCCTTTCCTTTGGAACTTATTGCCTAATGTCAAAGGTGTTAACTCGTGTAACCCTTGTCGTTGGGTTTTTTTGCACTTTGGTTTTTAATCATTAGATCATACACATATTCACACTCTCATTCATACTTTCAGACTCTGGGAAGAATAAGGAATAATATTGGCTAGAGAAAAATTCCAATCCCCCAGCCGGGAATCGAACGGGATCCCTAGCACAACAGGCAGGTGCTCTACCAACTGAACTACGCGTAGAATCTGGTCTAAGGCATTATAGCCGACATTCAGCTCTACACACAACTCCTTGGTCGTAATCCGCCGATCATTATGGATAAGTTGATTGAAACGCTTAATTGCTGCGACAGCCGAGTAGGCTCGATCAGGCGTGGCTTGTCCTGCACATCCTTTTCACCACTTTTGAAAAGCTTTACCTACCACCTCACATTACTCACATCTACCGTATCGTCTCCATACACCTATAACAAGTGTGAATGGATCTCAATTGGCGCAATTTGTTCATCGGTAAGGAATTCAATCATACATCTCTGTTTTGTACGCACCTCGATATCAGTAGCCATTTTGGAACGCTCCCTTGCTGCTGCTATCTGTCGCAGGACAACGAAACTAACAGGTCACTAGCGGGAAAGTTCAACAATTAACACTCTCCAACATAACCTGGCTCAGACTCCAAGGCAACACAAAAAAATGGGGGCATTACTTCGGATTGACCCTAGTAAATATAAACCTTCATTACTCATTTACACATTTCGTTGTAGGTTTAAGAACACAGAAGTCTAAAGCTATAGTCAAATCTTTTCAAATCTGGTCGCTATGCGAGGGCTTTGAATTTCTATTTTCTTTGAATGAAACGAAAAAGAAAGAAAAGCAATATGCAATGAGAGAAATTTGCAAATTCAAACTAATAACAAAGAGTATCTCGGAAGTGTTTAACACCACGAGAAATTTTATTTGAAATAAATTGTGCGCTTTAAAAAGATGTGCCTATTTTATGTAGTAAGACTTGTCTTATCTCTTACGGTTTAGTAACAATATACAAGTTATTCTGAATAAAGAGAATTTCACGGGCTATTGTCAGAAAATACAAGATATATGTTTCATTTGCCATGAACAGACATAGAATTCACAAACAGTTGGCTTCAAGTTAGCTACACTCAAACTATCACCAAAATAGAACCTACACAACGCGACCCTGAGTCACTGACGGCAGAAACAGCGCGGCCTCAGGATTGATCTGCACACGCCAACAGACTACACGAGGGATGGGGGCGGTTTGTTATAATCAAAATCGTTAAAGCCATTTTTGAGAAAATCAAATTTTGAAACCTTTTTCGTGTAAATGGTAGTTAAAGTTGGGGGAATTTCCCTCAAATCTTCGTGTGGCATCCTTGGAAGATGCTGAGCTGAAATACCAAGTTTGGTTTTTAACCAACTTTCCGTATTTCGTTTCCTCGAATTTTACAAATACAGTTTACATCCAATAGAGGCAAAAGACGAAAAAAAACTCAATTTATAGCTCGTGCCTTCTTCACTTTATAATTGAAATTATGGGAAGTATGGAATATCAGTTAAATTAAAAAATACACATTACATAAAATTTCTAGGTGAAGATACAAAAAAAGATATTTCTCGATGCATCTTGCACAATAACTTACACAATTATTCAACTCAATTTTGAGATAGTACAGGTAAACTGCATACTCTTTCCATGGCATTGTAAGAAATTGAATAACGACAGTACTTTAAATGACCAAGTGTTGAAAATGCAGACCAGTAACAATAGTTATCTCAGAAATGGTTGATGCCACGTGGAAGTTATTTTAAATAAATTGTGTATTTTAAAGAAATCTCACCATTTCTTGTGATGTAAGTTTTGAATGCCTTTTATGATTTACCAGATAAACAAAATTATACAAAATTCCTTTCGAATGAAGAGGTTTTATAGGCTATTCCCAGGAAGTTCAAGTTATACATTTTATTAATCATGTAAATATCTTAAATATATCTATTTTATTCAAAACCGCTATAGACACTTTTGAGAAAATAAAAACTTTTGAATAATCTTTCATGTAAAAGGTTGTTTGGAGTGGAGGGGTTTTCTTGAAAAACTTCGTATCGCATATTTGGTAAATACTGAACTTAAATAGGCAGTTCGGTATTTATCGGACATTTCCTTTTTGAGTTATGCTATTCACACACACACACACACACACACACACACACATGACGTTTTATTAATAAAAAGCTGTTTTGGAATCGGGGCCTCAAAACATGCATTTCCGGTGAAATATCGGTATATAATTTTTCACTGCATTACAATACCTTCTCCACCTACTTTGTACAGGGTAGAGAAAGTAGCAATTGTAGCCGTAAAGGTCAATGAAAGTGTAATTTTAAAATCACTGTAGTACTCATACCCGCAAGACGAGTTGCCCCGAAGGCAATCTCAAACAGCGAACAGCAGCAAAAGAGCCGTATGCTCAGCAGATACCGTTTAAAAACAGTACAGTTTCTGACATATTTTCTTACTAGAATGTGTTATGTATTCTGGATCCTTGTGGTCAGCGTCAACTGCCGGCTAGATGTTCCAGTGTACATAAATACACTGTAAGTATATAAGTTAGTGGCAGCTGACTTAATTCAGATACGTTACTTCTCTTATACGTATAGCAAGAAGGGAAAATATAGTAATCCACCAAAAAATTCACGGCAATACATGTTTTAAGACCCCCTGAATCCAGAAAAGCAATCTTAGAAAAAGCTTCGCATGTATGTGTCTATGAACAGCATATCTCTAGAGCAAAAAAAGTTGGAGAAATACCAAACTTAGTAATTAGGCTCAGTACCCTCCAAAGATGCGTCACGAAAATGTTCAAAAAAATCTCCCCACTGCAAACTGCATCTTACATGGAAAAGTTTTTGTAATGTTTTTATTTTTTAAATGATGGATCTGATGATTTTGATTAAAATGCCATATATTAAAGACATTTAAAATATATATTTTGAATTTTCTGGGAATACCCTATGAAGTCCTTTCATTCGGAAGGAGTTTTATATAATCTTATATAACTGATAAAAGTCCAGCGAAAGACGAAAACGTAATACTCAAAAAATTTAAATCTCCTTAAAATACAACTATTTCAAATAACATTTTTCGTGGCAACAGCCATTTCCGAGATATCCGTTTATTAATAGTTCGAGTTGTTCAATACTTAACCATTCTTTTAAAGTCCTGTCGATTTTCAGGGTTGTTCGCGATGTGATGATTATAGAACGATGATGGAGGAAGAAGAGGAAAGGAGAAAAGATGAGGTGGTGTTCGGGTGGATGTTTACCATTATTGGAGGAGTAGGCAGCAGTTCGCCATCTTTGGAGGAGGAACTAGTAGGTTTGCCATTGGAGGAGTAGTTAATGTGGTTTGGGAGGGATAGTGAATGGAGTTATGGTGATATTAAATGTATTAAGATGTGAATTTGTTATGTTATTAATAGGAGGGGAATTTTTGAGTTTATATAGGTTGGAGGTAGAGGTGGTGCCAGAATAAAATGGAGGATGTGAGGAGAGTGAAATGTTGTGGGGTAAAGTGAGTAGATATTTAGTTACAGAAGAAAGAAGGTTTAGTGTTTGGTGAAAAGAGGTGAAGGTTTAATATATAGTGATAAAATTTAAAAATTGATATATAAAATAAATTAAAAGGGAGATAATAGAAAATTAATATTGAGATTAAACAAAATGTTATAAGGAAAATAAATACATAAACACAAATGCATAAATAAGAATATAAATTAATTAAATAAAATATTGAATTACTATAAATTAAAAAATTACTATGAGAACAATGGAATGTTATAAATAATAACCTTGACTTTATAAAAATTTGTAATTAACGAAAATTTTAAATAAAATATAAACTTATTAAAGTGATTAGTAGTTTAGTAGAAAGTGTTTTGCTGGTTTCTAGTGAATATAGTCAAATAGGAGTGGATAGTAGTGTGACGTATGCAAGCATTGTTAAGTGCGTACGTGACCTTGGCCGCCTGGATAGGGGATAACGTAAGAGTGGTAGGGGTAAGCAAGCTTAGATAGCGTCCCACGCTGAAGTAGCGTGGCATGGCAGTCAGTGAGTAGAGTCGCAGCTAGCAGGAGGTTGTGTTGTTACGCGCTCCCCATACAGACATGTATGGCGTCCTCGCCGACGGGCATGAAGCTAAGGAGGTAATGTAATGTAATCCCCTTTTATGTAATAAACCCATTTCTATTCTGTTTAATCTATCATAGTAGAAAGATCCTTTCTTCCATCGGAACCATGTAGGAATCCTTTTATTTGATATTCTATAATATTTTTCATTTTTCATTTAGCTGCGTCCCTTGTCGTGGCATCGCCTTATTTAAATTGTTAACTTCCTGGTACCTTATTAGCGAGTCGCCCTACCTCCCATTGAGCATTTGTTTAGAGGTCACGACAGTAGCTAGTTACCAGTTGCTAAGCTTGCTGGTTTCCAGAAAGTGTAGATAAATATAGAATTTAGAACTGTAATTAAGTTTTTTATGACTTTACTGTAATCTAATAATTTATAATTTTCTTTTTTATATTTATTTATTATTATATTATTATTTTGTATACATTGTGTAGTTTTTAGTTATTTTATCTGAAACAATTCGATGTAATCTGAAATGTAATAGTGTTTGTGAGAATAAATGTAAAGTTTGAATGTATGTCCAGGGAAAGTAACCAAGGTGCCGGGATAATATATTCAGATTTTATTTATTTATTTGTTTCTTGCGATGACATAGAAACAGTATGGAATTTTAATGGCAGACTGTAGCGTCCGGTTCTAAAACATTTCACTATCGCTGTTCTCTTTGTATCTATTACGAAATGTGTAATGTAGCTATTTCTACAAAGGTTCATCTCGATTATAATGAAGTGGTTAGAAAAGTAAGGTTTCGTAAGAATAGTTTGCATATGCACTAATGATTTACAACACGATTACCTCATATCATGTCAATGTACAGCTTAAAAACATTTTTTATAATATTAAAGTAGCGAATCATCTCTCTTTCTCTTGCTATTACGAAAAATGTTGTAGTTCCCGTGTTTAGCAGACATTAACAGGGAGCGAGAGAGAGGTAACCATTCACAGAGTGTGCAAATTGTTGCGATTCAGCTCTATTCGCTACGTGTTAGCTAGACCACACTAGGGATACTGTGAGGAGAGAAGGCGAAGAATGGCCGGTACGTGCTTCCCTTGCAGGAACAGCACCTTTTGTCACTTGTTTGCTTTCCTAAAGTTGGTTTTGGTCTTGCAAAACTAAAACCAAGACATTCCTGTCTCTTCTACCCAATATGTCCAATTTACTCAGATTGTCTGTTAAGGGAAAAATTAGTGTTCTTCAAAAGTTAAAGGCCAGTTCACCATAACGCGAGAATTGAAAGCAGAACTGAAATGGCAACGGGAAGTAAAACTGTATGCAATATTTTGGTTCACGATATCCCGGAAACGAGAGCGGGAATGCATATCGATGACAATAACGATAGCAAAGTAAAAAATCGATATTGCGCATTTGGGACGTCATTTGTTTGTAACTGAATAATAAATAAAACATTTTTCGTAAAAGTTTGTGTGTACATGTGTGTCTTTCTATATATGTGCGTGTGTCTGTGAACAGCATAAGTCAAAAACAAAAAGTTATTTAAATACCAAACTCTGTATTTAAGTTCTGCATTTGCCAAGGACGCGACACGAATATTTTCAAGAAAGTTCACACTCAAACTTCTCTTTACATGAAAAAGATTTCGTTCTTTTTTGTTTTCTGAAAGATGGCTGTAAAAGTTTGGTTAAAATGTCATATGTTTCAAATATATGAATTAAAAATAAAATGTATAACTTGAATTTTCTGTTTGGTATTCCCCTTGTACCTGCAACAAAATGTGTAATAAAACGATTTCTGTAAACGTTAATCTCAGTTATCATGAAGCACATAGAAAAATAAGCTTTCGTAAGACTAGTTTGTAGAAGAGTGGGCAGAAAAAGTCATGTAACTGCAGCACAGAATGTTTACGTTCTTGTAATTCAGCCAGCGAATGTCAAAATTTGATAGAGCAAACATTTTTAAATACAAATTCCTTTATTAACAATTAAGTTATTTGTTGCTCTTTATTATTACGGTGATTTTTTCCTGTTCCTGTAGATTTTACTGTTTGTTTTGGCAATGATCAGTTTTGAGTTGCACGTAAAGACTGCACGTGACGTTTTTTGTAGAACAACCAACGTTAAATGACTCTGAGGAACGCAGGACGCACATTTGCTGAAATTTCTTCCGATTTCATTTTCCCTACTTGCGACTAGAGAGAGCTCTAGCGGCTGTTGCATGTCAAGGCCACCTTAAATAATGTCTGCAGTTAAGAGTCGTAGCAGTATAAATACGGTAAACAATTTGCAGTAAACGTATAGTTATATATTTGATTTAATTATTCTGAAAATGGCAAAGAAGAAAAACCTATGACACAAGAGATAAACAACGTAAAGCAGATATACTTTGTGAAATTACCCAAACAAATTTAATTACCAATAATTTGTAAATAGCCGTAGCTAAGTGATGTTGGTGATTTAACATACAGTTGATTATTAAATGTTCATACCAGGTAGCCCAACCGCGCCGTATTTGATGTGTGCAGATAATCAATCTTTCGTGCGTTAAAAGAGTTGCAGAACTCAACGAGGTAATTCCAAATAAACAAAGGCCAGTGGAGAACTGGCGCATTAGCGCCCTAAAAATCCAGTACTACCACCACTACCACCACTACCACTATTACTACTACTATAGCAGTTCCCAGAAACGTCCATATGGATACACGCAGACGGTCGGAACATCCTATTCAATCAACAGTGGCAAAATTTCAAACACCTATTGAATAAGCGAAGTCACCATAACAGTATCGTTAGATGGTGATGATAATAATAGTAACAATAATTTTCATGATAGAAAGCGAAAACAATGGCAGTGAAGCACTATATGCTGTGGGCGCATACGCAAAGATCGAATAAAGGCATTTTTATTATTTGCCAGTCTAAAAATTGAATTTATTCCCTTGAAAATAAAGCCTTAACTGAAGTGAAAAATATTCCAAGGGCTTTTCGGTCTATTTTTGTCAATCATCACGGACTGTACACTCTATCGCAAGCCTGGGAAGTGCTTCAATGTGCGCGATGCGCTCATCGTCTTTGCTGATAAGCAAGAGGATAGAAAAAGAACCCATCTGCGAAAGATATGTAACAAATGTTTTGTCACACTGTTTAAATAGCAACCGCTGCATTCTGAGGACAACAACCATTGAGCCACACCCTTATACCTTCCATCGCAGATTCTAATATCCACAATTATAGACCTATAAGTATCATCCCAGTTGTGTCAAAGGTTTTTGAGGTCTTATTAAATAAACAGATAATTCAATACTTTGAAGAGAACTTTCTGTTTTTTCCCAGTCAATTTGGTTTTAGAACAGGACACAGTACTACTGATGCTGTAATAGGTTTTTTAAACGAAATTTGGATGCCTTTGAAGGTAGTCTTCCATCCCATGGCCGCTTCTTTGATCTAACAAAGGCCTTTGATACAATTTCACACAAAATACTTTTTAAAAAGTTAGCCTACTATGGTTTTTATGATATTAGTATAAATTTAATACGTTCTTACCTAAGTGACAGATATCAGGCTACTTATGTTAGTGACAGAAACTCTAGTTTTAAAAGGATAAAGCATGGTGTCCCGCAGGGCTCAGTACTGGGACCTGTTTTCTTCCCGGTGTATATCAATGATCTTCCGGCAGCTATACAAGATGAATGCCTAAAAACTTTTTTATTTGCTGATGATTTAGCATTGAATATATGTTGTAATAACAATGGTACTCTCACAAGTAAACTTAAAGATATACCTTTAAGAGTAAATCACTGGTGTGACTCTAACAGATTAATACTTAATCAAGATAAGACTGTGGATCTCAGTTCTGCTGATTCTAATCTTTCAACAGTAAAATTCTTAGGCATTTATCTGGAATCTAAATTAGGGTGGAAATCCCACATAGACTACATCTCAGGGAAACTGAGTAAAGGACTGTTCATGCTACGTGTACTGAGCCAAACAATAAATAAGAAGTCATTACTGTCAGTGTATTGCAGTAATATATACTCCATTTTAAATTGTGGTGTCTTACTTTGGGGCAACCATACTTATGCTAATAAGCCTTTTATTTTACAAAAGAGAGCGATAAGAATAGTATGTGGAGTTCCGCCAAAACACATTGTAAACCACATTTTATTGAACTTGGAATCCTCACTCTTTCTTGCATATATGTTTTGAATTGTTTATTGTACATTAAGAGGAATCTACAACAGTATAATCTGTGTGAAACTGTTCATAATTATCCGACACCAAGTAGCAACAATATTTATTTTGGTAAATGTAAGTATAGTAAAACACAAAATAGCTTTGAAGTATCATCCATTAATCAATAGTTTACCGGATAAAATCAAGACACTTACATACGACGTTTTTAAAAGACAGATTTTAATGATATTGAAGAAAAATCCTCTCTATAAGGTCCAGGAATTTTATAAGATTGAATTATTGTAATATTTAACATCTGACGTTGCTGTACATGTGTAAATGTTTTAGCAATAAATATCTATCTATCTATCAATATGGATAAAATATGTGGCTCCCGGGAACGAGGACGAGAAGATAAAAATTTGACGAAGTCTTCTGATGCTGATGATATTGTCGGATAAATCTCAAATCTTTGGACATTGCGCTGGTTATGGGCGCTCATTAATTAGCCTTATTCATCATATCAGTAGGCCTGGGTTGCTATAAACCATGTTAAATTCACAAAACTGTATGCATACATTGTTAGGTAGTCCTAATATTATACAAGAGTTTTATTTTAAAACGATGCGACTTGTTTTAACCTTGCATAATTTAACTGTAGTATTTACGGCCCCTTAATTCATACTTTCATAGTAATCTGTAATCCTATAGCATGTTTCTCGGTGATCCTGCTTTCTAATTTTGACCAATTCTACTGCTTTGGAGTTTGGAGAGTACTGTAAGAATATTTAGTTTTTTTTACACGTCAATAGACTCTCAATCAGCCTAATATCAGGCTGATTGTGAGAAATTTATTCCATTATAAAACAGATTTGAAATTATTAATTGTAGTAGTTGTTCAGTTCTTAGTTTTTCTACTATGTGCAGTCGAGCGTAAAACAAATGAAAAGAAAAAAAAGGCGCCGAAATGAGAAACCGCTGTTTAACTTGGCAAATAGTAACTAACACACCTCTGTTGCGCCTTACATACCTCATTCGGTTACAGAAGTTAATGCTTGAATGCCGAACAAATAACAGACAACTCATTCAGGGGCTGGTATGGACAATCTTTGGGAGCCATATTACTTCAGCAATTCAGGTGACATATATCGATTCTCGAACACTTTCATCGCCCAGCTAGGTCTGAACTTTCTTCATAGGCTAATGCTAGCGTATCGGACTTCAATTGAAACCAGTTAGAGGAGAGGATAGCTCACCAAGGCTGGCGAGGAGCACAAATGGTAGGAGATTCTGCCAAAATTCAAGAACGGAAAACAGTAACCAAAGGCATCGGTAGGATTTTTGCGCTCGACTGTACATGGTAGGTAGAGAAGGTATTGCATTCCACCCAAAAATTCGATAAGTGAGATTTCACCGGAGATACATGTGTTGAGGCTTCTTGAATCCAAAATAAGCATATATAGAAAAAGGGCCGTGTGTGGGGGGTCTGTGAACAGCATAGTTCAGAAACGAAAATTCGGATAAATACCAAACATGCTATTTAAGTTCAGTATCTTCCAAAAATGTACCATGAAGATTTTAAGAAAATCGTTCCTCCAACAAACCTTTACATGCAACATTTGTCGAAAATTTTGATTTTCTAAATAATGGCTCC
Organism: Deroplatys truncata; assembly: GCA_030765065.1. Lineage (NCBI taxonomy): Eukaryota > Metazoa > Arthropoda > Insecta > Mantodea > Mantidae > Deroplatys > Deroplatys truncata. The sequence goes on from CM060981.1 coordinate 241,374,474, forward strand.
AATGATATTGATTAAAATATAACACTATAAAGATATTTACATGAAAAATAAAATGCACAATTTGAATTTTCTAGGAATGACCGTTGAAGTATATAATGAAAAACATTAAGAGGTAGACAAAAACGTACTACGTAAACAATGTAGATATTTTTTAAAAGACTCAATTTATTTCAAATAACTTTTTGTGGCATCAGCCGTTCCGTTATTAAATGATTATCCGTTATTAATGGTTCGAATTGTTCAGTACTTAGCCATTAAATACTTAGTCCTGTATATTTTCAGCTGTTTCTCGTGATTTCATGGAAAGAGTATGGAAATTTAAGGCCAGCGTATAGCACGTGTTTCTTAAGCATCTGACTATCGCTGTTTCCTTTGTATCTATAACGAAGTGTGTAATGCAGCTATTTCCGGAAATGTTTACCTCGATTAAAATTAAGTAGATAGGAAAATAAACTTTCGTAAGAATAATTGGCATATCCACTAAGCAGCCATAGAGCGTAGAGAAAGTCATGTGAATGTAGTTCAGATTTTCCCCTTCGGATACTGAGTTTTCTAACTAATCTGGTTATGTTTTCCTGAATGTTTATAAGTTGTATACAAAGTATACAAAAATAAAGCTGTTTATGCTATAAATATCTGCTTGGGAAGGATTTAGTAGTAAACCGTCTTCACAAGACGTGGCTCACATGGTATTGATGTTACTGCGTGGATAAAATCTTTAAAAAATGTATATGGAGACATCAGTTGCAGAAGAATAACTACTTGATATCATGCGAATGACAGTGCTTGGCATGTAGTACAAAAATATCTGATACTTTACATTCACATGACTTTCTCTGTCTGCTATTTGTAGTTTTATATCTCTTCTAGAAACTATTCCTACAAAAGCTTATTTTTTTATCTACTTCATATTTAAATAAGATAAACATTTGCAGAAATAGCTTTATTACAGATTTTGTTGTAGACACAAGGGGGATACAGGAGGTTGAAGCGATAGTCAAACCCTTGAAAAAACCATTCGCCATATTTAGCCATGAAGTTCCATTCTCTTTGCATGGCATCGCGAGAAACAAATGAATGTTGACCAAGCACTTCAAAACGCTTAATGTGGTGGAAAATTCAAACGAAATGATTAATGCTACAAAGGGTATTTGACACCAATTGTATATCGACAGAGGTGGCCGAGGTCGAAGGCACGAACTCAAACGAGAGGTCTGCTGTTCAAATCCCGCCACCACAGTCATAACTGAATGCAGTTTATTCCAGGTTTTCCTCAGTCCTCATTGCTGGCAAATGCCGGGGAGGTGCCCTAAACGTTTCCTTCCCAAACTTCCTTCTTCAATTATTATTTAATTTCATGTATGATTAGTGTCCACCGCCTGTGGTGCCGTATGTGGTAAGTGCGCGCATTGAACACTACTTAAAAAATCTGATCTGTTGCACACACATGACTTTCTCTACTCTTGTACAAACTATTTTTACAAACGCTTATTCTCCATATGCTTCATGTTAATCCAGATATCGATATCTCAATCTTATTGCTAATTTTCTTGTAGATGCAAGGGGAATACGGTAGGTTTTAAGGGATAGTCAAATATTTTAAGCGCTGGTTGCTATGTGGCGCATTCCATTCTCTTTGCATGTACAGGACATAAAAAAATCTGATGTGTTACACTCACATGACTTTCTCTACTCTTGTACAATCTATTTTTACAAACGCCTATTCTCCATATGCTTTATGTTAATCGAGATATCGAGATGTCAATCTTATTGATAATTTTCTTGTAGATGCAAGGGGAATATGGTAGCTTTTAAGCGATGGTCAAATATTTTAACGCTGGTTGCTATGTGGCGCATTCCATTCTCTTTGCAAGTCCAGGACATAAAAAATGAATAACGAATTTGAGAAAAAGTATAAGTATTGGAAAATTTAAGGGAATAACAAGCAATATCTCGAAAACGGTTCACTCAACAAAAGAAATGTATATGACATAAGTTGTGTATTTGAACGAGATCTACATTTTTTGTGTAGTAAAATTTTGTCTATCTCTTATGGTTTACCAGTTATGCAAAAGTCGTTCACAATGAAGAATACTTTTGGAGACATTCCCAGAAAATTCGAGATATACATTTCATTTCCCATGACATTATCTTAAACATATGATATTTTAATCAAAATCGTTAGAGCCATTTTTGAGAAAATTAAAATTTTGGAAAAATGTTCCATGTAAAGGGTAGTCTGGGGTGGGGGGATTTTCTTGAAAACCTTCGTGTCGCATCTCTGGAAGATACTGAACCTAAATACCAAGTTTGGTGTTTATCCGACTGTTCGTTTTTGAGTTATGCTGTTCACAGACACACACACAGACACACACACAGACACACACACACACAGACACACGCACACACAGACACACACACGGACATGTTTCCAAAAATGCTTTTTTTGGATTCAGGAGGTCTCAAAACATGTATTTCCGGTGAAATCTCGGTATCGAATTTTTGGGTGGAATGCAATACTTCCCCTACTTACTATACGTAGTAGAGAAAGTAAAAAGAAAGAACAGATTTTTGTGATACATTCACATGACTTTCTCTACCTTTGTCGTTTATTAATGGCATGCAACGATTCTTATTAAATCTTATTTTCCTACCTACTACATTTTAATTCAAATAAACCTTTCCAGAAATATCTACATTACACAGTTCATTATAGTTACAAAGGGAACAGTGACAGTCAAACGTTTAGGAACTGGACGCTATATGCTGACCATCAAATTCCATACTGTTTCTATGCAATTGCGGGAAACATCTGAATGTTCATAGGACTTTGGGAGAATGATCAAGAAATGAACAAATCGAACCTTTAATAACGGATATCTCAGAAACCCTTTATGTCACAAAAAAGTTTTTTAAAATAAATTGTGTGTTTTAAAGGGATCTACATTTTTTTGTATAGTACGTTTTCATCTATCGCTTCATTACTAGTTATACAAGATTATACAAAATTATTTTCGAATATAGGATTTTGTTGGTATTCCCAGAAAATTCAAAAAATGTTTTATTTTTCGTGTAATTATCGTTAGTATGTGGTATTTTAATGAGAACCGTTGGAGTCATTTTTTTAGAATATCATTATTTTCGAAAAATATGCCATGTAAATGTTAGGTTGGGGTGGGGGGATGTTCTTGAAAATCTTCGTGGCGCATCTTTGGAAGATGATGAATGTAAATACCAAGTTTGGTGTTTATTCGAACGTTTTTGAGTTATGGTGTTCATAGACACACACACGGACATTTTCCTACACATTTTTATTTGGATTCAGGAGGCCTCAAAACTTATATTTCCGGTGAAATCTCAATATCGAACTTTTAGACAGAATGCCAAACTTTCTCTACCTACTAAGTACGTGGTAGAGAAAGTAATAACATCAACTGTATGCATTAACGAGATTTATGGTATTCATGTAATAAATGTTATCTAATTCTCTTGTGGTTTACTAGTTACACAAAATTAATTCTAAATGAAGAAGACTTACGGGGTATTTACGGAACACTCATCTTATTTATCACGCAGATAGCTTTCATACATAGTATTTTAACCAAAATCGTTACGGTCCTTTTGAGAAAATAAAACGGTGACTATTTTCTTGAAAATCTTTGTATTGCATCCTGAAAAGTTGCGAAATCTGAATACCAAATTTGGTATTGTGAGCAGCGTTTATGGTAGAAGCTTATAGGGAGGCGGCACTAGACAATCGAAGATTAACAAAGATAAGTCGCGCTCTCGCCCGGCGTAAACACCAGAGGTGGTATTGGCAGATAACCAGAATCTTCCGGAAGTTTCTTTCCCCTACCTCCATAGGGTGTTCCAGATAGTCGCAAAATGTTCTGTAGAAGATTCCATTGGCTGTAAAAGCGAAGGGAGTCAGCCAGTTTAGTCGGTCAGTGAGTGAATAAGTGAGTTGGTGAACGCATTTCTTCTGCGATATCTATTGCGGTTCTCCGAGTGAGTTGTTAACGACTGCTTAACGTGCAGCGAGAGCTACAGTGGAGCAGATTGTGTAGAAGTCTTGTATTCGACTCCCCAGCGAGTGAACTGTCCGGGAGAAGAGGCTACGCCGTGAATATTTCGTCCGCCGCTAAGTCACTAAGAAAGTGAAGTAACGGGAAAACTGAATTAGTTCATATTAACGAAGTGATAGTATGAAAGCTGAGTGAAGTGACAATTAAAAAGCTGGGCAAAGCTACACTATCCATGGAACACACTGATGTGTTTGTTCGATCATTGCTTTTCATGGTTTTCCCTGGTTGGTAGCGTTCCTTATTCCCCTTTTCTCGTGTTTCAAGTGTGCTTCTAGGTTTCATGGTGTATGTGCGAAGATGGCAAGGATACTTGCTCTAAGGAGTATTCAGCGTGGACTTTAGCGGGCTGCCTGGTTGGCCGGATCGTTCATCACCCTCTTTGAGCAGCTCTAGTGTGGAGCCAGAATCTGCTAGGAACTTCTGAGGCCTATCACCTGCGGCCTGTAGCCTTCTGTGGTTCCTTCACTTTCTTCCTTCCTCCTGAGGTTGTTAGCCGTAATAGGTCTCACATAGATGACAGTATTCGAGGTGTCCCCCCTATAAGCCATATCTAATACCTTCCGATGTTCCAGATTCCACAGAGTCGTCGCCTCCACAGTCTACAGTTCCGTAAATCGGATACGTAACCCAACAACGCGTCCACGACGAGAACAAAATTTATAGCGAAGAGATCGCGAGTGAGATCACTGAAGCGATGGTATAGATGCCTTTTTATGGTGGTAGTGGCGGTGGTGATGGTGAACGTGATGGTGGTGGTGATGGTGAACGTGATGGTGGCAGTGGTGAACTTAATGGTGGTGGTGATGGTGGCGGTGATGGTGGTGGTAATGATGGTAGCCATTGTGGTGGGATGGTCGTTAATGGTGGTGGTGGCGGTGGTGATTATGGTGGTGGTGATGATGATGCTGGCGGTGATGGTGATTGCGGTGGTGATGGAGTGATGATGGTAGTGGCTGTAATGGTAATGGTGGTGGTGGCGTGGTGATAGTGGTGGTGAACGTCATGGTGGCGGTGAAACTGTTGGTGGTAATGGTGGTGGTAGTGATGATGGTAGCCGTGGTGGTGGGATGGTGTGGTATTGGTGGTGGTGGCGGTGGTGATGGCGGCAGTGCTGGTTGTGATTGCAGCAGTGATGATGGTGACGTGGTGGTAGTGATGGTAGTAGTGGCAGTAATGGTGATGGCGGTGGTGGTGGTGGCGGGTGATGGTGGTGGTGGTGAACGTGATGGTGGCGGTGATGGTGTTGATGGTAGTGATGGTGGTGAAGATGGTAGCCGTGGTGGTGGGATGGTGCGGTATTTGTGGTGGGTCGGTGCGGTATCGGTCGTGGGATGGTGCGGTACTGGTGGTGGCGGCGGTGGTGATGGCGGCAGTCATGGTGGTGGTGAAGGTGATTGCGGCGGTGATGGTGGTGATGGTGACGTGGTGATGGTGGTATTGACAGTAATGGTGATGGTGATGGTGCGGCGGTGATGGTGGCGGTGGCGGTAGTGATGTTGGTGATAGCGGTGGTGGTGACAAATAAAAAATTAAATTGAAGTTTCATTTATGCACGCTCTTTAACTGCTGTGCTACTTAGCATCTCATTCTGTATTGGGTGTGAAAGACCGGACATTTTGCTCAGAGGCCTCTTTATCAGGCTTGAGGTTCTTTTACGTGTCGTAAAACTAGGACACGGGACCACCAGCTTTACTTCCCTTCCGAAGCAAGCCATGCTAAGGATTTTTACGCCCGAAAAAAATGAATCGCTCTCCGCCGGATTTTGATCCCACGACCTCGGGAACTAGGGGCTAGTACGGTAACCACCACACCCGGAGGACGGTGGTTGTGGCGGTGGATCTTAATAACGGAGAGCAATACATTCGTTTTAAAAGTATTTTTTACAGGAAACTGCGACTCTTCTGTATTTTGATTCGCTTGATTTAGAGTTTTACACAATCCAATAGTAACATGTAATTAACTGTAGGGTTGGTCATAAACTATAAATTTTGCTTAGCTAGATTAATTACTAATTCTGAGAATGGGACTTCTTTTTTTGGCATTTGCATTATTTGAATGTGTAGTGTGCTACGCACTTGATAATAATAAACAATAACTAACCGGGCTGTGTCTACTCGTATGTACGTATAGAATAGATTAATTTCCTTTGAAAACTGCTCAGTCGCATACTCTGAATCCAAACCGTAATTACTGTTACGCTCAGGTAAGCTACCATTTAGAGGCAGTGGATCATTTCAGAGAAGACCTATACTCTTAGAAAAGGTATCTTACGACAAAAATGAAATAGTTTTAAATAAACACTTATTTTTACCGAACATTGTTCCGTTAACGCTAACGGCTATGTCACGTCAACAGCACCCATAGCGCTCCTATGTGTGGCCTATTAATAAAGATAGCCCTCACCATAGATTACAGACAACGATACACTCAGGCGCAAAGACCTGTTAGTCACAAGAACATGGAGACTCCTCCACCAAAATGAAAATTTATCCGTATTACCTTAAATTCTCAGAAGAGAATTGTTGGAATGTGATACGGAAGAAAGATAAGGGATTAAATTTAAGTCCCAGAAGAGAACGAAATCGAAAAAGGAAACAAAAGCACAGTGGAATTGAATGGCTTTGGTACAAACGTTGTCGAAAAATTTCCTTAACTTTATGAATACAATAGGGAAAATGGAACTGTCTCTGCAGTCTAGTGATCAACTTTCTGACTGCTAAACCCAGAGGTCCCGAATCCGATTCCCGATCGGGTAGGGAGCTTTTCTTTAATCAGAATCGTTCCCTATCACCCAGAGGGTGAAAGTGTAAATGTAGCAGTAAATGTAAGTGTATTTAATAGTAAAAATCCTATGTGTTACATTCACATGACCTTCTCTGGTCTCTATCATTTATTAATGGATGTAAAAGCTATTCTTACGAAGGCTTCTTTTTCTATCTACTTCACTTTAACCCTTTCGGGGATATGGACGTCTTATGACGTCCATGTTAAAATGCAGGTAAAAGGATATGGTGCGGCATTTGCTCGTCTCTAATAATGATAAACAGCTCACCCCCTCGCTACATTATTGCACGCTATTATTGTCAGTTTCAGTAAGGCCGTATAAACTCACTTCTCAACAATGCTTACAATCATCAAACATCTCAAATCAATGTCACACAATAATGCATATTCACACTATAATCACTCTTGACATTTACATAATTTGTGATACAAATTACTGCGTCAATGGACGTCAATAGACGTCCTGTGTATACATGCATTTAATGCTTATTTAACCCTAATTATTATAATGTTCCTCTTTTATAATAAATTTAAATAAATTCTATAAGATATCTAGGCTTGCCTTTAAAGGTTTCTTCTTGAATGGCATGCCTCAAAACATGGATAAATACACCAGGGCACATCACATTCACGGCAAATCATATTGGTTTCCTTGCGAACACTTTTTTTGCGACACACCAGACACTTTCGAAATGGACGCGACTTTTTTGTAGTGGGTGGTATCCTTTTAGGAAAATGTTTTCCTTCAAGTCTGAGGGGTGCCGGGGTTGTGGATTTCTTACCCCCAGTATGAAGAGGTCTCTGAATATTATATTGCTCAATTAGGCTACGAGCTATTGATATGCGGAAGTCTAGGTATGCCATTGTCTTGCGTGGGTTTAGAGCTCTCCAAATTACCAAACAATTGTATATGGTTATATCCAACTGGTGCAAAAATACTTTTTATACCACTTAATAGAGACAAACCTTTACAGAAATAGCTGCATTACACATTTCGCTATAGATATAAAGAGAACAGCGATTGTCAAATGTTTAAGAACTGTACACTATATGCTGGCCTTAAAATTTCATACTGTTTCCATGTAATTGCGAGAAACAACTGAATGTCGACAGGACTTTAACAGAGCGACAAAGAATTGAATAATTCAAATAATAATAATAATATAATAACAATAATCATAATAATAACGGATATCTTGAAATAGCTGATGCCACAAAAAACGTATTTGAAATAAATTGTGTGTTTTAAAGACTTCCACATTTTTGTATGGCTTTAGGTTTACTAGTTATACAAGATTATACAAAATTCCTTCCGAAAGAAGAGGAATTCACAGGCTACGTCCAGAAAATTTAACAAATAGACTTTGTCATGTAATGATTTTTAATATATGTATTTTAACCACAATCGTTAGAGCCATTTGAGTATGTGGTAGAGAAAGTAAAAACTGAGAAAACTAGCATTAAGGAAACGTACAGTTTATCGAGCAATAATACCTTCAGTTGTTTTCTCAAGTTAAAACCTCAATATGTTCAAAGAATTTAAAGGGAGACGCTATAAATAAAACAATTAAAAAAGGCGATTCTCTGCAAACACATTCCTAACCTCTCATCCGCAACACAAAATCGGTAAAATAAATTCTCCAACAGCGGCAATTCCAAGAAACACGTGGGCTCGTTCAAAAACAACGTTCTCCAAAACGGAACTTCTTGAAGTAGTGAAACCTTAAAAACCGAAATGTAAAGTAGTAGGAGGGACACCAAGAAAGTAAAGAAGAGTTGCACATCACCCTCGGTGCCGGACCCCCAACACCACAACTGCATGCACGCTGGTTAGCTCCTTACTCCACCTCAGCTTGAGTCGAGTTTCGTTGCTGTGAGGTCACGCCGATCTGTTATACAACATATTCAAATGGCGGCGCGAATCTCGCCAAATGTGAAGTGCGTAGTATGATTCATTCTTTATGTGCACAAAATGTTCGGCGATAGAATTTTATAGGTAAACAATGCAAGTGTATGGTGATAATCCAATGAACGAGTCTTCGGTGAGGAAATGACACATAATGTTTAACCAAGGAAGAAGCAGTATGCACGACGAAGACCGGTGTGGGATGTGATCATGGCAATAGTTGATGAAAGAATTCAGGATATTCACTTGTTTCCAATCGATGAAGACCTCAAAGAGGCAGTGACAGTTTTTGGCGGTAAAAGAGTATAACATCGGGATTGAAAAACTGATACCACGTTGCAATAAATGCCTTGACAGCAATGGCGATGTTTAATTGAAGCCTAATTGTAGGTTCTCATATAAAAAAATTAAACTTACCCTAAAATGACCATCGCAACGTCCTCTAAACAAAACAGGATTAATGGCAATTATCCTTCCGCATAATATCAAGAAACTTTTATGAAAGACATTTCTGTATACAACGCTTAGTTTTGGAGATATTGTACACCTCAACTTAAATGGTCCACCCTGTACATACATACAAAAAATAGGTAAGTTGCGTGTCTTGTTTTGTGTGAAAAGAGCTTCAGCTATCGTTTAGGCTACAAGCCACCAATGAACTACAGTTTTGAGTCAACTTATTGTAAGCTCCGTGTTTTCTTATACGTTACATTTTAGAGATAACGTGCATTTTTGTTTACCTAAAGAAATACTTTAGAAAACAGCAAAGCCTTCAAAAGTGGTCCTTTCCGGCTGCAATTTAACACTTCGAAGTATCCTGTAGTAACGGTACTGTTGATGGCACAAATTTATCAATGACAGCCACATCGTAACTGAAACTGAGTAAAAAAAAAAGAAAAGCGTTCCCCTCAAACAAATTTGTTTCAGCCATTTTGGTTCGGTGCGGATGCAGGCAGAGCGAGGCAAATTGCGAGAAAATGAAAACGCAGGAAAAGGGGAAAAATGGAAGTGGTCAAAGGAAGGCAAAAAGAGCCTTAGGAATTTTCCTTTAAATCTGCCAGTTGAACAAACGAACATAACAAATGAGAGGCATTTATTTTACTCTTAAGATAAAATAGAGTTTAGCGCAGGTCATTAGTTGCATGTCTTCAAAAGAGCGGAAAAAGCAAGAAATAAGAAAAACTGGTTAAGTCTTAGCAAAGATAACGGGGGATATTTCCACCTTTCTGGTGTTCTCGAATTCGTCGTAACGAGTCAAGGAATTAGAGCTAACCCTATTATCATTATTAGTTTCAACACGCTGCGAGAAGAATATTTTCACGTTCTCTCCTCTTTCTCCTTTAAAGCAGAGGTTTCCGTAGAAATCCGGCTTTCGCACTCGGTCTTAAAAAACAATAAAAAGTGCAGTTGATTTATTTTTCCTCTTTAAGGGTATAAGCTCGCTTCATGATTTTATTACGGTCTTAATTATCCTTATAGGCAAATAAATTTCACTATTTTTATTCCATCTAATTAAATGTCTAACTTTTAGTATAGCAGTCATCACCTTATCCACACAAGCCCAAATTATCTCGTCCACTCCATCTTTTTTTAGCCATAAATTTCAAATGTCTGTTTTACTTGTTCTGCCATATACCTAGTAAGTGCATAAGATATAGTATTCCACCCAAAAGCTCTATACCAATGTGAAATATTTTTTTCAGACATGTTCGTGTGTGTGCGTGTGTGTGTGGATATTCCCATATTTTGGAAGGCACAAGTAACTTGTCAGTCAAGTAGCTAGAATTATCCCAAAGGGGAGATGAGAAGGCGACGCTCGTAGAAGACGGAGCTACCATACCAATACCAATGTAATCTTCAAAAAATATATCATTAACTATGCAGTTCTTGAAATACGTTACGTAATAAACGTTTATAAGTACTTTCTAAAGAATTTTTATTTTGTAAATGAACTAAAAAAGTATGATACATTACAACACTGGGTAACTCTCATGAATGTTATGTTGCATTCAGAGAAAGAGGGAATCCACAGTGAACAGCCAACATGAGCGGAGCTGACGGTTCTGCTAGTAATATAAGATTTTAAAAAATATGATGTGATACCTTCACCTAACTTTCTCTGTCCTCTATCGTTTATTAGTGAATAAACAACCTATTCTTACTAAAGCTTATTTTTCTATCTACTTCAATAAATCACTGCAGAAATATCACTATTACACATTTAATTATAGATACAAAAGAGACAGCGATAGTCAAATGTTTAAGAACTGGACACTATACGCTGAACTTAAAATTCCAAACTCTTTTCGTGTAATCGCGAGAAGCAACTGAATTTTGACAGAACTTGAAAATAATGACGAAGTAATAAACAATCAGAACCATTAATAACGGATATCGCAGAAATACCATGCCACAAAAAATGTTATTTGAATAAATTGTGTGTTTTAAACAGATTTAAATATTTTGTATAGTACGGTTTCGTCTATAGTTTAACGTTTACCAGTTATGCAAGATTATACAAAATTCTTTCAGAATGAAAAAGACCTGAAAGGATTTTTCTAGGAAGTTCAAGATTAGATTTTACTTATCATGTAAATATGTTTAATCTATAGTATTTCAACCAAAATCGTTAGACATATTTTAGAAAATCAAAGTTTTCGGAAAATGATTCACGTAAATGGTACTAATTTTGTTCCCGTGGATGGAGCCTCCAAATCCTGAAGTTTTGGGTTCGATTCCCATCTGAACGGTTGGAGCTTTGCTTTAATCAGGTTTACTCCTCATTCTCCCTAGGGTCTGAATTAACACATGAAGTAGGTTAGTTTCTGCCCCACGTATGGAAGCCAATTTGAAGAAGGAGAATTTTAGGAGGAGTTGTATTGTATTTCGACTGTTGGAGAGCTGAACTTGAAGTAGTTGCAACCGCACGTATGGTACCCGTTAGCCTTCGCCCCAAAATTTAAGAATATTAGCTTTGTAATTTGACTGTTTCTTTAAATATTATATATTTATGTTTTTGCCTCGGCTGCATCAGTATTATTGTTAGAGATATGGATTTCTTTGCAGGGAGTAGTGCGGCTAAGAATGCAGGCTTACACAGATTATAATTTTTACTTCACTACATTTATTAATCCTTGACACAATTTAAATAACACTTCACTGATATAGAAAGCTGTGAGATTATTTTATTAATTACTTGCACTTTTTAACACGTAAACTATTTTTTGTCTCACACTGAATACGTATTATACTTCTCGAGGACGCACCTCGCGTCCGTTTAGGAACGCTGTTTACAAGCAACTGACTTCTGAATTTGTACAGTTTGCGTATTTCAGTTTCTGACTGGCTAATCCTACTCCAATACAATACTTTCATTTAACTTAAGCTTTTTTCTGGTTGTTGATTGGCTATTTATAAACTGTCTCAAAATTTACATTATTTGTTGCTCCAATAATGACTTGTAGCATTATTAAACCTAATTCATTATTGCCTCAAGGCTACCTTATTGTTACCTCATCGTTAGCAACTTTTAACCTATTATTCTCACAGCTCCTACATTATTAAATTACGTAATATATTCACATAATATTATTGAACATGTACATAATACTATAAACATTAATGCAATGACTCTTTCATGCATTTTATATGTTATTTATACACATATTGCTTTAAGGCGGGCTGTTATTGAATTTTATATTACATAATTAGACTGAAATCATTTAAGTGTTAAAAATATTGCCTCGCACAACAGTAAGCATCGTTGCAATGAACAATAAAATTGTTCCAAAAACAAAGTCGCTGCACTTAGACGTATAAATGGGAACAAAATGCTAAACTTGTATGTTTATCCCCGATCAGCATTTGCTGCATTATAACAGATGTTCTACTGTAATCTCCACAACTGCTACATCAGATTCTTAAACGCTCTTCTTCGGAAATAACAGCAAGACAAGTATTCCCGCATTTACTTGAGTGGTGTGGGTAACAGAGCAATGCAATACTGCTATTATGCCTCGAGTCCAATAGTGCTCTGTCATCGCTATTCGGTAGTCGTAATCTCTAACTCAAGGATGACAGCTCAATATTTAATTTATACGGCGTTCTAGCTTGGTCGATAGCTGAATTAACTGTTTTTCTAGTTTAGCTTGTAAACCAAAACACATGTTACAGAAAATGCCCTGAATACAAATCTGTAATTATGTCTGTAATCCTATAAGAGGCCTCTAAGAAACCCATTTCTCCAACGGTGAACTGTTTAAACCAGACTTACCGATTTGTATCACTTAGTGAATACAATGCACAACGCCTCAGAGACACAAAAACCAAGTCAAAACCTGAAAATAAAAGTTTTTTAAAACCAGTATCCAGGCACACAGTTCAAGACTGAATGAACGGGGTGTTTCGAACTACAAGGTTAGTCTTAAAATTTCCATCGCTCAGTCTGACAGGGACATCAGAAATGAAAGATTGCTGCAGAAACAAAACAATCCATTGAGGCAATATTTTTAACACTTAAATAATTTCAGTCTAATTATATATATATATTTCAATAACAGCCTGCCTTAAAGCAATATGTGTATGTAACAATATATAGAAAGTGTATATTACAGTCATTGTATATGTTTATATTATTGTATACATGTTTAATAATGTTATGTGAATGCCCTATGTCATTTAATAATGTAGGAGCTGTGAGAATAATAGGTTAAAAGTTGCTAACAATGAGGTAACAATGAGGTAACCTTGAGGCAATAATGAGTAAGAATGTTTAATAATACTACTGGTATTTATTGGAGCAACAATAACGTAAATTTTGAGAGTTTATAAAATAGCCAATCATCAACCAGAAAAAATCTTAGGTTAAAGAAAAGTATTCTATTGGATTATTAATAGCCAATCGGAGACTTGAAATACAGAAATTTACAGATTTAGGCGGTAGAAATCAAGTCAGTTCCTTGTAGACAGCGCTCATAACTGGAAGCGTTGCTTGTAGACAGTGTTCCTAACCAGATGTGAGATGCGTCCTCGAGAAATTTAATACGTATTCATGTGAGACGAAAATAGTTTACGTGTTAAAAAGTGCAAGTAATTAATAAAAGAATCTCACGGCTCTCTATATCAGTGAAGTGTTATTTAAATTGTGTTAAGGATTAATAAATCTAGTGAAGTAAAAATTATAATATGTGTAAGCTTACATTCTTAGCCGCACTACTCCCTGCAAAAAAAAATCGATGTCTCTAACAATAATACTGACGCAGCCGAGGCAAACATAAATATATAATATTTAAAGAAACAGTCAAAATTACAAAGTTAATATGTTTTTAAACACAATTTTGGGGCAAATGCCACCGGAAAGTAAATTTGGGACGAAGGCTACCGGGTACCATACGTGTAGTTGCAACTACTTCAAGTTCGGTTCCCCAACAGTTGAACTACAATACAACTCCTACTTCAAATTGGCTTTCCATACGTAGCAGCAACCAACCATCTACTTCACCATGCATTTAAATTTAAGTTGTGAAGTTCATAGGTGTTTATTTTCCGCACTTTTCCTCGGTCGCTAAGTGAATGCTGGTTTGGATAATTTTATCCGCGAATTTTCCCATCGCTCCTTTCATCACTATATTATATTTAATTCCTCTTCACCACCATACCGGCATCGGGCTGAGCACACATTCTGGATATGCTGTGATCCAAACTATCCTTGCTTCTCGACAGAGTACTGACCCAAGGTATTGGCTTGTAAGTCCTTCTATGAAGAGGGTAATCAGTTAAAGAAGTAGTTCCAAGGTTAAAAATCCATATGTACTTTGTTGTTTAAATGCCCCGAACTGTGTTTATTTCAAGTTTGGCAAAACCTCCATTTCCTTTTTTATAATTGTATTAGAGTTTTTAATTTCACTGCCACCGTATGCCGCTGAGATTTCTTTTTCCAAAAATAGTTCTATTCCTGTTATTTTAGAATCAGTAAATAAAACGTGTCCGTTTTCTCGAAAATAAGTTGCTTCCAATGCCTAAGAGATGAGACACAAGAATATAAAAGGAACATCGAGAGCATCATTCTCTGAAGTGCTATAGAGAGGACACGATAAGAGATGTGCTTCTCCGGTAGTTGGCCTCAAGAGAGACAAAGATTTCCACCTTAGAGAGCCATTCAAATGACCCAGGAACACAACAGAAATAAATTATCTCCTTCTGTGCTTACTCTCCTGAAAACAGTACAGGAGCCGCAGTTATTAGATGATGCTGTATTAGTGTGTATCTAGTGTAAATATAAAACATAAATAAAAATTTCCTTATTTATGAGCTTTCTCTTACTTTTGTCTTAAAGTAATTGTCGTGCTTTAACGGATTTAACTTGTAGTATAAAAACTTTTAGCCAGGTTTTCAGGATTTTTGGACCACTGTGCACTGCACTAATACAATAGGTCTTGCTGGTTGCAGTGACGGCCATTAGTGTTTTCTAATTGCCGTTTAGTAGTGACAACTACTTAACCTTCGTCTCCATGTCGCTGATGAAATATGTCGTACAGGGTGGACAATTTAAGTTGAGGCTGTACAATATTTCCAAAACTAAGCGTTGTAGCAAGACATTTATTCAATAAAAGTTGCTTGATATTATGGGGAAAAGTAAATGCGTCGTGTTTTATTTGGAGGACTTGTGATGGTCAATTTAATTTTTTTAATGGGAACCTACCTTTTTTATGTTATTTTCTCACTCCTCATAGAAACAAAGACAACATTTGTGTAAAGCACGTTGCAATTGTTCCAACTAACAACGAAAATTCTGAATGGCTGTATGCGAGGAGCGGAATGGATGTTCAGTTGACGGTCAAGTTACGTTTCGTAATTGGGAACCAACATTTTTATATTGTTTCTTCATTCCTCATCACAAAATAAACAGCTTTTTATAAACCATATTCTAATGAGAAAGCAACACCAAATGCAGGTTCCCATTTAAAAAAAAATTAAATTGCCAAAAACTAAACTTATCATCATAATGTCCTACAAACAAAGCGACTAATTGCATTTACTTTCCCCCATAATATCAAGAAACTTATATTCAAGACGTTTCTTTCTACAGTCTCAATTTAAATGGTCCACCCTGTATATGTAAATGTCGTGGCTGTCGTTCGGTTTAACTACAGATGTAAATAATTCTTCACCCTTCCTCTAGATGGCCAAATTATTTATAATTGGTTTAGCCTTTCTTTTCCAGCAATCATAGCAAAACTCTTTCATAGAGGTAGTATCCAAATCATCCCTTAATTCCACATAGATTAAACATCATTCATTGGTTAGTTTGTAGGTCCCCGAATTGTTTTTCAGGCCAGTCACATAGAGAACTGATACTGGCTGGGTGGAGCAAAAGTTGGTTACTTGAAGGTGGAAACACGTGTCGATCTAGGGGAATGGGCTACTTTTTATACATGACAGTGTACATTCCGTTCGTAACCACAATTCGCGTGATATCGTGCGTACAGCATTCGGAACAAAGTAGCGTTCATAGAGTGTGGTCCATAATGGAACGCAGGCTTTTATGTTGGTATTAACAAATCTAGCCATACCCTCTGCCAACGCGACCACTTCTGTTTTTTCAGCTTAATTCTAGCCACTGCATTGGCAGGGCACCTTACCTCCCCCAAAATATGGCTGAACTGCCGAAGCGTAACATTACAATTTACCTTGTATTTTCATGCTACACTGCCGTTTTCTTAGTGTCGGATTTCCTGTTGTCGTTTGATAGCGACAATTACCTTAACCTTCGTCTCCATGTCGCTGATGAAAGCTCTCATATATGTAAATGTCGTAGTTGTCGTTCAGTTTGACTACACGTGCAAATAAATCTTCACCCTTCCTTTTGAAGGCTGAATTATATTGAAATGGTTTAGACTTCCCTTGTATATCAATCGTAATAAAACTCTTTCGTAGAAGCAGTATCCAACCTACCCCTATAGTTCACATCGATAACAACATAGGTCATGAGGTTTTTTGTCCCTGAATTGTTTTACGGCCAGTCACTAGAGAAGTGATACCGGTTGGGTGTAGTCAAAGGTTGTTATGTGAAGGGGAACTAGGGGAATGGCCACATTTTATGCACGTTAATGTACATTCCGCTCGCAGTAAGCCGGCCAGTAAACGCGCGGTATGATAGCAGCCGGAACACGTGGCCTGGGCATGCCTAACCCCTCGGGTTAAATCACTGTGTTTCAGTTGATATGACCTAAGGCCTTGTTTATGCATACGATTTCATGTAGCAGGATAAGGAATGATGCGACGCCGCATAATAATTGTTAGTGGTCTATTTATGCATGCGACGTGTCGCACTGTATATTGTTGGGTGCGGTGTTAGCATTATTGCTTACGTAATATGTTTTTACGTAAATTATTAGAACTTGAAGATCTTATGTTGTGTTGCTTTTGTTTTGTTTGGTTACATAATTTTAACTGCCCCACGTATGGGAGCCAATTTGCAACAGATTTTATTGTAGCCCCACGTTGTGGTAGCCAATTTGTAACGGTATTACTTACAAATGTTTGTTTACATCACGTGTGTTGAAGCCATCTTGTGACGTCATTCATTTGTTCGGTTTGTAGCTCCATCTAGTGTTAGCAATTTGTGGTACCTAGTATCAGTGTTTGAAAGAATTTTAAGTTTTGTTAACTGTCCTCCGGCTAGCTATTATCTTATCTTGGGTCGAACATGTGTCTTGATCAGGGTTGTGTAAACGGAAAGGAATCTTTTATCCAAAAAGAACACTGATGAAGAAATTTGTTTTATAATTTTTATTGTCGAACACGTTCACTATCACTTTTACATATTGATCTAGATACTCGCCAAACTGAAACTGTTATAATAACTTCTTACTGATCACTTTTAATCAACGTACTTCAACCTTTTGTATAATTAACTTTACCATATTTTAGATCTTTCATAATTCTGCTGCGCGTAACTTGTGAATCTATATCCGATGTATGACGAACTGACTGACTGAAGACGACGTGTAGTGTATGAATGCTTTCGGCGAACTGAAGGACTGACTGACTTTACCTCCAACCTACCTTATTTATACTCCCTCGTCCAGATACGCCTAAAGATTATAACTGAACTGCTATTGGCTAATAAAACGCGCCAACATTAGCGTCCATTTTAATATCCAATGAAAATTATGAATACATATGCTTTAGGGAGAACACATTCCAGAAGATTCTCAACGGAAAAACGCGCCAACATTACGTAACTTCCTCGTTTCCAATAATGATAAACAGCTCACCCCCCTCTCTGCATTATTGCGCGCTATTATTGACAGTTTCAGTAAGGTCGTATAAACTTACTTATCAACAATAATTACAGTCAAGAAACATCTTTCTACCAGCCCCTTTCCACATTTGGTTCGACAGCTAGAATGGATCCCTGACTGCGCGGGATGGCTCAGGCGGTAACTGTGCCCGGGAGGCCCAGGGTTCAATCTCCGGCAACCACCCACTCTGGCCCATGGGTTTTTCTCGGGGTTTCCGGAGGCGTATGCTGAAGTGGTTTCTTTCATCTCTCGAATTTTCTGTCCCTCTATTTCGTTCCATTAATCACTTCATTCATCCTTCACCTCGTTTGGTCTGTTTCAGGATTCGAAGTGTCGGTGATGGTGTTTCGGTGCAGCTTGGCAGGGAAAATTGACGCTCTCTGCAAACTTTCTCCATCCCTCGACCTTCAGCTGGTTGCTAGGGTATAAGAATCACCCCTTGTGTAAGTATTGGATCCTGTATGGAGCGGGATCCCCGATCTGCCTGTCCGACAGTCTACATCTGGAAACTTAGGAACCCTGTCATTTCTGTACCGTCACTCCTAACTCCGGTCACCCGGTCTCTACCTTCACCTCATTACTCCCGGGGCGTCAGTACAATATCCTCATTCCTGGATCTCTGCCAAATCCCCTCCTCTTCACAATCACAATCCAGTTCATAATGGATCCCTGTGTTGTATTATTGCTACAAACTCTGAACTCGAAGAAGGAAAGGAAGAAGAAGAAATAGCAAACGGGTTCAGTGTACTCCTATAAATAGTACAAGAGTTATGGATAGCGTGTTTAGGTATCTTTTAGGGAAATTGCTACTTGTCACGACCCTAAAATTATTGTAATTTTCTGAATCACAAAATGAACTCCAAATGCGGATTTCTTATATAAAATGTTCCATACTTGATAAAACCCTTATGCCAAAATCAGATCACTCTCGCAAAACTGAAAGCACAAACCACACTGAAAAATCAAAACTACACCTCTGGATTTCCCAAAGTGACAGCGCTTTGTCTCGCTCATAATGCACAACGCGACCTGCATAAAAAGGCCCATGCACGTTCATTTATATTGCGGTCATGTGACTGTCGCATGTATCGTGCGACCTGAAAGACTGTGCGACGTGTTTTTCAGATCCTACGGCAAGCAATGCTGTGCAACTGTCGTGTCGCGTGTTATTTACAGCTTCCATTTAGCTCAATGTACGAGTAATATTTTCAGACTGCGTCGCACTTGTCGCATGGCACGAAATTGCATGCATAAATGGGGCCTAACAGGTACGTTTACATCACACTGATAATTACTTACTTTATTGTCTATTGAGACATAATGTGCCCGAATTAACTTTTATAATTTAATGATTTTTGTGTAATGTAATATTTATCTTATATGCAATGTTCCTGGTTCACTAGTTTTAGAATGTCTTAAACTCTGCAGTTTTATAGAAAATATGCTGCTCCCAAGTGCACAGAAAGTTGGAATCTTTTGTGTTAGAACCAAGGTTTTATGACCTTATTTGTCTCCGCTCGAGAAGTATGGAGTGAGAGAAATGTAACCGAGAACGTAAATTACCGAGAGAAGCCCGGTGAAAAGTCACGTGGTATACGATGGCTGATCAACAAAGACTGAGACTGATTTTTTTCCTGTAGCTTCCGTGATAGTTTCGTATCTGTAACATAAATATTTGAAAAGAGCGTGTTTTTATGTATAATGTTGGTAGGCGGCAGCACTTTCGTATTGGTAGGTTGGTAGTAATGCTCTATTTTGTAGAACCTACATGCATTTCGCATACCAGACAATGGAGGTGACGCAAGAGGAGCAGTACAACGCAATCAAATTCTGTTTTCATTTAAACCATACAGCCACCGAAACTTATGAAAAGCTGAAGCAAGCGTACAGTGAAGATGCACTACCTCGTGCAACAGTGTTTAGGTGGTTCAAGGACTTCAAAGAAGGCCGACTTGTTAGTGTTAAGCAAGGTGGGCCTGGTGTTTCGGCTTCTGCTGTGACTGAAGTCAACACCAACACAGCTGCTGTGATTGTCCGATAGGATTGGCATATAACATTACGTAATCTCAGTGAAGCGTTGAGAATTTCATATGGCAGTGTGTTTACAATTATGCACGACCATCTCCATATGACCCGAGTTTGTGCTCGTTGGGCGACACGTCTGTTGACTCCCGAACAAAAGGCTGTGCGAATGGAGACATGCCGTGAGGTGCTGCGTCTCTTTGCTGATGGAAGGGATTCATTTCTTAAATCGATTATCACCGGTGATGAGTCATGGCTGCATCATTATGATCCTGAAGGAAAACAAGCCAGGACAGTGTGGAAGTCGCCAGGTTCTCCAGCACCAAAAACGGGAAAAGTTGTTCCATCTGCAGGGAAAGTGATGGTGATCACATTTTTTACTGTAATGGAATAATTTACCAGCATGCAGTTCCCCCTCACACTACTGTTACAGCAGCATACTACACGTCAGTATTGACTACACTGAGGAAGCACATTGCAAAGAAACGACCAGAGCTTTCTCGGACTGGGTGGCGACTTCATCATGACAATGCACGGCCTCACGTCGCAAATCAAGTCATGCAGTTTCTGGCTCGATTCAACATTACCTCTGTACCACATCCACCTTATAGCCCCGATCTTGCACCCTGTGACTTTTTTTATTCCCATTACTAAAGACAAAGCTTAGGGGTATTCGATTTGAGAACTCTGAAGCAGTGCTCAAGAAAAGTGAGGCGATTCTCAAGGACCTGACAAAGAATTGTCTGCAGCACGTGTTCAAGGACTGGCAGAGACGCTATAAAAGTGCATTGGAGTAGGAGGGGACTACTTTGAAAAAGATCATGTAAACATTGAATTGGAGTAATAAACATCTGTGAAAAAAAATCAGTCTCAGTCTTTGTTGATCAGCCCTCGTATATAAACTAACCAATCACAATATAAATAAATGAAATAATATGCTGAGAGAGCCACGAAAATTCCTTCAATGCGAAATCAGATCCTTAAATTCTAATTGGGGAATCGGATCATATAGATAGTCAATGTTTACCAAAATTTAGGAGTTGACTTGCAGTTAGAGACGAGGTATCCACGCTACTCCGTAATACAAAGTTGGCAAATAGTGTTCGTATTGTGCCGAAATATAAATGTGACTGCCACGCTTTAATTAACAACGCATTTGTGATTCACGAGTCCAATATGGAGTTCTGAGTGAACAGGGACATTATTAAGTGCTTTATAATGCAAATTGATAATAAATTGCAGTAAATAAAACTTTGTGATGACTAGTAAATTGTCCTCAGAGTTCCTTAGTTCCACTACCGAGGTCAACGAGCTTATTAGCAGTCCTAATAGGCGAAGTCCATGCGTACATCTCCGCTGAGAGCAACTAGCCAGGGCAACAGCGAGAATTAAACCTTATTATATTTTAATCACCTTTCTACGGAGATTTGCCTGACGAAGACGAAGCTACGTCGAACGGAGGACATAAAGCAGGTACAGTGGATTTTATCATTACACCATTACTTCTCCTGTATCTACCACTGCACTGCGTCAATTCTAACCCGCTCGGACATCGAACAGACGCAGTCGCAAGAATGCGAAGACCGATTCATAAAGATTGTTACAATGAATTTAGATTGAATGTAGAATTACCCGACTCCTTTAAACAATGTATGGCTAAACTATTATGCCTGAGTGTCATATAGGACTATCTGCTTCTCAAAAGTCACGAGGTGACAACTGTAAAAATTAGATGTTGCATTCACATGACTTTCTGTACTCAATCTTCTACAAACTAGTCTTACAATAGCTTATTCTTCTGTCTTATTTTTGTTAATCGAGATAAGCTTTCTTTTCGCACATAGCCATTTCGTTGTAGGTATAAGAACGATGCAGTAAGCTAAAGCAATAGTTAGATTTTTAAAAAGCGGGTCACTATGTACTGGCTTTTAAATTCTATTGTCTTTACATGACCACGAGAAAAAAAACAAATAGCGACTTAGCACTTGAGAATAGAATAAGTATTTGAAAATTCGAAACAATAACAAAGATTATCTCGGAAATAGTTGACAAACCCTGTGCGTTAACGAGATTCATAGTTTTTGTTTACTAAGATTTTGTCTCTCTCTTCCGGTCAGAGCCATTTTTTAAAATAAAATATAACGAAAATGTTTCCATATAAAGGGTAGTTTGGGATGAAGGGACTTTACATGAAAGTCCTCGTGTCACATCCTTGGAAGATGCTAAACATAACTTAAATACCAAGTTTTGCACTCGGTTGACTTTTCGTTTTTGAGTTATGCTTCCCACAGACACACGCACACACACACACACACACACACACACACAAACACACTGACACACAAACGAACCTTTTTCTAAAAATTCTGGTAGTTTCAAAACGTGTATTTCTGATGAAACCTCGGTATCGAACGCAATAGTTCCTCTACTTATTATAGGTAAGTGCTAGAGAAAGTAAAAGGGATTCCTCGAAAACGTTATGGGAACTATTTTAGCTAAATCCATATTCAACATATTGGACATTCCATGTGAAGTCGAACAGCCAAAATCTTCACATTTTGTTTGATTGCGTTGTAATTTTTCCAATTAATAAGGGGTGCTAAGGAAAGCATATTTATAAAATATTAGCTCTAAAACCCAACGGTTGTCACGTTATTGAACGATAAATGTTTAGTATTAATTCATTTTTTGCATTTTAAGTGCGCATAGCTCCGGAACCCTGTATTTCACGTATTGTACCAAATAGATAAAAGTCCGCATTTCATTACAGCGTATAGTAATTACCTTTATAATATTCCCAAAAATCTATATAGAATTTCTACTTATTTTAAGCATCTCCAGTTTTTTATAAAACTAAAATATTAGCTTGAGGATAATCCATAGTGCCATTAAGAGAAGTCTGCAATGTTGTAAAGTAGTTATTTTTAGATATTCGTAGTTATAACACATTTACGTAGTTGATGCACTACGAGCACCAAGAGCTCTTTGAATCTGCGAGGAAATATTCAGAATCGCATACTGCTTAGTAAGCGTTCACACTGTTTAATCACGCATGCAGCTTGCTCGACCGTCAGTTCAAAGCAAACCTACGAGAGCGACCATGAGCACGTAAAGTAATTTACTGCTTTAATTATTTTAGACGAAACCTTATCAGTAACCATTAGAGTAAAATATATGTTTGATTGTGTTTAAATTATGGAATCTTAACATATATAATACAATTATTTTTTATAATACGCTTCGCCTACACTTAAAAAAATAAAAAATTCTTCACTTATTTATCAGTATGAAATTGAAGTTTAGGGAATCAAAATAAATCCCGGTTTAATTAATTAGATTTAAAGTTTCAGAGATAATCAGCTTGAAGTTGAAAATTTTAGGAAGATACGATAAATTTTAAGAGATGATGCTCCAAATTTTAAGAATTTGCATAAAGCATTACATAGGGCTTGTCTACAAGCACAAAAAGCTTCGTTTCGTTTAAAAAATGCAAGGTAAATTTTTCTTCTATTTCGGACGATTTGAAATGGAATGTCCCATACGTACTCGCAATCCGTACGAAAGTGTTCTTTTCTTTCCCTTTAAGCTCTTTGAACCTAGGAATCATGACCCGAGTACTTTACTGTAATCAGCAGTATTACGTTATTCCTTTGTCACGCTTGGACTAGTGCAGTGGTTCTGGAATGGACAACAATTTCGGACAACAATTTCAAGGGTTTTCTTATTATTAAAGCTTCACTTTCTATAAGTCACGTCATTTTGATACGTTCCAGACAGTGAATTATATTTTTAAATTTTTTGCGAGGAGAGGATGCCAGCATGGATTCTTATGTAAGTCTGAAAGAATCAGGAAGATTGCTATTAAGGTTTTGTAAGAGGGTGACCCTCTGATTGAAATAAATAATATGAAACACTGCAGTTAACAATGTGTGCATTTTATCCTCTTTACGACATTATTATTAGACAGGATTTACTGTTATATAAAAGGTATGCAATTAGTAAATTAAAATTCAAACACTAAATTCTATATTCTGTCCTACTTTGTTATTTACTTATAAATCCATATTTTTCCCCATGCACCATGACAGCCCGCAGCGTCTACTAACGATGTAAAACACTGTGGTACTACTGCAGGGTTAAAGATTAACGCATTGGAATAAGTTAGAAGCAGGTGAGGGCGCTGACCAGAAAAGTTCAACATTTAGAAGTGGCAGAGTTGGAAAGGCTTGATATGCAATTGGCTAGTGGCATTGTAGGAATAGTTGGAGCTTGGAGGTTGGGACACCGAAGAATTTCTCGTAAATCGGAATGTAATCATGTATGCAAATCAGCAAAACCTCGAAATTCAGAGGTTTCAAGAACTTTTTAAAGTTAAGAATTCATCGGAGCCTAGAGGTTAGGCAATCTAATTAACTTTATAAAAATCTAAATATACCTGCATATTCACATTATTTACTTAGCAGTTTTGATGACGTATTATGCCCACCGCTTATATAACTTGAGTTCGCACTTTTAACAGGAAACCACGCTGGATTAAAAAAAAAGAAAGAAAGAAACTCTGATACGTTGCATTTAAATCAGTTTCTCTACTCACTCTTATATAAAGAATTCATATAAATTTTAGTATACATATTTTCTTCCTGATAGTTAAATTTTCATTGCACATTTACGTATTTCGATGTAAGTATAGAAGAACGCAGTAGGCAAATGCGACGGTTAAATCTTTTAAAAGTGACTCGCTATGTGATGGCCTTCAAATTATTTGAGAATTAAAACTAATAAAAAATATCATCTCGAAAATAGTTGACGTCACAAAGCTTTCATTTCACATAGATTATGTGGTTTAACGAGAGCTACATTTTTTGCGCAGTAAGACTGTCTACCTCTTACGGTTTACCAGTTATATAAAAGTCATTCAGAATGAACAAGACTTCAAGCTATACATTTTATTTGTCATCTTAAAGTATCGTATTTTAATCAAAATCGTTAGTGCCATTTTTTAGGAAAGGGTAGCTAAGAAAGGGTAGGTGGGAGGATTGTGTTGAAAATCTTCCTCTTGTAACCTTGGAAGAGGCTGATTTGAAACACTAAGTTCAGTGTTTAACCGGCTTTTCGTTTTTGAGTTATGCTGTTCACACACACACACACAGGACCTTTAAATAAAAATCTTGTGCGTCACTCTCACATGACTTTCTCTACTCTTGTACAAACTATTTTTACAAACGCTTATTCTCCATATGTTTCATGTTAATCGAGATGTTAATCTTATTGCTAATTTTCTTGTAGATGCAAGGGGAATTGGTAGGCTTTAAGCGATAGTCAAATGTTTTAAGAGCTGGTTGCTATGTGGAGTATTCCATTCATCTTTGTATTACCAGGGCAAAAAAAATGAATAACGAATTCCCATTTCAGAACAAGTATAAGTATTGGAAAATTTAAGCAATATCTCGACAATGGTTCACTCAACAACAACAAAATGTATATGACATAAATTGTGTACTTTAACGCGATCTATATTTTCTGTGTAGTACAATTTTGTCTATCTCTTATGGTTTACCAGTTATGCAAAAGTTGTTCACAATGAAGAATACTTTTGGAGACTTTCCCAGAAAATTCGAGATATACATTTCATTTGTCATGAAAATATCTTCAACATATAATATTTTAAACAAAATCGTTAAAGCCATTTTTGAGAAGATTAAAATTTTCGAAACATGTTCCATGTAAAGGGTAATCTGGGGTGAGGGGATTTTCCTGAAAACCTTCGTGAACCTTCTCTGGAATATACTGAACCTAAATACCAAGTTTGGTGTTTATCCGACTGTTCTTTTCCGAGTTATGCTGTTCACAGACACACACACACACACACACTTACACACACACACACACACACACGGACATGACTCCCAAAATGCTTTTTTTTGATTCAGGGGGCGTCAAAACATGTATTTCGGTGAAATCTCGGTATCGAATTTTTGCGTGGAATACAATACCTACTTCCCCTGCTTACTAGTGGAGAAAGTAAAAATGCGCTTTTTTGGATTTAGGGAATCAAAAATCTGCATCTTCGGTGAAATCCTGGTATGAAATTTTTGGATGGAATACAATATTCCCTTTGCTGACTATAGCAAGTATTACAAAGTACCGAACGAGGTGGCAATGCGGTAACGTGTGCGACCGCATTCGGGAGGTCCTGGGTTCGATCCTCGATGACCACTCACTCTAGCCCATGGTTTTCGTGTTTTCCCCGGTTCGGCAAGCAAATACTGGGGTAAATCACCTTCTACCACGACTCTCCTGTCCATCATTTCCTGTACCCATCATCTTCCTTCGTCATCTATTTCAGTGTAGTAGGACCAGGTGACACCGTCGGCGGGTTGCGGTTGGACGATGGCTGGGCTCTATGTAAAAGTTTCATCCCGACGTTGTCCAGGGACTGGAACTCGCCTCTGGATGCTTTCAGGCGGGAGCTCCTTCGGGGGACTCTGGGTACTCGGGGCCCAACAGAGAGGGCTCGGGCGGCGTTGAAGGCAATCAATCTGGAAACATTAGGGTCCCCGTCGTCATCCGGATCTGGTCGCCCTTCGGGTCTCTCCCTCTTGCCTTCCTCCTGAGGGTTACGGTAGTAGAACAAGGGACCGACCGGCCTGCGTGCGGTGCTGTGACCAGGTTTCGGGGGCTCCTTCCAATCGTCAGTACCTGTATCTTTAGTACACACACTTGTGTGTGTCTGCGAAAAGCAAAACTCAACATGCATATTCGGATAAATCGAGCGTCTTTCAAGGATGTAAGGAAATAGTTTCCGAAAATAGTTGCCATAGCTTCGTTAATTTTATCGTATCCAAATGGCTTTAAGGATATTCATTAAAGTGCAGTATGAGATATTGAATGACAATTAAATTTAATTTATAACTGAGAAACCTAAGATACACAAAAGTTTGCTAAAGAGAAATTCCAGGAGAATAAGTATAATTTAATCAAAATATGTTTATACCCCAAAATTAATAATCAATACCAGAAGGCAATTATTTCATTGCTTGGAAGTATTTTTTATTAATCTGGTAAAATAAGTTAGAAAAAGGAATCCAGCTTATAGTGTATTATTCAAGCACTTTATCCTTGTTCCAAGGGATTTTATACAAATATTGCATATCCCGTGTTAAATACACAATTTTGCACTTTGTAAAGTGTATTCGAAATTTCAGGTACTCTGTGGTTGCCATGCAAGTGAAAATGCTACACAAACCATAATATGAAATTTAACTAAATAATTTTAAAAAATACCACAAATATTCGCCTTAATTTTTTCTACGATCCTAAATGTGGCCAACTTCCTTACAGTAATATTTATTTAGAAAAATCTGGATCTAATTTCAGAACATAAATAACGTTGAATAAATGGCTTTGATGTCCTTTAAAAATTTTGAATTTTGAACCTCAGCAGATTTAACTTCTAAATTCCATTAAACAAAAAATTAAGTTATAATTTCGAAATTTCGTTTAAGTACTAAGTCATTTTAGATGGGATTTAGACCTCTATTACGTATTAGAGTTATGATTGTAACCAATGAGATCACCAGCTATTGTGAAACACACTTTATTTATCACTAGCCACTCAGAGTAGCACAAACGTTACATTTGAGTCACTTTTGGCACACACTCGGAACACAACACAACTGATCCGTCGAATTAAAACTCGCAACTGAACTGCACTGTTTTCACCTCCTGACTGCTTAACTATCTGGGCAAGAGTAGCCCCTTATATAGGACCTGGATACAAAGCGAAACGTTCTAGAAAGGGGAGTTACTAGAACCGGTCCAAAGGAATATTCTGGAACAGTAGTTATCTAAACTGCGGGGAAGTGGCACATAATGAGCTCGTTACGCGACTATTATTCTAAAGTGACCCGTCATTAGCCCCACCCAGCAGCCTGGTAGGCTTTATCGGGACGTGCTCGCACCGCCGGCCCGTAGGTAATTCGCGCGCGTGGTGAAATTATGTATAGTATATTAATGTACACATAAGCACCAATTCACGCGGAATGTAGCACTAATTTATCTTTTCTCTGACATGAGCATAAAGCACCCATTTTCGTGGTAGCCGTATCCCTAACTGATCTTAACCTATTGTTTGTCTAGTTGTGCAGAGCTCTCATTTTCTTTTTGAACGATTTTTATTGTCTTAGCATCTAGCTATTGTACAGTATTGTGAAACATGACGAGATTTTACCACAAATACATTTTTAGAGAAAGTGTGTGTGTGTGTGTGTGTTTGTTTGTATGTGTGTGTGCGTGTGTCTGTGAACCGCATAACTCAAAAACAAAATGCGGAATAGACCACACTTGAGAGAGTCTTCATATATTCATAAATTGGGTGTTAATTTCTAATTGTATGTAATTTGTTATTATCTGGCGTGTTGAACCGATAAGCAAGACAGCCACTACAATGCATTCCCTTCCTGGGAGAGAAGCAAACAGATGTTACAGCTAATTATTAGCACAGCATTGTAAGTAATTATATATTAAAATATCAACTAGTCTATATTTAATAACATACAGTGGTTTCTGTATCTTGTTTGCTAAGAGAAAAGAATATTACAAAATGGTTTCATCTTCTCTTTATAAGCTACGGCAACTTGGAATACCTCACTGCAACAGGAAATAGCCATTGCTGCTATTGACACGCGTACCTTGAGACAATAATGCACGATACATGGTAACGTTACCTAAATAATTATTTCGTCAAACTAATGGCGTACCACGTGCACTTAAAATCTTCCAAGCATGTTTTCTAATGTGAGAAGCTCTTTGCCAGAAAAGTACAGCACGCACACCTATTGCTAAAACAAAGCAGTTTCTCACATACCGGAAGTTGGAACTTCAGTGCAATCTATTACCTCTACACCTTTCAAACTTAGGACGCCATAACTCGCTTCAACTTTCTGTCGCCATCAATTCAGAACAAAGCCTGGAACTATAAACCTTATCATTAATCACCATGTGACATAATAGATGCTTAAGCTCCATTATGTAGCCTACCTCTGTGTCCTCCTTGTCAGCTGTCAGACCCGATGAATAACTGGGTAACGTTTTCAGGATTTTCTTTCCGCTCAGTAACTTATGAAGCGTTCTAGAATCCATGCAGAAACTGAACATAAGAGTTCAAAACTCTGGTGTGTTACACACACCACACTTTTTTCCACCTATTCTTCAGAAAACTATTCTTAGAAAAGATTATTCCCTACATGCTTCATGTTGAAGGTATCCCTAGCGGAAATTTGGTATCAACATTGATAACGTACTGCATTATCTGAATTTTTAAAGCAGTGCGATTATGCGACAATTTTGAAGCAGCATACTTTACGTGCTTATGATGTTATTTCGTAGCGCATTCTATTGCTTCGTGCGCCAGCTACTCCAGTGGTAGAGCTATAAGTACTCTCTCAGGCTATGCGTGAGCATATTATAAAGGATAACACCAGTTTAAATTTACTGAGAAATTTAATGTGATCTAATACTTGAGCTATTGAAACGAGTTACTGATCGTTTGAAGACAAAGAATGAAACTCATTATGAATCGTAGCATTCGAAACTATAACATTTGACTTATTATACCTACTAACTTCTACAGTATCAATTTTACGTTTCGAAATAACTGTTTCCACAATACAAGAAACTAGAAGTGTAATTGCTGTGAGTCTCTAGAAAAAGAAAAAGGAATGGCCGCTTACCACTTCTAGTATAAGTAATTGGCAAGGAAACCAATCATAAAGAACATCTCGGAAATGGTTAATGCCACAAAATATTCATTCATAAATTGTGTTTTAACCCTGCAGTAGGGTATTTTGTACACATTCGTATCTTACGGTTTACAAGTTATAATACATTCATTTAGAACGAAGAGGACTTCAAAGGCTATTTGCAGAAAATTAAAGGTATACGTTTTATTTGATAAACTATCTATAACATATGGTAATTTAATGAAAATGTTAAGAACCTTTTTAGAAAAAACAAAAAATAAAGAAACTTTTTCGATATAAAGACTAGCTTGGGGGGAGGGGTGATGATTTTCTTGAAAGTCGTTGTGTCGCTTCATAGAAGATACTAAACTTATATACCAAGTTTGGTATTTATTCCAGATTTCGCTTTTGAGTTATGCTGTTCACAAACGGAAACAGCGACCTTTTTCTAAAAATGTAACAAGGCCCACGCTTTGGAAGAACTATAAAAAACATCAGGCGAGAAATTCACTCAGTTTCGGATGGTGAACCCTCGATTGTAAATGAAAATTTCCTGAGAAGATGCCAGAAATGTGAGAATAGAGAAGGATAACATTTCCAATATATCTTATAATAAGGTATGTACTTATTATCTTGTAATTGTAACTATGAGAACTTGAGCGGGTGCGTGGATATTATAACTGCTTCGGCGGAAGTCAGAGCTGTAATGGCCGGCGCGGGAACCTTCGTACGGTGGCCACAGTGCGAAAGAAAAGCACTGTACAAAAGTGATTCCGAATGAGGACTTCATAGGTTATTCGCAAAAAATCAAACATAAACATCCTGTCATGCAAATATCTTAAACGTAGGCATTTTAATCAAAATCGTAGGAACTTTTTTTTTATAAAATAAAAAATAAAGAACTTTTTTCAAGGAAAGGCTTTGGCGGGGGGATTTTCTTGAAAATATTCGTTTCGCAACCTATGAAGATGCTGAAATGGCATACCAAAGTTTGGTATTTAACCGACTTTTCGTTTTGAGTTAAACTGACACAAACACACACGGGCCCCTTTTTCCAATTTTTTTTTAATTCAGGGAGACTCAAAACTTGTATTTCTAGTGAAATCTCCATATCTAATTTCTTGTGGAATGCAGTACTTCCTACTGTAGGGGAACGTACACCCGACAAACAACTACTGTAAATAAGAGGAAATTAATAATCACGATAGGAATACAATAAATAATTTGATGAATATTCTAAAATAACTTGGATTATAAAACCTTAGACATAGGTAAGGACCACTGTAGTTGGTTAAGAAGCGAGCTAGCAGCAGGGCAAAAGCTAACAATGAAGCACATTAGTGAGCGCAGAGATCGGCAACGTTGCGATGAGTAGAGAGAGAGCTTTGAGGAGAGACAAGGATAGAGATAGAGGGAAAATTCCAGGAAGAGTCACGTCCCCATAGGGAGTTGAATAAACAGCCAAGAAATAGAAAGAGAAGCAAGAGTTGTGAGGGAGACAGAGGCTGATGGGTTTCCCCAAAGAAGTCAGACAGAAGCCTGACTTACAAAAATGGCAGATGTTTTTCTCATAGAACACTAAGCAAGTAACCAATCAAAATAGGGATTAGGTAAAAGGGCACGGAAAATAGCATCACAGCCGCACTATGTAAGAAGGAGTTTAGCCCCAGATTTCGACGCGCTCTCATAAGTTCTCTAGTAGCCAACTGGCGGCAGGTTGCCGTAATTTGTGCATGTGGATGGGAGACATCGCGTGACATACTTAGATAGGACAACTGCAAAACTTTAAGGAAAATGGGAAATTCAATTTATAGATAATCTTATGATTAATCAAGTTGCTAGCCCTTCGATAAATTAGTTTATTTGGAATAAATAGAACCTGATGTGTTACACTCATATAACTTTCTCTATTCTTGCACAAACTATTTCTACAAGCGCTTATTCTCTATCTATTTCATATTAATCGAAATAAGCATTTGCAGAAAATTATCTTATTCCTAATTTTCTTGCAGGCGCAAGGGCTTTAAGCGACAGTCGAATCTTTTAAGAGATGGTTGCAATATGGAGCATTCCATTCTCTTTGCATGCTCAGGACATAAAAAAATCTGATGTGTTACACTCACATGACTTTCTCTACTCTTGTACAAACTATTTTTACAAACGCTTATTCTCCATCTACTTCACGTTAATCGAGATAAACACTTACAGACTCTATCTTATTGCTAATTTTCTTGTAGATGTAAGGGTAATATACATTTACAAGGGAAATAAAGAAATATAGTAGCCTTTAAGCATACACATTACTCTTAATAGCTGGTTGCTATGTTCAGCACCATTCTCTTTGCCACAGATTAATACTCTTTGCATATCCAAGACAAAAAATGAATAACGAATTCCATTTGACAAAATAAGTATTGAAAAATTTAAGGGAATAACAAGCAATATCTCGAAAATGGTTCACTCAACAGAAAAAATGTATATGACATAAATTGTGTATTTTAACGCAAACTAAATTTTTGTGTAGTAAAGGTTTGTCTATCTCTTATGGTTTACCAGTTATAAAAAGTCGTTCACAATGAAGAATACTTTTGGAGACATTCCCAGAAAATTCAAGATGTACATTTTATTTGTCATAAAAGTATTTTAAACATATGATATTTTAATCAAAATCGTTAGAGCCATTTATGAGAAAATTAAAATTTTCGAAAAATCTTCCATGTAAAGGGTAATTTGGGGTGGGGGATTTTCTTGAAAACCTTCGTGAAGATACTGAACCTAAATACCAAGTTTGGTGTTTATCTGACTGTTCGTTTCTGATTTATGCTTTTCACAATCAGCCACACACACACACACACACACACACACACACACACACGGACATGTTTCCAAAACAATTTGGATTCAGGGGGTCTCAAAACATATATTTCCGGTGAAACCTCGGTATCGAATTTTTGGGTGGAATACAATACTTCCCCTACTTACTATACGTAGTAGAGAAAGTAATAAGAATTCCCATTTGAGAAAAAGTATAAGTATTGGCAAATTCAAACAAGTAACAAGGAATATTCCGTAATTGGTTTACTCCGAAAAAATGTATAGCACATGTATTGTGTGTTTTAACGAGATCTACATTTTTTGTGCAGTAAAATTCTGACTACCTCTTACAGTTTACCGGTTATGCGAAAGTCATTCAGAATGAAGAGGACTTCTGGGGACATTCCCAGAAAATTCAAGATATACATTTCATTTGCCATTAAAATATCTTAAAACATATGATGTTTTAATCAAAATCGTTAGAGCAATTTTGGGGAAAATCAAAGTTTTCTATAAATGTTCCATATAGGATAGTCTGGGGTGGAGGCATTTTCTTGAAAATCTTCCTGTCTTGTTCTTGCAAGATACTAAACTCAAATACCAATTTTCATACTAATCCGACTTTTCGTTTTTGAGTTATGCTGTTCACAGACAGACGCACATATGGACATGTTTCCAAAAATGCTTTATTGGGATTCAGGCACCTCAAAATATGTATTTCCAGTGAAAGCTCTGTATCGAAATTTGAGTGGAATGCAATACTTCCCCTACTTACTGTACTTAGTAGAAAAAGTAAAAACAAATAAGGAATTCCCATTTCAGAAAAAAGTCAAATTCAAACAAATAACAAGGAATATCTCGGAAATGGTTCACTCCACATAACATAATTGTGTGTTTTAACTACCTCTACAGTTTTTGTGTAGAAAACTTTTGTCTGTCTTTTACGGTTTACCAGTTATGCAAAAGTCATTCAGAAAGAAGAGGACTTTTGGGTACATTCCCAGAAAATTCTAGATACACATGATATATGATATTTTAATGAAAATCGTTAGAGCCATTTTTGAGAAATTCAAAATGTTGAAAATATTCCATGTAAAGGGTAGTCTGGGGTGGGGGTATTTCCTTGAAAATCTTTGTGTCGCGTCTGTGAAAGGTACTAACATAAATAGCAAGTTTGGTATTTATCGGAGTTTTCGTTTTTTAGTTATGCTGTTCACAGACGAACACACACACGGACTTTTTTCTAAAAGTGCTTTTTTGGATTAAGGGAACCTCAAGATATGTATTTCTGGTGAAATCTCGGTATTGAATTTTTGGGTGAAATGCAACACTTCCCCTACTTACTATACGTAGTACAGAAAGTAAAAATTCAGTCGCTAAAATATTCAATGTATTAATTTGCCTTCATTTAAATATCCTGAGATTCAAAATAGCTAGGTGGCTAGGAATAGGAGTTATTCACAGCTCTGCCGACTGATAGCCAAGGAGAGAACTTCAAAGAACTTGCACCTCGAATTCATTATCCAGATGGGGTATCAGGTGTAGACGCGAGAAGTGCTACAACGCCCACTCCTGCTACACAGTGGAGATAGTAGAAAAGTTATTCCATCTGTCAAACATATTATGGCAGCAAAATACGCCTCACTGTCATGACTCTATTATGACACAAACTTCATAATGTGCATTCACTTTTTGATAATTTTAACCTAAGAAACTCGTGAAAGGAGCAGGTAAACCCTACGTTAATATCTTGTCCAAATTATGTAGTCCAAAATTATGACCATCTGGACTACAGAAAGTGAGAGGACATAAGTGATTTGTCTGCATGAATAAATCAGATTTTATTTCAGAAGTAATTGCGTATCTTTAAGGTTCCCACATTTTCCTATCTGACTAGGTGATACAAACTTGTATGCTATCAGTGGAACCGACTATATCAGGAAATTGCCATGTTCAATAAAACTTTGAAATCAGTTGATAAATCTCATTTCCTAGGGGAAACTGATGTTATTTGGCGATAACGATATTGTGAATTCACGGATATAGCTTGAAACTATTGAGTTTGAAACAGCATTTCTATCCTTCATGACCATTTGGAATGATCCGATAGGAAAAACCACTGCGTAAGCAATATCAGTTAAATGATTCTGAGCGATCGATTACTCTGAATCGAGAACGGTTTGTACTCATTTTGCATACAGATTCCGGTAAACCGTATTGCTGCAGCTACCATAGTGTTGTCTTATGACATAACTAAGGGGACAATACGTTTTTAATGAATAGAAATTCCATTCTTTAAAGTAAGTATGGGTAGAGCGATGGAACACTAATGGATAACGAACGTTGGTGCAATCGGGCATTAATGTCTCATTCCAAAGCCTAAAACATCCACTGACGATCACAGTTCTCGATAACGAGCTGTGCTATCCTTAATAAGCACGATCAGAAATCCCATGCTACAAGCGCTGCTTCTTTTATTTTTTTTTTTTCCTGGAGAGAGAGTAAGCGATCAATGTTGCGTTCAATTCCACCAAATGATTTAACGATAACATGGAAACTCGAAGCGTCGCCTGAAATTCATTTGTTCTTCCAAACTGAAGCTAAATATTAAAAATATGTATCTTATGTGTAACAATCACAGGAATATCTCTACCCAATCTTCTATTAACTATAATTACTTTTCTATCACCTGCATGTTATTCGAGATAAACATTTACACAAATGGTTTATTACATACTTATTTTTAGGTACGGGGAATACAACAGGCTTAAGTGATAGTCAGGTATTTTTAAAAGCGGGTCGCTTTGAGATTTCGTTCTCTTTGTATGACCACGAAAAATAGGAAATAATATCGATTTTCCACTTGAAAAAGATACATTACTTGAAAATTCAAACCAATAATAAGGAATATATTTCAAATGTTTAATTCAATAAAAAAATTTTGAAATAAACTGTGTGTTTTAATTAGAGCTACATTTTTACTTTCTCTACTACGTATACTAAGTAGGGGAAGTATTGCATTCCACCCAAAAATTCCATTTCGAGATTTCCCCGGAAATACTTGATTTGAGGTTCCCAGAATCCAAATAAAACATGTCTCTGTGCGTGTCTGTATATCTATCTGTGAACAGCATAACTCAAAAACGAAAAGTCGGATAAATATCAAATTTGGTATTTGAGTTTAGTATCTTCCAAAGATGCGACACAAAGGTTTTCAAGAAAATCCCCCCCGCTCCAACTATCCTTTGCATGGAAAATTTTGATTTTCTAAAACATGGCTCTAGCGATTTGATTAAAATCCCATATATGAAAGATATTTATATGATAAATAAAATACATATTTTGAATTTTCTGGGAATAAACTGTGAAGTTTTCTTCATTCTTGTATAATCTTCTATAACTGGTAAACGTTAAGCGATAGACGTAAACGTGCCACATAAAAATGCAGATCTCTTTAAAATCACATTTACTTAATATAAGTTTTTTATGGCATAAGCATTTTCTGAGATATCCGTTACAGAGGTTCGAATTGTACATCTTAGTCATTCTCTTAAAATCCTTTCAACATTCAGTTGTTTCCCGCGATTGCATAGAAACAGTATGGAATTTTAAGATCAGCATATAGCGCCCAGTTCTTAAGCATTTGAGATAAAGTGTAGAGAAAGTCATGTGGATGTATCACATCATATATTTTATTCATTTTTGCCTCATTCATAAGGTTTACAAGTTATATATTTTATTTCCCATGCAAATATCTCAAACATACAACGTTTTAATTAAAATCATTAAAGAAATTTTTGTGAAATTTGAAAATAACGAAACTTTTTCCATATAAAGCGTAATTTAGGGTGGTGGGATTTTATTGGAAATCTTCGTGTTGTATTCCTGGAAGATGGATTTAAATACCAATTTTGATATTTAGCCAAATTTTTTAATTATGCTGTTGAAAGGCACATACATGAACCTTTTTTTAAAAATACTTTTTTGGATTTAGTAATAAGCTTTCTTAAGAATAGTTTGCAGGAGTAACATAAAAATAAACTATTGAGTACATATAGTTATGTGAATGTAACACATCGAATTTTTAACCTACAAACACACAGTCACTCCCATGTCCATACATTCGGACTATGTGGGGAGATGGGGATTCATTTGGCTAAAGAAAAATTTCCCAACCCAGTCTGGAATAGAACCCGAACTCCTGGGATGAAAAGACATAGCGCTGGCTACTCGACCGCAGAAACAGTCTGCACAAAATTGTCACCTTTGAAGCATCGTAAATGCATGTATTATGTAATATTCGGCCCAGAATTTAAGATGCACTACGTAGTGCAAATGTGCTATAGAAAACAAATTGTCGTCATCGTCATCAATATGTTTTTGATGATGTTCATTCTCATTAACAAATTAAAACGTTAAAAACATTCTGACTCTAGGAAAAGTGATGCTTCGGTTGACAGGATTAAGCGCGTTTTGAATAAATCACACGCTAGCTTGTCTGATAAGGACCTATCGAGAATAAACATTTTCTAAGTTGAAAATAATTTGTAGTGATAGCGCTGGCGGACGCAGGAGGCGGCGACGGTGGTGGTGGAAGGAACCGAAAGATAACGTCTGTGGCCCGCATTCGGGAGATCCCGGGTTCATACTCCCGGACCTAACAATCTGACCGAAAGGTTTTTCGTGGTTTTCCTCGGCCGGTAAACGAATGCTGGGTTGAATAATTTGATCCATGAATTTCCCTATCATTCTTTTCATCACTACATTCAATTTCCTTCTTCTTCACTGCCATACCAGGTATCCTGAATATGTTGTGATCCAGAGTTTGCTTGCTCTTCGAACAGGCTACTGACCCAAGGCATCGGCTTACAAGTCATTGAGGATGTAATTCCTACGAAAAGAAGGATGATCCGCTAAATAAGGAATAGAATGACCTTTATTGTGAGCAGTTTCAATCTACACCTGTAAAATAGAACAATTGCATAAACCTCATGGCCGTACATACTTTTCTGTTCCTGGAATTTTACAATAAGAGTTAATATTCAATAATTATGTTTGGTAACTACATACAAGCGTAATGCAGTTTAAGATATAAAAAATATAATAAGAATAAATTGAAATTACAAACGTAACATCAAATACTATATGCAGCTCTCTTACGCTTAAGAAGTCGCTCTTGTTTACCCTCCTACGTTCTCGGCATCCAACATTACATCGAAAGAAGCCTTCATCTCCTATTGGGCTCCAGAAACCGTGATGATAAATATATCCTTCATAATAATGCTGTTTCTCTGCACTAGCAAAAATATGACTCCATGTTTCCTCTTCTCCACAGATGGACATATTCTCACTCTGGTGTCATCAATCAATTTTCTGCCTTTCTAGACGCCCAATGTTAGCCATGCTAAAGAACAATTAAAATGTTAAATAAACATGTTCATTAAACTTCAAACTCTGTTTAATACGTCTTATAGCATATATAGAACACAATACATTATCTTGACAGCATAATTAAACCTACACAGTATAGCATCCCTGATATTATCAAATTTGCAATGGAAATACACTTTCGACTGTGTGATAAAGGAATATTTTGTCTAAAAGATAGGAAGACCAGGAGCACCACTTTTTACCCTTGGGAAATTCTTGGCATTCGCCGTTCTTCTGCGATAACTTCTTCATCTGCAAAGTACTCCGGGCAACATATCATCCAGGTGCGCAGAGGAAAGGCAATTCTAACAAACTGCACATCAAAGTGGTGTGCCGGTTGGAAGGAATATGCATTTCATAATATTTGTGGAGTTATTTGGTGAATATTTCGCATATTTCTACAGTTGAACTTTATTTATACTTTATTCACTTTTATATTTTTCGCAGATAATGAACCAAATTTTTACGTTTCGAATTTTATCCATTGATACGAGGGGCATCCAATAAGTAAGTTTCGCTATTTTATAAGAAACTACACAAAATTGATCATGTTTAATTAATTTTATTTATATTGTAAAATACTTCTATTACTTTTCTACATAGTCAACATGTTTTTCCCAGCATTTTTGGGGACGTGACACAAGTTTTTCCAAGCCAGTGTAGTACCAGGTTGGGCCTGTGCTCGCAACCAAGTGTTCACTGATTTGACTTCATCATCGGTGTTAATGCCTTGGAGTTGGAGAAACATGTGAAAATCACTTGGAGCAAGCTCCGGTGAATACGAAGGAAACGAGAAACTTCCAAGTTGAATCTCGACCCAGGCGTAGCTCAAAAGATTCAACTGGGAAGTTTTCTCGCATCCTCCATATTCACCAGATCTTTTCCCAAGTGATTTTCACATGTTCCTCTGACTCAAAGGTCATCTTGGAGGTAAGCACTTTAACACCGTAACGAAGATCAATCAGAAGTGAACAACTGGTTACGAGCACAGGATCCGACTTCTGATTCATCTTCGTCACGGTGTTAAAGTGCTTACCTCCAAGATGACTTTTGAATCAGTGGAACATGTGAAAATCACTTGGGAAAAGATGTGGTGAATATAGAGGATACGAGAAAACTTCCCAGTTGAATTTTCTGAGCTCCGCCTGGGTCAATATTCAATTTAAAGTTTTCTCGTATCCTCCGTATTCACCGGAGCTTGCCCCAAGTGATTTTCATATGTTCCTCCAACTCCAAGGTAAGCACTTTTAACACCGATGATGAAGTCAAATCAGTGAACAGCTGGTTGCGAGTACAGGACCGACCTGGTACAACACTGGCTTGGAAAACTTGTGTCACGTCGCCAAAAATACTTGGAAAAA
Source organism: Deroplatys truncata (assembly GCA_030765065.1). Taxonomy (NCBI): domain Eukaryota; kingdom Metazoa; phylum Arthropoda; class Insecta; order Mantodea; family Mantidae; genus Deroplatys; species Deroplatys truncata. Next base: position 241,413,921 of record CM060981.1, read on the forward strand.
CATGTTGACTATGTAGAAAAGTAACAGAATGATTGTACAATATAAATAAAGTTAATTTAACATAATCAATTGTGTGTAATGTTTTTCTATAAAATAGGTAGACTTGCTTATTAGACAACCCTCGTATCTAGCTCAAGTATAGGCTTTTCGGTTATGCGTTGTATCATTAATGTATCATTATGCTAGTTAAGATATGTTATGCATCGTTACTATATAATCTATCCTTGCTGTCGCAGCACAAAACAGTAGGCACGTTGTGTGAGGCATCAATATTTTCGGAACATTGTTGTTGTGCAAGTGATAACAATATGGTCAGGCAAGATCATGCTTCCCCAAGTTGTATCTGATGATACTGCTATGATGATGATGATTAAATATAGGCATAGATAATTAAAGTGTTTCCAGTGTGCATGAGATTACTCATGCTCTAGAAATTACCAAACATTTCTATCATCGCAAATCCTACTTGAGAACAGCATTTGTGTCATAAGGGCGTATAATCGAGAAATGTATGACTGGAACAATCAAAGAAACAAACACAAATTTGAGATCTTTTAAAGCAATGAAAAGCATCAGTACTGTGATTCTTTTTTAATTATGATTAACGTCTAGGGCAACATCTATCACATAATTAATTTGCACAGTGTAAGATATGTTAATGAAAGACAGGGAAACGAATAGCAGAGAATATATATAAAAAGGGAAATAGATAGGAAAGAGGAACACATGTAAATGGAGTGTAATATAAAATATTATACTCTTATGTATAAAACATGCAAATAAGGTAAATAATTTTGCTAGCAACCTTTATATTTTTACATCTGGAATACATTCCAGCTAATAACTGAACACGTGGCTATATTATTGCCTTTACCCTCTCCTAAGGTAAGAATCGATAGAGGTAGGCTTAATTTACAGCATGTTCAAGCGCGAGACAGCAGCAGGCAGAACTTCGAACCAGGGACGATCAGAAGACCAGAATAGTACCCACGCTAAACTTAACGTGATCAGAGTGGCATTTACCTACCCCACCACAAGCTGTACTGATATGCATGTACACACTCTTAACTAGTGTTTTATGTTTATTTTTATGTCTTTGTTTCATTTATTGCTTTCTTATATTAAGTAATACATAGAGTAATAAACCAATAAGACAGCTTTAGCTCTCTAAGAAAATTCACTCTTACATTTTCTCATTTGTACATTAATTTAGCGGTCTCACTTTGAAAACGCACAACTGATGTTTTACTGAATTTTATCAGGATACGATGTGCTTAATTTAAACAGTATTTTGGACTTAATAAACTTTAATGAGTTGTTAAATGCATGTATCATTAAGGCAGAGAATATTACTTTCTATCCTATTATAGAAGTGCTGAAGGCTTAGCGACAGAGTGTTTACGTTTTGAGGAGCGGCAATAAAAGTAGCTTAAGAGTAACTTTTCATAATGCCATTGTATAAAATTAATATACCAAAGTTGCATTGATGTTATACTACGGAAACAATGAATTAGTGCGGTTATATCTCTTTTGTTTGAAACCACTCACTAAGTTATACAGCGAGAAATTTTATTTAAATTCTTCGTATCTACCAGACATATAATAAACCTATAAACCAAAGTTTTGGTAATTGTTTTATTTTGAATGAGTAAGTAGTAATAACAGATATAATGGGATAGATTGTGAACAAAAGTATCATTTTCAAATTATATGTGTTTGTGTTTAGCTTATGATGCAAGAGTGGTACAACAGATTTTTATAAAACTTGATATACGAGGGCCGTCCAGAAAGTAACAGACGTTTTGGCCTATCGTGGCGGTGGGCGGGGCTAGAGCCGCCATCTTGGTGTCAGAACGTTTCTACACTCAGTACGCATCCAGCTGTGGCAGCGCGTGGAATGTGCCTCTCTTACTTTGCTGTCTGTGGCGAGTTTAAATGTGCACTGCAATAGAAAATTCCGGCACCTGTAAGGTGCGGTCTGTGATTAGATTTTTGTTGGCAAACCAAATGCACAAACCAACTGAAATGTATCGCCAACTTGTGATGTGTTGTTTTTTCACGACAACGCATGTCCACACACGGTCAATCATAGACGAGGACTCTTGGATGGTTTTGGATGGGAGATTTCGATCATCCACCATACAGCCCGGATTTGGCGCAGAACGACTACCACCTCTTCCCAGCGATGAAGAAATGGATCACTACAACGCTTTGACACTGACGCCGAACTGCATGCCGGTGTAAACCAGTGGTTGAAATCGCAGGCGGCAGATTTCTACAGAGACGGTATTAAAAACCTTGTGCCACGGTGTAATAAGTGCCTTAATTTGAATGGCGATTATGTAGAAAAATACCTAGGAGTGTGCCTTTCAAATATATATAATTAACTTTGGTTTTTTAATTTGTTAATTTTTTATTTCAAATCCTCTGCTACTTTCTGGACCTCCCTCGCATAATGTACCATACGTTCCACTTTGATAATGTGTTGAAACGGCAACTCTAGGCAGAGCCCGTGCTATGTAATTATTAATAATTTGAGTAATTACTTTTAGTGAAATTAAATAATGCTATGTACAACTATTTTTGTATTTACTGCCTGTGTAGCTTAAGAAGAGTGATTAAATGATAGTTTGTATTTAGATTACTAATAGTAAAGGAGTAATAAATTGTTTAATGTAAATAATTTAAGCGCTATGCTAAAATACTGTCCACGACGAGATATCTTAGATGCAGGAAAAGTGTCTTCGAAGGCAACCAGTGAGTTTTGCGATATCTCTGATAGCAAAAGTATTGTGCGTACAGCGAGGGCGTAGAGCTATTGTCCTTTTGTACGGTAATTCGCCGTGACCGAAGTGAGGGAGACAACAAGCTTAACGGTAACATTAGGAAAAGCCGCGATTTATGTTAAAATTGACCAATGAGATCCAAGTAAATAGATATGAAATAGCGAGACGCGTTGAGTGGCGCTAAAAATGCACCAATAGGAAATTAAGTAGCCCAAGAAGCCTGCGACTATAAATATATCTGTTAAGACCAAAGATCGAGGAGTTACTTCGAAACTACAGGCCGGGAATGATGCTGCCGGACACTTAAGAGATGTCGCGCCAAAAGTTAGTGAATTAAGACAGGTTTCGCTACACACATAAGAATCGCTACAAGTAAAGAGATTTATTAAGTATAAACTTCGCGTCATATCAGCGCCTTGTTTTCAACAGCAGTGGACAGTGTTTTAACGCCGACAATAACAAAATAAAGAAAACAGTGGTGACGTCTTTTTGTAACCGAAGCACGTCTATTTTCTCTCCGTTACCACACCTGATATCTACGTTTCCTTTACCGAGGAAAAGTCCATGCTCTTACATATTTCAGTATTTACTTCAGCTAGCCGAGGATAGAAATGCAGAGAACTAGCAGACTTCGAACATCTGGAGTCGACGCGGAGGCTGCAGAAAGGTAAGCCGCGAGCTACGGGCATTACGGACCAAAACAACGTCGGACAGGAGGAGCTACTGCCGCAGTCTCACACTTAACTTTACTATAAAATATAAGATAGTTTTCATAAACGCAGTTTTAAAATATGTTATGACAATTCGTATGGCTTTTGAACAAGATTTATTATGTAACACGAATAGTGGGTACTTTTAAGAACAATCTGGTGTATTGCATTTAAACTTTCTCCTCACTATTCTACAAACTATTTTTAAAAAGGCTTGTTCTTTTATCTACTTTTATTAAACACAGATAAACCTTTATTACTCATTTCTTTGTAGGTAAGAGATGAATACAACTCAAAAATTAAAAATCCGTTAAACACCAAATTTGGTATTTGAGTTCAGCGACTTCCAAAAATGCGACACGAAGATTTTCGAGAAAATCCTCCCATGCCAAGCTACCCTTACACAGAAAAAAAATCATTTATTTTCTCAAAAATAATTAACGATTGTGATTAAAGTAGTATATGTTTAAGATATTTGCATAATAAATAAAATGTATAACCTAAATTTTCTGGGAATAGCCTGTGAAGCCCTTCATTCTGAATGTCGCTTATATTCCATAAGAGATAAAATCTAATTAACATCGAAATTTATGTTTTATTAAAGCACACAGTTTATATTAAATAAAATGTTTTGTACAGTTAACCATTTCTTAACTATTCTTTGTTTGATTGTTTGCGAAAGAGACACGCACGTACACGAACTTTTTCTAAAGATACCTATAAACATGTATTTCCAGTGAAATCTCGTCATGGAATTTTTTGACTGTGTTTCACTCAGGAGATGCTATGACCTTGTGGTTGACGCAAGCGAACTTGAGCCAGCGCCATATTATTCTTCTCTCTCGCTTTATTGTTTTACACCCTGCTCCAAAGGTACTTCTTTCCCGGAATAATAAATATTATGCGAAATAGCATCGCTCATGCATTATATTACCGTATCAAACAAAACAATTGTAATCATACTTTCTATAAGTAAACCTGTAAAACCTGCATACATGTAAAACAATATCATTGTGAACATATACATGTGAAACCGCACTTGTTGACAACACTTCTGAAGTACTGGTATTACACTGCTTGCATTGCGGACAAGAAGCTCCCTAGTTCACTGCGCGCTTGCAGTTCAAGGACAAAGCCATTCTCCTGAGTCAACCACAGTGCTCCCATTACCTATTATGTAGGTGGTAGAGAACGTAAAACTGAAATAAAATGTTACATTACGTTGGTCAGCGTTAACCCCTTCCAGCACAAAATGTGTCATGCTTGGGCAGAACACCCCCCTCCCTGAGTATGTCTCATAGTTTATGAACACTCCCTATGAGGGTCATTCAAGTATTATTCTTGTGTGTTCATTGCTCGTGTTTAGCAACAAAGCTATTCTGGTTTCTGTTTCCCAATATTTTGAGGATTTGATATGATTTGAGTTGTTCACAGATTTAATATTTCATGCTTATTTCTTCTTTCTTTTTGCATAAAAGACAATTTGGAGATTGTACCGATCTAATTTTGTGAGAGAGTCTTCAGCGGTAAGCTTGAACGTGGCGACAGATAATTTTTTTGAGGTAGTTCAGGTATTAGTTTCAGGCCTTTAAAGAAATTTTCTCTTTTGAAATTTAATATATTTGTAGTTAATTTAGAGTTATAATTATTGTTTATTTTCTTCTTAATGATTCGTTTAAGAATTCTGGTTCTTCTCTTTATATATTTCACCCAAATATTCGACGAGATTTCACCGAAAATGCATATTTTGAAGCCCACTGAATAATTTTTTTTAGAAAAAGGTCAGTGTATGTATCTATGTATGTGCGTATGTAGTGTGTGTGTGTGAACATCATAATCAAAAACGAAATTCCGAATAAATACCAAACTTGGTATCTAACTTCAGCATTTTGCAGAGATGCAACACAAATGTTTTCAAGAAAATCCCCCACCCTAAACTATTCCTTAAATTAAACATTTTTCAAACTTTTGTATTTCTAAAAAACGGCTTAAACGATTTTGATTAAAATATTGTATACTAAAGATACTTACGTTACAAGTAAAATTTATATCTTGAATTTTCTTGGAATAGCCTGTGAAGTCCACTTCATTCGAAAGGAAATGTCTATAACCTTGTATAATTGGTGAACGTAAAGGGATGGACGAAAAGTACTAAAAAAATCTGATGTGTTACACTCACATGACTTTCTCTACTCTTGTACAATCTATTTTTACAAACGCCTGTTCTCCATATGCTTCATGTTAATCGAGATATCGAGATGTCAATCTTATTGGTAATTTTCTTGTAGATGCAAGGGGAATATGGTAGGTTATAAGCGATAGTCAAATATTTTAACGCTGGTTGCTATGTGGCGCATTTCATTCTCTTTGCATGTCCAGGACATAAAAAAAATGAATAACGAATTTGAGAAAAAGTATAAGTATTGAAATATTTAAGGAAATAACAAGCAATATCTCGAAAACGGTTCACTAAACAAAAGAAATGTATATGACATAAGTTGTGTATTTTAACGCGATCTACATTTTTTGTGTAGTAAAATTCTGTCTATCTCTTACGGTTTACCAGTTATGCAAAAGTCATTCACAATGAAGAATACTTTTGGAGACATTCCCAGAAAATTCGAGATATACATTACATTTCTCATGACATTATCTTAAACATATGATATTTTCATCAAAATCGTTAGAGCCATTTTTGAGAAAATTAAAATTTTCGAAAAATGTTCCATGTAAACGGTAGTCTGGGGTGGGGGGATTTTCTTGAAAACCTTCGTGTCGCATCTCTGGAAGATACTGAACCTAAATACCAAGTTTGGTGTTTATCCGACTGTTCGTTTTTGAGTTATGCTGTTCACAGACACACACAGACACACACACACACAGACACACACACACAGACACACACACGGACATGTTTCCAAAAATGCTTTTTTTGGATTCAGTGGGTCTCAAAACATATATTTCCGGTGAAATCTCGGTATCGAATTTTTGGGTGGAATGCAATACTTCCCCTACTTACTATACGTTGTAGAGAAAGTAAAAATTTAGATCTCTTTAAAATACACAACTTGTTTCAAATAACTTTTCTTATGGGATCAGCTATTTCCAAGATATCGTTATTAATAGTTCCAATTGTTCAATACCCTGTTTTCTTTTCAAAGTCCTTTCGATATTCAGTTGTTTCTCGCGATTGCACGCAAAGAGCATGGAATTTCTACGGCCAGCATAATATAGCGTCCATTTGTAAAACATTTGACTATAGCTATTCTCTTTGTATCTATAAGAAACGTGTAATGCAGGTATTTTCGGAAAGTTATATCTCAATTAAAATGAAGTAGTTAGGAAAATAAACTTTCGTAAGAATAACTTGCATACCCACTAATAAATGGTAGAGGATAGAAAACAATCATGTGAATGTAACACATCAGATTTTTAGACGTTGTATCTGTTTAAACAAACAGCGAATTTTACTTTTTCCCTCCATTTTTGGATTCTAAATTAATGCTATGGCTTTATTTGCATCCCTGGAACGTAATAAAATAACAGTAACAATATTTCTTGCATTTTTGTAGCCAAACAGATATTTGAGAGAAAAGTAGTTTGCTTCTAATTCTCCAATAAAATGTTTTGTGTGTTTTCTAAGTTTTTGTAAAAGGAAAACAAAAATCTGACGTGTTACACTCACATGATTTTCTCCACTCTTGTACAAACTATTTTTATAAACGCATGTTCTCCATCTACTTCATGATAATGCATATAAAAATTTGCTAATTTTCTTGTAGATGCAAGGGGAATATGGTAGGCTTTAAGCGATAGTCAAATGTTTTAGAGCTGGTTGCTATGTGGAATACTCCGTCCTCTTTGCATGTCCAGAACATAAAAAGAAAATGAATAACGAATTCCCATTTGAGAAAAACTGTAAGTATTGGAAAATTCAAACAAATAACAAAGAATGTCTTAGAAATCGTTCACTCGACAAACAAAATGCACATAACAAATTGTGTGTTTTAACAAGCTCTACATTTGTTGTGCAGAAAAAATGTTGTCTCTCTCTTACGGATTACTAGTTATGCAAATGCCATAAAGAAAGAAGAGGGCTTTTGGAGACATTCCCAGAAAATTCAGATATACATTTCTTTTACCTTAAAAGTATTTTAAACATATGATATTTAATCAAAATCGCCAAAGCCATTTTTGAGAAAATAAAAACTTTCACGAAATGTTTCATGTAAAGGGTTGTCTGGCGTGGGGGATAGTCTTGAAAATATTCCTGCATGTTTGAATGATACTGAATTTAAATACCAAGTTTGGTATTTATCCGGCTTTTCGGTTTTGAGTTCACAGACACACGTCCACGCAGACACACAACACATCATTTCTAAAAATGCCTTGTTTTTTATTCAGGGGTCTCAAAACATGTATTTCCGGTGAAATATGGATAGAGAGTTTTTGGGTGGAATGCAATACTTTCCCTACTTACTCTGCGTAATAGAGAAAGTAAAAATTGGCATGTTAAAACTTTCAAAGCCGTAATAAAATTATTGTTGAGACCAGGTTTGGTATTGGAGTTCCGGTACTACGAGAACTCTTGGAACTCCCATTCTGAGTGAAAGGAAGACAGAGAGGACTTGTGCAATGAAGCGTAGCGGTTAAAGCAATGAAACCAGACATTTCCGTTTTCAACAGGGTATAACAATTGCAAGTTGGTTGAACTCTGAACTAGGAAACAAGGGAAAATGCGAGAGGGACAAACAAAGTAATAGTCGGGTCGAGGCTTCTATTCTTGGAACCAATTCAATCTGCAAGTAGCTGGAGCTGTGCCCAACGAGACATAAGCTATTTTCGGCGTACGAATTGGTTCATCACACTCCGCTGTCTTATTAAAAACAAATGTGCATCTGCGTTACTGTGCTTGGCTAAATCAAGAAAACAACTTAGCAACGCTTAAGTGGTTCCTCTATTTTTTTGCATAGTATTTTATCTTTAACATTAAGGGTAGATTAAATGCTAGACGCCCCCAGAAATGAAACCTATGCTTTCCTATGCAGTATCACTATTAGGAATTTCCTTTTAATTTGCTATATTGCTTTATCTTTTCAGGCGCAATACTTGTATTTTAAATATATTTTTACATTCTCTACTACGTATAGTAAGTATTGCATTCCACTCAAAAATTCCATACCGAGATTTCACCGGAAATACATGTTCTGAGGCCCCTGGATCAAAAAAAAGACTTTTAGAAAAAGGTCCGTGTGTGTACCCCTGTGAACAGCATAACTCAAAAACGAAAAGCCGGATAAATACCAAACTTAGTATTTCGGTTAACTGTCTTACAAAGATGTGACACGAAGATTTTCAAGAAAATCTCCCACCAAGACTACACTTTTCATGTAACATTTTTCGAAAATTTTGATTTTCTCAAAAATGGCTCTAACGATTTTGATTAAAATATCATATATTTAATATATTTTCATGAAAAATAAAATGTATATCTTGAATTTTCCGGGAATACTTCCAAAAGCCCTTGCTTTCTTTATGACTTTTGTATAACTGGTAAACCGTAAGAGATAGACAAAATTTTTCTACACCAAAAATATAGAGCTCGTTAAAACACAGAATTTATGTTATATACATTTTTGTGGAATGAACATTTCCGAGATATCCCTTGCTATTTGTTTGATTTTTGCAGTTCTTATACCTTTTCTCAAATGGGAATTCGTTAATCGTTTTTTTATGTCCTGGACATGCAAAAAGAATGGAATGCTCCACATAGCAAACAGCTCTTAAAAGATTTGACTATCGTTTAAAGCCTACCGTATTCCCCTTGCACCTAGAAGAAAATCAGGAATAAGGTATTTTCTGAAAATGTTTATCTCGATTAACATGAAGTAGGTGGAGAACAAGCGTTTGTAAAAGTATTTTGTACAAGAATAGAGAACGTCAAGTGGATGTAACACATCAGATTTTTAAAAACAGTACTGCTTCTGCTATTTTACTTTCTCTACTACGTATAGTAAGTAGGGGAAGTATTGTATTCCACCCAAAAATTCAACCGAGATTTCTCCAGAAATATATGTTTTGAGACCCCCTGAATCCAGAAAAAGCATTTTTGGAAACATGTCCGTATGTAGTTATGTGTGTGTGTCTGTCTGTGAACAGAATAACTCAGAAACGAACAGCCGGATAAAACCCAAAAATTTTATTTAGGTTCAGTATCTTCCGGAGATGCGACACGAAGGTTTTCAAGAAAATCACCCGACCCCAGAATACCCTTTACATGGAACATTTTTCCAAAATTTTAATTTTCTGAAAAAGGGCTATAACGATTTTAATTAAAATGTCATATTCTTAAGATATTTTCATGACAAATAAAATGTATATCTTGAATTTTCTGGGAATGTCTCCAAAAGTATTCTTCATTGTGAACGACTTTTGCATAAATGGCAAACCATCAGGGATGGACCAAATTTTGCTACGCAAAAAATGTAGATCGCGTTAAAATACACAATTTATGTCATATACATTTTTGTTGAGTAAACCATTTTCGAGATATTGCTTGTTATTCTCTTAAATTTTTCAATACTTATTTTCTCAAATGGGAATTCGTTATTCATTTTTTTGCCTTGGATATGCAAAGAGTATTAATCTGTGGCAAAGAGAATAGTACTGCACATAGCAACCAGCTATTAAGAGATATGTCTATGCTTAAAGGCTACTATATTTATATATTGCCCTTGGAAATAAAAAAGGGGAACATAATAGGCCTTAAGCGATAGTCAAATATTTTTAGAACTGGTCGCTATGTGTAAAATGTAATTCTCTTTGCATGTCAAAAGATCGTTTCTGAAAATGTTTTTCTCGATTAATATGAAATAGTTGGAGAATAAGAGTTTGTAAAGGTATTTTGTACAAGAGTAGAGAAACTCATGTGAGTGTAACACATCAGATTTTTTACTGTGAACTCTGTAACACTTCACAGAAGAAAAAATCTGAATTGTTACATTTACATGACTTTTTCTACCCTCTATTGCTTATTAGTGGATATACAAATTATTCCTACGAAAGTTTATTTTCCTATTTCATTTTAATGGAGATAAACCGTTCCGGGAATATCTGGAATACACATTTCGTTATAGATAAAAGGGAATAAATGTTTAAGAATTAGACGCTATATGCTGGCCTTAAAACTCCATAACCCTAGTATGATATCGTGAGAAACAGCTGAATGTTGAAAAGACTTTAAAGGAATGCCTTAACTAGTGAATAATTAGAACCTTTGATAACCGATATGTCGGAAATAACTGATGTCACAAAAAAAAAGAAAACTATTGTGATATAAATTGTGTGTTTTAAAGATATCTACATTTTATGTGCAGCACGTTATCGTCTATCCCCTAATGTTTCCCAATTATGCAATTTCATATAAATTTCCCTCTGAATTAAGAGGACTTCAGAAGCTACTCCCAAAAAACTCAAGATACACACCTTCTTTGTAATGTAAATAGCTTTTAATATTTAATATTAGGTAGCTTAACAAAAATCGTTAGAGCCATTTTCAAGAAAATAAAAACCTCGAAAAATCTTCTATTTAAAGGATGGTTTGTTACGGGGGAATTTTCATTAAAATCTTTGTGTTGCATTTTTGTAAGATTCTGAACTTCAATACTAAGTGTGGTATTGATCCACTTTTCGTTTTTTGAGTTATACTTTTCACGGACAGACACACACACGCATACATAAATACATAAACACGGACCTTTATCTAAAAATCTGTTGTGATACATTCACAAGAATAGTATGAGTATACATACTATTCTTACTAAAGCTTACATTTCTGTCTACTACATTTTGATCCAAATAAGTTCTTACAGAAATAGCTACATTACACATTTCGTTATAGATACAAAGGGAACAGCGATAGCCAAATGTTTAAGAACTGAACGCTATACACTGGCCTTAAAATTCCATGCAATCGCGAGAAACAACTGAATGTTGAAAGGACTTTAAGAGAATGACAAAGAAATGAAGAATTTGAACATTTAATAACGGATATCTTAAAATGTCTTATGTTACAAAATATTATTTGAAATAAATTGCGTTTTTCAAAGCGATCTACATTTTTTATGTGTATTACGTTTTCGTCTGTCGCTTAACGTTTACCAGTTATACAAGATTATACCAAATTTCTTCCAAATAAAGTGGAATTTACAGGCTATTCACAGAAAATTCAAGATGCACCATTTATTTAATGCTAAGATATTTAATGTATGGTATTTTAATCAAAATCGTTACAGCCAATTTTTAGAAAATCAAAACTTTGTAAAACTTTTTCATGCAAACCGTCTAGGGTGGGGAGATTTTCTTAAAAATATTTTCGTCGTATCCCTGGAAGGTACTGAACCTAACTACCCAGTTTGGTATTCATCCGACTTCTGGTTTTTGAGCTATGCTGTTCACAGACCTTTTTCTAAAAATGAGTTTTTCTTATTCAGGAGGCCTCAGAACATGTATTTCCGATGAAATCTCGATATGGAATTTTTGGTGGAATACAATATTTTTCCAAGTAAAAAATTTGTTTTTTTCGCATTCAGGGGTCCCAAAACATGTTTTTCGGATGAAATTTCTATATGAACATTTTAGATGGAATTGGTATTACTGTTAATTAGGGCAGCTTCTGTGTGCTCAAGCCGAGTGGCTTATTTTTTGTAAATATATTAAGCGAGTTTGTTTGAACAGCTTTTTATGTTAATGTCAATTTCCGGTATAAATGACCCCTTTCTCATAAATTACTGAAGATATCTAAATTAAATTACATTAATTGCTATTATTTATCTACTTTGCTGATAATAATATGCTATTTTTAACAAAGTAGTTGTCGATAAACTGTAATCGAAGGTGGTATAATCAAACAAACAGTGTTATATTCCTTAATAGACAAACTTAATACATAGAGGTAGACCAATGAACCTAAATAGCATCAGTCTACATCCTGTAAAATCTCAGTCTTGTATCTTAAATAAAATCTGAATTTAGCAGATTAAACATTGGCAGGAATTACTTTTAATCTCTGCTTGAGAGAGTATTACATGGAGGTGTAGTAAATCACTAAACGGTCTAATGGTATTGCTTAGATACCAAACTAATATCCCAGTGGTGCACGTTTTTACCAGGAAGTCTGACCGAGTTTGTCTTAAAGGTTGATTGTCGGACCTTGGATATGGGGGACGGCAAGATCAATACAATGTAATAGGACTGCCCCCCAAACATTTGTTGAAACCAGTAAATCTTATATACTGAGGTTATTTACAAACGTTTACCACAAGGCAATATACATCATCATATGCAGCATAAACAACAATAGTTTCAAATCTTGTAAACTTTCGGATACCATTATGTAATTAAATGAGTTATTATTATTTCAGAAGGGGAGATAAGGTATATTACCTTAACATAAGTGAATACAAGTTTTCCCTATTTTGCTCTATCCGTTTAATTCTTCACCTCACGCTTGCCTGATCATTAAACCAAAAACACGACTGTAAAATAATTCCCGTGATGACGCAAAGTAAGTCACTCACAAAATAAATTATTAGAAAAGTAATGAACACATTAACAATAAACATAAACTCTGAACAAACTCAGAATCTTGGTAAAAGCTGAACAAACTATTTAAATAAACTCCAAATAACTTAGCAATCTGAATAAAGCTTAGCAAAATAAGAAGAGTTAAAAGCAATTAAACATTTCCTAAAACGTCAAAGGAACTCGCAAAATACACAAAAAAACAACTAAAATGACCACGCCGCAAAAATGACAATCATAGAAAGTTAGCAAATATAAATCTCAAATACTATATTTTATAGCCAAAACACAAGGTTATTGCAAAATACTAACGGAAGAACGCATATGAATACTCCATTCAGGAGGTCCTTCCACAAATTACAGAAATTTCGGCTTACTAAGTCATTCAGGAACTCACTAAGACCTTCCATTCCTAATGGGAGAAACGAACTCCCTGAGCCAGGTGGAAGGCGACCCAACCCCAGCTCCAAAAACAACCGAAACGCCAAGTACGGTGAATGATGGAAATTCAGTGCCGCCCAACGGTAGCTAGTGAAATCATTTGGAATTGTGGCCCCAATAACAAAGTTAATGTGCAGTGAGTACACATGTTATCTTAACATTAATTAACATTAATATATAGTTGTGGACAGAACACAACGACCTTTTTACCTATGAGAAGGGAAAAGACCTTCCCATTTCACTCGTAAATTTGATGAGACAAAACAAAAGCGGTTTTGATAACAGACACAGTCAGAGTTCAACAGATCCAGCAATTTTGCAGTATTTTGTCACTTCTAAGTTCCTACTTGTATGCGGATGTGTTGGAGTGAATATATTTCATATTTCGGCTGTGTTTAAGTGAAGAAACAACACACGAACATGATATTAAAGTCCCAGTGCGACACCGCAAAGGACTCCGACCTAAGGTGTAATTCATTAAGTATAGTATTTCTACTGCCTATACCACTACTATGCACGTGTTAGAGAATTCCAACCAAAAGTTATATTTTTAGCAGAATCTCTAGTGCATGCATTGAAATTGAATATCAGATGTTAGGTTTCAATATTTACTGAGAGTAATGCCTCAGGAGGACCATGTTTAACTGAAAATTTAGAATATATTAAAATCATTTGATTGTTAGGTATAATTATGAAAAACCTTTGTTGGTTAAGAATATGTAATTGAATAATATATTTCTATATTTTAAGAACAATTACAAGAATCCGTTTTTCCAGGGAGATATTGACAACATTATAAGAGAATCGAAGGCAATTGCCATGTCCTAACCTACACTTTTTAATATACCTTAAGGACGAATTTAAAGATTATGTGCACATATATACAGATGGAAGGCAGTTCCTTAGCGTGGTGGTAGCGCATCTGCCTAACCAAGTGGGAGACCTGGGTTCGATTCCTTGTACCGGCGTGGGGATTTTCTACCGCTGGGAGATCCGGCTCGGGGTGCACTCAGCCTCGTTATGTCCCTATGGGGCCAATTGAGGAGCTAGTTGATTGAAAAATAGCGGTTTCAGGTTAAGGAGGCTCCCGGGGCGCTGAACACATCCCGCCTTCCAGCACTACATCCCACTCATGACGCCTGTTGTGGGCAGAGGTGGGGGACGCAGCGGCTGGGCGGCAGAACTTAAACGGGCTGTTGCGCCACGGAGTTCAGTTAGGTTTAGTCTAGTTTATATACAGATGAGACTAGATTAAACGTAAATGGTAAATGGTTGGTATATCTATATGAAATGAACATCGTCTGTTAAGTACAACCTTGTGGACCATGTTCAATTTTCTCATGTGAGACTATAGCCATGCAAATTGCAATTAAAGTGATAACACAAAACTGTAAATAAATCAATAGAAGCAATGTCACATCAAAACAGTAATAAATGTTTTTTTTTAATCTTGGAATAGTACATCTGCTTATTGAAACAAAACATTACAATATACAAATTAAATGAATATGGATTCCTTCCATAAAAATATCTATAATAATGAAATTACAGATAAAAATGCTAAGATTGCTGCCATTGAAGGTAAATTAATGCATAGTCCTATCCCACAATTTGATGTATACAGCTATATCTCACATAGGTTATGGAAAGAAATTCAGTAAAGACCTAACAAAATTGAAAATAAAGGTAACTTTTCTTTCAACAACTTATATAAATCAAATTCCGAACCATGTTTTCAATATTAAGAACATATCAAGCAAATCTATTGTGTTAATTAACAATTTAGCCCAGAAAGATTGGGCATTGTTAGAGCAGTAAATGGGTATACAACCAGGAAGATCAAATAGCAGATAACATCTTTTGGAGACACACTGAATTTAAATGGAACAAGATCAAATGAAACAGGAAAATCGAAATTTTCATTAATGACTCTGTTACAGAATTACTACAATTTCCAAATCATAATATATGTAAAATTCTGAACAATGTTATAAACTCTATAGGTATTATATTCAGAGAAAGGATTGTTGGTAAATACTGTGATTCTGTAACTATTAAAATGTTTTTGAAATACATAACGTACAGTTTCTAATCTTTAAATGTTACAAATCTGTAAATATCAATGGTTGTATATACAACAGAAGTTGCATGTCTAAACTATTACAACCCTTCTAACATTTAAAAATTCACACATATTAACATACCTGAAATTCTTCTCATGCATTTTGCATAAAATATTTTAAATTTTTACTCTAAGAAGCATATTTTTAAAAGCGATAAAAACATATTTCAACATGACTTTCCTACAAAACTTTTACATTTGTTTTATAAATGTGATAAATCTCAAGGAATTCGCTGCCACACCGTTTAGGATGATTGAAATTGCCATTTAAGATTCTCAGTTTAATGGGGATAACACATATTTTACACAAAAACACCCATAATAGTAAGTTAAAAACAAAATGTGCAATTTTTTACCATTTGTACCCAATTTTGACTAACTGGCCCGCTTGACAGTATTTTTTCCCTGAATTGCTTAACTAGCTTACCAGTGTAAATATTTACCTTGATATAACATGTTAAAGTGATTTATAACCAAAAGTAAAATAATTAGTTCAGATATTTTATTTGCTATTTGTTTATTTATTATGAACATAACGGGCAATAGCCCAATTACAATGTTCATTATAAAACGTAATCACTTTCAATAATTCATATCTAAGCAATGCAGAAGAAACAAAAAAAATTATATATAAAAATGGAAGCTATGAAGAGAAGTAAAATAATAAGGAATAGGCACAACTTAGAAAGAAAAGTAATTGTGGTACAGCTTTTTAAATGTGTATTTATTTCTAAATTCATCATCTATCGTAATCTGCTAATTTATTATTAACTCTGGCGGTTTTTTAACTAAATTTCAGACATTTTAAAAATATCTACATCAAAATAATGGACTTGGTTATATAAATGCATAATTATGTTTAATGAAGAATTCTTATGGATTTCTGTTATTTGCTCTCGTGGTGAAAAAAGCTTTTTTTGAATCTACTTATTTTACTTGGCATATAAAATTATACATTTGTAGTAATATTTATATCATAAATAATGGAATGCAGAACTTTGTGCGGAAATATTAATCCCATATGTCTTCCGAAACTTAAAGCTCTAAATTTAAATATTTCTAAAAGGGTTTTGTAAATTATATGCGTAGGGTGACACTCAATTCTGCTATACAGTAAATATTTTAAATTTTTTCATTGTATTTTGTTTATCCAACCGGCATGTTTTATGGTCTTAGCATCAAAGGATAGACGCATATTCCAGAAGTTGTCTAACAAAGGAGTTGTTAAGTCGAATTCATGTTTTTTTCTTTAAGTGTATACGAATTTCGAATAATGAAGCTTAGACATTTTAACGAATTTGTTAGACTTAATTCGATTTGTCTGTTGAATCTGTACTCCTGAATATTTATTTTCAACCACTTCGAGTACTGCCCAATAATATTATACATACATTTAAAGGGTTTCTTGATTCTACTAAAAGCCATTTGTACATATTTATTAATATTAAATGGAAGTTCAATCGATGTGCTCCAATGTGGGAATGAGTTGTCCGTGACAACCAATTCACATTTGGGATTGCTTCTCTCACTTTGAAAGTGTACTTAACATTTTTACATGCTTGACGTTGTTATTTAGAGACAAATATCTGATCGTTAAACGTTTTAGTACACAAATATTATAAAAAGATGAATCCCATAACTAGATCCCGGGTGCTAGGCAAAATAACTATTACTGGGAGGTATTAAATCAAACTTTAGGTAGTGATAATCATGCTTTGAGTTGTTTGGAAGTATTAGAAGCAGCTTTTACTTTGCCTACTTTTCCTTTTTTAGGTCTAGCTGCCTATTTGAATTATAAATGACAATTTTTGCCTTTTTTAAATCAACAAACTTTTAGCTTCTCTACAATGTGCATAATAGGTAGAGAAAGTATTGCATTCCATCCAAAAATTCGATATCGAGATTTCACCGGAAATACATATGTTTAGAAAATGTCCGGGTGCTCGCGCGTGTGTGTGTGCGTCTGTGTACAGCATAACTCAAAAATTAAAGTCGGATAAATACCAAACTTAGTATTTATATTTAGTTTTTTTCCAAAAGTGCGACACGAAGATTTTAAATAAAATCCCCTACCCTAGCTACACTTTACATAGAACGTTTTTCGATTTTTTTTTTATTTTATTAAACCGGTTCTAACGATTTTTAATTTAAATGGAATATATTAAAGAATTAACGTACAAATAAAATGTAAATCTTGAATTTTCTGGGAATAGCTTGTTGTTACTTGGGAAGGAAATTTATATAATCTTGCATAATTAGTAAACTTTAAGCGATACATAAAAACGTACTACATCAAAAATGTAGATCTCTTTAAAACACACAATCTAGTTCAAATAATGTTTTTGTGAGGTCAGCCTTTCTGAGATATCCGTTATTAATGGTTAGAATTGTTCAATACTGTTATTCTTTTGAAGTTGTGTAGATTTTCAGCTGTTTGTTGCGATACCATCTGAAGTGTATGGGATTTTAAGACCAGCATATAGCGTTCAATTCTAAATATTTTACTATGCTATTGCCTTTGTATGCATAACAAAAGGTGTAACACAGCTATTTCTGGAAAGGTTTATCTTTATTAAAATGAAGTAGACAGGAAAATAAATATTCGTAATAATAATTTGTATACTTACTAATAAACGTATAGGGTAGCACTAGTCATGTGAATGTAACACAAAGGTTTTTAAATACATTTTAATTTGTATATTGCATTCAGGGAGCTCTAGATGTTGGACACTATTTAGAGATCCTTTATGTTGGAATGTGATGTTATGTTCGTTACTTGCTATGGGTTAAGCATTTCTCTTTGAGACTGGTTTCCCCAGTACCAGGAATGGTAAGCATTTTAACGGAAAGTTGTGGTCAATTACTGTCCCATGAATTTAGAGTTGACATTATATTTAGTTAGGATGCCTAATTCCCCTTTGGAAAGTAAGCTTCACAGCTAGGTTAGTGAATTTGGTGCCCATGTGTTTCCAACTGATGGAACAATTTTACTACGTGAAGTTTGTGAAAAGACATTTCATCACGTAAATAAAGTAGTTTAACAAACAACACGTGTTAGCAACACCGCACAAATCTGCTCTCGTCTCAAAGAGTGATGACAAGAAAATAAGGCTACTTCCAACAGCCGCTGCCACATCTGGCATCTAGAACAGTTTTAATTAGATTTATGTAAGTTGATGTCGGCTGAATTTAACATAAGAACCTTACCTTATGGTTATGTGCACCTATAAAATTGAATAATTTCTATTATTGTTAAATCAAATATTGGTTATTAAATATATTATGGTTGTTATAAGGTTTTTAACATTTATAATGCCTTTTCTTACGTATCCATTGCTTTTTTGCCTGCCTATTTTGGTTGTCATTAATGTCTAAACAACCGAACTCTACACAAAACGGAGGTCGAAATTTCCTCCTTTTATCACTTTAGTTCTTCCTTCAGAAGCAGTGAATTCTATTGTTCCTTAACAAAGAACCAGGAAACAGCACTTAGAATTATGACGAAGCTGTAAGTATATATTGAAGACCTGCATAAATGAAGTGTTAGGTTACATATTACTACCATATATAAAAAGGATGATTTAAACTTGCATCACATAAGTAATATAGCGTAACATTTCATGCTTTCATAGAAACAGCCAAATATTGCTTATATATCCTTCCATAAATGAATTTTACCATCTCTTTGACTTATTTTTCCTCTCACTTCTACATCCGTGCTTTTAGACCTTATAAATTACATTTCAGAGGTATATGTTATTTCTTTATCCTTTTCTTATATCAAGTGTCCTGTTTTGCAAAATTTCCCCCACTACAATCCAGGTTATCACGACCAGAAACTATGATCCTCGCTTAGAAGAAATACTTTAGCGACCAGAATCACGGAACATCACAAAATTTTCGGTCATTATATCAGCTAGGTGAAGTACTACATCACCACCGGGATTAGTCCAGAAAGGAGGGCAGAAGTTCACCATGTTGTCGCTGCATGGGGAAGGGCAGTTTGATCATCAGTTATCCTCCGCTCCCCAGCTGGACGTGAGTAGGTCGACCGACAGGAGAGGGGGCTCACGAGCAACCAACACGACGTACATCTTATTGTTTCGGCTTATTCAAAATTCAACCATAACCACTTTTTAAGTGCAAAAGTACAACATTTAATTTAACAGGCTTACTTGTATGTAGTTTCAAAAAGACATAGCTAGATACGTAGAAAAGTGGAGGCTATACCGACATTGAAGACAATTCTTTCTAAGGTTTGTTTGTTTGTTTTTTAATTATTTGTTGGTCAAGTTGTCATAAGAAATCGATACATAAAATCTTTAAACGAGGGAGCGAGTTGAATAGTTGTAATGCCACACATCGAGTAAAAGCATTGTAATAGTACATACCATTTGAGAAAATCTGAATGAATCTGAATTTGTTAGAATAAATCTTATCGTTGATTTGTTTTAGACTTCATACTTGGGGCTCTGGCGTTAAACAAATTCACAGTGACAATCTATTCATGTTAAAGCGTTTAAAGCGTATACTACTGAAAGCTACATTTAAAGGATTCTTGTTAAAGTTATAATGTAGAAAGGAATTTAAAGTGAATTTTATATAAAGATAGTTAATCCGGTTTACACTTTGCACTGCATAGTCATTGGAAAAAACAATATATCCTGTCATTACCTGATACCACGTCCTTGTGGTTTTAGGCCTATAAATTAACCAATTCAACCAAGATCCACTCTCGGAATTGTGATGTGAGTTATTATGTCAATTTATAAGGAAATACACATTACACAAAGAACCCTACGAGTGACGCCTTTCTCCGCCAATATATTTCATAGCATTAAAAAAAATCTGATGTGTTACCCTCACATGACTTTCTCTACTCTTGCACTCTTGTACAAACTATTTTTACAATCTTTTATTCTCCATATATTTTATATTAATGGAGATAAAAATTTGCAGAAACGATCTTTTGACATGCAAAGAGAATTACATTTTACACATAGCGACCAGTTCCAAAAATATTTAACTATTGCTTAAGGCCTACTATGTTCCCCTTGTTTTGTATTTGCAAGGGCAATATAGAAATACAGTAACCTTTAAGCATAGACATATCTCTTAATATCTGGTTGCTAGGTGCAGCATCATTCTCTTTGCCACACATTAATACTCTTTGCATATCCAAGACAAAAAAATGAATAACAAATTCCCATTTGAGAAAATAAGTATTGAAAAATTTAAGGGAATAACAAGCAATATCTCGAAAATAGTTCACTCAACAAAAAATATATATATGACATAAATTGTGTATTTTAACGCGATCTACATTTTTGTGTGGTAAAATTTTGTCTATCTCTTATGGTTTAACAGTTATGCAAAAGTCGTTCACAATGAAGAATACTTTTGGAGACATTCCCAGAAAATTCAAGATATACATTTTATTTGCCACGTGAATAACTTAAACATATGATATTTTAATCAAAATCGTTAGAGCCACTTTTGAGAAAATTAAAATGTTCGAAAAATGTTCCATGTAAAGGGTAATCTGGGGTGGGGGGATTTTCTTGAAAACCTTCGTGTTGCATCTCTGGAAGATGCTGAACCTAAATTCCAAGTTTAGTGTTTATCCGACTGTTCGTTTCCGAGTTATGCTGTTCAAAGTCACACACACACAGACATGTTTACAGAAATGCTTTTTTTGGATTCAGGGGGTCTCTAAACATATATTTCCGGTGAAATTTCGGTATCGAACTTTTGGTTGGAATACAATACTTCCCCTACTTACTATGCGTAGTAGAGAAAGTAATGAATAACGAATTCCCATTTGAGAAAAAGTATTGGAAAATTAAAGAGAATAACAAGCAATATCTTGAAAATAGTTCACTCACAAAAATATGTATATGACATAAATTGTGTATTTTAACGCGATCTACATTTTTTGTGCAGTAAAATTTTGTCTATCTCTTATGGTTTACCAGTTATGCAAAAGTCGTTCACAATGAAGAATACTTTTGGAGACATTCCCAGAAAATTCGAGATATACATTTCATTTGTCATGAAAATATCATAAACATATGATAGTTTAATCAAAATCGTTACAGCCATTTTTGAGAAAATTAAAATTTTCGAAAAATGTTCCATGTAAAGGGTAATATGTGGTGGGAGAATTTTCTTGAAAACCTTCGTTTCGCATCTCTGGAAGATACTGAACCTAAATACCAAGTTTGGTGTTTATCCGACTGTTAGTTTCTGAGTTATGCTGTTCACAGACACACACACACACACACACACACACACACACACAAAAGAACACATACGGATATGTTTCCAAAAATGCTTTTTTTATTCAGGGGGTCTCAAAACATGTATTTCCGGTGAAATCTCGGTATCGAATTTTTGGGTGGAATACAATACTTCCTCTATTACTATACGTAGTAGAGAAAGTAGTAGTTCATATGAGTTACGAGGTTAGCTACCTGGCTACAGGCATAACTTAGGTAGCAGGATACCTGAGCTGTTTCTACTTTCTCTAATACTTACCTATATTAAGTAGAGGAAGGGTTGTATTCCTCCCAAAAACACGATACCGAGATTTCGCCGGTAATACCGTTTTGATATTCCCTGAATCCTTTTTCAGAAAAAGGCCTCTGTGTTTGTATGTGCGAGTCTGTCAGTCTGTGTGTGTGTGTGTGCACGTGTCTGTCTGTGAATAGCATAATCTAAAAGGAAAAGTCGGTCACATACAAGCTATATATTTAAGTGCAGCATCTTACAAGTATCAGACATAAAGATTTTCAAGGAAATTCCCCATCCCAAATTACTCTTTACATGGGCAAATTTTCGTTATTTTTTATTTTCTCAAAAACTGATGTGACTAATTTCATTAAAATACCTTAACTTCACAATATTTACACCAGGAATAAAATGTACACGATTATTCCTAAAAAATTCAAGATATGCTTTATTGCATTTATAGATATTGTATTTTAACCAAGATCATTAGGGCTAATTTTGGGGAAATCAACAGAAAGTTTGTCCATTTAGATTTAGTTTAGTGAGCGAGATTGTCCTGAAAATCTAATGTCGCATCCTTGGAAAACCTGAACTTAAATACAAAGTTCGGTTTTAATCTATTTTACGATTTTTGAATAATGCAGTTCACAGACAGACACACATACGTACTTTTTTTAAAATAACTTTTTAGAATTCAGGGAGTTTCAAAACTTCCGGTAAAATCTCTGTATAAAGTTTTTGGTGGAATGCAATACTTACTCTATTTCTTAGTTACGGATAAGTAGTAGAGAAAGTAAAAAGAAATTACAAATTCTCTTAAAAATCTTTTCCGTTAAGAGTTCATATAGAATAGAACTAGTTAACGCAGGGGACATCTAGCACCTCGATTCCCAATGGATTTTTCGTGCATACAACCCCGGGAAGAACTGATGAGGTGAGGGAAACGGCAGGATATGTATGGGTTGCAGAGCGAGGCCGGCACAAGTCGACAGAGACGCGCAGAACTCCCTAACAATTCCAAAGTTGACCACCCGGCCAAGGGAGGGTCGCTCGAAGACGTCCCTCTAGTGGGACCGGGGAAACTCGACCCAGCAGTGGAGGCTCGACAGGCTTCCCTCTAGCAGGGCCGAGAAGAAGTTCCAAGCAAGCCTCTGCGCCATCTGCCCGACACTGACCAAACCACAGCCCGGAGTCAACCTGAAACATGAAAGGGAAATGAAATAAGAGGAAATGGGGGAGAGTGCTTGATTAAGAGCTCACCCATTTTATTTAAACTACCGATCTTTCTTGATTGCTAATATATCCAATCAATTATTTTTGACATGTCTCCGAAATGGCTTTCATGACGTAAATGTTTCGTTACGAGAGGCGTGTACCATATAAAAATGGCGTATTTGATACTACAGCTGGTTGTCGCAGTGTGTTCCTTGAGTTTACTGTGAGTGCTTCAAGATAAAACGTTTGAATCTTGGTGGTGTTGTCTGGTAAATCCAGCGAGTAGGAGCTCTAACTTTCTACTTATTGCGAACCAAAATAAACTTACTGGTAGCAAACTGAACAGGTATTCTGAGAGGTATCTGGCAGAAAAGAGTTAGCTATTAAAAACAAAGTTACTGAAGACATGTCGTTGTAATTCAAGTGATGACTCGTGATTTTGTAACCGTGATATACGGATTTTATTAATGCTTGATCTCTTTGGACTTGTAGCAATATTGTTACCCTCCAACTAGTTGCTAGGAGGTAAGTCCAGTAGTGGGGTTGCTACCTCTCAGCTTCTGGACGAGCTGGTGTATACTGCATTTCCTAGTATAAGACTAATTGTTATCCCGCCGTGACTCCTGTTCAAGACCTTCTCAAGACCTGCTCTTTGTTATGGCAACCAAGCTTTGACCTTAAGAAGGTGTGATGAAAATAGAATTACTGCCAGTGAAATTAAGTCAATGCGCCAAGAAGCAGGCTACGCTAAATGGAACCATCAACGAAGTGAAGACATCCTATAAGAACGGAATGGAACCTGTCATGCAGTATATTCATCAATACCAATAAAATTGGTCCCAGTACGTCCAGTGATCTTGAACTACAGAGCATTAGGGAAAAGATCACTGGGTCGCCCTGTGAAGAAATGGCGGAGGAATAGTATTTACACCGGAACAGTCTTTCTGGGACTATCACCTGTTAGACAATTGATAATGATTAATGCTTGATCATGATGATAAATATAATAATAATTTATTATTATTATTATTATTATTATTATTATTACTTTATCTATCACCTACCTAGGGGTAGAGAATCTATTGTATTCCATCCGAAAGTTCGATATCAAGATTTCACCGAAAATATATGTTTAGGGGCGACTGAATAAACACAAATACTTTTAGAAAATGGTCGATATGTGTGTTTGTGTGAATAACAAACCAAAAATGTTATGTATTGCACTCACCTGACTTTTTCTACTCTTGTACAACTATTTTTATAAAGGCTTATTCTCCATCTACTTCATGTTAATCGAGATAAACATTTGCAGGCTCTATCTTATTGCTAATTTTCTTGTAGGTGCAAGGGGAATATGGTAGGCTTTAAGCGATAGTCAAATCTTTTAAGAGCTGGTTGCTATGTGGAGCATTCCATTCTCTTTGCATGTCTAGGAATAAAAAAAAGAGTAACAAATTCCCATTTGAGAAAAAGTATAATTATTGGAAAATTCAAACAAATACCATCCTGAATATGCCGAAATTGGTTCATTCGACAAAAAAAATGTATGCGACATAAATTGTGTTTTTAATGAGATATACATTTTTTATATACTAAAACTTCGTGTATCTCCTACGGTTTACCAGTTATGCGAAAGTCATCCAGAATAAAAGGACTTCTGGGGACATTCCCAGAAATTTCAAGATATACATTTCATTTGACATAAAAATATCTTAAACATATGATATTTTAATCAAAACCGTTAGATTCATTTTTGAGAAAATAAAAACTTTGAAAAAGTTCCATGTAAAGGGTAGTTGCGGTGGAGGGATTTTCTTGCAAATCTTCCTGTCGCATCCTTGGAAGATATTAAACTCAAATTGGCATTTATCCGACTTTTCATTTTTGAGTTATGTTGTTCACAGGCTGACAGACACACACACGAACATGTTTTCAAAACTGCTTTATTTGGATTCATGACACCTCAAAACTTGTACTTCCGGTGAAATCTTGATATTGAATTTTTTGGGTGGAATGCAATACTTCCCCTACTTACTATACGTAGTAGAGAAAGTAAAAACAAAATATTGCATAAATACCAAACTTTGATTTAAGTTCAATATCTTTGAAAGATGTGATACGAACATTTTAAAGAAAATTCCGCCATCGCAAACTACTCTTTATATAAAAAAATTGAAATTGTTCCAACGATTTGTTTAAAATACCGTACATTTAAGATATTGCCTAAAATGTATATTTTGAATTTTCTGGGAATATTCCGTGAAATCCTCTTCATTCAATGGATGGTTTTATATAATTTTGTAAAACCAAAGAGATATACAAAAACCTACTACACACATCAAGTACTTAGCTTTAAAACACGGAATTTATTTAAAATATCTCGTGGCATCTTTTCGATATATCAGTTATTATTGGTTTGAAGGTTTCATTTTATAGCTGGTGCTATTTCGTTGTTTCTCGCGATATCATGGAAAGAGTATGAAATTGAAGGCTAGCATATAGCGACGAGTTCTTAAACATTTGACTATTGCTATTCGCTTTGTACCTATAACGAAATGTGTAATGAAGTTATTAATGCAAACGTTTATCTCAATTAAACTGAAATAGAAAAATAAGGTTTGACAAGAATCTGTTGTAGAATCTAATATGAGAATAAACGATAGTGGGAAATAAAAGCCATGTAAATGTAATACATCAGCTTGATCTAGGGCTTGTTTTGACTTATACGA
Organism: Deroplatys truncata; assembly: GCA_030765065.1. Classification (NCBI taxonomy): domain Eukaryota; kingdom Metazoa; phylum Arthropoda; class Insecta; order Mantodea; family Mantidae; genus Deroplatys; species Deroplatys truncata. The sequence continues at coordinate 241,440,016 of CM060981.1, forward strand.
TACAGACTTCCGACATTACTCTGGACGCACTTCAGCCTTGGGCTTATTGTGCTGTTCGTATCATTTTAAAGTCAATTCATTATGCCTGCACCCTTTACCAAGGAATATAGTCTCAATACAGATATGGTTTCAAATTCTTGTGGTTATAAACACATTTTCCCAAAGGAATATATCTCCTGCGAGCCAAGACCAATGTGCTGGGATGTTTCAGTTTCTTTCTTGTACAATCTGCTATCTAAGTTACCTTGAAGCACTCCCATCGTGTTAAGTTGCGTTTTAACAGGAGCATGTCCTCTGAGAAGTACAATAATTGTTCTCATATGAAGTCCGTTACATTTAAGTAAAGTTTCAGCTCTTTTCTTACAATGTTTTCTAATAAATAGTTTACCATGTTTGTTTCCTGAAGTTTTAAGCCAGGTTTTATGATGTTCAACTGGAACTGCTCTTAATAGCCTCGCTTACTAAACATCGAGATACTCCTAGAACCGGCTCTGGTCCAATCGATTGTGAAGCTGCTCCTTGTCTTGCAAGTTCATCAGCTTTTTCATTTTCCTCTATGCCACTATGACCCGGCACCCAGATGAGTTGAACTTCATTCTGTTCTGCAAGATAGTGAGCATGTTTAGGCAGTTTAAAACCAGTCCTAACGCTATTTATTATTACTTAAAGCCTTAAGTGCATCCTGGCTATCTGAGAAGATATTAATCTGTTTACCAGTGTAATTTCTCCTTATGTTTTCATGTGTGCATTGAATAATAGCACAAATTTCTGTTTCAAAAACAGTAGCATATTCATCCAAGGGAAAAAACCTTTTGCTCCTTGATCTTAAGCCATATACTCCTGATCCTATTCCTGAGCCATCCTTTGAGGCGACTGTAAACCCATCAAGATTTTCTCAGGAGATTCCAGAGTTTTATTCCTCCAACATTTAGGATCAATAATGATCCTGAAGTTCTTTATAAAATCTTTAATTGGGATTATATAGTCTGACGGTATTTCTAAAGTTACATCTCCTATGTATTTCCTAATTCTTAGATTACCTGAGTCTATTTCAGGAATTCTCAGTTGCTTAGCGTGCTGTAGTCTATATAGTATCATTCCTGACTCCTTCATTGCAACTAAATGCAATGGAGTCCGGTTCAAGAGTGTCTCCATTGTTGCAGTAGGTGTCGTTTTCACAGTTCCTTTAACAGCTATACAAGATATTCTTTGAACTTTATTTACTTGGTGTTTAGAGCCTGATTGAAGGACCTTAGACCACCAAACCAGTGCTCTATAGGTTATCGATGGTATGGTTATCTTGGTATATATCCAATGGATCATAGTAGGTCCTAGTCTCCATCTTTTACTGTGTGTGCATCTAACTGCTTCAAAGATGTTTTTGCACGTGATGCTGATTCCAGTCCATCTTGGAGTCAAAAGTGATTCTCAAGTATTTGGCTTCCTTAGACATTTTAAATTCTTAACCTTGAAGATATAGAAGTCATAATGCATTTATGTCTCTTTTTCTGGTAAATCGTGCTATGGCTGTTTTATGACCACAAATAGTTAAGCCCTCTTCACAGACCATTTTGTCACAGTATTCAGGGCAGACTGCACGAGTTCCCTAACTGTTCTTTTGCATTTACTTCAAACTATGATGACTGATCTAGGGATAATAAGCGTCCTCCAGAGTATTGCATCCTGTTTTGACATCGATACTCAAGGAATAATATTCTCAACAGCAGAATCTTTTTAGGTTTAGCTTAGTTATAGATTTTCCATTCCTTGTTCTCTCTGTTCGCTTTTTAACCCTTCATTTTGAGTTCTCGAAGGTTATTTTCATAATAATATACACATGTTTTATATATAGGCACATTTTCACAGGTACTAGCATCAATGTCTATGACGGGATTGGGCTGGACTGTACTAGTGAATGGAGGAGAGACCCAGCACTGCGACCCTCAAGGAATCTACTGTGCGTACAACCCCGGAGGAATTAATGAGGTGAGGAAATCGCAGAACACGCAGAGCGAAACTAGCGCGAGTGGACAGAGACTCGCAACAGTTCCAGACTTGACCACCCGGCCACTCGGAGACGTCCCTTCAAAGGGACCATGGAAACATTTTCAGCACAAGCCTTTTCGCCATCTACATGCCACCGACCGAAACGCAGTCCTAGAGTCAACCTGAAGAGTAAAAAGAATGAAATGGCCTCCCATTTCACAATAACGGAGGAGAAAGGACAGCCTTGGTAGAATACACACTCCAGCATTTGCCTTTGTCAAACCACGGAAAACAACAAAAAACCATGGGCAGAGTGAGCGGTCACCGGGAAAACCTGGGGCCTCCTGAATGCGAGCTTCAACGTTACCGAGGACCCATCTCGCTCGGTGCTCCAAGGAACAGCAAGAGTAAACGCCTTAGAGTGCGCGTCCAAGGTGACCAGTGAATTGATAGCTAGTCTACAAGAGCCATGTTTTAATCAAAACATGTAATGCACACTCATCTTTAACAACCTGATGTCCGAGTTATTCTGTACTGCAGAAAATAAACCGCCAGCGCGGGATGGTAATAATGGGTTTCTTTATATACGTGTACCAGCTGTGAGGGATTGTAAGCTAACCGCAGCCGATTAGATGCCCCGGTTTCCAGTCTTAATTTTAATACGGGATGAGGTAGAAACATTCGCTTAATAGGAAATACCCCCTCCTCCAGAATGTGTGTCCAGATAGCTCTAGAATGTTCTGTGAAAGATTCCACTGGCTATATAAGCGGAGGTTCTCGCGAGAAATGCCAGGCAGTTAGTGAGAGAGACATACACTATGTGATCAAAAGTATCCGGTCACAAACATACGTTTTTCATCTTAGGTGCATTGTGCTGCCAGCTACTGCCTGGTACTCATTATCCGCGACCTCAGTAGTCACGGTACACAATGTGGCGATCCGATGGCAGGGTGTGGATATGGCGAATGCCCGGTGAACGTCATCTGCCAGCGTGTGTAGTGCCAACAGTGAAATTCGGAGGTGGTAGGGTTATGGTGTGGTCGTGTTTTTCCTGGAGGGGGCTTGCACCCCTTGTTTTTTGCGTGGCACGATCACAGCGCAGACCTACATTGATATTTTAAGCACCTTCTTGCTTCCCACTGTTGAAGAGCAATTCGGGGATGGCGATTGCATCTTTCAACACGATCGAGCACCTGTTCATACTGCACGGGCTGTGGCGGAGTGGTTACACGGCAATAACATCCTTGTAATGGACTGGCCTGCACAGAGTCCTGACTTGAATCACACGACAATAACATCCCTGTAATGGACTGGCCTGCACAGAGTCCTGACTTGAATCCTATAGAACACCTTTGGGATGTTTTGGAACGCCAACTTCGTGCCAGGCCTCGCCGACCTGCACCGATACCTCTCCTCAGTTCCGCACTCCATGAAGAATGAGCTGCCATTCCCCAAAAAACCTTCCAGAACCCAATTGAAAGCATTCCTGCGAGAGTGAACGCTGTTATCAAGACTAAGGGTGGGCCAACACCATAATGACTTCCAGCTTTACCGATGGGGGCGCCACGAACTTGTACGTCATTTTCAGCCAGATGTCCGGATACTTTTGATCACGTAGTGTACGTGCACTTCTACAAGTGAGTTTGTTATAACTTTGACCTGCAGGTTCTACTGCGGAAGACATTGAAAAAGTCAGCAAGCCACTACGCCGCTACGTCAATACGGAAAGTGAAGTGACGGAGAAATTGAAGTTGTTCACATCAGTGAAGTGACTTGTGAACTAAGTGAAGTCACAGGGAAGTTGAACTAGATAAAAACAGGGAAATCACATTGAGAACTTAGAGAAGTGCCATTATAAGCTGGTCACAATATTAAGGGAGAATTGTTGAATCAGAATAAATATTAAATATCATAATCTTTGAGGAATTATACTGCATTTAGCACGAAACATAGTAGGCCAAGAACGGAAGGTTTTATCAGGTGTTGACAGCCTCAGGCGGTGACATAACAAAAGAAGTCAGAGCGAGTAGAAAATTAAGGGACGAAAACTTAGACAATGCCGGTTAAATCCTAGTCACCAGAAATCAGTCAAGCGAACAGTAAATGCAATCAAGCGAAGTAATATGGTATTTAAGAATATATCGACTTGTAACTTTCTAAATAGTTAAAATCGGTCACAAACGCTGTGGCCAATGACTAGAAAAAAAGCGCGAAATAGAAAATTTGCCTTGCGTAGGAGACCAGATTCTGGCGACGTTCACATAGCAATCTGTCTTCTCTAAAGTGTTACGAAGATGCATGTCATTCATTTGGTGAGAATTGGTCAGAGCAAGGGGATGCATTAGCATTGATATAAATTGATTAGAAGTAATGTTAATAATGTCATTTGGAAGTAAGAGTACGCGAATGTAAGGGCATATGTTGGGAGTAGGAAGGGAATTATCCTAAGGGCCGGATTCATAGTCGAACCTTAAGCTTGAACTCAAACCTTAAGTTTATACGCGCTCACTCTTGGAGAGTGAATGCTTAAAGTTGTTTGAAATTCATAAATGACAGTTAAAGGACGTATGATCTGTGAACACATATAACCGTAGAATACATGATAACAGGAGCGTCATTTACATTCTCGCATACCATTGGTCATTTGCCGACAAACGCATAACGTTGCTACGTTTAGTACATGCTTTCTGTCTGTTTGGTTGCTGCTGCAGCACGTGTGGGCTTTTGAAGAGTTGTTTTTGTACAGTATATGTTTTTGCTAGTTTTTAGAGAGAGAGAGAGAGAGAGAGAGAGAGAGAGAGAGAAATGTCTAAGGAGTGATACAGAGGAAGGCGGTTACTCACGGTGAAAGAAGTGCTCAATAGTACAAGTTTTTAATTTATTTTGATTAGGAACTATATAGAAGTCAGTGCTTTTACAGTAATTTAGGATAAATTCTGTGTCCAAACCTACTGCAATGCAACTTTTTGTTTTCACTTCTCAAATAGAAGTTATCTGAATGGTTATCTTTAATGAAAAACGCATACAACATTCTTAATTTATAGCAAGGCTGCTGGAAAAGTAATTAAATTGAGAGCATGCAATAAAGCAAACTGTGATGATAAAGTTACACAATTGACAGCAAAGTGAAGTTAAGGCTTTATTATATTTTGTATTAATGCATTATACACAAGAAAGTATGTTGGCATTCCAAGGCCTGCCGCCCGGCTGCTGCGTCCCCCAAGTCTGCCCACAACGGGCGTCATAAGCAGAGTGCAGTGCTGGAGGGTGGGAAGTGGTCAGTGCCCGGGTCCCTCCCGGTCGGTATATGTGGCCTCCTTAACCTGGAGCCGCTACTTTCCAATCAAGTAGCTCCTCAATTGGTCCCTCAGAAACCAAACGAGGCTGAGTGCACCCCGAGCCAGGTACAAGAAAATCCCCACGCCGGTATCGGAAATGGAACCCGGATCTCCCGCTTGGTAAGCAGCTGCGCTACGACCGCGCTAGGAAGACGACCTCCTACTTTATAAAATAAGGAAGGAGACACTAGTAAAATTCTACAAAGTATTGGCGGTTTCAATGGTGCTTTACGAATCCGAGTGTTGGAACTTAACAAATAAAATAAATAAATAAATAAAAGAGAGAATCAAGTTGCTGAAATGAAACGTTTAGTTAAATTGCAGATAAAAATAGTCACAGATAATAAATCATATGGCTACAACTTAACCATTTAAAATCTGAATGAAATAATCTCATAGATAAAAGAAGATTATTTAAATCATGTTTTAAGAATGAATGGAACTAGGTTGCCATATATCTAATTCCATTACAATCCAAGAAGAAGACAAAGGAGTAGAGGACGACCAGAAAAACGATGGATCAACCAGTTTGATAATCAGTAGTCGGAAGGAGTTATTTGGACCCAAACTATGAAGCCAATGATGATATAAATTAGTTCTTGTCGCTCATTGGTGACATAGTTTAAGTATAAACTAAACAACACCGTGTCGATGGGCAGCCCTGTATGACTCACTGATTTATTAAAGTTTTATTTTTACTAATTCCTTCTCCACAACCTATTTTACAGTTTGCATTTATATAAAGGCTATACTGGGTAAGATGGCTCCACGGTAACGTGTGAAGCTCGCATTCAGAAGGTACCAACTTCGATTCCGTTTGGAACAGGCATTCTGAGAATAGATTTTTTCGTGGTTTCCCCGGATCGGTAACCGCACGCTGGGGCGGTTCCTCTTCTACCACGAATTTCCTGTCCCCATCATTTCCCTTCATCTGTTTCAGGTTTGAAGGACCAGGCGACGGCGTTCGCTGTGTTGCTGCAGGACGGAGGATTGTGAGCTCTGGAAAGGTTTCTACCTGTGTTTTGATTCATCGCATGGGGGCGTGTTTAGGGGCAACGGGACTCTTAGGGACCATGAGGCTAAGACATGGCTAGTCGAGGCCAGGATGTGCTCCATCTGCCATCTGGATTACTGGGCATATCGTCGTTCAGATCTGGTTGCCCTTTTGATCTTTCTCTCATCCCTCCCTCCCAGAAGTCACGTTAGAAGCAAAACGGGCCACTGTGGTCTACTTGTGCTGCTGTGCTCCAGTTTCTGAACGTCCCTTCCTCTGTGAACTACTCCTACATAAAGGCTTATATTAGATGTTGGAGAAGGCCATTCTTTTCTAGTAGTATATTCTATAATTTGTTTGTATTTTTACTGTCGAACGCTATTCTGCATGTGCAATCAATTTCTTTTCTTTTTTCTATTAACTGGGTTACTATGAAGACACAATCTATCTAGAGAATTAAGACATTCTCCTTTGGTTTTGTAAAGAGACAGCTTTGCAATGAAGAAATCAATGCTGTGACGCAAAGGTGCTATGTGCAGAGCTTATCCGAGTAAGGCGGCCGACGGATTAAACGGTTGGAGGGATAAGTAGATGGAGTAGTCCTCTCACCCAATGTTAACACCAGAAGCGCTATCCAGAGATAACCAGATATTTCTGGAAGTTTCTCCCCTTCGCCTCCCGCGAACATTCCGAAAACTCACTCACGAGTGAGTCAGTGAATGAGACACTGACTTATAGATACGACATAAAGTGGGTTCTCCGTGTGAGGTTGTAACGACAGTTGTAACGTGCAATCAGTGCTGCTACTGCGAGAGATTAGAACCGTTTTGCGTTCGACGCCCCAGCAAGTGAAACGAAAGGAAGAAGAGGCTGCTTCGCGTGTACTTCATTACGCGCTATAAGCGAGGAAATTTAAAGTGATAGTGAAAACGGAACTAGAGCACATTAGTGAAATGGCAGTGAAATTCGAACTAAATCATATTACTGAAGTGGCAGTGGAAACTGAACTAGTTCACATTAGTGAAGTGACGGTGAATGCTGAACTAAATCTCATTAGTGAAGTAACAGTGGAAACTGAACTAGATCACATTAAATGTTTGCGAAGGCTTCCACGGCCGGTGCCCATTATTGTTCTAGGCTCTTCCGGTGTAGGCCGCGTCATAAAGGCGTTGGTTGCCGACGTTTCGCAGATCATGTGGCCTGCTTCTACTTGGGCTATTTGCGAAGAAATCAGCTGTGCGTCTTAATTTATACTTGTTTTGACATCACTGGCCCTCCCATCACCAATAGAAATGATTGTGGGCGGAGCAAAACAAGTATAAATTAAGACGCACAGCTGATTTCTTCCTAACACTGTCTCACCCTGAATTTCCAAGGGCGCAAGTAGGGCCTCGGTCATGCTTGCGTTCTGGCACCATACTTTCGCCTGGCTTAGGCCCTCGTGGCCGGCCAATATATCCTTACCTCTGACTGCGCTGGTGCAATAGAGGTACAGCCACAGTATCACACCTGAATTCCTCTTTTTCCTTCTTCCATTTTACCTTCCGGTGGAGGAGTTTTTAGTGGGTATGCCGACTATTGGTGAGTCCCACACTCTCAGTACCGACTCCCATCGGGGCTGAGGTTAGTGATTAAATCATTTTCTCCTCCACACGAAAAAAAAAGTTCTTCGCACATAGCCCAAGTAGAAGCAGGCCACATGACCTGCGAAACGTCGGCAACCAACGCCTTTATGACGCGGCCTACACCGGAAGAGCCCAGAACAATAATAGATTGCATTAGTGAAGTGACGGTGAAAACCGAACTAAGTCACATTAGTGAAGTGGCAGTGAAAACTGAACAAAGTCACAATATACCGCAAACAATTTTGTGGGTTATGAAAGTGACTGCTGACATAATTTCATTTCAAATGTGCAGTTCCCTCTTTCCTTGCTTCGTAGAAATAGGGATATAGCTTTTAATGAAGACGTAAATTTACAGGCTTGATAACTATGAAACGAAAAGCGTGAAGTTGTTTTTCTCGAAATGCACATAAAACAAAAGACATGAAATGTTTCGCATTTCTGCCGCGCTAAATTGAAATATGTAGCGTGATGTTAAAATCTTTCGACCATCCCTTCTGACTTGGCAAAGGTTTTATTTCTCTCCTCCATTTTTTTTGGTCTGTGTGCATATAACATCATTTTGAATCTCACTTATTTTCTTCTTGCTTCTGGACAAACTTTGTTCTATGAACACATAATACAGAAATATGGCATTCTCGGAAACCACAGGATGCATAAAGTTTCATTATTGCGAATCGGTGATGTTTTTATATTAGAGCATATAGCACTCACAATAGTTTGGATTTTAGAAAGTGTCTCTACAACGACAGTTTTGAAAAGCATTGAGGTTATAGATAGTTTTGTGTGGATACAACGAGATCATGCATTTGAAAGAAAGACTACTAAAGACATATGGAATTCACACATTTCTCCTGGGATTGCAAAGCATATGGCTGGCACAGTGTACAGGCTATACCAAAAGTATAAGTTCTTCCCTTATAAATCACTTTTTCGAAACGGAATCTGCCGTTGGTTAATTCGTTCATTCTCCACTCATTAGTTCACACACATTTCTTATTTATTTACTTGAAATTCAATTCTTCTAACCACTTTATGTTAATCAATAATAGGCTGTCTAGAAATGCTTTCAACTTAACAATACCGTTTTACAATATACACCACTAAGCTGTTTAGAGCAAAGTAGCCTAATACGGGTTACTCTTTATGTTTTTATTTTATCTACAACGTATCCAGTAGTTACAGACGGTACTGCATTCCACCCAAAAATTTGATACGGAGATTTTGCCGGAAATGCATATTTTGAGACCCCCTGGACCCAAATAAGTATTTTAGGAAAACATTCGTGTGCGTGTATATGAACAGCATAACTCAAAAACGAAAAGCCCGATAAATATCAAATTTTGCATTTAGGTTTAGTATCTTTCAAGAGAACGACACAAAAATTTTCAAGAAAATCCCAAACCTTAACTCCCTTTACGTGGAACATTTTTCTAAAATTTTTATTTTATACAAAATGGTTCTAGCAACTTTGATTAAAATACTTTATATCAAATATATTTACATGACAAATAAAATGCATATCTGGAATTTTCTGGAAATAACTGTGAAGGAAGGAATTTTGTGTAACCTTCTATAACTGGTAAACGTAAAGCGAAAAAGAAAACGTATTACACAAATAATGCAGATATCCTTAAAACACAATATATTTCAAATAAGCTTTTTTTTGGCATAAAGCCATTTCTGAGATATCCGTTATTAAACGGATATTATTATTGTTCATTTCTTGGCCATTCTCTTAAAGCCCTGTGAACATTCAGTTGTTTCTCGCGATTACATGGTAACAGTATGACATTTTAAGACCAGCATATGGCGAACAGTTCTTAAACATTTGACTATCGCAGTTCCCTTCTATAACGAAATGTGTAAGCTGTTTCTGCAAAGGTTTATTTGGATTAAAATGTAGTAAATAAATAGAAAAATAAGCTTTAGTAAGAATAGTTTGTGTACCAATTAATAAACGATAGAGGTTAGGGAAGTCATGTGACTGTATCACAGATATTTTTGTTTTTATAGTGTGTCCAAGAAATGATTCGTATCCATGAGTAATATAATCAATTGATTCTGCAAATATTTCCTTACATTGGCGTCACACCATATCCTGAATCCGGATACTTCCTAGGCATCCTTACTTTAATAATCTAAAAAACTCGTGTCTCACGAGTCACTCTCGTTAAAATAGCATTTCACAAAATGCATCCAAATTTGTCGCGTCTAAGACCAGTAAGCCACTTTCACAGCAGTTCGGATTTATATACTGTATCTCTAAAATACCCCACTTTGCTTCCACTGAATCCCAAAGTCCAAATTTGGTTCATACTTGATAACTATGAATATAGTAAAACACACCCTTGTATTTAATATTACTTTATTTCTGTCTTCCTGCACCTTACAAACCAATATCTTGAGTTCGATGTCTATTGAAGAAAAAACGACCATGCATCAATCGCAGCACGCCCTGGGTGTGTGATTGGTCCAAAGTAGGATATGAACAATGAAAATGTGTAATAGGAAAATTCAAGAAAGCAAATAATACAACACAGCATTCGCTAGCGACCGAGGAAAACCACAAAATCAAACTTTACCAGAAAAGTATCAGACCCCTGATGCCAAAACCCATCCTGAAATTTCTGTAAGGGCCGAAACCGAAGCTGAAATCCTTCAACAGCAACTCAGTATGCAATCCAAATAAATATCCTTGCTTCAGAGGCGTGCTTCAATGCAGCGCGCGGAGCTTGAATAATCGCACAGAGCACCAGGACTGTTCAGTCGTAATGGTTAAATGGAATTATATTTCCATATAGTTTATATGTAAGACTTAGCGTTCGTCTTCCAGGGTTTGGGGTTAAAACTGACAGATAATTTGGGTGTGGCCACCTTCACAGATATTTCAGGGTCGGTTTCGGCACGAGAGGTCTGATATTTGCCTTGTTAGGTCAGTTTGGACCTTCCCAAGGAATTAGTGTCCAGGACCTTCACAATACCAATCCGTTTATTACTTGTTATCGGTGAAAAGGCGTTCCACAATAATTCTTCCGGCGGTTGGTAAAATTGTATGTAACATAAGAACGCACATGGTCGCCACCGCAAGTCGCCATACGCGAGAGGTTTCAGTTTCGCCTAGTCTAGGTAATGCTACAAAGTCTAAAATTGAAGTTTTTACCCCCTTAATCATGTGTCAGCAGTGGTGCATTTGTACAAGTACTAGCTCCACCTTGGTAGATATGGGTAACTCAGTTATTACAGAAATGTCACATCATGTTTCCCTGCTTCTCACAGAGGGCATGGGTTATGCGGCATTGTCTGCTTTATACGAATATGTTAAATTTCAGACCTTTATTTGCGGTCCACTATTAATAGCGTATATAACATAGGTACGTTTGAGCGGAGAGAAAGAAATAAACAGAAATATTATTTTTAAAAAAAAATCCAAAATGTTATACATTTTTACAATTGGTCGGCATTATGGAAAGGTTAGAATAGGAGTTGTTTATTATTATTATTACTATTATTATATAATGTTCAACGCCTATTCTTACTGCATAAGGCACCACAGGCGATGGCCTCTGATGATATATGAAATGATTGCCGGAAAAGAAAATTTGGGAAGGAAACGTTCTAGATCTAACTTTAGAGTGCCTCTTCGGCACATGAGGACTGAGAAAAACCTTGAAAAAACCCCAGTCAGGGAGGATTGTACTGGCGGGATTTGAACCTCGGACCTCATGTTGACGAGTCCATTACTTAACGACCTCGGACACCTGTATCGGTAAGGATAAGAGTCAGAAAGCTACAGAAAAATAATAGAACGCTCTAGAAGAGAAAGTCGTTACAATCTTCGAAGTTAGAACATTCTGGAAGAGAAATAATAATTGATGTCCGACTACATTAAAAGTTATGGATTTTGGTTAAGTGCTTTGATTGCAGTACAATCATAGCTATACTCCTTTTAAAGCGCTGCAGAAGTGAGGCACCTAATCCTAGCTCGGATAATGCTGCTGAGTGGTGAACAGAAATGTTTAGGACTTTAGGCAACTCCGCTTCTAGAAGTGCCCTGTGGTTTTGTACCTATGCTTTTCCCGGAGTGTACCAATCATTCCAACATCTTGTCACCATGGTGCTATAAACCAAATATAATCTTATGGATGCGAGGATGCATATGTTTTAATCTTGTATTCCAATTCAATAAACACATAAACAACGGTTATACAAGAATTTATCATTTCTAACCTTACTTCTCTTTTACAGGCTTTCCACTTTCCAGCAGTTGCCTTTTATTTCTTCTTTTTTCAGAGTTTCCTATTCTTTCATTGTTCTTCTTCCAGATCCCGCTTCAACATGGCTTATTCATGCATCCCATGACTTCCATGCTCTTCCACGTTTATTTCTGCCAGGTGCAGCTCAATTGATGATATGTTTGGGCCACTTTTTCTTCGACACCTTTTTAACATATCTGCACCGTTGCAGATACCTTTTTTGTGTTCTATCAAGAACGGTTTTCTCAGCATCCATTTTATCGTTTCTTATATACTGTATATTAGATATTCTCATGCTTCATGCTTCACTTTCTGCAGCATATGCAAAGATACTCTCTCTCTCTATATATATATATATATATATATATATATATATAGTTTTTAAAATTCTTTGTTTTGTAGTTTTTGTCAAATCCCTACTCCATTGAATACCATTCAAAGATTGTATTGCTTTCCTAGCCTGTCTCACTCTATAATCAATACATTTACACAGCTACCAGATTTGTCAATTGTGGCAGTATTTTATATCACAACAATGTAAATGCCAGAGTAATTATAGTGTAAATAAGCATTATTGTATGACATTGATTTGAGATGTTTGTTAATTATAAGCATTGTTAGGAAATAAGTTTACACGGCCTCACTGAAACTGACAATAAGAGCGGGCAACAATGAACGAGGGGGTGAGTTGTTTATTAATTAGAAGAGGCAAGCAAATGACGTCAGATTAGCGCGCTTTTCTTAGAAATGGAGGGAATATCTTCCCTAGAGTATATGTGTTCGTAATTTTGATTGGATATAAAAATAGACGCTAATGTTGGCGCGTTTTATTAACCAATAGCAGCTTGATTATAATCTTTAGGCATATCGGGGTGAGGGAGTATAAATATATGAAGCTAGGGACAAGTATTGCTCAGTTCATCAGAATCATTCACGCGTTACACGTCGTTTAGTCCAACAGAAGCATTCGCGGGTAATACGTTGTTCAGTCCAACAGAAGCACTCGCGGGTAATACGTCGTGCAGTCCAACAGAATCATACAAAGGTTATACGTCGCACAGTTTAAGAGAATCATTCACAGGTTATACGTCGTGCAGTTTTACAGAATCTCTCGCGTCGTAAAGTTAGTTATAAATGTGAAATACGCGAATTAATAATGTGCAGCAAATATGTGATTATAGTGACATTAGAAAATATAACGGTTTCAGTCGGGCGTGTATCAAGAATAATTGTGTGAAATGAATAAAGTGTGACGGCAATAAAAGTGTAAAAACAAATTCTTTTATCAGTGTTATCTTTCAGTAATAAATCCTTTCCGTTTACACACCCTGTTTAAGAGATATGCTCGACTGAGAAATAATAGCTAGCCGGAGGACAAAGAACCCAAAATTCGAACTAGTAATACAATAACAGGCGCCCAGCAAAAAGATAACACGAGTAACCGCGACACAATAAAACAACCAAGATATTTAAATCTATCTAGACATTTAATTATTATGCAATTTATTCCTAATCTTCTTACTTCCCACCAACGCCACATACTCTGTCTTATTTTGGTTTACTTTCAACCCGCCTATTTCAAATGGACTTACAAGTTTAGGGACATACATACGACATCCTTCCCTTGTCCTGTTATGACCCGGTCATCAGAAAATGGCAGACTCTGCATGAAATGATTGCTTATTTCAGTCCCATTCTTCAGCATGCCTTATTCCAATTTTCTAACGTGTCTTTTAAAAATATCTGAGCAATGTTGGGGACATGTCATATCCTAGTCTCTTAATCCTTTCGTTGCAGAAAACTCAGATGATCTCTGCTTTCTTGTGCTTACTTTCTCTACCTCGTACATAGTATGTAGAGAAGGTGATACATTCCATACCGATATTTCACCGGAAATACATGTTTTGAGGCTCTCTTAATCTAAATAAAGCATTTTTATAAAGATGCCGCAAGTGCGTGTGCTTGAACAGCATAACTAAAACACGAAAAATCAAATAAACACCAAACTTGGTATTTAGGTTCAGTACTTTTCAAAGATGCGAAACAAACACTCCAAACTACCCTTTACATGGAACATTCCTTGTAATTTTTATGTTCTAAATAATGGATTTTAACGATTTTGATTAAAATATATATTAAAGATATTAGCATTATAGATAGAGTCTGTAACTTAAATTTTCTGTAGATAGCCTGTGAATTCCTTTTCATTGGGAAGGAAATTTTAATAATCTTGCATAACTGATAAAGGTTAAGCGATAGACGAAAACGTAACTCACAAAAAAGGTAGATCTCTATAAAACACACAATTTATTTGAAATAAATTTTTTGTGGCATAAGCTACTTTTGAAGCATCCGTTATTAATGGTTTGAATTGTTCAATACTTAACCATTCATTTTAAGTTCTCTATATTTTAGTTTTTCTCACGATATAACGCCCAGTTCTTCAACAGTTGACTATGGTTCTTCCCTTTGTATCTACCTATTATGTAGCTAATCCTGTAAAGGTTTGTCTGTATTAACATGAAGTAGATAGAAAAACATGCTTTAGCAAGAAGTTTTATACTCACTAATAAACGATACAGATAGAGAAATTCATGCGAATGTAACAGATGCTTTAAAGTCATTTCTAACCTTATTAAGTTATTAAAGTCTTTTGGCATAAAAGCAGATCGTGCTACGCCTTCAGAAGTTATAAGGTTCCGTTTGAAAATTCTCTCAGACTTTACCATGTGGCAGTTCACGTTATTACAGCGTATATTTCTTGTCAGGATTGCGGTCTGAGTGAGAACATAGCTGGCAGACGGCCCTGGCTGCATAGAAAGGTTGCGTTTAAATGCTAATAATGCCACAGCGGCGCCAAAGGATATCCTTAGCGTCTTCCCAATCTCTTGCGAAAACTGTTACACAAATGTCAGTCGGGAAAACAACGAAATAGTATAAGGAAGAAATGCAGAAAGTAATCAAATATATGTAAATTACAGTTTATATTTTTGTATAGAAGTTTCTCGAGCAAAACTCTTGCCAGATCCTACTTGAGGGAACACTAAAAGGCGTAAATTGGTAAAAAATGAAAATTATTTTGTGCAGTATTAAATTTGGAATTACTCTTTAATTTTATAGGTATTTTATCATAGCAGGCACAGTATTTTTATTTTAAATATGTTTCCAACAATGTTACTGCATCTAGCATTTGGTTCCAGGTAGAATTATGCTATCAAGATATGTGTGGAGGAGATAAGGACAGCCAATACAGCAATTATAGTATTTGGATATACACAGAGAGCCAGGTGGCACGGCGGGCACTATCAGCAATCTTCACGAGATCAAAGCTTGATAAGCAGTGTCTATAACCCCTACAGAAGGCAAGAAGAATGCAATAGACTTATTCTAGCAGGGTCCCTGGCCACACTGGGGTGATTGGAAATGAAAATGCTGGCTAAAATGGAAGCGCATACCCTATTTATAGGACCAGAATCTGTCTTGGGTATTACCAAATTGATGGTAAGTACAAATATATTATAAATGGACTCAAATAAAGCACATGGAACGAAGACATGGAAAGCTAGTGATGCAACAGTCATGACTTAAAACAAAGCATGCAATCCTTAAATTAAGTACGAAACAGACAAGGCTCATGTTGGATTTGATGACCGGTCATGGGAATTTAAAAAAAACACCTGCAGACAATGGAGCTCTCCGAAGACCCAATATGCAGGAATGTATGGTGAGAGTAGGAAACGGCCTCGCACTTAATATTCCAGTGTGAAGCACTCGTAGCCGGAACAATGGGGCATCAATGTAATATATGCATTAATGTGAATAATATTATACAGCGTTGCAGTGTTGCAAGTCAGGTGCATGAAGCCAAGCGGTACCAGGCGGAGATATCTTTAGGGTGGCACGAAGCACAAGGTATAGGCTGAACAGCGGAGACGCTTGAGTGAAAGAGACAAGTAGAGGTTGAAAAGAGAGAGCGAGAGGTTGGAACAAAAATGGAAAGTCCAAATTCGTCATGAGGAAAGATATCCTCATACGACGCTAGTTTATCAGCCAATCATAGGTTTGCTTTAAAATAGCTGTGGGAAGAATAGTGTTCTTTACGGTGTATAAATAAAGCAAAGCTCCGACATTATCAGGACTTTCTACAATTTCGTCAGAGGGTGAACTTCATGCCACACAGATGGCTGAGCTGTGAAGAAGTTGTTAGCAATTTAAGAAAGCTATATAGAGTAGGAGAATAGCTAGACAGATAGGCCCCATAACTCAGTAAACTAATTATGGTATAGAATTCACGGCTAGCTGCGAACAAGTGTAAATAAGTTACAGTTAAAGTGAACTTAAACTTTTTTATTCCGTCTCCTATTACCACTTCCTAGATAAAAGTTAACAGTATAAGCCAACACGGAAGTGTTGTAGGGCGTTCTGTTACAGCAAGTCAGCACCCACACCAGGAAGAAAGACGACGAGCAGCCGAAGGAGACGCATACTGGAAGTGAATATATAGAACTGAGGTTGTATCTACCAGAAATCTAATCTATAGACTTCTGTGTCTTATTAAGAGTTTAATGAGGCCATGATTAGAAGAAACAGCGAGGAAACCACACAATGAACTTAAGGTTTCGGTGCGAGCAGGTAGAGGTACGCTTCTCCTGTCCATCTCAATATTAAATATATAATCTGATCTAATCTGTTATTTTGTACTGTGAATTCTAAACCGCTTTACAAAAAAAAAAAATCAGAGCTCCTATGTGCTTTGGAGTAGAAAAGTAAACTTTAGTCTATTTTACAGGGGGCTTTGCTCTACAAATTGGTGCTATTGTTAAATATGTCAGCTCATGTGTACTCAACCAGGTTGCTTCTTTCTTTTCAAATATGTGAGAGATTGTTTTTCTATTTTGCTTTGAGCAGTTTTTTTCGTGAATGACATTTTCTGGTATAAATGACCCGTTTTCTCAGATACTATTGAAGATAGCTTAATTAAATTTACGATGACACAAACAAACTGTATGTGCTGTTGCTGATCTACTTTAGTGTTAATAATAAAGTTGATTATTGTTAAAAAGAAAATGCTGATAAATTTTAATCTAAGGATGGTGTAATTAGGACTAAAATTTTATCTTTCTTAATAAACAAACTTATTATATAAAGGTAGTTCCGGGAATGTATAAAGCATACATTTATCTCCTGTAAAATTGTAATATGATATGCTAAATCGTTTGAGATAATAAGCTATAAATTTAGCAGACTTAACATTGGGAATAGGACATTTAATCACCCCTTAATGACGTTTCATATCGGTTTGCGGATACACTCTTATTAAGGATTACTGTTGTAGTTGGCTATGAAAACTAGTTTTTGCTTCCTACCTGAATAACTGATTAAATATTGCGCATCACGAACTTAGTGCACTGCGTGTGTTGAAAGCAGATTGCTGTTTAGTTGTCATTTATATTATTGGCTAGTTTTGAAGTTTGTTTTATGTATATACAAGGGGTGATCAGAAACTAAGGTTACAAAGCCTGCATGAAACCTGTACATTTTATTTCATACAACCATGCAGCCAACTGATAGTACATAATTAGGTTATTTTTCGACACAGTCTCCGTATTGGTTTAGGCACTTGTTACTTCGCGGGATGCGTTTGAATATTCCCTCCTGTAAAAGCCCTATCCTTGCAAGTTCAGCCAGGTCGATAATGTCCCAGCAAAACTGCTTCAATGACATGGTGGTCTTCCGGGCTGTATGAGGTCGCGCGTTGTCGTGAAGGAGGATGACGCCCTCGGTGAGAAGTCCTAGCCGTTTCCTCCTGATTGCTTGGTGCAATCGTGTCAAGGTCTCGCAGTATAGCTCAGCGGTTACTGCGTGCCCTCTTACCAAAAACTCCACGAGTGTGACACCCGCGCTGTCCCAAAACACTGTGGCCATCACCTTCCCGGCAGATGGCATCACCTTAAATTTCTTTGTCTTTGGAGAGGAGGAGTGTTTCCATTCCACTGACGAACGCTTACTGCTGGGGATCCATGGTGGATCCATGTTGGTCACCTGTAATAATGTGATGAAGAAAACTGTGCCCTTCCGTGGAGAACCGTTGCAAAAGTTGCAGACTTCCCGCATGCGCTTCTCCTTTTGTTGGTTGGACGGAATTTCGTGGAACCCATCGGGAAGAAACTTTCCGTACTGCAGAATATCGCGAACAATGTGACGAACGCTTCCCAGTTCTACCGTCATATGCCGTAGCGCAATCCTCCTGTTGATGCCTGCTGGGTCGGCCACTGCATTTGCATAACTGGTAAATTGTAAGAGATAGGAAAATGTAGATCTCGTTAAAAGCACAATTTATGCCCTATACTTTTTTTTGTCCGGTAAATCATTTCCGAGATATTCTTGTTATTTGCTTGAATTTTCCAATGCTTATACTTTCTCTTAAGTGGAAATTCGTTAATCATTTTTTTTTGCCCTGGACATTCAAATAGAGAATGCAATGCTCCAAATATCAACTAACTCTTAAAAGATGTGGCTGTCACTTAAAGCCCACCATATTTCCCTTTCACCTACAAGAAAATTAGCAATATATCTCGATTAATATGAAGTATATGGAGAATAAGCGATTGTAAAAATAGTTTGGATAAGAGAAAGTCATGGGAGTGCAACACATAAGATTTTTTACCTTGCACCATTGAAGAAATCTGTTGTGCAATGTTATTTCGTTTCCTTGACTTCTTTGTTAACAATTCCAACATTATGCTCTCCGCTGCTTACAAAATTTCCTCTGGTTCTGCTGAATCACTTTCCGAGTCATTCAAATCATTCTCTATTATATTAATCGATAAAATACTTCCGCATAGTAGAGAAAGTAAAAAAGAATTCCTTGCAGTAAATAAAAGTTTATTCTTTTGCATCAATCAACAGTAAACATGTTGCAGTTCATGCATTAAAATGTTTAGCAAATAGCTGTTTAAATAATGGGTCATCAATTTGTTAAATTTAACATTAACGAGATAGGGCAGTTATACGTCTTTTAAATGTGTGTTGCTCTTCTGCACCACACAAAGTTTTACATTATACGTAAAATAAGTTAATTAGCTACCTCAGGTTTCCATATCTGCCAATGGAACCTCCGGATTACAGCCACTCATAAAAACATCCCCCTTTTACCAGAACATGCGTGCTCCTGCGGCTAAGCTTCTTGTAAACAATTTATTTTTTGCCGTGCTTTCTTCCCAGTAATTATTAAATTTACGCAACTGCAAAGGAATCCGCAGAATACCTAAAAAGCAATAGACAAGTGCAGATATGAAAGCAGAATGCTCGTTTTCAAAGCATACTGGCAAAGGTTCGTGTTGTCGAATAGAATAGCGCTCTGGAACCAGTGAGATAGGCTCTAAAATCGATGGCTCTTAACTTCTATCATCAAAAGCCTTTATTTATTTAATTGTTATGTTTTACTACCTGAGCCAAGGACGTTATCACCGAGTATTAAATACGATCACATAATTATTATATCTGGCACAGTAGCAAAGTTTCGTTCATTTAATGTTTTTTTCAACGATAGTCCATTTTCCATTCATGCTGTCATGGTGGAACTTCCATTTTCTACATTCATTGCTGATAACCTAACCTACCTGCATGCATGTTTTGCCTATTTTACTGCATGTATGTGCATGGCCTACTTTAAATTCTCCTGATTTTTATATGTTTATTGTTTTAGACATATAGCAATGATATTTAATATTTTTGAATCTTACCAGGGTGTTTAGTTTCTTTTTATTTGTTAAACATCTGAATCAACTTCCCCTTCATTCACAGTAATTCAGCTGCAAGTTATTGCCTTTATTATTTTCTCTACTACGTATAGTAAGTAGGGGAAGTATTGTATTCCACCCAAAAATTCGATACCGAGATTTCACCGCAAATATATATTTCGAAACCCCCTGAATACAAAAAAAAGCATTTTTGGAAACATGTCCGTGTGTTCAGTATCTTCCAAAGATGCGACACGAAAGTTTTCAAGAAAATCCCCCCACCCCAGATTACCCTTTACATAGAACATTTTTCGAAAATTTTAATTTTCTCAAAAATGACTAACGATTTTGCTTAAAATATCATATGTTTAAGGTATTTTCATGACAAATGAAATGTATATCTCGAATTTTCTGGGAATGTCTCCAAAAATATTCTTCATTGTGAACGACTTTTGCATAACTGGTAAACCATAAGAGATAGACAAAATTTTACTACACAAAAAATGTAGACCGGTTAAAATACACAATTTACGTCATATACATTTTTTGTTGAGTGATCCATTTTCGAGATATTGCTTGTTATTCCCTTATATTTTCCAATACTTATACTTTTTCTCAAATGGGAATTCGTTATTCTTTTTTATGTCCTGGACATGCAAAGAAAATGGAATACTCCACATAGCAACCACCTCTTAAAATATTTGACTATCGCTTAAAGCCTATCAATTCCCCTTGCATCTACAAGAAAATTAGCAATAAGATTAACATCTCGATATCTCGATTAACATGAAGCATATGGAGAAAAAGCATTTGTAAAAATAGTTTGTACAAGAGTAGAGAAAGTCATGTGAGTGTAACACATCAGATTTTTTATCAACAACCAGGAGTGGATAATAGTCAACGCCAGTTCGCCAGCAATATTTTTATGTTGGTGGCCTTGCAACTGGAACCATCCTGTTCAACATCTATTAGTAATTATTATTAATTTTATTTTCGCACAAGTTTTCTATTACTCACTATCGTAGAAAAATAGTATGCAATACGCATGCTCTAAGTGCACCATTGAATAATCCCGGTAATATGAAATATTCAACTGAGAAATGATTTTTTCCAACCGGTCTTAAAAACCTTAAAGAGGTAACCTAATTTTTGTAACCTAATATATTATGTTTCGGAGAAGCATCAAATACCAAGCCCAAAATAGTAAAGAGAGGGAGGGAAAATTAAACGTTCGTATAATATCTGAACATTTATTGGCTCTTCATAGCGTTTAAAGAGCACTTTTTAAGAGCATTCCTTTCTTACTACATACTAAACCAGAGGCTGTGGACTCTAATGATTTATGAAATTAAATGATAATTGGGAAAGAAACTTTCGTAAAATAACGTTCCAGGCACAGGTTTACGGCAGCTGTCCAGCATTTGCCGGCTATGAGGATTGAGGTACCTCTGAAACACTCACTGTCAGGGAGGGCGGTTCTGACGAGTTGAGGCCACAGACCTCCCTTTCGTAGTCCGTGGCAACTCGAATCGGCGTAACAATTCAAAAATAGCGACGGTACCACTTAGCTACATAGGCCTTTATAATTTCCGCAGTTCCAAATTTAACTATAGCCTTAGTCTACAAGAAATTATATATCCCGAAACTTTACTTGCAATAAATGCACCTTTAGCACAATTTTAAGCCTCTGATAGAAGCTTCAAAGTTGTTAATCAAATGCAAAGGGATATTTATGTACGCTATATTCCATTAAATTGAATTAAAATGTGTGTAATGTGTCTGTACAATACTCATTTTGATAGATGTATCCTAATGCTTCTGTAGATGATAGGTCCTTCATTTTCTTTTTGACTGATTTTGGCAGAAACAGAATACACTAAATGAACGTTATTAAAATCGATAGTAAACTTTTGGTAAAGGGTTTAGATTTGCTGAAAAGACTTCAATCTAAGGCAGACTACAATCTCTTAAATCACTTTTTCACAGAATGTGAGACCTTGTGTGTTGGACTACGAAAATCATCTATAAATTGGGCTATGAAGGCGGCCTTAACGCTTAACAGGTATTTAAATTAAACAAATAAAAACTGTTTCACCTGATAGGAATAATAGGTTAAGACCGATATAAATTTGGCAGTGTGTACTGTTTTTGTTCTTCATCCCGCCCCTTTTATGCCCATATACATGTA
The DNA here is from genome assembly GCA_030765065.1 of Deroplatys truncata. Taxonomy (NCBI): domain Eukaryota; kingdom Metazoa; phylum Arthropoda; class Insecta; order Mantodea; family Mantidae; genus Deroplatys; species Deroplatys truncata. The sequence continues at coordinate 241,462,142 of CM060981.1, forward strand.
AACTTGCCTATGTACATGCACACAAATATAAACATATACATGAACACACCTCCAGGCGGAAATCGAATACGTTACTGAACACCAGGCTAAAGGCCTTAGAGAGCGCTGTAGCGGGAACCAGCTGTCATTCACTGAACGACATTTGGCAAATTTCTGGTCTTTGTTAAATAATCTGTCTCTCTCTCTCTTTCTCTCTCTTCCCAGCGTCTCATGTACATATATGATTGAAATAATTTTACGTTGTCCATTCTCATTTAGGTTTCCTTTTATTTTTTTACTTTATTTACCAACATATTTGCTATTGTTAAATTCAGACTTTTAGTTAACAACTCAGAAGTACCCTCACAGTACCGGGCGAGTGTTTTTCATGGTTTCCTTGGGTCGACAGGCGAATGCTGGAGTGGTTCCTGTACCCACCATCTCCTACATAGTCACCTAATTCAGGGTTATAGGACCAGGCGGTGGATGCACACTTTGTAGAGGTTTCTTCCCTGACGTCGTTGCGGGACTGCTCAGTTAGGTCTCACCTCCGAATGAGCTCCGCCCTAGGGGGCCGCTGGGGTTTAGGGGGCTTGTGGGTGGGCCCGGACAGCGTCGGATGCGTTCGATCTGGAAATGGTAGGGACTCCGTCCATGCTTGCGAACGTCGTCAACCGGACCTGGTCGCCCTTCGGGTCTCTCCCTTCATCCCTCCCTCCCAGAGATACAGTAGAAGTAAAACGGGCCGTTGCGGCCTACTTGCAGTGCTCTACCCCGGTTACGGGGACCTTTCCGTTCGTCGGTAGCTTTACCTTTACCTGCCTGCACGTGGCATTGCCCTTTACGAAGTGTATAATTCACACATCTTCTGCGGCATAGGCAATGGGGAGCACAAAATACTCCAGATCACACCGCAATTCTTTAAGTTCACTTTGGGTGAAATGTGGACCATTCTTATAGCCCAGATGCAAGATTCCACACTTCCGTGACGACATCTTTCTTTGAAACTATGTGCCCTTTGACATAGTGATATTATGAGATCGCTACAAATAACTTCTACAACACATGTTTGTGAAGATCTTTAGGTCTGAAAAAGTTATTTCATTCCAGAAGGAGTCATCTATCACTGAAGAACAAAAGAATTCAACACCGTTATTTAGCTTGACGGAACCTCTTCTTGTAGTTAACCATAAGTTGATTGAAACGGTCTAAGGGCTCATTCACAATGAAACTCAGACATAAGCATAACGCAAGCATAGAGATTTGTTGCATATTATCTTAAAGCAAGCGTTGACACTGTCTGGCAATGCACAAATATCGCTATTTAATTTATAACGTAAACATCGAAGTTTGTAAGCTCCCAGCTTTCAAGTTTATGTCTACATAAAGCTGAACAAACTATCCAATCAAAGAACGATTCTACATATACAGTGCCTTCGTTTTATGGCAAGATCACAACCGCCTTATATGCGTATCGGTCGAGACGGCAGTGACTTCGGTATTATGCCACTACGCCGAAGCATGTCAGGGATACCCTTATCATCAGCGAGCTGTCTCAGTCGTTGCTTTGTCTTCGTGTTGTGAAGTTTTCGACAATACGTGTGTTGTGTGTGATATACTTAGGAATGTTATTCTCTTATTAGTCAATGCAAATGCCCTCAACGTATTCACACTTGAACAGCATATTTTTATGTACGGTATAGACCTGAAAACTGAGTCAGGTAAACAGGTGTGCAGACAATTTTAGCAGCAATTTCCTGGTTATCCAGTTCCGGGTAGAGTCACTGTGAGATATTTGGCCAATAAATTTAGAACAACAAGATCACTAAGCGCTATAAAATAAAGATTATAGGAACAATTCCCACACCATAGGCAAACTTAAGAGCAATATAAATGTAGAAATTAGGAGCATTACGCAAAAAGAACTTACGCGTGTGAATGGTAATCTCATCCGAAGATGTCAATAATGTCTACAACAACACTTATAACAAGATTAGTACTCATTACATACATATGTTACTAGTACCCGTGAGTAAGTAACGCGGAAGTTACGGAACGGAAAACCCCGCAGTATAGTAGACTGTGTGGGGAGCACACATTTGCGCGATCCGCGGCCTTGGAATAAAATGAAGGAACTGTACCTCTCTCTATAAGTGAAAGATTTTAACATTCTAAAATCACAAATTTTGAATTTTGATTTGTACATTTAGCATTCTGTAGCGTTTATGTTTTTACAATTTGCATTTTACTCATTCTAAACAACAAAAACGTAACTTTAAAAATGCTTAATGTCCGCTTTTACTTCTTACGGTCCTACAAGTGGTGGACACTGGTATTACATGAAATGAAATAACTGGGAAAGGAAGTTTGGGAAGGAACCAGGCCTTTTTAGTGTACCTCCTCGGTATTTGCCAGTTATGAGTCCTGGGGAAAACCTGGAGAAAGTTCATGAGGAAGGACAGTCCTGGCGGATTTGAACCGCAAACCTTCCGTACATAGTTCCGCGCCTTAATGACTTTGGTTTCATATTTTTGAATGGTTAATAGCCGATAAAAATGTGCTATAAAGTAAATTTTGGATTTATATTATCCATTCAACAAGCTATGTGTAAATGTGTAAAAAGAGCCCTCCAGCTGTATAATTAAATTACTATGACTGAGATCTTAGTAAAAACTTTAGCGTGATACTGTATTTCAAAATACCTACATTTGTCATTAGAATCGAAACTGTGCAATCTAATGTTTTCCCTACGCACAAAAAGTCAGTTCATAAATGGCCTATTTAACACATTTTAGATGCCCTGGAATAAGCAATGTTTAATACGGTCTTATGACCCATGCGACTGTGTTATGCAATTAATGTAATACTAAGTACTTAATAAATACTACTACGACTACGACGACGACTACTACCACTACCACTACTACGTAGAGTAAGTAGGGGGAAATACTGCATTCCACTCAAAAATTCGATACCGAGATTTTGCCAGAAATACATGTTTTGAGGCGCCCTGAAATAAAAGATTTTTGGAAACATGTCCATGTGCGTGTCTGTGTGTCTGTTGTGAACAGCATAGCTCAAAAACGAAAATTCCGATAAATACCAAGGTTGGTATTTGAGTTTATTATCTTCCAGGGATGCCACACGAATACTTTAAAAAAATCCTGTACCCCCGACTATCCTTTACATTGAACATTTTTCGAAACATTTTTATTTTCTAAAAAATAGCCCTAACGATTTTGATTAAAATAACATATATGAAAGATATTTACATGAGAAATAAAATGTATATCTTAAAATTTCTGGGAATAGTCTAGGAAGTCCTCTTCATTCGGAAGGAATTTTGCATAATTTTGTATAACTGGTAAACGTTAAGCGATAGAAAAAATCTAGATCTCTTTAAAACACACAATTTTCTTAAAGTAAGCTTTTTTTGGCATAAGCCGTTTCTGAGATATCCGTTATTAAATGTTCGAATTGTTTAATGCTTGTCATAGTGCCGTTGATTTTCAGTTGTTTCTCGCGATTGCATGGAAACAGTATGGAATTTTAAGCCCAGCATATAACGTCCACTACTTAAATGTTTGGCTACAGCTGTTCTGTTTTTATTTAGAATGAAATGTATAATGCAGATATTTCTACAAAGCTTTATTTGGAATAAATGTAGTATAAAAATAAGCTTTAGTAAGAATAGTTTGTATATCCACTAATAAAGATAGAAGGTAGAGAAAGATATGTGAATGTGCCGCATGAGATATTTTTTAACAGAAATTCAACTTCTCGCTTTTTCATTTACATACCTTTTCCGCATTCCATATGGGCGATCAAGGGGGTCATAAATATTCCAAGGGAGTAATAAATTCTTTGATTGATGCTTCCAGAAGAAAAGAAAGATAAAACACTTTTATGTTTTAAAAACGGCTATTTCATATGTATATCGTACTTTATAACAGCTTTCTTATTTTGATTCAATTCCACATTTTGTTGCATTTTAAAGCATATATAAATTGATTTACAGGTCGTGAAAAATAAAAACACAATGTACATGACTTTATGAGCATTTCGCACCATATCGCATTTACGAAAAATCACTCTCATTAAGCGATCATTCACATAAAATTTTCCATCCCTAGGTGTTGACGCGTAAACTGCCTTTCTGTATAAGACCCAGGAATCATTGGGATATATATATATATATATATATATATATATATATATATATAAAACTCTAGAAAAACAAACTATGAAGACAGGTAATGTGTTTTTGTGAGGTAAACGTCCTTTAGTCGTGTAGCAAATTCTTGTTCATGTTGATACATGTACACCAGTTTCAAACTAAAAGTGGCCGGGCTCTTGAAAAGTTAAATTTCTTCAAAGTCCCTTTGAGTCAGCGCGCGGTTCACAACCACAACTTCTGTGCACCGCGTCGGCTAACTTTATAATGCAAGCCACAAAGCACTGATTTAGGTTACCTCCACACCATGCTTATCGTAGAGCAGTGGTTAAACTATTTAACTTCTACGCAAGTAGCTCGAGTTATCTTTTATTTGTTACAACTCATTTTAGTATAATATAGTTAAATATATTACTTGAGTTACTTCATTTTACTTAAAATATAATTATATAATAATTGTGAAATTTGTGGTTATAAAATTAAATTCACTAAGTATGAATCCTTCTCCCGATAAATTAATGTTATGGTTGCCGTCTACCGATATGGCGAACCAAAAATAATCGCCACATACATAAAAAATGAAGAAAACCTGTTATGTTTACTCATGTATGTAAAATTAAAGCGGAAAAAGGTTAAGTAACTCCACGAATTTATACTTACAACCTCCGGAGCAGTAAGCTAACTCTCTAGCTCTGAGCTAATAGTGCTGCAGTAAGCGTGGCATTGTAACGAGCGCTAGTCATACTCCACTTCAGAACTATAAATCAATAAAGTCGACTTTGGTTAGAAATATGCAGTGCGGAAACACTCTGAAGCATCTCCCTGTTTGAAATATTCGTATGTGAATTATTTTCTCGGAAGACTTTTGTTATTATGGTTGTGTTCCCCATTATAACTACTACATAAATATACGCTGTCTTGTGCACAAAGCCTGCTGACCCGAACGCCCATAGAAGTAACCGATACAAGCTCCGTCTCTCTGACGCCAGACAGTTTTACGTGTGCATAATCTCTTTTGTCGTGTGTACTGTTGGTGGTCCATTCGGAGGCCGTTCAATTAGCTCAGCTGTTTCACGCTATCTTGCAATTGTCTGTCGTTTATGTTTCATGTTTCGGTTTGTCGTTCTGAATGACAACATATCGCGTTAAGTTTATACTAACTTTTATGTCTAATATAAATGCCTAATTTTCATTGTGAATGGCCCCTATCACCTGGGAATGCACGACTCGGTTCAAGTCGGTTCAGTTTTGTGACGTCATACACCCCGTGAACCGAGTAGATGACCGAGATTTTATTGGCGGCAGGTTTGTTTCTAATTTTAGAGGAAGTGAAACAAAGACGGGATAAATTAAAATATAAAGTAGATTTTACTTTGCAAAATTGAATTATTTTCCCAACAAACACACTGTACATAAACAAAGGTACTTCTGCCAAGAATGTGAACTATTCTCACAGCTGTACTAACTGACTACCATGGGGCAGTTCAAAGCACGATGTAACATTTCCTTCCACATTCACTCACCGAAAACTCCTGCAGACTTCCTTTTTATGTTTTCCACTGTAGACACCATTTACAAGGAGTACTTACCTGAAACAAGAGAAATCTAATTATTTTAAAGTACCAAGAATTAAATATACATTAGTATAAAAGAGTACCCTGAAAGATTTAGCCAATAGCATACAGCAGACTATGGCATATAAAATGAATGAAGGAAAGAAAGAAGCTATTATTTAACATTCCAATTTATATGTGCATGTGATACAGAACAAACAAGAAATGTTCCATCTCGTTTCATTTACGATAATGTACGAATCGAATCACAGTTACAATTATTACTCAAATTTGTTCAATGTTTTATTTTAGAGCGCTTTATCAACAAAATACGTCCAACTCCAGGTTAAATATATTTAATTGGCAAGAAAAAGAACATAAATTTTATAACTAATTAAATTGTTCGATACGATACTGAAATATTACTTTTATTAAAACTGCAATATAAATACATTGATTTAGGGATAGAAATCAGAATAGTAATATATATATTATTTAAGCTACCATAGTTACCATATAAAAACTATCCCGTGTTTAATTTAATTTACTTTCTTTATTTGCACAATCAATTTAATTCCAAATAACTAGATAACAAAACGATCAGAAAAATTCAAGGACTACTTTTATTTATTATTTCTAAGCCTCTATTAAAAATTGAATCGAATACAATTACAACTGCACTTAAGGAAAATTTTAAAGGCAATGGGCGCAAGAAGAATTAAAAGCAAGGAAAGTGCGTTGAAAGTGTAGCTATCTTATATGATCAAGGTACTCTAACCTACGATAAGACCAATAATAATAATAATAATAATAATAATAATAATAATAATAATAATAATTTGAAAACCTTCTCTCTTAAAAAGTGCAACAAATTAGATAGTTTTGGTCAACCATGCTCATACATTTCATTAAGCATATTGTGATCGCGCGCGTGAATCTAGCTGCGGGCCGCCAGTAAGCCTATCCCGGCTAGGTACCTAGTTGGGGCCCTCGACCGGTCTTTAGAACGATAGATGTGCAACGAACCCATTATGCGTCATTTCCCCGCTGTTTTCACTGCTCCATAAGTTTTCCTTCGGCCGTTTTCCAGTAGCTTCCTCTTCTAGAACATCCGCTTTTGTATGCGGGGCCTACATAAGGGAGTTATGCTCGGGAGTTAAGAAGTGCAGACAAGAAGTCGAAGAGTTTGAAAGTCTAAAGTGGACAGTGCTGAGTGCAGTTCATTTGACAGCAACAGTTCTGTTCTGAGGTATGTCAAAAGTGTCTCAAGTGTAAACTATGGGCAAACGCTCAGCATCTAAGTGACAAAGTGTGTTTAGTAGAAATTGGTGTTCTCGTTTGTTACAATATTATTAAATTAGGATTACTTAGCTACTCTCTCAAGTAGCTGATATTAAGTTTTATTACCTAATTTTCTATTGGCATATAAAATATTCAAACTGTGCATTCTAATCACATTGTTTATATCGATAGGATAGGGTGGGATAGGACTAGGCACGAGGAGGACTTAACACCTCGATCTACGCAGATCTTTTGTGCCTATGTCCCTGTCGGGGCGCTCCGGGAGGGAGAGATGGGAGCTGAGAGGAGACAGAGGGGGCAAGACCATCGGTATGATAGGCAGAGGGCAGGGTCCCTACCATTTATAGATTTGAACTTCCCGGGTGCTGGCTGGTGCAGCCGGCACCCTTACCCCTTAGGCTTACACATCCCCGGAGGGCGGAAACCGGAGACCGCTCGCAGTCCGGAGGACGAAGGTTTGCTTAGAGCATCCTTTTCCCCTGCCATGCGCACGCCGAGACCTCCCGTCGGCATACACTGAAAGAAACAAAGCTGATGAAAGGTGAAGTGAAATGAGAATGGAGATAAAAAAGAGGCACAAGAAATTCGGGGTATGTAATGATTCTTCCCAGCATTCGCTGGCGACCCGGGGAAGGCCCCGAAAAAACCCCAAGGGAATCGAACCGTTACCGCCTGAGTCATCCCGCTCGATTATTTACATCGAAGTGCCACGCTAAATCAGTTCAACTTAGTACAAAAAGGCATGTGTTCCTACAGTAAACCATTATTGCAGCTAGCAGGCAATGAATCAGTTACCAGTCTGATATAGGAATATCAGGAATATCAACCAAATGCTGCTCCAATCGCCGTAATTTTGTCATTTTCCTATTTCACTTTCGTTATCACATTTTCGTGCTCTTGTTTTAATGCAAATTCATCACAGCAGCGCAAGAACTATCTTTATATTATTTGGGATGTAACATTACAAATGACCAGCCAATTGCTAAAGAAAAAGAAAATTCTCCAGGTTGTTACAGTTCCTGGAATGAAGAAGCGAACTTTTTAAATTTTATCGTAAACTGGTTATTCCATTATTAACATACAGAGGCGAAAATTTAATTTTACCAAACTACATACCAGAAGTATACAAGTGGACGAGATGAGCTACTTGCTGGTTACAAGCTGAAAGACAAGAAGAGAAATAGTGAAATTAGTGAAGAGTTACAAACACAAAGTCTTCTTGAAATCTTTGGCTCTTTTAGACAGAACCGCCATCAACATCTAAAGAGAATGGATACAAACTGCACACCACTACACATGATGTTCTGCTTTTAACCAGTTAGCAGAAGAAATCTTGGTAGACCGAGAAAGAGGTGGACGGAACAGTTTTGATTTTCTGAAAATGGAACATGCCATAAAATATTTTATGATGTTAGTGATAATCATATTACGATTTCTTGTCTCAAGATAAATTCACTCGCAATTTCATTGTTGACCATTAATAGAGTATAGAGCTACCATTATACAGGACGTACAAAACAACTATAGGGGTTTTAAACCTATATACTTACTATTTCTGGGGTATACAACACAAACAACACAACTATGAATAACAACTTAAACTGAAGAAAAACTGTGAAAATTAACATAACACAAAATAAAGTGCTCAATTCGGACCCTTTGTAACAAGGCACACATTCAGCCGGCAGTCCATTTCTTGCCACAATGACGTTGGCACGTCTGTTGTAACTGATCTTACTGCTGCAATAACCCTCCGTCTCAACTCAGAAAGGTCTTCAGATAGTGGCAACACGTTTTCCTAACACTCTCTCACACTATCAATGTTAGAATTGCTAGTTCTCGACTCACCCCCCGGACGGATTGTTTAGGACTGTGCGCAAAAGTCCTGACTCTCTCTATCTCATTTGACTCACAATGTCGTCCAGTGCTCTTTCCTTTACAGACGCACGCCGTCGTTTGGATCTGATATTCCAGAAGGAGCGTTAAGATAAATCATCACTTATACGCCCGCTGAATTACAACTTCTGAATTACGTTTCGCCAATTGCAAGACACAAATGGATCTCTGCCATGTTTTATTCATTTCGTTACCATTGCTACAAAACAAAAACAAATCTGAAGATGTAGAATTAAATTTCCATTATTACGCTTAAATTTAAGATATTCAAAATTATATTGTATACCACAGAGAAAAAATATAATTTTAAAACTTCTATAACCATTTGTTTACAGTCTATTTTACTAGTAATAATAATGATAATAATAATAATATTAACATAAAGAATTCTTTCACTATGATTTGATGAGACACTAGGGATAGCAAGTTTTCACTGAAGCTGAAAGTGGGATGGCTCAGGCGGTAATGTCTGTGGCCCTCATTCGGGAGGCTGTGGGTTCGATTCGAGAAGTGATGCAGTAATTTGTATCACAAATTACTTAAATGTAAATAACGATTGTAATATGAATATGCATTTTTATGTGACATTGATTTGAGATGTTTATTGATTGTAATTATTGTTGGGAAGTAAGTTTATACTGCCTTACTGAAACTGACAATAATAGCGCGCAATAATGCAGCGAGGGGGTGAGCTGTTTATCATTATTGGAAACGAGGAAGTTACGTAATGTTGGCGCGTTTAGAATCTCTAGAGCATATGTATTCATAATTTTCATTGGATATAAAAATAGACGCTAATGTTGGCGCGTTTTATTAGCCAATTGCAGCTCAGTTATAATCTTTAGGCATATCGGGGTGTATGAGTATAAATAGGAGCTAGGTTAGAGGTAAAGTCCGTCAGTTCGGTCAGTTCATCAAAATTCTTTGTATACTAAACGTCGCATTCCCGTCAGTTCGTCGAAAGTATTTGCACGGCACACTTCGGATATCAATTTGCAGGTTACGCGTAACAGAGTTATGAAATCTCAAGTGTTATAAAGTTAATTATACAAAAAGTTGAAGTACGCGAATTAAGAATTATCAGTAATGAAGTTATTATAACAGTTTCAGTTTGGCGAGTGTCAAGATTAATATGTAAATGTGATTGTGAAAGTGTTCGACAATAAAAGTATAAAAGAAATTCTTTCATCAGTGTTATCTTTGGATAAAAGATTCCTTTCCGTTTACACAACCTGTATAAAGAGAAGTACTCGACCCAAAAGCTAGCCGGAGGACAAAGAACCAAAATTAAATAAAATAACTAGCATTTTTTTAAACAAAAAAGACTAATACTGCCGCAAATTGCTAACACCAGATGGAGCTAACAAACCTAACAAATGAATGACGTCACAAGATGGCTTCAACGCGTGAAGTAAACACATACACAAACATTATAAGAAATACACTCGCAAATTGGCTCCACAACGTGGGGCTACAATTAATGTTAAATAAATAACATTAATAATAATGTTACCACAGAAGATGGTTTGTATTGAAGGAGATTAATGATAATACATAATAAAAATAAAAATCTTAGTGGTATAAAGCCTCTAATTATAAATTTGATTTCATTTTATTTTTTCTTTGAAAGTAGTTTAATCCCTACTTTATTTTTAATTTTTGTATTATAGTTCTTATCTTGGGGAGCCGAACTTGAAGTTGGTTACAACCGCAAGTATAGTACCCGCTTTCCGGTAGCCTTCGCCCCAAATGTACCTTCCGGTGGTCTTTGCCCCTCAAAAAAAATGTTTAAAAAAATATTAACTTTGTAATTTTGTCTGTTTCTTTAAATATTATACATTTATGTTTGCCTCGGCTTCGTCAGTATTTTTACTTTCTCTACTACGCATAGTAAGTAGGGGAAGTATTGTATTCCATCAAAATTTAGATACCGAGATTTCACCGGAAATACATGTTTTGAGAGCTCCTGAATTAAAAAAAAGCATTTTTGGAAACATGTCCGTGTGTGTGTCTGTGTGTCTGTCTGTCTGTGTGTCTGTGTGTCTGTCTGTGTGTGTGTGTCTGTGAACAGCATAACTCAGAAACGAACAGTCGGATAAACACCAAACTTGGTATTTAGGTTCAGTATCTTCCAAGGATGCGACACGAAGGTTTTCAAGAAAATCCCCCCACCCCAGAGTACCCTTTACATGGAAGATTTTTCGAAAATTTTAATTTTCTCAAAAATGGCTCTAACGATTTTGATTAAAATATCATATGTTTAAGATATTTTTATGACAAATAAAATGTATATCTTGAATTTCCTGGGAATGTTCCAAAAGTATTCTTTATTGTGAACGACTTTTGGATAACTGGTAAACCATAAGAGATAGACAAAATTTTACTACACAAAAAATGTACATAGCGTTAAAATACACAATTTATGTCATATACATTTTTTAGTTGAGTGAACCATTTTCGAGATATTGCTTGTTATTTCCTTAAATTTTCCAATACTTATACTTTTTCTCAAATTCGTTGTTCAATTTTTTATGTCCTGGATATGCAAACAGATTAGAATGCGCCACATAGCAACCAGCGCTTAAAAGATTTGACTATCGCTTATAACCTACCATGTTCCCCTTGCATCTACAAGAAAATTAGCAATAAGATTGACATCTCGATTAACATGAAGCATATGGAGAATAAACGTTTGTAAAAATAGTTTGTACAAGAGTAGAGAAAGTCATGTGAGAGTAACACATCAGATTTTCTCAAATGGGAATTCGTTATTCATTTTTACTTTCTCTACTACGTATAGTAAGTAGGGGAAGTATTGCATTCCACCCAAAAATTCGATACCGAGATTTCACCGGAAATATATGTTTTGAGACCCACTGAATCCAAAAAAAGCATTTTTGGAAACATGTCCGTGTGTGTGTCTGTGTGTGTGTGTGTCTGTGTGTGTGTGTCTGTGTGTGTGTCTGTGTGTGTGTGTCTGTGTGTGTGTCTGTGTGTGTGTCTGTGAACAGCATAACTCAAAAACGAACAGTCGGATAAACACCAAACTTGGTATTTAGGTTCAGTATCTTCCAGAGATGCGACACGAAGGTTTTCAAGAAAATCCCCCCACCCCAGACTACCCTTTACATGGAACATTTTTCGAAAATTTTAATTTTTTCAAAAATGGCTCTAACGATTTTGATGAAAATATCATATGTTTAAGATAATGTCATGAGAAATGAAATGTATATCTCGAATTTTCTGGGAATGTCTCCAAAAGTATTCTTCATTGTGAACGACTTTTGCATAACTGGTAAACCGTAAGAGATAGACAGAATTTTACTACACAAAAAATGTAGATCGCGTTAAAATACACAACTCATGTCATATACATTTCTTTTGTTGAGTGAACCGTTTTCGAGATATTGCTTGTTATTTCCTTAAATTTTCCAATACTTATACTTTTTCTCAAATTCGTTATTCATTTTTTATGTCCTGGACATGCAAAGAGAATGGAATGCGCCACATAGCAACCAGCGATAAAATATTTGACTATCGCTTAAAAGCTACCATATTCCCCTTGCATCTACAAGAAAATTACAAATAAGATTGACATCTCGATATCTCGATTAATATGAAGCATATGGAGAATAGGCGTTTGTAAAAATAGATTGTACAAGAGTAGAGAAAGTCATGTGAGTGTAACACATCAGATTTTTTTGTCTTGGATATGCAAAGAGTATTAATCTGTGGGAAAGGGAATGGTGCTGCACCTACCAACCAGCTATTAAGAGATATGTATATGCTTAAAGGCTAGTGTATTTCCAAACTGCCCTTGTAAATATATATTCCCCTTACATCTACAAGAAAATTAGGAATAAGATAGACTCTGCAAATGTTTATTTCGATTAACATGAAGTAGATGGAGAATAAGCGTTTGTAAAGATAGTTTGTACAAGAGTAGAGAAAGTCATGTGAGTGTAACACATCAGATTTTTACTTTCTCTACTACGTATAGTAAGTAGGGGAAGTATTGTATTCCACCCAAAAATTCGATACCGAGATTTCACCGGAAATACATGTTTTGAGACCCCCTGAATCCAAAGAAAGCATTTTTGGAAACATGTCCGTGTGTGTGTCTGCCTGTGTGTCTTTCTGCCTGTGTGTCTGTCTGTGCACAGCATAACTCAGAAACGAACAGTCGGATAAACACCAAACTTGGTATTTAGGTTCAGTATCTTTCAGAGATGCGACACGAAGGTTTTCAAGAAATTTCCCCACCCCAGATTACCCTTACATGGAAGATTTTTCGAAAATTTCAATTTTCTCAAAAATGGCACTAACGATTTTGATTAAAATATCATATGTTTAAGATATTTTTATGACAAATAAAATGTATATCTTGAATTTCCAGGGAATGTCTCCAAAAGTATTCTTCATTGTGAACGACTTTTGCATAACTGGTAAACCATAAGAGATAAGACAAAATTTTACTACACAAAAAATGTAGATCGCGTTAAAATACACAATTTATGTCATATACATTTTTTGTGTTGAGTGAACCATTTTCGAGATATTGCTTGTCATTCCCTTAAATTTTTCAATACTTATTTTCTCAAATGGGAATTCGTTGTTCATTGTTTTGTCTTGGATATGCAAAGAGTATTAATCTGTGGCAAAGGGAATGGTGCTGCACCTAGCAACCAGCTATTAAGAGATATGTATGCTAAAGGCTAATGTATTTCTATATTGCCCTTGTAAATTTATATTCCCCTTATATCTACAAGAAAATTAGCAGTAAGATAGAGTCTGCAAATGTTTATCTCGATTAACATGAAGTAGATGGAGAATAAGCGTTTGTAAAAATAGTTTGTGCAAGAGTAGAGAAGGGCATGTGAGTGTAACACATCAGATTTTTTTGTTAGAGACATGGATGTCTTAGCAGGGCGTGGTGCGACTGAAGAATCTAGGCTTACACACACTTTATGTTTTTCTTCACTCCATTTATTAATGCTTGACACGATTTAAATAACACTTCACTGATATAGAGAGCTCTGAGATTCTTTTGTTAATTACTTGCACTTTTTAAACACGTTAATTATTTTCTCACACAAAATACTTATTAAATTTCTCGAGGGCGCATCTCGCGTCTGATTAGTAACACTGACTGCTAGCAACGCGTCGAGTTATGAGCACTGTCTACAAGCAACTGGCTTCTAGATTTGTAAATTTTGCTTTGTTTCAGTTTCTGATTGGCTATTCCTAATCCAATAGAGTACTTTTATTTAATTAAAGCTTTTTCTGGTTGTTGATTGGCTATTTTATAAACTGTCACAAGCATTACATTATTGTTACTCCAAGAATCACAAGTAGTATTGTTAAACATTTTTACTCATTATTGACTCAAGGTTACCTCATTATTAGCACTTTTAGCCTAATATTCTCACAGCTCCTACATTATTAAGTTACATAATACATTCAGATAACATTATTACATGTATAAAGTAATATAAACTTATACAATGACTGTAATACACACTTTTTATATATTGTTAAATACACATATTGCTTTAAGGCGAGCTGTTATTGAATTCACATAATTATACTGAAATCATTTAAGTGTTAAAAATACTGCCTCAGATTCCATGGTCAACCTTCCTGACCCATGGATTTGGGGGGGGGGGCTTACGCGGGTCGCCAGACGAATGCTGGGAAAGATCATTACATTCCCCAAATTTCCGGTCCCTAAATTTCATCTCCATTCTCATTTCACTTCGCCTTTCACCTGCTTGGTTTCTTAAAGGGTTGCAAGTGTCGGCGGAAGGTCTCGCCGTGTGTATGGCAGGGGAAAAGGATGCTCAGAGTAAATCTTCTTCCTCCGGGCTGAGAGCGGTCTGCGGGTCCCGGGCCCTCCAGAGGATATGTTAGTCCACAGAGCAGAGCGGAAATGGTGGCACCAAACACCATCTGGAGAGTAAAAATCTGCCCTCTACCTGTCGTGCTTCCTGGTCCGTTCGCTCTGTCACCTCTCACCTCGTCCCTTCCTCCCAGGGGCCTAGGTACAAAAGATCTGCGTAGGTCGAGGTTCTAAGTCCCCCACTGCTTCTAGTCTTATCCTATTCAGTGAAACATCGTAAAGTGCATTAAAAAGCACACCATTTTAATAAACCATTAATATTTTTAGTGATAGATGCTATTCAAACACACTAAAAGCGCCCTCAATCTATTTAGCTAAGTAGCGTTAAAGCCTAACTTAAGGAAAACATCGCCGCTTATGCACGTTGAGTTAAAACCAATTTTCGCTTTCTCTACTACGTATAGTAAGAAGGGAAAGGTATTGCATTCCATCCAAAAATTCCATACCGAGATTTCACAGATAATACATGTTTGAGGTACCCTAAATCCAAACAAAGCATTTTGGAAACACGTCTGACAGTGTGTCTGTCTGTGAATAGCATAATTCAAAAACGAAAAGTCGGATAAATACCCAACTTAGTATTTGAGTTTACTATCTTTCAAAGATGCAACACAAACATTTCCAAGAAAATCCTCCACCACAGGTTACACCTTACATGGAACATTTTTAAAAACTTTTTAATTTCTCAAAAATGTCTCAAACGATTTTGATATAATATCGTATGTTTAAGATATTTTCATGACAAATTCTTGGAATTTCCTCTAAAGCCCCCCTCATTCTGAATGACCTTTGCATAACTGGTAGACAGCAAGAGATAGAACACATATTAGCAAACAAAAAATGTACATCTGGTTAAAACACATGTTTGAATTTTCCAGTACTTGTACTTTTTCCCAAATGGGAATGCATAGTTTTTTTGCTGTTTTTTATGTCCTGGACATGCAAAGAGAATGGAATGCTTCACTAGCAACCAACTCTTAAAAGATTTGACTATCGCTTAAAGCCTATCATACTCCTCTTGCACCTACAAGAAAATTAGCAATAAGTTAGTTTCTGCAAATGTTTATCTCGATTAAAATTAAGTATATGGAGGGTAAGTGTTTTAAAAATGGTTTTTACAAGAATAGAGAAAGGCATGTGAGTGCAACACATCAGATTTTTTATAAAATAAGGAAAGTTCTAAGCAAAGAGTATAGAAAGTAAACCTGGAAATGTGAGGGATATATCAACTGTAGTTCCTTGGAAAAGTGAATGAGAACTTTCTGACAAAATCTCCACTTCAGCATAAAAGTAACGAACTAATATTAAAAATCTCACTTTTAAACAGAATATAAGGCTTTAACGTTAGCTGAAAATGATTTTACATTCCTTGGATAATATAAGAAAGATTCCCTTAGAAAACAACCTTTATGAGAAAAGTTGCTGGAACTATGTGCGATATGGATTTTCTGGCACAAAGCCGATAACCAGTTACGTGCAAACACTCCGCATGAGATTTGTATTAAAGAGGCTCCTTTCCTTTTTGTGTTGTTCCAGGAACTTGTGCTCAACAAAGATTTAATGTTCGTTATTCTTAAGATACGATAACCCAACTGACAGATTTTCCTTGGGTACTCATCTTACAACAATGTTTCAAACGAATTAAAGGCCACTATCGGATTCGTTCTCATGCGCCGGTTAACGCTATCTGCTCAGCTTGATCCTCGCGAGCGGCTGCAGTCGATCTACCTCAAAAAGTATGACATACGTCACTACTTTTTTTTACAGAGTTTTCATGCTTTAGCCAGAAGAAACTCCAGATCTCCTTGAGCTACAATACAAACAATATGCATACTTGACAACTTCGTAAATTTAAACCCTGTAAACCTTTCCCTCGTCCAGAAAATCATAATAATTTTGTGATTATATAAAAGTTAGAATGGTAAAATGTTCAGTGCAGTAAATTTACAGTGTATTCTTTCACTGTGAGCTGCAAAAGAGATTAGAGAGAAAGTTCATCGCACGTTATCAAAATTACATGTTTTTGACAGCTCCCAAAAGTTAACGATTTACTTTGATGTTCTAATGAACTGAATGGTCGACCGTTATATTCTTAGAAGTTTCTGGACACACAGTACTGTTACTTAAAAACGGTTATTCTGAAATTCCTAAAGAAGTTTCGTCGTGTGTTTTAAGGGGTGTCCGGCCTATGCGTTTAACATTACAAACTTATAACTTTAGTTGCATTAGATCCAGATAAAAAAAGTTATATATGATTAGTAGGTCTCGTGCCATTTATGACTGCAACAATGACAATGACAAAACTGATCGCATTGCTTATTTTTATATTATAGTGTACAAAGATAGCGACGGTGACACCCAACACAAGGTATTCTGTGTTTTTGGACTGGCTGGAACAAAATCTGTGAAGCGTGTACAATGAAATTTTTTCCGTGAATTTAACCTTGGTCGTGACCACGATGTAGCCTTCTATTTAAGCATTTTTCTACACGTGGAAAGCATAGGAAACGGGATGTGTCTGAGGGAAATGTGGAAAGGATTCTTATGGCCTTCGTAAGAGATCCGAAGAAGTCAATTCGCTCTGATGAAGCAACTCTCCATGTGAATGGGAAAGTTAACAGACACTTTCTGAAAATTTTCTGTCCCATTTCCTAATGCTTACATGGGAGGGACCATTGTCGAGACAGCCAAGGTTAGGTTTACGGAGAAAATTTCATTGTAGACGCTTCACGATTTTGTTTGAACCAGTCCAAGAGCACCTAAAACCTTATGTTGTGGTTTCCACATCGCCATCTTTTCAATTCTAATTTAACTACTAATGTGATCACTGTTGTCATTGTCATTGGCAAAGGACCTATTTATCATATGTCAAATGTTTGTTATCTGGATCTGGTACAACTAAAGCTATCAAAGTTTGTAATGTTAAATGTAAAGCCCGCAAACCTGTATTTAATTTAAATAGGATTTTTGAGTGGATTTCCTTCCACTTGACTTAAGTTTCCAACAAATGAAGTAGACAATTTCTGACATAATTAATGGTCGTGCAGGAGGAAAGGAGGAGCAATCACGATAATGACAGGAGGTTACAATTTTTCACCTAGTACGAGTGAGTCAGCGTATCCCGCAGCTTCCAGGTATGTCGTTAGCCGCTAGTATACCTTGCAGGTAGTCTCATTCTTAGCGAAAATATATTTATGTAGTGAGGAAGAACAATGAACAGCAAATTGTAAGGTAGAAAGACAGCTAAGCATTTCGGGGTTAGGAACAAGATGCAGTACAATAAGGAGCGCTGTATGAACGTAACTGAAATATGACTTTATGAATAATATCTTCATTTGCCACTCAAAATGAAATGTAACTAACACGAACAAGTGTATACGTACCGTCTCAACTAATGAGTACTGGTGCACAACGAGAAACTAGCCATTTCGTGTGCGTACTGTACAGACGGTATTACCGTACCACCCAGTGGGCTTGACTCCAAACACACCTTCTGACAGTAATTAGCACTGTACAAGAGTGCATTTTGTTTAAATCTGAACGCCACAAATAGATCTCAAAATCGGCGACACTAACACGACGGATTTAATGTTGACGCATGTAGCTCAGCAAAATATCTTCTGCAATCTCTTGTTTCTAACCTCAAAATGCTTATTTTGGTACTGGATTTCTACTCTACGTATATGTATTGTGAGCAGCGGCTATGACCCAAGGTTATTTGGAGGTCGGTGCCGGGCAGTTGGAATAAACAACGATAAACAGCGTAAACAGCGGGCGCGCTATCGGCAAATAAACGGAACTTTCTGTAAATTTCTTCTCCCCTTCTCCAGAACTTGTGTCAAAATACTTCCAGAATGTTCTGTAGAAAATTTCACTGTCTATACAGAATGAGTTTGAAATCCACCGACAAATTTCAGGGAGCGATTCCTGACTGGAAATTAAGCACAAAAATTCTATCACCTTGTGCCTGGAAATGCATGGCTTCCACGATAGGTGGCACTGAAGAACGACATCAAACAAAGAGCCCCGGTACACAGTACATGACCTGAATCCCATCCATGTCACAAAATATGTTCAAAGTGGCATCTATGGGATGCAATGCACCCATTCATACATTGCATCTTGGATTGCCTCACTCGTTTGAATGCTCCAGGCTGTTTTCGAATATCGTCACATGCTTGGTATGTGGACACGCCGTTGAAGGGTCTGAACATCAGGAACAGGCCCACCGTACACAATGCTTATGAGATGCCCCCACAAGTAAGCATCCGGAGTGTTTAAGTCTGGTGATCGAGCGGGCCATGCAACAGGACCTCCACGGCCTATCCAACGCCTGGGGAAGTTGAGGTGTCTGCGAATATAAATGCGTAAATGGGCTGGAGCTCCATCGTGAAGCAGCCACATTATCTGTCGTTTTGTCAAAAATACATTCTTCAGCAAGTGAGGCAGAATGTTTTGCGGGAAGTCCAGGCACTTTTCTCCGTTCAGGCGTGGTGGCAGAACTGGTCCAAGTAGGCGATCGCCAATAATCCCTGCCCAAACATTGATGCTGAGCCGCTGCTGATGAGACGATTCAACCATTCCGTGAGGATTTTCTGTATTCCACAGATGGCAATTATGCAGGTTAATGATGCCATCTCTTACCAAAGGTCACTTCATCAGTGAAGAGGACTGAAGACAGGAATCCCAAATGGTGCTGTTGCACAAGCCAGCGACAGAATCTTTCCTGGAGAAAAATGCGCCTGTGATAATCCCTGCACACGTTGGAGGTGCTAGGGGCAATAGCGGTCGTCATGTAGGACACAGATAACCGTCCTTTGGTTGCACCATGTTGGCGGTCCAATTGCCTGGAGCTTGCACCAGGGTTATTCTCATTATCATGGAGAACATGTTCCTCGACATCTAGTGTACGCACAGTCCGCGGCCGCCTTGAACGTTCGTCTGTCTCAAAGGACCCATGCTCATACAAACACCGAAAAATTGTTCCAAATGTGATGTGAGTGGTGTTGTCTGTCAGGGTACGTGGCTCGGTACATCCGTGCTGCTTTTCGACCATTTCCACCTGCTTAGCCATACACGAACACCTCTAGGTGAATACCGAAAATTGTGCTTCTACGTTGCTTAGATCACACTATCTGCAACACACAAAACGCACACTGCAATTATGAGAGAATGTCATTGTTGCCATCTACCGTGATAACTATGCATTTCCGGACATAAGGTGATATGAACTTTTGTGTTCCATTTCCAGTCAGGAGCCGCTCCCTGAAGTTTGTTGGTTGTCGTAAAACTCATCCTGTATAAGGAGCATTCTCGCGCGAGTAGCCAGTCGGGTTGAGTTGCGTCTGTTAGTCAGCAAACGAGCGAGTTGGGGTGAGTTTTCCGTGCGGGATCAAGAGCAATTCTCCGAGCGAGTTTGTGATGGCTGTTGTGACGTGCAGCGAGTGCTACTGCGGAGCGACGTGTCTTGTGTTTAACTCCAGAGTGAGGTAAACCGTCCAGAGTAAAGAGGCTACCCCACGAAGTGAAGTGACGGAGAATTGAATTAGTTTACCTTAGTGAAGTGACATTAGCGAAGTGAAGTCTCAGTGAATTTGAACTAGATGAGAACTTAGAAGAGTAATGGTCAAACAATTGAACAGTCACAGCATATATGAAGCAGCTGAGAGCATGATCTCTGCGTTTCAGGATTATACCTTCTGAATGGTTTAGGTAGTTCTCAATTGTTTCCATTAATTTTCTTTCCCTTAACTTCTATAGGCTGCGTCAGATAAAAGCTTTGTTGTTAGCGTGGGTTACTTCAACTCTGGCGCTCACTAGAAGATCACTGGCACAGTGTGCTACCCACCTCTGTCTGTTAAGGACAAACTTTTATATATTTATAAGTTATAACAAATACGACTGACCATCTACAAGCCGTATCCATAGATCGCTTCAGGCTGCGTCCGGGTAGCTGCACTAGGAGTAGAGGTAGGAAGTATAAAGGAATTTCAGGAAAGTTTGGAGTTCCGCTAAGCACCTCATTTAGTCTTTCAGCCATGCTAAGCTGAGGACGGTGATAGGTGAAATGTTAACCCAGGAGAGCAGTCTGACTGCCACTATTGGGCAGTTGGAGGAGGAAATGGTTGAGAAAAGAGCTGTCCATTGAAGGAGTTTTGGATATTAATTTGCTCTCGAACACATAGGGGTGAGTTAGGTGTACAGGAGTTCGAGCATTATGTTTGGTATACCAAACGAGTTGCTGTATCATTGGTGTCCAAACGCCCAGTGTGACCAGAAGTATGGAGAATCTCGGTCTTTTTGCTACAGTATCGTCGCTGCCGCAGCCTAAGTTAGTGTGATATTCCGCAATATGGGGTCGAGTGCTACCAGTGAAAATGTTTTCACTTACGAAGGTGTTTATGAGTTAAACATAAAACCGGAAGCAGCGATATATGGAAGTCTTTCGGAATTATCGTCTAAATAAGGAAATAAATAATAATAATAATAATAATAATATGTGTTCATAAATGTACTTATAAAAAAACTCTCGTTTCATTTCCTATTTCAGATTTTGTACTGTTAAAAAATAGGGCTCTCAAGTATCCCATTTTCCATCATAGATTTTTATCATTATTGAGTTTGTTCATTTACTATATCTTGCAAAAACAAAACGGAATTTTAAGTAAACAATGTTTTTTTTTCTGTAGTGAATCTAATTGTATATAGCAGAGGTGGCAAAAACGTGACTCACGAGTCATTTTGACTCGCAGGCGCAGTTCCCTCACTGCAACCGTCCGTTTGATTTTCACATGCTACTGAGTGATGCAGTGCGTGTTGCATATTTGGTGACTCGCGGGAGGAAGTCGTTTTCGCCACCCTTGGTATACAGCATTAAACTAAAACAACAACTTTTGTGTTAATTAATCTTACTTTAATGAAGTTGCGTAATATCTTGAGTTTAAAGAATAGTTATTTAGTTCATTGTATTGTATATGACCGAGCGAAGTGGCGCCGCCGTAGCGTGTGCGACCCGCATTCAGGAGCTCCCGGATTCAAACCCAAAGGTTTTTTCCTCAGTCACTAGGCAAATATTGTGTTGGATAGTTTGATCCAAGAATTTTCCTTTCATCACTGCATTTCATTTCCTTCTTCTGCAGCGCCTGATCACCCATCTTCGATATTCTATGGTCCAGGTTTTGCTTGTTCAACAGGCTACTGACCCAAGTCACTCTTATGTGGGTCCTTGGGTGCTCAAACCCTACAAAGGGGAGGTAATCCGTTAAAGAAGAAGTAATGATTAGTAATGTTTACTTGGCCGTAACAGTGGATAGAAGCAAAGTCGAAAACACAGTAATATTCCATATTCTATTGTCATTCATGTTCCTAAACGTCCTGAAGCAATACACGCGAAAACAACTCTATGATGTGAGCTGTCGAATGAGCAAATATTTCCCACGAGAGCACGGAGCAGAAGCTCAACCATTGCTCGGTACATTCCGGCTGCTTTTCGAACAAGTTTTGCGAAGAAACGAGCCAGTCTAATTATGTACCATATGAAACGAACGATTAAAATGCTTGTCCTTGACAGCTCTAGTTGAGGAGCATGGGTACATATATGTTTACAAAATTCCCGCCTCAAATAAATTTATATCTGATGCTCGCTTAGCGGCAAATTGTGATTATGAGCCCGAGGCTATATTATATAAACATTATGTTTTAATTATATACGCTATATTACACACACATTGATTAAATGTGTATTACGTTTCAATTAATGTCTTTATTAATTTTGGTAATTAAATTATTACCAGTTCTAAATAATTACAGAGTACGATATTCTGTTTCATAGTTCAGTACAGAACGATTTTAGGCTTTGCTCCTTGCTAATGCCGCATAAATCAGTAGATGTGAGAGTGTAATTGATGCTGTGTTCTTCAAACTCGAAAAATTCTGTCAACTGTGCTAGCAACTTTGTAGGTTCTTCTCAGGCACCTTCAACTACCTTCAATATTGAAACAAAACTGAACCAAAATATTATAAAAAGGATGCCAGGACATTTAGTAAATGTTTGTAATTTGACAGCGTTTGCTTTCTTCTTCTTTAATGGATTACCCTTCTAAGACGTGGACTTAGACTTACAAGCCAATGCCTTGGGTCAGTAGCCTGTAGAGGAGCAAGCAAATTCTGGATCATAGCATATCCAGGATGGGTGATCAGCCCAATATCTGGTATGACGTTGAAGAAGAAGGAATAAAATATAGTTATAAAAGGGATGATAGGAATATTCTCGGATAAGATTATTCAACCCAGCATTCACCTAGCGAACGAGGTAAACCGCGAAAATATCTTCGTTCAGATTAGCCAGCCCCAAGGGTTTGAACCCGGAATTTCCCTAATGCGGGCCCCAGATATTACCGCCTGAGCCATCCCTCTTGGTGCCAAGAGGTTTGACAATGAGAATAGTTATATCCCTCCTACATGGCATCCGGGGTCTGTAGAGAAGCTACCCTGCCGGTTACCTGGATAACGGCAGTAGAACGTGCCAGTATGCAGATAGTACAGTTTCTCGTGTCTTGCGTCTACATCAGCCTGGGGAACTGCCACACTCTGGGCGCCGACCGCTCATCTTCTCAAACTGAGCGTGTGTGTTTGAAGACGAGTGGAGGGAGGAATGTACGCCGAACACTTTCAGTGACTTATCATCCGCAAACACGTGCTACTCTGACTTTTAATCCCGAACGGGAAGAAAAGTATTTTCCTATATTTGAAGGTGAAAAATCACGTTGTTTCGTTTGTGGTGCAATTATATTTCCTTGGTATAAAGTATTTATATGCAAATAATGAGTGCTGTGTGATAGCTATGGAAAGAATTACTGAAGAAAACGCGAATAATTTAGGGCTTAGACAAAGATGAAAACTTAGTCTAGTGCCATTTCACCTATTCATAGATTATATTATTTATAGAAGAGAGGAAAATTTTTATACGCATTCACCAGTTATTAATAATAAGGAAATACCAGGATTTTGTTTACAATGATCTAGTAGTAGATTCCATTTCACTTGTGGGGCTAAGTAAAGGTATTGAAGCAATTGACAAATACTGTAAAGATTGGGGGACTGAGAATAAACAAAAATAAATCGAAAATCATGATCCTTAAGAAAGGATATTGTGGCATTTGGTGTGGTAATGCATTTGTTATATTGGTGGTTATGGTAATGTTTTTGGGTGGTTCTTGGGTTGGCAACACAGACCGGAATGATGTAGTGGTAGTGGGGGTAAAACCCGGTTCTTCAGTAGCAAGCGTCTGACGCTCTCTACTTGTGAACATCGAGGAGTGCGGACATGGACTTAACTTAGGAGACGCCCGTCAGCAAAAGGTACTCTGTATCTTTATTTGTTAAATATATATACTTACCATCTAAATCTCTGTTATGTGGATTCTTCATGCAGATTGATCCTCCTTTCCTTCCACACAATGATTTAGGCATATTTTAGAAAGTTTCAGGTGTTTAGGAACTTTATTGAGCTCGCCCCGTCGGACCTCGTGTAGTTTGTGATGTCTTCAACTCCGGTACCGTGCTCTAACCCCGTGATTTATTTGAAAATGTAGAGGTTACGACAATATAAACTAAGAAAGACCGAAAATTGTTTTGGGGAAGGAACGGATGGAAGTAGTGAGGACAATTGACTATCTAGGAGTAAAGCTCAATAGTGCAGGGGATTGGGGAGAACAGAATAAAAAAGCACTTACAAAGGGGAAACAAGCAATACAGGTAATCGGAGCAAGTGTGAAAAAACACAAGAAATGCAAATTGCGTGGCTAGAAAGGATATATAGCACGGTGGTGAAATGAGGATGTTATACGCAACAGAGATATGGGGGCTGGAAAAACGATGGGAAAATGTAGATGTTATATATAGGAATGTTTGCAAAATAAGCCTGAGGCTACCAAGAAGTTCACCGAATGGAGTAACGTAAGCAGAACTAGGGAGGGAGGGAGCTAAAGTGAAAATGATAGAAAGGGCAATCAAATACTTGGTCAGAATAAAGCTACTAGAGGAAAATGAGATACCAAAGCAATGTTTGGTTGAACAGAAGAAAATGGGGAAAAAAGAAACTTGGATGCACAAGATACAGACAACATTGGAAGAATTAGAAATAGCTGAAACATGGGCAGAAAGAAACAACAAAAGGGTTTCTGGAAAAAAATTAGAACTGGAGTGGAGGATATTGAAAAGCAAGAAATTATAAGTATTTGCAAGGAAAAGAGCTCATTAATAGATTATAAATATTTTGAAATGGAATGGGGAAAGATACATCGAAGTATGCCACAAAGAGGCCAGAATGAGGTATGTTTGGCGAGTACAGGTGTAATGAATTTTAGTGGTCTAACAGAGAGAAGAAGGGGAGAGATGTACTAAATATAATGAATTACATGACAATTGGAATTATATTCTGGAATGTGAGGACAAGGATAAAGGAAGAGAGAACTTAATACTAGGGAAATGGAAAGATTTACCAATAGAGCTAAAGGTTAGGAAGATTTTAAATACAAGATCAAATGAATATACGAAGAAAGGAGGAAAATATTTAGGAAAAAATAGGTTAAAGTGGTAAACAGAGCGTGAAGCAAATTGCAGAAGATACGGAAAAAGGTAATAAGGCAAAAAAGTAAATACTGGATACATTATACTTCCCCATTATATGAACAACAGAATGTTGCATATAAGGAGAAGAGAAATAATAAGCCACTCCATTGTTCTGTATACATTGTATAAAGTGCATGCAAGTTCAAAGCAGACAATAAATCATTCATTCATTATATCCTTAGCATTATAATATTAGGAGGCATTTCATAAATGCACATCCGGAAGAATATGATGCAGACAGACGTATTGCATTGGCTCACGAAAAAGTCCTGCATAATCTAAAGGAACACCTACAACCACGAAGAGGGCGTAATACTATGGCAATTAACCGGTAAAACATAGTTCGTATCAGTTTTAAGATTACACATCAAATTGCTCAAGCTTGCAAACCTCTTTCAAAAGGATTCTTTAACTTTAATAACTACGGTTCAAGAAATTTGTCCTGATTTAGTTAATTCTTTTAAAGTCACCAGTTTATCACGTCGAACGGTTACAGCGAATTTCAGAAATGGTTTCCAATTTGTAAGAACAACTAAATACAAAACTTTATTTTGTATTTGCACTAAATTGGAAAGTAATGTAAGAACACGTGTGCGTCACTGATCAACCCATATGTGTATATTGCACGCACTTATGCAAAGGAAGCACTGTGACTATACTTGAATTTAGCGTAACTTCTCAATGCTGACAGTTGCTCTCCTGCCATGTCACTTCTAAGGATACATTGTACAACATACCTGCCAACTAATGCATTATGGTCATGTCCATTTTCGTGCTATACGAGAATAAGCGCATATTAAATATTAATAGTTTTAATACCTTTACACTCTGCACTATTTTATTCTAGTGCCTGTATTCCATTTTGTATCTCTTAAATACCTTTGTGTGATGCTTTAAATGTCCGTACGTAATGTTACATTACCTATATAGAACAAAGCTTTAAAGCTGATTTTTTCGCTTTCACTTTCATTATATTTGTAAAATTTCAAAATGCGCTACTCGACAAACGCTTTTAATACTATTGCGAAACTTTCAGATAACAGATTATTCAAATTAGTACCATATTTACTCTGAAGTTCTTATTTTTACTGTTATGTTTATTTTAACTCTCAATTAGATAAGACAAACTTTGCCATTTAAAAGTGTGAAGTAATTGTGCTCTTTCATAATAACTATACATATGGCGACGAATAGCATCTACTTGGAAGGCACCGAGATCTGTAATAATGTTTGACGATGTTGGATTTTTCCTGGGGTTTCTAATATTACTTTTGAACATCCAGACTGGGATTTTTCAGCTTATTCATATTTTCTTTCCCTATATTGACAACAGTCCGTTTACTCATTTTAAGTGCAGCAGCTGTCCTATCTATGACTTTATTTACATCAACCATGGGTCCACCGTTTTATTATTTCCAGTTCGAAATATACCCTTAAAGCACATACTATCTCACGAGCTTGGCCGCAAATTGCAGTACCTTGTTCTTGCAGTATTTTGTCTTTGACGAACGAGTTTGTAGTCTTCCCCTACGCTTTTTCCCCAGGATCAGACATTGTCAGTTACACAGAAATTTCAGCACAGGTTATATATTTTAAAATATTATAATCACCACAATACTGGTAATTTGTATACTACAGCTACACGTTTAGGACTTGAAAAATAACGTTAATATGCAATTGCACAATTCACTGATTTAAAACAGTTGTATGCTTAAACTTTAAAATATCGCGCTACGCTATAACGATACACAAATCACGCAAGTATCTGATAAATCAAACAAAACAACGTTTGTCATGTGGCAACACTTCTGAGCTCTGGTGAAGGGTGTGGAGGGGGGTTAAACGGCGATTGGCTACTTCACGGTCAACCCTGGTTGTCATGACAAGAGACCCACATACGCGTACGGAAATCACGCTGAGCTAGCTGTCAGAATTGAGAAGTTACGTTAATTCAAGTATAATAAAGGTCGCTCAAGCATATTGTCACGGCTACCCTTACCGTGATAGGGGTGGTGCGGAGCCGCACCGGGTCCAAGGGTAATCACTTCGTCGTGAGCCGGGCGCTACAGCCTGAAGTCTTGCATTTTTGGTGGTAAGGGGGCTACTTGCTGAAGACCAGGATCCCTAGTTTAGTCGACGGCTGTCAGATAGCATGTCTTCTGCTCTTGGTGCTGATGGGGAAATAGCAAGGGGTTCAGAGGGAAACTCGAAACGGAAAACGGAGACGCCTACCCTACGGGGAGGGGCAGGACAGGGATGCAAGTATGACCGGGGGAGCCAGACTAAAGCATGCTAAGTTTCACTACTAAGATGTGAGAAAGAGTTTATTAACAAACATGGCTCTGGGCCAAAGGAAGTTACAAATTAATTAACATATATAAGAACTTACCTGGGCTGAAGGGTGATGCAGCATGGTGACTGGCGAGTTTCACTGGTAAAATGAAACTTTGCAACACGAGGGTTTTCAAGAAGCCGAGTGACGTAGGCTCCCGCCGCAACACCAGTGACAAAAACTGACGTTTTTAAAGTGAAATCCAACCACTCAGGCAGTACTTTACTCGATAGGTTAACGTACCGACCGCAACTCGGAGATCTTCCGATCATTCCCCTAAGTCTGACACAGCAACTTCCGTGTCTCCTCCTTTGGCCACCGTATGGTAGCTTTATGTTTCCGGGTTTAACAATTTAGGATTATATGGTCAAAAGTTTTACATTAATTACTATAATAATGCTACTGCCAAATGCACTGTGACAATATGCCCGAATCCCCCACCCCTGGTATACGTTTCTTCCCTAACCATGTGGTGTTTAGCAGATAGTGTCTTCCTCTGATTTGCACAAAGTTTTAGGGATGGTAATTTAAAATTGCCATCACTTTATCAACAGCAATCGGAAGTTGAAGACCCATAAAAGGGAATATTGTCATTTACCCTCAAATTTTGTTGTTGGTGGATTTTTATGTATATTAATACATACACACTGCAGTGAGACATTATGCATTTAATGTATCATGTTAAAACCGATGTTGTTCTTTGAAATAAAGTTAAATATTTTCGCTTAAAGAGCAAAATTCTGATCGTATGAAAAATAAGTGGGAAGAAGTTTATGAATAAACAGCTTCTCCTTTCAGTTATAGTTGTAAATTGCTATGTTAATCTGTATAAATAATTGTTATCCGTTTGAATTGAGTAACAGGAGTAAAAATGTAGTCGAAAGAAATACTCTTACTGCCTAAAAAAGGTCAAAATGAACTTATAACCCCAAAAAAGCTCTAAAATAGACAAAACAAGGAGAAATAAAAGTCATAATTTTCTAGGCTTGAGGCTTTATTTATTATCGCGTAAATAAATTACAAGTCAATTATTAAAATAGAGTATGTAAATAATAACTATGTAAACAAGTAAATCATTTTATATACGATAATTAAGAATAATTATATATGGAGAAAGAGAGGAGAAGGAAAGATAAGGTTCATGTATAGAGAAATCGAGGTGCCAAGGACAAGTAAATGTACCCAGCTTTTGTGTCCACCTAGAGGCATGGTCTTGCAAGCCACCCTCACTTGATTTCACATTCCAAGTAAACAGATCACGTAGGAACCAATGATGCAATGGTAAACATTTTTAAACTGTTTTAGAGGCTTCGACGCTTTAGTCAGTAGCCAATTGGAATTAAGAAAAGCAAATGCTCGCGCGAAGTTCAGAATTTATATAAAGTTAGAAAATACTGTTAGTGGACCCAGTTTGTTAAATTATTTAGCTTGTCTTCAGGTTACTCCGGGATGCGAATTCCCGCCAAGAAACAAAGGAGACAATGTCACGCTACAAATTTGCTAAATAAACTCGTGTGTCAGATATAATACAATAAAGTATTCAACGTGTATGTTCGCTCGTGGAACAGTGGAAGTATCGTCTTCAGGTGTTGCTATAAATAAGACAATTGATATTGTGACCACTGTGTCTAAATTTAACTCGGAAATGTTATATTAATCAATATATGACTATTTTAAATGCTGTCTCTCGTCACACTGCTCTGAGATCTCCAGTGCCTTCACACGCTCTACCGCACGTACAACAGGCGACGTTTTCAATGAACGGCACTTTACCTGTTTCTTAAATAATACCAAACACTTATAAAATATAATTTATTCAACAACAGGGGAATGTCGCAGGCTACTGTGACCAAAATTAACCTGTATTATTTTGGGCATCGTGTTTCTGATACTCGAAAACAATAGGATTTTTCCTCAACTTCCTAGACTTATTTATCAATCTTAAGGCATTTAGGGCAAAGGTTGCCAGTTAGCGAGTAAGAGTATTATATAACCGCTGTTCTCAAGCTGCAACATCGCCACAAATTAGAATGAGCCACTTGAACCTATCGTTTCTGAAATGCCTGCTGTTATTGAGGTCAAGGACAGTTATACGCCTGTGGCCAGCTTCATTGAAAGTTTAAAGTTGTGCATTTGATTGTAGCTTGAATAACGTCATAGTTTAAGTATCATTAAGTATTTTAAGCATTGTTGCCAACGTTTGCATACAATGTCCAGTTTGCATCTGGTCTTTGATAGCAAACTTTTCAAGTGTTTGCATTTAGTATGCAATTATTCCTGCATTTTACCCAGCGAAGTGGCACCACGGTAACGTGTAAGACGTGCATTCGGGAGATCCCGGGTTCAATTCCTAGCAACCGCCCACTCTGAGACATGGTTTTTTCTGGTTTCCCCGGTAAGATTTCCTTTCCTTCATTTCCCTTTCATTCCGTTTCCTTCTCATCTTTCAGATGTGCTTCTAAGTTTCGTGGTGTACGGCGGTGACATACAAATGGCGCGGATACATACTCAGATTAAAGAGTACTCCCGGTGGACACCAAAGGCCTGCTTAATTGGTTGGTGTTTGCTCATTGCCACCCTTAAGGGGGGGTTGACCCCTTCAGCTACCGTGGTGCGGTGCTGCGGACCCCTAGCACTCGTGGTACTTCTGATGTACGCTGGACTAAATGTCCGAGCCCCACCCGTAGGGGTGCCGTTTGGATTTGATTGGACTTGGCTGGGCATTGGTTCCCAATACTCCATCTGGGCGGGGTTTTGAGACGCCTCAAGGTCCTCCGGTACCTCCCTGAATAGCTGGTAGACAGTTGCTAGATACTGTTGGCCCTACGGAGGTTGTTTGGTAGTCTTCCCTTTCGGGGGTTGACTCGCGTAAGTGTCGTATTCCTTCCACCTGTAACGGAGGGCCAGTTTAGGCAACCAGATGCCGGCCCATGGAAAAGCTCTCAAGGATGGGAGAGCCACTCGGAGGATGCCCACTCCCCTGGTTCACATTGGGGCGCAGTCCGCTTGTGTCTTATGTTCATTGCCCTCTCTCGGTGGCACCAGCTGTGAGACGTGTCTTCGAGGTTGGAAATGTTAGGAACCTTCGCGCGTCCCTGTGGTCTGTCTGCCTGTGTCCTGTAGCTCCTTCGCCTCATCCTTTCCTCCTGGGAGTGGTAGTCGCAATAGATCTGTGCAGGTCGCAGCGCACGAGGTGTCCCCGTTTGTTGAATCACCTACAGCTACCACCTATCCCTACATATTTGTTTTACCCTAAGTTATAATAGTAATTCATATCAACCTACTTTGTCATATATGTTCATAGTTCCTTTCTCACGTTCCTTTATTCTGACGTACGCTTGTCTATCTACGTTGAAGTAATCGATACTTCCCACCAGTAGCGGCTGAGGCGTGAATGCAGTGGTAGTGTCAGGAATACCCTTCCGGAATTCGTATATAATGTAATAAATATACAACATTCACCACCAAGCCATTTTATATGGTTTCCTTCAAGTTAGTACCCTAACCGCTACCCGAGGTGGCGGTTAATTCATTTCATCGCTAAGAAAGGTTAGCGTTAACCGAAGGTAGTAATACAAAAATTTGCCTTGACTCCCAGTTAATATCTAACCAGAATCTTAAGCGGATATCCAATACAGGCCCTTAACCGTAGAGGAACTATTATTATAGAGCGCAAGTACACACTAATGAAACTAAGCCAAACACCACGGTTCAAATCACGCGCGCAAACTCACAACTGGTCGGATGCAGGATGTTCTCTTTCGATCGTCTTCTGGACTGCTGGCAATTAACTCAATTTTAAGTATAAACAATGGAAAATTAATGACGGATATCATATAACAATGGAGGATTTTCTGCCAAGTTTTACACTGCAAGTGATTGGAACCTTATTTCTCACTTCTCAGTATAGCACAGTTTGTCGTAGGACTTGTAGGTGTACCATAAAGCTGGTACGTCTGATTCGCATGTGCTGCCAAGATAAGCCCTGACAGGAATTAACCGGCACGAATATTGGCTATACTCTTTCCCCTCCAATTCCCGCTAGAGTCTAAACTGAAAGCAATAATGGCAATAATGATCACATTATTAGGTTACATTAGAATGTGCAAATATGGCGAGTGGACACCACAACAGAAGGTTTTCTGTGTTCTTGGACTACCTGAAACAAAACCTGTGAAACGTGTATAACGAAATCTTCGCTATAAATTTAGTCTTCGCCGTCACGGCGATGCCTCCTCCTATGTAAGCATTATGAAATGGGACAGACGTTTACAATAAACTAGTAGTCTTTTGTCTATATGTCGAAAGCATAATAAACGAAATTTATTTGTGGAAAATGTGGAAAGGATTCTCACAGCCTTCGTAAGAAGTCCGAAGAAGTCAATGTGACACACCAGTATACAAGTTATCATTCCCCTGTCTGCGGTTTATGATGTAGTCCACAAAATTTTACGTCTAGAGCTTACACGATTCAGTTACACCAGCGAATCTATCCCCAGGACAAGAACAAACGGAAGACGTTCGCTGCATACGTTTTGGATAAAATTGAAGAGGACGGTACTTTCCTGGTTGGTGTGCTTCTCTGATGAAGCAACTTTCCATGTGAATGGGAAAGTTAACAGACATTACTGTCGTCTGGGTTCACGAGGTCGAAAGTGACTCGCAAAAACTAAATGTGTGAAAACTGTCTGTACCACTTCATCATGGGGACATCAATACTTAGAAGGGGACAGCGTTTAACACCTATACTTAATCACCAGGGCCCGGATTTTGATGAGCTAAAATTTAAAAAAGGACCTATAAAATGTCTACAATGTTTAAAAAGTGACACAATAATTACAAAAAAATGATCTAAAAATCTGTTATTTTACATTCACTGACTTTTTCACCCTTCTATCACTTATAAGTAGGTATACAATTTATTCTTACGAAAGCTTGTTTTCCTATCGGCTTCATTTTAATCGAGATAAACATTTATGTAAATAGCTGCATTACACATTTATTTATAGATACAAAGAGAATAGCGACAGTCACATATTAAAGACTGGACGCTATATGCTGGCCTTAAAATTCCATACTGTTTGCATGCAATCGCGAGAAGCAGCTGAAAATCAACAGGGCTTGAAAATAACGGCTAAGTATTGAACAATGCCTGAACTCACAAAAAATTATTTAGAATGAATTATGTGTTTTAAAGAGCTCTACATTCTGTGTGTAGTACGTTTTCATTTGTCGCTAAAGTTTACCATTTATGCGAGATTATATGAAATTCCTTCCGAAAGAAGACAACTTCACGGGATATTCCCAGAAAATTCAAGATATACGTTTTATTCGTCATGTAAATATAAATATATATATATATATATATATATATATATGTGTGTGTTCTTTTAATCAAAATCATTAGAGCCAGATTTTAGAAAATAAAGAATTTCGAAAATTTTCTATACAAAGGACAGCTGGGTTTGGGGATTTTCTTGAAAATCTTTGATGCTCGTCTTTGGAAGTTACTGACCTTAAATACCAGGTTTGGTATTTATCCTGTTTTTCGTTTTTGAGTTATATTGTTCACAGACACACATACACACATCTTTGTCTAAAATGCTTTACTTAGAATGATCTAAACATGTATTTCCAGTAAAATTTCGGTATAGAATTTTTGGGTTGAATGCAATATCTTCTCTACCTACTATGTAAGTGGTAGAGAATGTAAAAACTAAGACTATTAATTTTTTAAAATTAATGCACAAAAACTTATAGATTAACTTAAACATGGATATACTGTTATACAAGCACAGAAAGTAGGTATAAGGATAATAATGATACAATTTAGGAATTAATTAGAAATGTGCATTTCGTTTTTTGAAGAATCTGAAAATAAAATTAAGAAAACTTATTTTTGAAGAAGGTTTTACAAAACTGTAGCATTAATTATTTTGTGTTCTCGGATTATGGAAAATTCATTGGGAATGAAGAGGACTTCACAGCCTAGGACACGATATAGGTATACGGACTGCACGTCCTCATTAACGCAAGGAACTGACCTATCCCATAGCTAGTGTGGGACATTAATTCATAACTATAACGAATCCTGCTCCCCTGACAATAGTCACCCCTCCACTCACAGACAACCCTTTCCAGGCTAACCATTAATAGGAATGTGCATTTCTTCCAAAAATTCCAGTACAAGACGTACACAATTTATGTTATTTCTAAGTCTGATAGTGAAATTTCTGATGTTTGAAAGGTTATCCTTATGCAATACATAAATAATTTAAAGCATTTATATACTCAACGTAAACGCAGGAAAATTACTAACTGATGAGCATAGTGTTAGAAAATAACAAAACAATGACGTAAAGTCCAAAATATGTACTTGAAAAATAAAATGTAAATAAATTACCAGAAATGCCTAATAAATGTGTTTTTCTATAACCCGAGACCCATTATCAGATTTTATGTACGCGTTAGCAATACCTATGATGCAACAATTAAAAGATGACGTCATCAAAATCCGACTCTGTTAATCAATAACATCATCTTCTTTTACTTCCTTTTTGGATCTACAATCACATAAACTGTGTACGCTAAATCCACATTTTATGAGCTTAAATATTATGAGTTTTTCAGTTTTTCAATAGTCACTTCTATACCAGTCTCACTGGGTTTTGATCCGATTAAACTTTCACTTTGACTTCACTTAGATCACACTATCTGTGAACCAATTCAATTTCCCTGTCACCTCTCATTCTTCGTAACGTATACTCTTCTTCCCGGACGGTTCACTAGCTCGGGAGTCGGACACAAGACTTCTACAATCTCTCGCTCCGCAGTAGCACCCGCTGCGCGTCATAGCAACTCGATTGCTCACTCGCTGACTAACTCAACTGATTTCTCTCGCGAGAACGCTCGCTTATATAGCCAATTCCTTTCATAGAACATTCTAGAACTATTTGGAGGGGAGGGGGAAAGAAACTTCCAGAAAATTCTGGTTATGTGCCGATAGAACTTCTGATGTTTTAACCGGGTGAGAACGCGACTTATCTTGTTATCTCCGACTGCATGGTGCTTACCTGCCGATAATGTTTTAGTTCATTTTTAGTTTTATATATTTATATTCAGTCTTAAAACTTCTGCAGCACGTAAATGAGAAGAAATGTGGAATCGTATGACAGCTGGACAGTTTGATGGAAATACAAATTACATTTCTCCAAACAAAACACTGATGAATGTTGTTAGTCAGCTGTTGTTTGTTTTTCATTTGGAAGAACAAGTTAAACAGGGTTATTTGCGAAAGGATAAAAATAAAATATAAAAGCTTGGAATGGAAGTCCTGCCCCTCCACAGACAATCCATCAACTAGCACGGCTTCTGGGCTCCAGCTGCGTTTCTCCCTCGCGACAATTTACATACATTTTTATCAACAGACAGACCGACCGACAGACAGCTAAGCCGCTACGCGTTGAACCCTCCCCCATGTCATACAGGACATGTCGCTGACAGATGATATCGGGGCCTAAACCCCACCTTGCACGATAACCCTACAAAAACGTTTACTAAAGGGGATAGAATGCAATGCACAAAACGAACATAACTTCCTAGCATACGCATATTTCGTTCACATTTTGTAACAGAGTAATCTGTGGAACTTTGAGTAAGGTCCCTTTCACTATGAAAATCCAGCTTAAGCATAACGTAAATCTATATATCTGATGTGTTACATTCACATGACTTACTCTACCTCCTGTAGCTTATTAGTGGGCATACAAATTATTCTTAATGAAAGCTTATTTACCTACCTATTTCTTTTAATCCAGATGAGCCTTTCCAGAAATATCTGCATTACACATTTCGTTACGTGGTGTGAAGTTTATTAGACTCAAGTACATTTTTATGGTAAAAATGATTATAAATTCTGAGTTTTGAAAATAATTTACAAAATGTTTGAGATCAAATCAACACCGTATGTGATGCCTACCAGCTATTTTGCATTGTGAATATCTATTTTCCTCCGATAACACCATTGCACTGGTAATGTTTCTTCGTGAAACATTTTTCCAAAACATGCCTTCAAAACTCTACAAACACAAGAGACAAGTCACAGAACAATAATATCTAGTATTTAATTTCCAGATATGGTCTTGAATTTTCACAGATCATACTAAGGGGAAGAATAAAAACGGTCATCGAAGATCCAGTTTTAGCAAACTTGAGATAAAGTTTCCTACACTTTATTGAAGGAGAAATAGCTCCACCTGTCCATTACGTAAGATAAAAAGTTGACTCTGTAATTTTATTTCAATTTTTCTTATAGACATTCATCTAATCCTGATTGGTGGAAAATTCTATAAGCATTTATTACACTAAAGCTTCAATATACTGGAGATCTAACCTCAAAGAGTAAGTAACCAAAATTTTGTTTGAGTCTAATAATTTTCACGCCCCTGTAGATACAAAGGGAATAGCGACAGTCAAATGTTTTAGAACTGGACGCTATATGCTGGCCTTAAAGTTTCATACTTGTTTCCATAACATCACGAGAAAGAGCTGAAAACCGACAGCATTGATACGCAAACGATGGTCATGGATTTTGAAACCGTTTACTTTACCTGCTTGGTTGTTGATTCTGCTGCCGTGATCTCGTACCATGTTTTATTTGCCTCGTACGCCAGCTGCTCCAGTGGTATGGATAGGAGATCTCACTCTCAGGGTATCGTGGGCGCTTTGTTAAGGGCTAACACCAGTTTAAATTCACCGAGGAATTTAATGTGATGTGATATTTGAGCTTTTGAAGCGAGTTGCCGACTGTTTGAAGACAAAGGTGAAACTGATTATTATGAGTCTTAGCACTCGAAATTGTAACAACTAAATTATTACACCTGCTAACTTCTGCAGTATGAAAGTTATGGTTTGAAATATCTGTTTTCGCAATAGCCACGAAATCTTACTCACTCAAACGTTCACTATGCGCTCAAAATATCACAAGAGCAGTACGTACCCGTGACGGTACCACACAGAGTAATGTATGCACAACTGTGTGCAAGAACGACTCTACCAAAAGTAATTCTCTGATATAGAGTTGCACGTCTTTATTACGTTTAGCTCCACTACTTCATTATATCCCAACAACGTTATTTTTCAAGTGCAGCTAAGTGTGCCTTTTAACTTTATTACCGTGGAGCTTGGCTAAAATATCATACAACTAAGTGCCTTTCTCTTTTCTAAAATTATGCCTCCATGACACTGCACACTTAATGAACTTATAACCTAACTGATTTCCTAGAATATTTAATCTAGTACGCTTGCTACTTCGGCTGATACTAATGACTTTTGCTAACCTATCTTCCTAATTATTCGTCTTTTCGGACAAACATTTCAATCAAGCTTAATACATTATACACTATTACACAGTAACAGAGGAATGTGTCTTCATTTGTTTACTAGCTACTGTCGGTCGTACGTAATAGCAAAGCGCTTGCAGTAGAAGATGTTTCACAGTAGCGAAGATGAACAAGTGTTTCATAGCTCTTAAGGTATGCATTTTAGAACCTATGATTACTGGACTTTTTTTCTTGTTTTGGTCCATACTACCGACTATCAAAATATGGAATAATTTTTTAACACCTGGTATATTCCCGTCAATAATTACGGTATCAGACTTTAAAAGATGAACCATCCCAATCATTAACAGCGGATATGTCGAAAATGGCTCACGCCAAAAACTTGTTTGAAATAAATTGTGTGCTTTATAGAGATCTACATGTTTTGTGTGGTACGTTTTCGTCTTTCGCTTAACGTTTACCAGTTATATAAGATTATATAAAATTCCTTCTGAATTATCAGGACTTCACAGACTACTCCTAGAAAATTCAATATGTACGTTATATTTGTCATGTAAATACCTTTAGTATTAAAGGTATTTACATGACAATATTTTAATCAAAATCATTAGAGCTAACTTCAAAATATAAAAAATTTCGAAAAATATTCCATATAGAGAGTAGTTGGGATGGGGAGATTTTCTTGAAAATCTTCGTGTTGCATCTTTGGAATGATACTAAATACTAAGTTTAGTATTTTTATGAAAATTCCTTTTTGAGTTATGCTATTCATAAGCACACGGACCTTTTTATATTTTTTTTATTCAGGTGGTCTCAAAATGTATATTTGCAGTGAAATCTCAATATTGAATTTTTGGTTGGAATGCAATATCTTCTCCACCTAGAAGGTATTGATAGAGTAAGTAAAACTATAGCATGTTTTTTCATTTGTATATATGTGGCGTTGATTTAGTAGTACAACATTCCGATAGATGGTAATCATAACATTAATTTAATGGGAGAAAGTTTCATACTTGGCCAATTTGATTTTATAACCACAAATTTCATTATTGCAACTATATTTGTAAGTAAAATGCTTGTAGCTTGTATTATACCAAAGCAGCGCACAGAAGTTGACGATTGTGAACCGCGTGCTCACTCGAAGGGACTTTGAAAAAATTTACCTGATCACAAGACCGAACCACTTTTAGATTGACTGAGTATACATAATCTCTTTTGTCATGTGTATTGTCGGTGGTCCCTCCGCAGACCGCCATATTAACTCAGCTGTTTCAGGTTCTCTTGCGGCTGGCTGCTGTTTGTATTTCAATTTGTCGTGAATGACATGACATCGCGATTTGTCTGCTCAAGCTTTTACCTCGTTATGTTAACATTCAATGTTCATTGTGAATGGTCACTAACACCATATAATTTATAAAAATTATCCATCATGCCAGATATTTGATAAGGAATAATCTAGTCTAATATTTACCTCCATTGCAACCAATATCAGTCGTCTGCAGTTGTAAACTTTGCGCGTGATTTGCCAGTATGACATAAATACGTAATATAAGTGAATTAAAGTTAATTATGCGGAATAAGTTTTAATATTGATTGTGTAATTTTATTCGCGTAATTTTTTAGGAAATACTAAAATCCCAAATCCACTAATTTTGTTACTGTGGATAGAAGCACTAGCTCTCTCAAAATATGGAAATATATTGGCAGGATTTGGCTTTTTATCCACTTAATTAACCATATAGCCATTGATTTTACGAATTAAACGCCTTCAAATTGTAATTATGGCAATGAAGATGCTTAGAAGGTGCAAAATTCTATAGAAGTGATAGCAGAACCGTTGTAAAATTTAGACATCCTGAGATAGTTGACAAAAGTTTTAATACCTGTTTTCTTAGTAATCTAGTCATTTGTTTTGCGAAATACAAAACCCTCACAATTTTGCGTGTAATAATTAAATACGACATTTTCATAAAATAAGAAAATATTTTAGTTTATAATAAAGGTAGCATTCTTACACACATACAGAATAGACGTATTTGTGACATCCAAACACAGTTACATACTTTTGATTTTCACTTTACCTTCTCCGCTACTTACCTATAGTGGGTAGAAGTATAATCAAAAAATTTAATATGATTATTTCACAGAAAATACACGTTTTGAGGTACCTGAATCCGCAAAAGCAATGTTTAGAAAAGGATCCTTGTGTATATGTCTTGTCTGGCTATGGACACCCTAATTCAAAAACGAAATGCATTTAAGTTCAACATTTTCAAGAGCATCCCCCCAAAACCACCTTTACACGGGAATTTGTTTTTACTTTTTATTTTATTAAAAATGGTTCAAGCGATTTTTATTAAAATACCTATGTTTAAATATTTGTATGAAAAACAAAATATGTACTATACTGAACTAGATGCGCAAACACACATAATTTACGTCAAATACTATTCTTCAACATATTCTTTCTTGCCGGTTTTAATTTACAATACTTACACCTTTTTAAGTGCTAAATTGCTATTCCTTTTTTCTCATCGTCATGGAGCATAAAATTTCAAAAATGATCATATACGATCACCATTTTAAGCATCTTATTATCGCTTTAGCCTACTGTATCCCTACCTACAACAAAAGTGTAATTAAAATCCATCTGTAAACGTTTATCTGTATTAACAAGAAGAAGACAGAAGAATAAGCTTTTGCAAGGATAGTTTGTAGTAGAGTGTACAGGGAGAACGTTATACGGTATAAAACAGTTTGGTTGTTTTTGACCTATGGAAAACTTCTCAGTTTCACCGTTGTTTATAATTAGTAAACTTGTGATGGTGCTCACATAGTTCTAACAGTTATTTCGTAGCATAGCTGTTTAGAGTCTCGCCATGATTCTACGAAGTCAAGTGCTAAAACGAAGTGCTTGAGATGGAAGCTTTCTTTGGTTAAGCCTAATGAAGGATGAATATCGAATGACTTGATTTCCTGCACTAAGTAAGTGGTGCATTTAGTGGTGTGAATAAAACCTCCCTTTCCCTATTGTCGGTCCAATCTATAGATTTATCTTTGTATTACATATAGTGGAGAAACATCTAATTGCGATTCACCAGATAAGTGTTTCCAAACTGCAGTAAATGGCATAACTTGAATGAGCATAATTCATGCTGGACTTGTGGATATTGTGGAATTTAAAAACATCAAACCTGATTTTCAAATTATCTCCCGCCTCCCGCTATCTCCCGCTTAAAATGTGGTGTAAATAGGACTATGTTCAGTCATAAGTGTAGTGCAGCTAGGACTATGTCCAGCCCAAACTGTGGTGAGGTTGGATTATGTTCAGGCTGATGTGTAGTGCAGCTGGGACTAAGTCCGTCATAAGTGTAGTGCAGCTGGGACTAAGTCCGTCATAAGTGTAGTCCAGATAGGATTAAGTCCAGTCATAAGTGTGGTGCAGCCAGGACTATGTCCAGTCATAAATGTTGTACAGCTAGGACTATGTCCATCCATAAGAGTAATCAGCTAGGACTACGTCCCGCCATAAGTGTGGTGCAGCTAGGACTATGTCCAAGCTGAACTGTGGTGTAGCTAGGACTATGTCCAGTCATAAGTGTGTGTAGCTATCACTATGGCCAGTCATAAGTGTCGTGTAGCTAGGATTATGGCCAGTCATAGGTATGGTATAGCTAGGACTATGTCCAGTCATACGTGTAGTGCTGCTAGGACTATGTCCAGCCATAACTGTGGTGCGGCTAGGACTATGTCCAGTCATAACTGTGGTGCGGCTAGGACTATGTCCAGTCATAACTGTGATGCGGCTAGGACTATGTCCAGTCATAACTGTGGTGCAGCTAGGAATATGTCCAGTCATAACTGTGGTGCGGCTAGGACTATGTCCAGTCATAACTGTGGTGCGGCTAGGACTATGTCCAGTCATAACTGTGGTGCGGCTAGGACTATGTCCAGCCATAACTGTGGTGCGGCTAGGACTATGTCCAGTCATAACTGTGGTGCGGCTAGAACTATGTCCAGTCATAACTGTGGTGCGACTAAGACTATGTCCAGTCATAACTGTGGTGCGGCTAGGACTATGTCCAGTCATAAGTGTTGTGCAGTTAGGACTATGTCCAGCCATAAGTTTGGTGCAGCTAGGAGAATGTCCAGTTATAAGTGTGGTGCAGCTAGGACTAGTCCAGCCATAACTGTGGTGCAGCTAGGCGTATGTCCAGTCAAAAGTGTGGTGCAGCTAGCACAATGTCCAGTAAAAAATGTGGTGCAGCTAGGACTATGTCCAGTCAAAAGTGTGGTGCAACTAGAACAATGTCCAGTCAAAAGTGTGGTGCAGCTAGAACTATGTCCAGTCAAAAGTGTGGTGCATCTAGGACTATGTCCAGCCATAACTGTGGTGCAGCTAGGAGTATGTCCAGTCAAAATTGTGGTGCAGCTAGGACAATGTCCAGTCAAAAGTGTGGTGCAGCTAGGAGAATGTCCAGTTATAAGTGTGGTGCAGCTAGGACTAGTCCAGCCATAACTGTGGTGCAGCTAGGAGTATGTCCAGTCAAAAGTGTGGTGCAGCTAGCACAATGTCCAGTAAAAAATGTGGTGCAGCTAGGACTATGTCCAGTCAAAAGTGTGGTGCAACTAGAACAATGTCCAGTCAAAAGTGTGGTGCAGCTAGGACTATGTCCAGTCAAAAGTGTGGTGCAGCTAGGACTATGTCCAGTCAAAAGTGTGGTGCACCTAGGACTATGTCCAGTCATAAGTGTGGTGCAGCTAGAACTATGTCCAGCCATAATTGTGGTGCAGCTAGGAGAATGTCCAGTCATAAGTGTGGTCAGTTAGGACTATGTCCAGCCATAACTGTGGTGCAGCTAGGAGTATGTCCAGTCAAAATTGTGGTGCAGCTAGGACAATGTCCAGTCAAAAGTGTGGTGCAGCTAGGACAATGTCCAGTCAAAAGTGTGGTGCAACTAGGACAATGTCCAGTCATAAGTGCGGTGCAGCTAGGACAATGTCCAGTCATAAGTGCGGTGCAGCTAGGACAATGTCCAGTCATAAGTGTGGTGCAGCTAGGACAATGTCCAGTCAAAAGTGTGGTGCAGCTAGGACTATGTCCAGTCGGGCGTAAAAATCCTGAGCATGGTTTCCTTTCAGAAGGGAAGTAAAGCCAGTGATCGTAGATTTTGCGGCATGTAAAAGACATCAAGCCTGATAAAGATGCCTCTGAGAAAAATTTCCCCGGTCTTTTAGGCTCAGTATAGATTGCGACGCTAATAAACATATCAGTCAGAGGAGTCTATAAATAAAAAGAATAAAACAAGCAAGCCACAAGTTATTGTGAGGGGTTTATCCGCGATAGAGAGGTTTTAAAAATACCGCTTCTTAAACCACCCGCATCGATCAGAATAATGTACAGTACGGGTCGAAAATAGACCAACTCATAAGTCGCAGTTTCCGAAACCTAAGAAATGAAAGTGGCTTCTCAAATGAAGGTGCCGGGTTGACGAAAAGAAATCTTTAGCACTAAAGAATAGTTTAGTTCAGCCGGCATCATTACTAAGACTGTCAAGGTAGTGTTACCACTCTGAAAATTAGAATCTCAGCTCTACCAGAAAAACATACTTTGAACTGTCATCCAGAATCGAACCCGTACCTCCGAAACTTCTCAGAGTAGCAGTAGAATAATTACCAAGGCGATTCAAGTCAGTGTCAGTTTGAAAGTTAGGCCTAAGTCAGTTCCAAGTTCTGCAATGATGTCAATGCCTATCTTGGAGAACGAATACTATGTCTCTTGACGTTAACCGAGGAAACAGAGGGAACTGTCCATAAAAGAAAACTTCCGTTTTACGCTGTCATGCGTACAACTGAAACACATTCTTCTTATCAGTTTTCATTAGCATTAAGCGTCATGGTAATCAGTAAGTTGGGATTGCTGTTTGGAAGCATTAGCTCTGTAGAGAATGAGAGGGTAGCGTTCAGACTGGCAAATAAGATTAACGGATGCCCTGCAGGAATACAATGGTGGCTCCCTCACTTCTGTGCGGGTAGCACCACAACAGGTGCAGCTCCAAACGTCTGAACAGTAGATCTTTACTCATGTTAGCTTCAAATTATGTTCTCTTGGTTCAGACGGTGTGCCAGGCGACGTAGGTCTTCATGAGTTACAATAGTATATTAGCGTTACAGAACCGTACATTCCATTAGTTTTTCTTTTTTTAAAAAAAACAGCAAGTACGAGGGGTGTTTTAAAAGTAGGGTTCGTTTTGCAATAAACTACGCACTACTAAATATTCTCCAATTACTTATTTCTTACCCAAACTTTTAACCATACACTGTTTTCTACCAGTTATGAATATCTTTCAACAGTTGTGTTATCATAGCACAAGTTTTTTAAAACACCGTCACATACTTCCGCCGCCAGTTCATGTATGAAAAGTGCAACTTTTTCTGGAGTTACATTTTTCTGAATTGAGAATGAGTTGTGATAATCTCTTAGAGGGCATATGCGGCACTGAGTCTTCTGTTTTGGCTACCATCACATCGACTTACAGATTCACATTTGTTTTCTTTCAGGTACTCTGTGATAAAGATCTGAATTTTGGACCACTAGTTTCAATCCCCATCCCCTGAAACCAACGATACCAATAACGCAGTTTACTCTATCATAATCATCTTAGAAGCTGTAGATTGTTTTATGGATCGGCGACGGAATTATATAGGAGGTGCCACTAAACTGTGTTCTACAATAGAACGAGTATTTAGGGTGAGAATAAAATATGCCCCACAGTGGGCTAAATGAGCAACAGTTGGTGTCAAAGACACATCATCATCACTAATAGATAATTCCCATTATCCTAAGTTGTATTGACCATCAGGCTAGCATTAAACGTGAATTGTGCCTTATTTACATTTAATGTTGTTTTCAAATGCGATGGTGCCTGTCCTTGAGCACCATGAAACCGTCAAACAACGGTCTTGCAGTGTTCCATACTGCTTTCCCGCTAGTAGAAAGTGCCGCCACGTGAATCCTTTCTAATAAATACCTCTTACCCTAGGTCCAAATATTCTAATTTTGCAAATATTAATCCACGAGGAAGCTAGAAGGTATGTTTGTAACACAACCGATAAAATCACATATTTAACTCAAATAGCTTTCGTAATATGAATTAATATTTAAATAAATACAACTATACAGTTGAACATGGCCACAGAGTCACTGAAATGATCATAATTTGTATATATATATATATATATATATATATATATATATAATGGACCATTTAGGTTGAGACTGCACAGTATCTCCAAAACAAGCGTTGTAGAAAGAAACGTCTTCAATAAGATTTGCTTGATATTATAGGGGAAAGTAAATGCCATTTGTAGTGTTTTGTTTGGAGAGCTTTATGGTGGTCATTTTAGGGACAATTTAATTTTTTTTAAATGGGCAATTAGGGTCAATTTAAATATATATACACACATATAGAATATCTCAAAAAGTGCGGGCAAAATTTCAGGTATGTATTCCTCATATGTAGACAATAAAAAGCTCAATTATAACATGTGTCCAGAAATGCTTGCGCACTGAATTATAGCCTTCCAAACAATGATAATCACCGAAACGTATTTCTTAATTCAGGTAGTTTTCTTTACAGAAGATGTTCTCTTTGAATACAGGCCTCACATGGAGGTCTCATGCCCGTGCGAACACGACCCCAAATTCCAGCAGTATTGCGTATTTCTTCATAACCTGGCACAATTCGGTTCTGAAGGGACCCCATGTCAGGCATCGGAGAAGAATACACCAATGTTTTTAAATGGTCCCACAAGTAAATATCGGCAGGGTTCAAATCAGTTGAGC
This sequence comes from Deroplatys truncata, assembly GCA_030765065.1. Classification (NCBI taxonomy): domain Eukaryota; kingdom Metazoa; phylum Arthropoda; class Insecta; order Mantodea; family Mantidae; genus Deroplatys; species Deroplatys truncata. The sequence goes on from CM060981.1 coordinate 241,507,096, forward strand.
GTGTTTGCCAAGCAATTGGGCCACGACTACCTATCTATCGATCAGGAAACCTTCGATCCAAGTATTGGAAAACTTTAGTAAAAGAGAGCTTCAAAAATGTCATTAATAAATTTACAATTTATCACCTAATCTCAGTCATTTTGGGGGATATATTACGGATCATATAAATTTTATTATACATGAATAATTGGAGTTATAATTTTATTTTTAGTAATAGCAACAGCATTTTGAGCAGTATCATTGAAGTGTGCAGGAGCGCCATCATGCAAGAAGTGAGCTTGTTGACGAATCTCAGTGGAGAATCTTCATACACACAAGGTGTGGTGCTTTCCATGAAGTTTTCGTACGCCTGTCCCGTGAGTCTGTTTACAACTACATGGGGTCCAATTAACCGATCACCAACGATATAGGGCTTGGTGATAAGGTGGGACAATTGCACGTGTGGCTTTCATATGCCCATATATGCCGATTGTGGAAATTTGTAATGTCATCTTGTGTGAACTATGCTTCATCTGTAAACAATACTAAGGCACGAAGGTTCAGATTTATAGCACACTGCTGCAGAACCATTGGCAGAACATCAATCGAGCAGGGCACTGCTGATGACAGGCTCTGTACACGTTGTAAATGATAAGGATGAAGCTGTTGCTCTAGAAAAAGGTCTCCAGACAGCCGTATGAGGAACATTCAATCGCAATGCTAACCTTCGTGTACTGATAGGAGGAATCCAGAATCTCCTCCTCTACATCTGCAGTTCAGATCTTGGTCGTCTCCCCAAACCAGGAGGTCTAAGCTTCCCATGAGTGCACAGACAGCGATGAACTCGTTCAAATGTCTTCCGATCTGGACATCTTCGCTATGTGCATCTCTATATAAACGAGAGTCAGTTACAGAGGTTAATGCTTGAATGCCGAACCATTCAGGTGACATACACCGATTCTCCACCCCTTTCATCGCCCAGCTAGGCCTGTCCTTTCTTCATAGGGTAACGCTAGCGTATCCGACTTCGGCTAAAACCAATTAGAGGATGGCTCATCTTAGGCGGACGCGGAGCACAAATGATAAGATTCTGCCAACATTCAAGAATGGAAAAAACTAAAAGTAACCAAAACCACCGGCACGTTTTTTTTCGGGGACGGGGACACTCGAATATATACGTCGCTCATTCGAAAGCCAAACACAACACTCAATGTACCCTTCGCCTCGAAATGAACTGTCAGAGTGTTCTGTTAATATCTTCTGTTACAGCAACCACCTGCGGGAAGAAAAACGTTCTGGTGAATATCACTGGTTTGAAGGCCATAGCTTAGAAACAAAGCATTTCAAGACACATGTGGTAATAGACATGTAAGTCTTCTCGTCCTGCAGTTTGATAACTATACAGCCCTGCATTTTACAGATGATGCGAAATGCAGAGGTTGACACCGAATTCATCAGCCCGCTGATTAGAGCTACGGTGGTGCTCGTTATTAACGTGCTCTAGTAGTGCAATGGTTAACAACTGGAAACTCATGGTAAAGTTCGGAAGTTCAAATCACGCTTGCGAATAAATGAGGTTTTTTTTTTATTCATTTCCGTTCATGCTTCGAGAACGTTGTAGCAAATCATGATTTCTTTCCGAATGCACTAGAAAGTGGATTTGCCTATAAATACAAGTTCCAGTCGTCCGTGCTCACTGTGGAACAATGTTTTCTAATAGAGAGTATCTGGACATGCTGTTAGTATACAGGGAAACGCAGCAGAATGCAACAGAGCTACGTCATCTGCAACAACAGGGATTTCCGAGAGATAATTCTTACGGACTACACATTTTGCGAGGTGCGAACCGCCTTCTGAAATCAGGAACAGTGCACAAGAAGAGTTCACCCTTTCTGTGACCAAGCAACGACGAATCGTGTGACTATGTCATTCAGCATCCGCACTGCAGCACGAGAGACATTCACAGGCATTTCAATATTACCCAATCTTCCGCATACAGAATACTACGTCATGCAAAGTTTCACCATTATCATCTTCAACTACGCCAGGTGCTACAGCAGCCGAACCTGGACAAAGAGTGGCGTTTGCTAGGTGGATCATACGACAAACCGAACAAGATCCACATTTTTGGCAACTGCGTTATTTACAGGCGAAGCAGGGTTCCACAACACGGACCATGTAAATCGCCACAATTTGCATTACTGGAGCACTGTAAACCCACATTGGATGCGAGAGGCGGCCTTACAAGTCCGATATGGCTTCAAGGTTTGGTTGGTATATTCGGCGATCATCTAATAGGCGCGTATTTGTATGATGGTCCACTCACTGGGAATAAATATATGCAGTTCCTATAACACCAGTTGCCTATTCTACTGGATGATGTGCCGTTGCAGAACCGACTAACTATGTGGTTCCAACATGATGGGGCGCCAGCTCATTCAAGTCGTCGTGTAATGGCTTATCTCGATGCCACCTACTCTGAACGGTGGATCGGACGACATGGATCAATAGGCTAACCAGCACACTCAGCAGATCTAACCCCATTTGATTTCTTCTTATGGGGCTGTCTTAAAGATATCGTGTACCAGGAGCGGCAAAGACCCCTCAATAGCTCAGGAACGCATCATCTTAGCTTGCCGTGACATTACACCGGGTTAGGTTGGATGGTGGTTAGACTGAAATCGTGCATCCGCCGGCATGGTGGCCAGTTCGAACACCTATTACAACCACATGGAGGAAACGAGTTAATTGTTAAGGTTTACCTGTGTGATGGTCCGCCATGATGTTATAATCACTGTTAAATGCACTGCTTTGAAAACCAGAGCGATTCACAATGATCATAGTATGGGCTTGCAAACGTTATCTAGTTTGTATGTATTGCATTTTGTAAACTCTCAGAACAATTTATTGGCTTTCTTTTGTATGAAATAATAGCTTTAAATAGTAAAATATTATTTAAATATGCCTTATGTTTGTAAGCTATAATTACAATGCTATATGTATTATTTATGATACTCGTTAAAGTATATTCTAACAAGTAACAAACAGTGTTTTAATGACATTCACATAATAAAACTAATTAAGTGAAACGACATTTCCATGCAAAACTATCAGTTCTCGTTAAATTTACTAAACATAAAAAGTGCCTTCACCACTGAAGGCCAACGCGCACACTATTGCGCTACGAGTGCAAGTCACTGCACGCACAGCGGTGCAAAGCAGCCATTTCGTCCGAAATTGATACGACGCGATGCAGTGGACAGTGTTTACGGCATAGCATGTACAACGCAGGGACTGCATAAACTTCTCAATCCGTAGGATGAGAAGACTCACCCGGTATATACGAGTTTTTGTTTTAATTAGCAGAACAGGAGTAAGGGAATCTTAAAACGTGTATTTCCGGTGAAAACTTGACATTTAAGTTTTGTTTAGAAGCAATACTTCCTCAATTTACTATACGTAAGCAGTAGAGTAAGTAATACACATCGCATATATCAGCGACTTAAATTCCGCATAAGAAGTCCAAAATTTCAATTAGGAACGCGAGTTGCATAAATAACTCAACTACATAAGCTTATAATTTTAAGTAAATCAAACACAAAAACGTTACTCCTTATTACCTAAGGAAGTAATTTCTCTGCAAGACACAGCCCTGAGAGCAAGGAGACACTCGTCGCTCAGCATGATCGCATAACAAACGCAACGTCTGGTTTAAAAAAATAGGAATTTATGCAAAAGTTCATAATCTTGATTATTATGGCACGAGAGAATGTTTGTGCAGCCATTGTCCTTCGTGCGATTATTTTCAGAGTATCATATTAAGATTATCAACGAACTGGATACAACTATTACGCAATCTTAGCATTATAAATTGTAAGCAATAAATCATGAAATAATTCTGCATCCATAAGCGAGAGCGCCTTCGTAATGCGTTCGTAAATGAGGCATTAGTTCTTCCCTGTATTTCACTTATCATTACCTGTCTTTTTGAAACGACAACAGTAAGACAACCACTTGCATACTTCCCTTCCTGGGAGAGAAGTGAGCAGGCGTTGCGGACTGTCATGTAGCCCACTATCAGCACAGTATGGTAAGTAATTATAAATTCACGTCTTTATCATTCTATATTTAATAATGTACAGAGGTTTTAGGAATTCGTCGCTCAGAGAAAAGAACACCACAAAATGGTTTCATCTTCTCTCTATAAACCGCTGCAACTTGATACACCGATATTGAGTGTTGCTATAGGAAATGCGTCATTGCTATTATTGGCACGCGTGCCATAATAAATCAATTATGCACGATAGTGAATGCATTACAACCTGTTTATGTTAGGGTTGCCAAAATACATTTGGCCCACCGCACCCAATGGTACAAAATGTTATACCAAAAAGGTCCATCTCCAGAAAATCGGTGGCTAACAGCGCTAAAAGTTTTGCAACTTGGTTGTCTTACTTTGGGAGAATTCTTGTAGAATACGGAGGTATAGCTGCGCTTTATTTCCTGATTATCGGAGGGGACTCGGCACTGCTCCGGTGAGGACATTGCACCTATGTCCCACAAGGATGTAGGAGGAGGTGAGAGAAGACACCAGGCGGCCGGAACCAGGAGTGAGCACACAGTAATAACAGGATCCTACAGTTTCCAGATTGTGGCGTCCCGATAGTCGAACAGGCAAACCGCCGGAGACTCCCGCTACATACAGTGGGTCCAACACCCCCCCCCCCGTTTGTTTACCCCGTCAGCAGCTGAAAGCCGAGAGAAGGAGAAAGTTGCATAAAGAACATCTTTTTTATCTGAAACGCCGCACCGAAACACCACCGCCGACACTTCCAATCCTGAAACAGGCCAAAGGGAGTGAAGGATGAATGGGCGGTCGCCGGTAAGTGTTCCCGGGACCTTCCGAAAACGAGTCGCACGCGTTACCACGGCGCCACCTCGCTGGGTTAACTATTTTAAAACAATGCTTACTTGTGTTATGTATTTCAGCGTCATGGCTTTTTACTGCTGCTTAATTCCCATATATTTATCACGTATTATGTGTTTGCTATCTGCAAACGTTCTGCGATAATTTGCCTTGTTGATCTCATACATTAATGACTAGGGAGGTTTAAAGGCTGCTTAGATAAGTTATGTTTCAAGTAATTAGGAATGTAATGTTATTCACTTTGCGTCTTTGAATGCTTGTGTTTGTCTATGAAAGGTTATATATGTAGCGCTTGAATTCCTTTGTTATGAACGGTAATCCTGTTGCGGTATGTTGCCTTGTTGATTGTATAAATGAATTACTCATGAATGGTGCAGGGCATTTAGGTTTACATTATTGCTAATATGATTACTTCTATACCAATGCTTAGCATTCAGAACCACGTTTAAGTGCTGTAAATACGAATTCCATTCCTTCTCCAAGGGGTCTCGCCTTGACCTGGTAGGAGGACTGGATACCCTATGAACCACAGCAGCTAAGGGAAGTCTCGTTATGCTAGCTTACTGAATGGAAACTAAGATTGACTCACAACTTGATAGCTGTGGTGGAAACACTAGGATGATGCTCCGAAGAATGCATCCTGCGGAATGAAGACACAGTATAACTTACTGAAAGTCTGCATACCATAAACAAAATATGCAGACTACAACAAGCAGAAATTTCTAAAGCATAGAAGCCGCTAAAATTTAAAAACAAGCCAGCCAGACTGTAAGCTAATCAATCAAACTGAGTAGAAATAGTCCCAAAAATCTAAACAAAAAAATGCTTGATTACATCTAAGGTCTAGTGTGTAGCATTCCGGTCTTCAAAACCAGAGAACTCGGTACGAATAGAGAATGGAAAGTTTTCTTTAGTCAAGATTGTTTCCTATCTTCCCTGTGTATAGAAGCATGAATGGTGTGCGTGTATGTGTGCGTGTATGTGTGTGTGTGTGTGTGTGTGTGTGTGATGAGCAGGGCCCGGATTTTGATGACCTAATGGTTTAAAAAATTACCTATAAAAAGACCAAGTTTTTTAAAAATTACTTAATAATTACAAAAGCTCACCCAAACCCGAAATTTATTTAATTTATTAAAATAGGTGTTCAGAAAATCAAATTAATCTATAAATTGGTACAACTGCTATACAAGTAGAAAAAATGGGTATAAGAGTAAATAAATAATGTAGAAAATTGTATATTTGTTTCATGTTCTTGTTTGAAGAACGAAATTAAGAAAATTGTTTTTGAAACAGGTTTTACAAAACTGTAGCATTAACTCAGATTATACAAAATCCATTGCAAATGAAGAGGACTGACAATAGCCACCCCTCCACCCACATGCAACACTTTGCAGACTGACCATTAAATAAGAATATAATTTTTCCAAGAATGCGAGTAAAGAATGTCAAAAGCTAATTTTATTTCGCAGTTGAATATCGAAATTCTAATGTTTTAAAACTTATTCCCTTCTTCAATGGTTTACCCTCCTCTTTGTAGGTCTTACACACAAAGAACTTACAAGTCTATGCCTTGGGGTCAGTAGGTTGTCGAGGAGCAAGCAAACTCTGGATCGTAGCATATCCAGGGTGGGTGATTAGACCAATGTCTGGTATGGCGGTGAAGAAGAAGGAAATGAAATGTAGTGATGAAAGGAATTATAAGAAAATTCGCGGATCAAATTATCCAACCCAGCATTCGCCCAGCGAACGAGGGAAACCGCGAAAAAACCTTCGGTCAGATTGGTCGAATCCGGGGATTTGACCCCGGGAACTCCCAAATGGAACCGCAATCGTTACCGCCTGAGCCATTCCGTTCGATATTAATAGTCATAATAATAATAATAACAATAATAATAATAGTTCCCTGGCGCTACAGCCCATGAAGGGATTTGACCAGACAACCCAACTGCTGGTATCACACCCACGTACACACGGCACAGGAGGGCAGTCATCCAACCGATATGGGGAGATGATATGACTAGCATCACATAGCCCCCAGCCAGAATGTTGGAATTACTGCCTATCGCAGTTCCTCACTTTCCTCACAATGCTGAGTGGGCACCGATCCTATACCGGGGACTTAAAACCCGCACCCCAATGGGTGGGATCGAACCCGGGCACATTTCGTGGCTCCACGCCGTGATGAAAATGAATCACAAGTGAATCAGAAGTCGAGTCCTGGGCTCGTAAGCAGCTGTTCACTTCTGATTCATCTTCGACACGGTGTTAAAGTGCTTACCTCCAAGATGACCTTTGAGTCAGGGGAACATGGAAAAGATCACTTGGAAAAAGATCTGGTGAATATGGAGGATGCGAGAAAACTTCCCAGTTGAATCTTCTGAGCTCCGCCTGGGTCAACATTCAACTTGGAAGTTTTCTCGTATCATCCGCATTCACCGGAGCTTGCCCCGAGTGATGTTCACATGTTCCTCTAACTCAAAGGTAAGCACTTTTAACACCGATGATGAAGTCAAATCAGTGAACAGTTGGTTGCTAGCACAGGACCGACCTGGTACAACACTGGCTTGGAAAAACTTGTGTCATGTCCCCAAAAATGCTTGGAAAGCATGTTGACTATGCAGAAAAGCAACAGAAGGATTGTATAATTTAAATAAAATTAACTCAACATGGTCGATTGTGTGTAATGTTTTTTTATAAAATAGGGAAACTTACTTATTGGACGACCCTCGTATATATATACAAATTTTCTCACTTTATAACATTAGTATAGATTACTGGTAAATAAATTCGGGCGAATAATAAACATATAATTTTTTTGTGGAGTGCAATGCATTGGTTATAGAGACCATTACAAGTGCCAATATTGAATAGAGGAAAATCAAACAGAAGTAAAATAAATTTCATATAGTGAACTCAATGAAATACTTTCATCGTCACAGATATTGGTAGCACAGAGAGTTTTAATTAAAGGGAAGTTATATAAATTGGCTACTTTACAGCAGCAGCTGACAGTTGACACTAATTCCTCCATTCCTTCTACTTGTAGTGGCTATGTTCTAGTCTAATGGTCATTTTTCAAGCCTGTTTATAGTCGCTGTTGCAGCACCACACATAGCAAACGTTTTAATCTCATAAACTGCAATGGTTTTTCGAGTTCATTAAGTTTGTGTTATATCTGCACAAAAACCCGCTCTCCAACAATAGAGAGCTATAGCTTCCCCTCCATTTACTGCAATATCCGAGAACATGCACTGTAAATAAATCTATCCTGCTACAAGCTAGACCAACACAAAAACATCAGCGTTTTAGAATAGATGTAAGGAATACAAGTATTGGTTTTTAACCTGCTAGAAATGCGTTGTTAACTGTTTTTGTTAGCCTGTTTACAGGAAATTGATTTTACAATGCGTACCTAATGCGCTTGCATCAGTTTCAATCACACGTCCTAATGAAGAATGCCAAATGTTTAATTAAAGGAGACCAAACTTGATGATGGGTGGCGAGCGGAGCTCATCCTTGCGATGTTGTACAGCTGATAACTTACGCTCTAAAGTAGTTAATCCAAATATATTTTTGCGCCCATAAAATTTACTGGCACTCCAGGTTCATTCATGATGAGAATTCGATTTTGAAGTTTGCAGTCCAAAATCCAGCTTCCTACATTAACTGCTTTTCGAAATAATTTGAACTCATCCTTTGGCAAAGGGTGCTGCTATGGACCAAAGTCGCCACTACAGAGAAGTAATGAGGAAAATAGGGTAAAGGGACAACGACAGGGGACAGCTCGCGGCTACCATCACCCCAGGGGAAAGTGATGAATGAAAGGAAACAGAGTGCAACCGGCCATAAAGACGCGCGGAAGTTCCTAAGAGTTCTGGCTCGATGACCCGTCCCACACCTGGAGCTGTCAATAAACCACCCGTTCAACTAGAAAGCCGCCTAGAGTCCACAGAACCAGCATCCGCACCATCTGTCGGCACCGCCACACACCGAGAAACCTAGAAACACACCTGAAGCATGAAAAGGAAATGGAATGAAATGAAAAGAGGGAAATGAAATCGTATTAGATGAGAAACCATCCTAGCATTCGTCTACCGACCAGGGAAAACCACGAAAATCCCAAAGTCAGAATGGGAGTCGACGGGAATCATGCCGAACACGACGATAATCTGTATTAAGGTTGCTCAAAATGCTGTAACAACTTACAAAATTGCAGAAACTAACATATCCCATTTCTCTGATATTACAGGAATTCTCATATCCCATTCTTCAAAGATTTTACGTGACTTGATTTTTTAGGAATTCACAGTGATCCCGAATGCAAGCCTCAGACACTACCGCTTAGCCAACTTGCTTGGTCAGGAGGAGCATGAATTGCCAGACATCATTTATAATTTCCTGTCCTTGGGAATGAATCACGTGTTTACTTCCTAGCTTCAATATACACATAATTATTTTTCTAAAGCTAAACACTAATATTAAAATGAATATACTAACTATTAGAGGAATACGCTGGCACTAATGCTACAACCTAATCTTTTCCGACCATGTAGTGCTATGCGGAAAGGGACACGAGAGACATAACTACACTCTACGGTGTCAAACTTCTTACTCACAGTCATCCCCATTTCCACTGCAAAACTGGAAGTGTCCGTTGAAGGCAGGAATTTGGTTTCTGCGCCGGCGTCATGACTTGAGAGTCAGGCTATACCTTTAATAAAGTTGCCAAGCAAGGTGGCACTGCGATATCGTATGCGACTCGCATTCCAGAGGTCCCGGGTTCGATCCCCGGTGACCACCCGCTCTGACCCATGGAGATTTTTGTCGTTTCCCTCGGTCGACAGGCGAATACTGGGATGGTCCATCTTCTACCATGACTCTCCTGCTCCTCATATCCTGCATCTATAATCTTCCTTGCTATTTGTTTCAGGGATGTAGGACCAGACGACGGCGTTCGGCAGATTGCGGCTGGGTGATGGATATTCGCTTTGTGGAGGTTTATTCCTGATGTCCAGGGATGCTTGGTAGGGACCCCGCCTTTGCGTGCTTTAGGGCAGGCAATCGTTCGGGGAGCCTCCCCGGAGGCTTGGGGCCACACTGGGTGGCCTCGGGCGGCGTTGAAGACGTACATTCTGAAAAAATTAGGGACACTGTTCGTGCTTGCGCTCGTTGTCACCGGAACTGGTCGCCTTCGGGTTTTCCCCTCATCCATCGCTTCCAGGGGTCATGATAGAAGCACAAGGGGTCGGATAGCCTGCGTGGTCTGCTCTGCCTCTGTTCGTCAGTATTCTTTAACTTTTACCTTAGTATAGGTTGTAGCTTTCCTGTTAGCGGTAGTAAATTCCGTGAGCACTCATAGAACAGTTACGAGAGCTATCCCAGAATTACCCGAACTAACAAAGAAAACACAAAAATGTTGGGGAAAAAACATCTTTGTTTCTCTATATAGTCTCATTTCAGCTCGATACACTTTTTCCAGCGATGTTCAATAGCTTCGATACCCTGTGTATAGTGAGAACCGTCGAGTTCTGCAAAACAGCCATCAACTGCCAACTCCACCTGTTCATTGTTGGCAAATCTTTTACCACCAAGCCATTTCTTCAACTTTGGAAACAGAAAATAATCAGAAGGGGCTATGAGGGTTCATGAGGAAGCAATTTGAACATAAACTCACTGATTTTGCATGGCGATTATGGATGTGTGAACTGGTGCATTGTTTTGATGAAATAGAACCTTCTTCTTCGCTAAATGCGGCCCGTGATGCTTGATTTCATTCTTCAAACGCTGCAGTATGTTTGCATAATACTCGCCATTGATTGTTTTTCCTTTCTGAAGATAATCAATGAAAATTATCCCGCGTGCATCCCAAAAAACTGACGCCATGACCTTGCCTGCAGATGGAACTGTCTTGGCCTTCTTTGGAGCCGATTCTCCCCTTTCAATCCACTATTTTCACTGTTCTTTCATCTCAGGTGAGAAGTGATGTACCCATGTTTCATCCATGGTTATGAATCGACGCAAAACCTTGACTGTACTGCAGTGAAACATCGCCAAACACTTGACTGAAGCATCCTCACGACGCTGCTTTTGTTACATTGTGAGTAAACGCGGCACCCATCTTGCGTACAGCTTTCTCATGTCTAAAATTTTAGTTAATGTGCGATGTACAGCACTTTTTTAAATGCTTATGATGTCTGCTATCTCGTGCACTTTCAGATGAGGGTCATCCAATACCATTTTGTGGATTTGCTTCACAATTTCTGGCGTGGTCACCTCATTTGGTCGACCACGGGATGTTCGTCTTCACAGCTCGTACGGCCTCGTTTAAACTCTGCTGCCCAATATTTTACTGCTGTGAACGAATGAGCAGACTCCCCCGGAGTAGAATCTAGCTCAGCTTTAATATTAGTTGGACTAAGACCTTTCACATAACGATGGCCAGTTTTATCTATGTTCACAAATTAGCTAAGAGAGTTCACTATTAATGGCTGCCAAACAGTTACTAAACAACGTAGCATCGTCAAACTTCAAACTTAAGCTTTATAAGGGGATACTTTCTACCACACTCGTTTGTTTTAAAACAACGTTATTTATACGTCAAGTCGGGTACTTCTAAGACTATCCTCGTATAGTGGCTGTGTTTGCTCTATTTTACCGGTCTTTAGTCAAAATGTTACTTAATAAGAAATATAGGAGCAGTGAGAGTGAAATAAACCTCAAAAGTGATGCGTTATGTCATCAGAGCAGGAAAATAATTTAGAATATGTATTAATTTTTACTTTCTCTGTCATGCACCTAGTATGCAGAGAAGGTTTGAATTTCACCAAAAATTTCCAAACCGATTTCACCGGAAAATATGTTTTGAGGTCCCCTTAATCCCCGCCAAAGAAATATTTTAGAGAAAGGTCCGCGCGTGCGAGTGTGTGTGTGCGAGTCCGTGCGCGCGCGCCTGTGAACCGCATAACTCAAAAATGAAAAGTCAGTTAAACACCAAATTTGTCATTTGAGTTCACTACCCTCCAAAGATTCGATAGGAAGATTTTCAAGAGAATATTTGATTTTCTTAAAAATGGCTAACGATTTTGATTAAAATACCACATATTAAAGGTATTTATATAACAAATAAATGTGTATCTTGAATTTTTTGGAATAGTTTTTGAAGTCTTCATTCGGAACAAATTTCGTATAATCTTGTATAGCTGGTAAAGGTTAAGCGATAGACGAAAACGTAGTATACAGAAAATGTAGCTCTCTTTAAAAGACGCTATTTATTCTAAATAACCTTTTTGTGGCCTGACCCATTTCCGAGATATCCGCTACTAGCGGTTCGAATTGCTCAATACGTTGCCTTGCTTTTAAAGTCCTGTGGGTTTACAATTGTTTATCGCGATGTCATAGAAACATGGCAATTTTAAGCCAGCAGATAGCGTCCAATTCTTAAACATTTGACTATCGCTGTTCTCTTTGTATCTATAACAAAATGCTTCTGCAAAGATTTATTTGTATTAAAATGAAGTAGATAGAAAAATAAGCTTTAGTAAGAAGGGTTTGTATACCCACTAATAAAGGATAGAGGATAGAGAAAGTCATGTTAATGTATCACCACATTTTTTTTCTATAACAAGCATTTATATTTATATATCGAACATCAATCTTACCATGAATATATACTCCGTCATAAAATCATAGCTCTGGTGATGACTTGGAGGAATTGTCTTCATGTCTTTTATCTAATGGATATAGGTTCAGTCCACTGTTCACTTTCCTACCTGTTAGTCTTTCTCATCGCAGTCATAACTTTTCTAACAAAAATATACGTTTCTGGTCACAGGTGCCTCCATGTGACAGCCTATCTGTTTTCGGAACCCACACGCAATCATTTTATACATAAAGGTTGCTGAAAAGCTTTTAATGGCGCTAGATTACTAAGACTTGACAACAGTCTTGTAATGGAATTCCTATTCGTGTAACCGCCGCCATTTACTTGGCAGGTGTCAGCCTTGTCTGTTTTTGTTCTTCAGGTTGATAAATAGGAGATGCCTTCTCTTCGTGGGAGGAACGGTTACGAACACGTAAGTACGGCCTTCTATCATCCTCTGGTATACACGTTTTATCTAGATAACCGTTCTTACTTTCTGTACCTTTTATGTAAGGCAGAGGAAGTATAGCTTTCAATCTAAAATCTTATATGAATATAATTTACCGGGAATATAACTTTTTAGCCCTTCTGAGAGAAGAAAAATAGTTAGAAAGGCACAATCAGACTGAAAAATTCAATACCATAACCATGGATCTTTGGCTTACCGTACCGCTGCTCTAACCAATTGAGCTACTATGGTAGCTTGCCGGAACGAATTAAATTCAACAATTGATTCACATTTTTACTTTCTCTGCTACGTATAGTAAGTAGGGGAAGTATTGCATTCCACCCGAAAATTCGATGCCGGGATTTCACCGGAAATACATGTTTTGAGGCGCCCTAAATCCAAATAATGCATTTTTGAAAACATGTCCGCGCGCACGCGCGCGTGTGTGTATGTGTGTCTGTGAGTCTGTGAGCAGCATAATTAAAAAACGAAAAGTCAGATAAATACCAAACTTGGTACTTGAGTTTACTATCTTCCAATAATACATCAACATTTTCAAGCAAATCTCCCCACTGTAGACTACGCTTTGCATCAATATTTTTCGAAAATTTTGAATTTCTCAAAATTGCTGTAACGATTTTCATTCAAGTAACACATGTTTAGGATATCTTAATGTCAAATGAAATATTTTGAATTTTCTGGGAATGTCCCAAAAAAGCTCCCTTCATTATGAATGACTTTCGGATAACTGGTAAACCATAGGAAATAGACAACGTTTTACTACCCAAAAAAATGTAGATCTTATTTATGTCATATCCTTTTTTTTTTGAGCGAAACATTTCCGAGATATTCCCAGTTATTTGTTTAAATTTTGCAATATTTATACTTTTTCTCAAATGAAAATTTCTTATTAGTTGTTTTTTTAATGTCCTGAACAAGAAAAGAGAATGGAATGCTCCGCATAGCAACTAGCTCTCAAAAATTTTGACTATCGCTTAAACCTACCGTATTCCCCTTGCACCTAAAAGAAAATTAGCAATAATATTAACATATTGATATTTCGATTAACAAATTCTCCATAGTGTAATGATTACAATGCTAGCTTCTAGTTCCCGAGGTCGCGTGTTCAAACCCGGCGGAGAGCGATGGACTTTTTTCGGGCGTAAAAATCCGTAGCATGCCTTCCTTCGGAAAGGAAGTAAAGCCGGTGGTCCCATGTCGTAGATTAACGACACGTAAAAGAACCTCAAGAGGCTTCTGAGCAAAATTACTGGTCCTTCACGCCCAATATAGAATGGGACGCTAAAGACCGCAGCAGTTAAAGAGCGTCCATAAATAAAACTCAGTTTAATTTATCTCGATTAACAAAGTAGATGGAGATAAGCGTTTGTAAAAATAGTCTGTACAAGAGTAGAGGGAGTCATGTGAGTGCAACACATCAGATTTTTTCTGGTAAACCAAAGGCCATTTTTAAATTCATTTTGAGGTAACGTATCCCAATGGTGATTCACAATCTCGTAATACTTTAAGTTCCGGGTTTTATAGTTAACCAATATTAGGTCAAGCAATATTAGGTTGTTCTTTCACATCTGCCGTGCGTAGGTTGGGAAGATAGATTCAGACTAAAAAATGCAACGCCGTAGCCGGGATTTGAACCATGAATCTTCGATTTACCGTGCCGCTGCTCTAACCATTTGAACTGCTATAGCAACACGCCAGTAGGCATTTAATTCTCCAAATGACTCGCATTTTTTTCCGGTAAACCACAAGGTGTTCTAACATTTATTTCTGGATAACATGCAAACACGCACAAAAATAGTCTTATAACCATGCGTTTCTGTATTCTGTTGTCTCTGAATGCAGTGCAGAGCCAAAAGATGCACGATGCATTCTTAAGTAATACAGCTTTAAGGATGCAAGGCCAAGATTTATAGGGAACTCCCTTGCTCCAAACAACTGTTCAGCTGTTTACACAGTGGAATTGCTTCGTTGTCTTCTTTTTTTAGAAAGAAAACATTTTATGTAATAAATAACCATGCATAGGAACTTCAAAGCACTAAAGCCAGGACGGAAGATAATAAGGTTGGCCTTTCACTGGACTATAGACAAAGACAAACCTCCCAAATCTCTCGTACAGTATTTTGGCATTTTTGACAGCACTCGGACTGGTATTTACCTGCCTGTCATCGACCATAGGCTTCTGTTTTGTTTGCATTATTTTTAGTGCGATGCCTTGAGTGTAAATAACTTGAAAGCCAACTGCTTAGGAATTCCTTTGCCTTGTAATAACCGTACAACTATGAATTCTGATATTTTCCCAATTTACTGGAATTGGGAAATTTGTCTATAAAATACAAATTAATGTGTATACTAGTCGTCTACAATATGAGTGCATACGGTGTAAAGAGGAACTAAACAGTTACATAATTGGGCGGGGCATCGGAAGGACAGTCAGGTAAAGAAAACATCCGCGGTTCCCAGTTGCATTTACTAGCGAGGCTGACGCCTGCATAAATGTACCGTTTGCATTATACAACTGTACATTCCCCTATTGTTTTGCCCCCCATTCCACTCTGATCCTTAGGCTTGATGACGTTAGGCAATGTCAACAGAAACATCCTCCTCCAAGCGCAATCAAATCGTGCCCGACTAATAACCATCAGCCACTGTAGTATCAACATTATAATTTTTGGACAAAGAGAAGATATCTCCTGAAGAACAACACCAGAAAAGGCTGACTTCTGCCAAGTTCATGTTTGCATGATTTTAATGACAGTCATATATACTCTGCACATAAAACAATTATATGGGACCATAAGTGAAAGAGATATTGAAAACCGAATCAACATATTTACACTTTCACTCTTTTGCATTACCGACTGTAGCATAAAACAGCACAGACTGCTAAATATGTATCATGTCCACCCACTATGTCTACTTTATGGGTGATTTTCGTGAAGAATAAGCATAATTTTTTTATTAATACTCTCTCGTGATTCGCGAAGAACAAACACTTTCTAATGCATAACATTCATATAACTTTCTCTACTCGCTATCGTTTACTTTTATATAGCTTCTACAAACGATCCTTGCGAAGGCTTATTTTTGTATCTACTCTAGGTAAGCTTATCAAGTTAAACCTTTAAAACAAACATTTCGTTGTAGATACAAGGGGAATGAGAAAACCGATTCAATAGTGGATGTTTAAAAGCTAGTCGTTATATGTTGGACTTGAAATTCCACTCTCTTTCCACGACATCGCGAGAAACAATTGAATAGCGACAACACTACGAAAATGAAAAACTATTGAAAAATTCAAACCAATAATAACGGACACACCGGAAATACCTGAACCCACAAAAATATTTGAAATCAATTGTCTTAAAGAGATATACTTTTTTTGTAGTATGCTTATCTCATGACTTTTACCAGTTATACAAAATTGTACACAATTCACTTGAATGAAGAGGATTCCATAGGCTATTCACTGTAAATTCAAGGGATAAATTTTATTACTGATGTGAAATAATATCTTAAAGTTATCGTAGCTTAAACTATTTCATTTGAACATTTCGCAAAAATAAATATTTCTAAATATTTTCCTGTAAAAATAATTTAGCGTGGGGGGTTTCTTGAAAATCTTCCTTTTGCATCTTTGTAAGATACTGAACTTACTACCAAGTTTGGTATGGATCATTTCGTTCTTGAGTTACGTGTTCACAGACACATGCATGCATGGATTGTTTTCTAAAAATACTTCCTTTTGGATTCTCTAATCTCAAAACATGCGTTTCCGCAGAAATCTCGATGTCAAATTGGGATGGAATATTATCTCTAGCTACTAGGTACATGGTAAAGAAAGTAATATATGGTCATTCATCCCAGACGAATTTTAATTGAGAATTTTTTCAAATGCTTTACGCAAGTGGGAAGCATCAGTGATTGCAAACATGATTATTTATTTCTATGTTTTTTTTAGGTATTTATTTCATTACTCAGAAACAGTCATCTTATTTTAATATTTAATCCACCACATTTTCAAGGAATGTTACAACTCATTTAAATATGAATGCTCCAGCCTTTATATACCATTGTACAACGTGTTGTGTAATTTAACGCATTGAATAAGCTATAGTAGTTTTTCTTCTAAAATTTCCGACTGTTTTACCGTGGTCTGTAGGTTAAAATGATTTCACCTAACGTTTCGTCTCTGTCTGTGTGGGACAGCTTCAGAGGTGAAATTATTTTAGTTTATAGATCATAGTAAACCAGCTCGGATATTTTAGAAGTTATAAAGGTTTAGAAATCGGCTGTGAATGCTTACACACATATTTAAACTATAGCAGTGTTTGGCTTTTCGCGTCATTGTGGATATTTATGAATACTGCAATATTATCCCTAGATGTTACAAAAAAAGCCGGTCGTTTCCAAAAAGATTAAAAATTTAGCTTTTTTGTGGCTTCGGTAGCTGTGGTTAGGCAGCAATCGGAATTTGTAACTGGGCTTATTCAAAAACGGTCACTTAGGTGGGAAAAAGTAGCATAAGGGTAGAATTTTCAATAAAAACCGGACAATTCCATAGCACACAAGTGATAATTCTCTGTTCATTTGTTTTGCAACAAAGCCGGACTATTCCATACCGTTACACACATACACTTTTGCATTCGAAAACAGTCATTTCTTTGTGCATGTAAAACATCTCTTTTCTCACTGCGACTCTGGCGACACTTAAATGTTTTCTCGTTGGAAAAATCCTATCAGTAGACCTCACAGCATTTCCACGCGCGACTCCTCAATAATGAAAACAAACACGATGATTCAGTTGTTAATTGTAACCCCGTCAGCATCCAAGCGTGTCATCACGCCAGTTATTTTACTTGAGCCCTCCCCGTTCTTTTTCATGAATTTAGGAATACCAAGTATGTTGAGATAGTGTTTTTTATCCCTTAACTGCTATCAATTTAAATATATAATATAAAAATAATAGCCCACCTCTAAGCAATCAGTACTTGCTATTAAGTGTATATTACAGTCATTGTAGTATGATTATTTGTTGTATATATGTGCAAATATTATGTGAATGTATTTCTTAGTTTAGAAACGTAGGAGCTGTAAGGGTAGAAGCAAGCTGTTTTCAGTAGCAAACAGTGTCATAAAGTGGAAAGCAGAGGCTGAATAACTATGAGTTGTAACCTTGGCAGAACAATAAGTTAGAAAGCAACAGTCGGTGGAAAAATACTGATGTAACGTCAAAAAGTTTGTAAGTAGTCACGTGGGTGCAAAAAGCCAATCAAAGTTAAACCAATAGTGTTCTGCTAGAGTAGACTTAGCCAATCAGAAAATAGAAACATTAAATCAAAAATTTTAAGCTGTGGACG
This sequence comes from Deroplatys truncata, assembly GCA_030765065.1. Lineage (NCBI taxonomy): Eukaryota > Metazoa > Arthropoda > Insecta > Mantodea > Mantidae > Deroplatys > Deroplatys truncata. Next base: position 241,525,467 of record CM060981.1, read on the forward strand.
CTAAGAGGTAACGTACCCAAACCAAGGCAGTTCAGTAGATGAGGCTCAGAGTGTGCACATGTGAAATATTAGTGCAGTGCGGAGAAGGTAAATTTTGGCCTTTAAAAAATGTAGTTAATAACAGATAATTACTACACCTGTAAAATACATTTCATTATATATTCACAGAGGTATAAATTAGTAGATATGATTTATAATTTTAATGCGAATAAAAAAACTTAAGAAATTCTCTGTAAACTGCAGTTCTTAAAATACATATATAACGTAATATCTTACAGTTCCATACGTAAATACTTCAGTAATTTGTTATTTGATATATTATTCAACTGCCTTCAAGAATTGATAAAGAAGTGAGAATTTAAACTGTAACTTGTGTAAAGTGTGTGAAACTATTCTACAGCCGTACCACCCTTGTTAAGAGATACTTCCTCTACCAGATATAACTGACGCAGCTGAGGCTTAATATTAAATAAAAAAATAATAATCAATAAAAGCAGTCAAAATTCATTACATATATACTTTATTAACACACACACGAGATCCACCGCAATGTTCTAGGATCTATGTTAAACAGGTGAATAAATAACAGAATTTTGTGCAGACATTATCACAAATCACAACGCCGGGTTGCGTTTTATCGGCACGTTTTTAACATCTGTAACACATTTAACAGCTTATAGCCTGTTGTATCATATTTGATAGAAAGGTAGTTTTTTTTACGGTTTTAGGTTCGTTAATTGTCTTTTTTCTAATCTCATATTTAACTAATCTTCAACAATACAATACAAGTATTTATTGCAGTTTTATATTGTGAAACTATTCGTTCTTTAGATAACAAGAAACAAAATTCATGCACCCGCTTCTGTCAACAAAATCGGACATTTCAAAAATGTCTTTGCTTGTAAACAAAAAGTACGAAAAAAATTATTATTGACAGTATGACACACGTTAAGCATAAAGATATCTGTAACTATCGAGTAAAACGAAACCTCATTATGTTTTTTTTTCTATTTCCTTTTCTACTTACAACCTCCTGCTTTGATATAAAAGAAATATTTCATTTATATTTTGTAGCTTTAGCTATTGAAGCATTAAAAACCTATACATAAGGAAGTTCCAATATGCTCCAGGCCTCCACGCAGTGTTAGGTCTACGTGACTGCGTTTAAGTACCTGTTTGTAAGAAACTGGAAAAGTTTGCGATGCTCCATCATCAATGCATGTAAAGTAGTTCGTGCCCCCCAGAATGTTTTTCTTGTACTCGAAGAGGTGTAAAGTTCCATTTCCAAGTGTTTTAGGGAGTTATCCCTTCCTGAGAAAACTTCTATAAAGTAGCCGGAACTAGTTTAACAACTCGTAAAACCAGCTACATCTTTACACCCAGTTTCACAAAAATAAACCTGCCAACGTTGGTGAAATTTATATCCTTGTTGATAAGACCATAATAATCTACCCACACCCTCCCTCAGTATCCAAGAAAAGTATCCGCTTATTGCTATAGCAGCCGCCCATGGGCTGCCAACCACGTGTCTAATTCGGGACCTATTTTGTTGAAGGAAATTCACAGAAATAAAACTACATAAATCTTATGAAGAAATCCTCACAATGGTTTTCGTAAAATTATTAAATAAAATAGAAATGGCGATAAAACAAAATTTCATGTGTTGCAGTAATATGACTTTCTCTACTCACTCTTCCACAAACTCTACTTCTTGTTAATCAAGATAAACTTTCATTAACATTTATACATTTCATTTTAGGTATAAGGAAAGTACAGTAGGCTAAAGAGACGTCCTCTGTAGTCTAGAGGTACCATTCTAGCCTCTAGATCCCGAGGTCGCGGGTTCAAACCCGGTGATAGATTTTTTCGGGCGTAAAAATCCTTAACATGGCTTCCTTCGAAGGGAAAGCAAAGCCAGTGGATTTAGGCACGTAAAAGAACCTCAAGCGTGATAAAGAGGCCTCTGAGCAAACTTTTAGATCTTCCACGCCCAATACAGAATATGACTAAGAACGTCCATAAATAACAACTCAGTTTAAAAGTAGGCTAAAGCGATAGTCACGTTTCTAAAAGCGGATCGCCATGTGATGGCTTTGAAATTCTATGTTTTTTTTTGCAGGAAAACAAGAAGAAATGAAAGCGACTTACGACTTGAAATAGTAAATATTTGAGAATTCAAACCAATAACAAAGTATATCTCGGAAGTGGTTAATGGCACAAAAATAAATATTTAATACAATTTGAATCATTTTCAGAAACCCCATAGGTCAAGACTTTTTCTTTCAAAAATGAGTTTAATGCGTTTCTTGTTTGTGCTTAGATAATTCTATATTGTATGTAAATATCCCATAAGTCAGAGCATAATCAGAGGGGGAATGAGATCTGCTGAATTGAGTTTTGTTCATAAAGCCCATAAGTCAGTGACTTATACACAAACTTCTTCCTAGAAGATTCGAGAGGGTTAACATGACTTATACAGAGTGTTATAATCTGTTGTAGGTCGCCATTGGGGCAAGTCATCTCAATACAATTTGAGATCTCCTTGTGGTTTATCGGGAAACATGCGAATCAGTTGGGGAATTTAATGTCCTACCGGCATGTTGCCATGGTAGCTCAGTGGTTAGAGCAACCGGACGGAGACAGTGAGACCCGTGGTTCAAATCCCGCTATGGCATTGAATTTTTCAGTCGTCTGATCCTAACTTTCCAACCTTGTACAACACACGGCTTGTGCACAAGAACAATTAATTCTGTTATAAAAAGTTTTCCATAATTTGAGAGGTGGTAGTATGAACCAAAATAGAAAAAAATGTAATCATAGCCTCTAAAATGCATACCTTAAGAACTACGAGCACTGTTCATGTGAAACATTTCTTCTACTACAAGCTCTTTGCTATTACGTATGACCTACAGAATGCAGTAAACAAATGAAGATACATTACTGTTACTTTGAAACAGCATAGCTTCTAATTTAATCTGCATACGACCTGCACTTGTGAACCATCGCTAAAGAAGGTGCTCGATATGGTGCCACTTCATAGTAAGGCATGCTTCTGTCCGATGCCTTAGGAAATTGCGCACTCTCTGAAAGAGTCCAGGTTGGTCACGGATGCTCTGGCAGGCATTGACGACGCTTTCCTGTAGTGTTTTTGCATCGTTAATGGGGGTTGCATACACCAAAGATTTAAAGATAAAACTACAATGTAAAAGCATTTCACAAGCTTATCAAAACACAAACTGATTCCATTAGAACTAATAAGAATATATGTTGCACTTATCCAGAACTCTGAATACGGTTTACAGTAACAACATTAACAGATGTTTACTGAATGTTGTATCCATGGTGAATAACAGAATAATGTGTCCTCCTCTGTTTACTGCCTGCTGTAGGTCGTGCATACGTAATAGTAAAGAGCTTGCAGTGGAAGATATGTTTCACGGTAGCGAAGATGAACAATTGCTCATAGCTCTTAAGGTATGCATTTTAAAGCCCAGGTTTACTGGACATTTTTTATGGTTTTGGTCCGCACTACTACCTCTCAAAATATTGAATACCTATATAAAATATATTTGTGGATGGAAAGTGGATCGATTGGCTATAATTGAAAAAGTACTTTTGATTAAGTTACATACATTATAACGGACAATACATGTTAATTTACAAATAGATTTTCCTGCAGGAAATTTTGTGAATTTCCAGTGAACTGCACGATTAATCTTGGTAAAAACCAGAGAATATCCAGAAAATAATTTTTATAAGATAGCTCGAGAGCTGTGTGTGCTCTGATCTTGCATGTGCAGTGAAATCAATACTCACCAAATCTGATAAAATATGATGGGCAATAATTTAGGCACACAAACTCCTCGCGGATTATCTCCGTTGGCCATTTCTGTCGCACTTTCCCGTTACCTCAAAAGGGAATCAATTTGTAAACCGATGCCACGAGAACCTCTTAACTGAATGAGCTATCATTGCCCGCAAGCCATTAATTTCCCTTCATCAAATAGCGTTAAACCGCGTGTCTATACTTCACAGCCCTTTGCAAACATACTGTAGGAAACACCACTCTGCTCTGCTGCAGTGTCAATAGGTAGTTAAGTGAAAGTCGATTTTATTTCCTCTGCAGCTTATCTATACTAATAAGTGCCGCGGTAGCGCAGTGGTTTCGTTTCCGGCTGTCGTGCTGATTCCTGCTCTGCGTGGCGATTTTAAGTCGGTTTTAACTAACCTTCTCCTCAGACTTACTCCTGTGGAGTATCTACAAGACTCCACGTGTTTCGGATTCCACGTTAAAAGCTGTAGGTCCTGTCATTTTACCGCCAACCTTAGCATTACCGGATTCCGCCCTCTGAGAGCCCCCACCTCAGAAATGGGTCCAAGTCATCGCCTGGATAGGCCAAATAGGGAGCGTTAGAAACAACGCCGACAACTTACTTCCTATAGCAAGTAGAAAAAGTATTGCAATGTATCCAACAATTCGATACCGACATACACCATGGCACAAAATCTAAAGTCCGGTTAAACATCAAACTTGGTCTTCCATGGATGCATCACAAATATTTAGAAAAAAAAATTCCATCCCACACTACCATTTAGATGAAAAAATGTTTGTTATTTTTAATTTTCCCAAAAATGATACTATGTTGATTAACATACTGTGGCCGCGCGCGCGGAGTTACCTGCGGGCCGACGGTAAGCGCCTCCCGGCCCGGCACTTGAGTGATCTCTCGATCGGTCAACGGAGCAATAGCGAGTGTGGAAACAATAGAACAATAGGCAGTGTGGAATAAAAGTCATTTTATGTATCGCTTACTTGTTCGGGAACCTTCGTTTTGGCGCGTTCTAGTAGGTTCCTGTTTACGAACGTTCCGCGTGTATTCTGGACATATATAAGTGGTCTGCTCATGCCCGGACTGCAGTTTTTATTTGAGGCGAGTTCTGTTAGAAGACGTGAAATGTGGACAGTTGTGAGTTGTGATTCGACAGGTCAGTTGTGATTGAGTGTGTGCCTAAGTGACTGAAATGTAACTTTTGTGTTACGCTGAGTGCACAGAGATAAATAAAGTGCATTTAGCAGTAACTGCTGTACTTATTTACTACAATTCAATATGTTTAAGATGTCTCTATGATAATAAAATGTATGTCTTGAATTTTCTCAGAACACCCTGTGAAGTCCTCTTCATTCTGAATTACTTTTGTATAAATGATAAACCGTAAGAGACAGACAAATTCTTACTATATAAAACTTATATAGATTTCCTTAAAGCATACAATTTATGTCAAACCTTTTGTGGCTTAACCATTTCCGATATATCCTTTGTTATTTGTCTGGATTTTCAAGCTTCTTTCAAGTGATAGGTCGCTATTTTCACTTTCTTAATCATGTACCCAATAGGTAGAGAATATATTTCATTCCATTAAAACTTCAATATCGATATTTCACCGTAAACATTTTTTAGGCTCCCTGAATCCAAAAGATGTAATACATTCACATCTCTACACTCTACCGTTTATTAGTGAGTATACAAATTATTCTTACTAAGTTAATTTTTCTATATATCACACTTTACGATAATCCAAATAAACCTTTACAGAATTAGCTGATTATACATTTAGTTATAAATACAAAGAGAACGCGACAATCAAATGTTGAAGATCTGGACGCTATATGCTGGCCTTAAAATTGCATACGGTTTCCATGCAATTGCAAAAAACAACTGATGTTGAAAAGACTTTAAGAGAATCACCAACAAATGAACAGTTCGAACATTTGATAATGGATATCTCAGAAACTGCTTATGCCAAAAAGAACTTATTTTAAATAATTTGTGCGTTTTAAATAGACCTACATTTTTGTATAGTATGTTAATTTCGTCTATCGCTTAACGTTTACCTGTTATATGAGATTATAAAAAATTACTAACGAATGAAGAGGACTTCAAAAGCACTTCCGAAATTTCAAGATATACATTTTATTTGCCATGTAAATATGTTTCATACCTATATGGTATTTTAATCAAAATCGTTAAGGTTATTTTTGGAAAACAAAAAATTACGAAAAATGTTGTATGTAAAGGTAGTTTGGAGCGGGGGATTTTGTTGAAAATCTTCTATCGCATCTTTGGAAAACATTAAACCTAAATACCAAGTTTGGTATTTATTCGACTTTTCATTTTTGAGTTATGGTGTACATAGACACACAGAGACATGTTTCCAAAAAGACTATTTGGATTCAGGGGGCCTCAAAACAAGTGACACGAAGAGTTTTAAGAACCCCCCCCTAAGTAAACTTCCCTTTAAGAGGAAAATGTTTCCGTGTTTTTTATTTTCACATAAATGTGTGTACACAATTTTTATTAAAATATAATTGGTTTAAGATATTTTCATGAGAAACAAAACGTATATCTTGAATTTTCTGGAAATAGTCTATGAAGTGCTCTTCATTCTGAATGACCTTTTACAACTGGTAAACCGTAAGAGAGAGACAAAACCTTACTGCACAAAATTTTAGATCTCGTTAAAGCATTATTTATGTCAAATAAACGTTTTTTGTGACGTTAACCATTTCCAAGGTATCGTACCGGTTTGAATTTTCAAATACTTATACTCTGGTCGGTGGAAAGTCGCTATTCGCTTTTTCCGTGGTCATGCAAGATAGAACTTCAAAGCCATCACATAACTATCCACTTCTTAATAATAGGACTCGCTTTAGCCTAGTGTATCTTCTGCTATCTACAACGAAATGTACTTTCATTCCACTTTTGTGTAATCAAAGTTTATCTCAGTTAACAAGCAGTGGGCAGAAGAATAAGATTTTGTAAGAATAGTGTCTAGAAGAGTGAGTAGAAAAAGTCATACGAGTGCAGTAAACTATGTATCTTTTTCATTTTACAACAGAGTATAACATGTATAGCTTTTTTGCTTAAACCATACTATACAGGGTGAATTACCTAAAACTTGCACCGCAAATATTTCGGAAATGCAAAGTGCTACTGATGTGCAGTTTTCACAGCATTTATTAGTAGTCAGGGGCTCGTACATTTAGAATGTAAACAGATTTTAATGATACTGAGGTGTATTTTTTTAGCAAACATACAATTTTTAAATGGATCAATGCCTAGTTACATAAACAGAATAAAGGCAGGGTAAATTAGAATGTCAGTGGCGTTTGTTGCAAGATTCTAGTGCAAGTAGTTTACGAGAAATCTTACTTTGAAACTTTTACGCACCGACACTTGTACAACCTGTGGTAGCACAAACTAAAGAAAAACCAAAAGGAATTACAATACTTCTGCGGATTCTTGCAAGTAAAGAGAACATAGCCCTTCAAAGGTCGTGTTCAAAATGACCACCGGCAGCTTCAATACACGCTTCCAGTCTGCCATGGAAAGACTGCTGCACAGTCAAATAAACTGCACGCAGCAGTAATACGTCGTTTCATATCGTCTGGTGTAGTTAGTACATCCTTGTAGACAGTGTCTTTCAGCCTTCCCCATAGAAAAGGAATCTAAAGGGATCAGATGCGGTGAACGGGCCGGCCAAGGTACAGGTCCTCTTCGTCCAATCCAATGATTAGGAAACCATGCGTTAATACAAGCTGTAGTACTTCGTACACTATGGGCTGTACAGCCATCATGTTGGTACCATAGGTTCCTCCTAGTCTACAAAGGACTACCTGTCAGGAGGCTGCGATACTTGTGCGAGTTCTTTGCTCCTTCTATGAACAAAGGGCCTATGAGCTGATGGTTCACTATCCCACACCACACGTTTAAACTCCATGGACGCTGACGTTCCACCTGACGAAGCCAACGGGGATTGTCAACAGACCAATAGTGCATGTTTCTGCGGTTTACCTGGCCATGATTAGTAAATGTTGCCTCAACACTAAACAAGATACATGATGAATCTGGAGTATCATATTTTAATGCCCATGTACAAAAGTTAACACGATTCTCAAAATCGTTTCCATGCAGCTCTTGATGGAGAGAGATGTGATAAGGATGGAACCTATGTCGATGGAGAATGCGCAGTACACTTGCTTGACTTCTGTCACTTGCACCTGCGATTGTGCGGGAACTAATTTGCGTATCTGCTGCAACGGCAGCCAAAACATTAATTTATGCCGCTTCTCCAGTCACTTGTTTGTTTCTGTTACGTTTACTAGTGTTATTACAGTACCACTTTCACGTAATTGGTTGAAGAGGTTGATAAATAACTGCCGAGAAGCTTGACGTCTATTGGGATAGTTTCCGCATATACCGTACAGGAAGGAACTGCATTCTTCCTACACCCTCCATACACCATGAGCATGTCGGCTTTCTCTGCATTAGTAAACCCCATCTTCCACTCACGACTTACTGCTTCAACTGTCACAAACTGACCAGAAAGTCACAATGCAATCAATGAACAGAAAACACAATGCAAACAAACATAACAGCATCGTACCTAGCAACTAAGCAGGTTTAATGGGACAAACAATTGTCGGCGTGGAAACTTTTCAAAATGCGATTTCTCGTACACCACTTGCACTAGAATTCTGCAACAAAGACCATTGACATTCTAATTTACCCTACCTTTATTCTGTTGATGTAACTAGACATTGTTAGATTTAAAAATAGTATGTTTGCTGAAAAAATACACTTTCTCAGTATTATTAAAATCTGTTTATAGGCTAAATGTACGAGCCCCCTGACTACCAATCTATGTGAAAACTGGGCATCAATAGCACTTTCCATTTCCGAAATATTTGCAGTGCAATCTTTAGGCGATTCACTCTGTATATTGACGAGCAGTAAGTTTTCCACCCAAAGAAATTCTCTCTGTCGCTCTCTCTCTCTCTCTCTCTCTCTCTCTCTCTCTCTCTCTCTCTCTTTTCTCTCAAAGAAGAGCTAACGTTAGGCCAAGACTGTCTGTCTAAAGTAGTTTTTGGAGTGTCTTGTGGCATGTCAAGAATTCCTTACCGGTAACGAGGGCGTCTAAGAGACCTCATGAGGATGAGTGCACCACGTTTAAATACCGTTATTGGTGATCAAACCCGGATCGTCCTACGTTTCACTAAGTGGTATTTAAATACCTAGTACCAATTAAAGCCTCCGAGTTAGAATCACCAATCTATACAAACAGAGATGTTCAGGGTCTCTTTTAAAAAGTCTTCTGATCACTGAATTAATAGAGGGGTGCATAATTATGCCTGACATCCATGGCCCAAAGAATTACACTTCGCTGTGTAGGGTACGCGAAGTGCTTCAAAGTATGTGATAATTATGATAGCACCAGTGCCTTTATATGGGTCGGAAAGTTGGGTCATGTCTAATCGAGAACGAAGTAAAACAGAAGCAGCAAATATGAGCTTTTTAAAATGTCTAAAAGGCTTCGCGACGCCAGGAACAATTCGAAATCAAGATATTAGAGAATAAAATAAGTGAACTAAAAATATACACATCAGGCGATAAAATATATGAAAATAGAATAAAATGGAAAGAACATGTTCAAATAATGGAAGACAGAATCCTCAAGAAGGCAGAAAGTAGAGGAACATGTCTGGGCGTTGAAGAAAAGAAGATAGCAGGACCTTCGAAGTCGGAACAGGCAGTACTGTCTGTTTCATGAACAGAAGAAGATAACTCTGAATAATGGAGAAACATTCCCAGAGAGCATTGCGCGAGCTTATCAAAGAATAAATAGAGCTCCATTCAATCTTGTGTGCCCTCATAATATATTGAGATAAAATATAAAGGTCTTCACTATGACGGACGATGGATAGCTTCAATATTTCACGTAAGGAAATACTGCATAAATAAGGTCCGCTATCTCAGAAATTCTAACTAGACACACTGTGCTTATATTTAAACATTTTTCTTATGCTAATGAGAAATTAAACTACAGACTTTTATGCATAATTTTTTAAACACATTATTTATTCAGTATGACCCAAAATCGCCGTCCGAACTGTTTGAACAGGTAACCCAAATCAACTATTAAGTGTTAGATTACACAACTGTCGAAGCGACCTTCTGACCTATCAATAACAGTTACTTAGCACCTATAATCCTCAAAAAACTATGCACTTCCAAAAAATAGATTTATGCATTAATTCATATGTCATCCTTTGAAACGGAAAAACAGCCCGGTTATCAATATAATAAAGTTAGGTTAGGTTTTAATGTGAATTCCAAAAGATTTGTATATTTTTATTTTACGCAGGAAAATAATAACATTTTTTGTTAAATTCAACCAAAAGATTATTTTAAAAATATATTTAACAAATAATAGAACACTTGTATAGTGTGATGCTTTTAAACACCTCAATGAAGTCAAATAAAAGAAATCTACGTGAATAGCGTTACCAAAAATTACACCCATTAATTTCATAAAACATCATATAAACATAGTTGACTGGCAAAAACATTTGGGGTGGTCACAAAAGATGCTGCTCTGTATTTAATCATAATAATTAACCTAAACTTAAAAAATAAGCTTATATTTAAACTTCTTGAAATAGAGATACAGATTTTTTTGGAGCTTTCAGACATTCTGAAGGTTTGCGAGGCATAATGTTGGCAGAAACCTGATACATTTAAGATCTCTGCAGCTAAGGTGTTTCTTCGCCCTAATGGTCCAAGTTTGGGCCAGAAGAAACAATACTGCTGCATTTCATAAGAATGCAGTTTGTTTATAGTTGCCTATTTGTTTTCAGCTTTGAGCCTTTGTTTCGCTACACTATCCTAAAAGGAAACGAATGCATAGTTTGTTTTAAACAAGAAGATACTTGTGGCAGTTACCGCAGGGGCATGCTTCCATGTGGTTTCCATGCAAATCTCCCTTTCCTTATTTGCTCTAGCCAGTAAGGTTCCACTACTCATCTCTCTCTTCGCCTACGAGCTGAACTTTGAGGGGTAGCTGGTTACCAGGTTTTATCACATTGTAGCACATGCTTTCATACTGCTTACTAGCTTGCCAATATAACCTTGCAACGGTGTTCTTCCATTCCCTTACTGTGAGTGAACTATCATAAGACGCTTCTGGTTTAAATGTTACTGACCCAGAAGGCTTTAAGTTTTTCCAAGAATGGCAACTATTCTTACAGCTTTATTCAACTAGGAACCAAGAGGCAACTTAAAGCACAATGTAGCATTTCCTGCCACGTTCACTCACCGAACTCAGGCATTTTGTCTGTGTTCCCCACTGTAGACACCACTAACAAGGAGTACTTACCTGAAACAAAAGAAATCCACGGTTAAAATTCCACGCACTTAATACACATTCCTTGAGAAATCTAGCTGGCAATAAACAGATACATTAAATGAAAGAAGGAAGGAAATTGAAAAAAAAAATGTGCCCGCCATCATTTATTTATATGTGTATGTGATGCGAAAGTGCAAATAGGAAATCTTCATCAGTTTTTATTTAAGGGAAGGTAGGAAAGGAATTGCCTAGTTAGAGCTTTTAGCCAAATGCGCTCAACATTTTACTTACAATGCTTTATCAGCACAGTATGCACTGCTGAACTCTCGGTTTTGTGTATTCTATTGTCCAAGGGAAGAAAAATGATAATAATAATTCATTAAATTATTCCATTCGAATAAATGTTATCTTTATTAATTGGCTTACAATATTCAGATGAAAATGGTACAGGACATTGGCTTTCTGTGGACGAGATCACTTATAAAGACAGTAATGAACTTTAAAATATGCTTATATAAGAATCTGCGTTGGTAATTAATTATTCTTTTACATAAGGGGTGTGTAGGACAAGGTTGGAAAGGTAGAATCAGACTGAAAAATTCAATGCTATAGCCGGGATCTCAACCACGGATCTTTCGATTTCCATCCGGTCGCTCAAAACAACTGAGCTATATGGTAGCAGACCGGTACGGCATTGAATTCCCCAACTGTTTCGCATTTTTTCTGGTAAACCATAAAGATACCTCAAATTCATTTTGAGATGACATACCCCAATGGCGACTTAGTTGGGGTATGTGAGTCAGTTGATTAAACTATGAAGTCCGTGACTTAAAATTACTTACGATACTGTAAGATCATATTCCTTGTAAATGATTCCAAGCTGCTTATACTAGCAGTGGAATAACCTATATTCATTAGAGATTCAAATTTGCCTTTTCTTGTTTTACTAATGCTGCAAGACAAGTATGTATATGATTTCAGCACATATTTAACACAGGAAAACGCAAATTGATTTTCTAGACGAATTTGCTCCTGGAGCATATGTAATAAGTTGGCAAGGAATCTAGTTTAATGTTTGAACGTGGGTTGGATGTAACAATAAACAGACGGCAGCAAACCAGGTCATCTTCTTGATGAACAACTAAATTATATACCTTTAGCGCACTGAAATCCTTTCTAAATTGCCAAACGTATCCTGCACTAGGTACTTCGTTTGATCGGCGATGCATACTCTATTAATTGATGCCGGAGTAAAATCCTTCTAAAAGACTTGAAAAGCTTTTGGAATCTCCAAGTAAGTAACTGCATTTGGAGTTAACAACATCCACGTTGTATGGGCACATTAAATTATTTACCAGGGAGTTATTAGGTGTTGTGGAAATTGAGTTTTTATATGGACGCTCTTTAAATGCTGTGGTCCTTAGCGCCCCATTCTATACTGGGTGCAAAAGACCGGTAATTTTTTTTAGAGGCCTCTTTATCGGGCTTGTGGTTCTTTTACGTGCCGTAGATCTACGGCACGGGACCACCAGATTTACTTCCCTTCCGAAGGAAGCCATGCTAAGGATTTTTTCGCCCGAAAACTAGAGGCTAGCATGGTAGGCACTACACCACGGAGGACGACGACGGTGTTGTGACAGATGCGGAATGCGACATTTGGAAAATGAAACCCTTTAAAGAGTAACTAATAATCGGAGTTTGCCGAAAAACATAACCTCTCTAGCTATATATTCTATCATTGTACGCACAATACTTAAATTTTAAATAAATTTTTATTTTCTCTACTACGTAAGAGTACAGTAGGGGAAGTATGCATTCCACCCAAAAATTCGATACCGAGATTTCACCGGAAATACCTGTTTTGAGGTGCCTTGAATCCGAATAAAGCATTTTTGGAAATATGTCCATGTGTGTGTTTGTCTGTTAACAGAGTAGCTCAAAATCGAAAAGTCGGATAAATACCCAACTTGGTATTTGAATTTAGCATCTTCCAAGGATGCGGCGCGAAATTTTCAAGAAAACCCTCACACACCAGACTACTCTTAACATGGAGCATGTTTTGAATATTTTAATTTTTTCAAAAATGGCTCTAACGATTTTGATTAAAATATCATATGTTTAAGATATTTTTATGACAAATGAAATGTATACCTTGAAATTTCTGGGAAATTCCCCAAAAGTCCTCTTTATTTTGAATGGCTGGCATAACTGGCAAACCGTAAGAGATAGACAAAATTTTACTACACAAAAAATGTAGATCTCGTTAAAAGACACAATTTATGCCATATACATATTTTTTTGTGGAGTGAACTATTTGCATGATATTCCTTGTTATTTGTTTGAATTTTTCAATACTTATACTTTTTCTCAAATGGGAATTCGTTTTTTTTTTATGTCCTGGACATACAAAGAGAATGGAATGCTCCACATAGCAACCATCTCTTAAAAGATTTCACTATCGCTTATAGCGATAGTTTCTGCAAATGTTTCTCTCGATTAACATGAAGTAGATGGAGAATAAGCGTTTGTAAAAAATAGTTTGTACAAGAGTAAAAAAAGTTATGTGAGTGCAACATATATTTTTAAATATTGTAACAAATGAAAACACCAGTTGCTACTAAACGCACTGTTTTGTCGCTTGGTGCTCAGCATAGCACAAACTTTAAGCTTGAGACACTTTTGACACACACTCAGAACAGAACACAACTGATCCATGTAATGGAATCACAATTGAACTGCTGAGTCACAATCAACAACTGAACTACACTCGGCACTGTCCACGTAAACTGTCCAAACTCTTCGACTTCTTGACGACACTAAACTTCGTAACTTCTTAACTAACTGTTAGGCCATGAGAAGTCCCTTACGAGGGCCATACTGAAAATCTTTAGAATGCCACGCTTTTAATAAAATGCAATTGCTTTATATTTGACAGCTACTTTTGAGAGTTGATTGCCATGTAGTTTGTGCAGTTTGCTCTAATAGTTTGTTCATTATCATAATTTAAAGATTTTCCTTTCACGTAAAAAGAATTTCACTAGAGAACATTTTAAAATTATGATTTTTTACGACCTTAATTCGTTATTAACGCCTAAACAATGTGAAGATCGGCTTAGAAATGCATTCGGTCAAGAAGCCCCATCTAAGGCAACAATTTATAATTGGTACAGCGAATTCAAAAGAGATCGGTTTATTCTTAGTGATGAATTTCGTGAAGCACGCCCAAGAACTGCTGTTAGTGATGAAAATCTTACCGCTATTCGAGCAACACTTAAAGAAGACCGATGGACTCTGTTATGAATTTATTCGGGCGACTTTGGGCATTGGTACAAGATAAACCCATACATTTTACATCAATAGACGTGAGAAAACCGATCAAAAACAACAACGCATTGATCGGTGCAGAAAAACTCTGGAAAAAATCCAAGACGACACTTCAAATTTGGTTTGGAATATCGTTAGTGGTTACGAATCTGGCATTTATTATTATGATCCCTGAAAATAAAAGTCAATCGGCTCAATGGTTTTTGAACAAGCCTAAGCTACAAAAGTCCCGACAAATTTACAGTCCTGGCAAGAAGATGGTTGCTAGTTTTTTTAACTGACCTATTGCTACTATAGCATTAGAAGATAGACGAACCGTTACTGCCGATTGGTACGCAAATATCTGTTTACCACTCAAGTTTTAAAAAGTTCGTGAAAAAGTAAAAATAATGTTACAACATGAGAACCATAGAGCAAACAACTGAGTATCTGGAAGTCCTAAAGGTCCGTACCATGGACCCTCCACCACACAGCCCTGACCTAGCACTTTGTGATTTGTTTTTGTTTCCAAACATTAAAGATAAAGTGCGTGGAATCATTTATTAGTCATCAGATGAAACAGTGCAACATTGTAAAAAAACTCGTTTCTGAAGTGCCTGAGGAAGAGTGGCATCATTGCTTTAAGGACTGGTCTCATCGAATGCAAAAATGTATTGATGTTAAAGGGAAATATTTTGAATAATAATAAAATCATTTAAATGTTTTAAAACAAATCATTGCTTGATTTTCTAAAAATGTTCAGTGTCGCCTTCCTATATAGGACTCGCATACAAAACAGAATGTTCTAGAAAGGAAGGCTGCTAGAACACGCCGAAACAGAAGAAACTGCGGGGGAGCGCATATAATGCGTTCACGGCGCAGCTATTGTTCTGAAAGGTGTTGAACGCCCCATCCATGTGCCGGGCCGTGATGCGCTCAGCGTTTACTGGCATTTTCTACTGTGAATTCTGCAACCCGTCACAGGGAAACTACTACGCACTTTAGGATAGAGAGGTAAGCTTCAGCCCATTTTTACTTTCTCTACTACGTAGAGTAAGTAGGGGAAGTATTGTATTCCACCCAAAAATTCGATACCGAGATTTCACCGGAAATACATGTTTTGAGACCCCCTGAATTAAAAAAAAAGTATTTTTGGAAACATGTCCGTGTGTGTCTGTGTGTGTGTGTGTGTGTGTGTGTGTGTGTGTGTGTCTGTGAACAGCATAACTCAGAAACGAACAGTCGGATAAACACATAACTTGATATTTAGGTTCAGTATCTTCCAGAGATGCGACACGAAGGTTTTCAAGAAAATCCCCCAACCCAGACTACCCTTTACATTGAACATTTTTCGAAAATTTTAATTTTCTCCAAAATGGCTCTAACGATTTTGATTAAAATATCACATGTTTAAGATATTGTTATGAGAAATGAAATGTATATCTCGAATTTTCTGGGAATGTCCCCAAAAGTATTCTTCATTGTGAACGACTTTTGCATAACTGGTAAACCATAAGAGAGAGACAAAACTTTACTGCACAAAAAATTTAGATCGCGTTAAAATACACAATTTATGTCATATATATTTTTGTTGTTGAGTGAACCGTTTTCGAGATATTGCTTGTTATTCCCTTAAATTTTTCAATACTTATACTTTTTCTCAAATTCGTTATTCATCTTTTTTATGTCCTGAACATGCAAAGAGAATGGAATGCTGCACATAGCAACCAGCTCTTAAAACATTTGACTATCGCTTAAAGCCTACCATATTCCCCTTGCACCTACAATAAAATTAGCAATAAGATTGACATCTCGATATCTCGATTAACATGAAGCATATAGAGAATAAGCGTTTGTAAAAATAGTTTGTACAAGAGTAGAGAAAGTCATGTGAGTGTAACACATGAGATTTTTAGGGGAAGGTTTCCTCTACAAATTCGTAGTACTGTGAAGTATAGCAGCTTCACTATGCTCAAGCTATATGGTTAGTTTCTTTGAAAATATATGCAAGTTTGTATTCTCCATTTTTGTTTTGAATGACAAATATCACCCGTTTTCTCAGGAACTATTACAGATAGGTACATTTAATTTTAGGATGATAAAAACAAACTTTCAGAGCTGCTGTGGATCCGCCTTGAAGTTAATAACTTATTGCTTATTTAAAAAAATCCTGATACATCTTAATGAAAGCTTGGTACAGTCAAGAAAATAATATCTTCCTTAATAAACAAAATTATTGTAAGAATTAGATCAGTGTGCATAAAAAACATGCGTCTAATTCTGTACACATTTCAGTCTGATATCTTATATTGTTTTTGAGAAAATGGTCATGATTTCAGTAGATTTAACATGGGATAAGACTTTTAACCTCTCCTTAATTGATGCGGTTGACATAAAAAGGGCATCTAGGCCGATGTTCACGTTTTATATTGCATGCATGATTTTAACGTCATTTTATTTGTGAGATACATTGAAAACTGAGGATGATACACCTATTTAAAGATAACTATGCAAACTGCAACTCTTTCTTTGAGGTGATTCCCAGTGAGATGTTTTAGCTTTTCCATGTTTTGAATTTTTGTTTCACGACACATCGCTTCCCTTAAAAACTCTGCGAGCCAACAAAAGAAAGTACACGATATAAGAAGTTTGTATACATTTTGAGTAAAGATAATGGAATGATAAATCACAACTGAACAGCAAACCAAGTGTGGACTTTAATATTATTCTGTATTTCTCTCCTTATAAACCAAACAGACAGTTCCGCGGTAACGTATGAGGTTCGGATTCGGGAGGTCCAGGGCTCAATTCTCGTCCGGCCGGCCATTGTCGCATGTTTTTTTCGTGGTTTTCCCGGATTGGTAGGCGAATGCTGCGGTTTTACCACGAATTTCCCTCATTCCGTTCCGCTTTTCATATTTCAGGTGGGCTTAGGCTGTGCAGTGTCATTCGGTATTGGACAAATGTCGCGGATGCTTACTTATTGGAAAGTTCTTCTCGGCCCTGCCAAATGGTAGCCTTTGCAGTAGCGGCTCTTGGCTATGCATTTTGGATGTTCATAAAATTTTAACCAGAGAGCCCTGAAAATGTGAAATACCATCTGCTGCATAGTATTTATGATTACGAACAAATTGATATAACTGTAGATGTGCCTAACAACGATAATATGGATAATAATAATAATAATAATAATAATAGAAGCTTCTCTAAGCACTTTGCCTAGCCCTAAATGGGCTCATTCACAATAAATAATAAGAATAATAATTCTAGAAGCTTCTCTAAGCACTTTGCCAAGCCCTAAATGGGCTCATTCACAATAAATTATAATAATAACAACAACAAAAAATTATTATAATAATAATAATAATAATAATAGAAGCTTCTCTAAGTACTTTTCTTGCCTTAAATGGGCTCATTCACAATAAATAATAATAATAATAATAATAATAATAATAACGCATCCCTGACGAAAGAAGGTTCTGTTTTGTGTTTGTTGTTGCGTGTATAATGAAGTACACTGTCAGCAAGAACGAAGTAACACGAAAATTAAATTTTAGTTGAGATTAAGGATGGTATGGAGAAACTGGGAGAAGTTTCCGAGCTTCTGCACATTACCTACTTCTGCTAGTGACTCTAACCTCTGCCATAGTGTGCTACCACCTAGTGGCATTCACTTAAAATTATAGTGACGGTGTGCAAACAAAGCGCGGGAAAAGCTTTGCGCGCTAGTGCACTTCTTCATTTCTTCACATGGCCCGCATGTATTTGACCTCATAAGGTAATTACGTCATAACAGTTGCACCTGCGCAGAAGTTCCTTAAAACGTGCACAAGTCAAGATGTGCTAGCAATTATGTCTCATTCAGTTTAGAGTAGCGCGGTAGTTTTAAACGCCGTAGATTTTAAGTTACCACACATACATTACGTTTAATAGCATTCAAAGAAACAATAATCAATAAATCCGCTAGGTGCCAAAAATTAAGGTGTTCACGTGTTTCTATGTTTTTATGCAGCAGCCGCCAATAGTTCTTTGAGCCTTATCTGAGCAGCCCGACGGCCTGATCGGGTCTTCAAGCTTGGAATCGTTAAGAACTTTTGCACTCTCTGCAATCTGTCTGCCTGCGGCCTGTACCCTCCTGCGTTTCCTTCAATTCATCCGCTCCTCCCGCGGTGGTAGCCACAAAAGATCCGCCTTGGGTCTACGTGAGCGAGGTGTTTCTCTTCGTTACCTTAGCACAGTTATAGTTTTTGTATGAAATTATGATGTAACTGCCTCAAAAAGTATATTTTTATATGAAGAGAAGGTTATATTTAACTTCAAATAATGCATTCTACTCTTAATTATTAAACGTTATTACCAAAAATGGTGAGTCGTAAAAAGGGCTCATAACAAGAAGCTAAATCTTTAATGTATTAAATATGCCAGTATTATTTTATCTGAATGGCTCAGATCCGAATTAAATAATGTGGCTAATAATAAATACCACAACATGCTAAACACATACTCACCAGAGAA
Source organism: Deroplatys truncata (assembly GCA_030765065.1). Taxonomy (NCBI): domain Eukaryota; kingdom Metazoa; phylum Arthropoda; class Insecta; order Mantodea; family Mantidae; genus Deroplatys; species Deroplatys truncata. The sequence goes on from CM060981.1 coordinate 241,544,469, forward strand.
ATATTAGAAACAAACATTCATTTCCATTTTTCTCAAATTATTACTTTTATGAGCCCTTTTTACGTCAACCGATTATTTAAATTTGAAATTTAAAGGAAACAAGTCAGAATGCCTAGTGACATACAATAATAAATCTGTAGATAGTTGACTTTATCTGAAATAATTGGTTGAAGACAAAGTCAAGAAAATGTATAAGTAAAGGATAAAGTAAGCTGTATAAGAAAAATCTAACTACAGAATATGATAAAACAAATGAATTAAAACTCCACTACTAAAAAGTATTCAATAAATCCCAAGAGCATATAATTTATGCCACTTGGCAGAAGAGATCTTAGTTGAAGTGACGAAAACAATCATGTATTAGAGGTAGAGGTTATATAACGGAGGGTGACACCTCGCGCACTGCAACCTACATAGATCTATTGTGGCTAACGCCCTCCCCAGGAGGAAAGGATAACGTAGGGTAAACCACGTCCAGTTCATGAACATTAGACTATAACTGTTCCCTTTGTATCTGTAACGAAATGTGTAATGCAACTATTTCCGGAAAGGTTTATCTCGATTAAAGTTAAATAGATAGGAAAATTAACTTTTATTAGAATAATTTTTATATCCACTAATAAGGGATAGTGAGTAGAGAAAGTCATGTGAATGTAACACATTAGATTTTTAATAGTACTTCATGTATTTGTGCCATAGATGGGCACAATGATTTGAAGAGGCAACGTAACCGAAAATTTCTTCCCCTGTCTATCACCAGCTTTCAAATTAAAAATAAATTCTAATGTGTTGCATTCATTGGGCCTTCTACATTCACTCTTTTTCAGACTATCCTTACAAAATCTTCTTCCTCTATCCAGTTCTTATTAATCGAGATAAACTTTCATTATTTGTATTTATGTGTGTCTGTGTGTGTGTCTGTGAACAGCATAACTCAGAAACGAACAGTCGGATAAACAACTTGATATTTAGGTTCAGTTTCTTTCAGAGATGCGACACAAAGGTTTTCAAGAAAATCCCCCACCCTAGATTACCCTTTACGTGGAACATTTTTCGAAAATTTTAATTTTCTCAAAAATGGCTCTAACGATTTTGATTAAAATATCATATGTTTAAGATATTTTCATGACAAATGAAATGTATATCTCGAATTTTCTGGGAATGTTTCCAAAAGTATTCTTCATTGTGAACGACTTTTGCATAACTGGTAAACCATAAGAGATAGACAAAATTTTACCACACAAAAATGTGGATCGCGTTAAAATACACAATTTATGTCATATACATTTCTTTTGTTGAGTGAACCATTTTCGAGATATTGCTTGTTTTTTCCTTAAATTTTCCAATACTTATACTTTTTCTCAAATTCGTTATTCAATTTTTTTGTCCTGGTAATGCAAAGAAAATGGAATACTCCACATAGCAACCAGCTCTTGAAATATTTGACTATCGCATAAAGCCTACCAATTCCCCTTGCATTTACAAGAACATTAGCAATAAAATTAACATCTCGATATCTCGATTAACATGAAGCATATGGAGAATAAGCGTTTGTAAAAATAGTTTGTACAAGAGTGAGTATAACACATCAGATTTTTCACTTCTCGATATGTTAATAAGTTATGGTCATTTATACGAATTTTTTCGGTAGCCGGTTTCTTTCTGGCCCCTCTCAGCCCCCCAGACCTAACTCCTGAACCGGGTAGAAAGTCCTTAAGACATTTTCAAAAATTTCTTCCGCAAATGTCACAACATCATTATGTGGCTAAATCAATCTACCTGCAAAACTGTTTTCCCCTGAAGTGTTGTAAGAGGATTCTGGAGATAAATCAATCCACATGTCAACCTGTTTTCTTCCCCAAGTGTCATAATATCATTGTGTAGCTAAATCAATCTACCTGCCAAACTGTTTCCTTTAGCAAGTGCCACAAATGTACGTTGTTTCGAAAACGCAGAGCTTTGAATACACCGTGTTCTCGTATCTCCATCCATTTCTTGGAGCTTATACCGGGTTTTATACCCGGTTTTATGACGTCACTATTAGTTAACGAACCCATTCTTTCAAAGGGGAAGTCGGAATTGAACATCAGACCGTATGCGTTTCCGATTTCATAAAAGGTTGATGTACTGCGGCAGCGCAAAACTGTTTTTCACTAGGATAAATGTTGTACGTTCTTTGCAAGCGACCACCGATCAAGAATTTGCACCGCTGAGTGCTAAGCCGAGACACTCAAAGCTAGATAAACCGTCCAATTATTTGTATTACGTATCTTCTAATTGAAGTTACACAAGTATTTAGGGCATGGTCATTGATCGTGCATGCATATTTAAGATACAAGGTATGGTGACAAAATAAACAACGGAAAAAGAAAACAAAACAAAAAAGAACTAGAAAGAGGAAAATAGAGATAAATTGCCTTTGACTAACTGAACAAATTTGATCTAGCTTCGCGCAGTTTAGCCAAGAAATTGCCCATGTTTTGCCAGTTCCTCTGGTCAGCCAGTAGCTCCCAACATGTCAATCTCTTTCTTGAGGGACTTAAGAATTTTTCTCTCAGTTTAATTGTTTTCTGGTTCTCCCACTATACATATTCCGCCAAAATATGTACCCAGTCCTCATCCAAATCACAGAATGAGCAGATTCTCCTGCCAGAATCGTCAGTCATTTTCTGTACCCTCCAGCTCCCCAGCCTATACCATGCCATTCCTGATCTTTCCTTTCTTCCGAGGTTAAGTATATATGCCTCTTTACCCCAATTCAATTTTATTTCATTTGCTAGACTTAGAACAGTATACATGCAGAGATTGCCAGTTTACGAGAGGCAAGCGAAAAACGTTCCAAATGTAAATATTCGAAAGGTACTATGCAAGTCCTATATCACTAATGTGACCTAGAAACTGTTGACATCCACCTCTTCCACTCATCTTTCGCTAGTCTTCTGCCATGGACTGGTGATAAACTCGGCGCTCGTAATGATGTCATGCGCAGAAAACCGACTGGCGGCAACGGCCGAATAAATCTGTAGACCACGTATCTCCTATACTGCTGTGCACCGTTAATGTTGATTGTACATTACAGGGGTTTCAGGGGTAGTTCAAATATTAATTAGCTATGAGTTGTGACTGTACTGTACATACGTACAGTACCTATGTATTACAGATATAAAACTCTGCAGACAGGAGCGCAGAACCTCTTCGTTACGAATCCGCCGCCCTAACCACTCGTACAAAAAGCATAGCTGCGGATATGTAGGTCAAAGCTACCTAACAGGTAAACCTCAAATGTAAAATTCAGCGATGTCAAAAGTTGCCCGTCAGTGCAAGCGCGCGCCTCGAGTGCTTAGCATGCCCGTATTGCCCATAGCAAACGTCCGTGCGCGCTGCTACTTGGAACAGTGTAAACAGGGCTGTACAACGTGCGCGTCATAAATAAAAGAAAGCGAAAGTACAATCAGTCCATTCCAGAATGGGAACATAGTGTTTTTAAGTAAGATAATTGGTGGAAATGCCCAATGCTTAATATGCAATAAGCATATGATTACCACAACAAATGTAACGTCAAAAGTCACTATGAAATTTTTCATATAGAAAGTTATAATTGAAGGTGACGATAGAATGTATGAACACAAGTAGAGGTTGTAATGTACAGGTATGATTAGTTATATCACAAGTTTCATTTTGAATTGTAAGGTTAAAAGTGAGATAAATATTTCTTATCTTTTGTGGTTTTAATGGTTTAGTTTTGGACAAGAAAAACAATTAAGGAAAAACAGAGAGTTTTTTTTACTTATTGCCTTTGGACTTTGTATGTACAGCAATGTTTCCCTAACACCGCCGTTACTTTGGAGTAGATATACTATAGTGCCCAACTAAAAAAATGCACGTGCTCTTAATGATAAAACAGTGGAGATATTTTACCATCCCTAATGCTGTCATTTGAGTTGCCTAATCGAACAAAGTGTATTTGGGAACACCGTGAATTTCGCGCAATTTTTCCATTTCTAAAAACACTCCTTCAGTTATTCTTTTCTTTTAGACAGAGTGTTATAATTTGATTCATTTAATAAAAGTGTTAAAAGAAGGTGTGTATTGAAATATGAAAACATTACTTATAAAATATGAACACAAAAGCATTAAATTAAATTAAGCCGAGTGACACAACAATGTACTTTGCCGCCTTGCTTTATTTAATAAATATAGACGACATCGTAAGGCCATTGAAAATTTAAAGTGAACTCAGGAATCCGAGAATTACTAAAAAAATGCATGCAATCACATTGATGTTGTGGGTGATCGAATTATTATTCAGAAAAAACAAAACCTATCTATAACAAACTCTATGCCAGTTGAATCAAGTATATGAACATTGTAACCTTAAAATATGTTACAAAAAGAGAACAGATATTTGAGGGAAAATATCCAATAGATTAACCTGGCATGGAATGCCAGTAGAATGTCCGTAGAATGGACAGGGAAGAGAGGAAGACCACGAAACATAAAGAATTGGCAGGAGACTGGTAGGATAGAGAAGAATGAAGAAGAAAATATTGGGCATAGGGAAATGCTTAAGCATTATTAGCCTGTTAAATAAATATGTGATAAGATCCAACTTAGGTGTTAAGGACAATGTAACAGAGCTTCCAAATAATAGTTTCAATTTAAATTGTTTCAGGCTAAGGATCTGGGACAAGTTAGCAACCAATGTATGTGCAACCATACTGGAGAGTTCCATAAACCAGTACTCTTTTTCTTTCTCTGTTTAACCTCCTCGTACACCCCCAGGACTTACAGGCGGGTGTCTGGGGTCAGAGTCCCGTCGAGGAGCAAACACTCATGGATCAGACAGAATATCCAGGATGGGTGATCAGCGATGCCCGGTATGGGAGGAAGAAGGTAGATTAAACGAAATGATGGTGAAAGGGATGAAAGGAAAGGTGATAATGGAGCAGTTGGTGGAATGAATGGCGGGGGAAACCGGAGAACCCGGAGAAAACCCGCCCAGACGCCGCTTTGTCCACCACAAATCCCACATGCGGGTCCCTGAGATTGAATCCGAGCCGCCTCGGTGAGAGGCGAGCGGTCTAACCACTTGGCCACGGCGCCGCCCCAGGATCTACACTCAGAGATCCTGAACATCGGATCCAGCATCTCGCAACACGAAATCCTTGCTTCACTCATCACCGCCGCTCACTCTACCAACACGGAACAATAACTCCGCCTACTTGCCGCAATGGAATCCGCCATCCAGGACCTTCACACCATCACCATTGCCTTCTCAACTGCCTTCGAAAGGTTCACCACCCACTGCCTGCAGCGGTTCGACAACGCCGACTCCACCGTCAGTGGCCTGCATGAATCCATCGCCAGTCTGCCACCGAAACCAGCACCGCCTGGAGGAGATAGGCACACGACTTCAGGTCTTGCCGATCTAGTAAAATCCCTGCTCACGACGATGGCCGAGTGGACTTCTGTAATCTCCGACCTGAAGAGTGGTCAGGAGCGAATGATTGGCTTCAGGACGGCACTTGAAGACTCTCGCTACTATCCGACTACAAGACCAAGCTATCATCGCCAAAACTGAGCGTTCCTCTCGAGGGGCGTTCAAAAACGCTTCACGTTGACACAATAAAGAAAACCTTAATCCCTTCCAATTCCTCTCCACGAAACTCCCCGTGTGTGCGGGGCGGGCCTTGGTCATGGTCGTCACCCGGACATTCCCTTACTCCTCTGCCAGCGCAATAAGCTGGCAGATATCCTACCGCGTACTAACGGGGGTGCAACAGCGGAACTCCAACACCCTCCTAACTTCTCCTTTCTACTCCACGTGAAATCCTATCCTATTCCCGAAAACCCAACCCAAAAAAAAGGTGAAACTCTGCAACACTTTGAACCTGACCGCAAAGTCCTAAAAATGCCTCCTTTGCCGAAAAATGATAAAAAATATGTTCGCTTCCGAACATTTTATGAGCAAGCCGTAAAAGTTGACAAATATGTAAAGAGTAACTGGACCTAGAATTATTCTCTCCCTTCTTTGTCCAGAGCATTCGAATGCGCATATAGGAAGATCGTTCTAAAAACACTCGACCTGGACAAGAAAACACAAGATTTTAAGAGAGTTTTTTTTTCAGCATAATCACTTAGTCAAACAACTTTCCAACTTTTTCATAAACCAAGTAAAATAATATTTATTCAATTGCACAAAATAAGCTCCTCTCTCCTCTTCCACTACGTCGTTTGGTGTGAATATTCGACTACCCATCAGGTTTTGGATGAAACCTTTATTACTAACAGACAATTCCGCGAATATACTGGATGTAGAAGCACTTGGAAGGGAAGGTAACACGCTTTTACAGCAACAATCCTATACACGTGTGTGAAGGCTCATTAAGGGAACTTTCTTTTTTGCAAGGTATCGATATTTAGCCTGAAGTCTGTTCAGGCTAAAATTGGTCCTTCAATTGGTCCAAATTCCCCGCTGATGGTACTGCTGTTCTGGAGATAGTCTATGAGCACATACCACGGATGTCCCAAAAACCGTAGTCATGACACTTTTCTTGCATGTGGAACCGTCTTTTTGCTTTCTTTCGGCACTTCCAAATATTACTACCCACTTTTAGACTGCTCCTTCATCTCTGGCCTGTAGTAATGAATCTATGTTTCATCTAATGCAATGTCACAGAAACTCAATGAGATTGCAGTTTAAACAGTCTTGAGAAATGTTCACTCAACTGTGTGAGTCCATTGTTAAAAAAACGCGGCACCCATAGCGCGGAAAGCTTTCTCATACCCAACACTGAATGTAAAATGCAGTGGACCATTCTCATCGGCTGTGGAAATTAAGGGACGCCCTAAGTGGTATCATCTTGAATGGATGTACAACCAGGCTTAAATTCAGCAGTCCATTTCCAACCGTCGAGAATGATGGGAAAGAATCTTGTATTGTCGAATCTAGCTTTGGGGTTAAACCCTTCCAAACGAAGTAGTTTATCACAGCTCGTATTTCAGTTTTATCGATTTTGTAGAAAATGTTAACACTAGTTTGTTAATACCATCGTCATAAAACCTACATTTACGAGCCTGAAACTTTACAACGCACCTAGCAACTATGTCCACTCTGTAGTGAAGGGGAAACATGGCGTCATATTCTGGCTGAGTGCAGAGAAACAGAGTTATTAAGAATACAATTTTTACCATCATAGTTTCTGAAGTCAAACAGGGCAATAGAGGCTTGTTTGGATATAATGCTGGGTGTCATAAAATGGGGTCTTTTTTATCTGTGATTTAACAAAAGAGGTTAATTGCCCTGGAGAGCGGAAGAGGAGAGGAGGGTACATAAGAGCGAGTTCCTAAGGGCCAGAGCACTGTATATTTTTAATGCTACGTTTGTAAGTTTAATTCTTTTTCTGTTCTTTGTTTCTTTTTTTTCCTCCATTATGTTAGTATGTAGGCGGCGCCGTGGCCGAGTGGTTAGACCGCTCGCCTCCCACCGAGGCTCAATCCCAGAGACCTGCATGTGGGATTTGTGGTGGACGAAGCGGCGTCTGGGCGGGTTTTCTCCGGGTTCTCCGGTTTCCCCCGCCATTCATTCCACCAACTGCTCCATCATCACCTTTCCTTTCATCCATTTCACCAACATTTCGTTTCATCTTCTTCCTTCATCCCATACCAGGCATCGGGCTGATCACCCATCCTGGATGCTCTGTCTGATCCATGAGTGTCTGCTCCTCGACGGGCCTCTGACCCCAGGCGCCCGCTTGTAAGTCCTGGAGGGTGTAAGTCCTACATAAGAGGAGGGTAAACAGATAATGAATGAATGAATGAATGTTAGTATGTAGTCACGAGCAAATGTATATATTTAGTATTATTCTCCTATTGTAAGATTCCAGGAACAGGTAAAGCATGTAGGACCCTAAGGTTTATGCGATTTTTGTATTTTACAAATGCAGACTGAAGCTGTTTATAATAAAATCCTTCTATTACTAAACAAACAAACAAATTAGTATGTTGTCCACGACATCTGTAAGTCAGGCCGAGAACTTCTAGAAAGTCCCTGGTAAAATAGATTATGCATCCTATGCATCAATGGGCTCCTTACTCTCGACACTTTCTGTTTCGTACAAGGATGTTGGGTCAGATGCATCCGCTTTCTAGACTAGAGAATCGATTGTTTTCCCCAGGCGCTGTAGTAAACTCCCGAAAACACTTATTTCTAAACTCACTCTCTGCTACTCTCACTCCTCCTCTGCACCCCCCCCCACTTCTACTCTCATTGTTTAGGCCAAGAAATGTCTCTTCCTCGTTCCCTGTATTTCACAGAGAGGACGCAAAAAGAGCGTGCACTAGCATCTATCGCTACACCTTGTTTTAGCTTTCAACTAAGGTAGAACATCCAAAAGCGAAAGTTTGTGTTTACTTAGATATTGTCTGAGTGCACAATGCTAAATAAAATAAAGTAAAACAAAACGTGGCAAGTTATTCATTGCTTTCAACCTTCTCAAAAATGTCCTAATGGGTTCCTTTAAATACAGTAAGTCTGAGGCATTAATCAGAGTAACAGAATTTAACCGAGGGTATGGCTTAGGCGGCAATGGCTGTGGTGCGTATTCGGGAGATCCCGGGTTTGATCCCCGATGACCGCCTACTCTGACCCATGGGCATTTTCGGTCGTCAGGCAAATGCTGGAGTGGTTTCTTTCAACCCCCGAATTTCTTGTCCCTCCATTTCGTTACATTCATAATTTCCTTCATCCTTCACCCTGTTAGGCCTGTTTCAGGGTTACAAGTGTTGGCGATAGTATTTCGGTGTGGCGTGGCAGGGGAAAAGGATGCTCTCGGTGGAACTTTCTCCGTCCCTCGGATTTCGGCTGGTTGCCAGGGTATACGAACCTTCGAAAAGGGGTGTTGGACCTTGTGTGCGGGACGGAAGTACCCGGTCTGCCTGTCCGACTGCCGGGAAACTAGGGACACAGTCATTGCTGTGCCGTCACTCTTGGTTCCAGTTGCCAGGTGTCTCCTCTCACCTTCTCCTCCCTCCCGGGGGCGCCTCTTTGTGGAGCATAGGTACCGTATCCTCACTGGTTCAGTGCCGGTCCCCTTCAATAATCAGGACAAAAAAAAACAGAAGTTACATCTTGAATTTTCTAAAAATCGCCAGTGAAGCACTTTTCATTCTGAAATTTACGTAGCTAGGAACCATAAAAGATAGATAAAACTTTACCATATAAAACTAGTTCTCTTTAAAACAAGTAATGGGTGTCTATTAATTTCTATAGCATTATCTATTTCTGAAATATTCGCTGTTGCAGCTTTTAATTTCCCAACATTCAAATATTGGATGTTTTCTATCAGATAAAATGGTTTTGTGGAATTGCATTTCTTTTCTATTGTACGTATGCTTGTAACCTTAAAAACAGAAAAATTGTTACAGTGAGCATTCCAAATTTTAGCCTCACAGAAGGTACACAAACAAAATTCTTGATTTTTATACAACCGTCTATAAAATCTATACAATTAGGTCATTCACGACTTTTTAATTGCTTTATTATAAAAGAACAACTTAACATAAGCAATGAACTTTCACTGCGTGTAGATAACGCTAACACTAATTTTGGAAGCAAAAAATCTCTTGAGAATGTGCTGGAAGATAAAAGTATGTGCATTCTTACAGCTAATTAACAACTCCATTATCAATACTTATGTCTCTCTGAATCTGCGCCTTTCTCTACTCGTGTCTATGTAATTGTGTTTATAATTTGAGTGTCTACATAAGTATTGTGATTGGATTGTTGGGCGCCACTGTTTATAACCATTATATTGCGCTTGTATTAAAACATTGGCATTTGATATTGTTTTATTGTTCCGATTAATGACTATGGTTGACCGAATGAAAGAAATGAAATACAACTTGTGAAATTATAACACAGCTGAAAGTAATGTTTCTGTTAATGTCTGTAATATACTTGTCATCCGAGAAATACTTGTTATTCCTACGTTGAGCTTTAAAATACCTATGAGGTCCTAAATAAGATGAATCGTGTATAATTACGAAGGAGCTAGGATTTAAAAAGTATCATAACAAATATGTTAACAATTTATTATAGAAAGGCTTTGCATTCGTTAACAATTCCATTAAATGGAATTAATTGTTCTACCGCACAAGCCGTGTGTTGGAACAAGGTTGGAAAGGTAGAATCAGACAACTGAAAAATTCAATGCCATAGCCGGGATTTGAACCACGCCGTCCGGTTCCTCTAACCACTGAGCTACCATGGCAACATACCAGTACAGCATTAATCTCAATACAATTTGAGATCTCCTTGTGGTTTACCGGGAAAAATGCGAATGAGTTGGAGAATTTTATACTGTACTGACATGTTGCCATGGTTAGAGCAACGGACTGAGATTGGGAGATCCATAGTTCAAATCCCGGCTATGGTATTGATTTTTCGGTTGTCTTTTTCTACGTTTCCAATTCCATTCAAATTTAAATCAGCTTGTTTTACATTTAAACATTTTTACAATTCTAAGTGATACGATTGAAAATACAATAATCGTAAAATGCTCTTTCACGTTGTTACGACATTTAATGTTTTTCTTTACAAAGTCGTGAAGGCTTCTTGAAATAGCCAAGTAATACAAATCAATTTACAAAAGAATGATTATATAAATGCTTCTCCCGAAAAATACTAATTTTGAAACACCAGGAGTAGAAGTTAAATTTTGAAGGTTATCAAAGAAATGTGAATAATTTAAAAAAGGCTTAGAGTTTACCCTTGGTGAATTATGCCAAACTCTCGCCATCACAAAGCTCTGACAGGCTACTCGCTCGATCCCTGTACGTAGATTCTATCTGCCCGGGAGTTGCTGATCTTGTCACAAGCTCGAAGGCGCTGCAATCAGTGGTGAGACGAACCAGCCAATCGTAGCTCTGGACGACCATGATGTCGTGCTACCATAAGCTACGTCATCAATGACATATTTCTCAAACATTCATTCTGTTACCAAGCTGATTACAATGAATGATGCCATCTTCTAGAAGAATTTTGCAGTTCGTGAGCTGGTTACATGTGCCACGACGAGAGAAGAGGGGGCGGCACAGTATGCGAGAAAGCTTTTGTGATTCTTCAGGCAATACTTCGCAAACACTAAGTACTGTCATCACGAGGGCAAGGCATTTAATGGCCTATAATTTGGTAAAAAATGCAAAACAAAAAATGCATTTAATGACCTAAAAATTTAAAAAAATGATCTATAATTAGGTAAAAAAAAGCAAAATACCTACAAATTACAAGAAATAACCAAGAAATGAAGAACAAAATTAAAATATAACCAAAACATAAATAATTGGTAGCAAAAGTGCTGTTTATTATTGTATATTAAGCACTCACTTGGTTACTAAGCTACATAAAATATAACATCAAAATATTAAAAGAAAATTATAAAAACAGCTTAAAACAGTTACAATACCTTTTTTGTATAAAATCCATTTCAGTGCACTTTTATAACAATTTTGAATTGCAGTTAATAATCACAAATTTGCTGAGATTCTAAAACACAAACGACTGTCTACTGTCTGCTAGTACTGACTCTCCTCTCTACTTCAACAAAAACAAATGGAGCATACTGAAAGCAAGCAATATCTCCTGGATTTAACTCCCAGCCAGCAAGAGAAAAATGTCACTAGACAAAGCTCTGCCAATTGAGCACAACGCTTTATCCCCCGTGTTCTTGTCTATACACTTGTTTATTTTCATTGACACTGCATCACCCACTTTACCACATGCACGGCTCAAATCATGCACTACTTTGTACGCTAATTGTAACTGTTCCACTAATGTCACTTGAGATTTTTCCAGAGAAGGAATCCAAAATTGGTTTTTATGTAAGAAAGTTTACCCGCAATTTCTTTATCAGCCAGTAGTTCTTGCGCCTTTTTTATTGACACATACTCAGTATTATCAAAAGAATCAACTACTTTCTTCACAACGACAAAATTCTTACAATAATAACTACAAGCCTCGAGCCATGTTCCCCATCTAGTCAAAACAGGTGAAAAGGGCAATTGAATTTCGGGAGCTTCTGCTTTGAATGCTAAAACTCGAGAGGGGGCTTTCAAGAACACTTTCTTGATGCATTCAATTAATTTATTCACCTCAGGAAAATGTGCATGCACTTCTTCCGCGACCGGGTGTAATGCATGCGCTAAACATGTCACATGCTCCATTTTTGGGTAGAGAGCACTTAAAGAAGAGCAGCTTTTATCATGTGGGGTGCCGCGTCTGTTATAAAAAGCAACACATTGGAATATCTAATCCCATTAGGCCAAAGTATTCTCAGTGCATGGTCAAATACTAAGCTGATGGTTGAATAGTTCACTGCTCACAATATAGTAGAAATTGTTCTCCAGGGTGTGTGCTTCTAGAACTCCAACAATAACATTACCTACATAACGGCCTATATAGTCTGTTGTCTCGTCGATGGATACGAGTATATTTTTTCTCCAATCCTTTTCTTATCTGTTGCAAAGTTTTGGCATAGCACCGATCCACGTAGGTTCTTCTCAATGTACGGGGATCTGGAATTATTTTTCCGGTCTCCTCTTCTAAGAAAGCGCGCAGTTTAGGATGATTCAGCATGTGAAGTGGAATATCGGCAGATAAAAACGCTTCACATAGTTTCTCACAAAATGGAGTAAATGCTGAACTTGTTTCACCCAGAAGCATCTACTGTAAGCTTACACTAGATTCATTTTCAAGTCGCTGCAGACCACGAACATATTTCTCACGTGACATATGTTGTTCTACCGTAAAGTTTTTTACAGCAGCCACTCTCACATCACAGATCTTGCAGAATAGCATTTGACCTTCCGTGTAGAAAATATTTTCCCCATATTTTGAAACAAATACCTTCAATTTAACACTATTACTTGCCTTTACTTTGGGCAGTTTGCTTTCATGGTGTTCGTACCTAAGGAATGAAGCCGGTATTATAAAGACAATAATTATCATAATAATCTGAGAAGGATAGCGATATAAAATAAGTAATAATATATTTAAAATCAGTGTATGTATAAAAAGGAGAAGCACTGTGAAAATTGTTGACTGTAGAAGCGACAGAAAGACCAGACATGCACAGTTTTGTTAATTAGGGACCAACCCCAGGTAGAAAGGGTAAATACCATTGAAGCAAGTTTTTCCTGGTAACAACCGAGGACAGCTGCACATGCCTGGTGAAGGTTACTCTAGGCTTCAGGACGCCGAGTTGTGACGAGCGTTTGAGGGGAGAATAGGGGAAGTGAGTAGCTTGCTTTTCCTTGTGCAGCATGGGCAAAGTCAGCCTGTCCTGAGTGCTTGGTGAGAACGGGACGACATTCTCGTCGAGTTGTGAACATTGGCGGCGAACATGCAAGAGGGTAGAACGTTCAGCTGTAGTTAATAATCTTCGGTCTTGGTAAAGACACAGTACCATCGTATTCATTTAAAAGTGATAGGCAAACCTTAAGTTTTATTTTAAATGGTGAAAATAAAAGTCTTCCAAGAAAGCGTTCGTATTTCTCTGTGCATACACTCACGCATACCCAGTGATTAAGATCTCATGCTCGAGCAGCCGTGGCAAAGTATAAAAAAAGACATCTAGGAGGAGAAAAGCAGCAACCGTGAGGCAAAGATATTGCTTCAGTGGATGGAGGACGTAGCGTGGCTGCGTCAGGAACAACTGATCAGACCTCACAACAATGCCGGTTTACCTGGAAATAGGAATTTCCTTGGGAGTTTGGACAAGTCCATTAAGCACATTCCTTGAAAAATAGGGGTAGGCGGTAGCATAAGCAGTAAGAAATTGAATTCCTAGAAGTGGGCAAGTCCATTATGCACATTTATGGAAAACTAGGGGTAGCAGTTAGCATAAGATCTACTTAATTCCAAGAAATTGGATTGATAATAAAATACTGAATTATAATAATTAAAAATCTCAAATTAAATACAAATAATCTCACAGTCTTCTCGAAAAGTGTTAAAAATACTCAAAATGAGCTAAAATTGCCAAAAATTACATAGCCCTAAAAAAATTACGAAAATGCTAAAAGCCTTAAAAAGATGCAAAATCATTAAATGCCTTGCCCTAGTCATCACATTTTATTAAACAAGCATACGTACTTAAAAACTAGATCTATCGGAACCTATTGTCATCCTATAACACTTTGTACTAAACTCGGTTTTCCTACATTATTAGCGGTAACTGTGTATGCACTTTAAGCGGCTACAACTCACAACGATCCGCCCTCATCGATATCTATGCTGCTACTCACTTTATGCAGTTGAGAATTCTTAGCGTGGCATCCCTACTTTACATAAAAAAATTTAAAACCTAGCCCTACAGCTTCTGGTTGACTAACTTAAATATATCAAATCTACCTCCTGCTATGATTTTTTATGCTTCAAAATATCACATGACATCTCTACAGCTAACTCAAGAGCATTCGTTTTCTCCCTTACTACCATTTTTGTGCCCTGACCAACAACATTTAATGGGTTTTATCAGGCTGACACAAAATTCTTCCCTGTTTGGCTTACCAACAGCTAAATTGGTATACACGTCATTACAATATACAATCACAAATTTTACCTTAAATCTACTTAATACTATTACTATTATATAAACAATAAAATGCAAGAAAGTTATTTTGAGGCTTAGTTACTAAACCTAATCTGTAACGTGTTGTCTACAATATTTTATCTCGTTCAGAGAATTTTAGTATATGTTGTATATTTAGTATATTTAAAGATATTTATTTATTGCGGAAACGATATCTTTAGAGAAAGAGTAATGTGGGTTTTGGAAAATATACATGATAAATCGACCAAGTTTGTTGTTATATTCTACAATTTTGGATGCTAGTTTCATATGTAGATTTAAATTAAAAATGAGCGAAGAAAGTGACTTTCACGGTTCATCAAGAACAATTTTAAAAGCAGTCCAAGATGCAACTATTAATATACTTACAGAAAAGTCAAGGAAGTTTGTTTATATAGTAATACGAAATTCAAGGACTGGTGAGGGGGTAATGAAGCAGACGTAAATGAAACTTCTCTGTTGGCGTATCTTTATAAGAAGTCAAAAAGCGCCGTGGCCGAGTGGTTAGATCGCTCGCCTCTCACCGATGCGGCCCGGGTTCAATCCCAGGGACCCGCATGTGAGTTTTGTGGTGGACAAAGCGACGTGTGGGCGGGTTTTCTCCGGGTTCTCCGGTTTCCCCCGCCATTCATTCCACCAACTGCTCCATCATCACCTTTCCTTTCATCCATTTCGTTTCATCTACTTCCTTCCTCCCATACCAGGCATCGGGCTGATCACCCATCCTGAATATTCTGTCTGATCCATGAGTGTCTGCTCCTCGACGGGCCTCTGATCCCAGGCACCCGCCTGTAAGTCCTACATAAGAGGAGGTTAAACAGAAAAAGAAGAATAAGTCGAAAAGTATTAAAGCTTCTAGTAATTGGAGTGGATATTCCATGGTGAGCTCAACTGTTTTGATTAATGATAATATTGATATCAGTAGGTTTGGAAAATTAAAGGCATTTTTAAAGAGTGTATTTTACGTTTTGTTGAACTTGTATTTTATGTTTTGATAGCGTGTTTTGTTAGAATGTAAAGTATAGGTTTTGTTGCCTAGTAACTACGAACTAAAGCATCACTGATTATTTCAGAAGTAGATAAATATTAATTAACATGTAAATAATTGCCAGTTATTATTCTTACTTAGGCTTGTGGTGTGAAGCATTGTTTATTTATTTATTTTTATATGCCAAAAATACTGCCACAAATAACGTTCAGAGAAACAATTAATCTGAAGAATTCGAAACTATCAATTTGTTCAACAAGTTGTGAGTGGCCTTTTATTTTCAATGACAATTATTCGGAAACGAAGAAGCTGTACTATGTCCTCGTTTATTTCTCTAACAAAATCGGCTTCTGTCAAATTCGGCGTTATACTCAAAGGATATGGAGCCACAGCCCATTTTAATGCTCATTCTATAATCATCTCTCACAATTTCAAGTCGAATACTTCTGTCGAGTATAAAAGAAAATTCATTTACAACGTCTCAAGAATTAATACAAACTCCAGTTAAGATGAAAAAACATCTCATAAGACGTTTCGTGTTCATAAGCATTGCTACGAATAATTGGTTTTCGGATTCTCGTTATTTGAATGGGTACGGAATATGAACCAATGTTCTTTAAATATGCTATTCAAACTGTCTTCCATTTCTTGGAATCACCAATTGATTCATGGGATGCCTGCAATATACGCGTTATTGAAGACTCAACGTTGGTTCAAAAATCCTTGGCATGTTCTAGCGTATTGGACAGTTGGTGGTACGTAAGTATAAAATGGAACATAATTTAAACAGCATCTCTAAACATGGTGGAAAGTTGAATTTCCTTCATTCACTTCTGGTATCCTAAACCTACTTGCTGTTGCTTATTTTACTGCACGTATATTCATGAAATATATTAAATCCCCTAACTTTTAATATATTTATTACTGCAGACACGGAGTATAATCATATTTATAGAAAAAATTTAAAATTTAAATCTTAAGTGAATTTTACTTCCATTTTATTTGTTAATATTTACTAATGCAGTAGCTAAGTAGGAGCTGCGAATCATTGATAGGTTCCTTCTTTACCAGGTACAATAAGCAGAGAAGGTATTGCATTCCATCCAAAAATATGATACCGATACTTCAGCGAAATACAAGTTTGACGTTCCCTAAATAAAGAATGCACTTTTAGAAAATGTTCCATGTGTGTCTGTGAACAGCATAATAAAAAACCGAAAAGTTCAGTGTCTTCCAAAGATGCGAAATGAGGAGTTTAAAGAAAATCTCTCCCTCCAACTACCCTTTAAATAGAACATTTTTCGAAAGTTTGGATTTTTTGAAAAAAGAGACTAACGATTTTTATTAAAATATCATATGTTAAATATATTTACATGAAAATGAAATACATATCTTGAATTTTCTAGGAATAGACTGTGAAATCCTCTTCATTGGGAATACATTTTGCGTAATCTTGTAAACGTTAAGCGATAGACGAAAACACACTTCACAAAAAAATGTAGCTCTGATTAAAACACGCAGTTTATGTCAAATAACTATTTTTGTGGCATCAGCCATTTGTTATTGATGATTTGAATAGTCGAATTCCTTGCTATTCTTCTTAAGGTCCTGTCCATATGCAGTTGTTTCTCCCGGTTGCATGGAGAGAGTATGGAATTTTAAGGCCAGTATATAACGTGCACTTCTTCAACATCTTGCTATCGCTATTCCTTTTACATTTATTACGAAATGTGTAATGTAGCTACTTCTTCAAGGGTTTGTCTAGATTAAAATACAATACATAGAAAACAAATCTGATGTGTTGCACTCACATGACTTTTCCTACTCTTGTACAAACTACTTTTACAAACGCTTATTCTCCATCTACTTCATATTAATCGAGATAAACATCTCGAGAAACTTATTGCTAATTTTCTTGTAGGCACAAAGGGAATATGATTGGCTTTAGGCGATAGTCAAATCCTTTAAGAGCTGGTTGCTTTGTGAAGCATTCGATTCTCTTTGTATGTTCAGGACAAAAAACAAAAACAATTCTGATGTGTTACACTCACATGATTTTCTCTACTCTTGTACAAACTATTTTTACAAACGCTTATTCTCCATATGCTTCATGTTAATCGAGATATCGAGATATCAATCTTATTGCTAATTTTCTTGTAGATGCAAGGGGAATTGGTAGGCTTTAAGCGATAGTCAAATATTTTAAGAGCTGGTTGCTATGTGGAGTATTCCATTCTCTTTGCATTACCGGAACAAAAAAAATTAATAACGAATTTGAGAAAAAGTATAAGTATTGGAAAATTTAAGGGAATAACAAGCAATATCTCGAAAATTGTTCACTGAACAAAAAAAAATGTATATGACATAAATTGTGTATTCAAACGCGTTTCTACATTTTTGTATAGTAAAATTTTGTCTATCTCTTATGGTTTAGCAGTTATGCAAAACTCGTTCATAATGAAGAATACTTTTGGAGAAATTCCCAGAAAATTCGAGATATACATTTCATTTGTCATGAAATATCTTAAACATATGATATTTTAATCAAAATCGTTAGAGCCATTTTTGAGAAAATAAAAATTTTCGAAAAATGTTCCATGTAAACGGTAGTCTGGGGTTGAGGGATATTCTTGAAAGCCTTCGTGTCGCATCTATGGAAGATACTGAACCTAAATACCAAGTTTGGTGTTTATCCGACTGTTCGTTTCTGAGTTATGCTGTTCACAGGCACACAGACACACACGGAAATGTTTCCAAAAATGCTTTTTTGGATTCAAGGGCCTCAAAACATATATTTCCGGTGAAATCTCGGTATCGAATTTTTGGGTGGAATACAATTCTTTCCCTACTTACTATACGTAGTAGAGAAAGTAAAAAATAACGAATTCCCATTTGAAAAAAGCACTGGAAAATTCAAACAAATAACAATTAATATCTCAGAAATGGTTCACTCGTCAAAAAAAAGTATATGACATAAATTGTGTGTTTTAATGAAATCTAAAGTTTTCGTGTGGTAAATTTTTTTCTATCTCTTACGGCATACCAACTATGCGAAAGTCGTTCAAAACGAAGAGGGCTTTTGGGGATATTCCCAGAAAATTCAAGATATACATTTCATTTGCCATAAAAATATCTTAAACATGTGATATTTTAATCAAAATCATTAACAGCCATTTTTGAGAAAATAAAAATTTTCGAAAAACTTTCTATGTAAAGGCAGTTCTGGGGTAGGAATGTTCTTGAAAATCTTAGTGTCGCATTCTTGGAAGGTACTAAACTCAAATATCAAGTTTGGTATTTATCCGACTTTTCGTTTTTGAGTTATGCTGTTCATAGACAGACAGACACATACATGACATGTTTCCAAAAATACTTTATTTGGATTCAGGGCACCTCAAAGCATATGTTTCCGGTGAAATCTCGGTATAGAATTTTTGGGTGGAATGCAGTATTTCCCCTAATTACTATACGTAGTAGAGAAAGTAACAAGCTTTCGTTAAAATAGTTTTTACACCCATTAATAAATAATAAGAGGGTAGAGAAAGTCATGTGAATGTAACACCTCAGATTATTTTTAAGGTTAACACCCAGGCATGCATAATATATTGCCAGTTCGCCACCAAAGTTAATGTTGATGGCCTTGCAAATGGAACCACCATATGCAAGAGCTGTTAGTAAATTATTAATCTTATTTTCGTGAAAGTTCTATTTTTATTTTTCACTATCATCGAAAAAATAGCGTGCAATACACACTTGTGCATTAGGTAATCTAAGAAATATAAAATACTCGAATTCATCTCGTATTTTCCAGCTGTCTCTGGTTCTCCAATGATGCACTTAATGCCCTATATCGATATAATTTTGTTTACATTCGAATTCATTCAAGTAACAGGAGTGCGTAAACCATTTCATAACAGGTGCGCGTATATAACAAGTCTGTAAAGTATTTGTCATATAAGATAAAACAGCTTTGTTTTTTACCTCCTCCAACTTACCTAAAACGTTGTAAACGAATTTTTAACAGCACGCAAGTTGAGCGTAAAACCTTTCAAAGGCATATAGCGATAAAATGGTATATCTGCGGAAGCTTTGTCACTTAAGAAAAATATATATTTTTATCCCCTTTATGACCCTTGAAACTTTGTAAACAAACTCTAGCATAGCCTGTACCAACTACAGTTTAACTAGTCTACGTTTATCGTAGCTTCTGGTGAGCTAATTGCTCTGGATTCCGAGGAAGAATCCGAAACCCCCACTTAACGTCAGCAGACCAATTCCGCAGGAAACTCAATGGAACTGGCTTCTCTGTTGAAGTTTCACGAGATCCCCCTCTTAAGCAGAACCCACTCAGCCATTTTACTTCCCCATTAACCCTTTCTGTAGAAACTGAGGATAAACAATGCCTCGCGGTGTATGAGAATCTTGATAACATCTTACATCAGAGACATTTCTTGCTGCTTACTTACAAAGGAAGGTCCCGGGTTCTATCCCTGGGGTGGTTTATTGTATACCACGATTTCTTTTCCATTATTTCTTTTTCATTCCGTTTCCTTCTCATCTCTCAGGTGTGCTTCTAGGTGTGATGACATATGGCGGCGCCGGACAGATGACGCGGATGCATGCACAATGAAAAGAGTACTCCACGTGGACACCAGAGGACTGCTTGATTGGTGCGTCGTTCATCGTCCTCTCTCGGCGGCTCTAGCACTGGTATGGATCTGCAAGCTTGGAAATGTTAGGAACTTCCGCGCGTATTTGTGGCGTATAGCCTCCTGTGGTTCTTTCATCTCATTCCTTCCTCATGGAAGATGATAACCGTAGTAGATCTGTGCTGGTCGCGAGGTGTTCCCCTCTGTTGAATCTCCTCTACCTATAGTAGAAGTTTGGTCAATAAACATGGTAAAAGTTATTCCGCTAGCTTTTCTCCTCTAGCGACATATCGTGATTCTTGCACTTATTCCGGTATTGCGCTAATACGTAAAGCGTACAATTGGCACGGGTCGTCAGATGTTACAAGCGACACATTGCTCCTTTAGGGTTCTTGGAGTGAACAGACTGATAATGCCATATTTAATGACGAGGAAATAACAAGGGTGTTACACAACAAGAGAATTGCGACAACTCATTTATACAATAATAAAAGATTCCTGCAACTCCTAGAAACATATTTTTTTAGAAAGTAAACAATTTTAATCCGAAGAGTTGAAGAACTGTTTAGGAATAAAATATTAACCATGGAAGCAACGCAAAAACTGCATGGTAGAGTTGTACACCAGTACGGTTCACCAATCTTGGAAGCTATGCCTGATGTACTCATATGCATGGCAAACGCTTCCAATTATAGAGGGAGAAGAAGAAGAAGATGAAGAAGAAGAAGAAGAAGAAGCGGGAGCAGCATGCAGAACTTGTCCTACGAAAGAAGGGATATTTTTGCGACCTCCTTTAAAAAAACTCCTCTCGACTTGAAAGGTTATTCTCAGAACCTTAAAGACATATACATACATTTCATTTGTCATACAAATATCTTAAATATATGGTAGTTGAAACAAAATCGTTAGAGCCATTTTTGAGCAAATAAAAAATATCGAACAGTAGTAGAATAAGAGTACCGGTTCTGGCCCTCAAAGGATTTGCCGCCATCTGATAAGGTTCTTTGATCTATGCCGCTAGCCCCGCCCCCTCCCTTTGAGGGCTTAGATGCCGCCTGGTAGCGCGTGCCGCTAGCCCCGCCCCCTTCCTTTGGGGGCTTACTTAATGCCGACAGGGTCTGTGCCGGCAGGTCCTCCCCCCCTCCCCCTGTGGTCACGTGCCGGTGATTCGCCCCCTCCCTCCCCCATACGCGTGTCCTCCCTCCCCTTTGTGTTCTGGTTGGTTCCCTGTGGATAGGTGGGAGAGTGTGTATTGTTCCTATACGGTGACTACATTCCCGCCCCCCTCATTGTGACTTGTCTAAATCCCTGCCGTGTGATTGGCTTGGGGTAGGGGATGTGCCGCTCGGGGTGAGGGGTATAAGGGAATGGGGTTCTCGGTGCGTGACGTTGGCGGTGTGGGAATGCGATTCTCGATGCCTGCCGCACATCGGCAAATCGTTTGAGTACATAATTGTGTCAATCAATTAGGTAATGTGTGTTATTGAAAAAAGAATGCCTATCATATTACTACTAATGCAATTAAACGCGGTTCTTCGAGCAATTAAGTATTTTTGATTGAATTCGCGCGCACCTGGTCCTAAACCCCCCTTATATTACTACTATTGCAATGAAACGCGGCTAGTCGGTTGATGAATACATTTAAGTATTTTTTGAATGATTAATGTAATTGACTCGCGCGCAACTGTTCGTTATCGTATATGCGTGGTAGCATGTGTATAATTATTACGAGTAATAACATTTATTTAATTCTACTTTTGAGGGAAAATATATTTTGGATTTATAAGAATATTACAACACATAGATGAAAGGACAGACTTGACGTAACACTCGTTATCGCGTGATAATTGCGGTGGAACACCGACCGCAACCTTCCACTGCGAGACGTTTCGCCGGAATGACTGGCTCCGATACTTCCACGGGCAAGTCAACTAGCGCATCCCCTCCACATGCGTTTCAGTTCGCCAGCTACACTAGCGCACCAAGTGGTAATATGCGTGAAACTCCAGCGAGTGTTTGCTCACAGCGCCCCTGGAGGTCATATCCGAAAGTTGTGAATTCACCATATTTAAACTCATTATGGGTGCAAGACGGCCATCTTAACTCTATCTAAATCTGCGAAATATGATTCCGGAAAAAAATAAAGGGGAATTAACATGCAAGGGGCGTTCATGTCGGCTCCGGAGGAATTGATTATGAAATAAATAAAAAATAAATAAGACTCTCGCTGATCGATGAAAACAATGAATAATTAATGTAATTGACTCGCGCGCCTAGAGATATCTCACCCAATTATTCATCTACCATGAATATCTCACTTCTAATGAAACGGCGCAGTCTATCGATTAAAAACAATTAAGTTTTTTTTGATTGATTAATGTAATTGACTCGCGCGCAATTGTTCGTTATCGTATATGCGAGAATATTACGCGTATATAACTATTACGGCTAATAACGTGTGTTTAATTCTTCTTTTGAATTGCGGGTTTATAAAAAATATTACATTGCTTAGATGAATTAAAAAGCAACTTAAAGCGAAATTGCAAATAGCTTGTATGAGACGTTAACACGAGAACCCTTTACGAAAAAACAAGACGCAATGTGACAGCAATGCCCCGTCCATCATGAGAGGCGGTTAAACCAGGACGCGTGGGTTTTCCCCACTACCTGCTCTTAATGGCTAGGGGTATCCAGCACATAGGAGTACGCTTCAACTGACGTTAAAAATAAAAGCCCTCTATGTCTCTTCTCACACGAGAGAAGTAATAATTACAATTCAAAACAGGCCTACCTGTAAGTAACACGCACGAAGACTTCAAATATAAATTTTATATTCGTTTTAAATGTTCTTTCTAAAGACGTAGCGAACTTTGAGAAATTCAACGAATTATTCACCGGCGTACACTGCCTGAAAGAAATATGGTGTACACCCCCTGAAGAATGCATATGTAGACCCATTAGCAGACAACGGCAAACTCTTCCGCACCATTAATTTTCGTCAGAAGAATGTAAAAACAAGGTCTTGTATAGAGCTCTTAGTGAACAATAACACCCGTTTCCAATTCATTAAACAGGCTAAGTGCTCTGAAAAACCACAGACCCTCGGGGTAAATAACAATTACCGGCACAAAAGATTTTCTTAAGAGCTTCCTCTGTCCAGAAATACCATCATACACAGGGGAAAACCAATCTAGACATGTTTTAAGCTTACCACAAAAATGTTTTCCGATAATTAATATAATTCTACACGAAGAATATTAATGATTTAAGTTTTCAATTAAACGTATACTGTATAGATTCTGTACTTAAACATTCGATTGTATCTTTGTCATTATTTAAATACTCGCGTACAAGAAATGCAAACATGATATCAAAAAATTAAACTGATTTTTTTTCGGGATGTTAAACAAAGAAATATGATTTGGCGAGAGTAATATGAAGAATAAAAAGTATTCAGAATGATATTACATGCGTTATTAAAATAAGGCTCTCGCTGATCGATGAAAACAATTAAATATTTTTTTATTAATTAATTGTATATGAATTGACTCGCGCATTTGCTTGCTGTCGTATGTGCATGATTATTACGACTAATAGCATTTGTTTAATTCTAAATAATGAAATATGGAGCCTTGCCTAAACAATACTCGTTACTCTTAATTTATTCCATTTTTAAAAAGATTGGGCTTAGTAAACATAGGACGAGTACGATTTTAAATACCCCATCCATTCGAGAGATATTTTTCGAATATTCCAGCATGTTAATATAAACTTAATACACACACACGCACAAATTCATTTCAAGTAATCTAACGATATTGAATAAAATATTAAATGTTTAAGATATTGTAATGAGAAATGAATTGTATATCTCGAATTTTCTGGGCCGCAGGCTGCAGGATCGCTCATCAAATACCGTAATGATTCAGACACCCGAACACCCGAATGGTAAGCATTCTTCAGAGTTTTTAAATAAGTAATGTAACAATTCATATTAACTTCTTGTTCATATTCTTTATTATTATTTGTATTATTATTTCCAGGAAGTGGACTTTATTTTGGTATCGACCATCCATCGAGCGCTGCACAGGCAGCGCCAGGCTTCCAGACCTTCCTGGTACCAAATCATCATGGAGGCGGCTCTACCATCCGTACATGCAGCAACACTCGTAAGGTGAGAATTTACAGACGGGTGTTTGAGGATTTTAACTAAAAAATTACATGATAGTAGACATACAATGTCGATTCTGGCACACAAAGGCATGCCTCCGACAGCATAGAGTTCTGGATTGTATAAGGAGAAAAGCATATATTTAAGGGGAGTTTCTCACCCATATGCAGTCACATAACTCTTTCGGTCTCCCAGAATGCTATGTATTTTTCACGAGGGTGTTTAAAACATGTATTTTTTTTCACGTATAGAGTGTAGATTCTTTAGAACTCTGTACTTAAACATGCTATACTATTATTATTTATTTATTTTTTCCAGGAAATGGACTTTATTTCGGAGGCGGTATCGGTCAACATGCGACCGCTGCACCGGTAGCATCAGGCTTCGCGAGCGTTGTACCAGCAGGCTTCGCGACCGCTGCACCGCCACCTCCAGGCTTCCAGACCTTCCTGGCACCAAATAAGCAGGGTGGGGGCCCTGCCCCATACATGCAGCAAGCACCGAACGGTAAGAATTTTTTCAATATTTTATGAACTTCTTTTTACACATTCTATATTATTATTAATATTGTTATTATTTTCAGGAAGTGGACTTTATTTCGGAGGCGGGTTTTTTCTGGGAATGTCTCCAAAGTATTCTTCATTCTGAACGACTTTTGCAAAACTGATACACCATAAGAGAGACAAAATTTTACTACACAAAAAATGGAGATCGCGTTAAAATACATAATTTATAACATATACATTCTTGTTGTTGAGTAAATCGTTTTTCGAGATATTGCTTGTTATTCCATTAAAATTTTCCAATACTTATACTTTTTCTCAAATTCATTATTCTTGTTTTATGTCCTCGATATGCAAAGAGAATGGAATGCACCACATAGCAACCAGCGTTAAAATATTTGACTATCGCTTAAAACCTATCATATTCACATTGTATCGTCATGAAAATTACCAATAACATTGACATCCCGATATCTCGATTAACATGAAGCATATAGGGAATAAGTGCTTGTAAAAAATAGTTTGTACAAGAGTAGAGAAAGCCATGTGAGTGTACACATCAGATTTTTTGATATTGGTTTAAATTTTCAAATACTTTTAACTTTTCTCAAGCGGTAACTCGCTATTCGTTTTTTCCCGTGGTAATGCATAGAGAATAGAATTATAAAGCCATCACATAGCATCAGACGTTCTTTAAACATCTGTAACGTGTCTATTCACAATCGAAAGGTTGCTGGTTCGAGGAAAATTATATCTACAGAAACAATACATTATTTTCGCTCTATGATTAATTTGGTAATGTAACAATAATTAACAATGAATTTTTAGCGGTAAATGTAAAAAATAAAATATATTTTTTATTTCCTAGCGTCATACGCAGAAGCATTCCCCTTAAGGAACGCTGGCGTGAGCGATGGTTTCCCCCATAACGGGTTTAGACTTGCTTACGAAATGTCCCTGTGCGAGGCTAGCATTTCCCTCTCCTTCTCGAATTTTTGGAGTAGCCAATCAAAATTGCTGTATTATATAACGTCACACCTCTCACCCCTTCAGATTTTTATCAGGCGAAGCGATATAAAAGCAGTAGCTTCCCCAGCGATTTCACTGTATTGTGACAACACAGCGAGCTAAAATCTCCGCAAACTTTTCTCATTCAAAGTGAAATTTCAACGAACATCATGTCTGGTAAGTTGTAACAAAACACTTCATTTACTTTAAAAGTTAAATTATTACTCTGTACATTTAACTTATATTCGCGTTCTTGTTTTTAATGCATGGCATTTATATGCGAATAGCTGAGCATTCTAAAAGTTAATAGCTAGACAAGTGAATTTTCTGAAATGTGAACAGTTTAGTTAAGTATTCATTTTAGGCAAGCTTATTCTACATTTAATAGCTAACTGCGCGAATTCTCAAAATGGGAACAATTTAGTTAAGTATTCACCTTGTTGAGTAATTATTATTCCAGATATTTAAATACAGGATTTCACAGAGTGAATTATATTCCTTTTTGGAGAAAATACAATTACTTGAATACCTTATTAACGTTTTTGCTTTAGAATATTACAAAAAGTCTGTTGCGCGAATCATTCGCTCTAACAAAGTAAATATCTACATTATATTAAAACATTTAAATTGAACAATACAGTACTTAATGAACTTCATTAGTGAATCAGAACCTCAATTATATTTACACATATTATCATTTTCAGAAAAAAGTTAATAAGTTTGTAACTTTCAAATAAATGAAATTTTTGTTATGCAACACATTCTCTAATAAAGAATATGTTTTTTCCTCTTCCTAATGCAGAAAGTTTGACATCTCAACTTAACACATTGGCTGAGGGTAGCATTTACCCAGCCGTTCAAAGACTACAAGATCTTCAGCCAGAGGAGCCTTATAATATAAAATCCTTAAGAAAAATTGATACTCGATACGGTGCTAGAGTCGTTGCACTTTTAGAGAATAAGCAAGTGTTTCTCCCGACAAGATATTCAACCCTAACAAGCCAACAGTTGGAGGAAATGCCTGGGAAGTTTCAAATGGTATATCATGGAGTAGTACCAGCCGGCAAGTTTAAGACATGTAAATTGTCTTTTCTTCCTATTAAGGTTTGTAGAAATAATTCAGCTATCCTTTCAAAGCTTCATTTAGAGTTACATTCGTTGAGTTTATAAATTCGCACTTCAGTAGGATAACATTTGTCTAAAGTATACATCAATATGTAAAAAAAATAACGTCCAGGATGTAGTCTGAGCGAGGATCTGCAGAAAGAAGTTTAATAGTCTATTCACTGATTCTTTACCTCAAAGCAGATACCTACAGTAAGTTTCAAATAATTTCCAGCACGATAGCAGTTGTCAAAAGCAGGCATCACTGTATTAAAAAAATATGTGTAAATAATGTCTAGATTGTACTCTGTGTGATTTCGTGCAGAAAGAACTTTAATACCCCTTGCAGTGATTCTCCACATCGAAGTATATACCTACAAGAAGTTGCAAATAATGTGAATGTGTGTTACAGGAATGCCCAGCTGAATGTAAATGAAGAGGAAGAACGAGATAGCTTAAAACATCATAAACAGAAATGTGATAGGAACATTCTCAACACCTCCCAGTAACCTCAATCAATGAAGAATTGCACCAGTGCGGAACATACATGGAAAAAACATCCGCGTGTGTAGAATATAACAATAATATATATAATTATGTACTCATTATTACTGCTATACCAGCCTATACCATTGATTTCATAAATAATTTCATAATTGTTTAAGGAGAATGCCTATCTTAAAAACATTGATGCTACATGAACTATTACTGAAAGAGACTTGAATAAATGGGAATCTAGAAGCCAGAACCATCTTAATATTGGGCTGTATGATATGAGGTGTATAAAAAGATTAATAAAAAAATGAGGTCTATGTAATATAAACAACATTTATTTTTATAAACATTTTCCTATTACATTCCTATACAAAAAAACATACATATTTCCTAAAGACAAAGGTGATAGTCTAGACATTCTAAAACACTCAGTTATATAATCATATACATCACACAGAAAGAGACCTGCATTATCCATAAAAAACTAAACATCTCAAGAATGTCTGGATGATGTATTTTATAAGTACAAGGTTTTGATATTTCAAAGTTCCTGTTAACCATGACTGTAATTGATTAACACAATTTCTCGATCCTGTCATGCTATAACTTTAGAAGCTTTCAGCTTACTTATAATCTCCTCAATCTCTTGTGTGTGACTATTATTACCAGCATTCCTCGATGCAATTAGTAACCTCAATATATTTACTAGTCTATTTGGATTTTCAAGCGTAGATATCACTGAATCATCATCATATGAAGATTTCATATTCTCGCGACTCCCGCTGTATCCAGATTTTTCACCATCAGTAGTCTCCAGTGAAGGACAGAGGCTTGATCCGGTATAACATCCCCCTCTATACATCTTCGGATCTTCGAGTGTAGGAGAGAGAGTCGATCCAGTATAACATGTTGCTCTATGAAGCTTAAATCTTGACAAAGAACGATTCTTAAAAATCCGCTCGCATATACAGCATCTAATGACGTGTTTTCCTCCATGTGTAATGTATGAAAAATTGAGTTTCTCATCCGCTAGTTGCACAGATTTTCTCCGGCAGGAGCTCATGCTAAAACTAAAAGAAATTAAATGAATACGGGAATGCTAACGCTCGAAGGAATTAAAAGCGAATGAATGAATTCATAACACGCAGCTATGTATATATTCAGTGTGAGGACGCCGGAGGGAATCGCAATCTTCGCATAGCAGCGGGAAAGGATGCTCTCTGGAAACATTTGTGGAGAAGGAGGCTCTCAACAGAACATGGCGAATGCGAGCATGGAAAAAGGATGCTCTCTGGGAACATTCGTGGAAAAAGGATGCTCTCAACAGAACATAACGAGTGCGAGCATGGAAAAAGGATGCTCTCTGGAAACGTTTGTTACATAGCGTGATTCCATTGTTACATAGCGTGATTCCTTTGTTACATAGCGTGATTCCTTTGTTACATGGCGCGATTCCTTTGTTACATAGCGCGATTCCTTTGTTACATAGCGTGATTCCTTTGTTACATACCGTGATTCCTTTGTTACATGGCGCGATTCCTTTGTTACATGGCGTGATTCCTTTGTTACATGGCGCGATTCCTTTGTTACATGGCGCGATTCCTTTGTTACATACCGTGATTCCTTTGTTACATGGCGCGATTCCTTTGTTACATGGCGCGATTCCTTTGTTACATGGCGCGATTCCTTTGTTACATGGCGCGAGTCCTTTGTTACATGGCGCGATTCCTTTGTTACATAGCGCGATTCCTTTGTTACATGGCGCGATTCCTTTGTTACATGGCGCGATTCCTTTGTTACATGGCGCGATTCCTTTGTTACATGGCGCGATTCCTTTGTTACATACCGCGATTCCTTTGTTACATGGCGCGATTCCTTTGTTACATGGCGCGATTCCTTTGTTACATGGCGTGAGTCCTTTGTTACATAGCGCGATTCCTTTGTTACATACCGCGATTCCTTTGTTACATGGCGCGATTCCTTTGTTACATGGCGTGAGTCCTTTGTTACATGGCGCGATTCCTTTGTTACATAGCGTGATTCCTTTGTTACATGGCGCGATTCCTTTGTTACATGGCGCGATTCCTTTGTTACATGGCGCGATTCCTTTGTTACATGGCGTGAGTCCTTTGTTACATAGCGCGATTCCTTTGTTACATGGCGCGATTCCTTTGTTACATAGCGCGATTCCTTTGTTACATAGCGTGATTCCTTTGTTACATACCGTGATTCCTTTGTTACATGGCGCGATTCCTTTGTTACATGGCGTGATTCCTTTGTTACATGGCGCGATTCCTTTGTTACATGGCGCGATTCCTTTGTTACATACCGTGATTCCTTTGTTACATGGCGCGATTCCTTTGTTACATAGCGCGATTCCTTTGTTACATAGAGCGATTCCTTTGTTACATACCGTGATTCCTTTGTTACATACCGTGATTCCTTTGTTACATGGCGCGATTCCTTTGTTACATGGCGCGATTCCTTTGTTACATGGCGCGATTCCTTTGTTACATGGCGTGAGTCCTTTGTTACATAGCGCGATTCCTCTGTTACATGGCGCGATTCCTTTGTTACATACCGCGATTCCTTTGTTACATACCGTGAGTCCTTTGTTACATAGCGCGATTCCTTTGTTACATGGCGCGATTCCTTTGTTACATGGCGCGATTCCTTTGTTACATACCGCGATTCCTTTGTTACATGGCGCGATTCCTTTGTTATATAGCGCGATTCCTTTGTTACATGGCGTGATTCCTTTGTTACATGGCGCGATTCCTTGGTTACATGGCGCGATTCCTTGGTTACATGGCGCGATTCCTTTGTTACATGGCGCGATTCCTTTGTTACATGTCGCGATTCCTTTGTTACATAGCGCGATTCCTTTGTTACATAGCGTGATTCCTTTATTACATACCGTGATTCCTTTGTTACATGCCGCGATTCCTTTGTTACATGGCGTGATTCCTTTGTTACATGGCGCGATTCCTTTGTTACATGGCGCGATTCCTTTGTTACATACCGTGATTCCTTTGTTACATGGCGCGATTCCTTTGTTACATGGCGCGATTCCTTTGTTACATGGCGCGATTCCTTTGTTACATAGCGCG
Source organism: Deroplatys truncata (assembly GCA_030765065.1). Taxonomy (NCBI): domain Eukaryota; kingdom Metazoa; phylum Arthropoda; class Insecta; order Mantodea; family Mantidae; genus Deroplatys; species Deroplatys truncata. The sequence goes on from CM060981.1 coordinate 241,575,127, forward strand.
ATTCCTTTGTAACATAGCGCGATTCCTTTGTTACATGGCGCGATTCCTTTGTTACATGGCGCGATTCCTTTGTTACATACCGCGATTCCTTTGTTACATGGCGTGAGTCCTTTGTTACATGGCACGATTCCTTTGTTACATGGCGTGAGTCCTTTGTTACATGGCGCGATTTCTTTGTTACATGGCGCGATTCCTTTGTTACATACCGCGATTCCTTTGTTACATGGCGCAATTCCTTTGTTACATGGCGCAATTCCTTTGTTACATAGCGCGATTCCTTTGTTACATGGCGCGATTCCTTTGTTACATGGCGCGATTCCTTTGTTACATGGCGCGATTCCTTTGTTACATAGCGGGATTCCTTTGTAACATAGCGCGATTCCTTTGTTACATGGCGCGATTCCTTTGTTACATGGCGCGATTCCTTTGTTACATACCGCGATTCCTTTGTTACATGGCGTGAGTCCTTTGTTACATGGCGCGATTCCTTTGTTACATGGCGTGAGTCCTTTGTTACATGGCGCGATTCCTTTGTTACATGGCGCGATTACTTTGTTACATACCGCGATTCCTTTGTTACATGGCGCAATTCCTTTGTTACATAGCGCGATTCCTTTGTTACATGGCGCGATTCCTTTGTTACATGGAGCGATTCCTTTGTTACATGGCGCGATTCCTTTGTTACATACCGCGATTCCTTTGTTACATGGCGTGAGTCCTTTGTTACATGGCGCGATTCCTTTGTTACATGGCGCGATTCCTTTGTTACATACCGCGATTCCTTTGTTACATGGCGCAATTCCTTTGTTACATGGCGCGATTCCTTTGTTACATGGCGCGATTCCTTTGTTACATGGAGCGATTCCTTTGTTTCATGGCGCGATTCCTTTGTTACATACCGCGATTCCTTTGTTACATACCGCGATTCCTTTGTTACATGGCGCGATTCCTTTGTTACATGGCGCGATTCCTTTGTTACATGGCGTGATTCCTTTGTTACATGGCGCGATTCCTTGGTTACATGGCTCGATTCCTTTGTTACATAGCGCGATTCCTTTGTTACATGGCGCGATTCCTTTGTTACATGGCGCGATTCCTTTGTTACATAGCGCGATTCCTTTGTTACATAGCGTGATTCCATTGTTACATAGCGTGATTCCTTTGTTACATAGCGTGATTCCTTTGTTACATGGCGTGATTCCTTTGTTACGCAGCCTTTTCCACAAACGTTTCCAGAGAGCATCCTTTTTCCATGCTCGCACTCGTTATGTTCTGTTGAGAGCATCCTTTTTCCACGAATGTTCCCAGAGAGCATCCTTTTTCCATGCTCGCATTCGCCATGTTCTGTTGAGAGCCTCCTTCTCCACAAATGTTTCCAGAGAGCATCCTTTCCCGCTGCTATGCGAAGATTGCGATTCCCTCCGGCGTCCTCACACTGAATATATACATAGCTGCGTGTTATGAATTCATTCATTCGCTTTTAATTCCTTCGAGCGTTAGCATTCCCGTATTCATTTAATTTCTTTTAGTTTTAGCATGAGCTCCTGCCGGAGAAAATCTGTGCAACTAGCGGATGAGAAACTCAATTTTTCATACATTACACATGGAGGAAAACACGTCATTAGATGCTGTATATGCGAGCGGATTTTTAAGAATCGTTCTTTGTCAAGATTTAAGCTTCATAGAGCAACATGTTATACTGGATCGACTCTCTCTCCTACACTCGAAGATCCGAAGATGTATAGAGGGGGATGTTATACCGGATCAAGCCTCTGTCCTTCACTGGAGACTACTGATGGTGAAAAATCTGGATACAGCGGGAGTCGCGAGAATATGAAATCTTCATATGATGATGATTCAGTGATATCTACGCTTGAAAATCCAAATAGACTAGTAAATATATTGAGGTTACTAATTGCATCGAGGAATGCTGGTAATAATAGTCACACACAAGAGATTGAGGAGATTATAAGTAAGCTGAAAGCTTCTAAAGTTATAGCTTGACAGGATCGAGAAATTGTGTTAATCAATTACAGTCATGGTTAACAGGAACTTTGAAATATCAAAACCTTGTACTTATAAAATACATCATCCAGACATTCTTGAGATGTTTAGTTTTTTATGGATAATGCAGGTCTCTTTCTGTGTGATGTATATGATTATATAACTGAGTGTTTTAGAATGTCTAGACTATCACCTTTGTCTTTAGGAAATATGTATGTTTTTTTGTATAGGAATGTAATAGGAAAATGTTTATAAAAATAAATGTTGTTTATATTACATAGACCTCATTTTTTTATTAATCTTTTTATACACCTCATATCATACAGCCCAATATTAAGATGGTTCTGGCTTCTAGATTCCCATTTATTCAAGTCTCTTTCAGTAATAGTTCATGTAGCATCAATGTTTTTAAGATAGGCATTCTCCTTAAACAATTATGAAATTATTTATGAAATCAATGGTATAGGCTGGTATAGCAGTAATAATGAGTACATAATTATATATATATTATTGTTATATTCTACAGACGCGGATGTTTTTTCCATGTATGTTCCGCACTGGTGCAATTCTTCATTGATTGAGGTTACTGGGAGGTGTTGAGAATGTTCCTATCACATTTCTGTTTATGATGTTTTAAGCTATCTCGTTCTTCCTCTTCATTTACATTCAGCTGGGCATTCCTGTAACACACATTCACATTATTTGCAACTTCTTGTAGGTATATACTTCGATGTGGAGAATCACTGCAAGGGGTATTAAAGTTCTTTCTGCACGAAATCACACAGAGTACAATCTAGACATTATTTACACATATTTTTTTAATACAGTGATGCCTGCTTTTGACAACTGCTATCGTGCTGGAAATTATTTGAAACTTACTGTAGGTATCTGCTTTGAGGTAAAGAATCAGTGAATAGACTATTAAACTTCTTTCTGCAGATCCTCGCTCAGACTACATCCTGGACGTTATTTTTTTTACATATTGATGTATACTTTAGACAAATGTTATCCTACTGAAGTGCGAATTTATAAACTCAACGAATGTAACTCTAAATGAAGCTTTGAAAGGATAGCTGAATTATTTCTACAAACCTTAATAGGAAGAAAAGACAATTTACATGTCTTAAACTTGCCGGCTGGTACTACTCCATGATATACCATTTGAAACTTCCCAGGCATTTCCTCCAACTGTTGGCTTGTTAGGGTTGAATATCTTGTCGGGAGAAACATTGCTTATTCTCTAAAAGTGCAACGACTCTAGCACCGTATCGAGTATCAATTTTTCTTAAGGATTTTATATTATAAGGCTCCTCTGGCTGAAGATCTTGTAGTCTTTGAACGGCTGGGTAAATGCTACCCTCAGCCAATGTGTTAAGTTGAGATGTCAAACTTTCTGCATTAGGAAGAGAAAAAAACATATTCTTTATTAGAGAATGTGTTGCATAACAAAAATTTCATTTATTTGAAAGTTACAAACTTATTAACTTTTTTCTGAAAATGATAATATGTGTAAATATAATTGAGGTTCTGATTCACTAATGAAGTTCATTAAGTACTGTATTGTTCAATTTAAATGTTTTAATATAATGTAGATATTTACTTTGTTAGAGCGAATGATTCGCGCAACAGACTTTTTGTAATATTCTAAAGCAAAAACGTTAATAAGGTATTCAAGTAATTGTATTTTCTCCAAAAAGGAATATAATTCACTCTGTGAAATCCTGTATTTAAATATCTGGAATAATAATTACTCAACAAGGTGAATACTTAACTAAATTGTTCCCATTTTGAGAATTCGCGCAGTTAGCTATTAAATGTAGAATAAGCTTGCCTAAAATGAATACTTAACTAAACTGTTCACATTTCAGAAAATTCACTTGTCTAGCTATTAACTTTTAGAATGCTCAGCTATTCGCATATAAATGCCATGCATTAAAAACAAGAACGCGAATATAAGTTAAATGTACAGAGTAATAATTTAACTTTTAAAGTAAATGAAGTGTTTTGTTACAACTTACCAGACATGATGTTCGTTGAAATTTCACTTTGAATGAGAAAAGTTTGCGGAGATCTTAGCTCGCTGTGTTGTCACAATACAGTGAAATCGCTGGGGAAGCTACTGCTTTTATATCGCTTCGCCTGATAAAAATCTGAAGGGGTGAGAGGTGTGACGTTATATAATACAGCAATTTTGATTGGCTACTCCAAAAATTCGAGAAGGAGAGGGAAATGCTAGCCTCGCACAGGGACATTTCGTAAGCAAGTCTAAACCCGTTATGGGGGAAACCATCGCTCACGCCAGCGTTCCTTAAGGGGAATGCTTCTGCGTATGACGCTAGGAAATAAAAAATATATTTTATTTTTTACATTTACCGCTAAAAATTCATTGTTAATTATTGTTACATTACCAAATTAATCATAGAGCGAAAATAATGTATTGTTTCTGTAGATATAATTTTCCTCGAACCAGCAACCTTTCGATTGTGAATAGACACGTTACAGATGTTTAAAGAACGTCTGATGCTATGTGATGGCTTTATAATTCTATTCTCTATGCATTACCACGGGAAAAAACGAATAGCGAGTTACCGCTTGAGAAAAGTTAAAAGTATTTGAAAATTTAAACCAATATCAAAAAATCTGATGTGTGCACTCACATGGCTTTCTCTACTCTTGTACAAACTATTTTTTACAAGCACTTATTCCCTATATGCTTCATGTTAATCGAGATATCGGGATGTCAATGTTATTGGTAATTTTCATGACGATACAATGTGAATATGATAGGTTTTAAGCGATAGTCAAATATTTTAACGCTGGTTGCTATGTGGTGCATTCCATTCTCTTTGCATATCGAGGACATAAAACAAGAATAATGAATTTGAGAAAAAGTATAAGTATTGGAAAATTTTAATGGAATAACAAGCAATATCTCGAAAAACGATTTACTCAACAACAAGAATGTATATGTTATAAATTATGTATTTTAACGCGATCTCCATTTTTTGTGTAGTAAAATTTTGTCTATCTCTTATGGTGTATCAGTTTTGCAAAAGTCGTTCAGAATGAAGAATACTTTGGAGACATTCCCAGAAAAAACCCGCCTCCGAAATAAAGTCCACTTCCTGAAAATAATAACAATATTAATAATAATATAGAATGTGTAAAAAGAAGTTCATAAAATATTGAAAAAATTCTTACCGTTCGGTGCTTGCTGCATGTATGGGGCAGGGCCCCCACCCTGCTTATTTGGTGCCAGGAAGGTCTGGAAGCCTGGAGGTGGCGGTGCAGCGGTCGCGAAGCCTGCTGGTACAACGCTCGCGAAGCCTGATGCTACCGGTGCAGCGGTCGCATGTTGACCGATACCGCCTCCGAAATAAAGTCCATTTCCTGGAAAAAATAAATAAATAATAATAGTATAGCATGTTTAAGTACAGAGTTCTAAAGAATCTACACTCTATACGTGAAAAAAAATACATGTTTTAAACACCCTCGTGAAAAATACATAGCATTCTGGGAGACCGAAAGAGTTATGTGACTGCATATGGGTGAGAAACTCCCCTTAAATATATCCTTTTCTCCTTATACAATCCAGAACTCTATGCTGTCGGAGGCATGCCTTTGTGTGCCAGAATCGACATTGTATGTCTACTATCATGTAATTTTTTAGTTAAAATCCTCAAACACCCGTCTGTAAATTCTCACCTTACGAGTGTTGCTGCATGTACGGATGGTAGAGCCGCCTCCATGATGATTTGGTACCAGGAAGGTCTGGAAGCCTGGCGCTGCCTGTGCAGCGCTCGATGGATGGTCGATACCAAAATAAAGTCCACTTCCTGGAAATAATAATACAAATAATAATAAAGAATATGAACAAGAAGTTAATATGAATTGTTACATTACTTATTTAAAAACTCTGAAGAATGCTTACCATTCGGGTGTTCGGGTGTCTGAATCATTACGGTATTTGATGAGCGATCCTGCAGCCTGCGGCCCAGAAAATTCGAGATATACAATTCATTTCTCATTACAATATCTTAAACATTTAATATTTTATTCAATATCGTTAGATTACTTGAAATGAATTTGTGCGTGTGTGTGTATTAAGTTTATATTAACATGCTGGAATATTCGAAAAATATCTCTCGAATGGATGGGGTATTTAAAATCGTACTCGTCCTATGTTTACTAAGCCCAATCTTTTTAAAAATGGAATAAATTAAGAGTAACGAGTATTGTTTAGGCAAGGCTCCATATTTCATTATTTAGAATTAAACAAATGCTATTAGTCGTAATAATCATGCACATACGACAGCAAGCAAATGCGCGAGTCAATTCATATACAATTAATTAATAAAAAAATATTTAATTGTTTTCATCGATCAGCGAGAGCCTTATTTTAATAACGCATGTAATATCATTCTGAATACTTTTTATTCTTCATATTACTCTCGCCAAATCATATTTCTTTGTTTAACATTCCGAAAAAAAAAATCAGTTTAATTTTTTGATTTCATGTTTGCATTTCTTGTACGCGAGTATTTAAATAATGACAAAGATACAATCGAATGTTTAAGTACAGAATCTATACAGTATACGTTTAATTGAAAACTTAAATCATTAATATTCTTCATGTAGAATTATATTAATTATCGGAAAACATTTTTTGTGGTAAGCTTAAAACATGTCTAGACAGGTTTTTCCGCTGTGTATGATGGGATTTCTGTACCGGGGAAGCCATTAAGATCTTTTTGTGTCGCTAAAAGTTATTTATCCCCGAGGGCCTGTGGTTTTTCAGAGCACTTTGGATGTTTAATCAACTGGAAAACGGGTGTCATTGTTCACTAAGAGCTCTATACAAGACCTTGTTTTTACATTCTTCTGACGAAAATTAATGGTGCGGAAGAGTTTGCCGTTGTCTGCTAATGGGTCTACATATGCATTCTTCAGGGGTGTACACCATATTTCTTTCAGGCAGTGTACGCCAGTGAATAATTCGTTGAATTTCTCAAAGTTCGCTACGTCTTTAGAAAGAACATTTAAAACGAATATAAAATTTATATTTGTAGTCTTCGTGCGTGTTACTTACAGGTACGCCTGTTTTGAATTGTAATTATTACTTCTCTCGTGTGAGAAGAGACATAGCGGGCTTTGTTGAAGCGTACTCCTATGTGCTGGATACCCCTAGCCATTAAGAGCAGGTAGTGGGGAAAACCCACGCGTCCTGGTTTAACCGCCTCTCATGATGGACGGGGCATTGCTGTCACATTGCGTCTTGTTTTTTCGTAAAGGGTTCTCGTGTTAACGTCTCATACAAGCTATTTGCAATTTCGCTTTAAGTTGCTTTTTAATTCATCTAAGCAATGTAATATTTTTTATAAACCTGCAATTCAAAAGAAGAATTAAACACACGTTATTAGCCGTAATAGTTATATACGCGTAATATTCTCGCATATACGATAACGAACAGTTGCGTTCGATTCAATTACATTAATCAATAAAAAAAAACTTAATTGTTTTTAATCGATAGACTGCGTCGTTTCATTAGAAGTGAGATATTCATGGTAGATGAATAATTGGGTGAGATATCTCTAGGCGCGCGAGTCAATTACATTAATTATTAAAAATATTTAATTGTTTTCATCGATCAGCGAGAGTCTTATTTATTTTTTATTTATTTCATAATCAATTCCCCCGGAGCCAGCATGAACGCACCTCGCATGTTAATTCGCCTTTATTTTTTTTCCGGAATCATATTTCGCAGAATTATATAGAGTTAAGATGGCCGTCTTGCACCCATAATGAGTTTAAATATGGTGAATTTACAACTTTCAGATATGACCACCAGGGGCGCTGTGAGCAAAACACTCGCTGGAGTTTCACTCATATTACCACTTGGCGCGCTAGTGTATGTTGCGAACTGAAGCGGGAGTGGAGGGGATGCAGAAGTCGACTTGCCAGTCCAAATATCGAGAGTCAGTCATTCGTGTGAAACGTCTCGCTGTGGAAGGTTGCGGTCGGTGTTCCACCTCAATTATCACGCGATAACGAGTGTTACGTCAAGTCTGTCCTTTCATCTATGTGTTGTAATATTTATATAAATCCAAAATATATTTTCCCTCAAAAGTAGAATTAAATAAATGTTATTACTCGTAATAATTATACACATGCTACCACACATATACGATAACGAACAGTTGCGCGCGAGTCAATTACATTAATCATTCAAAAAATACTTAAATGTATTCATCAACCGACTAGCCGCGTTTCATTGCAATAGTAGTAATATAAGGGGGGTTTAGGACCAGGTGCGCGCGAATTCAATCAAAAATACTTAATTGCTCGAAGAACCGCGTTTAATTGCATTAGTAGTAATATGATGGGCATTCTTTTTTCAATAACACACATTACCTAATTGATTGACACAATTATGTACTCAAACGATTTGCCGATGTGCGGCAGGCATTGAGAATCGCATTCCCACATCGCCAACGTCACGCACCGAGAACCCCATTCCCTTATACCCCATCACCCGAGCGGCACATCCCCTACCCCAAGCCAATCACACGGCAGGGATTTAGACAAGTCACAATGAGGGGCGGGAATGTAGTCACCGTATAGGAACAATACACACTCTCCCACCTATCCACAGGGAACCAACCAGAACACAAAGGGGAGGGAGGACACGCGTATGGGGGAGGGAGGGGGCGGGTCACCGGCACGTGACCACAGGGGGAGGGGGGAGGACCTGCCGGCACAGACCCTGTCGGCATTAAGTAAGCCCCCAAAGGAAGGGGGCGGGGCTAGCGGCACGCGCTACCAGGCGGCATCTAAGCCCTCAAAGGGAGGGGGCGGGGCTAGCGGCATAGATCAAAGAACCTTATCAGATGGCGGCAAATCCTTTGAGGGCCAGAACCGGTACTCTTATTCTACTAACAGTGAAGGAGTGAGTGAATCAGTGATTAGGTGAATGAGTCATGAGTTGGTGAGTGAATGATGAGTGAATCATCGAGTGTGTGAATAGGTAGGTGAGTGAGTAGGTAAGTGATCGTGAGTGAGTAGGTGAGTGAGTAATGGGTGAATCATCGAGTGAGTGAGTAGGTGAGTGATCGAGTGAGTAGGGTGTGAATGATAAGTAATGAGTAAATCATGGAGTGAGTGAGAGAGTGAGTGAGTAGGTGAATGAGTAAATGAGTAGGTAAGAGAGTAAGTGAATGAGTGAGTGAGTGATGAGTGAATGTTGAATGAATCATCTAGTGAGTGTGTACGTGAGTGAATAAGTAAGCGAAGTGAATGAGGGATTGAGTGAGTAGTCGTGTGAGTAGGTGAGTGATCGTATGAGTAGGTGAGTGATCGAGTGAGTAGGTGCATGAATGATGAGTGATTAATTGAGTAAGTCTGCGAATGATACTGTGAGTGAGTAGGAGAGTGATAGTGTGAGTGAGTGCGTGAGCGATCGCGTGAGTAGATGGATGATCGAGTGAGTAAGTGAATAAATGATGAGTGATTCATCGGGTAAGTGAGTGATACTGTGGGTGAGTAGGAGAGTGATAGTGTGAGTGAGTGGGAGAGTGGTCGAGTGAGCGAGTGGTGTGTAAGTTGCTGAGTGATCGAGTGTGTGCGTGATTGAGTGAGTCTGTGAGTGATTTATCTTTTCACTGGTTCAGTCGATTGATATCTCATGTAGAAATAATAATTAATTTTGCTAAAGGCAGCTGTAATGCAAAAGAAATAAACTACAATTCCGATATCATGAACAACTTAAGGAACATGTCCAAGTTTTAATACTACTAAGTATTGTATTTGTGCTTTAATTTTCATTTACACTATTAAGAAGGCGGAATTATTCGCGTTTTCAAAGTATCACATTACAAGTACATTGCACAGAGAGAGAGAGAGAGAGAGAGAGAAGTGGATATATGGTGAAAGGATGACGCAGTATTTAATTATTAGTTTAATTTATATACATGTCATTGAGCATATAGGATGCTATAAATAAAAGTTATAAAAGTATTTAAAGTTGTACTTGTCAATACCGATAAAATATAACAGATAAAGATCACAAAATATTAAATCATGCCTAAAATTGCTCTGAAAAGAATTCATTTGAAATGTAAAATGGTCTGTCCAAGAGCCAACGAGAAATAATTTGTTTTAGGGAGGAAGTATCCAATTCAAATATATCACATGCAAATGTATTGGCTATTTTCAGGAGTATGAGATTGTAGGGAGGGAAAGCTAGTGGATGAGCAGAGAGAAGGGAAGAGTCTCTCAGAGTGTGAGAGAGGTAAAGATAGAGAAAAAACTCAACAGTAGCATAAACGGTGCTGTGTGAACAAAAACGTTCAACAAATATAATGCAAATATTAATGCATCATGACCTATTATTAGTTTACAGAAACTTATATTTAAACTCAACGGGATCAATAATTTTATGATTCTGTTGTTTCTTGATTTAAAATGCAACTGCAACATGTACATGTTTCGAGCAAAATGCAAGAATAGCATAAAAATTACAGCATATGACCCGTTAGATCCCACAAAGATCTAAAAAGCCTAAATAGTGCATAATCACAACATTTTGGGTTACATGTGAAGCCCACGCTATATAACACTGCACGTTACATTTCACATTTTGATGCTATTCCATAAAAATTGTAATTGAAGTGCAGCGTGTGCAGTGCGATAAGGGTAATGAGATGTGTCTATCGCACACTGATCTGAAGGTTGTGTAATTGCACGATCGTAAACACGTTGGAGGTTCAGAGTGATGGTTATCACCGTCACTTATCATCAGCTGCCTGTCCCTGTTTACACGGTTTAGGCCATTTAGTGCTCACAAAGGCGGTTCATCTGATGCAATCCATCAATTTTGATCAAAGTCACTCTTTTGGACGCTAGCGATTGCAGTACTGATAGTCGTTCGTTGCTCAAATATTATTTTCTCTGCCATGTACATCGTAGGTAGAGAAGGTATTGCATTTCACCCAAAAATTCGATACCGAAGATTCACCGGGAATACGTCATTTGAGGCTCCCTGAATCCGAAAAAAGCATTTTAGAAAAAGGTCCGTGTGTATGTATACGTCTGCTAACAGCATAACTCAAAAACGAAAAGTCGGACAAATACCATGTAGTGGGAAAACGTTGGATCTCCGGTTGATGTCCTCTGCTGCAGTGTTTTGGTCTCCGGCTACCTCTGCTCAGTGGCTGAGGATTTCTCCATTCCTAACTAATTTCACTGATCTCAAAGTTTTCGTAGGTGAGGAAAATTAAAATACACTGCATTTCCCTTAAAATTTAATTTATTATCAATAAGATAGTTATGGGCGGCTAGCTTTTCCCATCTTTAACAATTCCCACCATAATAGCAAATTAGGAGCGTAATCTAACTGCAAACGCTTCCCTACCCTTATGCACACACATGCATCCGTCGCCCAGAGAGTATAACTGAGTGTCAAAGAGACTGTATAAGAGAGTGAAGATCCGGGGCCTGCTTCCCCCTTTTATATCTAAACCTAGTGACGCTCACCTTCGCGCCTTAAAATGTAACGAGATATCTAATTGGTCCTCAGACCGCGTTACCTTATTATGTATGTAAACATTCTGCTCCAAAACTTTTCGGACATGCGCCCCAGTGACGCGTCCGGAAGCAAACTCAATGTCACTGTCTCTCTCCTTTCTATACCTGTCTCGTTCTATTTCTCGTTATTCCTTCAAGTTCCTTGCTCATTAGCTTGGTGAAAGCTGGTGGATTCTACCTAAAATTACTTTTACCTGGAATTAGCCAGCTCGCCCATCCCATACTTATCTAAGTTGCAATCTTGCTTTGTACATCTCTTGGGTGCTAAATATTATAACATTTTTCTTGCTGAATTATTTTATTATGTAGAATCTTGTTTGGTATTGATTTATATGTCTTTATGTATATATGTGACGTATGCAGAGATTATAGCACATACGTCTCTCTGGTCACCGGAATTCGAGATGGCAGTTGGAGTTTGGGTAGGGGGAACTAGGAACTTTAGGAGGGGATGAGTTGTTTGGCGTCTCTGACGCTTTAGTAGCGTTACTTGGGACAGGAGAGTCAGTGGGCAACCTTCGAGTAGCAAGGTCGTGGAACGGGCATCTCCGTGCAAAGGCAAGCATGGCGTCCTCGCCCGGCAGACACATGGGGTAAGAAATCCATTTTTATATAATAAATTCATCAGCCATCCATTCTCTTGCAGTAATAATTATGATAGAGTAGAGTTCCTTCCTTCCTTTTAAGCAATGTAGCGTCCCTTTTTGCCAGTGATTAATAATATTTTCTGTACTTTCTTCAGCTGCGTCCCTCGTCGTAGCCTCGCCATGTAAGAAGTTGGTTAATTTTCTCGGTACCCCCCTTTGCAAGCGAGTCGCTCACCATTATTTTGAGTAAATAGTAAGAAGAGGCTACGACAATTGGTGGAGGGCCGGGCATAATTTAATTTTTTTCTTCTGAGGTTTTAAGTGCAAAATGTTTTTTCTCTATAAAATGTAACGATTTTTGGTCCTCCACGTGGTCGCTAAAAATGTGAATCTGTTTCTTGGCTTAAGGGTAAGGATTTCAGTGGTATAATTTGTGATTTCTATATTCTAAATTTTGTTGCTTTAATTTCTGAAAGTCCCGTGTCTAAATTTCAATTTTAAGTTCATTTTTATATTTTGCTCCATTGTCTGTCGGCGCGACGCTAAAACTCCTGGCTCCATTTTCCCCTTACTTTGGCTTCATTTCTACTAAATTCTATCACTGTGCTAAGTTATTCGTGCTGGTCATTTTGAAGTATAAATTTTCGTGAATTGTGAAAAGTGAATTGTGAAAATTGGGTGATATTTGTAACGTTGATAATGTGGTTGCGTGTGTGAGCTGATTTACGTAACATTGCATTTATTGGTTGCGTCATCTTGTAAGTATTAACGACTCGAAAGTGCAGCAAATATTTCAAAATTCGTGTGTTGCGTGTTCAAAATTTGCGTGTGTATAAAAGGTGTGGTGCATCTGTTTGAAATATTTAAAGTAATAAAATGAAAGAAGTCGAGTATATATATTGAAAATTTATTTTTGCATTTTACACTCGCGAAAAAATAGTGATAAAGGTAATGATGATAATTTTGCTTCACCGTTACCAAGTTTGGTTTATTTAGTTACGCAATGCATATTTTTGGGGAAAAATGTTTCACAATTACTCATGTAAGTAAAAGTTTCAGGAGCTACTACCAGCCTTGCCAGTATCTTCACCTAATTAGGTTTAATGTGACTCCAATATGGACCAGTACGATGTGGATGCTGATGAATCAGCTATATGTGTGTTACCAGATTTTGGAAAATTCCACTGGAATTTTGTGGTAAAAAGAATAAGAAAAAAAACATAACCTCTAAGTATGTGTACATTGTGTGTGCTAAAGTTTGGACGAGTGAAACAGTTTCACAACTCATACACGTATGCTAAATTTTTGTTTCACTGACTGATGCTTAATTAAGCTTTGCTTTTCAGGAATAATGTGCAATATGAATGTCTCTGCTAAATTAAAAGTGTATTATTATTTTGGTGTAACTTAAATTTTGAACTCTGTTTTGGGCATTGCAAATTATTTGTTTTGTTGTGTTATGCTGCAGGAATGTGTTTGTGTACCGTGTGCTTAATTGAGCTTTCATTTTCAGGAATGTTCTGTGACTGTATTGTTTTGAGTAATGATGTGATTTTGTTTTTTTGCATTCGATTTGATTTGATTTGATTTTGGGTTTCATTATGATGCTGTGATCTTTTATTTGCAGAAAATTGTTGCATGAATAGTGTGCGTATGTATGTGTATATTTGAGGTTATGTGATATATGTGAGATTTGCCTCGGTGGAAGTGCCTAAGAGTAACCCCGATGGTGTAGTGTGAGGTTATGTGAGAGATATGAGTTAATATTTGCCTCGGTGGAAGTGCGTAAGAGTAACCCTGACGGTGGTAAAGTGAGAGGAGAAGAGATGAGATGATGTCAGCTTCGGTGGAAGTGCCAAAGTGTAACCCCGATAGTTGAAGTGTAAATGTGTTGATTTTTCAGGAGGGCTACATGTACCTGGAAAGTTGATTTGATGTGATGATTTGAGAGATTTTGCTTATTGGTGTTGCTGTAACGTGCCCAGTATAGCGTGCGTGATATATTCACACGAAAGAGTATATGTATTGAAGTGAATGCAATGAGAATAATTTTTTTTGTGTTTATGCAACAAGTTTATTACCATCTTAGTTAGCAAGTTTTAATACCACCTGTTTTCCAGCTTAATTTTGATTCGGAGGATGTGGATGCAACAGTATAATGTCATGTTATTTGTGTCATTTCTGAAATGTTAATGTGATTTCTTTAAGGTTATGCCTATGTCAGATATTTTTGACTTTGCAGCATGTTAAATGAAACACGTCAGTGAAGATGTTTTGTTTTCGCAGTAATTACTGTCCAAGAGAAAATTGAAAGTTGAGATAAAGATGATGATGACTGAAGTAATGATGATGATTGAAATACGGATGATGATGATGATTATGATTGAGATTGAGATGATGAGGACAATAATGAGATGAAGAAGATAGTAATGTAGAGCAGAAGTTTTGTTAGTGACAGTAGAGTATGATTATTGTAGTTTGAATATGTACTGTGTATTTATATTTTTGAAGTTTGTAGTAATGCATACAGTAGTTTTGAGTAGCTAGTTAAGTGAGTGTTGTGTATAATTTGGGCCATGGTCAGTGTGAATGAGTTCATTTCATTGTCATGTATGAATGTATTGTAAGTGCACTTATTTTCTCTTCATTAATGGTACCAGCTGGTTAAGAAATAATATTGGGATCCCAAATAAGTTTATATTGTTTTGTCATGTTATTGTATGGAAACAATGAGTGTTACTGGTGTAATGTTAATGTATTATGGTTCTTTTATCATTCTGTGTTTGGATTTTAAAGCATTGTGTGTTAAATTTTGGATGGTAACCCCTATAAAATTTAGTTTTTATGTCAACATGTAGTCATTATTTTCTCTCTCTTTACCCCATGTTAACAGAATTTATTGAGTGCAAACCTTTTGGACATTTAAAATATTTTATTGTACATGACATACTGTTTTTTTTATGTATGATTATTTGTTGGAGCACCCTTTCTACTGTTTTGTGGTTTTTGTTGTAGTTATTTTGCTGATGGCGGAGCTCGAGCGGACAAGACGAGCACCCCCCAATTGTCGCGCCAGAGGTTCCAGAGACACAACAGGAGAGATGCCGTGCAGCCACTACGCTGCAGTGGCATAAGGAGCCACTATTTTGGGGGACAGTCCAAGCCAGCGACTGCCCACCCCTTCTTCATCTTCTACGACCTGCGGAATCAAAAACTTTACAACCAGGATAATTCGTCGTTGTGGGTGATCTACAACCTCCACCCACAAACAGTTACGTCGGACAGCAACCCAGCTGCAGTGTAGTGTGCGTGTGATAGAGGCAGCGTGGTGTGTGTGCGTGTGCGGGGTGCTCGAGCATAAGTGCTCTAATGATACATGATCCGTAAGACTCGAGACTCTTAAAAATGCTCAGTACGATTCCTTTTATATCTTCGTGTGGGTGTTCCACACACATGTTTAATGTTTCTCTTTGTTGTCATTTTTGCTTTTGTAATTGTTTTTTGTGTAATATTTAACTTGTGTCGACGAGGGCGTCGATCTCGGTGGCCAGGGGGAGATGTGACGTATGCAGAGATTATAGCACATACGTCTCTCTGGTCACCGGGATTCGAGATGGCAGTTGGAGTTTGGGTAGGGGGAACTAGGAACTTTAGGAGGGGATGAGTTGTTTGGCGTCTCTGACGCTTTAGTAGCGTTACTTGGGACAGGAGAGTCAGTGGGCAACCTTCGAGTAGCAGGGTCGTGGAACGGCCATCTCCGTGCAAAGGCAAGCATGGCGTCCTCGCCCGGCAGACACATGGGGTAAGAAGTCCATTTTTATATAATAAATTCATCAGCCATCCATTCTCTTGCAGTAATAATTATGATAGACTAGAGTTCCTTCCTTCCTTTTAAGCCATGTAGCGTCCCTTTTTGCCAGTGATTAATAATATTTTCTGTACTTTCTTCAGCTGCGTCCCTCGTCGTAGCCTCGCCATGTAAGAAGTTGGTTAATTTTCTCGGTACCCCCTTTGCAAGCGAGTCGCTCACCATCATTTTGAGTAAATAGTAAGAAGAGGCTACGGCAATACATATATCATATATAAATGGCTATAAGGATTTTGATTAAAATATCACATATTAAAGATATTTATATGACAAAAAAATGTATACACTGAATTTTCTGGTACTAATCTGAAGTCCTCTTCATTTGCGAGGAATTTTGTATAAAATTGTGTAACGAGAAAGCGTTAAGCAATAGAGAAAGCATACCAAACAAAACATGTAGATCTCTTTAAAACACACAATTTATTGAAATAATTTTTCTGAGGCAAAAGCCGTTTCTGAGATATCCGTTATTAAAGGTTAAAATTATTCAATGCTTGTCATTGTTTTAAAGCTTCATCGATTATTATTTGTTTCATTTGCATGGAAACAGTATAAAATGTTAAGGCTATCCTACAGGGCCCAGTTCTTAAACATTTGACTGTTCTCTTTGTATCTATAACGAAATGTTTAATGTAGCTAAGTTTATTTGGATTAAAATGTAGTGGATAGAAAAATAAGGTTTAGTAAGAACAGTTTGTATATCCACTAATAAAGATAGAGGGTAGAGAAAGCCATGTGCATTTATCACATAAGATTTTTAGGAAAGAGAGAGAGAGAATGTGTGTGTGAACAGATTAACTCAAACACGAAAAATCATATAAGTACAAACTTGGTATTTAGGTTCAGTACCTTCAAAGCATTTTTAAGAAAATTCCCCTCCCTAAGCTACACTTCACATGGAACATTTTTCTAAATGTTAGATTTTCTAAAAAATTGTGCTACTGATTTTTATTAAAATAACGTATTAAAAAAATTACATGCCGAATAAAATGTATATCTTGAATTTTCTGAGAATTATCTGTGAGCTCCTCTTCATTTGCAAGGATTTTGTATAACCTTGTTTAACCAGTAAACGTTAAGCGATAGATGAAAACGTACTATACAAAAATGCAGATCTCTTGAAGACACACGATTTATTTCAAATAAGCTTTTTGTGGTATAAGCCGTTTCTGAGATATTAATTATTAATGGTTCGAATTGTTGATTTCTTGGACATTCCCTTGTGGTCCTGTCAACATTTAGTTGTTTCTCGTGATGTCATGTAAACAGTATGGAGCCAGCATTAGGCGTTCTGTTCTTAAACATTTGACTATCGCTACTCCCTTTGTATCTATAACATGATGTGCAATGTAGCTGTTTCTGTAAACGTTTATTTGGATTAAAATGTAGTAGACAGAAATATAAGCTTTAGTAGGAATAGTTTATATACCCACTAATAAACGATAATGGGTAGAGAAAGCCATGCGAATGTATCACATTTTATTTAATTTATAACCATTTGATAAATACATCATACTCACCGCCAAAGGTTTGACCGGAAGACCATACACTCTGCCTCTTTTGTACGTACGTATGCTGACGTACGAAAAACAATGGTTTTTATTTAAAAATAAAAATAAAAAAGTAAGTTCTTTAACTGCTGTAGTCTTTAGCGTCCCATTCTATACTGGGTGTGAAACACCGGTAAAGAGGCCTCTTTATCAGGAGGTTCTTTTACGAGTCGTAAATCTACGAATTTACTTCCCTTCCGAAGGAAGCCATGCTAAGGATTTTTACGCCCAAAAAAATCCATCACCCTCCGCTGGGATTGAACCCTCGACCTCTGGAATTAGAGTACTGACGTACGTATACTAGTCGCCCAGGTTTGGGGTTGTGCAGTAAGTCGGTACCCTACTCACGTTAAAAAAATTACTCAAACTGCAAGTTAATAAATGTCTTAAGGTTCGTAGGAGGTTATACTCTAATGGACAAACAGAGAAGTGAATATTCAGAGAACAACTGGGAATATTTAAATTAACCCACAAATTAGCAGAAAAACAAGAGGACATCGAAGTGCGGGAAGACCTGCTAGAAGATGGATGGAGCAGCTTTAGTTTGAAGTCGGAACAGATCACCAGTGGTCTAATCACTGTTTTGATGATGATGTATACTGACGTGCATAAAAAGTGGCCTATATTGAAGCTCAGCTGTTTATGTTGGCATTACAAAAAACTAGCCCCACTCTCTGTCAGCATGAGCTGCTGTGTTCCACGAACTTAATTATAACCAGTGGGTTGTCCAAACTGTCGAAGAGTAACATTAAAATCTACATGCTCTCACTAGGGGAGTACCAATAAACCAATTATTTGTTGAATTGAGGCGCAAAAATAAAATATAATGAAAACTTAGAATTAAAGGCAGAACACTGCATGCAGACCATCCGGCCCCTTGTGCTTCTACCGTGACCCTTGGGAGGAAGGGATGCGGGGAAAGACCAAAAAGGTGATAGATCTGGATGTCGACGGGCGCAAGCATGGGCGGGGTCCTAATGCTTCCAGATTGAAGCATCCAACGCCACCCGGACCCAGCCATAGCCACTGAGCCTCCGGGGGGGGTCCCTGAAGGAGCGCCTGCCCAGGAGTACCCGAGGGTGAGGCCTAATCGAATTGTTCCTGGAACGACATCAGGAAGAAACCTCCACAAGCACACACTACCGCCCGCCGCAACCCGCCGAACACCGTCGCCTACAACCTAAAACAGATGACAAGGAAGATGATGGTTACAGTAATGAGCGGCAGAAGAATCGTGGAGAAGATGAATCATTCCATCATTCGCGGAAACCATCCAAAAACCCACGAGTAATTGTGGGCGGTCCCCGGGATCAAACCTGGGACCTCCCGAATGTGAGTCGCACATGTTACCGTGGCGCCATCTAGCTCTATACTCTGGGAGTAAATCCTTCTTTTCTTGGCCATTCCCTACTATGTAGTCTTATCACGCCTATCCCAAAGATAACAGAAAACAAGCATGTTTAATGAATTCACTCCGAATTGTAAGTAGCAGACTAATAACTTTAAGATCTAGCAAATAAAATCAACAGCGGTTCTCATATTTAATATCACACAATGTTTTCTTCAATTGCTACACAACGTGCTTCAAGTAAGGCGGGAAATTTACTGTTATTACTTAACAAAACTGCGTTTAAGCTCAGTATAGAAGCATCTACAACTAGACGCCACTCTTCGACATTTAATATCTAGCTTTAATTCATCGATTTACATCGCTGCATGCACATAATCTACAACTCATAATCCGCAACTGTAAACTTTGAGAATAAATTCTTATTTCTGCTTCTAAATATGAAATCTTAGTAGCTTTCCCAAAAACTGTCTTTTTTGAAGACGAGATTTTTAAAGCTCAGCCAGCTTTTTATGTAAATACAAATAACCAGAGCACTGAATTCAACTTGTGTTATTAAATATGGCTTTTCAATTTCCTTTTCGTCTGAAATGCAGATATACTAGCTTGATGTGAAAGGATACATATAGGTGGCATTTCGTCAGATTCAGTTTCTTCTTGCCATAAAGGTGAATAAGGACAAGTAAATCTTATCCAAGAGGTATTGGTATTACAGCTGAAGCAAGATTAGGATGCTGTTGGTTCTCTAAATGTTTACTTTCTCTACCATGTACCTAGTAGGCAGAGATTGTATTGCATTCCATCCAAAAGTTCTATACCGAAATGTAGACGGAAATACATATTTTGAGGCCACCTGACATCCCAAATAAGCATTTTTAGAAAAATGTTCGAGTGTGTCTATGTCTGAACAGCGTAAGTCAAAAACGAAAAGTCGGATAAAAAGCAAACTTGGTATTTAGGCTCAGTAACTTCCAAAAAAGCGATAAGAAGTTTTCAAGAAAATTCCCCCACCCCAAACTACTGTTTAGATGGAAGGTTTTACGAAATGTATTTCCTAAAAACTGGCTCTAACGATTTTGATTTAACAACCATATGTTAAAGATATACACATGAGAAATAAAATGTAAATCCTTCATTTTTTGGGAATATTCTATCACAATAGTCAGAGCTCATTTCCAGTAAGAAACAGCTACTGGCCTGGCAGAGGAAGTCTGTGACGAGTTTCTACAACTCTTGTGCTACACTGACAAATGCTAGAAAAGCGATCATAGCTGCTAGGAAAGTAGAATTATTTTGTGAATGAAATGTGATGTTAATATGAGGAATTAGGCAAATAATTTACTCAATTTTAGTTATTTTTGTTATGGTTGGGGTAGCTTTTTTTACTTTATTAGAACGTAGGGTCTTAGGTTATATTCATATTCGTAAGGGTCCTAATAAGATTGGATTTATTGGTATTTTGTCTAAGCTTTGAAGAATTGGATAAATATATACTATCGAAAACTATTTAGTAGTTCGTACTTTATTGTAAACCGAGCCTTACATAAATAGTGTCTCTCGTTGCTACGGTACTGGAGACAAGTTTTGAAAACAGTACTTTGACAGTATGTGACAAACATTCCGCTCATGTTTCCATAGCAATGAAGTATTTATTGAGAAAGCTGACGAACTTTCAAAGCAGGAATCAACACAGCTCAAGTCAAACCAGAGCCACCTCTAGGCACACCTAAGTGTTTCATTGGAGCGGCTATCACAAAATGGTGTGATACACAACACTCTTTGGCTCGGAAGAGAATTCCAGGAATTCGGCATGGGAAATTGCTTATAAAAGAACCATGCAAACCTTTAACTGAATGACTGTTTAAATGCAGTAAGTCTCAGTTAAAAACAAAGGTAGTCTTTGTCGCTGGGCATGTACCAATGAGAAAGCACCTACACGTAATAGGAACGATTCAGGGTAACACGGACTGCAGACTGTCGGGTCTGAAACTGATGCAGCCTAATATATATTACGCTCCTGTGAAGTGTTAGCATCAAGGAGATATAAAATCTTTGGGAAATCTCTTTTGAAACCAGAGGACTACTACCCCAACACAGCCTGTGTAATCTGGTAGGGGACAAGAGACTAGTGTGACGGCAATCATTACAGGGTTAGCTCAATAAGCCTTTAGGCTGCAGTGCAACGGAGCTTCTGCAGACCGGCCGAAGTCCACAAAAAAGTATTTATTCATTCTACACAATAGTTTCATACATTTTAAATTGAGTTTTATGTTGATTTCTACAGTTACGAGTACAGTTCTCACAATAGACGGAGTATTTATTGTGGGCTTATGGAATAGGACGTTAGAATAGACTGAGTTTGCTGCAAATTAAAGAACAGTACGAGAAGATATTCAATTAGGAGGCACCAAATAACCAAACAATATTAGTCGTCATTGCCAAGTTCCGTTGTGCAGGATCAGTCTTATGTCAAGTAAAGGGGACAACAGGTTGCTCAAGAGAATCAGGAACTATTTCTCCAACAAGTGTTAAGAGGCGCCAAAGCATATTCTACGCCGAACATCACTGAAACTTGGTTTAAGCGATTGGTCTGTTCGGTGGATGTCATATCGCGGGAGAGTCACTTGCCCTCTGCCCTCTTGGAGATCGCATAGATTCTCGTGGAACTCCATTCCCACATCCAACCTGATCCCCGGATCTCACGGCCCCTGATGCCTACATTTGGGGCATGTTTAAATAATCAGTGTTCAAAATAGATGACTCGCCTACAAACATTCTCGAACAACGCGAGAAGATAGCGTCCATTATTCATCATATACAATCATCTTCAGAAACATTATGAACAATGTGTAGCACGTGTTGATACACGTTTTGAATATCTTTTGTACCAATAGATGTACATCTGTGTATTAACTAACATTTAAGTGCTCAAGTATACATTTTAAATCAGGACAAAAAAGCTTTATAAGCGAAAACAAAGTACAGAATAAATTGATTAGCTAAACTGATTAAGCTAACAGTTTTCTATAATAAAAATTTATATCACCGACACTACTTCTGCTCAAAACGTGAATTATAGAACTATAGGAGCATTCTTAGGTTCTAAATAGAGGCAGAAAATTTTCAACAGTACAATTAAATGACATGTTAGATAAAGCAAAAATCATCAATCCACATCGGATGAGGGTGACTCCGGAAATGTCCCCATCACGCTGGAAGCATTTCCTCTCTGTATAACAATCCCGATTCGCTGCCTAAGCTATTGATCGGGGATCACTGGTGATAACCTGCAGCTTTTGCCCAAATCAGTGACTAACACCTTGGCTTCTGTACACAAAGAACCCATCGTTTCCTCTGCTTAAAAAAATTTGATGTGTTGGACTCACATGACTTTTTCTACTCTTGTACAAACTATTTTTACAAACGCTTATTCTCCGTCTACTTCATGCTAATCGAGATAAACATTTGCAGAAACTTATTACTTATTTTCTTGTAGGTTCAAGGGGAATATGGTAGGCTTTAAGCGATAGTCAAATATTTTAAGAGCTGGTTGCTATGTGAAGCATTCCATTCTCTTTGCATGTGCAGGACATAAAAAAACGAATAACGAATTCCCATTTGAGTAAAAGCATAAATATTGGAAAATTCAAACAAATAGCAAAGAATAATTCGGAAGTGATTCACTCGACAAAAAAAAGTATGTGACATAAATTGTGTGTTTTAACGAGATCTACATTTTTGTGCAGTAAAATTTTGTCTATCTCTTACGGTTTACCAGTTATGCGAAAGTCATTCAGAATGAAGAGGATTTTTGGGGACATTCCCAGAAAATTCAAGATATACATTTCATTTGCTATGAAAATATCTAAAATATGTGATATTTTAATCACATCGTTAGAGCCATTTTGAAGAAAATCTAAGTTTTCCAAAAATGTTCCATGTAAAGGGTAGTCTGGGGTGCGGGATTTCCGTGAAAATCTTTGTGCCGCATCCAAGGAAGATAATAAACTCAAATACCAAGTTTGGTATTTATCCAACTCTTCGTGTTTGAGTTATGATGCTCACAAACATACACACACCGTAGGTGTTTCCAAAAATGCTTGATTTGGATTAAGGGCACCTCCAATCAAATATTTCCGGCGAAATCTTGGTATCGGATTTTTGAGTGGAATGCAATACTTCCCCCACTTACTATACGTAGTAGCGAAATTAAGAAACAGTTGGTAATTTCCCTGTACTTATTAAGCTTTTATGAACTGATGACAATGTAGTACAGCCGCCTTGGGAGAAGTTCTTTGCAAGTGAGAGGGAGCTAGTGAGTGCACAAGTTCCCTTCCACAGTAGAGGTTTTCTTATGGTCCACTAGATTAAGGTAAGGTCACCCGCCTCTTTTCACCCGTTCTGATGCCAACAAGCTCCAAGATTTTTGGAAAATCTGTAGAATCCAAAGCTCTTCTTAGGATATTATTAATATGGCATGGCTTGACAATCTTCCTTCGTCCTTCGGCGACTTAAACCATAAATTTCATAGTAATACAGTTTCCTTGCGCATACATGACAATTTACAGCCATAACAAAGAGCAAAGGCGATCTGACAGATGAAAGACACGTCGTCCATTAGAGTGGCAATATTAGATGAAGGTAAAGCTGTGAGCCAAGAGCCTGCCTCTTTATCCTGTAAAGCGAGATGAGTGCCCCGTCAACCGGTGAGGAGCAACTTGTAACAAGGGATCAGTAAATGCGCACAGTAATCTCTAGATCCCAAGATTTTTGTGGTTCGGGATGGTTTGGAATACTTTGGTTGTAAAAATGGCCCACTTCGCTAAAGCTTCCGCCATAAAACTTATTTCAACTGTCACCGTAATTAGTGAGACAAGACTTGACAAAATCAGAAACACCATAGGCAGAAGCCACGAAAGGAGGTAAACAAATGGCTTTACTCTTAGAATACCGATTTATTCAATGGCAATAGGTAAACTCGCTTGTATCCAATTGCTATCTTCTAGTTGGATGTTGAAAATTGATTCCAGGCATATTCTCGGAAGAGGCGGCGCCGTGGCCGAGTGGTTAGACCGCTCGCCTCCCACCAAGGCGGCCCGGGTTCAATCCCAGGGACCTGCATGTGGGATTTGTGGTGAACGAAGCGGCGTCAGGGCGGGTTTTCCTCCGGGTTCTCCGGTTTCCCCCGCCATTCATTCCACCAACTGCTCCATCATCACCTTTCCTTTCATCCATTTCACCAACATTTCGTTTCATCTACTTCCTTCATCCCATACCAGGCATCGGGCTGATCACCCATCCTGGATGCTCTGTCTGATCCATGAGTGTCTGCTCCTCGACGGGCCTCTGACCCCAGGCACCCGCTTGTAAGTCCTGGGGGTGTAAGTCCTACATAAGAGGAGGGTAAACAGATAATGAATGAATGAATATTCTCGGAAGATTTTGAACTTCCTGGATGATTATTAGGAAACAATCAAAGTAGGGTAGTGCGCAGAAACACAAATTTTTAGTAGGAATTAAGATATATGACAAATGACTCACTTGTTTTGAAAAATCTGTATTTTGTAATTTTCTGTATTATCAGATGACGTCCGCGGCATCATTCAAAATACTGTACTTATCTCAGAAAGAGACGAGCGGAACCGATGAGATATTTCCTTTGACTAAAGGGCATTCACAGAACCGCTCGTTTGCAACGCATAGGAACAAATTTTGACAATAACGACTGTTAATTATATGATGTTTTGCCAACAGCGCCTACAGAATCCTTGAGGCTGTTATCATGCTATAGTCCACTCGGACAAAAACATCGGAGGGATAGTTTATGAATTTAAGAAGAAAGCTTAATTATGACGTCCTTGCAATCCAGCTGTAAATACAGGTTTTCTTTTGTCAGGTTCAAAATTAACACTTCTCGGCTGGAGTTACTGAATAATAACAATAATAGCCTGCTGCCCACTGTCGTACATTAATTTCTAGGAGCTCAGTTGCCATAGCGCATAACATTCAGAGATTATGGTAACCATACCACATTTACTTCACCTGTATATGCTATAAATAGCAAAGTTCTCAGGAACAGTTCCAAGCTTACCAGCTATTAGTATCAAAGTAACCTTTGCATTTGAAATATTTAGAGTCTGTTTAGGAGTTTTGCTATCTCTACCACGTACCTAGGGGTAGAGATTTCACAGGAAAATGCATGATTTTAGTTCCTATGAACAAAAAAGAAACAGTTTAGAAATATGTCCGTGTGTATGTCTGTTTGTCTCTGAAGAGCATAACGAAAAAACGAAACATTCGATAAATACCAAAATTATTATTGTATATTGTCCATCTCTAATGATTAAACAATTATATAAAATAGATTTAGAATGAAAAGGACTTCACAGGTTACTTCCAGAAAACTCAAGATATACACTTTATTTGTCATGCAAGTATCTTAAATGTATGGTATTTTAATCAAAACTGTTATAGCAATTCTTGAGAAAATCAACCATAACAGCAACAAAATTCAATGTGAAGGACAGTTTGGGTTCGAGGATATTCTTGAAAACCTTCGTGTCGCATCCTTGGAAGACGCTGGCTGAATTTAGATCCCAAGTTTGGTATTTAACCGACTGTATTTTTTTAGCTATGCTGTGCACAGACACTCACAAACACACACGTTTCCTTTTCCTCTATTCAGGAGACTCAGAACATAATTACGGGCAGCCATGGAATTAAAATCTAACACGAATAAAGCATAAAGTATGCTATATGGTACACTACATCAAATTTTCTCATTAAATAGAACACAAATATACGAGGGCGATGCTGAAAGATTTTAGAACGCCGTGTTTCCAAAAACAAATGAAATTTGTTTATATTTGACAGCTATAGGGTCGTTTAACAAGTGTCCTATCTTTTGAACTTAAATAAAACACTTCTATAAATGATAGAGGTTTATTTCTTTTTTATTTTGGAGCATAATTAATGCCATTACGTATGGAAGAGAACATCAGTTAAGTGACCGCCGCGACTTCGTTGGGTTGCGTGTATACGGTTGTCCCAATTTTCAATGACAGAAGAACGTAAATTAGGTCCAACTTCACGAATAACACGCGTTATGTTATTCATAAGATCATTTACTATTTCTGACTTGTTGG
Organism: Deroplatys truncata; assembly: GCA_030765065.1. Lineage (NCBI taxonomy): Eukaryota > Metazoa > Arthropoda > Insecta > Mantodea > Mantidae > Deroplatys > Deroplatys truncata. The sequence goes on from CM060981.1 coordinate 241,601,211, forward strand.
CATAAACTCGATATTTAACATAACCCCACAAGAAGTAATCCAACGGCGTTAAATCACATGACCTCGGGGGCCAGTTAACATCACCATCACGGGAAATGATGAAAACTCTGAACTTCTCTTCAAAAGATCGATTGTTTCGAGAGCAGTATGACATGTGGCACCATCTTACTGGAACCAGATTTTTCTGAGATCCATACCATCCAATTGAGGCCAAAAATAGTCCCTTATAAGAGCCCAGTACCTTTCTCCATTGAAAGAGCTTCTCCATGTTCATCTTGGAAAAAAATATGGACCAATGATTCCACCATACCAAAATCCACACTACACAGTAACCTTTTGGGGATGAAGTGGTCGCTCTTGAATCTGCATTGGATTGTGATTGCTCTAATAGCGGAAATTTTGTTTGTTAACACAACCATCCATCCAAAAGTGGGCTTCGTCGCTGAAGATGATTTTTCGACAAAAATCCGTTCAGCTTCCAATTGCTCCATAGCCCAGTCAGCGAATACACGGCGCAACCTATGGTCGTTGGGCTTTAGTTCTTGAGTTAACACCATTTTGTAAGCGTGAAACTTCAAGTCCAGTTGCAGAATTCGTCAAGTTGTGGTCGGCGAAATCCCCAATTCTTGCACTCGACGTGCAATTGATTTGTTGCCGTTCTCGCGTGCACTCTCACGAACGGCGCCTATGTTTTCGTTGGAGCGCTTACGTCGATTACGTACAGGCGTTCTTTGATTCGCTGACAGAACCACTTGTTTCAAATTTATCGATCAAACGCCGAATCGTTCTCTCGCAGGGACGATTATGCACACCGTAAGCTTCACGCTATACACGGAAGGTTTGGCGAACAGATGATCCATTTTGGTAGTAAAGTTTCACAGTTTCTACGCGTTGCTGAATGCTGTAACGTTCCATGGCTATTTGTTAATAACAATTGTAACAACATGAAAAAAATGACTGCTGTAACTCAATAATAACGGCAGCTATCACATGTTAAAGATAGGACACTCTTGTTGAAAGACCCTATACCTTTGAGGGTTGATAGCCGATGATTGTTCGAGTTGTTCTAATAGTTTGTTAATTATCCTCATTTAAAATTTTGTGTTCGCCCAAAAATGAATTTGACTAGATAACATTTCCGGAGTATGGTTTTTTTAAATTTTAAATCGTCATTAATACATAAACAACGTGAAGATTGGCTTAGAAATGCATTCAACGAAGAAGTCCATCTAAGGCAACAATTTATAATTGCTACAGGGAATTTAAAAAAAATATCGGTTTTTTAGTGATGAATTTCGTGAAGGACGTCCAAGAACTGCTGTTACTGATAAAAATATTGTCGCTGCTCGAGAAATGCTTGAAGAAGATCGACGGCATCTTATGAATTTATTCGTGCTACATTCGGCATTGATATGAGTCAAACCAAAAACATTTTACATCAATAGTTAGACGTGAGAAAACTCTGTTGTCGATGGATTCAACGTAAACTGACTCCGATCAGAAACAACGTCACATTAGTGCAGATAAACATTGGAAACATTTCAAATTTCAATTTGATTTGGAAAATATATACTGGGGATGAATCTTGGACTTATTTCTATGATCCTGAAAAGAAAAGTAAATCGCCTCAATGATTCATTTCGAACAGAACCTAAGCCTACAAAAGTCCGACGAATTTGCAGAGCAGTAAGAAGATGGTTACTATGTTTTTTCTAAAACTGGCCATATTGCTATAAAGGCATTAGAAAATAGACGTACGAATACCTGTTTACCCAAAAAATTTAATACAGTCCATGAAAAACGCCCAAAAGGAATAATAATGTTTATCACGACAACGCATAGTCCATACAGCAAAACTAACAGCTGCGTATCTGGATGCCTTTAGGATCAGCACCATGGACCCTCCACCATACAGCCCTGACCTAGCACCTTGTGATTTGCTTTTATTTCTAAAAATTAAAGATAAAATGCCTGGAATCACTTTTTCGTTATCAGATAAAATAGTGGAACTTTATAAAAACCTGGTTTCTGAAGTGCTTCAGAAAGAATGTCATCGTTGCTTTAAGGACTGGTTTCATATAATGCAAACTGTATTCATGTTTGGAAAACAGTAAAATCGTTTAAATTTTTAAAACTGATCCTTGCTTAATTTTTTAACAATTTTCAGCACTTACGGTGATGCGTCTATGAAATTTCACCAACAATTGTAAAAATTAACAAATGAATTGTGCTCATACTAAAAGAGTATGAATACTAAACCTTAAGACGACATATAGTTTTTTGTATTGGTGTATTTAAACTGCGAATAAAGTGAAGTTTCAATTGATCATGCGCATGCTTATTAATAGGCACGCCCAAATTTAGATCTTGTTTTCTCAAAAACGTTTTCAGTATTTTTCCATTCCAAAAATGCTCTACATGATGCAGGGAATTTATCCTGGGCTGACCTATTCGATTCCTGGGACTGGCCACTCTAACCATGGCTTTGTAGCAGTTTTCCCTAGTTGACAGCGATTTTCCTTTCCCTTAATTCCTATTATTTCGCTTCCCCTTTCATACTTCAGGTAGACTTTGGGGCTGTGTATTGTAGGTTGGTGCCGGATAGATGACGCAGAAATTCATCTCGAACTGCATCTTTATTTGACCCGCAACCGGTGGGTCGAGTTCTCCCCGGTCCTGCCAGCGGGAAGCCTTGTATGAGCAGCCCGCCGGTGTGAACTGGGTGACCAAGCTTGGAATTGGCCGACCTGACTGCGGTTCCTTCACCTCATCGCTTTCTCCTGGATGTAGTAAGCGCAAAAACCCGCGTTGAATCGAGGTGAGCGGTGCCCCCTCCGTTACCTGATCATAGTCACTCTTTAGTTTTGGACAGCTGACTAATAAAGACGTTTCAGGAGAATAGTTATGGAATCAGTACGGTAAAAATGTGAAGTAAATGATCGGAACATGAGGAATGATGTCAAAAGAAGACTAGTAGACATCAGCAAACAGCAAATTGAATCTTATTGTAAAATTAAACCTTCTCTAAGTCAAGCGAATGAAATAAAACTATACTGGGGTAAAGAAGCATATATACTTAACTTAGGAAGAAAGGAAAGTTCAGGAATGTGATGGTTTAGACCAGGAGGCTGGAGGACACAGAAAATGACTGACGATTCTGGCAGGAAAAGCTGCACATTCTGTGGTTTGGATGAAGACTGGGTACACTGGGAATGCTCATAGTGGGAGAATCATCGAACAATTACATTTACAGAAAAATTCTTAAGTTCTGCTAGACGGAAACTGGCACGTTGGGATCTACTGGCTGACCAGAGGAACTGGCAAAACATGAGCAGTTTCCTGGCTAAAATGCGGAAGCCAGATCAAATTAGTCTAGTTAGTCACAGGCGGTTTATGTACTTTTTCTTTCTTTGCTTTCTTTATTACTTTCTCCACTAGGGGAAGTATTGTATTCCACTCAATTCGATACCGATATTTCACAAGAAATGCATGTTATGAGGCCTCTTGAATCCGAATAAAGCATTTTTGGAAACATGTCCGTGTGTGTGTCTGTGTGTGAACATGATAACTTTAAAACGAAAAGCCGGATAAATAGCAAACTTGGCATTTAGGTTCAATATGTTCCAAAAATGCGACACAAAGAGTTTCATCCAAATCCCGTAACCCCAAACTACACTTTACAGGGAACATTTTTCGAATTTTTTTATTTTCTAAAAATGGCTCTTAAAGTTTTGATTAAAATATCATATATTAAGGATATTTACATGAGAAATAAAACCTATATCTTGAATATTCGGGGAATATCCTACGAAGTTCTCTTCCTTTGGAAGGATTTTTGTATAATCTTGGATAACTGGTAAACCTTAAAGGATAGACAAAGATGTAATACACAAAAATGTAGATCTCTTTAAAACACACAATTTACTTAAAATAAGCGTTTTGTGGCATAAGTCTTTGCTGAGATATCCGTTATTAAAGGTTCGAATTGTTCATACTTGGTCATTCTCTTAGGCCATTCCAACATTCAGTTGTTTCTTGCGATTGCATGGAAACAGTATGGATTTTTAAGGCCAGCATATATCGTCCAGTTCTTAAACATTTGACTATCGCTGTTCCCTTTGTATCTATAACAAAATGTGTAATGTAGCTATTTCTCTGGAGGTTTATTTGGATTTAAATGTAGCAGATAGAAAAATAAGCCTTGGTGAGAATAGTTTGTATATCCACTAATAACGCTGATAGTTTGTGAAGTATCACATCAGATTTTTTCTTTTGTTTCATTTTGGCACCTTTAATTTGTATCTTAAATGTGCATGTACGGTTAATGTTTGTATAATAACTGTAATAATTTGACACCAATAAGGATTCCTTATCTATTTAGTTATGGTTATGTGTGTCTTTGCCTGGCATAAAACACAGAGCTTCCAGCCAACATCTCCTAGGGTTTTACCTCTCACTGCTAAGTTACTTTATATACATTTAGTTCCCGAGCTCATCTGCGAAGTACGATGAGTTCCGCGATTATCATTTAGCTTTTCAAGCTAAGCCTTATTTAGCTTAAAAAGAGAATAGGCAATAGAGAAAAAAACTTCTTGGAGTGCTTGCGTATACAACTTTTCCCTAACTTTTCCTTTTGTCCTCCTCTATAATGCAGCTTACAAGTTTTCACAGTGCTTGCAAACTTCGTGGCGTTTTAGGAGAGCTTCTTGAATTAAGAAATTAGTTTAGGATAATGTAACTCCGGATTTGAAAGACTTTATAGCAGGGATGTCAAACATTCCTTGTACAAGCAGGCTGCAATCAGAAACATTTCGATGGGGTTCAAATTTCTAAAGAAGGTGTGTAATCTTCTATAGTCATCCATACACTTGTAGATTAGCATACCGTGTGTAGCGTAAACGTTTTGTACTTTGAATTTAGCTTAATTATGGTAGAGAACTGTGGTTTATTAAGGAGATTCTTCTTCTTTGAGTGGACGGGACAGATCAGCAGGCCAAAGGTGAGGTATTAGTAAATTAATAACATCTAAATTTGACCGTATTGTCTCCTCTAACATATTTGAAGTATAAATTCTTTATACATGCAGAATAGTAACATTAGTGCGCCCAATTGTACGAGTAGATGAAACAAATTGCAGTAGAATTTAAATAACATGGGACTTCTGACACTTCTTGTAGGGATAGTTTCCATGGTAACGTCCCCATTCGCTGTCGCTCTAGCCAGTAAGGTGCCATCGCCCTCCTTTCCTTTCACCCACAAGCTGAACTTTGAAGGGTAACATGTTGGTTTGGTTTACTACTGCTCACTAGTATTACGTCCCAGCGAGCTGTTTGCTATTCGGTGCGCTGCTAAACAGCTGACACATGCTCTGATACAACGCGGTAACGCAGCTCTCCCATTTCTCCTCTTAGAGGCAGGTGTCAGGAGTCTCGTGTTGTTTAAATGGCTTGTATAGAATTAACAAAAAATAATTGTTAACAGAAGTCACCTAAGTCTCCTATTGTACGTGTTGTGGTAATTTTCTTTTCAGCCTTTTAAGTGGAGATGTGTTGTTCAGTTGCATACTTGAGCACCCGTAACGTTGTTTAATTTGGTAAAGAATGGCTTTGAGAGATGTTTTACTATGCTGTTGTATTGGAAGAATGTTAAGCTGGTGATGGAGTTGAATATTTCTTACAAACTACGGAGCATTTGTAGCTCTCTGTAGAAATTTGTTTTGTATAACCTGCAGTCTAAGGATATGTGTTTTATTTATGTGTCATATGGGAGCTGTATAAGTCAGTAATGGTCGAATTGAAGACTTATAAATGAGAGTAGAGAGTCCAGTCGAGTCCAATCTGTTGATTAATTGTTCAAGATAGTATTACACCACGCTTACTACTAACCAAATCATAATTAAATGAGTTATTAATTATTCCATTCATGTTTTATTGCATAATAAGGATATATCTGTACGTAAACTTAATTATTAATATCATTTCAAAGTTTTAAAGGGTATTGCGATATTGTAACCCATGTGTTGGTGTTTTAAAATAGCTTTAAGAAAGCTTCTAGTATACTTCCGCTAGAATGCTTCAGAAGTCACAGTTTTTTTTCTTTGTTGTTGTTTTTGGTGTAATTTAGCTCTCAACCGAACAGAAAGATGCAGTCCTTTAGCTAAAGGCCAAACAGCTACATATAACAATGCCGATATTCTAGAAGGTCTCGTGGCATTAGGATAGGCTAACAGGGATAACACGTAACAGAGTGAGCCATGAAATGTTACATTTAGTTTAAACCAAAAATACCAACAAAAGTAAGAAAGCAGTTGCCTCAACGAGTCAGTCTAAGACTAGATTCACGATGTAGCAGAAGAAGATGCTAATTAGCTCAAAGAACTGCTCATTACACTTGTGCTATAATGTAATATTCAGTGATATTTCTACTTATATCCGAATATATAATATAATAGCTACACTCTGATATATTCTTCAATCAATTGCTGATTCGCGAGCCTATTTAACTACCATGCAAGGTATGCTTAAATATACTCCAGCTTCGCATTTTTATTTTTTCTGTTACATGTAGCAAGTAGGGGAAGTATTGCATTCCACCCAAAAATTCGATACCAAGATTCCACCGGAAATAAATGTTTTGAGGTGCCCTGAATCCAAATCAAGCATTTTTGGAAACATTACCGTGTGTGAGTCTGACTGTGAACAGCATAATTCAAAAACGAAAAATCGGATAAATACCAAACTTGGTACTTGGGTTTACTGTCTTCCAAGGTTACGACACGAACATTTTCAAGAAAATCCCCCACCTCAGACATTTACATGGAACATTTTTAGAAAATTTCGAGTTTAACAAAAATGGCTCTAACAATTTTGATTAAAATAGCATAGGCTTAAGATATTTTCAATCAAATGAAATGTATATATTGAATTTTCTGGGAACATTCCCAAAAGCCCTCTTCATTCTGAATGACTTTCGCGTGACTAGTAAACCGTAAGAGATAAACAAAATTTTACTATACAAAAATGTATATCTAGTTAATATACACAACTTATGTCATACCATTTTCTTCTGGAGTGAACTGTTTCGAGATATCCCAGTTATTTGTTTGAACTGTCCAATACTTTTTGTTAAATGGGAATTCGTTATTCATTTTTTACTTTCTCTACTACGTATAGTAAGTAGGGGAGTTATTGCATTCCACCCAAAAATTCGATACTGAGATTTCACCGTAAATACATGTTTTGAGGTGCTCTGAATCCGAATAAAGCATTTTTGGAAACATGTCCGTGAGTGTGTGTGTGTGTGTGCGTGTCTGTGAACAGCATAGCTCAGAAATGAACAGTCGGATAAACACCTAACTTGGTACTTAGGTTCAGTATCTTCCAGAGATGCGACAGGAAGGTTTTCAAGAAAATGCCCCACCCCAGATTACCCTTTACATTGAGCATTTTTCGAAAATTTTAATTTTCTCAAAAATGGCTCTAACAATTTTAATTAAAACATCATATATTTAAGGTACTTTCATAACAAATAAAATATATATCTTGAATTTTCTGGGAATGTGTTCAAAAGTATTCTTCATTGTGAACGACTTTTGCATAACTGGTAAACCATCAGAGATAGAAAAAAATTTACTACACAAAAAATATAGATCGCGTTAAAATACACAATTTATGTCATATACATTTTTTTGTTGTTGAGTGAACCATTTTCAAGATATTGCTTGTTATTCCCTTAAATTTTCCAATACTTATACTTTTCCTCAAATGGGAATTCGTGATTCTTTTCTTTTTTTTTGGTCCTGGTAATGCAAAGAGAATGGAATACTCCACATAGCAAGCAGCACTTAAAATATTTGACTATCGCTTAAAGCCTAGCAATTCCCTTTGCACCTACAAGAAAATTAGCAATAAGATTAACATCTCGATATCTCCATTAACATGAAGGATATGGAGAATAAGCGTTTGTTAGAATAGTTTGTACAAGAGTAGAGAAAGTCATGTGAGTGTAACACATTAGGTTTTTTACGTTCTCTACTACGTATAGTAACTAGGGGAAGTATTGTATTCCACCCAAAAATTCGATACCGAGATTTCACCGGAAATACATGTTTTGAGGCCCCCTGAATCCAAAAAATGCATTTTTGGAAATATGTCCGTGTGTGTTTGCGTGTCTGTATGTGTGCCTGTGTGTGTGTGTGTGTGTGTGTGTGTGTGAATAGCATAACTCAGAAACGAACAGTCGGATAAACACCAAACTTGGTATTTACGTTCAGCATCTTCCAGAGAGGCGACACGATGGTTTTCAAGAAAATCCTCCCACCTCAGATTACCCAGATTACTCAGATTTCTCAAATGGGAATTTGTTACTCTTTTTTTATTCCTAGACATGCAAAGAGAATGGAATGCTCCACATAGCAACCAGCTCTTAAAATATTTGACTATCGCTTAAAGCCTACCATATTCCCCTTGCACCTACAAGAATATCAGCAATTAGATATTTCTGCAAACGTTTATCTTGATAAACATGAAGTAGATGGAGAATAAGTGTTTATAAAAATAGTTTGTACAAGAGTAGAGAAAGCCATGCGAGTGTAACAGATCACATTTTTTAATATTGTGTTAATTAAAACACTTCTTAATGTAGTACAGTGAACACTGAATACTGTATCCTACAAATACCAATACATTGTAAGTTCAACTATAAGTGTGTGTTCTTGCTAATGTTTTACTCACTGTGGCTCCTTACCGCACCCTGACTAGAGCAAAATGCTACTGACAGTATGTTAAGCCCAGACAACATACACACAATTACAATAACTCTAAATATTAATCACACACAAACAGACATACCCGCACACATCAGATACCCGATCAACGGATAACGACAGCACCAATACTCAACGTGAAGGTGGCATCATCGCCGTGCGAACCATAAACTCAAGGTAACCCCCACACGTTATAGCTTGGTGAGCCTTGATCTAGCAAGTATGGTTATATGTGTAATATGATCACTCCGTGTAATTCTTATGTCTAGTAATATGCAAAAATATTTTACTGGCGTTTTGGGATGGTAGCCTGACTAGCTGTTTGTTCAGAAGATGCATATAAGGGTTTTTGTAGAGTCTTAAATAAAAAAAAGTCTTGTGGATGTTAAGAGGAATGGATGAATAGTAATGAAATAGATGCTTGAGTTAGCTAATTGCTGTATTTAATTTGAATTGTGATGTGTCGTCTGCATATATGGCTATAGAGGTAAGTTGTAGCTTGGGAATATCATCTGCGAATGAATACATTAAACAGCAGAGGAGCCAGAAGTGATCCTTGTGGTACTCCTACAGGATTTGTTCGTGTTGCTGATTTGAATAAACTTTAAAAATGATAAAGTGCTGAAAAATTCAAAACAATAACAACGGATATCTCGGAAATGCGCGATGTCACGAAAAGGTTATTTGAAGTAAATTGTGTGTTTTGAAGACATCTGTATCTTTCGTATGGTAAATGTTTATCTAACTCTCGTTTCCCCGAAAATCCAATATACTTATAGGTATATTTTATTAGCCATGTAACTGTATTAAACAGATGGTATTTCAATGAAAATCTTTAGTCATTTTTGAGAAAGCAAAATGCAAAGAAAATATTTTTTATGTAAAGGATAGTTCGGAGTGGGGGGGGGACTTTTTTGAAAATCTTTGTGGCGTGTCTATGGATGCCACCGAACTTAAATAACAGGTTTGGTATTTCATTTTAGATTATGCTGTTCACAGACACACACACACGGAACTTTTTCTAAACATGCCTCTTTTTATTCTTGGGACCTGAAAACACATATTTCCGCTGAAAACGATTTTTGGATGAAATGCACTACTTTCTCTGCCTACCGAAGAGAAGGTAAAAAAGGAGGAAGAACGAAGATGCTGGGAGAAAATATTTTTCTGTAGTTCAATTGCAATATTTTTATTTGTAACTTTCAATCAAATTCTAATTTTCTTAACTTATTGCTTAAATTTGAACCTGGTATCAAATGTTTACTATATATTTTATTCCAATCCATCCCTTTGTCCTTCCTTCCTTTACTGCAATTTTCGTCCTCGGATATTAACAATAGATTGCACAGCTCCTGCTTTGGTGCTTAATGTAATTCCCTCTTCTGAAAACTGTTGTATCAGAGCTCATGGACTGGGTCAGATTACTGGAAATTATTGAACAGTTTCTACTATGTTGTTCCTTGTATTTTTTTATATCTTTGGTTTTTGGCTCTAAGATTTGTTACGAAACTTCTGTTCATAAAATATCTGCTTCCGTAAAGGAACATTCAGTGAGTACATGGAGCGTTAGGGACATACAACAGGTAGCTTTGTCCAGTTTATAACTACTTCACTAACGTTCTCACGGTGTAACGGGAATTATGTTGTGATTAATTTTGTTAGGTCTTATTATTTATGTTTAACGTTAATATAACGAGAAAAAGAAAAGGAAGTAGAGGATAATATAGAAGGTTAAATAAAAGCAATAGATTTATGGACATACAAATACAAAAGGTTATATAATAAGTTAACTCTGAATAATAAAGAAAAATAAATAGTAATTGAAGGGTTTCTAGGGGGATAAACAAGCTTAAAAGGGTGATAAAAAGTATAAAACAGGAACGGTAATATTGAAATATTTATACAAATGTGTAATACGAAATAACTGCATAGAAAGAATAAAAAATAGAAGTATAAGGAATCAAAGGAAAGGTATTAGTTTAATTATTTTGAATAATTTGCGATAAAAGTAATAGTTATAAAAAGTTATTTTGAATTACAAATGTTACTACAATTTGTTCCTTAAATTCCTGAATTCCTGTTGTTATTATTATTACTGTTCTACAAAGGATTAAAGAATCGGTTATAAAAAGAGAATGAAATAATTGAAAATAAAGAGATTTATTAAAAAGAATTCAAGATGGTTTCAATCCCGTTGTTCGGATATTCTGCTATTTGTAACTTCATGCATTACAGCACGGAGATTATATCGGATTAACATTTATAATATAACAACAAAACGAATCCACTCTGAAATTTATATGTCGTCGGGAATAATAATATAAACAAAATGTATAAAAAGCATATATAAAAATTAATGTAACACAACCCTGTTATACAGAATCAATAACTGCAGCTTGTGAAATATGGAAACATCAAACAGCGAACCGAGAGTTACATTTCCAGCCAACAGAGAGGTAGTTCTACACCCTACAGCAACAATGGTGATCAACTGAGCATTCTCCCGAAACCAATCCGCTGCAACTGTCATCTAGTTAATGTAATCTAGTGCACTTTTCGCTATTATCTCTCAAAGTTCTTCCTTCACTTCTACGTGGCATAGAGGCGTAATGAAATACGCACGATATAGTCTCTTCTTCCGGACGAGTCGAACACAAGACTTCTCCAATTTCTCGCGGAACCAGCACTAACTGCACGTCACAGCAGTCGTAACAAACTCGCTAGGAGAACAGCACTTTACGTCACACGGGAAACGCACTCGCTCCCCAACTAACGCTCCTCGCGAGAACGACCGCTTATGCAACAGAATCTTCCACAGAACGTTCTAGAACTTTCTGGACACACATTCTGTAAGCGGCGGGAAGGAAACTTCCAGAAGATTCTGGTTATCTGCCGAAATGGCGTTTACGCTGGCGAGCGCTACTTATTTCAGTTTACCTCTGCACTCCCGATAACCTTATGCTATAGCCGCTGAGTCACAATAGGTACCATGGTTACACATGGAGTTACCTGCATGTAGATCAGTTGTTTCGCTGCAGGGGGAGTTGTGCCCCAAACTATTAATTTCATGAGCTTTTAGTTTAATCTCGCAGCGCTTCAATAGGTAAGTTAACCGAGCAGGATGCCGCGCGATAACATGTGCGGTCTGCGAGTTCGATTCCCGGCGGACCTGCATTCTGACCTTGGATTTTTCCAGGTAGGTAAGCAAACTTTGGGGTGATTTCTGTAAAGTTGCGAACCTTCCTTTTCATAATTTTTAGGATTGGATGATCAGCTGAGTGGAAGGCGTGATGAGGCATGTGGCGGTGGAATTTACTTTGAGTAACTGTCTGTCCTGGCGTCCAATTTATGATGCACCCGAGACCTCTCTTTGCGGACAGAGACGACTGTGTGCGTCGGGATCTTACATGTGCTGACATTAGGGACCCCGCCTGCCTCTGGGCCTACCACCCGAATCTGGTGGCGCTCTGTCTCCTTCACTTTACCCCTTCCTCCCGGAAGTTCACTAGGTACAATAGGCCTCCTATGGGCTTCAGTTGCGAAATGCACCTCCGTACCTAATCTAGTCTACTCTATAGACAGGTTCCAATCGCTATCCCATATAACTTTCACTTCCGTTTTGCTTGGATCCGCTAAATTTTCAAATTCTTTTAATGACAAAGAATTTATTATAAGGTGAATGGCGAATTTTCAACTGAAATTACAGTTCAATATGTAACCAATTTTCATGTTTAATGAAAAGAAAATTTGTTTTGATGAGGAACACTATTAAAATGGTCAAAATAAGCTGGACTATTCCGTGTTAAGGCTTATAATTTTCAAATGTGGATTGAATAAATTTTATTTATTTTCTCACATATTAGTTATGAATTTATTTTAATAAATATAGAACCTTTTTATTCCGAATAATTGAATTTAACTACTTAAAATTTTAATTTTATAAATTCCTCATAATATTCATAATTATTGATGGAAAATCACCTAATACTCGTGGAACTGGAAATGAAATATCGGCGGATGTTGGTTTCTGATTTCTTTAATTCTCCCGACAAGCTTTAATTTTGTTGAAATAATATAACCTGAAAAGATATTTTAAATGAATTTTTACTAATCACAGTGGTAACTTGAGCAATTTTATATCATCACTAGGCGAAACTGCAAGCTTTTTACACTCTCTTTCATATAGTTAGAACATAAACTCAAAACAAGATGTAGGCGTAAAGCCATCAACCATAACGTTTTAATCCCAATGCTATTCAAAGACAAGATGGGCAAAGAAGATTCAAATCGTTGCCCAATGTTTCAGCTTGCAAGAGTTCCTTTGATGCACGAAGATACATAGAAGTTGCAAAGAACGTTCCTCCCATGGCTTTAAGAACGTGCCTTCTACGTGTTTACCATCTCAACATAGCAAGCCGTATTTCTTCATCAACTCTCTGCAAACAGTACAGCATAAAGCAATTAAATATTAAGCGCGGTAATAGAGTGTATTAGAATCTGGAAAGTAATGTCTCAGCTCTTATTATGAGTTAATGAAGACTTAGGTTGAATTAAAAACAAAAAACGTAACCTGCTGTGAATCTTTCTAAGCGCACCATTCGGTGAAATTTGGGCAAAAATGATAAAAACTTGTAATTTATATTTATGATATGTTAGTAGTTCCAATTTTCTAGGAACGCTTTCATGTAAATATTTATGTTATTGGAGTGTAAATGAAGGTGTTACGTGGCGATTTAAATAATCCTGAGAATTGATAGCATGGTTGCGTATTTTGGATTTGTTTATATTTCTCTTTTTTTCCAACATTTCTAGAAGTGTTTTACAACATTCGCTGCGCATACTGGTCGACCACGATGTAAATGTGCTTACGAACGTCATCAAGCCTGATAAGAGGGAAGTGAAGGGCAAGGCGATAGGGAAATGTACAATTGCGGAAAGAAAACAGTGTTACATTTTCAGGCTCAACCTTGCTAATAAATGCAACTTGGGACTGCGGATGTGCTCTTTATTTGATTATCTATCCATGCCCGCCCACTTGTGCCGTTCTCTTTCACCGCACGCTCTCATATCGTGGCCGACTAGTACGTTAATAGGTTTCTAAATTATGTATTTTAAGTAAGACTGTCCACCATTTAATAAAAACGTATAAGCAGAATTTCAGTCCAGTTTTATGAGAACTTGTCGAGTATGTTTTTCTCGTTGTAGTATTTTTAGACATTTTTCAGCATTTAAAATGTTCCTTATGACGAAATTTTTAAGTTATTAGAGGGAAACTTCGGAAATAGTCTCCCCAATGCATGCTAACTAAACTTGCTATACAGTTCTTAATATAAGGAAGGTGTGTATCATCAAGCTCACCCAAGTTTCATAACTATATATATATCTTGCAAAACCTTAGTTTCAAAATTGAACAAAAATTATTTTTTTGAAACCAATTAATTTAAAAGTATATTTCTTAGCAAAACCATTTCCTAGTTTATTGGACTAGCAACATAAATCTGAAATGTTGTTTAATAATTATGTTTTTGGTAAAATACCTTTAAATTTGAGTTTAAAACCCAAACGCACAATGCAGGAATGGTGTAATAAGTATGTAATAAATTCAAAATACTCAGTAGAATACTCTGAGTTTGGAAAATTTACAGATCGGTCGTCTTAAAGGCAAATTACTTCTGTATCCACGGTTTTTTGTGCTGTTATTAATCCACATCTACACTAATGTTGCAAACCTTCGCAAAGATATACAACCTTTTGGACAAGGCTTAATTGGCCTTATACTTAGTAGATAAGCTCGCCACACAAAGGAACGAATGTAAATAGTTAAGTCAATAAAGGGAGATGGCGTGTCCGTGATAATTGCAATGGTCTAATGAGCCACAGGCTCAGGTATTCATGGAAGAGGGAACCTGGCATGAGTCAGTTACGCATTCATTCGAGACCGTTGAGTCGTCCAGGAAGCATCTCTGTGGATTCTTCGGTGGTCTTCTTCGGCAGCAGCAGCTTCCCTGGGCAACCTCAACGCCATCTACAGGCAGCTCAACCCACACAGCGGTAAACAGTAGGCAGTGCTCCCCCCTCTTGTAGTTCGCCGCGAGAGTGCGAGCCGTTTTCACCACCACTTGCGGCAGTGGACAGTGCTTCCCTTGTTAGGCCGCCAGAAAAACGTCCGTCCTGACACTGGCGTATGCTAACGCTAGGAAAATCCAAAAGAGTTTCAGACTTCTCCGTCTTCTTTCTTTCCTGTACCTCTGACAGACAACGCTACAGCGGGTTTGTACGACTACAGCCAAAGGTGAGGACCTCCGGTCCGAAACCTAAAGCCGATATGCCTCTCTCAGGCGCCTTCTCTAAGGAGGCCCGGTCCTCTACGGACAGCCGGAGGGCAACCGCGTCGACAAAATACATTGATGACGGCAAAGGCCCAGTACTACGTCTCTTCTTCTTCCAGGAAGTGACAGTACCTGCGCAAAAGCGCACGGAGCTGTCTGCTCAAAAGCTCCACTCCTCGCCGCCACATGACGGTAGTAACAGCACCAGCCGTCGCTTCTCTGACCCCTCTGCCGGAGTCAGATGAGAGCGATGCTGAACCTGACGGTTTCACTGTCGTGCAGGGAAGGAAAGACAGAGCAAAGCTGCGTTCCCTTGACCTGCAACCACCCCCACAGGGCACTTCAACCCCAACCAGAAGGGGCCAAGCTTCCGCCAATTATCGCATACACCTTCCACCACTGCACCGCTCTGGATCTCCTCCCTGGCCTTGAACACGCCACCAGCAGACGAAAATTGCGGAATGTGCTAGAACCATGTCGTCATTCCTGATGCGAGTGTGGTAAAACTACATAATGGTCGTCCACGCTGGGCTCACTACGTCAGCAATTACAGCGCTCTACCAGACAAGAGGAAGAACGTGTGTCTCCCGTTCGAGAGCAGCTATCATTAAATGGCGAGAGACGGAGCGAGCAGACTGTTTAGCCAATGCGGCTATCATTCGGCTTCGGCGAGCATTTCGGCATAATCATTATTATCAAGGTAATTTTCTGGACTTCTCAAAACTGAATTTATACGTTTTCAGTAAGCACTTTCAAAATGTATCTTTCTTTCAAATTCTTTAGGCTCGCGGAAGAGATACACATTTTCATTTTGTAATTTGTACATATACTGCACTGGCAGTTGAAGCAAACAAAACACTTTGTGGGGAATCAGAAATTATTGTAAGGAAGGTGAAGACAAAAGAAGGGGGAAAAGCAAGATGAACGAGAAATACGAGAGTCATTGTGTATTTAAAACAAGTTAACTTTTACGTCTTTGTGTATGTTAAGGAATTGCAGGATTAATTGAAAGTATACAATTATTAACGTTATATAAACCTTTCAGTTATAACAGTCAGTTTACTCATGTGAATATTTCAAAACCTAAGCTCCCTTAACAATGCATACCTCTGAGGCAAAACACATTACACCATTAAGGTTGAACTGGGCAACAGCTTTATCACACATGTATATCGAGTGCTTGAAGGATAATTATATGACTATTACAGCACGGCACAAACCACGTGGGCAAAAACTGGTTTCGCATCCGACAGGCTACTTTAAGGCCAAGTGGAAGCCTCATAAAATTCACCTCCGGAACTCCACGATCGCGCATTTCGAGGCGGCGAAGGCTGTATTGTGAGAATTGAAAAATCCGTTCTATAGTTATTCGCCTTAGCGGCCCCACGTGGAGAGAAAGTCAATACGGGGCCTAGATTTTGAGTACACCCCTGATGACGTCAAGCTGGCGTTCAGGGAGAAGCACAATACGTATTGAAGCCCTCGGTGGTACAGCTAAAGAAGACCGTCACCTCAGCCGACAGCCCGACAAAAGAGCCAATCTCTTTTCCTAGTCCTTGTGGACAAGATGCGCGATCAAGCGGTGCAGCCTATCGACTGTGTTCGCAGGCTGATCTACACCGTATTGAAGATCTAAAGTTACCATGGCAAGGAAGACCCAGTGCAGTGCCATAGGTGTATGGGGCTCCACCACTCCAGGAGGGTGTGTGAGCGCAAGCTTACATGCCTGCGGTGTATGGGCCCCCATATGCTAGGGACTGCACTAAAACTCCAGAAAAGCGCCAGTGAGCTAAATCGAGGAGTCGTATTACAGTGTCTGCAAGCGTGAGGCGAGGCAGTGCATTATTGATAGACGCCGCCAAAGGTGCCAGGAGACGGCCACTCTCCGCCCAAGTGTTTCCTTCGCGGCTGCGCTCAGAAGGGCAAAAGCCATCTTGAGCAAGCGGGGACAACTACGGCTGCTTCGGCTGCAGTAGAAGCTGTGCTACCCCCTCCAGATCCATCCATGACGGAGGAGGCCGAAATTCCTGAACCATTGCGTCAAAGGGATCATTTAAGAATACGAAGAGCTGACACTTCGCCCAGCAGAATAAAACCCCATCCAGCGCATCCCTGCCGGACCAATCAGAGGCCACGATCTTTGAAACGGCCGGTAGCTCCGTCCACAGTGGCGCACACAGACCAGTGGTAACCGCTACCAGGCCATTTCTGATTATAAACAAACCTGAAACCCGGGCGGGTCACTCCTCCGGCAGCGGCCGCCAGCACAAAATCAGTGCCTCCGAAGAACTCGGCGCCGTCCTCGCCTTCAGGGACAATTTCGCAGGCGGTCCTGGTTCGGTAACCTGATAAAACGAGCCCTTCTAGCACCGCGAAACTGCAAGTTGCAGGTCAGCAACCTTCTGCTAAGCCCCAATATATTGCTGCAAACGCTGGAGCAGCTGTTCCGGGGTCACGCTAAGCAAGCCTGGAGACCATCATGTGCTGCGTTCTGGAACGCTAATGGTATCCGGGGACACCATCCCAGTGTTTTGGAGTGTGTGCAATCCTTTAGAATCGGCATTATAATGGTCTGTAAAACCCATTTAAATTTTGTTACTAACTTTTCGTGGCCGTTTTTACGTCACCCATCAGTCAAATCGGGTGGGCCGATAGAGGGCGGTAAACTATCTTCCATTAGAAATCATATCAGACATACACCCTTCCCCTCCCGCCACTACAGCAAGTGGCGACCTGCGTCATTCGGCTTGCCATTGGCGGGCTTGACACACTGATGATAGCAGCATACGATCCTCCCGACCATCGCTTCTATGAGCTTACTACAAAACTTATTGAACCTACACCCAGTGATATGTATCGCAGGAGACCTCAGCGCGAAGCATGCCCATTGGCATAGCCGCACTAGCACCATAAAGGACCCCAGCCTCTACCGCCTCATCAGCGGTAATGCAAGCCTTATTGCGCTCGGAGCGAGAGGCCCTAAAGTCTATCCGACCCACGGTAGGCCGGATGTACTCGACATCATGATCACCAGAACCATTCCATTTCATCCGGATCTATTGGAATAAACGAGCTGGATTCCGATCACCCTGGGTGGCTTGGTGGACTGCAATGCTAACATACCAGCACTGCTCGCACCAGACTGGACCATCGAGACTGACTGGTATGCAACAGTCCTCGATCTAACCCAAACCGTGAACCCGCGACCTGCATCAGTTCTATTGAGGCGCAGAAAGTGGCTGCCATGGTCTTTTCACAACATACTGCATCCCGTCAGACACGCCAAACCCGAGGACCATACCTAACGAACTCCGGTAGTTGCTAAAAGCCAAGGCTATGTCCGCAAGTTGTCAACGTTTCCGCCATTCCAGGATTAAATCAATTTACCAGCGGTTCAAAGCCCTGGCTAAGCGCCTACTTCGCACGCGTGCTAAGCGGCCCGGAAGAACACTATGAAAAGTGTAAACCTGGAGGAGAAACAACCCTGGTGAATAATCACGTCCCTCAGAAGGGACAGAACGCAGTATCAGCATCCATTGTTGAAAGACAACCAACCTCTGGTGGCGATCCGGCGAGCTATTAGAGACACACAATACCGTACACGGGAAACAAGGACAAACGACGGATTTGGGAATGCCGGCAAAGTGTACAGGTAATCTCATAAACCACTCAACCAATGTTTATCATTCTTTCTATTCCAAACCCTTATTTCTCCCGATATACATAAAGGTAACATGCGTTACCAAAGTTTTCAAAACTGCGGGGATAAAGGTAAAGTACAGACAAACGGAGGGCCTCCCGAAACCGGAGTAGAACACCGAGAGTAGGTCACAACGACCCTTTTCCTTCTACAGTGACCTCTGGGAGGTAGGGATGAGTAGAGAGATCCGAAAAGTGACTAGATCCGAATGACGACGGCGCCAGCATGGACGGGGTCTCTAACGTTTCCAGATCGAACGCATCCGCCGCTGCCGTGTCCACTCGGAGGCGAGACCTAAATGAGCAGTCATGCAACGACGCCAGGAAAGAAAGCTCTACAGAACACACAGTCACCATCCAGTCACAACCCGTCGAAGACCTTCGTTTGTTCTACAACTCTGAAACAGATGACAAGGAAGATGATGGGTACAAGCACTGATGGACAGGAAAGTCGTGATAGAAGATGAACCACCTCAACTTTGCCTGCCGGCCCGGGAAAACCACGAAAAACCCCGTAAGGGTGGGCGGTCGCCGGGAACGATCCCGGGACCTCTTTAATGAAAGTCGCACGCCTTTACCACGGCTCCACCTTGATCGGTAAACAAGGGGGGATTTATAGGCAGCTTAATATTCACGAAACCCAAATTATGCAGTTTCATCGTATATTAATGTAAGAAATTATTTTTTGGTCCTTTATTGCGAATATGGCGGATTTGTTACGGCTTTGAATACAAAGAGTAAATCAAAGTTCAGGGTCCCTAGGTGAGGTTGAATGTGAAGTCTACTGGATGGTATGGTAATACAAAACGCTCGTCTTGTTCAATACAGTACGCATTTTTCATTGTGTGCCAGTAGGTTTAATTGACACAGTATGTAAGGAACAGGGGCGTATAGGTGAAATATGTATATTGCGTTCATTTTAGCTTTTATTTCTTCTGTTACCTACCAATTATACGAAAATCCCCCCACCCCAAATAGATGTGCTGTTTTCACCGCAAACACATTTATGAGGACACGCACGGTCGCAGCATATTCGAAGCGTTTATATTAAAACTGTGTATCTAAAGACTACAAGGAGAAAGTCTCATAGAACTTACCACTCCAAACATCTCCCTACAGGGAATATGTGTATATACATATATATATTGTGTTCACTTCAAAATACGTAGTTTTTACAAAATTGTTTTACAATACATAGGATGTTTGAGAAGAAAGCATGGCAAATGAAATGTATATCTACATTCCTATTGGGTTTTTAAGGGGACACTCTGGTACCAAAATGGCAAAAAAAAATAATAAGAAAAACTGTTTTTAAAAGAGACAGTATCTTCAATACGTCTAGTATACACCCAATAAATACTACGTTTGAAATCCATCTGGAAGTTGATGTAATACAAATAGATAAGTGAAGAGCCATACCTCCAACAACTGTGTTCCCAAACTTTAAATAGTTTTTTCTTCATATAGCAATTGTTCTTCTTCGAGGTACATGTTTTGCAATAAATATTGGTGAATCATGAGGAAATTTTAGGTGCATGTAGAATATCACTTATTAAAGAAAACTGTGCATTTCTTTGTTATTTTCATACATACAAGTACATGCTTTTTTGTAATTATTAGTAATATTTTAGTTTGTTCTAAATAAGAAAAAATCCATATGGCTAATAAACATTAGTATTTTAGAAAACAAAGGCACAAAATTATTGTATAGAAATAGAACAACTAGCATACCAAATTTCAGACCTCTGTTGTAATTCTAAATTTCAAAATTTTTAACTTTTTAATACTATCCAATCATTTGCAAAAATAATAAATATTCAACATTCTATAAAATATTGCAAAATCTATTTGATCTAATTTAGAATCCGTTTAGGTAGTGTAATTATATCACAACTAACGTAGACGAGATATAAGAAGAAGCATGGTACGAGAATAGTAGGAAAAAGTCGCATATTTTGGAATAGATGGTCGATTTATAACACTTAGTATTACGTGGCATAGGATTTCTTTCCAATTGTGGCCCAACTTCAAAACTACAATACAGAAAAAGTATAAAATAATCTTGCAAATATCTAAAATTATAATGTCAAAGTTTATTTCATATTCCTTTTATAATTTTTTTTTTGTAGGAAACAAATTCTAACGTTACTAAATGAACTTTATGTGCTTTTCCCTTTGAAAAGTGGTTAATAATTACTTGTGCTCTAAAACAAGCATGATTTGAGAAATATTAACAAATATGGCTAAAAGTTTAAGTTTAAGGCAACTCCTCAAAGGTCAATATTTTATATACGCATGAGCAATTACTATATGTGCTCAGAAATAATGAATCTTTGATTTAGGTACACTTTACCATTCATGGTATTACTAATTTATTAAAATTTCGAAAATGGTAGCGACTACTTTACCTGACCAGGAAAATACAACTACCGCATACTACACCGTGACTGTTTATTATCTTTCATTCATGTACGGCGATGTCCAAGTTCCCTATGTAAACAAGTGGTTCAATTTGGGCGCTACTTCGCTTGATAAGTTCCTGGTACGTAGTAAGGTGTTCTCCGGCGTTCCTTCTGCATCCCGCCGAGTACTGTCCTCCCAGACAGAATTTGGGGAATTATACAGGATGGACCATCTAAGTTTAACCATACAATAACTCCAAATTTAAACGTTTTAGAAAGAAGTGTCTTTAATAAAAGTTGATATTACACGGAAAGTAAATGCCATTAGTCGTGTTTTATTTGGAGAACCTTGTGATGGTCTTTTTAGGGCCAATTAACTTTTTTTTTAATGGGAAGCTACCTTTTTACTTTCTCTACTACGTATAGTAAGTAGGGGAAGTATTGCATTCCACCCAAAAATTCCATACCGAGATTTCACTGGAATACATGTTTTGAGGCTCCCTGAATCCATAAAAAGCATTTTTGGAAACATGTCCGTGTGTGTGTCTGTGTGTGTGTCTGTGAACAGCATAACTCAGAAACGAACAGTCGGATAAACACTAAACTTGGTATTTAGGTTCAGTATATTTCAGAGATGTGACACGAAGGTTTTCAAGAATATCCCCCCACCCCAGATTACCCTTTTCATGGAACATTTTTCGAAAATTTTAATTTTCTCACAAATTCTCTAACGATTTGATTAAAATATCATGTGTTTAAGATATTTTCATGACAAATGAAATGTATATCTCGAGTTTTCTGGGAATGTATCCAAAAGTATTCTTCATTGTGAACGACTTTTGCATAACTGATAAACCATAAGAGATAGACAAAATTTTACTGCACAAAAAATGTAGATCGCGTTAAAATATACAATTTATGTCATACACATTTTTTTTGAGTGAACCATTTTCAAAATATTGTTTGTTATTTCCTTAATATTTCCAATATTTATAATTTTTCTCAAATTCGTTATTCATTTTTTTATGTCCTGGACATGCAAAGAGAATGGGATTAGCCACATAGCAACCGG
This sequence comes from Deroplatys truncata, assembly GCA_030765065.1. Classification (NCBI taxonomy): domain Eukaryota; kingdom Metazoa; phylum Arthropoda; class Insecta; order Mantodea; family Mantidae; genus Deroplatys; species Deroplatys truncata. The sequence continues at coordinate 241,623,477 of CM060981.1, forward strand.
CGCTTAAAATATTTGACTATCGCTTAAATACTAACATATTCCCCTTGCACCTACAAGAAAATTAGCAATAAGATTATCATCTCGATTAACATGAAGCATATGAAGAATAAGCGTTTGTAAAAATAGTTTGTACAAGAGTAGAGAAAGTCATGTGAGTGTAACAAATCAGATTTTTTTATATTGTTAACAACATTTGTATAAAGTAATTAGGAGTTGTTCTTTCACTAACGTAAATATTAACGATAATTCTGATGGCTGTGTACGAAGAGCGCAATGACTGAATGGACCATACATGGATGGTCATTTGAGGGTCAAGTTACGTTTCGTAATTGGAAACCAACAGTTTTTTTTGTTTCCTTATTCCCCATCACAAAATAAGCAGCTTTTTATAATCCTCCAAACAAAACACCACTTTCCCCCATAATATCAAGCAACCTTTATTAAAGACATTTCTTTCTACAACACTTAGTTTTGGAGATATTGTACAGTCTCAACCTAAATGGTCCAGCCTGTATATCCACCGGCGGGGTTGAAGTGAAGGCAGGGGAGAGTTAGCGATCAGCCAATTGACCCAGTTGTTACCACTACAGAGCTGGAACATCATGCACCGCCATATCCAGAGAAAATAGTAGCGGAAAGGCCGCGATGACGCCATATTGGATGATACCTGGCATCATGATGGTCACACCGCGCCACCAGTTGTTGATCAGTAGCGGTGATTTAAAAAAAACGACACACTAGCTACTTTACGCATAATCCTGCCTGGATTATTGTTAACACTTCCCGAATAAATTTCTGCGAACACTTTTATCACTTTATAAAATGAATACGTTATGACTTGCTGTACTTTACAGCGGGAATGGTAAACATGTCATTCATTCAACCATTTAGAACATTAGCAATTTCAGTCTCTTATATACGCATAGGTACATACAAAATTTATGACTTAAGAAAATCTTCTTTTTCTGTCACCTACTTAGCAAGATTGCTTCTTATGGCCGCGGGGCGGTGGCGAATAACATAATAATGTTCTGAGTTTGATGTATGAAAGAGAAGCTTGAAGAAAAACGAGAAGAGCGAAAGCCAAGTTTTACAAAAGATAACGGAGCACTGCTAAGAGAGGAAATAATTTTAAGATGAAATAAACTTTGGTAAATCCTTGTCAGGACACTTTGATGTTGACGAATCCAATATGTTAATTTTAAATGCCCTTTATAGGTTAACCTACAAAGAAGAAAGAAAGAAAACATAAAAGGGAAGAAAAGAGAATCCCTTTATTTAGTTTGCCCAATTGGTCACTTAATTTAAGGTGAGTCCAAATAGTGAGTTTTTTCTTTCCATTTTCAAGTTTGATTCTACATGAATATTTAGAATCTTCCACTCAATTTGATGCAACTTTTATAGTGGTACTCTAATGATTCATAAAGATCAATTCTCACTGTGAATAGTACAAGTTCCATTCAAAAAATAACAGGAAAATTTGTATAAAGAATACAAAACTTCGACAAACTTTGTGTTTCTTTGTTATGTTTTGATGGTGTCATAGAACTATTATTATCAGATGGGCCTGTCACGCCTGTCTCGCGAATGAAATGCTGGGAATCAGTGAAACAAAATGACATACACCAACACGGAGCACCGGAGTGTCATTAGATTTCTGTTAGCTGAAGAGTTGAAACCAATCGAAATTTACCGTCGGATGGCAGTGCAATATGGTGAAACTTGTTAGGTTCGAACACAAGTGTACGAGTGGGTAGGGGAGTTCCAACTGGGTGTAACAAGTGTTGAAGATTCGCCACGCCCAGAACGCTCTGTCTGTGCAGTCACGGAGAATAATACTGCGAGAGTTGAGGAGTTGATATGGGAAAATAAGGGTATTACGCTGAGTGAAATTGCAGCAACGATGAACATTAGTGTCGAATCAACCCACCACATTGTTCATGACGCACTGATGTTCAAGAAAGTGTGTGTTAGGTGGGTTTCCAAAACATTTTACATCAGAAATGAAAGAAAGGCGCATGGGTGTGTGCAGGGAGCTTTTTCGACAGTACGAGGCCCATCCTTCGTATTCCCCGGATCAGACACCTTCAGATTATCACATTTTAAACCCACTGAAAGAAGCTCTTAGTGGCTCAAGGTTCACCGATGATGAAGAGCAGGCTACGCACACGCCCCCAAGAATTCTTTGCACATGGAATTGAGAAGGTTGTCCAAGGCATAGAACGTCAGGGGGATTAGTGTTGTATTTCATTATACAAATAAATTCTTTATAAAACCTTTTTCCGGTTATTTATTCAATGATGTTCTATGTTCACACATGATATTCCCGAATTACAACCTACCGCTATAGCCTACTTCTATTTTATTCAACACTTCAAACTAAATGCAACAATTATCAGCCTTCAAGTAGTGTTGGCTTAAAACTTGGCACATTTCTTTCAACATCCACAAGACAGAAGCAAAGTTTTTCTCTTAAGACCCACAAAAACTCTTGCTATATATATATATTCTGAACAAACACCTAGTCAAACACCAGTAAAGCATATTTCTGTACCCAAGACTGACATACAATGATAATATTACATATATAACAAAACTTGCTCATCAAAACATACGAATTAGTCAACAGACGCTCCAAGACTGGATTGGGCTGCTCTACTCTGCATTATTGTGATTTATGCAGCTCCCATAGGCACAAAACAAGTAAAACAAATATCCATACACTGCAAGTTATACAGAACAAATTTCCCCGGAGAGCTACAAATACTCCATGGTTTATAAGAAATATTCAACTACATCACGAACTTAACACTCTTCCAATACAACAGAATATAAAATATCTCTCAAAATCATTCTTTATTAAATTAATCAAGTGCTCAAGTATACAACCTGAACAACAGATCTCCACTTAAAAAGACTGAAAAGAAATTGAAACAGATGACTTCTGTTAACGATTATTCACTTTACATTAATTTTATAACTTGTTTCATCTATATAGTTTCATCTTGTACAGTTATGTACATTAATGTTAATTATTCACCATTTGTAAATAATTTATACTTCAATTAATATGTTAGAGGAGCCAATATGGTCGGCGTCAGATGTTAAGCATTCACTAATTCTTTACCTCTGGCCTGTATAGCACTGATTTAGTGTGTTCAGATTCACTCATATTGTAATATCAATATCTAGTAAATATTAACACTAGACAGGATATTTTATTCTTTTTGCTTTTATCGTGAAGTTACACTGTAGTTATAGGCAAAACCAAGCAGAATGACACAAGAGGGCCATGGGCCCGGATGTTTACGAGACGTTCTGTGAGTTTCTTCAAATTTTATTGTAATAGCATTTTCAAAGAAATACAGTTTTATATACGAATATCCCATTGTCTTAGAAACTAAATGATAAAAAGTACTGAAATTCTGACCACTTTGTTTTAATGATAAACATTTGATTTCTTCATATAAGTTTAGGCGTTGCATTAACAAAGAATCATAACTTTCCTTCCGAAAAACAAAAGCTTATTGCTTTTCACCAATGAAAAGTAAAAGTGTAACACAACACTCCTTGAAAAATTCCACTAAAACGTACCTTATATAGCGTTATAGCTAATAGGCCACTAATAGATAAATTGAATATAGTATGGCGAAATAGAGAATTGAGACTCCAAATAAACACAGCAAACTTGGACAGGCGAATAGGTGTTCGAAATTATTCTCTAGGAGTTGTTAATGATGTCGATTGTTTGTTTTCCAAAATTTTTATTTTCGTTTCTCTATCACTTAATTATAATAGGTAGAGAGACTGTTGTATTCCAACTGAAAATTTAATATTAATATTTCAACGTAAATACACATTTCGACATCCGCAGAACCCCTTTCCCTTAAAAAGATATTTTTAGAAAAATATACGGGCGTGCACATGTATATGTATCTATATGTCTGCTCTATCTCCGACCTGTGAACAGAATATCCCAAAAAGGAAAAGTCGCTTTAATACTAGATTGTACTTGTAAATATACTTGAGTCAGACATTGTTGAAGTATTCTAGGAGAATATTTTTAAGAAAATTCCCCCATCCCAAACTGCTCTTACATAGAATCCATTTGGTTGTTTTCCATTTTCTCAAAACTGATTTAATAATTTTCATATTGTGACTTTGTCCAGTTTTCACTCTCACCTCACTAAGTTTTCACTGTCACTTCGCTAATGTGATCTAGTCCAAACCACTGTCACTTCGCTAATGTGATCTAGTTCAAATTTTCATTCTCACCTCACTTCGCTAATGTTATCTAGTTCAAATTTTCACTCTCAACTCACTAAATTCTCATTGTCACTTCGCTAATGTTATCCAGTTCAAATTTTCACTCTCAACTCACTCAGTTCTCACTGTCACTTCGCTAATGTGATCTAGTTCAAATTTTCACTCTCAACTCACTAAATTCTCATAGCCACTTCGCTAATGTTATCTAGTTCAAATTTTCCTCTCACCTCACTCAGTTCTCATTGTCACTTCGCTAATGTGATCTAGTTCAAACCACTGTCACTTCGCTAATATGATCTAGTTCAAATTTTCACTCTCACCTCACTAAGTTCTCGCTGTCACTTCGCTAATGTGAACTAGTTCAAATTTTCACTCTCACCTCACTAAATTCTCACTGTCACTTCACTAATGTTATCTAGTTCAAATTTTCACTCCCACCTCACTCAGTTCTCACTGTCACTTCGCTAATGTTATCTAGTTCAAATTTTCACTCTCACCTCACTCAGTTCTCACTGTCACTTCGCTAATGTGATCTAGTTCAAATTTTCACTCTCAACTCACTAAATTCTCATTGTCACCTCGCTAATGTTATCTAGTTCAAATTTTCACTCTCAACTCACTAAATTCTCATTGTCACTTCGCTAATGTTATCTAGTTCAAATTTTCACTCTCAGGTCACTAAGTTGTCATTGTCACTTCGCTAATGTTATCTAGTTAAAAAATTTCACTGTCACCTCAGTTTTCATTGCCACTCCATTTTATTGGCGATGTAATAAAATACGCACGATGTAGCCTCTTCTTCTGGACGGTTCACTCGCTATGTAGTTGAACACAAGAATTCTCTAATCTCTTGCAGTAACAGCACTCACTGTAAATCACAAACTTGCTCGGAAAAGAGCACTCATTGCACCAGAAACGCACTCGCCTGTTCTCTAACTAACCCGCTGGTTTATATAGCCGGTGGAAATTTTCACAGAATAGTTTGGAATGTTCTAGACGCAGGTTCTAGAGGCGGGGGAAGGGAAACTTCAAGAAGATTCTTGTGTTCAGTCTGGAAGAGAGTACTACTGCGTCGTTTATCTCTCCAACTACCCGGCGCCGACCTCCATATAACCTTGGCCCATAACCACTGCGTCACAATATTCATGTGGCAAATAAAATGTATATCTTGAATTTTCTTCATGGTGACTGCACATTGTTGCATAGTCGGGAAATCACAAAAGACAGTCAAAAGGTAGGGCTCATTCAAATACATAATTTGTGACAAGTTTCTTTCGTAGCGCCAGTCGTTGCTGTTTACACTTTCCCAAGTATAAAAACGATGTTTGCGGTGTTTCTTTTTTCTTTCCAACGCAGGAGGCTGTATTTTGTTGTATCTGACTAAGTAATTATTGCTTATCTTAAAACCATGCTACGTAAAAATATAATGTAAGGTAACACGGATATAAGAATCACTTTTTATTTGAATAAATGGATATTCTGTGTGAATTTTTCACGACTAGAGAAAGTCGTGCTAGTGTTCACATCCGATTTTAAACCCCTACAGGGACTCCATTTGAAAGTGTTATAAGGCTGGAAGTTGAGGAAAAATCCTTTTCTTTTCGAGTGTCCGAAAACGAGGTCCAATATAATAAGAGTATGCTCATTTTGGGTCGCTGTAGGCCAGAAAATGGCAGGCTTTGTTTGTCCTGTTTTGCTTGCTTTTTCGGCGTTTTTTTAAGCTTGTCCACCACGTACCTAGTAGGTAGAGAAGGTATTGCACTCCACCCAAAAATATGATACCGAAATTGCACCAGAAACACACGCTTTGAGGATCCCGTATAGAAATTATTTAATGATCCGTGTGTGTGGCTGTGTATATCTGTGAACAGCGTAACTCAAAAACGAAAAGCCGGATATATATCCAAATTGGCATTTAAGTTTTGTATCTTCCAAAGATGCGAAATGGAAGATTTTCAAGAAAATCCCCACCCAAAACTACCCTTTGTATGGAAATGTTTAAAAAAAATCTTGATTTCCTAAAAAATTACTAACAAATTTGATTTAAATACTACATTAAGATATTTATATGACAAATAAAATGTATATTTTGAATTTTCTGGAAAATGCTTGTGAAGTACACTTCATTTGTTTTTTGTAATCTTTTTAAACTGTTAAACAATGAGATGGACGAAAACATACCACACAAAATATGTAGATCCTTTAAAATACCAATTTATTGCAAATAACCTTTTTTGTAGCACCAGCCACTTCCAAGACATCCATTATTAATGGTTCGAATTGTTCAATAGTTATAATTGTTTTGAAGTCCTGTCCATTTTCAGTTTTCTTGCAATGTCATGGAAAGATATGGAAGTTTAAGGCCAGCGTATAGCGACCGGATCTAAAATATTTGACTATCGCTATTCTCTTTGTATCTAAAGAGGAACGAAATATGTAATGCAACTATTCCCGAACTTTTCAGTTGATTCTATATTAAAAACTTGCCAAGACTAGGCTAAGGTCTATTAAAAGTATAATTAATTTACATAAATAACAATAACAAAAAGTAAAACCTTAAAAAACCCATTTACCCAGCACTGAAGTACTTGCGATAGCAGGTCGCCGTTAAGATTGTCATCTCGAGTGAGATGCCTTAGTGGTCTGTCTGGGAAACAACCTGAGTCAATTGGGGAATTCAATGTCCCACCGGCGTTTTGTCACAGTAGCTCTATGGTTAGAGCAACTGCACGGAGAGCGAGAGAACCGTGTTCAAATCCCGGCTGTGGCGTTGAATTTTTCAGTTGACTCTATATTAAAAATATTACCGAAAGGTTTATCTCTGGATTAAAATGAAGTAGATATGAAAATAAACTTCTGTAAGAATAATTTGTGTACCCACCAGTAAGCGATAGAGGGCGGAGAAAGACATGCGAATGCAATACATCATATTTTCTGTACCTTATTAGACTCAAGTGTTTTCTTTCTTTCTTTATTTTACTTCACCTTCTGCCGACTGCAGTTTTACTGCTCTTTCGCATTTGCAACAAACCACAATGGTTTATGAGATAAACATAATCATCTAAAAATATGATTGAAAGAGGAAGCATATTTTATTCATAAAGTTTTTCGCACTATATGCTTCATACCACTAGAATTTTGTGTTTTTAAAGCAAAAATGCTTAACTCTATTTCAATAATATTTCCTTGATCCATGATAAATTAAGTGCATAAATCTCTCACTGCAATATGTACTTATTTATGTGTATCAAGACTCCATAAATAACAAAATTTGGTGGGAAATTACACACATTAACTTTTATGGTATGATTTTCATGCTTAATATCAAGCATTATATTCCTTATATATTTAATTAAAACTAAAGTTATTAAAAGTATTCATTAATTTTCATCGCAAGTTTATTCCCCTTTCTCCCGTTATTAGGTCCTTTTTATTATAGTTTTAGGTTTTTAGGTCTTAGACAATTTAATTTCCGAGGTCTAGTCGCAACAGTCTGAGAGATAAAAGTTAGTCTTATTTTAACCTAAATAAAATCACAAAAGGATGACACGAATGCTGACTATACCGTGCTCTCTTCTTACCAAAGAATTGATGGGAAGTCATATGGTTTTAGTTTCGTTAGTTAGTCTCCTGACGTGCAGTTGGCATATAGGGACAATCTAATGGTGCTTTCTAGAATCAGATGAGTTTCTTAAGTTACTGCTTCCGCCCCAGGGGTATAGAGGTAATGGATTAGCCCACCACTCATAGATAGCGCTACGGGAGAGAAGCAGGACGCTGCGGGCATGAAATGGCTGACAATTTTGCTCAGGTAGGAGGTTATTTTACGTGCAATTAAACATTACATAAATCTAACGGCTTTACTTCTCTTTCCGTGCTAAGGATTTTTACTCCTGAAAGAATGCATTATCCTCCGCAGCTTCGGGAACCAGAGGTGGGCACTAGACACAGAGAACGACTATATGACTCTAAAAAATCAGATTTTTACATTATGGCGGTTATTCATTCTCTCCCCCTCTTGATAAATAACCAGTGTAGCACTGTTACATAATACAATATAATGCTCTTTGTTAGCTATGGCAAGAAAGCTGTTTGTCGTTTGCAACCAAAACAATAAATATGTCATTCATTTAAACATTGCAGATATAATACATAAACACAAAGGGCAATGATTGTCAGACATGCCGCTCTGTGCTTTGCTGATCACAAAACATACATAGACATGCCTGTCTCTCTCTTTTTAACCTATGCCACGATAATAGAGTTTTAATATTCCATAGATCAACCAGGCTTTCACATTTGCAATGTTTTATTATAAATGAATGTGTATGAAAAATATGTAATAGGATTAGCTCTGCTCTGTTTTATAGCAATGGATACGCAGTTATTTTAACGCCCACCTTGCTGTATTCGAAGATTATAAGGATGAACTAAGGGCAAAACCAAATAATTTACATTTATCCGTTTTACAGTATAGTAAGATATGCACAAAGACAAAGAAGCATGTACACGCGTTTTAATTTTCATATACAGTCACCTTTTGAAGCTATAATTCATTTTTCTTTAACAAAACAAAAATGGGCTCATCCCACAGCTCAGTCGGTAGAGCTCCTACCTGCTGTGCAAGGGGTTCCAGGTTCGATTCCCTATGCTCCCCAGAGTTTGTAAGTATGAATAAGAGTGTCATCTAATGAAGAAAGCCCAGAAATCCAAAGAAAACTGGAGAAGAGTTAGCACCATCGTCTATAAGCAATATATTTCAGAAGTACAATATGGCCATTGCGATTCAAGGCGGGGTAAAATGCGACAAAAATTTCTTAATCTAAATATTCACTTACATTTAGTTAACTTATTCCGCTTTACTCTGAGGTCCATTCTTCTCTGCATTAAAGCCAAATAACCTATATTTTAATACTGTATTAATATTATTAAACCTTTCTTCCAAGTTTTAATTATATGTTTCTGAATGTTTACTTTGAAATGCAAATGTTTTATAAATTATTTAAATTTTGTGTAATGGCTGTACTGGAGCATAACATTAAACAGTATAAACATTGCGTAAATCATAAATTGACACCACAAATCTGAGAGTTGTTCAAAAAATAAGGATTGATATAAAAGGTATTTTGTTTGGAATATGCCTTAACTTAATAAATTACAACTAATTAATAAAAGTTTCTATGCTTCTTTTACACTTACAGTATCTCTAATTGGTTGCTTATTCATATTTAGGTACTATACAATATTTCTATTTTCTCTACCTCCTATCTATGGTAGGTAGACGTAGTATTATATCCTAAGTACCCAAAAACTCCATAACTGAATTTTACCGCAAATATGTTCCTTAACCTATAAAATTCCAGTGTTAAAGAGCAAATCGAAAAGTCGAATATATACTAAATTTCACATTAAATAGATACAGATCGAGCGGATGGTTCTTGGTAAGGTCTGTGGCCCGCAATCGGGAGGCCCTGGATTAAATCTGACCGAAGATTTTTTGCGGTTTTCCCCGGTCGCCAGGCGAATACCGGATTGCATAATTTGATCCTCGAATTTTCCTATCATCCCTTTCATCACGACATTTCATTTCCTTCTTCTCCGCCATACCAGGCATTGAGATCCATCCTGGATATGCTATTATCCAGAGTTTGTTTGCTCGACAGGCCACTCCCCCAAGGTATTGGCATGCAAATCCCCCAAAGAGAAGGCTAATCCATTAAAGAAGAATCAGACAGTTTAACAATACCAGGCGAATATTTTCAACATAATGCCAATCAAAACTAACTTTTACTTCGAAAAATGTTTGGGTCTTCTAAAACGTGCTTTAATTGTTTTACTTCAATATAATAGTTCTGAGATATTTATATGACAAATAAAATCTATATCTTAAATGTTATATAGTCTGGAAGACTTTAGACTCTTTGTATTTTATATAAATTACAAATCATTAGATATATGTAGGTAAAATCCTACTACAAAGAATGAGCTCATTAAAACAATATTTTCCTTCAACGTAAAACTATTGCCACTGTTTTAATGCTACGATTGTAATAAGATAAAGAAAACAGGTTCTTTAATGTGATCTCCTACAGTGATAATGCTACTTATATGCTATAAACTAAGAAAAGGGAGTATAAAACAGATATTATACATATAATGCAAAGAAAATTCACTATTCAAGCCCAAAGTAAACATAGCGTTCTAGCTGAATGGTTATGTACACAGCTCGTGTAGACATTAAATGAGGGTAAGTAGTTTGAGTCCTAGGGTATGTAGACCTTTTCTTCTCAATTGATCTAGCATATTATATACGTCCAATTAGAACACGCTTTTTACACATGTTTGAGGTAACCTTTTCTGCTATGAACATTGTTATGACACAAATCTCTAAAGTTATTACCCACTTGTATGCTGTGCCAATTAATTTAGTCAAAGTAGCTGAAATCTGTTTAGCAAACAAATATTAATAATTCAAAAAAATATTATATATGATTACGTTTAATACAGTAAAAAGCAGACGATTGTTTATTTGGTGCTTTTAACTGAATACTAAGAATGAAAACAGGTCCAAATTAGTATATATTTGCAATCACACTGTTTATTTGAAGTAAGCCAATGTTCTACGTGAATTTAATAACACGAAGTTTAGGGCGTTTGCGCATATAATTAAGTTAAAACTTACGAACAGCTTAATAAAATGGAATTAATAATAATGCAACACAAAATAACCTCGTTTATCCGGATTAGGTAGAATCAGAGATTATGCGTATTAACGAAAATCCGGATAACCTGGAAACAAATTATTAAATAAATACAACCTTTGATGTAAAGATACTGAAATGTGAATCACTTGAAAAGCAGAAGAAAAAGTTTGAGGTTTCTCTAGCCTCTATCGCTTATTAGTGGTATACAAATTATTCTTGCGAAAGTTTATTTCCTATCTACTTCATTTTAATGGAATTAAACCTTTCCAGAAATATCTGCATTATGATTTCGTTATAGATACAAAGGAAATAGCGATAGTCAAGTGTTTTAGATCTGGACGCTATATGCTGGCCTTAAAATTTAATACTCTTCCCATGACATCACGAGAAACAGCTGAAAATTAATAGAACTTTAAAAGAATGGCTAAGAACTGAACAATTCGAACCATTAACAATGGATATCTCGAAAATGGCTGATGCCACAAAAAAGTTATTTGAAATAAATTGTGTGTTTTAAAGAAATCTGCATTTTTTGTACACTATACTTTCGTCTATCACTTAACCTTTAGCAGTTATGCAAGATTATATGAGTTTTCTTTCCAAATGAAGAAGACTCCACAAGCTATTCCCAGAAAATTCAATGATATAAGACTTAGTTTTCATGTGAAAATCTTTAATATATCGTATTTAATCAACATATTTGGAGCCATTTTCATAAAATAAAAAACTTCGAAAAATGTCTCAGTAAAGGGTGAGGAATTTTCTTGAAAATCTTCATGTCCCAGCTTTGGAAGGTATTGAAATTAAACACCAAGTTTTTTATTTATCCGACGTTTCGTTTTTGAGTTTTGCTGTTCACAGCACATACATTTTTCTAAAATGCTTCTTTTGGGTCCAGGGACCTCAAAACACATATTTCTGGTGAAATATCAATTTTTAGGTGGAATGTAATACCTTCTCTACCTCTAGCACGTGTAGAGTAAGAAAAAAGAATTGAAAGCTGCCCAGATGAAAAGTCTAAGATCGCTATCAGGGCTGCCACAAAAGGAATGAAACAATCCCACACCCTGCAGTTTTACTGTTCTGTGTAGCTTGAAGTGTGTGACGACGATGATATCTAGGCTACCTGCGGTGCCAACATTATTACAACCGTATATATTCATATGTATTCATCAAAGGACGCACATATTTTCGTAGTAAAAAGTGACCAAAAATCAAGCCGGAATAATGAGAGTGGGATAAAACCAGGTTATTGCGTGAATAATCAGCCAGCTTGGGCTTCAGATGTATGCCAAATAATTTCAACAGCTTCAGGAATTCCTGGAATTTTGGAGTGTATTATCAGAAAGTTAGGAATTACGAGGGCACTCCAAAAAGTCCCAGACGTTTTGGCCTATCGTGGCGATGAGTAGGGCTAGAGCCGCCGTCTTGGTGTCAGAACGTTTCTACATTCAGTACGCATCAATCTGCGGTAGCATGAGGACTGTGCCTTCCTTACTGTGATATCTGTGAGTTGCTAAAATGTGCGCTGCAATAGAAAATCCCGCCACTTGTGAAGTGTGGTCTGTGATTAGGTTTTTGTTGGCTAAAAAAGACAAACCAATTGAAGTTTATCGTTAACGTTGTGATTTTTATGGGCAGGGAATAATGAGTGAAAGCCGAGTCAGGCAATGGTGCATTGATTTTAAAAATGGCCGTACCAATGTTCGCGACGAGGATCGCAGTGGTAGACCTAGCCTTATGACTGATGAACTGTCAATGCAAATCAATGACAAAATTCGTGAAAATCGTCGTTTCACGGTTACATAACTTTCGGAAAATTTTTCCCCAAATTTCACGGAGTTTGGTGCATCAAATTGTGGTGGAGAAGCTTGGTTACCACAAATTTTGTGCTCGGTGGGTTCCGAAAATCCTAACGGAAGACCATAAAAAACAGAGACTGGCTGCAGCACTGACCTTCCTCCAAGATTTCAACAAATATGGTAACGCTTTACTCGATCGTATCGTAACCGGGGACAACACTTGGGTGAAGCATGTCAATTGTGAAAGAAAACAGCATCGATGGAATGGGGACACACAGCATTCTCCCTAGAAACCAAGAAAGTGTTTGCAAACGCTGTCAGCAAGAAAGGTCATGGCTACTGTGTTTTGGGACTCTAAGGGAGTGCTTCTCGTTGAGTTTCTGGAACGTGGAACAACAATAACCTCAGAGAGGTGTTGTGAAACACTAAGAAAGTTAAGGCGTGCCAACAAAATAAGCGTCGGGGAAAACTTAACACTAAGGTGTTGTTTCTTCACGACAATGTACGCCCACACACGGCCAATCGTACCGAAAACTCTTGGATGTTTTTGGATGGGAGGGTTTGACCATCCACCATACAGCCTGGATTTGGCGCCGAGCGACTACCACCTCTTCCCAGCGATGAAGAAATGACTCGGTACACAACACTTTGATACTGACGCTGAACTGACGACGGTGTAAACCAGTGGTGAAGTCGCAGGCGGCAGATTTCTACAGAGAGGGTATTGAAAAACTTATGCCACGGTATGATAAATGCCTCAATTTGAATGACGATTATGTAGAAAAATAGCTTAAGAGTGTACCTTTCAAATGTATATAATAAACGTTGATATTTGCATTTTGTTACTTGTTTATTTCAAAACGTCTGGGACTTTTTGGATTGCCCTCGTAATTGGACATTTAATTAAATAGAAATCAGTTGGAACAACACATCTAAACGCGTGTGTACATTCCGCATGTATTCAAATACCGAGAGTCCGCAAACTAATTAGTAACAACACTTCGTCTCTCAGAACGTTTTGTAACATTAAATGACCTGCAACACTACACAAGTCGACCGTCGTATCCGTTAGTCACCTACCACAAAAGATGTAATTGTTCCTACCACCTCCGTCATAGCTGAAAATTAAGCCAAGTTTTCCATACCCTTACTCACTGCATTATATCAGAAATTTCACTATTGCATTACAATCGGGTTTCATGCACCCCGCATTTTATAGACAATCTGTAAATATCTATTCCAGTTCCTATTCAGGATTAGCAGAAGAGTAGGTACATTTTGATTGACGCTGAACAAGACTTTGCAGTAAAGCTAAAATCCGATATGCTGTATTCGTATTACTTTCTCTACCCGCTATCGTTTATTGTTTGTCTTCTACAAACTATTCCTGCGAAAGTTTATTTTCTTATCTAATTATTTTAATCAAATTAAACTTTGCAGAAATAATTTTATTGTCCATTTAGTAGTAGTTACAAGGTGAATGGAGCAAACCAAATCGACAGTCAGATGTTTAAAAGCGGATCATTATATGCTGTCCTTGAAATTCCACACATTTTCCATGACATGGCGATAAACAATTGAATAGCAATAGCACTTTAAATAAATTGCAATATATTGAAAAATTAAAATCAATAAAACGGAATAGCTAATGCTACAGAAATGTTATTTTAAATATACTGTGTGTTTTAAAGAGATCAACATTTCTGGTGTAGAACGTTTTCGTATATCTCTTAACGTTTATCAGCTATACAAAAGTAAGCAAAACTACTTTAGAATGAGGACTTCACACAGGTTATTTTCACAAAATTCAAAATCTACCTTTATTAACATCGTTATAGACATTTTTGAGAAAATAAAATTTTGGGAAACTCTATGTAAAGGTGTGGGGTGTGTTGCATCTTTGGAAGACACTGAACTTAAACCCCAATTTTGTGTTTATACATTTTATTTTTTAGTTATGCTCTTCAAACACACACATGTACAACTCTTTCTAAAAAACTTTTTTTTAATTCAGGTGGGTCTTAACGTTTGGTTCAATGTCGGTTTGAAATTTCTAGTAAAATCTATACAGCAATTTTTAAAAAAAATATTTGATAACGCGAAGTTTTTATTATTTTTGTGGGTATGAAGGAATTCTAATGGAATGTTTGTACTCATCCGACTTTTGGCTTTTCAGATAAATCACGCAGATACAAATGGGTGTTTTTATAAAACTATTCCTATTTTTATTTCTATTTCGTTTTATTCAGATGATTTCAAAACGTGTACTACCAGTAGAGTTGTTAGTATTGAATTTTTATGGTTTCTCTTTCTCGTTTTGCTAAACAATACGTGTTGAGTGTAGTAATTCCTTAACTGTATCCCTTTCGTTTACTATTGATATCATTAAATCTTCCAGTTATGCAAAGTATCACTGAACGAGATGATTATGCACTAGAAATAACTTGTATAGCTTCTAGCTATAGACATAACTAGACAACCTGTCGACCCCTACTCTCATCTACGGTTTTATGTGGTTTTCCATGCTCGGTAGGCGATTGTTGAGGTGCTTTTTCTCTACCATGATTTCCTTTCCTTCATTTCCCTTTCATTCTGTTCCTTCACATTTTCAGGTGTGCTTCTAGGTGACGGACTGAGACGCGGATGCTTGCTCGAGGGAAAGTGTAGGCAACACTTCCGCACCTATCAATAGCTCATAATACACGGATATCCCTTACTACTTTATTCAAGAATACAAATGCATATATTCTAACACGCTTTCTAACACAAATTATGATTACGGATAACATGAATAGCATATTTCATGAACAAATCACAAATTTTTAAAAAAATTGTTCAATAGTTGCGATTGAAGAGGTATTATTAATTGTGATGTTATATTATTATAATTGTGGTGCGTCGCTACATTTTAATTCCCATCACATCTGCGCTTGTTATGTGAGTAGCGCTTACAGGAGACACGTTTCACCCATCTTCAGCTCAAAGTCGACTGGCTTCTCATTCACTCCCCTGACACCCAAGAAATAATTCAGCTCATGATTTGTCTGTCCTCTGTTGGGAAAAGTTATAATCTAGTTGTCGTGAAGTTGCTGCTATCTGAGGTGAAGGTTGGGAACTCATCTGTCTTATTCCTTCTCTCTTGCAATTTGATTGGATAAGCTGTATCAAGTAGCCCGTTGGCGGTATTTCAAAATATTCTTGATGTTGAGATGGATGATAATTTTTCCCAAATTTCCAGTTCTGAAGAAGTCTGTAAAGGTTTTAATAATTTTAACTCTCGTCCTATTTCATGGTCACAACTCCAAAAATGGTTGGCAATTGCTTTTTTACAATTTGTTTTAATTTTATATTTCTCTGATGTTCACTTAAACGTATTACTTTCTCTACTACGTATAGTAAGTAGGGGAAGTATTGCATTCCACCCAAAAATTCGATACCGAGATTTCACCGGAAATATATGTTTTGAGACCTCCCGAATCCAAAAAAAAAGTATTTTTGGAAACATGTCCGTCTGTCTGTGAACAGCATAACTCAGAAACTAACAGTCGGATAAACACCAAACTTGATGTTTAGGTTCAGTATCTTTCAGAGATGCAACACGAAGGTTTTCAAGAAAATCCCCTCACCCAAATTACCCTTTACATGGAACATTTTAATTTTCTCAGAAATTGGCTATAACTATTTTGATTAAAATATCATATATTTAAGATACTTTCATGACAAATAAAACGTATATCTTGAATTTTCTGGGAACATTCCACAAGAAAATTAGCAATAAGATTAACATCTCAATATCTCGATTGACATGAAGAATATGAAGAATAAGCGTTTGTAAAAATAGTTTGTACAAGAGTAGAGAAAGTCATGTGAATGTATCACATCATATTTTTTTAAATTTATTTTTTTTCTACCAATATATGAACGTGGCGGTCTTGACATGGAATCTGATAAATACCTGATTTTTTAAGTAATCTGTTGTGTAAGTCAAAGATCTATTCAACATATTTCTCAACTTATACATATTCTGAGGTGCAAACTGGGTATGAAATTTTCTGAATAATGTTTCAAAATATTTAAACATCACAGGATGGTATGTGAATTACTTGTATATTAAATCCTGAAGATGGGATAAACACGTCTCCCGAAGGCGCTACTCAGATAACAACAAACACAGATGTGATGGGAATTAAAATGTAGAGATTCACCACAATTATAACTTAATATACGGATCACACCCGAGGCATTGTGGGTCCATTTCCGTTGCCAATATTCCGCGGCCCTAACCCGCAAAGGTAGCCGATGGATTTTTTTATAAGAAGAATGGAGCGGTTGCTGCCTTGGCCGCAACTGCGGTGCGACTTTTCGCCAATCGCTGTAGGATTTCCAGCTCAAAGTAGCGCTGGTTTCTGCTATAAAAGCGCCGTAGCTTAAAAGGGCGCGTGGGATGGCTAGATCACTTCATTCTAGCAACATCTAATGATTCATTCCTTCATTTAACACTCTGGATTATTATATATGCAATTTTTACTAAATTCCCCTGGATACTAGAGGGCTGTTTGGTTAGACCATCGCCCTCTCTAGGTAGCGGTGGAAAAGATGGCTCTGCGTTCCCGTCGTGTTGGTTGTTGTCCTCTGGATACAGCGGTGGCTATGCAACAATGTAGCATAAGATTTTTTACATATGTTTATCGGATGAGTTCTCTTTCTCAGCGTTCGTTACCTCCAGGTTTTACAGCTTTTTAGAACCTGATATGGCGCACCGATGAAACTCTAATGTTACCGTTCAGTGGGTTTGATGTTTGAGTGGCAACAATGATAAAATCAAGTTTCGATTTACTCAGTTTGTACTTAGTTTCGAGCAATATGTATAGTCGAAAATATTTTTGAGCGCAAGTTCGTATTAATTACTTTATTAAGTATACATATTTACACATAGCTATACTTGGAATATATCAAATTCATTTTTACCTCTCAAGATGTTTTTACTCTTGGTAGTTATTAACTATACTCAATATCTTAGGTATGCTACTAATCTTGTTGTTATTTATTTATTAATATTGTTGTGGAATAAATATTAATTAATGCTCAATATGTGGCGTCGTTTCTCCTTTAAGCCATCTTTTGAAAATTTTCCAGGAGTATTGAATCTCCCTAGCAACGGGTAGAATCTCGTTTTCTGTTACCTTTTTGTTTCGTATATATGACATATTATAAGTATTTATTTGTACTAATATCTTAAATTTCTGAAATAACAATATAATTATTAAATATGAAATAATTTCAAAATAAATTAGATGAGTGTATTTAGATTATTAAACAATTAAATTTGTGTGGGTAATTTCACAAATCCTATTTGGTTCACATTATTTATTTTTCGTCTAATAAGTTCTTCTTCGACTTTCTCAGAATAATTATACCAAATATATAATTAAATGTTCACTGTGAGTTTTTCATCGTATTATTTCTGCTACAAGTAGTAGCCAGGAACTGTTAATATACATTCGCGCGTCTCTGTGGCATTTCTGTCTGCATTCTCCTATGGTTTCTTCACTTCATCCCTTCCTCCTGGAGGTGGTAGCCGTAATAGAAAGAAAAAGAAGGAACAGATTTTAAATATTCATTTTTAAGGAACGACAATAGATAGCAGCACATACGATACATCACTGAATAGAGGAAGGTTCAAAGTTTTAAGCCCCCATAAAATGAAATTTTGAACTTTCCTCTATTCAGTAATGTATCGCAAGCGTCGCCATCTATTGTCGTTCATTAGAAAGAAATATTTAAAGTTTGTTCCTTCTTTTTGAATAACTCTGTAGATCTCAGTAGGTCGCAGCGCGAGGTGTACCCCTACGTTGTATACGCTATAACTTAGGAAAAGTACTTACTTTTCTAGTTTACGTCATTTCAAATATTGGATTCTGAACTTGCAAAGAAGGAAAATCCAAATTATGGTATCATCCATGCGAGTTCAAGAAACAGAGACATATGTGTTATGTAAATAGTTTTCAGTAAATGTTTCTAGTAAATGCTGAACTAGAATGTTTCAAACTAACCTCTCCGAGCAATCATAGCCAGCAGTAATAAATGTTTTGCTATGGACTGTTGATAAACCATTAGCTGTTGCCAGCCTCAGCAAAACCGCAAGAATGTTATATTGCACACGGCAAGTAATTTTATTGGTAATGCTCGCAGCGATGCTGAGACCGTGATTTATTATTCATGGGTGCCAGAAGCCATGATCTGATTTATGGTTTGTGAAATCGCTCTGATTTGCAAAGGGATATTCAGAATTAATGCTGATCCGGCGGATATTACAATTTAATTGTTACACGGTCCCCAACGGTATCCATTGATACGTGCCATTTACCTGAAATGCCCGTAGTATTACAATTGCATTATTTAGTAACAGTAGCGTTATTTGAACAACATCGATGTCTTTCTGATTTAAAGTGGATAGTCGCTCTAGAAAATGTCGCGGGTTCTCAGCATTATTATTTTCAGGCTTGCAAAAGTAGAACAAGAAAGAAAGTAACAAAAATAAGGCTGGAATTCTTCTATATCTAATATTCACTCTAGAGAGATAATAATACAGGTTTATTCAAAAAGAAGTAACAGACTTAAGTACTTATTTCTAATGACGACAATAGATGGCAACACATGCGATAATCACTGAATAGTGGAAAGTTCAAAATGTCATTTTATGTGCTCAAAATGAGCACCATTTGTTATGCGAGGACGAGCAGGGCTTTTCCGTTGCATACGCAACCATCTTCTACGAATTTATTGTGTCAATTGTAAATGTTTTATGACCAGGCGGCTCGTTGTTGAGCTTACAACGAAATGCACGCTGCAATGAAGCAATGGATTCACTTTTTGCACAATGCAGCACGCAAAACGATTTTTTCTGTGGCGTCGCCATTTTCTTGTAAACAAACCCAGCGCTACTGTAGGCACTGAATGGAAATAATAGGTGGGACTTAAAACTTTGAACTTTCCTCTATTCAATGATGTGTCGTATTAGCGGCTATATATTGTCGTATATTAAATATGAATATTTAAAATCTGTTCCTTCTTTTTGAATAACCCTGTATATAATGCAACGTGCTTATAATGGTGTTAATTAAGCCACGTATGAAAATTATGAAACTCGCGTGCCTATAATGGTAGTAATTAAGACGCGAGTTTCATAATTTTCATACGAGTGTCTTAATTACCATTATATTCAAGTTGCATAGGACTGTGTATGGTTGACCAAAGTATAATTTAAAAACTTTTGAGTTTTTACAAAAAGATCTTACCTTGTTAATTGTGTCTAATTAAATGCTGATCGGATGGTAGAACTATTGAGTCCCCGCCGTATTTATTGATTCCTTGCAGGCAACGTAAAAGCAACACATATTGATGCAAAGGAAATGAACTCAATTTATTAGAATATTAAAATTGCAATGAACAGAATTTATTTTATTTTAAATACACATTAAATACGCATTTCATTGTTTATCTGGGGAATGAATCCCGGTGAACTTCTGCATTGAAGGTGTTAAAAGGTAGGGTGATAGTGGAACTGGGCGCGCCGCCGAGTATGAACACAATGAGTCGCTGAAGGATTATGTATGCCGTAACAGTTCGTTCCGTCACATGAAATCCGCATATTATAATGAGGTCAACCAGAAATAGTTATGTGTGCAACAAGTGAATAATCACTTTGTTCGTGTGGCAATTTTCACGAGCGTATAATAAGATTATTTACGAGATGTATACAAACTTTTATGCAATCTTAGCATTATGAACTGTAGGAAATAAATCTAAATAAATGGACATGAAAACGCCATCATATGCTTGTAAACCTGCATTTCATATGTTATTACCTGACGTTTCGAAGCGATGAACAAGACAGCCATTTCCATGCATTTCCATCCTGATAGAGAAGTAAGCAGGTGATACAGTCTGTGATGTAGCCTATTATCAGCACAACATTGTAAGCAATTACAAATTAAGATCTTAATTATTGTATATTTAATAATGCACAGAGATTTTTTGCATTTCTATTACCCAGAGAAAAGAATATCACACAAGGTTTTCATCTTCTTTATATAAACCGGAATATCGGCATTGCGTCACTGCTACAGGAAATGCGTCATTGCCATTATTGGCACGGGTGCCATAATGAGCCAATTATACACGATATTGAATGGAGTAATGATATAATTGTAAAAAAGTGTAAGAAGAACAGCATCATAATTTCAGCTTACTATTTACTAGTCGTATCCGTCACAACTAAACTCAAGAGAGTATTATTGAGGATATGCTGACAGCACTAATTTATAGGATTTACACATAATAAGGGAAGAAGTTTCCCAGAAAAAATAATTTTACAAATAACTGTTTTCGTAATTTCTGCTCTTCTGAAGGATCATTAGACAAGATCGTTTCTGTATTTTAATTTGAAGAAATCTGTCGGACCAAATACTTGTGAGCACCTCACTCTCAAAAATAGAATTTTAAAAATATTTATACATAGCAAATCCACTTCACTTTAGATTAAAATCCTGACCTTCAAAATCTTTCTCCTCTAGGAGTGCAGTACTTACTTTTCCTCCAATTATTTAGGAAAATATATTTTAATAGCAAATAAAAATGTATTACTGCTTCTCTTAATGCAGTGCTTGGAGGGGTGAAATTACATAAACAGTAATTTCCTCCTTTGAGAATTTTTAAACCTATATGAAGAACACGCGGTAAAATTTTCAAGTTTTTCTATAAGATATTTCTAGAAATACATTCCAATTCCTCCATGAAGAAACTTTAAATCTAAATGAATATACTGTAAAATTTCAAGTAATTCCATACGATTCTTCCAGAAATACATCACAATTCCTACTTGGAGAAGCCTTAAATACAAACGAAGAACACAATGTAAACATCTCAAGTAATTCCATACGGTACTTCTAGAAATACATCGTAATTCCTCCTTGCAGAAGCCTTAAACACAAATGAAGAACACACTGTAAATATCTCCAACAATTCCTTACGGTACTTCTAGAAATACATCGTAATTCCTCCTTGCAGAAGCCTTAAACACAAATGAAGAACACACTGTAAACATCTCCAACAATTCCTTACGGTACTTCTAGAAATACATCGTAATTCCTCCTTGCAGAAGCCTTAAACACAAATGAAGAACACACTGTAAACATCTCCAACAATTCCATACGGTACTTCTAGAAATACATCGTAATTCCTCCTTGCAGAAGCCTTAAACACAAATGAAGAACACACTGTAAACATCTCCAACAATTCCTTACGGTACTTCTAGAAATACATCGTAATTCCTCCTTGCAGAAGCCTTAAACACAAATGAAGAACACACTGTAAACATCTCCAACAATTCCATACGGTACTTCTAGAAATACATCGTAATTCCTCCTTGCAGAAGCCTTAAACACAAATGAAGAACACACTGTAAACATCTCCAACAATTCCTTACGGTACTTCCAGAAATACATCGTAATTCCTCCTTAGAGAAGCCTTAAACACAAATGAAGAACACACTGTTAAGATCTCAAGTGATTCCATACCTTACTTCCAGAAATACTTCATATATCCTCCTTGGAGAAATTTATTTACTACATTTTAATCCAAATAAACCTTTGCAGCAATAGCTACATTACACATTTCGTTATAGATACAAAGGGAATAGCGATAGTCAAATGTTTAAGAACTGGACGCTATATGCTGGCCTTAAAACTCCATAGTGTTTCCATGACATCGCAAGAAACAATTGAATGTTGACAGGAGTTTAAGAGAATTTGAAGAGATTAATGAACAATTCGAACCAATAATAACGGATATCTCAGAAAATCTTATGCAACAAAAAGACTTATTTGAAATAAATTGTGTGTTTTTAAGAGATTTGCATTTTTTTTAATAGCACGTATATCGCTTAACGTTTACCAGTTATACAAAATCATATAAAATTCCTTACCAATGAAGAATACGTCATATGCTCTTTCCAGAAAATTCAAGATATACACTTTATTGGTCTTGTAAATATCTTTCTAATGTGGTATTTTAATCCAAATTCTTGGTCAGTTTTTAGAAAATCAAACTGTTGGAAAAATGTCCCAGGTTTTTTTTTTTGGGGGGGGGATAGGTAGGATTGAGCGTGGAGTAGAAAGGAGAAGTTAGGAAAGGTATTGGGTTCCGCTGTTGCACCCCCGTTATTGCGTGGTAGGATAGCTGCCAGCTTATTGCACTGGCAGTGGAGTAAGAATGTGTCCGGGTGACGACCATGACCGAGGCCCTGGCCGCCACACACGGGGAGTTACGTGGATAGGATTTGGAAGGGATGTGGCGTTGATTTTATTACATCATTTCAGTGGTTGTTGCGCGGCCCTCGATAGGAGCCCTCTGTTGTCGATAGTAGTTGAGTAGTGCCGTCGATAAAAAACGAGGTTCCAGTGACACCAAGTGGACGGTGGTTCGCTCCTCTCACTCTTCGGCCACGAGAGGACAGAAGTCCACTCGGTCATCGTAGTATTCAGGGATCGTAGTAGGTCGGCATGACCTGATAACGTGTGCCGGAGCTCCTCCATGGAATCCGTCGGAGCTGGTGGTGCTGTTGTCGGTGGCAGGCTGGCGATGGATTCCCCCAGGCCACTGACTGAGGTGTTGGTGTCGTCCAATTGCTGCAGGCAGCTGGTGGTGAATGTGTTGAGTGAGGATGACAAGGCTGCGGTGATGGTGTGTAGGTCTTGAAGTCCGGTTTCCAATGCGGCTACTCGGCGGAGGAGTCGGCGGAGATGATCGGACTCGGCGGAGTTAACGGCGATGGTGAGTGTTGTAATGTGTTCTTCCTGTTGAGTCATGCGGGATCCAATGTTTAGGACCTCCGTGTGGAGATCCTGGACTGCATCTTGTAGGGTGGTGTCGGTGAAGGCCGGAGCTGAAGGTGGCGTTTTCGGAGGAGGAGCGGCTGGAGCTGTGTAGGTGGTCTCAGGCGGTGATGGTCAGTGGCTTCTTGGGTACAATGGGCAATGCGCCTGCCCGGTGAAGTGGCCGTGGCCGTTGCAGGAGGTGCAGTATCGACGTGTGGCGGAGGTCGTGTCTGGTGCACTGCGTCGTCAGACTTGGTGCACCGCAGTAGTGGCACCTGGGTGGTGCAGCGCAGGTTGTGTAGTCGTGGCCGTAGCAGCAGCATCTGCGGCATGGCTGGTGGCTTTCCGTTCGGCTAGCCTCAATACGAAGAACCTGCCCTAATAAGGCCAGGCCGGACCTTAAGGCAGCCGGATCAGCCAATGCCAGGCGAGCGAAGGTGGTAGGTCCCCGAGACGTGATGGCCTTCAAGGTAGAAGGCCACCGGTGTTGAGCTGCGGAGAGTATGTATCTGGTCGGCAGATCTCGAGGAACTCCGGAAATCACTAAAGCGTAGTTGTAGGTAAAGGGATTTTATTGAAAATCTTCGTGTCGCATCCTTGGAAGATACTGAACTTAAATATCAAGTATGGTATTATCTGTCTTTTTGTTTTTGAGTTATGTTGTTCACACGCATACGGACATGTTTCCAAAAATGCTTTATTTGGATTCCGGGGGTCCCAAAGTATATTTCAGGTGAAATCTCGGTATTAAATTTTTGGGCGGAATGTGTTACCTTCTGTACCTTCTCTGTACGTAGTAGACAAAGTAATAATGTTTCGTAAGAGCGTTGAGTAGAAATTACAGCTTGTGGAAAACGTCATGACACTTTATATGCGCAACGGAGGAGAAACGATAAGTGGTGACAGTGGCGGGGGAGCAATGGATTAAAACTGATTGTGATTACACTCACAGCAGCTGGAACACTGGCCCTCACCTCTCTTATTATGTAAGTGGGTTGGTCAGTGCTATTGCGCATCTATGCTTCAGAAGCGGGGGGCTGTCACTACGTTTTATACAAGCTGTACTATATTCAAATAAACGATAGTGGGTATAGCAGATCGTGTGAATGTAACAGATTAGACTGTTTTAAAATTAATTACCAGTATAAAATCTGATGTGTTACTCTCACATAACTTTCTCTAATTATATACAAACTATTTTTACAAACGTTTATTCTCCGCCTATTTATGTTAATCGAGATAAATCTTTGCAGAAACTATCTTATTGCTAATTTTCTTGTAGGTGCAAGGAGGATATGGTACGCTTTAAGCGATAGTCAAATCTTTTAAGACCTGGTTGCTATATGGAACATTCCATTGTCTTTGCACGTTCCAGGACATACAAAATTATTGAAAAATTCAAACAAATAACAAGAAATATCTCGGAAATGTTTCACTCGACAACAAAATATATATGATATAAATTTTGTATTTTAACAAGATCTACATCTTTTGTATAGTAAAATTTTGTCTATCTCTTACGGTTACCAGTTATGCAAAAGTCATTCAGAATGAAGAGTACTTTTGGGGACATTCCCAGAAAGTTCATCATATACATTTCATTTGCCACGAAAATATATTAAATATACGATATTTTAATAAAACTCGTTTGAGCTATTTTTGAGAAAAACAACATTTTCTAAAAATGTTCCATGTAAAGGCTAGTCTGGGGTGGGGTGATTTTCTATAAAATGTTCATGTCGCATCCTTGAAAGATATTGATCCTAAATGCCAAGCTTGGTATTTGTCCGACTTTTAGTTTTTGAATTATGCTCTTCATAGACACACAGACACACACGACCCATTTTCTAAAACTCCTTTTTTTGGGTTCAGAGCATTGAAAAACATGTATTTCGGTGAAATCTCGATATCGAATTTTTGGGTGGAATGCAATACCTCCGCTACTTATACGAGTGGAGAAAGTAAAAATAGGGAAGACGTTTACGCAGTGTTTCTAAGGGTATTATTCTGCAAATATCACATTTGTCAATACCTGGACAATTTTTGGGATGCTCCAGTGAACTGAGTAAGAGATTCTTCTAAAAAATAATTAATTCTTTCTTCTAGCGGTTTAGCCTTTGTATAATGTAGCTGTTGGTATATTCCCCAGCAGAAATGCTGAACTCCGTGCTATTACCGTTTGCCGACCACACCGTAAATGAAATGAACATTTGCCAACTCCACAGTCACGTCCTGACGAACACGAACAGTGGGAACTATCTGTTCGGTTCTACACACAGCAATTAACTCGGGATGAGGAGCTGTGTGTGTGTGAGAGAGAGAATTAGTGGAGAAGGGATAGTAACGCTTTCTGCCGTGTGTGATGTTAGTATCGTGAACACGACGACATTTCAAACAAAAACAAAGTAGCTTCGAGTAAACAGATTACTCGGGAAAGGGTCTCACAAAGGCAAATGGAGCGTTTTGTACTTGCATACACATGCAACACATTTACACCCTTCACTATTATATATCAGTTGGGGTGCATCATTTAGGATCAAGTCTGGTTCCTTTGTCACACGTGACGTCTGCTCTACGGTGTGCTGCAAGGTTGCCAACATTTAAACATAAATACATTGCTCAGTGGTCCGAATTCGAAAAAAAAAGCGAGGAAAATATTTTTCCTGTACAATTGAAAGAGTTTGGCACAAAACCTTAATTTAAAGTTACTTTGATCTTTTAGTTTTAAAATTCATCCTCTGATCCAGATGTGTCGCTGTCAGCTTCTTCCCCTTCCTGCTACATTTATTTCTCATGTATTGACAATAAATTGCATACTTCTGGAGGCAGCTGTCTTGTTCCTCCTAAAAGACCTCCTGTGCTGGAATCTACTGGATCGGAGCTTAGCAATAGTGTATGGAACAAGTCAAAGTTATTAGAAATTCTTGAGGATTTTCTGCGATGGTCCACTCTAGAGATGGGACTTGATATCTCGATACTCGGTGGTATCGAAGTATTCTAATGCTTGAGATAAACCTTTGACGTTTTTCTGATATTTTTAAATTTTAAGTTTTGTATTGTTGAAGGTTGTTGTGTTATGCTAGATAAGGAATGAAGGGAGTTGAGACTTTACGTTATTGTCTTGTACGTGTTCCCAAAGAGTTGCCTGATTTCTTGATAGACTGACTGCGTTTCCTGTGGGTAAAAGAATGCAATATTCCATAGACTATTGTGTCTAAATGAAAACATGCAGTACTATGGGAGAAGAACTAGAGGTACTCATGTAACTTGCAGTGTTAACTGAGTTGTGAATGAAGCTGATTAAGCTGACGTAGGTACTAAATCATGTTTCTGCAATAGCCTGGTTTTGTAACACACCCTCAGCCATTATATTTACCTACTCCAGCGACCACAATCTGTGAATCCACCAGAAACAAGTCAGAACTTAAAACGTAGGATAATAGAGTGAATAGAAATGTTTGTTATTTTTAGTTGTTTGAGTTTCATGTAAAATATGTTAGTTTATATTTTCAGGATTGCAGAATAAATTAAAAATTTCCAATATCTATATGTTTTTCTATTGATAGAAACTCCTTAAAAAGAAACTTTTCAC
Organism: Deroplatys truncata; assembly: GCA_030765065.1. Lineage (NCBI taxonomy): Eukaryota > Metazoa > Arthropoda > Insecta > Mantodea > Mantidae > Deroplatys > Deroplatys truncata. The sequence continues at coordinate 241,650,718 of CM060981.1, forward strand.
ACAAAATATAGTTACATATAAAAGGAGGCAAATAAAATATGTTGTATTATTACTGTTATTACTATTATCATCATCATCATCAGTTTTGACAAACTTAGCGGATATATAATGTGGCATTATCAAGATAAAATTGCTGCCAATTGGAGAATATCAAACAGGAACAATTTCGTAATTAGCATACAATAGAAAATTGGCTACATACATTTATACACACAATACTGCTAATAAGAAGATAATTCAGTGAACAAGCTATCGCCTTTATAGTTGTTTAAAAAGTGAGTATCGGGTATCGAGTATCGGTGCTCAAAAATCAGTATCCATATCAAGTAACGAAAAATAGTGGTACGGTCCCATCACTAGCTTTCTCTATATTTTCTTACGTTCTTATTTCTCGACTCTAAGGCTTGTTCTCAAAGCTTCCCAGTTGGCAAAATAGCAGCTTCTACGATAGAAGTTCTATGGATAAGTATTTTGTGGAGTGTTGGTGGCATTAATACCAGGGATATAGCCGTACATATAAATTTGCTGTTTCACTGCAGTAGGAGATGAACTTTAAAGCATTAATCTCATGACCAGACGAAACTACTTTTAAAATTATTTCAAAACGAGTTATTCACTAACAGTCTATTCCAGTTATTTCGGAATCTACCTAGGGATTTTCAAAAAACCCTCGAGCAGTGTTACCATCATTGGTGGTTCTATTTCCAGGCTTCGGAATATCAACTAGAAGACCTATTCTGGTTTTAAATCAGTCTTGCACTATTTTTTTTATTTTTTTCCGAATAAGTCTCGATTGCCATCTTTCACACTAACCTTCCACCCTTTAAAATCTAGGCGCTATGATATACGGAGGAGAGTTTCAAAAAATGGACTGGGAATGCAAAACTGAAAATCCAAACTGAAGCAGTAAATTGCCGTTTGAGCCATCTTTGATAGATTGTTTATTTCTGAAATTTTGGCACCACAAACATAGCAATTCATACTTGAAGAATGTACTAGGGCATTACGTATTTGTCCATATATCATTGATAGTATTAATGAATATTGCATTTCGGTGTTATTTATGATCAAACTATGTAAATTCAGAATTTCACATAATCTCTTTCCAACCGGAAATTTCTGCTGTTTCATGAACCCACTGCATTCGAATAAGCCTGCAGAACTATGTAGATAAGGTTCTTGGATTTTTCCATGCAATAATTCCTGTTGTATTGTCATGAATGTGCAAAGGCACGATTGATGATATAAACAAGCTCTGGTCACTCCTCCAGCTTTCAACTAGTTTCTTTATATTGGGAATTGCAGGAGCTTCTATCAAAGCTCCACTTACAATGTAATGTGCAGTGTTTATGACTCTTCTGTGTCAACATTTTTAAAATTCTGGAGGCAGTGTGGTTCAATAAGTCCTGTGCAGAGGGTTGTTCACAATCTATTGTAACAAACGCAAAACTCCCTTAGCTTATGAAAAACCACGCCTCCACCAGCAGTGATATTCTATCTGGCAGCCTTTAGCTTGAACTATCAATCTGCAGCACAGCTTTCACTTGAGCAAACTACTACGAAATAAATGGTAGCTTTCCAGAGACCATCCAAAGTTCGCGGCCGTCTGCTTCCAAGGGCTCTTTTCAGTAACCTAAATGCACAAAACTTCATCAATGATGCATCCAAAGACTTAACACGGAAATCGCTGAAAAGTATAGAATGTATTTTCATATCTATCTCTTTCTCTCTGTTCTCCAAAAATGTGTAGGTTGAAACAGACGTATGGCTTGACCTTATCCTGATGCAACTAGACCATGATGATCTGCACCATAGAAAGCAGGAATTTCTATATGGAAAATTGGTATCAGGACGTTAGTCTGATAATATGCCGAGCTAATTTTCACATTTTTATGTACACGACGAATGGTCAATTTGCCATAGTAACTGCACCTTGCAATTACCATGAAATCATTCGGGAAGGTTTCATAGTTTCCTTAAACCAACTTTCAATTTGATTTCCCCTTGATCGGTAATATACAGCCCAGGATTTGTTTCAGTCACTTAGATAAACATATGCCTCATCTAAAAAGACAACAAAAATCCACTTTTCACCAGCTAGATATCGTTCATACTGCTTTTTGCTGATATTGGCACGTTCTGGAATGTCTTTAGGCAACAGCTTATATCACCGCCTCACATGGAAGTTTTCTAGATTCAAATCCTGCTTCATTATGGTGTTCACAGTAATAACAAAGATCCCCAATTACAGTGCAAGGCCCTTGGAGTTGCAGGATTTGGTCCAGAGGCATGGTCTTTCACCTACCAAATTATCTCTGGGGTACGACTGGTGGCCGGTCGTGGATTTCCCTGTTTCTTAACCTTTGAAATAGGTCCTTATGTGGCCTTATCTTTTCTGTTGAGTACTATGAGATATGTTAAAACCGCACCTCTTGCACTGCTTAATAATCTTAGAATAAAAGTGTTTTGCATCGAAAAGGGCAATAATGTACCCTTATCAAAATGGTTCTGAGCAAACACAGCGATACACTCACACTGCTGAACTTTCATTCGTTTCCACATGTTTCAGCGCGGAGCTATTGTGCTCGTCCGATATTGTTACCATAGATCGTGAACAACTCTACGTATTTTCACTTCACATTCATTTTCTTTAAGAAGCTTCTTTAGCATTCAAAATAGTATAGTAACTGGGATATAAGTCGTGATAGTTTTATTTGCTAACCTTCTCATTGTCACATATTGGTACCTGCATAACTTCGCTTTAATTATAAATGATAAGGCTTCCTCAACTGTCATTTTTGTAGATGGTTTCCCCTCTTTCTCCATGCATTACGTATTCTTCACTCGTTGTTGGTGTGGTTGTCGCCGCTTCTTTTAGTAATTTGGCTGATGAATCGTCTTCCTCTGCTCTTAAATTCATAGCGGTTGCATAGACCAGCTCTTGCGATGTAGCACTTTCCCTTAGGTCTTTAGTTTTTCTTTGTTTGAAGAGCTAACGGAAGGAAGCAAACTGTTTTGAAGGACGAATTTGGACATGTTGAGAGATTTGTTTATGATATACAAAGGATGTCTCGCGGCCAGGAAACGAAACTAGTCTTCAGTTGTGACAAGTCGTTAGTAGTGGATGTATGTTTTGGAAAATGAGTTTCCTTGTTACTCACAGTGAACTTCATAACAAGGTTCGAGAAAATAAAAATCTGTCCCGCGCGCGGCAATAAACGTTTGTGGTGAAGTATCTCATTAACAAATTCCAATTAAATGTTGATGAGGGTGTCAAGGAAACAATATATAGTAATACAAGAAAATGCGTTTTACTGCCTGATACTATAACCGTAGATAGTGAACAACCCTCCGTATTTTCACTTCACATTCATTTTCTTTAATTATCTCTGTGTGGTCTGGTACCATGCTAGCCTTTGGTTCCCGAGGTCGCGGGTTCAAACCGGCGGAGAGTGATGGATTTTTTTCGGGTGTAAAAATCCTTAGCGTGTCTTCCTTTGGAAAGGAAGTAAAGCCGGCGGTACTGTGTTGTAGATTTACGGCACGTAAAAGAACCTCAAGCCTGATAAAGATGCCGTGAGTAAAATTTCTGGTCTTTCATACCCAATATAGAATGGAACGCTACGGAGCATAGTAGTTAAAGAGCGTCTATAAATACAACCCAATTTTGAAGCACTAATAAACGAAAGAGGGTAGAGAAATTCACGTGAATGTAACGCATCAGATTTGTATGGTACTTACAATATCGGTTACACACGTGTATTTTGATCTACATCTTCATTCTGACGTGCAATAGTTGTCATAGAGTTTTACATCTTCTCGGTGACTAGAGGTTTTCAGACCCACTGCATTCTTTCACAAACTGGGAATGACAGAATGAGCCTATTTGCTGTAACTAGTGCCAGTTTATTCCGAACTTTAGGTTTTATTAAACCCACTTTAGAAAAACCTCGTTCACAAGAAGTGTTGTTATGGGGCAGGGTTATCACTACCAGTGCAAATTCCTCTGATTCTTTGAAATCAATATTTACTTCAGGGTCGCACGTGTGTTTAATAGCACTCCAGAAGCTATCAGAATCAGACATGTTCTTTATTTCACAGGGAATGCCAGTTATTCGGAGGTTTCTACACTGATCATCAGTTTTCTGGACATTACTGTGTTCAATGAGATGTACAATTATAGGCACACTAGCAATGAGAGGAAAAAGGGAAAGAGGTTTTGTGGTATATGTGGTGGATGCTTTGGAGGGGTGGAGACAGAGCATGAGCGCAAAACATGATAGGAGTCAGGTTTCATTCAATAATGCAACATCAGCACGAGGAAGAGGATAGTGTTGTCAGGTTCGCTTCGTTTCGCTGTAGTGACAAATACGACAGGGTTATTATTGTATATTTAGCCGGTATAGTACAACCTAGCATCGCACATCGTACAAACTCATATTAAAATGTGCCCCCATAATTATGATACAAGTTTATCATGCTGGTGTGCTGTCTGTCCTGTAAATGGCCTGATTTCAGCTCAATTTTGGGGTTTTATTTTGGATTTTGGTATTTTCCAATGAATAATCGATATTTAAATGTAAGTTTTACAGCATTACTTATCTGGATTACGTTTGCTGATAAGTATGCAAGCCTGCTGAACGTTTACATGACTGACATTGACTTTCTATGAGTGCAGAGCGGAACAAATATATTGTGCATCGCGTAACCCTTTGGGTCATTTCATCATTCAATATAGCTAGCAGACTTACCAGCAAACGGAAACGAGACATGTAAGAGTGCTGTTGTTTCCTCCAACCTTATTTGTATCTTTCAATTCTATGCTGTTCAAATTAGGGCTAAGTGAATACAAAGAACCTGAGGTCTAGAGGTAAGCTTGCTGAATCCAAACTAGACATGCCAGATTTGATCCCGAACCGGACAGGGAAACATTTCATCATTAGTATTATTCCTTGGCGGTATCGTGGCTGAGTGCATCGATTGTTCGTTTCTAACCAAGGCAAGGATTGTTGGTGGACGAAGTGGCGTCTGGGCGGGTTTTCTTCGGTTTCCCGCTCCGTTCATTCCACCATTGCGCTATCATCACTTTTCTTTGATTATTTTGACTTCATTTCATACCATCTTCTTCCCTCCCTCTCATATTTGCCTACGGCCCGATCCCCAGTTCCGGGTTCTTCATCTTTGATTACATGTTCGTCTGCTCCTGTACAGGCCTCTGACCCTAGTCGCGGTTGTAACTCCTAGGGGATGTAAACCCTACATATGGGAAGGGTAAGCCGAGTAAGTAAATAAGTATTACTCCCTACTCTCCGTAAAATCTATAACATATTGTGATCGAGAGTGCAAAGCCAGCTGCGGGCCGCCGATAAGCACATCTCGGCCGCCACCCATTATGTGTTGCTTCCACACAGCTTCCAGAAGATTCCCTTCAGTCGTTTCCAGTAGCTTCTCCTTCTATAATATTCCGCGTTGTTTGCCGGGCCTGTATAAGGGGACTGTTCTTGCCCAGGAAATAGTGAGTAACTTAAGATGTTAAATGCACCACGAAGTAGACGAGTTTGGACAGTTGAAAGCGCACAGAGCCGGGTACAGTTGTATTCTGTCCTGAGTGCATTCAAAAGTATCACAAATATGAAGTTTGCAGTAGGCTGAACACCTACGTGACAAAGTGTGTTTATCAGCAACTGCTGTTTTCACTTGTAACAATGAATGTGCAAGAACTTTAAGATAAAAAGTGATAAATGTAAGCCAACAAAAATATCAAGCACTTATTTCAAAAGTTAAAGCCGCCGCCACCACCACTAATAATAAGAAGAGATTTCAGCGATTATTTCATCCGAGGGCTGTTTAGGGCAGTGTCGCTCTTCAGTCACGGGAAAATTTGATTTGATTTTTGGTCCCATACATTGATGAGGAAATAGATGACCAAGAACAGTCCCCTTATACAGGCCCGGCAAACAACGCGGAATATTATAGAAGGAGAAGCTACTGGAAACGACTGAAGGGAATCTTCTGGAAGCTGTGTGGAAGCAACACATAATGGGTGGCGGCCGAGATGTGCTTATCGGCGGCCCGCAGCTGGCTTTGCACTCTCGATCACAATATGTTATAGATTTTACGGAGAGTAGGGAGTAATACTTATTTCTTACTCGGCTTACTCGGCTTACCCTTCCCATATGTAGGGTTTACATCCCCATCTCTTCATCAGAAAGGACGAGTGTTCCAGGAACTACCGAGGTGGCAGCTAATGGTGAACACCGACGGAAATGGCACTGGGTTCATCTTTGATTACATGTTCGTCTGCTCCTGTACAGGCCTCTGACCCTAGTCGCGGTTGTAACTCCTAGGGGACCACTGCTATTCCTTTGTTTGCATAGTTTTAGATATTCATAAAGTACGTGTGTATTAGATTTTTTGTTCTGTGATTACTAATGTGCGCTGTTCCCGTCAATGTAGATTCCTCGGCCTACGCCTTTCGTTTCGCAAACGTTCCTACTCGTAAAACAAAACCTTACTTTTACACTTTGACTTATAATCTACTATTGCAGCTTTTAGTCTTCTTATTTTAGCTTTGTAGCTATAAAATCTTGGTATCTGCAGCTAAAGACGAAGGTTTTGTAATCGATTATGATTTCCCTAGTGTTTGTTGTGGCTCTTTTTGTTTTCCACTTGTTTGAAGTATCTGTCATTGCATGCTGTTATACTTTTGTTTAGAAGGTCTGTTGCCTATTTCAGGCTGGAGATGCTTCGTGGTAGGTCAGCGATGGACGGGTTGTCGTGTTGGCTTGATTTTGGGGGAGAGGATGGTGTAGTCGGGATCTGTGGCGCGTTGTTGCGTGTAGGTTGGCGAGACCACAGTTGGTCCAGTGTGGTTTGCTGAGGCAACATTGTCAGACGAGTGAGTGTTATCGGCAGAGGTCGTCTTGTTAGCACTGTCACTTGGCGAGGGTGTTGCGGGCAGTATGCATGTCCCGTGTTGTAGTCCGTTCTTTGGTAGGTGGCACAGAACCGACGGCGTAGAGCTAGGTTGTGCTGCGCGTTGGCGGTGATGAGGTTTCGCGCGCCACAGTAGTGACAGCGCGACGGTGCGGAGCATCTTTCTGCTGCGCATCGGCGGCACGGTGAGTCCAGGTGAAGGTGGTGGCTTCTATGTGTATGGCCTGGCCCAGAAAAACTATATTCAAAGCAGCGGTATGTATTGTGCTCTGTCTCTAGGTGTACTAGAGTAGGCCCATTATGTGTGGTGATTCTGGTGCTCTTCATCAGAAAGGACGTGTGTTCCAGGAACTACCGAGGTGGCAGCTAATGGTGAACACCGACGGAAATGGCACTGAAATGTGCATAACGTTCAGTCATGTCTTGTGCCGGTGTCGACGTGGCAGCCAAAATACCTACTGACCGTTACTGGGGAACTGGCGGAGAGCTATGTGTGTGCGAAGACGGCGGTGGAGTCTAGTGGCGTTCGTTGTGCCTGCAACCAGAGTTGTTAAAACTGGATATAAAATAAGTAGAAGCTATTTGTGCAGGGAAGGGAATCTCTAATTTTCGTAATAGTAACTCCGCCTTTATTGTGCCGTTAAAGTAACAGTAGCGATAAATTCGAAGAATTATTAATAAAAAGACACATATTCATGGCGTTGGTCACATTTCTCTACCATTTTACTTTGCGGGAGTATTGCAGGTCTTCGGTTAGCTGGTGATATTATGATCAGTCATTGCTACCAAAACCTCTTCTGTAGTTTCGTTTGACTTTACACACTGCCAATAAACTTTTTAAGATACCTATCTGTGAAATTTTAGAAAAATGCACAATTTGAGATTAATTAATTTGAAATCTTAATCATGCAAATTTGGTTTTCTGTATAATGTGCGAGCCAAATTTCGAGCTTATTTTTAAATTAGTCCTACGGATATTAATTTTATTACTTTTTCCTTTGAATTAAAATTAGTATTTTGTAATTAAATATTTGATGCTATATTGATAAATTGTACAGATTAATTTTTAATTAGCCCACTAGTTTGGGAGAAAACAAATATTAAATGCAAGACTTAATTTTTTTTATTTTAAGTTTGCAGAATATGCGTATCATTCTTTAAGGACATAACAACTAAGCATGTTAATAAAAATTCATTAGTTATAAGCAGGTGTACAAAATCTCAGTCATTTATGCTGAAGAGCACATCGTGTGGAACATTTTGAAAATGAGAATGTTCCGACAAATGAAAACACGAGAAAACAGAATTTAAAAGTTATAATGTTATAAAATATACACTGTTATTATGAATAACTGCAATGTTTCTGGCTTTGTTGTTCAAGAAGCATTTAGTACATACGTGGCTAGGATGGATCTCAAGCGAGAGTACTTCAGTGCTAAGACTTTCTATAACTTTAAAGTTGCTTTAGGATAGAGGGAATACCTTGAAATACTGCTCGTGCGTTTGGGGATCCTTGCCCTTTGTAATCCACCATTTATCGATGATATGCAGAGTTTGGAAGAGGAAGAGATTCCGTCGAAGATGAAGACCGAGCAGGACGGCGGCTGCAGAAACAATGGATGAAAATGTGGTGGAAGCAGGGCGTATGTTTCGGGAAGGTCATCGTTGCACATATGGTCAGATTCAAAAGCCCTAACTATTGGATCGGCAGCAGTGAAAACAATCCTGAAAGAAAAACTTGACCTCAGGGAGCTCTACAGTCGCTGGATCCCCCACCATCTCAAAAATGAGTAGAAATAAGTACGTGTGCAATGGTGTCAGGAAATGATTGAGGAAGTCAATGGAGGAAGGTCCAAATGAATGTTTATCCTTCAACAGGTGACGAAAGCCGGATTTACCAGTACTTCCAGAAACTAAACAACAGTCATCGCTCTGGGTCTTCCCAGAAGATCTCCCAACAAAAGTGAAGCGAACGAGAAGTGTTGGTAAGGAGATGTTCTGTTCCTTCTTATCAGCAAGTGGCCATATTGTGAAGATTCCGCTTGAGAGACAAAAGACTGTTACTACCGGATGGTACACCACAAAAAGTCTGCCACAAGTTTTCAGTGAACTGAGAAAAAGGCGTCCTAAGACTGGTCTCCGTTGAATTTTGTTGCACCGTGACAATGCCTCTGCCCACACTGCGCAAGAAACAACTCAATTTCGTCAGGAGTCATATTTGTCCCATTCTCCTTACAGTCCAGATCTGGCAACATCTGCCCTTCTATTCCCCAAAATGAAAGAAAAAATCGAGGTCAACGATTTAACTGACCTGAAGTCGCAGTAGCTGCTTACAAAGAAAGTATTTGCACTCTCTCCAAAGAAGAATGGCGTTCAGTATTTGAGAAATTGTTTTAAAAGGATGAGACGGTGTATAGAATACAATGGAAAATATTTTTAATGTTCTATTGCGTCCATTCTCAAATTTTTGGAGTGACCCTCGGATACAGAACTTCCATTGTAGCTATCTGCCCCATGTAGCTAATTCAGTATTTGAAGATCCCTGACTCTCTTGTGTGGTTTGTTCATTTTAATATAGGCAAAACGTATCCTGTTTTACTACAAATTTATAGCAAGCTAGGCTTACAGGTGGACAACTAATGGCTATATAATATGCATTAACAGTTATGAATTTTGAGAATTCTTATTATTTTCACACAGGTGGATGTTCTCATTGCTGGAATTATAGGTAACATGACACTTACTTAGTGTCAACTGTTAGAAAATAAGTCATATTTCTCTATTACGGGTTACAGCTCCTGTACAATTCATTCCGTTCACCACATAGGAAGTGCAGCCACTTTATTATTACTTTCTCTACCACGTACCTAGTGGGTAGAGAAGATATTGCATTCCACTTAATAATTCCATACCGAGAATTCACCATAAATACATGTTTTGAGGCACCTGAATCCAAAAAAGCATTTTTAGAAAAAAACTCCCCCTGAGTGTCCATGTTAACAGCTTAACTCAAAAACAAAAAGTCGGATAAACAGCAAACAGTACCTGTCTCATCTTTGGAAGGTACAGTTCAGTACCTTCCAAAGATGAGACAGGAATATCTTCAAGGAAATCCACTCCTACAAACTACCCTTTACATCGACAAATTTCGAAATGTTTTATTTTCTAACAAGTGGCTCAAACGATTTTGATTAAAATGCCATACATGAAAGATAGTTACATGACAAATAAAATGCATTTGAATTTTATAGGAATATCCTTTGAAGCCCTCTTCATTTGGAAGAAATTTTGTATAATGGTAAACGTTAAGCGATAGACGAAGAATTACTGCACAAGAAATCTATACCTCTTTAAAACACACAATTTATTTCAAATAACTTTTTTTGTGTCATCAGCCACTTTCAAGATATCCGTTATTAATAGTTTGAATTGTTTAATACTCCGGCATTCTTTTCAAGTTCTTCTTTCGGCTGTTTCTCGCGGTTGCATGCAAAGAGCGTGGAATTTTAAGGCCAGTACACAGACTCCAGTTCTTAAACATTTGACTATCGCTATTCCCATGTATAATGAAATGCATAATGCAGCTATTCCCGGAAAGTTTCTGAATTAAAATGAAGAGACTATGAAAATAAACTTTACTAAGAATATTTTGTATACCGACTAATAAGCGCCAGAGGATAGAGAAACTCATAAGAGTGAAGCACATCAGATATATATGTTTTTCTTATTTGCTGTTCATCAACTTATCTAATCTGAAACTCCTTGAAAGTAGCCTAGAGCTACGTTCTGTTAGTGGTATTGACGAGACTGCGTTAGAGCGAAAAATGATAGAAGAGTTTAAATGTCAAGAAGTCACCGTTAAAGGTTGCTCCCCCAACTATGGGCATAATTCATTACGTAATGGGTACGGCATCTGTGACTTAAAATGATCTGTAGCTTCCTTTCTAAAAACATTACATTTTTTTCCAACTAATATTGCAATAGCTTATAGCATAAAAGGTATTTTCTACGTCCAGAAAGTAAGATTACATTTATGTAGGATCGAAAAATGCCTGTATTTAATTGAAATCCACAGGATAATTCACAAATATATTATACGTAATTGTCGTCGAGATCGATACATTTCTGTAGTCGGGGCACTAGCTATTGTACGCCAGTGTCAGGCTCTTTCAGCCACTTCTTTACAGCTCTTTCGACTTCCTGATCGTTGGAAAAACGTTTTCCCCCAAAATTCCCTTATTTTAGTCAAAAGGTGATAGTCCGAAGGCGCCAAGTCCAGTAAATATGGGAGGGGTGGGTGAGAATATTCCATCCAAAAGATATCAGCAGCTCCTGTGAAACTCGCGTGGTGTGGGGCTTTGCGTTGTCATGCAGGGGGCTGACTCGCCGGGTCAACATTCTGCCTTATGTGGTTTTGAATGGCTCTTCAGAGATTTTTAGTGTATGGCAGTAAGCCTTTGCATTAACGATAGTCCCTTTAGATATAATATCCACCAAAGGGACCCCCTTACGGTCCCAAAAAACAGATGCCATAACTTTTCCGGCTGAAGGGTCGTCTTGAACATTTTGATGTCTGGAGAAGTTGAATGACGCTACCGAAGTGCTTGTCTGGTCATCATATCACTACCCTAAACTTCCACGAGCTTCCGACAGATATTCGCAGTGGTATTGTTCTGCACAGTCAAAAACGAATGACCACGCGCATCTCGCACGGACGGGAGGTGCCGGGAGCGCTCGACTACCTCTACATGGAAGAATTTACTGACTGAACAAAATGTCCGACAAACACGCGGGACCAAACATACTGACCGTTGGATCAACCCTACACCCTAGGTGCACCAAATTCAAAACAAAAAATTTTCCCCGGCACCGGGAGCCCTTGTAACCTTACTTTCTGGATGGTCCGAGTAGTGTTACAAAATGATGGCCATAAATCATGGCTCAATAACTACAACTACTTTTAAAGCAAATATTACAACATTCTGCAGTAATTTCTATATTTCTTGTGTTACATTTGTACATCAGTCTAAATATGACCAAGCATAGAAGTGGGATTCGAAGTTATAACTACAACTCGAAATTGCAATGCATTCTAAGCTATCATTACTCGAGGTTTTGTGTTACATTTTAATGGTTATATACATTTACATATTTATAATTATAGGGACGCCAGCTATTCTTAATTTTTACTCCAATCAAGTACGTGTGAGGCACTTAATCCGGCGGAGGGCGATGGATTTTTTTGGGCGTAAAGAAAATCTTAGCATGGCTTCCTTCAGAAGGGAAGTAAAACCGGGGCTCCATCATAGATTTACGGCCCGTAAAAGAATCTCAAGCCTGATAAAAAGGTCTCTTAGCAAAAGTTCCACTCTTTCACGCCGAATATACAATGGGACGTTAAGAAAGGTAAATAACGTCCATAATTAAAACTCAATTTAATCTTCCAGCTATTCTTGCGCTATTTTAATTTGGTCTATCACTTAGGAAGACAAGGTATTGTATTCCACCCAAAAGTCTAGATTTTACCATAAATAAATGTTTTGAGGCCCACTGATTCCAAAAAAGGCATATTTATAAAAATGTCGGTGTTTATCTGTGAACAGCACAACTCAAAACCGAAAAGTTGATTAAAAACCAAACTTGGTATTTAAGTTCAACATCTTCCCAATATGCAACAAGAAGATTATCAAGTAAATCTGTCAACCCCAAAATACCCTTTCAGCAAAATATTTTGAAAGCTTTAATTCTCAAAATTGGCCCTATTGAATTTTATTAAAATATCGTATGTTCAAGATATTTTCATTATAAATGAAAATTGGTCCCATAATTATTTAATAAGGTAATGCATAGTTTTCACATAATGCATAGATCCTTAACAATCCTAACAAAATTCAGGTGAATCTATTTCCAAGCCACCAAGTTAACCGCTTTGATGGTGGTCCACAGAGAAAAATAACAATCTGAATTGTTAATTACAAAGTATCTGTCAACTGATTTCTAATGTTAGCTGGACACAAGTTTTACTCTTTACGCAATTATTTAGCATGTCCTGATAAATCTTGATTATAACATACAAAGGAAATAAAGCAAAACTTTCTCGCATGAGCTTTTTTATTATAATGGAAACTTTGCTGTATAAAGATAAATTATAGTTTTGCTAACAGAGTACATAGTAGTCCACATGATACATGTATTCGGCACATTATCTACTAAGAAGCCCGAAAGTGCAGTGGTCAAAGGCTTTAGATGTCTTTGCATAGGTCTGTGTGACTTTTCCTCTTCAATCTTCTTAAATAACGGTCAGGTGGCATGTTGTGAGGTATTCTCTGCAGTAGAGGATTCATATGTTGGAGTAAGCGTCGGTAGAGCCTAGTGCAGCTGATGCGGAGGACAGAAGTCACTTCAGAAATGCCTAAGCCGCTATGCAGAGAGGTGTTTCGTATGTACCATGGGGCATAAGTTATGAGTCTAACAATTTTGTTTCCTTTTACTTGTGAGGATGCAGCAGAGCCCCGTATAGTACAACCATGTTACCAAATTGGTTTTATTAGCGAAAGATGAAGTAGGCGCTTATCATGAAGAGATAGTGGTAATGGTTCTCATATTAAATGCTTCAGCTGATGAATTCGGATGCGAATTTTACTAATTTTTTATGTAATGTGTTTTGACAATGTGAGTTTGTGGTCTAGAATGAGACCAATATATTTCACCGACTCAGATGTAGAAATTGGGACATGTAACGTTACTGTATGTGTAATTTTCTTCTTATAGGTTAACCAAATGTGATTTCTGTGGATTCATTTGAAGCCTCCATTTCATACACCGAGTATGGATGTCATTACAGAATTTCTGAAGTTGTCTAACAGTAGAGTCACAGGTGCCTTACCTTAGAATATCCATATCGTCAGCAAACTTGAGGCAGTATTTTTAACACTTAAATTATTTCAGTCAAATTATATAATATAAAGTCAATAACACATTTAAGCAATATGTGTATGTAACTACATATAAAAAGTGTATATTACAGTCATTGTAAATGTTTGTATTATTGTATCCATGCTTAATAATGTTATGTGAATGTATTACGTAATTTAATAATGTAGGAACAGTGAGAACAACAAGTTAAAAGTTGCTAACAATGAGGTAACAATGAGGTAACCTTGAGGCAATAATGAGTTTGAGAGTTTAACAATACTACTTCTGATTCTTGGAAGCAATAATGTAATTTTAGTGACAGTTTATAAAATAGCCAATCAACAACCAGAAAAAGCTTTAGTTAAATGAAGGTATTCTATTGGAGTAGGATTAGCCAATCAGAAACTGAAAAGGAGAAAATTTTACAAATTTAGGGTTCAGTTGCCTGCAGACAGCGTTACTAACCAGACGCAAAAAGTGTCCTCAAGAAACATAATAAATATTCGTGTGAGACGAAAAATAAGTTTACGTGTTAAAAAGTGTAATTAATTAATAAAAAGAATTATTTAAATCGTATCAAGTATTAATAAAAGGAGTGAAGTAAAATTATAGTCTGTGTAAGCCTACATTCTTGTTGCATCAAAACCCTGCCAAGATATCCATGTATTTAAAACAAATACTGACGCAGCCGAAGCAAACATAAATGTTAAATATTTAAAGAAACAGTTTAATTAAAAAGTTAATATATTTTTTTTTAAACTTGGGGTAAAGGCCACCTGAAAGTAATTTGGGGCGAAGGCTACCGGAAACTGTTTTCTATACGTGCGGTTGCAACTACTTCAAGTTCGGCTCCCCAACAGTTGAAATATAATACAACTACTACAATACCTCTTCAAATTGACGCCCAAAGTGTGGTGCAAATAACTTAACAAACCACCTACTTCAAATTGTGCGATTGTCATCTCTTGGTGGAAAGTCAGATATATACATAGAATATAATAGTGGTCCCAGAACGCTGTCTTGTGAAAATACCACAGTGAGTTGGTTTGGATGTTGGTTGCGCAGTTTCATATTTGACTGTGAAAGTTCCTTGCACAGGTAAGATTGAACTACTCTGTACAGACTATCTGAGAGATGAGGTTTCAGTTTGTAAAGCAGACCTTCATACCAAACCTTATCCAAAGATTTTTTTTAGTATCAAGGAAGAGCCCAAGACATACGGATGTTATTATAATATGTTGGTGTTGATATCGCATATGCATTGTATCCTTATAAACAGATTTGATTCTCTTTTACATTAATGTGTCTTAGTAGATAAATTGTGTCAATCTACAATATATTGTTTGAAATGAAGTATCCGCGGTATTTGTTTTATTTTACATGCATATTCTCTCGTGTAACAACTATTCCATGGCATTCCCAACTAAACGTCAAAGCCTTCTTTGTAAGAATATTTTTTTTTAAGTTTCAATATGGTCAAATTTAAGTTTAAGGGCTTTGTAAGCACATGTTAATCCTTTAGGCATTTATGAAATGAAATCAGAAGGTGTTTTACAGAACATGTCCGTGAGGAATACTAAGGCTTTTCAATGGTGAAAAAGTTATCAAAACATCCACACCATAACTAAGCCTCCTCCATAGAGAACCCTTGGGAAAACGCGCAAGCAGCATAACGTTCTCCATACTCTACCTCTTCCATCTGGAGTCCTGTGGTAGAATTTGGACGCATCTGTACAGAGAACTTTGCTCCGTTACTCAATTGCCCAGTTCACGTGCTCTTGAGAAAAATAAAGACGATCTCATCGATATTACAGGAGCGGTCCTGTAGCAGGCCTCCTTAAGTTCAGGTGTACTTCTCTAAGTCTTCCTCTGCATGTCCATCACTGATGCTAGTACTGAGAGCAAATTCCGGACGATTTCTCGCCTCAAATGCCTCATGTGAGGATTTATTTAAATCGCCAAAATTAAAAAAAGTCATCCCATAGCGATATACGTCTCGGACGATCTGATCTAGGAGTCTGTTGAGGTATTATATTCGCGAAATCGTCTTAAGCTCGCAGAATACTTGTAGGAGTTGTTCCTAACACTCGCTATATAGCGATAACTGCGGCCATCTTCAACTAATGCAATAGCTTTTTCTCAATCAACAGGACTCAAATGCATCTCCTGTAGCTCAAAATCTTGACACTACAGAGAGTAATGAATACACGATGTGACACGATTTGTCAATCACAAAAAATTTCTTTGTAGAATCGCAATAATTGTGGGGGAACAGCTAGCTGACATCTAGGAAAGGATCTTCTATCTGGTGATAGCACCAAATGAAGTACACGGTAAATAACTTTAACTTTTACACATTTATTGACACTAACAAATTACATACATATTCGCGGCTAACATCTCCCTCTCTCAGTCTAGCCAACGTTACAATCATACAAATATCATGTCCGAGTAAAGCACAATTCCCGACAGATGGCGGGCGATTCCAGGATTCTCCACAATAATGTGGAGTGGCGGAAAAGCGCGCATTTGTAAAGCTTGATAGCTGTACTGCAACAATTTTGCAAACAGACAAGGAGTTTCTAAATCCATCACAAGATATCTCTTAAGAGCCAGAAGTTTTCATATTCCTGTTTGCAAAGTGCGCATGAAAACAAATTCTAGTAACGTGCCTATATGACAACACCTTTCCATTGTAACTAAATTATTCGCGAGTGTTACGCTTTTTTGCCCGGCAGTGTATTAATATAGATACCCTAAAAAATACATTTAAGCTAATGGAAACCTTGAAGAAGAGATTCTTGAGAGCATTGTTATTCCGGAGAAAGTTTGGTACAAGCGTTTTAAAATATCTTGAAGTTGAACTCGCTTTCTAATGCATTAGCGCCTAACTTGGGGAGCATGACTAACACGCTTAACTCCTCTTAGTATGGAATTTCGGGCCCCGTGCCATGACTTAATCCTGAGTTTACTTACAACTAGAAGCAAGCGTAACTTTAGATGGAAGCAACCATGCTCATAATGTAGTAACAAGAGCTCATTAGCCTTCCTAACACTTGGCCGTCTTCTGAGCGTAAAGAGGGCCGTGATTATTAACGAAGATTGAGTGCTGCTGTTAATTTTGGAGGGGGTTTATGTAACGAGTGGCATCATAATTAGGTACACTACTAATACGCCCAATTAATTCCAGATTTCTTAAGATAGGACAAGGAAAACAATCGTCTTCATATATCATATGCTGGAATTAAATACAAAACTTGTAATGACATTCCAGTGGAATTTGTTTTAAAGGTCAATGTGTTTAAGGTAGGTTGTATGCTAAATTATCAAATTTTATGATAATATTATTGCTTATACAATGCTATAGGTGAACCAGTTTTAGTAAATGTAAGAGATGATGAACTTTATTAAATAAGTTTTGTATATTCTTGTCATTGTTTATTATAAATATTTAATTTTCAATATTATACATATTGATTTAATATTTTCAACATTATTAGGTATTCTAACTGGCTACCCAAACTTGTATGGTTAGGTTCATAAACTCCAATGATGAATTCATTAACTAATTTCATTTACCTGCCAATTATTGTGCAACAATATAGAGAACTTTTATTGTGAATCCTGCTGTTTAGACTTTTTAATTGCAATTTCGTACTATTCCTAATAAAACTAAATCCCATGGCGCTACAGCCCATGCAGGGCCTTGGCCTGCCAACACGACTACCGACTTCACACCCACACACGTACGGCAGAGGCAGACGATCATCCAACGATACGAGGAGATATGGCCGGCAATACGCATCCCCTCTCGGAATGTTGGCGCTCGAGGCCGGAATTGCTGCCTATCGTAGCTCCTCACTTCTTACGATGGTGAGTGGGCACCAGTCCTATAACCGGGACTTAAAATCCGCAGCCCCACGGACTATTCCTAATAACGAATGAAAAATCCCCTGATATTAACCCAAACGGATGTGAAACATATGCGGATCGTCTGGCTTCCTTAACTCCCCCAGACAGTCTACTAAGTTCTAGAAATGCTGCTTAGCCTTCAAGTACCCTATAGCACTGGAACAGCATCGGTCCGAATGGTAGATTAATTTTTAGAAGCAAAATTTTAAAACTTTATACCTTCTCTTTGATCCCATAGTTATTTAGTACGATAAAAGCTACATTGTCTCTACATAATGCAGAAACACTTTTGAAGACACACTGTATACAAACACCGGAAAAAAATGTTAGCAATTTTATATACAACTATTTAGCATGCCTTGATAACGAACTTGATCAGTACAAAGGAAATAAAGAACATTTTAGACGAGGGTTATTAGAAGGTTCTGGCATCCATCAGTGCATACATCTATAGAATTAAATTATGGGTTATTCTGAGCTTTTGACACTCCCTCTTACACACACCCCTGCAGTATTTGTTAATGGAATTTAATAAAACAAATATACCACAGCATTCGTATTCCGTTATAAGCAGGATCGATTGTCGCTTTTAAGTTCCGTTTTCTTAAAGGTTCAATCATGACTATCAATACATTTTATTCCAAGAATACACAGTCAGCTTTTTCTTTACAAGCATTCCCTATGCGGAGAATTTCATTATTTTCCACTCCGTGTCATTCTCAACACAGGTTTTCTAAATGATTCTTGTCATTCAGTAATTTATGAATTGAAATTAGAAAATGTTTTATAGCCCATATCCATCAGAAACAACAGGGATTTACGATGGTGAAAGAAACATCTTTGTAGTGTTTGAGATTACCATACACACATACACATACACATGTGCATATATTCTCTCCTTATAATAATAGTAATACATAGAGATATAGTTAGGAGGTCTTACCAGAGTCGAAGCTCCCCTCGGTCTCCCAGGGGAAGATCTTCCCTATCGTGGGCTTTTTTTCCATTAGGCCAATATCTGAAAACTTTAAAAGCTCCTCTGCTTTCTCAGGGATGGAAGTGGATACGTCAATCCCATAAGGGAAGACTATCAAATAGCTTTGGTGAGTGCGACAGTGACTAGACACTATCTACCAGCTCTCCAGGTTGGTGCCGGAGGACATTAAGGGGTCTCACAACCCAGCGTACCCAATCTCCCATGTGTTTCGGGAACCACTGCCACGCCGAGTCCAACCCAATCCTAACGATTCCCTTCCGGGAGGGACTCTCATGTTCGCCCCAGCGTACTTCTAGCAACATCAGAAGTATCACCAGTACTAAGGATCGGCAGCGCTCGCACCACAGCAGATGAGGGGGTCGCAACCCGCCGCTTACGGGAGGTACATATAGATAGTCATAAACATCAGCATCATCGACGACATCGTGCTCGTCCGCCTTCATGGTCAGTATATAGAATACGTAGCGTGTTTGGTGATAATAGTTCAGAGGTCGAGTTCGAATCTCGGTTAGGATCAGTTTCCTCGGTAATATAAAAAGACAAACTTCGGGAACTCCTCAGCATAAGGTTATTGTGTAAGAAATTTCATGTTCTATCTCGAATAAATGCTTAATTTTGCAATAACGGCATAGTTATATTCCCAACAAGAGAAAATTATCATAAGTAATTTAACAAGAAGTCGCAAGTGATTTTGTCTAAGGAATAACACAACCTCGCGTTAGATTTGTACGACTATTTCAGCGAATAATATAGAAAAGAAGCAAAAAACATCTGACGTCTTACACTCACACGACTTTCTCTACTCTTGTATAAACTATTTTTACAAACGCTTATTCTCCATATGCTTCATGTTAATCGAGATGTTAATCTTATTGCTATTTTTCTTGTAGATGCAAGGGGAATTGGTAGGGTTTAAGCGATAGTCAAATCTTTTAAGAGCTGGTTGCTATGTGGCGCATTCCATTCTCTTTGCATGTCCAGGACAAAAAAATGAATCACGAATTCCCATTGATAAAAAATTCCCATTTAAGGGAGTAATAAGCAATGTCTCCAAAATGGTTCACTCAACAAAAAAATGTATATGACATAAATTGTGTATTTTAACGCGATCTACATTTTTTGTGCAGTAAAATTTTGTCTGTCTCTTATGGTTACCAGTTATCCAAAAGTTGTTCACAATGAAGAATACTTTTGGAGACATTCCTAGAGATATACATTCATTTGCCATAAAAATGTCTTAAACTTATGTATTTTATTCAAAATCGTTAGAGCCATTTTTGAGAAAATTAAAATTTTCGATAAATGTTCCATGTAAAGGGTAATCTGGGGTGGGGGATTTTCTTGAAAACCTTCGTGTCGCATTTCTGAAGATACTGAACCTAAATACCAAGATAGGTGTTTATTCGACTGTTTGTTTCTGAGTTATGCTGTTCACAGACAGACAGACAGACAGACGGACAGACATGTTTCCAAAAATGCTTTATATTCATTCAGTGCACCTCAAAACATGTATTTCCTGTGAAATCTCGGTATCGAATTTTTGGGTGGAATGCAATACTTCCCTACTTACTATACGTAGTAGAGAAAGTAATAAATCTGAAGCTGCTTACAGAATGTATGTAATAAATAATCTTAGTTGTATTTTTACCATGCAGGGCCCTTTGAAGTTTACCAGATTATTATAAATAGCATATCCTTAATACTAGATGTCTTTAGAACTAAAACAATCAAATCCTATTTTTTAACAGTTCCGTGGCAATAAACAATTAAAGTTATGTAATATAATCCGTGGTTAGTTCGCTTTTAGATTTATTTTTAGCGTCTGCTTTTTACTATTCGCTAAAATAATAAGAATGCGGCTTTAATGTACAAAATACAATGGGTAACTTTAAAACGTACAATTATTAAAAACACAAAAACTAAACAAAAACTACCCCTAGAAATCTATTAATGTTCAACCACACTTATTAATGTAAGAGTCTAAATAGACATTTGTGAGTTAAAGCGACTTAAAATACATAACTTAAAAATATATTACAATTAAAAGTTGTGGGGATTTCTTGTTTGTTGCAAGCAACAACATCAGATGTGCTATTATTACAGATGGAAGTGCAATATGTTGATATACAGGGTGGACCATTTAAGGTGAGACTGCACATATCTCCAAAACTAAGCTTGCAGAAAGAAATGTTTTAATAAAAGTTGTTCGATGTTATGGGGGAAAGTAAATGCCATTATTCGTGTTTTGTTTGGAGGACGTTATGATGGTCATTTTAGGGTCAATTTAATTTTTTAAATGGCAACCTACAACTAGGTCAATTTAAATCGACTCTAAAATGACCATCATAACGTACTACAAACAAAACACGACTAAGGGCATTTACTTCCCCCATAATATCAAGTAACTTTTATTAAAGACACTTCTTGTGAAATCACTGATCAAATTTTTGGGAGGATTGCAATACTTTCCCTACTTACTATACGTAGTAGAGAAAGTAACAAACGATAGTGGCCAGAGAAACTCGTGAGTGTAATAGATCAGATTTCTACTTTTCCTCATCTTTTGCACCTTACTTTTTCTCCCAGGAGTGTGTGCATATTCACTTTCTATCCCCCAAGTATTAGGTATTATCGCTTTCGATTTTGCACTTCCTTGTTAATTTCTGCTCTGCTGATACTTCATTTAAAAATCTGATGTGTTACACTCACATGACTTTCTCTACGCTTGTACAAACTATTTTTACAAACGCTTACTCTCCATATGTTTCATGTTAATTGAGATGTCGAGATGTCAACCTTATTGCTAATTTTGTTGTAGATGCAAGGGGAATATGGTAGGTTTTAAGCGAGTCAAATATTTTAAGCGCTGGTTGCTATGTGGCGCATTCCACTCTTTTTGCATGTCCAGGACATAAAATAAGGGGAATATATATTTACAAGGGCAGTTTCGAAATACAGTAGCCTTTTAGCACATACATATCTCTTAATAGCTGGTTGCTAGGTGCAGCACTATTCCCTTTTCCACAGATTAATACTCTTTGCATATCCAAGACAAAACAATGAATAACGAATTCCCATTTGAGAAAATAAGTATTGAAAAATTTAAGGGAATAACAAGTAATATCTCGAAAATGGTTCACTCAACAAAACAAATGTATATGACATAAATTGTGTATTTTAATGCGATCTACCTTTTTGTGTAGTAAAATTTTGTCTATTTCTTACGGTTTACGAGCTATGCAAAAGTCGTTCACAATAAAGAATACTTTTGGAGACATTCCCAGGAAATTCAAGATATACATTTTATTTGTCATAAAAATATCTTAAACATATGATATTTTATTCAAAATCGTTAGAACCATTTTTGAGAAAATTAAAATTTTCGAAAAATATTCCATGTAGAGGGTACTCTGAGGTGTGAGGATTTTCTTGAAAACCTTCGTGTCGCATCCTTGGAAGATACTGAACCTAAATACCAAGTTTGGTGTTTATCCGACTATTCGTTTCTGAGTTATGCTGTTCACAGGCAGATACACACACAGACACACACGGACATGTTTCCAAAAATGATTTTTTTGGATTCAGGGGGTCTCAAAACATGTATTTCCGGTGAAATCTCGGTATCGAATTTTTGGGTGAAATACAATACTTCCCCTACTTACTATACGTAGTAGAGAAAGTAAAAAGGCAGTGATTCCACAATACTGCTTCAGTAGCAAACACCACAACCAAAACAAACCACACTACAAACAGCGACTGTTGACTGTCTAGTTCTCTGCAACAACTGCTGTCCTGCTATGATGCATTTTCCGAGACAAATTTCCATGTTTTGATCCGTTCTATAGAAAGCCTCGTGTGTTTCCTCAAATCAATTTCGGATCAGTCTTTGTGGACTTCAACACAAGGCTCAGGAGGTTTTCCTTGCATAAAACGAAACGAATGACACGACCAACTTTAAACATAGAAGTAAGAGTAGACAAATTTCACTTGAATATATATATATATATAAGAGAGAGAGAGAAGTGGGAGTGAGAGAGAACATGAGCGTGTGTGTGTTTGTGTACGTTTCTCCTAACCTGGAGGACTTAGTCCGATATATTATAGCAGTGTCTGCAGTTTTACTTATGCCAGCTAACTATTGTGATTGTTCTGGATCTGCTGTTATTAATTATGATTGTTCTATACTTCACATGGATGCTGATGATCTAGCTTTAACAGCTTTCCATAGCAATGATCCGTTATGGAATGCCTATGTAAATGAATCTAATGATACTGTGAATTGATGTAATGCAAATAATCCTAAATTGGTTTAAAAATGATTTTAAACAGGATAATTGGGACAATTCTGTTAAAGCTACATGCATATAATTTGGTTTTGGTTGACACACACACATGTGAATTACGTTGCTAGCAAAGTTAACAAACCAATATTTATGATCAGACTGTTGAAAAATTACATCAATATAGAATCTTTATTGAATGTGTATTATGCTAACGTTTATGGTTATATTGCATATGGTCTCAAACTGTGAGACAATCACTCCTCTGTAGACAGGCTATGTATTATATTGATTTGTTGAAGGCAATCTCGAACACACGATGAACCACTCTTTTCAAATTGCGTGTTCTTACTTTGCCATTTATTATGTTCTTGTGTGTCTTCTATATACCAAGATGATATTATTGAATTTTGCTGGAATCTCTTCTGTTCATAATTACAGCACCAGGACTAGTTACAATATGTGATTAACTACACTTTAACAAAAAAGAGCTTTCACTGCATTTCTAAAAAGTTCTTTATTGCTGTTCCTTTACTTCATAGAAATTTATCTATGAAATTTATCAAGAGATAAATTCGAAGTACATTGTTAGCTAATCTTTTATATAGTGTAAGTGAATTTTACAATATAAACTATCTTAATGTCTTGTAATTTTAATTATTATTTTTGTAATCGACATTTTCATGATCATTTGGTTTTTTTGAATAAATTCTATCTAATCCATCTAATCCAATATAATTTAACTTAATCCATTTAATCCAAACTAATCTCATCTATTCTAATCTAATCCATCCAATACATCCAATCTAATCCCATTCCATCCATATCTGTTGTATCACAGTCTTGGGGTTTTACTAATATACACATCTATAACAGTAAAGATGCAGTCGACGTAAGTGTGTTTTCATTTTTTGTATGTTTTTAATCTTTTAATCTCCTGGTCAAGGGTAAATCCGCAACGTTCAACGTTCTTATTGTGTCACTTTGTATGTTTTTTCTGCTTCACTCAGAATAATCTTGATCTTTTAGTACATATATCTCTTCTTGAGTTTTGTTTATTAAACACTCCTACAAGTGTATATTATATATATATATATATATATATAATACACAAATAAAATTCAACAAACCACCGTTTAATCATTTCCTAATAGTGAGTTTCCAAACAAAACATCACATGGAACTTGTTTTGAATATTTTACTCATAGAAAGAACATTTCACACCAGTTTATTATATGCACCTGTATTGGAGGTACATTGACTGTACATTTCATTGATTTAATTCCCAATGAAGTCACGGTAAACAGCAATAAATAGCAAAAAGTCGTTATGTTAATCCTCATTCAGAGGTTCATTAAACACTCAGTGATGGAAATGAAAACGCTTCAATGATACTAATTGGGCTGGGGAGATAGCACATTGAAAGGAGCGAAATTTTCAAAGCGGATTGTTCCAGATTTTTATTTTTCCTTGCTGTCCTCAAAAAGAGTGAAATGCTAGCAGTGAGATTTCATTTGTGAATTAGTTATTGAACCATAGTATAGATACTCTCATAAAACGTTATGAATTTAGGAAGGATCATAGCAAAATTTCCATTCTTCGATTATAAAATAATTATAATGTTGTAACATATTGAATTATTTTCAAAGTTTATGTGTGTCTTCACCATTTCAAGTATTCGAATACTTACCTTTTATTTCTAATCCTTTAATAAGGAACGTGTTATCTACAAAATTCTTCCCTGCTTGAGCAACATTTTAGAAGAGTAATGTTCTTGTGCCCCTCCTAGGATAACAAAACTTTCACAGAAATAGTTTAAAAATAATTTAATACATTCACATTACTTTCTCTACTCATCACTAGTTTGTTTTCAAACAACTTTCACATACTGTTCTTGAAAAAACGTGTTTTACCATGATGTTAACAAAGACAATTCTTTATAGAAATAGTTGCATTACACATTTCATTTAGGTGCAAGGGAAATAAAGAAAACCGAATCGATAGTCAGATATGTTTCAATGACATCGCGATAAACAATTGAACAGCGACAGTTCTTTAAACAAATGACAAAATATTGAAATTTTAAACCCATAGTAACATATCTCAGAAATTACTGATGCTATAAACAGTCAATAAAATGAAATAAATTGTGTGTTTTAACGATATCTACCTTTTCTATGTAGTAGGTTTTATCTATCTCTTAAGGTTTACAAGTTAAATAAAATTAAAATAAAAGCCTTCCTAATTAAGAGGACTTTCCAGGTATTACCAAAAAATTCAAGATATGCATTTTACTCGGCATGTAAATATCTTATATATGTGGTATTTTAAACTCAAAATCGTAGAGCCAATTTTGAGAAAATACAAAATATTGCATATTTTTCCATGGTAATAATTTTATGGGAGATGTTTGAAAATCTTCCTGAAGCAACTTCAGAAAATATTGAACATAAATTCTCCAGGTTAAGTATTTATCAAATTTTTCATTTCTGAGTTATCCTGTTGTTCAGACACATACACAAACTCTGAACATTTTCTCTAAAAATTATCTTTTTTAATTCAAGGAACCTCAAAATATGTTATTCCAATGAAATTTTGGCATCGAATTTTAGGGTGGAATGCAATACTTCCTCTACCTAAAGGTACGTCGCAGAGAAAAATTTATGCAAAACAAAGTAATATAACATTTATTACGTTTAGGAACTACTGGCGTACTTCCTATCGCCTTTACTTGTTAAGTAAATGAGATGGTTAAAAACATAAAGAATTGGAATAATATGGAAGTAATAAATTTGCCATCGATTTTTTGTTTAAGCGTGTAATAAACCTATGGCATATTATACATAACAGCTCATCATTTTTGCCTGCTAGATACAGAAGTATTAAAATGAAAGTGAAAAATAAAATATTATCGAATTTTAACTTTGACAATTTACATATTAACCCTCTTTTACTCGTGAGTGTATTTTAAATGCCAAGTTTAATATAAGTAGCTTCAAAAATTACCATGGGGTATTTTATTATAGATAGAGCTTTGAAAGAAGCAGTTTGCAAGCCACGGTGCATCTTCAGCGTCAAATAGAGAACTAAAGTGAGCTCGAGATTCCAGAGTGAGAATAGAAAGGGAAGGAAGTAGAATCAATAACAAGAACAGCTTTGTTACTGTCTTGACAGGAATGGACGCAGTTAGCTCTTCTTCCTCTTTTCTTGGTCTTTCTTGCTGTTGAGAAAAAGTTGAATTGATGTTCTTATTACAGCATGATTAAGTCTTCCGTCTTAATAATGGTTACCACTATCCGATGATTTCTAAGAAATAACTAAGCCTATCGGGTTTATGTTCCTTTTTGTTCTTTATTGAGTTTGCCATTAAACCAAATAGGTCACATCGTACAGCAAATAAACAAAATTATGCTCAAATGAGCCCGACAATAGGACTTAGTGTCTTGATATTTGCCTTCCGAGGATAAAGGAAAACACCAATAAAAGCTTATCCAGGTAACTCACCTCAACGAGATATTTCTACATCACAGATCTAAAGTGTTTGTATGGCAGGATTGTGTCAATTTGACACAATGGAAAGGCATCTCCTGGCTATGCCATTGAATTTTTCAGTCGTCGGATTCTACCTTTCCAATCTTGTCCTACATACATGGCTAGTGCAGAAGAACAATTAATTGAATGTGAAACAATGTTTTTCTTTAAAATATTATAAGTGCGGTGCCTTCTTTGTCCATTGCACTTTACTAGCAATTCTGCATTAAACATTCAATTTTGTGCCCTTTACCTGTCAGCCCATTAATTAAAATTTAGAGGCTTTCACGATTAGGCAAACCCACGACAATCCGGTATTGGTTGTGCGCAGACGTGCCAGATTGGAGGGTATTTCGCCTTTTGTGCAACTTACAAAGGGATTTTGAGACCCCATTTTTAAAAAATTGCTACTATCATCACTTTTGTCCTGGACCATGTAATACTGGGCGATAATGTCAATTGTTTGATGTTTCGCAAAATGTTTTAATTTTCACTTCGTAGATATACCCAAAAATCCTGGATATATGCGGTCGAAATTAACTTATTAAAACACACATTTTTATTCCCTTCTACCGCTTTGCAACACCACAAATGGCAATAGCAAAAATTATCACATTGTTGATGTGTCAGGAGAGACGTATTAAACACACACACTCACCTCCCACTTTCTTCTTCTTTGCAAGACTGCATAGATATGAGGGACATGAGACACCAGGGTACTATGCCCCCACGTGACCCTGGAAGGAGGGTGTCACTCCTTCCCCCGAGAGCCTTTCCTGTGGGTCGACGCCTGAAAATTTTAATCCGGCTCCGCATTACAGGCCGGAAGTGGATATACCATTTACGCGCGTCAACCCCAAAAGAGGAGAAGACTACCGAAGTTCCTCGGTGGGGTCGACAACAATCTAGTAACTGTCTACCGACTATCCAGGGCGGTACCGTAGGACCTTGAGGCGTCTCTCAACACCGCCTGGACGGAAAACCGCCCAGACGGCCCCAATGTACCATGGGTATCGCGAACCACTGCCCCGCGGAGTCCAACCCAATCCAAACGACACTCTTACGGTGGCCTACGTCTAGTAACGTCAGAAGTACCACGAGTGCTCAGATCCGCAGCGACCGCACCACTGCAGCTGAAGGGGTGGGAACTTCCCTTATGAGGAGATATGTGGGACTTCTAGAATTCTCGGCCTGATTCAGAGATGTTGTAAAGATGGCCAAGTTACTATGATAGTCGAGTATCAACCTTCAGAATGTAAAGTTCAGACGCGCAGTGTGGTCACTTGTCTATGACGATCATGTAAACAAGCTAGAGTTAACACTTTCTAGATAATAGACAATTACAGGATGTGATAAGGTACTCCGAATTGCGACTTTATCCGGTTTTTCAACTGTCACTTCTCTAAGTTCTCAATATCGTTGCAATGTTTTCATCTAGTTCAACTTTCACTGGAGTTCACTTAGTTTATACTGTCTGTCACTTCACTAATGTATATTAGTTCAATTTCCCCGTCACTGCACTTTCCTTCTTGAGCTAGCGGTGTAATACAATGGGCACTTATATCACTCGCTACTACATTTTACTATCACTATTCTTTTTGTATCTATAACGAAATGTGTAATGCTGCTGTTTCTGGAAATGTTTATCTCCATTAAAATTAAAATAAACTTGGAAATAATAATTTGTATACTCACTAATAAGCGATAAAGCATAGAGAAAGTCGTGTGAATGTATCACATGAGATTTATAATAGACACATATAATATATATATATACATATAAATATGTCATTTACCTATAACATCATCTATATATAGTGATGTCATCGGTAAATAAGATAAATTTACGAAATAGTTTTAAAATTAAGAATGTGTTTTTAGAAACAATTCTATTCGTAAATGACCAGATTCTAATATGTAAACTCGGAAGACAATTTAAAACTATATACCAATTAAATAAGTTATGTAAAGAATACTCACTGTATATTTCTGCTGCTAAAACAAAAGCTTTCGCGTTTTAAGGATCCTATAGAAATACAGAAAAACTTCATTTTAGAAGGAAAAATAATGGAACAAGTGTATAATTACCACTACTTAGGCTGTAATGTTTCGTATATTAAAAATGAAGATGTAAGAAATAATATCTGCAAGTTTAATTATACGGGCTGCTCGCCATCCAGTTCTTGAAGTTATACGTCGTAAACGCGCATGGCGCGCCGGTAAGGCTGGTTGAATTTTACGGGAGTTTAAGGGGTATAGAAAGTATACGGTATTCATTACAAGTTGAGACTCTTTAAGTATAGTGATGTGTGTTCATCAAAATACGTTGCGAAGATTCGTAAAAGAACTAACCAAAATACTTTCATGGAATTCAAATAATGTGATACTGAAGACAGTGCAAATGGTGTGTTACGCGATGAAAATTCAAGGTGGGTTTTACAGTAAACTGAAGCAGCTTAAAACTGTTTTGACAAAACAAGACTCCTATTTTATTTCCTTAGGTGCATCTGATATATGATTGTCAGTTTCGTTAATAATTATGCATTTGTCGTTGGACCATCCGTCTCCCACTATGTTTCCATTTGAAATTCAAGAGTACGAGAGAACCAGCGCCTTTACACACGAAAGGAATATTCTGGAAACATATTCGTCTAGACTAATAAGACAATCTTTCTCGAAACTCCTACAAACAGGGATACAATTAGTACAATAATATATACTACAGACGTAAAAACCTGTATCCGGGAGCGGAATTCGAACTCGGAACCTCTTCGTTAGAAATCCGCCGCTCTAACCAATCGTACGCAAAGCACAGCTATGGATATGTAGGTTAATGCAGCTAGCTAATCGATAATCTTCAGATTTGTAATTCATAACGGACGAGGCGTATTCCTCTTCTTCTTCTTCTTATACTGAGAGTATTATGGAATATTAAATTCGTATTCACAATTATAAACATTATACCTTACTACTAAACCAATAATAAATGGGTCGGTTAATCGAAGTAACGATCAAAGCTAAATATTAGTACACTAAATACACATGCCTCGTACGCGATGACAGTTATGGCAATACGGTAAAGCTTGCATATAAAGGAACTGAAACGGAAGCAAGTATTCCTACTTCATGTAATCATACTACAATATAAGTCTTTTACCATTCCCCATACTGTCATGTGGGTTGCCTGTTCCAATAAAATGGACGGCGATTCGGGAACACCCTGTATATGCGGTACAATAAAACGTAACCTTAATAGTACTAGGGAAGAAAGTAAACCAGAATTTTATAAAGTAATGGCTGTGCCCTTGTTGCGTGGTCCAGAATGTTGGACACATCGCAAAAATGAAGAAAGCAAAATAGAAGCCGCAGAAATGAGATTCCTAAAGAGCGTCGCACGCTATACTTTATTAGATAAAAGAGGGAAGTGACGAAAACAGAAAGGGATTCGGCATTTTTATGTCAATTGAAAAGGTACATCAATATAAAAGCAACGGGAAACAACATGTGGATAGAACAAGTTTTCAGCTTCCCAAAATTGATACTAAATTACAAACCTATACAAAATACACTACGTGATCAAAAGTATCCGGACACCTGGCTGAAAATGACGTACAAGTTCGTGGCGCTCTCCATTGGTAATGCTGGAAGTCAATATGGCGTTGGACCACCCTTAGCCTTGATGACAGCGCTCAACCTTGCAGGCATACTTTCAATCAGGTGCTGGAAGGTTTCTTGGGAATGGCAGCACATTCTTCACGGAGTGCGGAACTGAGGAGAGGTATCGATGTAGGTCGGTGAGGCCTGGCACGAAGTCGACGTTCCAAAACATCCCAAAGGTGTTCTATAGGATTCAAGTCAGGACTCTGTGCAGGTCAGTCCATTACAGGGATGTTATTGTCGTGTAAGCACTCCGCCACAGCCCGTGAAGTATGAAAGGTGCTCGATCGTGTTGAAAGATGCAATCGCCATCCCCGAATTGCTCTTCAACAGTGGGAAGCAAGAAAGTGCTTAAAATATCAATGTAGATCTGCGCTATGATCGTGCTACGCAAAACAACAAGGGGTGCAAGCCCCCTCTAGAAAAAACACGACCACACCATAACACCACCACCTCCGAATTTCGCTGTTGGCACTACACACGCTGGCAGATGACGTTCACCGGGCATTCGCCATACCCACACCCTGCCATCGGATCGCCACATTGTGTACCGTGATTCATCACTCCACACAACGTTTTGCCACTGCTCAATCGTGTAATGTTGACGCTACTCCAAGCGAGGCGTCGTTTGGCATTTTCCTGTGTGATGTGTGGCTTATGAGCACCCGCTCGACCATGGAATCCAACGTTTCTCACCTCACGCCTAACTGTCATAGTACTTGGAATGGATCCTGGTGAAGTTTGGAATTCCTGTGTGATGGTCTGGATAGAAGTCTGCCTATTACTCTTTACGGCCCTCTTCAAATGTCAGCGGTCTCTATCAGTCAACAGACGAGGTCGACCTGTATGCTTTTGTGCTGTACATGTCCCTTCACGCTTCCAGTTTACATCGGAATCAGTGGACCTATGGATGTTTAGGAGTGTGGAAATCTCGCGTACAGACTTCTGACACAAGTGATACCCAATCACCTGACCACGTTCGACGTCCGTGAGTTCCATGGAGCGTCCCAATCTGCTGTTTCACGATGTCTAATGACAACTGAGGTCGCGGATAATGAGTACCAGGCAGTAGGTGACAGCACAATGCACCTAAGATGAAAAACGTATGTTTAATCATATAGTGTAGAAACATTGGGAGACCGAAGAAAGGATGGACACAGCAAATATTCAATTTGTGAGACTGGAGCAAGTCTTTCGAGGCTTAATCCCTGAGGATGATGATTATATACATATAGATAATACTGTGAAAGACTGCTAGTAGTCGGTGGTGTTACGTATTTTTCTTTACCACTGAAATCAGCAGCCGTATTAAGATCAGCAAGTATCTACAACGAAGTGCGTTATGCTAACCTGATAAGGCTACGTTTATTGTTTTACTACCGCGCCACTCCGAAGGCTGAAAAGTGACGCAGAAAAATGTTCCGGTGACAATAACTAAGTGGTGTAGTCTCCCAGAAAATCTCTATTGGGTTATAGAAACATTTTTGCAACTCCTTCCGGGCGGGGCGTTTCTGCGTAATCTCCCCTTCATCACACTTTCTCCTTCTCCTGAGGGTAGTTGACTCAGTGCAATCGGGCGTGTGTCACTCCAACTTCAGGTTCAAAATTTATATTGGTTTTCTTGATGCACAGGACAAACTATGCCTGAGGTAAAGCACTAAATTATTGTATAAAATTGTACAGTTCAATAAATTCAATGCACCACTCTCGATCCCGCATATATCATTATTAACCTATGTTTTAAATCAAACTACTTTGCGTACACACTCATTATTGCAGATGACCATGTTGTTATATTAGTTAAAATCTGGTTACAATCACATGGCTTTCTCTACTCTTGTGCAAACTACATTTACAAACGCTTATTCTCCATTTACTTCATATTAATCGAGACAAACATTTGAAGAAACTATCTGCTAATTTTCTTATAGGTACAAGGGGAATATGGCAGGCTTTAAGCGATAGTCAAATCTTTTAAGCGCTGGTTGCTATGTGGAGCATTCCATTCTCTTTGTATGTCCAGGACATAAAAAAGCGAATAACGAATTCCCATTTCAGAAACAGTACAAGTATTGGAAAACTCAAACAAATAACAATAAATATCTCGAAAATGGTTCACTCCACAAAAAGAAATGTATGACAAATTGTGTATTTTAACGAGGTATACATTTTCCGTACAGAAAAAGTTTGTTTATATCTTACGGTTTACCAGCTCTGAAAAATCCATTCAGAATGAAGAGGTCTTTTAGAGACATTTCCAGAAAATTCAAGATATACATTTCATTTGTAATGAGAATATCTTAAACATACGATATTTTGATCAAAATCGTTATAGCCATTTTTGAGAAAATCAAAATTATCTCAAAATGTTCCATGTAAATGGTGGTAAAAGATTCTGTTTCCACCCGGAGGCTTAGCTTGGTGGTAAAAGATTTACCAACAATGAAGAGGTGGAGTTTGCAGTTGATGGCTATTTTGCAGAACTCTACGCTATAAACAGGGTATCGAGCTATTGAACATCACTGGGATAAGTGTATCGAGCTGAAAGGAGACTATGTAGAGAAATAAAAATGTTTTTTCCCAACATTTTTGTATTTTCTTTGTTAGGTCGAGTACTTTTGGGACAACCCTCGTATTTCAACAAAAAGGTAGAAGGAACATCAGTGGAACAAATGATGGATGCAGCAATTTTAAGAAGTCGCAAAATATAG
The DNA here is from genome assembly GCA_030765065.1 of Deroplatys truncata. Taxonomy (NCBI): domain Eukaryota; kingdom Metazoa; phylum Arthropoda; class Insecta; order Mantodea; family Mantidae; genus Deroplatys; species Deroplatys truncata. Next base: position 241,683,657 of record CM060981.1, read on the forward strand.
AAAGATCTAAAGCTGGTGAAAGAAAAAAGAAGAAATATAAAATAGTTAATGTAGGAAAGAAGTTCTCTTAGTACTAAAGTAATGCGCCCAAAATAATATCAAACATTGAAACTAAAATAATTAGTGAGACTGTTTTTATTCTTTACAATTAGGCCGTAATGAAACGCAAATTCACACTAGGTATTCAAATACAATTAAAAAATCATATGCGTCGACAGTTTAATTTGGGTGTAATCACAAAAATGAGGATTAGTTAAAATGTCAAATACAGCTTCATTTTGTTAATTCACAATCTGGCTAATCTTTACGCGTTATACAGTGTGTGTCATGTCAAATACAAATATGTGTTTGTAATCAATCTGTATTTTTGTGACTGTGCAGCTTTGTAACTAATGCCTGTGGCAATATGTAAATTAAATTCATTAATGGAAGTAGCGTATCTAATTTAAATGGTACAAAGAAAAACTGCACATAGAAGATAACTTATTGTTGTGTTTAAAAGGTTAAATGGAGCCCTGATTATCATTTCTTTAGTTCCATCTAAACAAAGTGCTCGAAGTAAGTTAAGATGAAGTACATGTAAAATGTTTCAATAAATGAATGAGGACTGCATTTTTTTAATTAGTTAATTTCACATACAGAAATGCAAGCAACAAAGCGTGAAACTCGCATTCGGGAGATTCCGGGTTCGATTCCCGTCGATCGTCACGCTGCTTCTTCCTGCCTATTGTACTCTTATTCACAGTACGTGGACAAGAAGAAACAACGTCGTCTCGCCGAGCCCGCTTCAGCAGGAGCCTCCGCCGCTCTCCTGGCACCCACCGAGAAGACCGCCACTCCGCCGAGGCTACCCGAGACTATTTCGCCGCCAGCTATCGCCTCTTCTCGCGACTGCAAGCACCGCCCATTGGACTTTGACACCACCACGCCTGCCTGAGCTTCAAGGGAGGCACAGTTCTCTAGTCTTCGGGGTTCCACGGAACCTTCCAGCTAGATAGCTCACCACAGCAGCTCGCCAGCAGTGGCCCTCGGCACCGAGGACCGATACCACTAGTACGGTTTGAGTTTGCAAACGCTGGTGACTATGAAGCGGCCTTGAGGGTGGGCCTACCCTTTTTCGTGCGGTGCCTGCGTTTCGAGGCCAACCGAGTAGAACACCAGGTACGCTTCCGCATGCTCTTCGGCACTGAGGTGTTACTACTGCAGCACCAACGTCTACATCTCCGAGTGCACTGGGCATCACCTACGCCGCCGATACTGTGCCACACTGCGGCACCACACACTTCACCAGCCAGGCTCAGTGCCCTCACTACCCGAAGAGCAGGCCCACACCGCAGCTGACGCAAGGACACCCACAACGCCGACATAGCTTCATTATCCACCGGTAATCTCTGTAGACAGAACACCAGCAGCCTCAACCGGTGGCACTTCGGGAAGTCGTTCAGAACCTCCACCCGGAGGTTCTGAATATTGGTGCCCGACTAGCTGCACTGAAAGAGACCATGGCTAACCTTATCTCCGAGAACAACTTACCCTCAACAGTACATCACTCCATATTCAGCTCCACATATTCACCTCAAACATTCGCAATTCTCCAGACCAGCAGCGCCTCGTCGAGAAATGGAAAGTTGTGAGAAGAGAAATAGAAGAGAAGCAAATACAACGACGACATCAAGCGCCTAAATAGCTTCACCTTCATTCTTCTACACCCCTGAACCCCATCCCATTATCACCTTCGAACCTCTAGGCTGCAGTTTATCATGGAGGTAGCCTAGGACCTTATCTTACGCCCGCTCCTGCCCATTGGGCGTCAGCTCAGTATCTTTCGCTTACCAACACGGGTGCTATGCGGGACTGCTCTACCTAAACCACGAACTTCCTTTCCTATCCTTCGCCCTATTATCGGTAGAGGAGTTTTTATTGGGTGTGGCCAGGTACTGGCGAGTCCCACTCACCGTCTCCGAAATCCCATCGGGGCTGAGGTGAGAGCCTAACAGCATTTACTCCTCCACTCAAGCCCAGTAGTGGGACGGGTCTTCGAGCCGCAGCCTATGGCTTCTTCACTTCATCCCTTCCTTCTGGGAAGAGTGCTAGCCACAATAGATCTCCCGTAGGTCGCAGTGAGCGAGATGTCCCCCTCCGTTGTATATGGATTATACCAGGCACCGGCAGGGTTTGCTCAATCCAGCCGTGTTCTTGCTCGCCGTTAGCTGAGTATCTCAACGCGGCTCTTGGGTTGCGTCAGTGGCGTACTTTATCGATAGTGGAATTAAACACACAGCAGGTCAAATTACCTAACGGGAGATTTTAATAATAGTGAACTAATATTTTACACTTATAATGGGATTACAGACATATTTGTAATTTGTCACATTTATCGCACCTAGTTCTACGTTACACTTACAGTAGAAAACTTCCTCTTTGTCTATGTATTTGATTAATATAATTATTTTACACATATCTATATGTATAGTAATTAATCAAGAGGAATAAAGCAGCAACGAGTGTTTCACGTTTAACCGATCAACGTTTCGCGTAACAGGAACAGCGTTATATTTCAGAGCGCAAAACCCACGTATTGTACAAACAGAAGAATTTAGGATATATAAGGATTTATAAGCAACTTATAGTAATCAGTGACTATAATAAAATGATAGTGTATCTTGAATTATATGTTTTATTTCTTGTTAAGTTTTTCCTTGACCAGCCTATGAATATTTGAGGTGATATTTGGTACTGCCTTGATTCTGAGATCGGTGTTCAGATTTTCATCAAAGAAAGCTGTCCGCGTTTTCTTGATTTCAAACTGGATAATTTCACACGTATAAGTGACACCGAACATGCACAAGGTCTTAGCTGTATTTTAGGTGAGAAAATCGTAAACGAGGAAAAGATTGGTAAACTTCAACAAAGTCCAGCTTGTTATTAAACTTACACTTCAGTTCTCTGTCACATTGTAGGTTAATAATTTGAGTCTAAGTTTGCAGGAACTGAATTAAATTTACTGAGGATGTGCTAGGAAATTGTGCTGATACCTTTCAAGTCCTGGAATCGTATTTCAAATTGTTCCTGAAATGTATTATGAATTTCTGCATACTCTCTAAAGTCATACTGACCTTCACCTTGAAGAAGAGGGGCATAGGTATGCAAGTTGACCTTCCCACAATTGAAGTCTTATTTTGATGGCCTTTATTTAACCCACGTTTGAGTTATAGCCCCTGTAGAGAAAGATTAAGTGAGTTAACATACGAAGTCAAATCAGCAAGGAAGACAAAATCACATAGAATCCTTGAAACCTCACTGCATTGACAAGCTGTTCTCAGCTGTGATGTCACCTATCGGTGCCCGGCGACCGGCTCTTAGCTCCGCCTGCTGCCATTTGCTCAAAAGTAATGCCAGTGCTTGTCCTATACCCTAGACCTGTGGTGGCGAAAGCGTGACTCGCGAGGCACTGTGACTCGTAGGCGCAACTTCTTTTCTAGTCGTCTATTCATTTGTTTTCTATGTGCTGCTGAGTGATGCAGTGGGTGTTGCATATTTGGGGACTGGCGGAAGGAAGGTGTTTTCACCACCCTTGCCCTAGACGTATAGAGATGATAAGCAGGTTTTCATAAAGTATGTTCTTTTAAGAGAACTTCCTATTAGGTTGAAACATTTAAACAGTGTTTCATAGCTCAAATAAGAGGCGGTAAATTGAGAAAACATTTCTATATATTCTAAGATCATACTAATGAATTAGTTACGAAGCAGCGGCAGGGAACCCTCCTCCTGGAACTATTATCATCAGCTATTTCATGTTTCAATGAAGGGTAATCGATAGCTGAAATATCCTTTTAAGAGATATTTCGTTTTAGCTGAATAATATATTCTTGGGGTTTCTTTCAAGCTTATGTTTTGAATGTGGCTGCATATATAAATGTCAGACTATTATTACACTAAATATACATGGTTGGCATCTATAGTACGATTAACTACGGTCAAGATTCAATTAATTGTGTTTAAACATCTTGCCGCACTCAATCTTATACGAAAGGATTCGGTGGCGTGTTAAAATTGTGGAAAGTGCTATAATATAAGGCCCAAAAATCGTGGAGAGTTAGATTGTACCTATACATTAGCTGAAGCTTGAATTATGATGATGATGTTTATTATTATTAATACTAATCTTTCTGAACAGATATATATATAGATATATATATATATATATATTATACACGAGGGTTGGAACATAAATAGTGGTAACACTGCTGTAGAGACGCTATGCAACAAAATCTACTATTGTCGCCGATAGCACACATTAGTTATATACCTACCTTACCTCAGAGCAAATGGACTCTTCCTTCCCACTTCACCTGCGTGCGCACAGTCGAGAGAAACAGAGTCACTTGTGAGCTGGCGGTCTAACGTAGTGTTGTCATGATGTTTTCGAAACGGGAACAACGGAGTTGGATCAAGATTGAATGTGCTAGAAGTCCTACAGCACGACAGTGTCATGAAGGTCTTCAAGAGGCTTGCGGGGAATCTGCATTGCCTTACAGAACAGTGGCACGTCAGGTAAAAGCCTTCAACGATGGTCGGCAAACTGTGGCAGACATGCATCGGGCAGGTCATCCTAGCGTCAGCATAAAGCACAAGCTGTGGCTGATTTGTTCTGTCAATGGGACTGGGAAGTGCTGTACCATCCACCATACTCCCCGGACTTAAGTCCTTGTGATTTTGATTTGATTCCAAAGATGAAGGAAACACTTCGTGACATTCGCTTCAGAACTGTTCCAGGGATTCGTCAGGCAGTAGCTCCATTCGCACTATCAACAGAACAGACTCTGCTAAAGGTATACTACGATTTCCACGTCGCTGGCAACGGGTTATTCACAATGCTGGTGACTACATTGAAGGGTAGTAAAGGTTGCTAACGTGTAACACTTTTGTATCGGCTGTAAATAAATAGTTGTCACTATTTAAGTTCCAACCCTCGTATATATATTTGCAAATGTAACTATGTAAAAGTTTAAATAACATTGATTGCTATTCTTGAAATATTACTCAATTGAATTGTGAAATTTAAATCCGTGAAATACACTTTCTGATCTCTTGAAAATGGTGATTTTCTTTCTCCTGAAACTCTACTTTACCACACACAAAGTACCGGTATTTCTCTGTACATCTGATTCACCAAAATAAAGGATAAGTACTGCGTTTGATCTGAATTACTGAAAAAATGTACTAGTCATATATAAATACTCACAAAATAATTTACAATAATGAATGCAGTATTGTCTTTAAATTTGCCTTTATACCTGAATACATCCACGTATGCTGTATTTAGAATTCCCAGTATTTACGTTAATTCAAAATTCTTACATTATTAGCTTATTGATTTTGACATACAACCATTAGTGGACTGTTTAATTACTAGCACTCATTTACCCTCAGACAACATTAGGGCACTTCAAATAATAAAATCACCACCTTTACATTCCACTGTTTCAAATGAAAAATGACTAAATGAATTTAATACTTGAATGTAGATTTTTGTAGATTATCTAGATATTTAACCTAGCACACAAAGCTAAGAGCAAAATTTGTAATTTCTAATTCCTCTGCCAAAAATACTAAAATTTGGAGCTAATCCGCTCCCCACCTGAAGCCAGTGACCTTCTCACGGTGCACATAGGAGCTACTAACCTCTCGCGGAAGGACTACTATTTTTTTCGCTAGATAGAGTTATGTGGTAATACGGCAGCTAAAACTTATAAACGGTACAAAGAAGAAACACCAAAAGTCTTTATTTAATTTAAAATTATTGGATTAGCCTACGTACCAACGGGTGCGCTTTTACGCTTATGGTTTTATCTTAATAATAACAGTCCAACTGTTTAACTGTTTCAGATGGACTGATCTAAGGTCATCAAATTCTCTGAAGTAGGGATCGTGTAAAAGTTTACAAACCATCTTTGCTCTACGATGTGGGCCATTTTGGGAATATATATTATTGTTGCATTAATACTGTCGAAAATAAAGAAAAGCCGTTTGTGGTCCTTTAGTACCTCAGAGCACCTGCTAGTGTTGGTTTCCATCTGTCCTCCCGTGGTCCTCTGTAGGTAGACTATAACTCACGAAACTCTACACGAGATAAAACTGTATGTTATATGAAAGTTTGAGCGGAACTTATCGACGAGTTTTAACTTTGACAAAAGTGGGTACAAAGTTGAACCAAGTGCAGTTTTTATGGAAACTCAAAATTTACGATTTTTACGCGAACTGTTGCTTGCACAGATACATAGTACATAGTTCACTCGAATACATGCTGTCAACAATACAAATAGATATGTAGAGGCTCCTAAAATTTAATTATTTTTAAGCGAAATGCCACAAGTACCACTTTGAAATGTTATTCTGGGTGTGACTGAAGGTGGTGAGAGAGCGTGTTTATCGACCGCGTTGTCCATACCAGAGGTTCAAAGTGTACCCTCTGGGAACATAAACTTTTGACTTTTGCCAAGTAAATAAGTGAATCAGAGAAAAGTAACACCAGAGAATAACCAAGGATACTTGCTGACTATGAAAATCCTTATATCACCCTACTATTCCACCCGAATGGGTATGAAGATCAGTGGTTCAAATCCCCACTATAGAATGTATTTTTCAGTCTGTTTCTACCTTTTCAATAGATAATGTTATAAACAAAACATGTTCAAAATGTGTCTTGCTTCGCAAATTCAAGACCGAATTGTTACTTCAAGTATGCCCTATACAACTGTTTAAATAAAATTTCTTGACAAATTTTGAATTTGCTTGAACTAAATAAAAAATTTTAGAGGAAGTTTATACAAAGAGCCCACGCGATTTGCTACACGTGTAGAGTTAAGAACCTTGTTATGTGTTGGTATATGTTAGGTTTTGAAGAAAAATATTTCATACTGGATTAAAATCAATAAAAGATTGATAACATTTCATACTGAGCGTCTCCTGAAACTTTTAGTCTTTTAGAATTGCCTTCCTATATAGGGTAGTTAAATTATAATCGAACCCACTCGCGGCCTCTATCTACTGCGCGAGACAGCCGGCAGTCGCCGGGGAAATTACGCCGGCAGAGGTGGACTAAAATTCTTACCTTATAATAGATGCTGGAAATGTTGACCTTCTGCTCTCAAACAGGCAGCATATCTCGTGTAAATATTCTCGCTCACTCTCCGAAGCTCAGCAGCAGGAATTCTTGTGATGAAACAGCACATTACGATTACAAATTTGGAGTGCGGTGTGGGATAAGTGCTAGAAGAATATTAGGACTCATATTCTTTGATGCAGCAATAAATGCAGTGCGATATCAGAGGTTAATTCTGAGGCCAAATTGCAATCGCTTGACAGAAGAAGAGAAATCGTATGATTGGTTCCAGCAAGATTCTGCAACAGCACATACGGCAGCCGAATCATTACATGCAATAAGAGAAGTGTTTGATGACAGAATAATTAGTGTTGATGTGTGGCCCCCTTGTTCTCCTAACATAACCAGTTGTGATTTTTATTTATGGGGTTCTTTAAAAGACAAACTGTATCGTTCCAATCCTCGCACCCTACAGGAACTTAGACAAAACATTGTGCAATAAATCACAAGAATTCCTGCTTCTGAGCTTCGGAGAGTGAGCAAGAATATTTACACGAGATATGCTGCCTGTTTGAGAGCAGAAGGTCAACATTTCAACATTATAAGAGCTTTATACCGTCTCTGCCGGCGTAATTTCCCGGCGACTGCCATCTGTCGCGCGCAGTAGAGAGAGGCCGCGAGTGGTTCGAATATAATTTAACTGCCCTTTGCATCTACAATAATAAATTTCAACAAAACGCTTGAAATTTTGCGTATTGTGTACAATTCGATCCTGTTAAATAATCCAAACATTAGAAGGAAACAACATCTGCTTTGCAAAGCTGTATCAAATTTGAAAAAAATAATCTGATGTGATATGTTCACATGAACTTTCTATCGCTTATTAGTGGGTATAAAAATTATTTTTACTAAAGCTTATTTTGCTAGTACTTCATTTTAATCCAAATAAACCTTTGCAGAAATAGCCATATTATACATTTCGTTATAGATACAAAGGGAACAGCGATTGTCAAATGTTTAAGAACTGGATGCTATATGCAGGCCTTAAAGTTCCATACTGTTTCCATGCAGTCACGAGAAACAGCTGAATGTTAAAGGGCTTTTAAGAATGACCCAGTAATGAACAATTCGAACCATTAATAACGGACATCTCGGAAATGGTTGATGCCACAAAAGTTATTTGAAATGAATTGTGTGTTTTAAATCATTAGAACCATTTTAGGAAATAAACATCTTCGAAAAATCTGCCATGTAAAGGGTTGTTTAGGGTGGGGGATTTTCTGTAAAATCTTTGTGTCGCATCTTTGGAAGGTTCTGGGCCTAAATACCAAGTTTAGTATTTATCCTAGTTTTCGTTTTTAATTTATGCTCTTCGCCAAAACACACACGCACACACACACACACAGACTAATAACCCACGGACCTTTTTCTAAAAATGCATTTTACTTTCTCTACTACGTATAGTAAGTAGGGGAAGTATTGCATTCCACCCAAAAATTCGATACCGAGATTTCATCGGAAATACATGTTTTGAGGTGCACTGAACGCATATAAATCATTTTTGGAAACATGTCCGTGCGTGTCTGTGTGTTTGTGAACAGCATAAGTCAGAAACGAACAGTCGAATAAACACCAAACTTGGTATTTAGGTTCCGTATCTTCCAGAGATGCGACACGAAGGTTTTCAAGAAAATCCCCCACCCCAGATTATCCTTTACATGAAACATTCTTCGAAAATTTTAATATCTAACGATTCTGAATAAAATACCATAAGTTTAGGACATTTTTATGGCAAATGAATTGCATATCTCGAACTTTCTGGGAATGTCTCCAAAAGTATTCTTCATTGTGAACGACTGTTGCATAACTGGTAAACCATAAGAGATAGACGAAATTTTACTAACAAAAAATGTAGATCGCGTTAAAATACACAATTTATGTCATATACATGTTTTTTAACCATTTTGGAGATACTGCTTGTTATTCCCTTAAATTTTCCAATACTTATACTTTTTCTTAAATGGAAATTTGTTATTCATTTTTTCCCCTGGTAATACAAAGATAATGGAATACTCCACATAGCAACCAGTTCTTAAAATATTTGACTATAACTTAAAGCCTAGCAATTCCCCTTGCATCTACAAGAAAAGTTGCAATAAGATTAACACCTCGATATCTCGATCAACATGAAGCATATGGAGAATAAGCGTTTGTAAAAATAGCTTGTACAAGAGTACAGAAAGTCATGCGAGTGTAACACATCAGATTTCTTTTAATTCAGAGGGTCCCAAAACATGTATTTCCGGTGAAATCTCGGTATCGAATTTTAGGGGGATTGCAATAGCTTCTCTATCTACTGTGTACGTAGTGGAAAAAGTAATAAAATTTCATTTGAGCATGTAACCTGGTGATCCTCCAATACCTACTCCTAGATGTGGCATCTTAATCGCGTCTCATAATGCTATAAATATTTCAACTTCTGGACTTCTAGCTATTCATAATGCAAAGGTATTTATATTCCTTTCACAGTATCGAGTGCACGCTAAGGATGAATCAGATTTATTTTGTTACGGGTGGCTGGGTCTCGAATCACTTGATCTACTGCTTTTCATACCGAGGCTATACCTGAGTTAGAAAGGATATTCCCGAATACGCATTGTCTTGTCTGGTGGTTGTAATATGATTCATTCTATCTTTAACATAAACAAAGTGTGAATGCTAGAACAGGAAACACACGTCAGGTGTTACGTTCACATGGCTTTCTGTATCCTTTATCATCAATTATTAATGGAAATACAAACTTATTCACGAAAGCTTATTTTAGGTCTGTTTTAATCGAGATAAACCGTTTCAGATATAGCTACATTATATATTAGTTATAAATGCAAAGGGAAAAGCAATAGTCACATTTTCAGAAGTGCACGCCATAGGTAATACACTTTCTATAGCATCGCGAGAAACGACTCGATTAACTTTAAAAAATTGACATCGTATTGAATAATTCGAAGCTTTAATGACGGATATTTCGGAAATGGTTATACCACAAAACGGTTTTTTTAAATAAATTGTGTGTTTTAAAGAGGCCTTCATGTTTTACGCAATACGTTTTCGTCTATCGCTCAATGTTTGCTAGTTATACAAGATTATAAAAACTTCCTTCCCAGAAAATTCAAAATATGCATTTTATTTATCGTGTAAATATCTTAAATATACGATTTTTAAAAAAATAAAAAGTTTCGAAAAATGTTCCAAGTAACGGACAGTTTGGGAAGGGGGGGGTGATTTAAAATCTTCGCGTCGCAGTATCTTTGGAAGGTACCTTTATCCGACTTTTCGTTTTTAGTTATGCTACTCACATTCATAAATGGACCTTTTTTTTCTAAAAATCATTTTTTTTGTTTCAGGGGGCCTCAAAACATGTATTTTCAATGAACTATCGGTATGGATTTTTGGGTGGGATGTACCCTACTTACTGTAAGCAGTAGTAGAGAAGTAGTAGAGAAAATAAAAGTGGAACACAAATTTTGATACAAGTCGCTTTAGTTTAGTTATGTATTTCCATTTTGTATAGCTTTAGTTCTCTGAAGACACTGTTGCATTTCCTTAATATGCAAGTTCTCCGTAAAAATATTTGGTATGTTACATCCACAGGAGCTTCTCTGCCCACTCTTTTACAAACTATTCTTAAAATGCTTGATCTTCCAGCTACTTCTTTTTAATTGAGATAAACGTTTGCTGAAGTGCTTTCCTTACATATTTCATTGTATGCATAAAAAGGATGCAGTAGCCTGAAGCGAGTCAGGTTTTTAAGAAGTGGTTCACTAGTGATGGCTTTGAAATTCTGCGCACTCTGCCTAACCACAAGAACAAAGGAAGAGCGTCTTAGCACTTGAAAAAAATTGATGCGTTATATTCTCATGCCTTTCTCTACCATTAACGCTTATTTTGAAAAATTTTACAAATTATTCTTACAAAATCTTATTTATCTACTTCGGGATAATTGAGACACCCCTTGAGGCAGTATTTTATTTCACAACACTGGGAATGCCAGAGTGATTGTAGTGTAAATTAGCATTATTGTATGACAATGATTTGAGATGTTTATTAACTATAAGCATTGTTAGGAAATAAGTTTACACGGCCTCACTGAAACTTACAATAGGAACGGGTAACAATGAAGCGATGGGGTGAGTTGTTTATCAATTAGAAGAGACAAACAAATGACGTCAGAGTAGCGTGCCTTTCTTTAGAAATGGAGGAAATATCTCCCTATATGTGTTTGTAATTTTGATTGGATGACTAAATAGACGCTAATGTTGGCGCGATGTATTAACCCATAGCAGCTCTATTATAATGTTTAGGCATATCGGGGTGAGGGAGTAGAAATTCTGGAGCCAAAGACAAGTATTGCGCTGTTCTACAGAATCATTCACAAGGCAAACGTCGTGCAGTTCTAAGAAATCTCTCTCGCGAGTTACACGGAAGCATTCATGATGTAAACATTACGCAATTCTACAGAATCTCTCGCGTCGTAAAGTTAGTTACAAAATGTGAAATACGCAAATTAATAGTGCGCGGCAAATAAGTGATTGTAGTCACATTCGAAAATAACAGTTTCAGTCAGGCGTGTATCAAGATTAAATCTGTGAAATTAATTAAGTGTGACGGCAATAAAAGTGTAAAAACAAATTCTTTTATCAGTGTTATCTTTTAGTAACAACTCCTTTGCGTTTACACACCCTGTTCCAAGAGATATTTCCTCGACTGAGTAATAATAGATAGCCGGAGGACAAAGAACCAAAATTCAAAATGGTAAAACAAAAACAGGCGCTCAGCAAATAAGATAACACGACATAATACTGCGACACCCTTTGCAGAAATAGTTTCGTTTACACATTTCGTTGTAGAGGAAACCGAATCAATAGTCAGATGTTTAAAAGAGATTTAAAATATGACAAAGTATTGAACAATTCAAACCAATAATAACGGATATCTTACCCATGGATGCCTCAGAAGAATATTGAAAACAAACTACTTATTTTAAAGAGATCTGTTTGGGGGGGGCCTTGCGCGTTGCACAATGTGTCTCTTACATTGTTATACTAGAAAGCGCCATCGGACCTAGGATAAGGTGTGATGGCAACACCGATACAAGGTAACAGGACTGTCCCCAAGCATTTATCCACATAAGTCAAATTATACTACGTTTAATTAACAAATGTTTGCCACAGGACAATGTACATTATATCCAGCATGAACACGCAAAATGTCCATACTCACACGTTTCCAGAAACCATTATGTTATTCAAGGGTTCACAGCAATGACGTAATCACGCATTTCCCCATTTAGCTCGATCACAACAGCTCTTCACCTCACGCTTGCTTGGTCATTGAATACATCAATACCACTATCAAATAATTCCCGTGATACCACAAAGTGCCTTGCAAAATATATAAAATTAAATAAAGTCTGAACACATTAATTTACATTTACTCTGAACAAGCTAACAATTTAGATAAAAGTTAGAAAAATTAAGCATTTATATAAACTCCGAACAATGTAACAATTTGCATAAAGCTTAACAAAATGAAAAGGATTAAAACAGTTAAATATTGCCCTAAACGGCTAACAGGGACTTGCACGCTACATAAAAAATCTGATGTGTTACACTCACATGACTTTCTCTACTCTTGTACAAACTATTTATACAAACGCTTATTCTCCATCTACTTCATGTTAATCGAGATAAACATTTGCAGACTCTATCTTAATGCTAGGTTTCTTGTAGATGTAAGGGGAATATATATATACAAGGGCAATAAAGAAAAACAGTAGCCTTTAAGCACATAGATATCTCTTAATAGCTGGTTGCTAGGTGCAGCACCATTCCCTTTGCCACAGATTATAACTCTTTGCATAACCAAGACAAAAAAATCTGATGTGTTACACTCACATAACTTTCTCTACTCTTGTACAACCTAATTTTACAAACGCCTATTCTCCATATGCTTCATGTTAATCGAGATATCGAGATGTCAATCTTATTGGTAATTTTCTTGTAGATGTAAGGAAAATATGGTAGCTTTTAAGCGATAGTCAAATATTTTAACGCTGGTTGCTATGTGACGCATTCCATTCTCTTGGCATGTCCAGGACAAAAAAAAAAATGAATAACGCATTTGAGAAAAAGTATAAGTATTGGAAAATTTAAGGAAATAACAAGAAATATCTCGAAAACGGTTCACTCAACAAAAGAAATGTATATGACATAAGTTGTGTATTTTAACGCGATCTACATTTTTTGTGTAGTAAAATTTTGTCTATCTCTTATGGTTTACCAGTTATGCAAAAGTCGTTCACAATGAAGAATACTTTTGGAGACATTCCCAGAAAATTCGAGATATACATTTCATTTGTCATGACATTACCCTAAACATATGATATTTTCATCAAAATCGTTAGAGCCATTTTTGAGAAAATTAAAATTTTCGAAAAATCTTCCATGTAAAGGGTAGTCTGGGGTGGGGGGATTTTCTTGAAAACCTTCGTGTCGCATCTCTGGAAGATACTGAACCTAAATACCAAGTTTGGTACTTACCCGATTGTTCGTTTTTGAGTTATGCTGTTCACAGACACACACACACACAGACACACACACACACACACACAGACACACACACACACAGACACACACACGGACATGTTTCCAAAAATGCTTTTTTTGGATTCAGGAGGTCTCAAAACGTGTATTTCCGGTGAAATCTCGGTATCGAATTTTTGGGTGGAATGCAATACTTCCCCTACTTACTATACGTAGTAGAGAAAGTAAAAATGAATAACGAATTCCCATTTGAGGAAATAAGTATTGAAAAATTTAAGGAAATAACAAGCAATATCTCGAAAATGGTACACTCAACAAAAAAAATGTATAGGACATAAATTGTGTATTTTAACGCGATCTACATTTTTTGTGTAGTAAAATTTCGTCTATCTCTTATGGTTTACCAGTTATGCAAAAGTCGTTCACAATGAAGAATACTTTTGGAGACATTCCCAGAAAACTCAAGATATACATTTTATTTGCCATCAAAATATCGTAAACATATGACATTTTAATCAAAATCGTTAGAGCCATTTTTGAGAAAATTAAAATTTTCGAAAAATCTTCCATGTAAAGGGTACTCTGGGGTGGGGGGATTTTCTTGAAAACCTTCGTGTCGCATCCTTGGAAGATACGGAACCTAAATACCAAGTTTGGTGTTTATCCGACTGTTCGTTTCTGAGTTATGCTGTTCACAAACAGACAGACACACAGACACACACACGGACATGTTTCCAATAATGCTTTTTTGGATTCAGGGAGTCTCAAAACATGTATTTCCGGTGAAATCTCGGTATCGAATTTTTGGGTGGAATACAATACTTCCCCTACTTACTATACGTAGTAGAGAAAGTAAAAAACCAAATGACCAGACCAAAACAAAATCAATGACACAAAGTTATAAAACGTAAATTTCCTCAAAATAACTACATTTCAATGCTGAAACATCTAGTTACCGAAAAATGGCAACGGACAAATCCTGCGCCGAACTCAATCGCCGAAAGCAACCGACACGCTACACACAGTGACCAATAGAAATACAATCGGTAAACAACACCGCTCAACGACAGTTACCGAAATTATGAGGGATCCGTTAGCCGAAATAACCAAATAATAATAAACTAATGTGAGATCAGCACAGCGCTATACAAAATTCCTAGTGAATAAGAGGACTTCAGGAGCTATTCCCATAAAATTCAGATAGAAATTTGTCATGTAAGTGTGCAAATATGTGGTAGGTTAATCAAAATCGTTACAGATAAATTTAAAGATTCGAAAATTTTTCCATGGAAGGGCAGTCCACGGTGGGGGGATTTTCTTGAAAATCTTCGTGTGACATCTTTGAATGATACTGAATTTTAATATCAAGTTTAGTATTTATTCGAGGTTTCGTTTTTTATTTATGCTGTTCATTCACACATATACATTGCATAAAATGTCTTTTAGGTTTACCGTATGAGGCTTGTTCCTTGGCGCCTCGCTCAGAAGCCTATGCCTGAGAGAGGCACGGTTGGCTCTGTGCGCAGCAGTCCGTGATTATCACCTCGCGAGGGTACGGGTCGCCGCAGTCTCGACGTTACCGTATCTGTTTTGAGGTCCCCTCATCGGGCTTCTTCTGCTGCTCCTCCGTCGGCGGATGATGCGCTCGTAATGACTTGGTGCGTGGTTTTCGCCGGCTAGGTTGGTTCTCAGTGGAGACGTGTACGTAGACTGCTTATCGGAAGGATAAGCGTCGGCGATCCAGGTTGTGGGATAAAGGAAGTCCAGGGGAAATATGAAGCACCACGGAGTTTCACAGAACTGAAATGTATTACTATCATAAAACAATAACTAATGTCTCTGGTTGCTGGGAGCTGATAAGTTTCTCGCGCGTCTAGTTAGCTGCGCGTGGACGTCACTTATTCCGCGATGCAGCACTACAATTTCACGCGATGATGGAGTACTTAGGCACTTTAGAGAAGCTACCACGATTTCCCGGGCCCTATTTGCGCGCCAAATTCTGTTCGTGAGTGACGTGAAGTCCGTGTCCGGGATTACATTTCGACTGGCTCTGTTCTGGGGTGAACCTGGGATATTTATGCATCCTATCCCCCACTCGATGCTTAAAGTTTCTGTTACATTATTGGGCCACTTTTTCGCGGGATGCTAAGCGTCCGTTCGACATTTCGTATTTCCTTAGCATCTCATTGGCTGCATTTGTCCTGTGACTTTTTCCCCCTCGTGTCCAGATGTCTTCCGCATTCCAACGCTCGAAGCCAGCCTCCCTTCGGACGAAACTGTCGGATTTAAGTCAACTACCAACTAGTAGACCAGGAACCTTATACATAGGCTAAATATTATGTCGTACTAAAATACACAATTTCACATGATACAGGCTATCTACATATACAGCCTGTACATAAAAATTACAGGCACAGAAAATCACATAGTACAAAAATATCTTTGGGCACCACAGCTAAAATCTGCGTCAAGGAACTTAAACAAAAATTTTCGGTGTACCTTAATATCGAATATCTGGATGGTATACAACGCTTCCTCTACTTACTATACGTAAATAGTAGAAAAATTTGATTGGTTGCATTCACATGACCTTCTCTCCCTCAATCCTTTATTAGTGGATATACACATTCTTACGAAATTTTATTTTTCTATCTACTTCATTTTAATGCAAATGAACCTTTGAGGAAATAGCTACAGTACGTATTTCTTATAGATACAAAACAATAGCGATAATCCAATGTTTTAGAACTGAACGCTATATGCTGACCTTAAAATTCCATACTCTTTCCATGACGTTACGAGAAACAGCTGAAAATCGACAGGACTTAAAAAGAATGGCTAAGTATTGAACAATTCAAACCATTAGTAACGGATATCTCGGAAATAGCTGATGCACAAAAAAGTTATTTGAAATAAATTATGTTTTTTAAAAGAGATCTAATGTTTTGTGTAGTACGTTTTCGTCTATTACTTAACGCTTAGCAGTTATACAACATTATACAAAATTCCTTCCGAATAAAGAGAACTTCACAGTCTATTCCAGAAAATTCAAGATACACATTTTATTTGTCATATGAATATCATTAACATACGGTATTTTCATTAGAGCCATCTTTAGAAAATGCAACATTTTTTTAAAAATGTACCATGCAAAGATTAGTTTGGAATAAGCGACTTTCTCGAAAATCTTCGCAAGGTACTGAACATTTCGTTTTGAGTTATGGTGTTCAGATACCACAGACACGGACCTTTTTTTTCTAAAATTACATCTTTGTGTTTAAAGGCCTCAAAGCAACCGGTGAAATCACGCTATTGAATTTTTGAGTGGTATGCAATACCTTCTCCATGTACGTATAAGGCAGTATTTTTAACACTTGAACAATTTCAATTAAATTATATAATATGTAAATTCAATAACAGCCCGCCTTGAAGCAATATGCATGTAATAATTTATAAAAAAAATGTATGTAACAGTCATTGCATTTGCTTCTATTATAGTAAACATGTTTAATAATGTTATGTGAATGCGTTATGTAATTTAATAGTGTAGGAGCTGTGAGAATAATAAGTTTAAAGTTGCTAACAATAAGGTAACAATGAGGTAACCTTGAGGCAATAATGAGTTTGAGAGTTTAAATGTTACTAGTCATGATTAGAGTAACGATAATGTAAATTCTGGGACAGTTTAAAATTAGCCAATTAACAACCAGAAAAAGCTTTAATTAAATGCAGGTATTCTATTGGACTAGGATTAGCCAATCAGAGACTTGAAATACAGAAGCTTACGGATTCTGACGGTTTAAATATGTTCAGTTGCCTGCAGAGCTTGGTAGTGACCGGATGGAAGATGTGTTCTCTAAAGAAACATTACGTATTCGTGTGAATCGTAAAATTAAGTATACGCGTTAACAAAGTACAAGTTTTAAATTAAAAAATCTCACAGCTCTTGATATCAGTATAGTGCTATTTAATTTGTGCCAAGGATTAATAAAAAGAAATGAATTTAAACTTAAAATCTGTGTAAGCCTACATTCTTGTCGCACCATGCCCTGTCTAAGAGATACGTGACTCTAAAACAATGCTGATGCAGCCGAGGCAAACATAAACATAAATACTATCTATAGAAGCAGTTTTAATAGCAAAGTAAATGTTTTTCATTTAAACTTGGAGCGTAATAACAAAAATACATCTTCAAATCGGCTTCTCATACGTAGCAGCATATTACGTAACAAACAATCTTCTTCAAAAATTAATTCCCAAAGCGTGGTGCAAACTTCAACAACAGGACACTTTCTCAAATTGGATTTCCAAGTGTGGAAATTGAAGTGATATATCTGTTAGCCCCACGTTTGTGCGCCAATTTGAAGTGGATTATTTGTATTTGTTGATAGATGCTTCATGTTTATCTGCACCACGTATGGGATCCAATTTGTCGCGGTAACTTCGTGTTATCTTATTTCTGAGCGCCTGTTATTGTCTTACTACTTTGAATGTTGGGTTATTGTCCTCCGGCTAGCTATTATTTCTCGGTCGAGCAAATCTCTTGAACAGGGTGTGTAAACGGAAAGGATTTGTTACTGAAAGATAACACTGATAAAAGAATTTGTTTTTACACTTTTATTGTCGTCACACATTATTCAATTTCACATATTGACTTTTGATACACGCCAGACTGAAACTGTTATATTTTCTAATATCACTATAATCACTTATTTGCTGCACATTATTAATTCGCGTATTTCACATTTATAACTAGCTTTACGACGCGAGAGATTCTGTAGAATTGCGACGTGTAACTAGCGAACGATTCTGATGAACTAAGCGACGTTTAACTTCTGAATGATTCTGTTGGACTCAGCGACGTGTAATGCGTGGATGATTCTGTTGAACTGGACAATACTTGCCTCTGGATTTAGCTTTTTATACTCCCTCACCCGATATGCCTAAAGATTATAACCGAGCTGCTATTGGTTAATAAAACGCGCCAACATTAGCGTCTATATTTATATCCAATCAAAATTATGAACACATATGCTCTATGGAAGAAATTACCGCCATTTCTACAGAAAAGCGCGCCAATCTGACGTCATTTGCTTGTCTCTAATAATTGATAAACAACTCACCCCCTCGCTCATTGTTACCCGCTCTTATTGTCAGCTTCAGTGAGGCCGTGTAAACTTATTTCCTAACAATGTTTATAGTTAACAAACATCTCAAATCAATGTCATATAATAATGCTTATTTACACTACAATCACTCTGGCATTTACATTGTTGTGATATAAAATACTGCCACAAAATAAATAAACAACGTAAGGATAATATCTACTTCCAGTTGGCTTCCCAGGCGTGAGGCTAATAACTTACGTAACAATAAATTACGTAAACAAAACACCTTCTCAAGTGGTAGAGAAAGTTAAATCCAAGCAGGCAGTCCACTTGACACAAGAAATGACAAGTGGCCATGAACTCTGCAGTAACGCGAAAAGCACAGTAGTTGTTCCCTTTATAGACTGAGCTCCAACATTCTTATGCTCCTCAGTGGGAATTAAAATGCATTGAGACTGAAGGAATGTATGGAAAAGAGTGTTCGTTCGAGTGACTAAATTCTAGCGTATTATTTTCTCCGCTGTAGCTTTCACTAACAGTTCTTCTTTAAAGTCATACCTCTATGCCTAAAAGGATGTCCTGTTTACAGCCAATACCGGGATCGGGCTTCTTTTCCTTTTGAAATACACTATTATGAATATAAATGAATACACTACCAGAGTAAATTTGTATTGGCGTTTAACATTATCTCTTCATGGAAAAAGGAAAACTTAGAGCACACATATTGTTAATCAAGAAATGTAATAGTGCAAGTAGCTTTCTTCAGTCTTTAAGTCTATGGCTGAAATGTAATTAAAATTAAGGAAAAATGCTATTTTTTCTTTTGATACTGCAAAATACATTAAAAGGTTCCTCAATCCGAAAAATACACAACTGGCTCCCAAATGCCAATTTTAAAGACCTACTGCACATGTAAATTTAGTAAATACAGTATTCTCGTAACAAAAACATCAGCACAACGAGATTTGACACGCATCGTGTAAAGTAAGAAGCGAAGTTCTGCAGAAGAAAATCAGAAACTAAAGAAGACAGAAAAATCAACAACAGAGAAGAGGAATAAAAAACATGAGGGTCCAAACTACCAACCTGGTGAAATTTTAGTTTCCTATATATTGAAGTATTCTGTTGCTGTTTTCTAGTCATTGATATTTTCTACCTGCAAAATGCTTCTTGCGGAGCAGTTTTTGTGATAGAGAAATGAAATTTTCCACATAAGCACTTCTTTCTCCGTTTACCTACTTGTATGTAGGACTTACAAGCGGGTGCCTGGAGTCAGAGGCCTATCGAGGAGCAGACACTTTGGATCAGATAGAATTTCCAGGATTGGTGATCAGCCCAATGCCTGGTATGAGAGAAAGGAAGGAGATGATATGAAATGATGGTGAAATGGATGAAAGGAAAGGTGATGATGGAGGACTTGGTGGAATCAATGGTGGGGGACGCTGCACTGTCCACCACAAATCCCACATGGGGTCCCTGGTGAGAGGCAAGTGATCTAATCACTGGCCACGGCGCCGCCTGCACATAAGCACAATGACTAAAAACTAACAACGGTTTTATTCTAAGATGCACTTCTGCATACATTTTTAATTTAAGAAAGAATCATATTGATAGCTTGAAAAACCTTTAGGGCCCAACATAGAAGAGACACACAGAAACTTAGGGCAATATAAAAGTGTATGTAATGTGAATCTAAGGTTAAAATATCACACGAAAGCTTTTATTTTTTGTCGCAAGTACTTTAGTGACATAACAGAAAAGGAATAAATTTTACCATAATTTTAAACCATTAGAGCAAACTGGATGAAATCTGGGCTGTAATGTACTATTTGCATTATAGTACATCTATGATATAAATTTTTAAAAGCTTAGAAGTTTAAAAGTTCATTTATAAGTATCATTGTAGACGACAATAGAGTGACAGCAAGTGACCATCGCTTTAGGCCTACTGTATTCTTGTTGTACTTACAGCGAAATGTGTAAGTGTAATGACAGTTTATCTCGATTAAGCAGAAGTAGATAGAGGAATAAGATTTTGTAAGAATAGTTTGTAGAAGACTGAATAGAGAAACTCTTATGAGTGCAACACATCAAATTATTTCATGTATATGAGGATCAATATTTTCACAGCTTGAAACTTTGTTCCACGTTAAGTATATCTGTCATCTTTTATTGGAAAATCATCATGTTTCGAATTGATTATGTGTAGGAAATTTATGTGGGAAATGGAGAGAGTTTTTCTAGGCTATTTTATTTCATAACAGTTGCAAACAACATCACACTCATAAAGTAAGTGATATTGAAAGTACCAAACAGATGGAGTTATCCATTCTCTTACAATTGTAATGAAATGTATAATGCACTTCATATATAGAAAACTTATGCTGTAACAGACACCTATTTTCTTAACAGTTCTTATTCAGGGAACCACAAAAGTGTATTTCCAGTGAAATTCTGCTACCTAATATGTGAATGAAATACAACGCTTTCTCCACCTATTTTAAGTAATACCTAGAGAAAGTAATAATAGAAGTATCCCGGTTATTATTCAGTTTTCTATAAAAATGCTGTATAACAAATTTGTAAGTGTAAAATTTCGATAGGATGAATCTAAGAAGTTATAAATGTTTCTCTATTCCTACAGTTATAGACAAAGCGTTACCCGAGAGGCAGTATAGTTGCAACAGCAATGCAAGTATAAGGAAGAGATACAAGTTTGTACAGTGTTAAACATTTAACAAATGTTTTAATTCTTATTAAGGCCCCAGAAAAACAGTTTTCAAAACATGATATGACATTGAGTTGCAACTGGAGAGAGAGGTAGGGATTACAGCGATGGTTGTGGAGAGAGTGAGAGTGGTGGGAGAGAAAGGAGAAAAGTAAAGGAATGGCAAAGAGAAAATCTGATGTTTTAGATTCACATGACTTTCTCTATCCACTGTCATTTATTTTTTTATATAACTTCTAAAAACTATTCTTATTCTAGCTTATTCTTCTATCCACTTCATGTTAATCGAGATAAACGTTTACAGAAATGGATGTATTACATGTATAATTACTTATAGTTATAATGGGAATACAGTAGTCAAATCTTTTAAGAGTTGGTCGCTATGTGATGGCTTTGAAATTCAGTTGTTTTGCATGACCAGGAGAAAAAGACAAATGGCTCCAATTTGAGAAAAGTATAAATATTTGATAATTCAAACCTATAACAGGGAATATCTCGGAAATGATTAATTCTATAAAATATTTAGATAACATAAATTATATGCCTTAATGAAATTTACAATTTTCGTATAGTAAGATTTTGTACGTTTCTTACGTTTACAGTTATGAAAAATTCATTCAGAATGGAGAGGATTTGATGAGCTATTCTCTGAAAATATACATTTCATTTCTCATGAAAATGTCCTAAACTGATGGTATTTTCATCAAAATTTTCGAAAAGTGAGGTAGTATTTTTAACACTTAAATGATTTCAGTCTAATTATATAATATATAAATTCAATAACAGACCGCCTTAAAGCAATATGTGAATAAATAACATATAAAATGCATGTAACAGTCCATGTATTATGTTTATATTATTATGTACATTTATAATAATGTTAAGTGAATGTATTATGTAATTTAATAAAGTAGGAGCTTTGAGAATATAGGTCAAAAGTTGCTAACAATGAGATAACCTTGAAGCAATAATGAATTGGAAAGTTTAATAATGCTACTAGTAATTCTTGGAGCAACAATAATGTAATTTTTGAGGCAGTTTATAAATAGTTAATCAACAACCAGAATAAACTTAAGTTAAATAAAAGTATTCTATTGGATTAGTATTAGCCAATCAGAAACTGAAATAGAGCAAACTGTAGAAATTCAGAAGTCAGTTGCTTGTAGACAATGTTTCTAACTGGACGCGAGACGCGTCCTCGAGAAGTTTAATACGAATTCAGTATGGGACGAAAATTTATTGCGACAAATATTATAAAGTTTACGTGTTAAAAAGTGCAAGTAATTAATAAATAATCTCACAGCTCTCTATATCAGTGAAGTGTTATTTATTTGCGTCAAGGATTAATAAAAGGAGTGAAGTAAAAATTATAATCTGCGTAAGACTACATTTTTTAGCCGTATCACACCCTGTTAAGAGAGACATGTATCTACAAATTAGTACTGACGCAGCCGAGGCAAACCTAAATATATAATATTTAAAGAAACATTCAAATTACAAAGTTAATTTTTTTAAACTTGGGGCGAAGACCACCGGAAAGTGAACATTGGGGCAAAGGCCACCGGAAACTTTGTACAATACGTGGTTGCAACTACCTCAAGTTCGGCTCCCCAACAACGGAAAAACAATACAACCTACTCCAAATTGACACACAAAGCGTGATGCAAATAACGTAACAATACAACTCCTCCTTCAAATTGGCTTTCACGTGAAGCAACAACCTACTTCAAAAGCTTCCGTTTAAAGGGTAGTTTTGAATTGGAGAATTTGCTTGAAAATCTTCGTGTCGCATCCTTTAAAGACTTATATCAAGTTTAGTATTAAACCGGCTTTTCATTTTTTGAGTTATGCTATTCACAGTCATACACACACACACACACACACACACACACACACACACACACACACACACACACAATATCCAACTTTTCGGTGGAGCACAATACTTCCCCTACTTATTGCAACTACATAGTACAGAAAGTAAAAATAACAAATATTGAAAAATTAAAACCAATATTAACGAATATCTTAGAAATGGTTACTGTTAAAAAAATCTTATTTCAAATAAATAAGATTTAAAGAGATCTAGATTTTTTAAACTAAGTTTTTGCCATATAAATTTTATTTTCATATAAATATATTAAATTTAGCTTATCCTAATCAAAATCGACTAAGCCATTTTTCAGGAAATCAAAATTAACGAAACCTTTTCTATGTAAACGCTAGTTTGGGGGGTGGTATTTTCTTAAACTCTTCGTGTCCCATCTTAAGGTACTAAACTTAAATACTTAGTGTGCTATTTGTACAACACTTTGAGTTATGCTGTTCAGAAACACACTCGGACATTTTCCTCCAAAAGAGAGAGAGAGAGAAGTAAAAGAAAAAAGTTTCAGGGTGCCTCAAGTCATATGTTTCTGGTGAAATCTCCATATCGAATCTTTTTTTGGTGAAACATGAGGCAGTATTTTTAACACTTATTTAAAAACAGTCAAATTACAAAATTAATATTTTTAAACTTCGGGCGAAGGCTACCGGAAACTTTTTCTCATACGTGCGTTTGCAACTACTTCAAGTGCGACTGCCCAACATTTGAACTACAATACAACCTTCTCAAAACCTCCTTCAAACATAAATAGGTAGTAGATAAATAATATGGAAGTGGAGAGAGAGAAGTATCTACATTTAACGCAAGTAGGAGACAGAGCTCTATTTAATAAAGTATAATTTTAGGTTGCATCATATCCGTAGCACTAGATATTGCCAATCTCACGATAGAAAATATTTTCGGTGTCTCATCAATGTATCTACCATTGCTAATTAGCAGATCTCGTAGCTTGTTTGTTGCGACTCTCTTGAAGTGTCACTCGTCACTCATAATGAAGGTTATGAATTATTTGTTTTTCAAAGCAAAATGACATCAAAGAGAGGAGTCCTTTGAGCAGGAAGCAGAAAAAAAATATTGGTTTTGTTTTCAAGGCAAAAACATTTGTGAGACATGGCTATTCGTTTGATTTCGTAGTTCTAATATCTGTAGTGAGTAATTATTTGCTCTGTGAAAAAAATACAGCATTCAGTGTGTCTTTCCGTTGCACCGTGATTATTTACGGACCGATTAAACAACATAAAACCTGTTCACTATAGTATATTACTAACGCTGAAATGAGTATAAAAGATGTTGTGTTTTAGTTTACGCTGCCATTTATGAACAAGTTAAAATACGCCACCAGAGACAGCGAGATGGCTCCGTCGGCAACGTCTGTAACCCACATTCGGGAAGTCCTGGGTTCGGTCCCCGGCGACACACCACTCTGACCCTGGGAATTTTCGTGGTTTTCCCTGGTCACCTAGGAGAATGCCGGGATGGTGTATTCTATCACCACTTCTCTTGTCCCCCATTTCCTCTCATTTCATCTCTTCCTTTCACGTTTCAGGTGTGTCTTCGAATCCTGCAATGCTGGCGGTGTCGGCAGATGCTTGCACATTGGAAATATTTCTCCCCGTGAACGCCAGGGTGAGTTTTCCCCCTAGGGTCGCTTCTTCGCCTCTACTGGTACACGGTGTTCAAACTGGAAATATTAGGGACTTCTTCACGTATTTGTGGACCTGTCTGCCTGCGGACCTACTGCCCCTTCACTTCCTCCCTGATTTCGGGGGTGTAGCTACAATAGATCAAGCTGGTTACACTCGTCCTCCGTGGTGTAGTGGATACCACTAGTTCCCGAGGTCGCGGGTTCAAACACAGCAGAGGGCGATGGTTTTTTTCGGGCGTAAAAATCCTCAGCATGGCTTCTTTCGGATGGGAAATAAAGCCGGTGATCCCGTATCGTAGATTTACGGCACGTGAAAGAACCTCAAGCCTGATAAAGACGCCCCCGAGCAAAAGTTTAGGTCCTTCACGCCCAATATAGATTGAGACGCTAAGGACCACTGCACTTAAACAGCGTCTATGAATATAAATCAATTTAATTTAATTTCAAGCTGGTCATAGTGGCGAGGTGTTCCCCTCCGATAAACACATCCTACATCACCAGAGCAATCGACAGGCATCCGAGCAAAGTGGCTCCATAGTAATGTGCGAGGATCGTATTCGGCAGGTCTCGGGTTCGATTCCCGTCGGCCGGCAACTATGACTTTGGGAATTTTCGCAGTTCTTCCAGGTCGGTAGGCAAATACTCGGTGGGTTCTCTAATACTCCGAATTTTCCTGTTCCCCATTTCCTGGTTTTCATTTTCTTGTCATGTTTCAAGGTTGGAGGATTAGGCTAGTGGATGGCTTGGAGTGTGGCGGTCGAACTTGCTTTGAGCTATCCTGGTACCCGGTGTGCGACGAAACCTCAGCGAGAGATGGTCGCTTGTAAACATCAAACTCGCCGTTGAACAAACTAGGGCATAAAGCCACACTTCAGCATTAGCTATATGTTGCTACGGTTAGGCCCAGCTATTTTATGGCGCCATGGTTTGGTGGCGAAAAACACTACAAACTACTGTAGCAGTTACCAGCTCCAGAGACTAGCATATCTTGTACCAGGGGCACTATTTATATTTTGAGCCTTGGCAACTCTGAATATCGTAGGTGCTATCTGACGTTTTCAATGGAAAGTTTGACATTTTTGACCATAATCTACTTCAAACATTTTGTCAATAGCACGTCATTTGTTTTGTTTACACTAACTTGAAAATTGTGTGTCAACAAAAACATGGAATTAACTCGTGAAAATGTTCGCGCAATGATTTATTACGACCTTCGACGTGGATTATCAAGACAAGAGTGCATCGATCAACTAACTTCCAGATTTGGCGACGAAGCTCCATCCTTTGCCACTGTGACACGCTGGTATAACGAATTTAAACGTGGCCGCCGTTCGCTCGATGAAGGTCGTCCAAAATAATTTGCTGTGCCACACACATTGATGCTGTGCAAAAACTAATAATGAAAGATCGTCATGCGACGTATTGTGAGGTTGAGACATCCCTAGGCATTAGTTCCACTAGCATATATAAAATATTGCATGATTATTTAGCCGTGAAAAAGGTTTGCTCTCGTTGGATTCCACATAATTTGACGCAATCTCAAAAAGATGCTCTTGTCGATTGGTGTACAAAAATGCTCAAGAAATACAATGGCGGTGCCTCAAAAATAAGATTGTAACAGGTGACGAATCATGGATCTATGCGTATGAGCCGGAACGTAAACAGCAGTCGATTGTATGGGTGTTTCAAAATGAAGCAAATCCAACAAACGTTGTTCGCACTCGAAGCAAATAGTCGCCTGCTTTTTCAGCAAAACTGGCCATGTGGCAACAGTATCTTTAGAAGAACGTAAAACGGTCAATGCCGAATGGTATTGTTTGCCGGAAGTCTTCGATGAAGTAAGGAAAACCAGCAAGAACCGTATGATAGTTCTTCATCAAGACAATGCGAGCGCACACACATCTCATCTAACAACAGAGTATTTTAAGGCTCAAAAATCGAATTGATGGGTTATCCGCCATACAGTCCTGATTTAGCACCCAATGACTTCTTTTTGTTCCCGAACATCAAGACTAAATTGCGTGGACAACGATTTTCGTTGGCAGAAGAAGCCGTTGATTCCTTCAAAAACCATGTTTTGGAGGTGTCTAAGAAGACTGAAATAAATGCTTTGACAAATGGTTCAATCGGATGCAAAAGTATACTGATCATAAAGGAGAATATTTTGAAAAACAATAAAGCAGTCTATAAAGCCTAGTAATTAAAACAATTACTTTGTTTTAATTACGAAGAGATAGCTGTTCAAAAACTGGACACAGCTCTAATCTAAATTTCTTGGATATTTCAATACTGAGTATATGATCTGACTTAATGAATACACAATATTGTTCTTTCCCTCCAATTAAGGTAATTGTCGGTTTTCGAGAAGACTGGATGGAAGGAATTACCTCTCAAGTAGTAGAAATTTTATATATCCTATATATTTTTAGCACCATAATCTGAAGCATTGTGCATTTTATATGTGTGTTTTATATGCAAAATTCTTTTATTGTACGTATTTAATATTTTGTAAATGTATATCTGACACTCTTAGCACACAAGCAAATGTTTAAGCATTGAAGGGGAAAAATTTTGTATTCAGTAGACATGACATTTTTAATGTAATAGAAATTTGAAGTTTACTGTCTACATTTTAGCATCATAACTTAAAATGTACACTTTATATGTGCAAAGGGAATAAGTTTATTGCACGTAATTCACAATGTTTTAAAATTCTTGATACTCCTTGCATGTAAGTAAGGATATAATGCCTTGTGCAGTGACACAAGCTGCAAAAGCAAAGTTTTATTAAGTTCAATACATACAAATATAAAAGCTTTTGACATGTTGTACGTTCAAGGCCTTTTGGCCATCAAAGAACCTACAGAATGCATTCTAATCTAATCTAATCTCCAAGAATGTCACCAACTTGTTTGTTTCACAGATCGATCCCTTATAGGGACAAAGTCGGGCGCAGGCATCTATGCAACTATTAGTATAAGCCTTCGAAAATATTGCACAGTTTTTGGCGGAAGTATGTGCTGTTCCGAGCTGTGCTCTAAGGGTACTTGAGAAAGATTATCATGAGAAACAAATTCACATCATTATAGACAAAGTACTATAAAAGCACTTTCCTCAGGCCAGGTAAAAACAAAACCGGTATGGGGAATGGCTAAATGTCCTGATTGCCATGTCATCTTGCAACAGGCTTGAAATGCGGTGGATGCCAAGACATCAGGGCTTCTATCGAAATGTAAAAGCTTATCAATGGCTAAAAGGGGTACTGAGGTACCCTATGTTGGCCTGAACCCGTGGTTGAAATCAGTACACAGACTGTGAAAACCTCGGTAAAAACATGGATTAGGGAAAAACACCAACTCAGGTGACAAACCTGTCTTGCACAAAGACAAGCAGGGAAACTGGCCTTGGGTCCATGTAACACCCTTTCCTCATTGGCTAGAACAGGAATAAAGAAAGTAGTTGCGTTCATTTCTGCGTGGACACAAACTTTTGTGAGGATAATTTGTGTAGTTACTAATAGAGATAGAGGATAGAGAAAGTCATTTGAATGAAACACGTGGGATTTTTAAAACTTATTTTTCAGGTTATCAGGAACTAATTTAAATATTATTCTAATGGCTACTCTTCTTCATCTTCCTCCCTCTATGGTGATATGCTAGACTTATAGCCTGTTCAATTCAGAAACCAGGAGTTTTTCCAAGTTTCTTCGACCTTCCAGATGACCACCTTATAACCGCTGGTAAGTCATCCCTTGATATGCGAACCATCCTATTTGGTGTCAGTCGAGATGTGATGTTCCATTCATATTTTCTCCTATTCATCCATTGATTTATTGCCCGAAAGTCTTCAAACTGTTTTATTACTTTCTCTACTACGTATAGTAAGTAGGGGAAGTATTGTTATCCACCCTAAAATTCGATACCGAGATTTCACCAGAAATATATGTTTTGAGGTCCCCTAAATCCACAAAAATCATTTTGGAAACATGTCCGTGTGTCTGTCTCAGTGTCTGTGAACAGCACAACTCAGGAACGAACAGTCGGATAAACACCAAACTTGGTATTTAGGTTTTCAAGAAAATCCCTCCACCCCAGATTACCCTTTACATGGAACATTTTTCGACAATTTTAATTTTCTCAAAAATTGCTCTAACGATTTTGATTGAAATATCATATATTTAAGATACTTTCATGACAAATATAATGTATATCTTGAATTTTCTGGGAATGTCTCCAAACGTATTCTTCATTGTGAACAACTTTTGCATAACTACTAAACCATAAGAGATAGACAATGTTTTACTACGCAAAAAATGTAGATCACATTAAAATATACAATTTATGTCATATACATTTTTTTGTTGAGTGAACCATTTTCGAGATATTGCTTGTTATTCCCTTAAATTTTTCAATACTTATTTTTTCAAATAGGAATTCGTTATTCATTTTTTTTTGTCCTGGTAATGCAAAGAGAATGGAATACTCGACATAGCAACCAGCTCTTAAAATATTTGACTAAGGCTTAAAGCCTACCAATTCCCCTTGCATCTACAAGAAAATTAGCAATAAGATTAACATCTCGATTAACATGAAGCATATGGAGAATAAACGTTTGTAAAAATAGTTTGTACAAGAGTAGAGAAAGTCATGTGAGTGTAACACATCAGATTTTTTTAAAATTTTATCTCTCCTTGCTTTATGTAGGATTCTTTTAGGGTACTCTTTTCATGTGTCTCTAACACCAGTTTCATTTTTGTTGTATTAACTCTAGTCTCTGAGGCATAAGACAGTATTGACTGTATAACTATTTTGCAAACTCTAGCTGCAGGATGCATACAGGGAAAATGTTATAGTTTCGGAACACGTTGTTAGCTACTTCTTCAGAACCAAATATGTTTCATGATTGAGCACAAAACCTTAAGTGTTCGGGATTATCCTGGTCTCCCCTAAGTGGTAAAGAAACCAAACAAGGAATACTTTTCTGCATTATTATTTGCAATTTTACGCGATTTATTTTCTGAAAAGAACAGTAGTTCTGCAAACACTAGTTCCCTAAGACCACAAAATGCAAAGGCTAGAGGCATACGTCAACTATTCCACATCCAAATCGACGGCGTGAAATTAAGTTGGCAGCCGTGATACAAGTGTAGGAATGGCTGCGGTTGTCTGTGTGCACAGAGCAGTCAATCTCCTCCTTCCAACTCTCGAATCGAATCCGGAATGTGGCACGAGAAGTAATGTATCTTCTGGAGAATGATGTAGGGCTGCGCTTGAATCCTTGCACGGTCGTATCGCACAATCTGCGGGTTATCGGAAAAATCTTCTCGTGGAAATGCAATATCCTTTATATACGTGTAGTTATTTCATTGCTCTTAGGGAGCAAAGCGACACGGTATATTTTCCTTAAGGTTTTACTTTATCTCTGTTTAACATGTTTGGCTTAAAAGTACATTTTAAAGGTTATTGAGCGTTATAAAGCAACGTTTTTGAAACACTATTACGTATTTAGGCAAACATTTCCGCCTTTATTTTGATAACTATTTTAATAACGATCCTTTTTCTAAGTCCAGCTTCCTTCAATGACTCCTCATAAGGATTTTCACGTAATTCGCCCAACACAAACCCTTTTGTTACTTATTATTTTCTCAAAAACGCCTCCATAATTATTAAATAACACGTATATTTTATATATTGATGAGGAATAAAATGTAAATCTTCAATTTTCTGTGGAAAGTATGTGTAGATGATTTTGATAGCATTTTGTGTAATTTTGTATAAGCATGAAATCAAAACTTACTTCAGATAGCATAATATATATTGTCTGTTTACCGTGCGAGGTAGCGTTGCGGTAACGTATACGACTCGCATTCGGAAATCCCGGGTTGATCCCCGGCGACCGCCTAATCTGAACCGTGGCTTTTCATGGTTCCCCGAGGTCGGCAGACGAATTCTGAGGCGTTTTCTTTTCTACTCGATTTCCTTTCCATAATTTCCCTTCCATTCCATTTTCTTCTCATCTTTCAGTGTGCTTCTAGGTGTCGTGGCGTATGAGGTGACGGACAGATGACCCGGATGCATGCTCAATGGTGAGAGTATTCCCCGTAGACACCAAAGGGTGCTTAATTGGTGGGTCGTTCTTCGCCCTCTCTCGGCGGCTCCAACAGTGGGTCGA
This sequence comes from Deroplatys truncata, assembly GCA_030765065.1. Taxonomy (NCBI): domain Eukaryota; kingdom Metazoa; phylum Arthropoda; class Insecta; order Mantodea; family Mantidae; genus Deroplatys; species Deroplatys truncata. The sequence goes on from CM060981.1 coordinate 241,714,901, forward strand.
CTGCGAGCTTGAAAATGTTAGGGACTTCCTCGCGTCTCTGTGGTCTGTCTGCGTACAGCCTGTACCCATCTGTGGTTCCTTCACTTCATCCCTTCCTCTTGGGGGGTAGTAGCCACAATATATCTTTGTAGATTGCAGTGCGCGTTGATTAACCTATATTGTCTGTTTAGCGACGTTTTTAAGGGTGGGGGAGTCCCTCTAAGCAGATAGGGGGTTTAGCTAGTGGAAGGAGGTAACGTTTACTTGGTCTGAGGCAAGGGGGGGTAAAGACACGCGATAGTGAAATACTGTTGGCGGTTTCCCACTGCACGCGCCACACGCGGCAGGAGTTCAGCATAATGTGTACCCCTCTCACCAGCTAAAGCTTTACCCGAGATAAGCCACACTAACCCACTAGCTAAAGCTTCGCTGAACGGAGAGTAGATTATTAATATGCACAATTTGTATTATCGTTTTACATTCTACCTAAAAATTCGATAGTGACATTTCACTTTTTAGACTCCCTAAATTAAAAAGAAAAGGTACGTATGTAGCGTAGCCGAAAAATTAAAATTTCGTTAAACACTAAACTTGGTATTTAAGTTAAGCATGCGACACGGAGATTTTAAAAAAAAATCACCACATCCAAATCAGCAATACATGGAACATTTTTCGCATATTCTGATTTTCTCAAAAATGGTTCTAACGATTTTGATTAAAATATCATATGTTTAAGATATTTGCATGACAAATGAAATATGTATCTTGATTTTCCTGCGAGTAGCCTGTGAAGTTCTCTTCATTCTGAATAACTTTTGTATAATTGGTAAACCGTAAGAGATAGACAAAATCTTACTACACAGAAAATGTGGTGTTAAACATTTCCGAAATAATATATGTTATTGGATTGAATTTTCAAAATGTTAAACGGACCTTTCGCGGTTGTAAGTTGCTATTTGTTTTTTCTCGTAGTCTTGCAAGGAACGTGGAATTTCTAAGCCCTCACACAGCGATATGCTTTGAAGAAATGTGACTGTCGCTTTAGCCTATTGTATCATTTTTATATTTAAAAGAGGTACGTAGAAGAGTAAGCGTGCGATATTAACAAAACGTTCATAGCGTTTACGTCAACATATTCTATATATGTGCATACCTCCGGTAACATAATCTGCTAGTAACCTCATAGTAGTTGCGATCTACGTATTTAAACTAGAAGTATATTAAAATAGTTATGATCACATATCTAATATGCTGCATTCATACTACTTTCTCCACTCATTCTTGTACAAACTATTCCTACAAACGTTCATTCGCCTCTCTACTTCTTGTTAATCCAGATAAACTTTATTATACATTTAGATATATTTTGCTTTTAGATGCAAGAACCGAGCGAGACGGCGTCGCGGTAGCGTGTCGACTCGCATTCGGGAGGTCCGCGTTCGATCCCCGGTGCCTCCACGCTGACCCTTAGGTTTTTCGTGGTTTCTCCGGGTCGCAGACTGGACAGGTTCCTCTTTTACCACTTTCCTGCCCATAGTTCCTGTACCCTTCATCTTCCTTGTCATCTGTTTAAGCGTTTTAGGGGTGGATGTGCACTTTGTAGAGGTTTCCTTTCTGGCATCGTGGCGGGATTACGCAGGCCCCACCAGGGGGAACCACCGGGGGTTGTGAGGCTTGTGTGTGACCCCGGGCGGCATTGGATGCGTTCGAACTGGAAACGTTAGGGACCCTGTCCACGCTTGCATTCGTCATTCGGATCTGGTTGACCTTCGGGACTGTCCCCTCAACCCTCCCTCACAGGGATCGCGGTAGAAACCAAAGAGGATCGCCTGTGGTGCTCTGCCCCGGTTGCGAGGGCCCCTCAATTTGTCCGTACCTTTACCTTTACGTATAAGGACATGGTAGGTTAAAGGGATAGTCAGATTTTTACAAAGCGGATCGCTATATGATGGTTTTAAACACTTCGTTGCATGAATAAAAAAAGTGAATAGCGACTTACAACTTGAAAAAAATGATCGCTGAAAATTTTCAAACCAATAACAAAGAATGTCTCGGAAATGGTTACGCCATAAAAAATTATATTTGACATAAATTGTGTGTTTAATCTTTGGTAAGACTCTTCACATGCTATTTGCAGGAAATTTACATATAAATGTTATTTGTCATGCAAATATCTTAAACATATAGTATTTTACTCATACACGTTAAAGCATTTTTGAGAAAATAAAAAGTAAGGAAGAATTTCCATACAAAGCGTAATTCGAGGTGGGAAATTTTCTTGAAAGTTTTATGTTTTTGATGTACACATATATGGACTTTTTGTAAAAATGTTTCTTTACTTTAAAAGTCAGAAGATTCAAAACGCGTATATTCATGGCATTTCCAAGATATCGAATTTTTGGGGGGAATATAACACTTCCTCCATTTAAGTAGTTGTGAAAATAAAAATACGCAGTTAATCCGAACAACATATATGAAGTCTTTAAGCCATTAATAACAGCTCTTAGTAACGGTCCCACACATTCCAAATAGTTGGCGACATACAACAATCCATTTTTTATAAATGCTTCATTGTGCTGCATCAGGCTATGTGGTGTTGTGTTTTGCACCATTCCTTAGCCTTTGTTCCCACCAGCTTCAGTTGGGTCGGAAGTTTGGCATTGTTTAGTTGCATACTTGAGTAAGTTGCCGGAGAAAAAAATGAGAAGTAGTTGTGACATGGGAAATAACTGATGTGCCCAGAGAGAATTCCAGCTTTTGCATTTTAATGAACTTTCTCCCACCCTCGCAAGTGGAGGAGTTGAGGCCTTGTTCATGCAATTCAGTCTCCCCCTTGAGACTGGACACATGGTCTTGTCTACACTTGGACTCTTGGCTACTAGCATGATGAATAACTTGAGTTCTCTGAATACAAGCACTGCTTTAACTCCGCCATTGTTCATCCGGCTCTTTTGGTGCCAGTGCCCTGGGGGAACTTCAGCCTTATAAATCACTATCAGATGCAGAGGATGGGGTAATATGGAGAGAACAATGTAGTTTCCTAAGATAGGAATAATAATCTCCAGCACCGAAACACCAAGGACACAGGGAAGGCAAGGCAGAATTCAGCTATGTACATCCTTTAAACTGAGTTTTTTTAAATGGTTGGCTTCCGGATGAATTCCTGTTTATTTACTTACAAAACACATGCAAGAGCAACGGTGCGACCATTTCCTTGCAACAGCTTGCGACTTAAAGGGAGTTAGTAGTCATTAACAATGAAACTTAGACCTAACATAAGGTAAGCACAGAAGCTTTTCATGTTATCTTAAAATGCAAGCGTTCATATTGGCCGACGTCATGTCCATAAACCTATAACATAAACATACAAGTTTGCAAGCTCCAAATCTTCAAGTTTGTGTCTACGTCAAACGTAAGAAACTAGCCAATCAAAGACGTGACGTGATTATTCTGTCATCTTATATCAGATTTTGCGTCACCATGTGTTGATCTGCAGACCTTCTGGGTAAGGTCAGGGGTCAGGAATCACCAGGACATCTATAAAAATCACAGAAAAACAAATTTTTCTGATAGATGGTGCTTTTTTGTGAGTTTTACTTCCTTTAACCGGGTAGCTAGCCAGCTCTTGTTCATTTTGATACATGTACATAAGCTCTTTTGTCGGCGGTCGCTTCGCAGGCCGGTAAATTAGATCAGCTGTTTCACGTTCTTTTGTGCTGTCCTCTGTGGTCTAGGTGTACCATGCTAGCTTCTAGTTCCCAAAGTCATGGGTTTAAACCTGGCGGAGGGCAGTGGATTTTTTCGGGGGTAAAAATCTTTAGGAAGTAAAGCCGGTGGTCCCGATTTACGGCACATAAAAGAACCTCAAGCCCGATAAAGAGGCCTCTGAGCATGACTTCCGGTCTTTCACGCCCAATATAGAATGGGACGCTAAGAACCATAGTAGTTAAAGAGCGTCCATAAATAAAACTCAGTTTTTTTTACGCTCTCTTGAGTTTGGCTACTGTTTATGTTTCCGTTTGCGTTTGTGGATGACAACACATCGCATTAAGTATATGTCTAAGCTTCAAGTAGTTAGGTTAATTCTTAATTTTCATTCTGAATGGTCCCTTACCTCGGTGATCGCCTTACTTAAAACAATTTGTAGCCTTCCGATCACACATTTTCGGATTTCTTCTGTTGCTCTACCTTAAGGACAGAATATACAAGGAAAGACCACGGTCACTTGCTGAACTCCGTAAGGCAATTGTGAATGAAATCAGAAATATTAACGAGGATACACTTCCAAAATCGTCATAGAATATGATACGACTAGTGCAGCTGTGTATGGATGCAAGTCAAAGACATTTTCAACATTTACATTGAGGAATCGCCAAAGGATATTCTAATAATTCAGAACAGACTGCACATGATTGTTTTTACTGATTTAGAAGGAATAAGATTTAAAAAGGGCTCAATTTAATGTGGCTCGCCCTGTATTTGCTAAACCACCTATTTCTTACAGCAAGACCATGGTACCTGCTGAATACAACTTTCCACAACTACTTTACATCTTTTAGAGTATCCAAAATCCAATTCCAGCTAAGAGAAGACTACGTGAAACTTTCACTTATCATAAAATCCTCTATAATAATCCCACAATTTCCCGATTACTAAACCCCCATAGGAGATAAACGTATAATGAGAATGTCAAACATCCATTAGACTAGCAAAGGAAATTTGCAAATCAGCTGTCCCGGCAAGTACACATCCCGGTACTTCAACATAAATTTTATACCCTAGCATATGCCACTTCAATCAATAGCACAAGCAGAGTCGGAATATACTATAAAGTAGGCCAGAGGATCCGTTAGAGTGAGTGTTTTGCAACGGAAACGCAAAAATGTTCCGCACATTTCGTCGCATTTAACTCACTTAGGTAAAGATTATGGAACATTCTATTAAAGAGCATGTAAGAACAACGACCAATGAACATTTTTTGTTATATTAATTATATTTCTCGAGTTTAATTCGTCTGCACGTACTTTAGAGAAGGTAGTGCACCCCACCCAAAAAGTTGATGTCGAGATTTCACCGGAAGTACATGATTTGAGGCCACTGAATAAAAAAATCTTATGTGTTACACTCACATGACTTTCTCTACTCTTGTAAAAACTATTTTTACAATCGCTTATTCTCCATATGCTTCATGTTAATCGAGATATCGAGATGTTAATGTTATTGCTAATTTTCTTGTAGATGCAAGGGGAATTGGTAGGCTTTAGCCTTGTCAAATATTTTAAGAGCTGGTTGCTATGTGGAGTATTCCATTCACTCAACAACAAAAATGTATATGACCTAAATTGTGTATTTTGACGCAATCTACATTTTTGTGTAGTAAAATTTTGTCTATGTCTTATGGTTTACCAATTATGCAAAAGTCGTTCACAATAAAGAATACTTTTGGAGACATCCCCAGAAAATTCGAGATATACATTTCATTTGTCATGAAAATATCTTAAACATATGATATTTTAATCAAAATCGTTTGAGCCATTTTTGAGAAAATTAAAATTTTCGAAAAATGTTCCATGTAAAGGGTAATCTGGGTCGGGGGTATTTTCTTGAAAACCTTCGTGTCGCATCTTTGAAAGATACTGAACCTAAATACCAAGTTTGGTGTCCATCCGACTGTTCGTTTCTGAGTTATGCTGTTCACAGACACACAGACACACACACACGGACATGTTTCCAGAAATGATTTTTTGGATTCAGGGGGTCTCAAAACATGTATTTCCGGTGAAATCTCTGTATCGAATTTTTGGGTGGAATACAGTACTTTCCCTAGTTACTATACGTAGTAGAAAAATTAAAAAACAATTTTTGAAAAAGGTCCATGTGTGTGGGTGTGTGTGTCTGTAACAGTTTCAAAAACAAGAAGTCGTATATATACCAAACTTGTATTTGAGTTCAATATCTTCCAAAGATAATGACACGAACATTTTCAAGAAAATCTCTCACTACAATCTACCCTTTACATGGAACATTTTTCTACATTGTTTATCTTTTCAAAAATAGCTAACGATTTTAATTAAAATACCATATATTAAAGATATTTGCGTGACAAATAAAATGTGTATCTTATATTTTTTTGGAATAGATTATTATAACCTTTTATAACTGGGAAACGTTAAGCTAGACGAAATCGTACTACACAAAAGAATGTAGATCTCCTTATAACAAGTTATATTAAATTACTTTTTTGGGCATATCCGAGATATCTATCATTGATGATTATAATTCCTGAATACTCCTTCATTCTTTTTTAGCCCTGGCAAGAGATTGCATTGAAACCATGAATTCTAAGATCAGTAGAGAGCGTGCAGTTATTAAACGTTTTTACTATCGTTTCCCTTTGTAATGTAGCTATTTCTGCAAATGTTTATTTCGATTAAAATGTAGTGGATAGAAATATAAGATTTCTAAGAATAGTTATTATACCCATTAATAAATGTAGAGGGTAAATAAAGTCATGTGAATGTAACACATCAGATTTTTTTCTTAATTTTATTAACTTTGTGGCACCTATTGGTGCCACATAAGTTGGAGACTTTATAGGTTAACTTGTCATAATTGTATAGCTCAGTGTTTTGCCCAGGACGATACAGAAATCTTCTTTATGGGCAAATCGGTTATTAAATAACTGATAACACACACACAAACGGACAATCACATTCACAAACTATACTCTGGGCACACCGAGAAACTTTCTTGTTTAAAGTGAAATTTCCCTAGGCCAACCGGGAATCAAATCCGAGACGGTTGCCACAGGCTCTCGCAAGTATTCTACCGACTGATCTGCGTTCTTTCTTCAGCGCATAGTAGCAGTGCACAGTAAGTACGGGATTGATTCTCTTGTATTGTTTCATTCAAGCTTTAAAAGGCGTGTTTAGATTTTGGCAACTTTTATGGAACATTTAACATTTCCTGACAATGCATGAAATACTCTTGGGAACTGAGCATCACTAGCAGTGTTAATATAGTCCCATAATAAAGCAATAATGTACTCTGCACTCTTACCCGCCAAGAGTGATATTCCCATCCATCTGCAGGGTGCCAAGCCTCTCTGTATTTCAAAGTGCTCAAACTATCTATCTAATTATTATATCTGCTTAAGTGCTAATTTTATTTTCATTTTCTAAATAAATGCAACCTGACAATGTACTGCCAGAACGTTAACTATGTTTAGAGCAGTTATCTCTACCAGTTATAACGTCTCATTTGTTGAAGACGTAATCCCACCACTTGAAGCAGTACGTTTTGAGTAGTTAAATAAAATTATAATCATAGGGAGAATAAATATCAATAACAGTAGGGATAGTGTTAAATAAAACTGGAAAGCGAGTGTGACTGTAAATTTGTCGAAGGGTTGAGTTAGAGACAGTGCCATCAGCGGCCGGAAACGGGTGTCCCATTAGGTTGCTGGAACGCAGAGGTGTAGAAAAGGGTTAATGTTCGCCAAAAGCCAGATAGCCTTAGGCCTCCAATGAAAGAAGCTAGAAATCAGGTGATAGTGGAATGGGGAGATATAGAACGTTTGAAATAGAGAAGCAGGAGATTTTAGAATACACATTTGGCTGCGGTAGTTCCTTAGAGATGGTTGTCAGAAAAGTTTAGATTACACACTTGGCCGTGGTAGTTCTTGAGAGATGGTTGTCAGAAAAGTGTCTGCAGATAGGCGCGATGATATGAAGCGTAACAAATAGAAAATGCGCGTGTGTGTGTCGAAATAATAGCAGGAATCAAATGTTAAAACGGTGACGGGAAATAAACGAGCAGGAAAACAAACAGTCGTATTTACCACTAAACCGAGATCCAAGATCCATGCAAAGAACCCTGAGCTAGTACCAAACCCGGGACCATTCCTATAAATACTGTGCCGTAAAATAGCCACATACCACTGCAAATACGCGAAATACTACCGCAAATTGGCGCCCAGAAGAACCACCGCAAATTGGGCGCTCAGCGTGGTTCTAGAACCGACGTACCACCGCAAATTGGCGCCCTAACGCGGGGTCCAAAACAAATACTACTGCACACTTCAGGAGTACTTGAATGAAAACTTGTGACGAAGCGGCTAAGGCCCAAGGTTATCGGGAGATCAGCGGTGGACAGTGGGAATAAATAATAAGAAACACCGGGCTCGCTATCAACAGATAATTAGAACCTTCTGGAAGCTTCTTCTCCCCCTCCTTCAGAAAGTGTGTCGAAATAGTTCTGGAATATTCGAGAACTTTGTGGAAAGATTCCACTGACTGTACAGAATGTTTCAAAAATAGAGGGCATAAATTCAGGCATCCATTCCCCAAATGTAGACAATAAAAACGTCTATTACAATATGTATCCGAAATGCTTAGTTTCTGAGTTATGGCGTTCCCGCAGGTAGCTGCCGTGACAGAAGATATTCTGACAGTTCATTTCGATGCGAAGGGTACATTGACTGTTGTGTTTGGCGTTCGACTGAGTGACATTTACTCAAATCAGGAGCTGGCAGAAATGCACTTCAAATATGGTAAGGCGGAAGACAATGCTGCGCTGGCTCGTCGTTTGTACCAAGAGAGATGCTCATAGCGAAGAAGTTGTAAACATACTTACGGGGAAGTGGTACACAAACTTCCTGGAAAGCAACATACCTCATGTGTATGAAGACACTCCACTGAGTATTCGTCAACAAGCTCACTACTTGCATGATGGTGCTCCTGCACACTTCAGTCGTACGGCTCACCGTCACTTGGATCGAAGATTTACTGATTGATGGATAGGTAAAGGTCACCCAATTGCTTGGCGTGACTCACCTAATTCGATTTCTACTTGTGGGGCCGTTTAAAAACGTTTGTGTACTCGTCTCCGGTGTCTGACATGGGACCCCTTCAAAATCGAATTGTGGCAGGTTGTGAGGAAATACGCAATACTCCTGGAATTTGGGGTCGTGCCTGCACGGTTCATGAGACGTCGATGTGAGGCCTGTATTCAAGCTGGAGGCGAACATTTTGAACATCTTCTGTAAAGAAAACTACCTGCCGTAAGAAACACGTTTCGGTGAATATTGCTGTTTTGAAGGCCATAACTTAGAAACTAAGCATTTTCCGGACACCGGTCTTTTTTATTGTCTAGACATAAGGAATGCACACCTGAAATACTGTACTGCATTTTTGAAACATCCTGTATAAGCGAGCGCTCTCGCGGTAGTCAGTCAGTGCGAGTTGAGTTTGAGTTGAGCTGCTCAGTCAATCAGCGAGCTAGTTGGTGGGCGAGTTTCCCGTGCAAAATCAAGAACGATTCTCCGAGTGAGTTGGTGACGACTGTTGTGACGTAGAGCGAGTGCTACTGTGAAGCGACTGGTTGTGGAGGTCTGGTGTTCGACTTCCGAGTGAAGAGACGGAGAATTTAACTGGTTCACCTTAGTGAAGTGACGGTGTGAACGAAGTGAACTTCCAGTGAAGTTGAGCTAGATAAAACAATTAAACCAGTGCCAAGGAGAGCAGAGAGAGTGACAGTTAAAAAAATCTGATGTGTTACACTCACATGACTTTCTCTACCCTTGTACAAACTATTTTTACAAACGCTTATTCTCCATATGCTTCATGTTAATCGAGACATCGAGATGTCAATCTTATTGGTAATTTTCTTGTAGATGCAAGGGGAATATGGTAGGTTTTAATCGAGAGTCAAATATTTTAACGCTGGTTGCTATGTGGCGCATTCCATTCTCTTTGCATGTCCAGGACATAAAAAAAAATGAATAACGAATTTGAGAAAAAGTATAAGTATTGGAAAATTTAAGGGAATAACAAGCAATATCTCGCAAACGGTTCACTCAACAAAAGAAATGTATATGACATAAATTGTGTATTTTAACGTGATCTACGTTTTTCGTGTAGTAAAATTTTGTCTATCTCTTATGGTTTACCAGTTATGAAAAAGTCGTTCATAATGAAGAATACTTTTGGAGACATTCCCAGAAAATTCGAGATATACATTTCATTTGTCATGACCATATCTTAAACATATGATATTTTAATCAAAATCGTTAGAGCCGTTTTTGAGAAAATTAACATTTTCGAAAAATGTTCCATGTAAAGAGTAGTCTGGGGTGGGGGGATTTTCTTGAAAACCTTCGTGTCGCATCCCTGAAAGATACTGAACCTAAATACCAAGTTTGGTGTTTATCCGACTGTTCGTTTCCGATTTATGCTGTTCACAGTCACACAAACGGACATGTTTCCAAAAATGCTTTTTTTGGATTCAGGGGTCTCAAAACATGTATTTCTGGTGAAATCTCGGTACCGAATTTTTGGATGGAATACAATACTTCCGCTACTTACTATACGTAGTGGAGAAAGTAATTAAACTGGATAACGTCACAATAGACACAATAAATTAACGCGGTTTTTGGCTTCATATCGATAACTTCTCCAAACAGTAAATTTTAAAAAAAGAGAAAGGGAGAAAGAACGAAAGGTGAAACAGTTTATATGTATTATAGACGATAGACGTCATTTTCCTTGGGTTTCATTCTGATGCTGAATGATGTGTAATAGCACACAAAATATTTTATTGCAATACTTCCGGGGTATAGCAGGCTATTGGCACAGTGACCCTGGAAAGCAATCGTCTCCAGCTAAATTAACGGAGACAAAATCCTCGTTTTTAAAATGCAGGAAGAAGAAACTGTTTTTCAGTTTACACCTTTTTCAATATTTTTCATTTTAACGATTTTCTTTTAAATTGAACTGATTTTTCAACGTTTTCGTTTGTGCTTACAAGATTGTTTTACATTCATTTAGTTGAGGTAATTTTTTATGTTGCCTAAAATAGTGCTAAAAATTTGTTTTGATTTGAGGGAGGCAAAAATATGGAAGTAAAAAATTAATAACGTTTTTATTGTATTACCTCATTAACACCTCACCTTTTACGATTTTATAAATTTACCTGCTGTCTGTCGGATTTAGCAGGGTAGTTTTTTATACTTGAATGATAAATTAATTTCATTTATGAAAAGCTTTTATCCCTGTCTCTTATAAAATTATTGTGCAATGATCTGTAGAATTTTTATGGTGAATCCTCCCCTTTACTCCTTATAATTTAAATTCGTACAGCTTCACTATTCCTAATGACTGATAAAAATCCCCTGATATTCACACAAATGAATGTGAAGCATCGGCGGAACATCTGACTTCCTTAACCTCTCCCCGACAATCTCCCACGTTCTGGAAATGCTGCATGGTCTGTAACTATCCTTTTGCTGTGGAACAATCATCGATCGGAATAGTCGTGTACCTTGTTAGATAATACCACTTCACGAAGTTTCCTTTGGTCCCGTACTTATTCAATACACAGCTTTCACATAATACAGAAACCCTTAATATATACAACAAAATAGAGGTGAAGCTGGTGAATATGTAGATTCCGCAAGTTCAGGCCACCAAGTTAATCTCTTCGGAAAAGACAAATAATCTGCGACCATCGATAAAAATATATTTCTCAGTTGTTAATTAAAAAATCTGATGTGTTACACTCACATGACTTTCTCTACTCTTGTACAATCTATTTTTACAAACGCCTATTCTCCATATGCTTCATATTAATCGAGATATCGAGATGTCAATCTTATTTGTAATTTTCTTGTAGATGCAAGGGGAATATGGTAGCTTTTAAGCGATAGTCAAATATTTTATCGCTGGTTGCTATGTGGGGCATTCCATTCTCTTTGCATGTCCAGAACATAAAAAAATGAATAACGAATTTGAGAAAAAGTATAAGTATTGGAAAATTTAAGGGAATAACAAGCAATATCTCGCAAACGGTTCACTCAACAAAAGAAATGTATATGACATAACTTGTGTATTTTAACGCGATCTACATTTTTCGTGTAGTAAAATTTTGTCTATCTCTTATGGTTTACCAGTTATGAAAAAGTCGTTCATAATGAAGAACACTTTTGGAGACATTCCCAGAAAATTCGAGATATACATTTTATTTGTCATGACAATATCTTAAACATATGATATTTTAATCAAAATCGTTAGAGCCGTTTTTGAGAAAATTAAAATTTTCGAAAAATGTTCCATGTAAAGGGTAGTCTGGGTTGGGGGGATTTTCTTGAAAACCTTCGTGTCGCATCTCTGGAAGATACTGAACCTAAATACCAAGTTTGGTGCTTATCCGATTGTTCGTTTTTGAGTTATGCTGTTCACAGACACACACACACACACAGACACACACACAGACACACAGACACACACACAGACACACACACGGACATGTTTCTAAAAATGCTTTTTTTGGATTCAGGAGGTCTCAAAACGTGTATTTCCGGTGAAATCTCGGTATCGAATTTTTGGGTGGAATGCAATACTTCCCCTACTTACTATACGTAGTAGAGAAAGTAAAAATATCGATTCACTGATTCAATTTTAGCAATATTTTACCTTTATGCAATTATTTAGTATGTCCCGCTATCAAAGTTGATTGCACCGTAAGTACAAAGGAAATAAAGCAAAACTTTCTTACATGAAGGTTATTAAAATATTTTGGCATTGGTATCGCACACATATCGTATCGTTAAAAACATATTTGATTCTCTGAGTCTTAATTGCTAAATGTGACCATCTACATACTACTTGGAATGAAATAACCGCCGCACTTGTCTTATTTTACATGCATACTCTGTGGAGTAACAACTATTTGTACTCCATCGTATTCTCAATTAAAAAAGCCAAGGCCTTCTTTACAAGCATGTGCTTCTATAAGTCCAGGCTTTGTAAGTCCTTTTTAATCTTTAAGTAATTCATAAAATGAAGTTAGATGAGTTTTACAGCAACATATCCGTCAGAAAGTCTTGGGCTTTTCAAATGTGAAAGAATTATCAAAATCGGTAGTGTGGTACTTGAGATTACCCTAAACACACACACACACACACACACACACACACACACACACACACACACACACACTCAGCTGTACAAATTTTCTCTTTTTATAATATTAATATAGATTTCTCTCTCACTTAAAATACTTCTCTCTGACATTGATAGATATTTTGTGAATATTAATTAACACAAATGTTCATGGCGACTGCGGTAGCAGTTGTATACCAGGTAGCCCAAACAAGCCGTCCTTTACAGTTTTGTTTCCGGCATACATAGGTGCAAAAGAAGTTGCCGCATCACTGCTGTTCAAAGCAGTCGTGCTGGTATAAAGCGAAAGTTCAGTGATGTATGCTGCTGTCTGCAGGTGTTTACGTGGTATTTTCGTACTAATAAGTGTCGCGTGGTCGTCTTCGTACAGTTCGAGCCAGGTCATTCAGACAAGAAAGCGAGGTTCACCATTAACGAATACACAGATATGGTTACGATTTGTGTGCAGACGCACCAAAATGTAGCTGAGGCTCGAAGTTTGTCTTCTGAACATTTTCAGATGCGACATCTGTCTTCTGCGCATTGACGTACAGAAAAAATATTCAGAAATAATGGATCGTTCCAGTAGTACGTGGGCCTGAGAGGCCCTTACATCAATTCATCTAACTGCGAGCATGTTTTTGCACATGTTTATTATGAATAATGCACAATAGAAAATAATTTAATTCTAACGCACCTTTAAGGGTACATAAATATAAAAAGAATAGAATTTTGTTTAATTTTGCTAAGCTTGCGGCGCTAATTGGTGCCATATAGTTGTACTGATTGTAGTGTAACTGTCATGGATCTAAATGACTTAACACGTGTGCTCAGATTTGCGCCAAGCGGCATTCCTGAAGTTTTGTTAATGAGCGAACTGCTTATTAAATAGCCGATAGCTTCCCCCACCACATACAAATGTACCCTCACATTTAAACACCAGACTCTGGGCATACTGTGAAATGTTTGTGTTTAAAAACAACTTTCTGGAGCCCAACCGGGAACTGAAGCTGGGACACCTCATATAGCAAGCAGTTTTACTACCGAATGAGCCCTGGGACCAGTAAAAACATTTAAAGTGCTCGTTTTAAAGCATTGGCCTATTATTTGGCAGTCTCCTCTCTGTCGGTGGGGAGTCCCCTTTGCCGTTCTGCTTAGGCAAACCTTTTGACATTCGCGCTATCCGGTATAAACTAATTTCAACTAAGGACGGCTTGTGTGGGCCACCGAGTAGAAAAAAAATATAAGATTATATCCATTTCTTAAAATGTACGTTTAATAAGTAATACTGTACATAAATGCTTAGATCAAGTAGTTGTTTCTTATTTAAGGGTTTTATAGGACAATGACAACGTTTGCACTCTTAGGCATCTTGATCTCTCCTGTAGCTTTTGTGTTAGAAAATTCTGGACTATAAGATTACTTTGCTTCCTCTATTTTAACCCAGACATTTTCATAGCTTTTTTTTTCGCTGTATCGCTTGTAAAATGAATAATGCATCTTCCACTTGCTGCATTTTTGTCACTTGCACTATGACCTGGGTTTTAGGTCATAAATTTCATCGGCTATCATAAATTCCAAACAGCGAGCTGAAGCAAAGCTCCTTATACTCTGAACCACAAAACGAACAGTAAGCGGACAGGAAATAAGAGAATGAAATATACCGCATATTTATTTAAGCTCGTTGTCGCTCTGCATGAAATAAAACGTTCATCTGAAAACTAAAATGCAGTGCTATGTTTTACTTTTCTGCTTCTGCAGTACACGGGAGGCAGTTGAAGTAATGACCACCTGATATGTATGGGTAGACAGTGTATGTATGTAGAGAGCACAGGACTGTAGAGTTTTAAATTAGCAAGATAAGGACTTCAATCGTTTGCAGCTCGTTGTAAAGTTAAAAGCTCATCCGGCCATTCCCAGCAGTTTGGAGAGATTTAGGCTCAAGGAATGGAAAGGCTAACTAGGGAAGTTATAGAACAATTTGATATGTTGCATCTACATGACTTTCTCTCTTCACTATTTACAAACCTTTACAACAAATGCTTATTCTATCTACTTCTGGTTAATGGATATAAACCTCATTATACATTTTACTGAGACGGATGGCTGAGGTGGCAATGTCTGTCGCGGCATTCGGGAGGTCCCTGGTTCAATACCCGGTGACCACCATTCTGAAGTTTTTTTCGTGCTTTACCCCTGGTCGCTTAGGCGAATTCCGGGGTGGTGTAGTTTACCACGATTTATCCTTTCCTCCATTTCCTCATTTCATCTCTCCCGTTCAGTTTCAGGTGTGTCTTCGGTCCTATGGTGTCGGTCAGATGGTTTAATTGCTTGCGCATTTGAAAAATTTCTTTCCGTGAACGCCAGGGTGCGTTGTCCCTTCTGTTAGATTCGCTCAATCGCCCTCTTGAGATTCTTCGCCTCTACTGGTTCGCGGGTGTTCAAACTGACAGTATTAGGACCTCTCGCGTGTCTCTTTAGGCATGTCTGTCTGCCCACCTGGGACTTTCTAAGGTTCCTTCACCTCACCCCTACCTTCCGGGATGTGTAGCCACAATAGATCAAACAAGTCGAGTGGCGACGTGTGCCCCTCCGATAAATATATTGCAGCGTATGTGTGTATTGTCGCGTCGGACACATTATTGCTGTGTATAATATTGTTGAGCTAATTGTTGTATTTGTGTGTTAGTTCTTGTCCGGCGCGGCAATTCCATCTTCATAGTTGGGGGTGAAGGCAAGTCGAGGGAATAGCCTCTTTGTGTGTGGCTTTGCTTCACTTGTAGCCGGAGTCTAGCGTAGGTTTTCTGTGTGTTAGGATGTGTGTGCGTGGGGCACCTCTCCCAGTGTTCTTCTGAAACCTTTTGTGTATAATGTAGGGCACCTTGTTTATTATAATAAATCAGAGCTAACGTGAATTTATGTATTTTAAATGTTCTAAATATACCACGCCCGCTTAATTTTGTGCAGCAGGTTTCTCGTATCTCTCGTGTGCCACTAAGTTACGTTCCTCAATGTTTATGCTGGGGTAACTAAATTTAATATTTTAACTGCAAACCTTTTGGCCTCACCCCGGTGTATAACAATATCCTGCATCCTACACCCTACACATTCAGTGGTAGGTATAAGAAGGATAAAATGGGCTAAGCAGTAGTCAGATGTTTACTTTCTCTACCACGTACATAGTAAGTAGAGAACGTAATGCATTCCACCCAAAAACTCGATATCAACATACATGTTTCCATACCAGAAATACACGTTCTCAGGCCCCTTGAATAAGAAATGATTAATGACATTTACTTTCCCCCACAATATCATGCAACTTTTATTAAATACATTTCTTTCTACAACACTTAGTTTTGGAGATATTATACAGTCACAACTTAAATGGTCCACCCTGTATATAGGTTATAGATTTTTCACCTCAGCACTGCGACCTACAGAGATCTTTGTGCCTACCACTCTCCCAAGGAGGAAGAGATGAAGTGAAGGAACCACACTGGAGGCTACAGGCTGTAGGCAAATACTAGACAGTCCACAAAGACGCGCGGAAGTCCCTAAAATTCCCAAGTTCGCAGAGTGAGGGTGATGAACGACCCACCAGTCCAGCAGCTCTCTGGTGTCCACGGAAAGAATTATTTCCCGTGAGATGCACATTCGCGCCATCTCTCCGGCACCGTCAAACACCACGAGACATAGAAGCACACATGAAAGATGAGAAGTAAATAGAATTAAAGGGTAATGACGGAAAGGAAATCGTGGTAGAGAATAAAGCACCTTAGCATTCGCCTGTCGACCTTTGGGGAGCCACTAAAAGCATATTGGTCAGATTGGGCGATCGCCACCTCCGTAAAGTGCATATAAATTTCTATCGCCTAATATTTAAAAAGCAGGATTAATTACGTGTTTAGGATATTTATTCTAATCAATGTTATAGACGGTGTTCCCGAATTATTGTCCACTTTGTTCGAATAGCCAACCCAAATGATAACAACCGAGATGCAAAATGCATCTACTGTTTCATTACATTTAGGACTAATTGCTTCTGTTTCAGTTATTTTATTGAAGAGCGTTCTGGTATTGCTAACGGTCACTGTGTACGAGACAAGTGTATTTGGTGTACTAACATTTAGCTTTTATTGTTACATCGACATACGGGTTGTGTATTCTTAAATGTATACTTCATGTAGTACTATAATGTTTATACTATGAACAGTAACATAATATTCCATTAGTTATTTATGCAACGATGCTATAATGAGGGTTATTAAGACGCGAGTGAAGAGCTCTCGTCGAAAACTTCACGAGCGTCTTAATAACCATTATATGAGAGTTGCATACAATAGTTTTTCTACGACATTTAGATTTACAATAAATATTTAATATTAAATGCATAGGAAAAAAAACAAAAATGCGATAAATCAATTTCTCGATACGTATATTAGATGGACTTTGATAACAAGCGAATATTAATTCAAGGTAGGAGGTGTTTGTTTTACAAGATGGAGACAGAAATGTTTATTAGTAAATTTGAAGACATGGAATTTAGTTGCACACCAATTTAACCTAGAATTTCCTTCCTGAAAATGTATGAAAAGTTGTACGACAAGTTAATGGTTTGGCGAGCAAAAAAATGTAACTTCATTGTCAGAAAACGTGCTCATGGTTTACTTTGAAGAAATGTCAAAAACAATAAAATTCCCAATCTTATGGACAAATTATTCGGTATCGAAGACTACTCTAAATGTAAAGCATGCAACCGATATAGCACGGAAATCTGTATCGAAATCGACTTCATTTCGAAACGGGTTTCTAACAGCAAATGAGCACATTTAAGTATAGGAGTCGAAAAAACACATTGCAGAATTCGTTATGAATCAGGCATCTGAAGATTACCTATTCAGTACTCCTTCAACCTACCTCTCTGCAACTATGCTTTTTATAACAGTGGTTATGGCGGGGTTTCTAACGAAGAGCTTAGAGTTCGAATCCCGCTAAGGTCTGCAGAATTGTATACCAGATCTGTAATATGTGCATATTTTACTTTGTGTTAGGTTATTCAACGGAGGTAGACATCTCGCTGCGACCTAACAGATCTATTGCGGCTGCCACCCCACAGAAGGAAGGGATGAAGTGAAGGGAGCGCTGGAGGCTACAGGCCATAGGCAGATAGGCCACAGAGACGCGCGCAAGTACCTAACATTTCCAATCTCACAGATCCGGTCCACTGCTGGAGCCGCCGAGAGAGGGCGATGAACGACCACCAATCAAGCAGCCTTCTGGTGTCCATGGGAAGCCCTCTTTCCATTAAACACGCATCCGCTCCATCTGTGCGGTACCGCCATACACCACGAAACTTAGAAGCACACCTAAAAGTTGAGAAGGAAACTGAATGATAGGGAAATGATGGAAAGGAATTCGTGGTAGAAAAGAAACCACCCCAGCATTCGACTACCTACTCCGGGGAAACCACGAAAAACCCATGGATTAGAGTGGGAGGTGGCCGGAATTCGAACCTGCCGGGTGCAAAAAAACGTGCCAATATGAGGAACCGCGGTGTAAGTTGGCAATCAATAATTAACGCGCCTCTGCCGCGCCCTATTTCAAACCCTCATTCGATTACAGAGGTTCGAACCAATAAGAACTGGACTCATTCATGGGCTAGTATCGACATCTTTGGGAGGCATATTGTCTCAGCCATTCAGGGACATATATCGATTCTCCAGCCCTTTCAACGCCCAACTAGACCTGGCCTTTCTTCATAGGGTAATCCTGACGTATTGGTGTATTTACAGGCGTAAAACCAATTAAATGATGGCTCACCTATGGAGGGCGCGGAGATTTTGCCAACATTCACGAATGGAAAACACTAAAAGTAACCAAAAGCATCGGCACGTTTTTTTTGCACTCGACTGTACCCCCCGAATGTGGGTCGCACAATCGCCAATTCGCTCGGTTACTTTACGTATCTATACAAGTATGCATAGAGCCACAACTCTTAAGTGATTAAAATTCGTAGACTCCTGTAACATACATCCAACATTATCGGCGCGCCGTGCACAAATACGAGATATAAGTTCAAAAAGCGAACGCGGATTAGGGGACACGTATATTCTTTTTATTCCGCACTATTTGACGCTATAAAATCAACACTTTTACTTTCTTTACCACGTACCTAGTAGAGAGAGAGAGAAAGTTTTGCATCCAACCAAAAATTCGATATGGGGGTTTCAACGGAAATACATATTTTGAGGTCCTCTGAGTAAAAAATAAAAAGCCTTATTAGAAAAAGGCCAGCACGCGCGCACAGCATAAGTCAAAAAAAAACTCGGATACATTCTGAACTTGGTATTTAAGTTCAGCATCTACCAAATATGCAACATGAAGATTTTCAAGAAAATTCTCAACCCCAAAACTACCCACTACTTGGAAAACTTTTTTGTAATTTGTTTATTTTCTCAAAAATGTCTGCAACAATTTTGATTAAAGTGCCAAATATGTATAATTTTTAGAAGAGAAATAAAATGCATTTCTTGCATTTTATGGGACTATCTTGCGAAGCGCTCTTCATTTAGAAGGAATTTCTTATAATTTTGTATAACTGGTAAAGCATAACAGACAAAACCTTACTGCACAAAAAATGTAGATCGCTTTAAAATACACAACTCATCTCAAAAACCTTTGTGGCATTAAGCATTTATCATCCGTTATTATTGGTTTAAAATTGTTCAATACTTCGTTCTTTGTTATATGTACTGTCGCTATTCATTTGCTTCTTGCATGTCATAGGAAGAGTGCAGAACTTTAAGACCAGCATATAACCTTCCACTTTTAAACATCTGACTACCGTTTCCTCTATCCCATTAATTGTACCCGCAACGAAATGTATAATGAAACTACTTTCAGCAAAGAATTATCTAAATTAACATGAAATAAATAGAAAAAGTAAATAAGTATTCGTAGGCATGATGATGATAAATGAGCGGCCTCTAGAAGAAGCCATGCACGCAGGCTCAAGAGCCCATTCTACATCATATTCTGGCATTACTCTAGTTTAATGGTCCATATAAAACGGACCACATCCTTGAGAGCTGCCTTGTTTATCTCCTCAGGTTCCAAAAATATGAACCTTAAGGATACATGTCAATACACAGCGAAACCCTCGCATTCGCATAGTGTATGCTATGAGGTCCCAGATTCCCTTGCACATTTCCTACATAAAGGGTCCTGTACAAGACCCATTATGCATAAATGTTTGTGTAGGTGTTGTGGCCTGTAAGATAGCCCACAATCCCTCTGATCTTAACTCTAGATAAATTCAGGAGGAACACACTCACTCTCCGGTCAGGCCCAGATATAAAATCGTGAGCCTGCCTGGCAGTGGCTTGCATACTCCAGACAGATGAGTCCTCGCCGTGAGCTGGGTAATCTCATACTTGACATTTCTAGCAGAAACTCCGCAAAAGGGCTCCGGCCCTATAAGATCGAGCCCCGATCCCCTCTTCGCTAGAGGATCTGCCATCTCATTGCCTGTAATACCAGCATGCCCCCGTAACCAAAGAAGTGTAACCGGGCAGCTGGTACATAGTCCATCCAACATCCTCTGGCTTGCCACAGCAGTCTGGAAGTGGTTTTAACCACCCTAAGGACTTTCAAAGCTGCCATAAGACCTCAGCCTGGAGCACTTGTAGGGATAGTTTTAGTAATATAAGAACAAACGATGTTTATTCATGTAAATGTACACAGCTTTTTTTTTCCTTTACTGTTTCACATTTATTAGTCTTTGGCTAAATCTAACATTACTCCCCTCTTTTGGTGGGGGTAACTTCGTAACTTAGGCGTCATTTAAATGGTCAGATGATATGGGATGGTACACAAATGTACAAAATGATTGCTTTAATAAGCACGCGGTCTATAGATATGTATTTTCTCAGGAAAAAACCTATCTCAGATAACTCCTCCGAAATTAAATTCGCGCTCGGCGCTCTGGATTATGAGACAGATGTCCTCATAGATGTGGCAATAAAAAGTGCGGCATATTTTAGATTTGTGTACTTGAAGTAATTAATTATTTCATCCTTTAATTTCTTACATTGTTATTCAGTTAGTTTCACATACCAACTTGTAAACAGGAAAATGACAAATAAAACCGACTGAGTTTATGCATTCTGCTATTTATTTTCTTAAGTAAATAAACCATAGCATATAATTTTATCGCACAACTGCTTTTGAAGTAAATTATACCGTTTGCTCTGTTTACTTTAAATTAATTTGGTTAATTAATTACATTAACCTGTTATGTTTATTTTATGCATAGATAATGGGATAGTTCGCCCTGAGGAAAACAATTTTAGTTCACATTCTGCACGTCTGCAACAGCTATTGCGGGAATTATTTTCAAATGAGCTCCTGCAGATAGCGTAAGAGACAAGGGGAGTATATGCAACTACGCATATTTAAATGTGTTATATCCTAACGGCTCAGGCGGAAACGTCTGCAGCCTGCATTCGGGAGGTCCAGGGTTCAATTTCCAGTGACGTCCTCTCTGACAATGGGGTTTTTGTGGTTTTCCCCTGGCCGCCTAGGTGAATGCCAAGATGGTTTATTCCACCATGATTACTCCTTTCCTCCCATATCATCTCTCCTTTTCATGTGTCAGGTGTGTTTTCAGGTTTGGCGGTGTTGGTGGTGTCGGGGAAATGGCGTGGATTCTTGCGCATTGGAAAGACTTCTCCCTGTAAATGGCAGGGTGCGTTGTCCCGCCCATTAGGGTCGCTTCGTTACCCTCTCTCGGGATTCTACTGGTTCGCGGGTGTTCAAACTGCAAATATTAGGGACTTCTGTGTGTCTATGTAGGCCTGTCTGCCTGCGGACCTGAGACCTCCTACGGCTCTTTCACCTCATCCCTGTCTCCCGGGTTGTAGTCACAACAGTTCAAGCTGGTCGCAGTACGCGAAGTGTCCCCCTCCGAGAAACACACCCTATATCCTACATCCTTGCTTAGGAGTTAAATGCTGTATCGCTTGACAAGTGGAATACTTATTTTCTTGAAATTAAAATCAGTACTTGTATTTCTAATATGAACTGTACCATATAAAAGATAAACAACAAAATGACCCTAAATGAACATTTAAATGCCCAAGAGCAAACGACCTAATGATCTGTATTTATTCCCAATGCGTTTTAGCCGATTTTGATCTTTCTCACACTTCTATGCATTACAATTTTCCACGTGATGTTGTTTATATTACGTATGACCCAGAGTGGAGGGGGACTTAGCACCTCGACCTAAGGATAGCTTTTATACCTAGGGGTGCCCCCGGTGGGAACGGGTGAGGTGAGAAGGGACAGACAGCAACTGAATCAGGAGCCACGACAGAGCAGAGGGCAGGGCCCCTACATTTCCCACGTTGAAACTCCCGGTGACAGCTGGTACAACCAGCTCCCCTCACCTCTGCAAATTTGCAAATCCCACTGTGGGGCCCAGGAAGCGGAGACGAAGTGTTACAGTGACACTTACAACCCTGAAACAACCAAGCAGATGAGATGGAGTCAAATGAGAAAGGAGGTGAAATGCACCCACACAAAATCCGGTTTTTTTTATTTATGGACGCCCTTTAACTACTATGGTCCTTAGCGTCCCATTCTATATTGGGCGTGAAATATGGGTAATTTTGCTCAGAGGCCTCTTTATCAGGTTTGAGGTTCTTTTACGTGCCGTAAGTCTACGACACGGGACCACCGGCTTTACTTCCCTTCCGAAGGAGAAAATCCGGTGGATGTAATGAACCTTCCCAGCATTCGCCTAGCGACCCGGAGAAACACCCGAAAAATCCCATGGGTCAGGAAGGTAGGCCACGGGAATCGAACCCACGACCTCCAGAATGCGAGTCACGCACGCTATCACCTACGCCACCTCGCTCGTTGTATAGTCTGTAACCAATCTTGTTCAAATTTTCGGCACAAACTCAGAGTGAACTTAACTGGCATATGGTTTTTGCTACACTTTTAAATTGCTCAAGATATGACAAAATTAATTTGATCACTCAGCATAAATTGTTTAAAAATTATGTTTTAAGGTTTAAAATGTTTTCTGAGAAAACCAGAGTAGTGAATAAAATTCTGTATGCGAGTTTTGTACATTTGTATTTGAATATAACTGTAGTATTCCCATTTTGTAAAAAATCCGAATTATGCATCAATTGGAACACTTGATTAATTAGCATAATTAAAGTAAATTATAATTGGTTCTAAAAATATTAAACATATCTGAATTAAATTTAAAACACGCTTACGATTATAATATGTTGAGGGAGAGCAGTATGTTACAAAACTTGGAAAACATGTAGATAAAACCTGAAAGATTTAGAAACTTTACCTATGGGTACCCTTAAGTTAGAAGAAGAATTGCATTCATAGGCGGACCCACGGAGGGGTTGAAAAGGACTATAAATAAATCCTGTGGCGCTACAGCCTTCCAACCCGACTGTCGACCTCACGCCCATGCATACGGCAGAGATGGGCGATCATCCAACTGGAAAGTTGGCTCACGAGGCCACGACTGCTGTTACTATCGCAGTTCCCCACGTAAAGCCGGTGGTCCCGTATCATAGATTCACGGCGCGTAAAAGAACCTCAAGCCTGATAAAGAGGCTCTGAGCAAAATTACCGGTCTTTCACGACCAATATAGAATGAGACGCTAAGGTCCATAGTAGTTAAAGAGCGACCATAAATAAAACTGAATTTAAATTTCCTGATTTGCTGCATTACTCTCTACTTCACTCCGATTTTAGCCTGGTTGCACTTCCAACAAAGTCTTTTCCGTGCACTGCGCAATAGTTTGTTACCTGTTGGTATCCTCTGAATCGTCCCTTAGACACTCCGTGTCGCGCATCCATTAAATAAAGACTTCCAGACCTTTACTCGTATTTAATCCTGGTGCACATGTCCAATTCCTTTCCATTTCCATCTGTTTACTGTAGCAGTCAACCCGAAGTATTTACATTAACAATTCTCATTCAATACTTAACTCATCTAATTTTGCACTCTATCGTTGGTCGTGGCTCTCCCTACATCCAGAATTCCTTTTAAAAATTTTGGCTCTCGCTTTATCCAGGTTTCTTTCTGTTTACATGCCCACATTTCTGTAATGGGATTTATCCGCGTAGATATTATTGCACTGCGTTAGTAGTATGTTAGTATTGCACGGAATCAGTTTCCCAAATCACTTTGGAACACTTCGGGAGATAGATTCTTAAATTTTATTTAATTTAACTCCCCTTACCACCAAAGGTTGTCGAGTCATTTGCGATTTTACTTTTCTTTTAGATGCAACAAATAACCACTTTTTGTACCATATGTAGCGCTCCACAACTATCGACCAGTATCAATTGCTTTGGTCGAAAGTCAATTTGTGTACATTACTTCATCTGTGTAATGGTGGGTGCCAAAAGGCTTACTATTCGTGGTAGGTACGTCATTGGGCTAATATCATTTACTGAGAGTAAAACGAAAACGAGTGCCCGTTTATTGTTAATTGCATATTGTTACAGTTCCCCTATGAAATGAATAATTTTACTGCTTCTAAGTCAATGCATCAACAATGTACGAAAAAAACTCATATTTGGTTAACCCTCTTTTGTTTTGTGTTAAACGCCTCATTAACTCGTTTTTTTAAACTAGACATAGGAAATAGTTATTGACACAACTTATGGTTGAAGCGGAGGTTGTTTATGAGTGCAAAGATCTTAAGCACAAGCTTATTGAGCGGTGAAAAGTTCACGAGTATAAAAATATCCCACCTTACACAAGTGGGAATCAAATTACTGAGTAGACAAGATCCAGCGTTTATATAAGCTTATTTATTTCTGCAATAACAATGCAAATTAAATGAAAAAGTAATGCGGAGAGGACTTGAAAGTGACCACGTTCATGGCATTCATGTCTGTCCATTGACTGTCGAATCCTCTGTAACACGTGCGGTCTTTGACGAATGAGGTCAAAGGAAACGTGAATGTGCACAATTAATTTTTCTCTAGTGTCAAGTACGGTGGAATACACGATACTCATCACAAGCTCCCAAAGAAAAAAAAGGCAAGCAGCGCTAAGTGTATGATTACGCTGGCCACGCAACAGGTCTTCCTCTTTCTATCCACTTCTCCCCCTGAGAAGTTCTCTTACATCATGGCTGAAGTGTGGCGGAGCCCCGTCATGCTGTAACCAATTACCCTTCGTCTAGCAAGGGGTACATACTCCATAAGCACTGGCACAGATTGGACCCCGAGATACACAGCTCCGTTTAAAAGCGGTGTCAATTCAGATGGTAATACGGGGGCAAAATTTATATGCAGTAGTGAGGTCCAAAGGGTGCGCAACTAGGAACGGAGCGCCATAGAACACGGTTTGACTACTCAGTTTTGTGGCATGAGCCAACATCGGTTAATTGACATAAAATGATCCTCAATCCATAAAGCCTGTAGCAGAGATCCTGAATTACCCTCGATTGTAATAATGGAAATAATTATATTTCATAGCAGTTTGAACAAAATGTTTACTAAATTATATACTGCATTATTATTTTACTATTCGCTTTTGTATTTCGCGTGGCTAGAATGTACCATACACCTATATGTATAGATTAATGCAGAATTTAAAGCACAGTTATTCAATTTACTATCGGCTAGCTGTCAGACACATATAACAACGATTCTGCCGTTCTCAGTCCATATTATATCAAATGCACATAAAGATTTACATTTATAATTCCAGTCATTCCGACATTACTTTGAGCAAGTTCCAGGCTTCATTCATTTATTACATTTTCCTGTTAACTATTTTATCGCAGCTAGGGCCTCCACTATCGTTAGAAGGCGCAGATATACCGACCGATCGAGCGACTGGTCGGGTGATAAGTGTTCTAAAAAATTGAGTTTTATTTGTGCATTCTCTTTAACTACTGTAAGCGTCCCATTCTATATTGGGCATGAAAGACCGGTAATTTTATTCAGAGGCTTCGTTATCAGGCATGAGGTACTTATACGTGCCGTAAATCTACGACACGGCACCATCGTCTTTACTCCCCTTCCGAAGGAAGCCTTGCTTAGGATTTTTACGCCCGAAAAATCCATCACCCTCTGCGGGTTTGAACCCGCAACAGGAGCTCTCATACAGCGTGAAAACCATAGGTGCTATCAAGATATAAACGAAATTTTCTGAAATCTTCCCTTTTTTCCGCTTTCAGAACACTCTAGAACGTTCAATGGAAATGTCCAATGGCTATATAAGCGAGTGTTCTTGCGAGGGAACGGTTAATCAGGAAGTAGGTGAGTTTATGAGTGCGTATCTGATACGACACCAAGGGCGTTTAACGTGTGCACTTGAGATAGCTGTGACGTACAGTAAGCGCTGCTGCTGCTGCTGCGAGGGATTAGAGACGTCTTGTGTTCGACTCCCTAGACCGAAAAAGAGACTACGTCGTGAGTATTTCATTGTGCCGCTACGTCGAGACGAAATTGAAGCAACAGGAAAATTGAACTAGTTCACATTAATGAAGCAACAGTAAACTAAGTGAAATTACAGTGAAAACCGGAACTAGATGAGGTTATTAAGTAATAGTGAAAGCTCACTGAGGTGACTCGACAAAGTCACACTATGCATATTCACTTTTGTCTATCTTTTTCCATGTTATCAAATTTATAACTCCAAACTATCGTTCTATTACAATAAAGGTCTAACATGCTGCATTCACAAAACTTTCTTTACTTATTCCTCTACAAGCTATTCTTGCAAAATCTTATTCTTCTGTCTCCTTCTTGTTAATCAAGATAACGTTTCATTACACATTTACAAATTGGTATTACCTCTTCTACAACTTACAATATTATTCTCCCTTGCAGCCGGTTTCACAGTTTAAGCTTGGCGAGTTTCACAGTAGGGCAACCACGTTCGGCTTTAATGAGCTGAACAACTCCACAGAACAGTAAAGCTGGTAACGCTTGCGCATGCGCATAGAGTGAATTCTCATCGTTTACGGTAACGCTGTTCATAAAATAAGCTTTGGTAGATTATTCAGTAATATAAGGTTAAAGTTACCGAAAAAATCAGAGTCGAAACGTAAAACTTTACTTCTCAAGAAGTCAGCAGTCTCCTAGAAACTATGAAGTAGCATAAGCATGTTATAGAGGGCAAGCAAAAGGACAAATTACTATGGCGTAAGAAATACCAAACGCCGGGAAAAACTGGATTAGAATGGCGTGAAAGAATTTTGATAGTTCTAAATGTTACAAGTTTTGAGATACCGGAAAAATCTCCAGCTGCAATAAGCATCCTTTCACTTGCATATTGTAGCGCCCTTGGGTTAGTTAGCTCTAGGAGATGCTTGCAACAGGAGGATGTAAGCTGAGATGGTAGGCTGGGTCGGTACTGGGGTGGAAGGGTACATGTTGGGGGCAGCGGTGGAGCAAGAGGAAGAGGCATCAAATAAGTACCGAGGAATTGTATAAAAAGCCGCGGACTATATTTTTAGATAATTTGGCATAGCTCTAAAAGCCCCTCAGTAGAGGGGTAGTGTGTGTCAGAACTTAGACAGTACCACACATCCCTTACGGTAACTGATGGCCTAACTTGTGGTAACATTAGTTAAATGTTGGGGCGTCGGAGCCCTACCAGCGTAGGTTCAGCGTTTAGAGTGTCGAAGAAGATTGGGCATGATGACCCAGATTCAAGGCCAATATATACGTATTACAAGCTGGCCAAGCGACCTGGTGTCCTACAGGTCGATATTTCCCATATTTCCATTTTTCGACACTTCTTAATCTAAGGCAATCCCCGGGCAGCGGTTCGAGTTCTACCTATGGCCCCCTACAATATAACCTCAATGTTAAGAGAAGCTTTGTTTCTGATAAGAGGGCTTTGTTACTGAAACATAAGAAAATACGTTATATGTAGAGGCGAGGGCAATGAGTGCGACAATGTATACGACAAAAGTATGAAGACGTGTACATTTAGAATTAAGGGCATGTGAAATTAAGTTTTGCTTCTTATCAGTCGGTTTTGTGTTTAATTGTATCATCATTAATTCGTGGTAACATCATTGCCGACCGTTTACTTAATCCAGTCATTTCATATGTGAAAATGGATTGGACGCATTCTAACAATTCTAGAACGTTTTTTGTTGTGCATATGGGTTAAAATAATTTGCATTTCCTCATCGCTAATATCGTTGTCTTCAGATGACACGGTGACTCCTTAGCTTAAACCACAGTTCAGCACAGTCAAGCCACGTGTAAGCCCTGCTTACTACAGAACTATGCACTGTAAAACTCCATTGCATCTTAAGCCCGGCTCGAAACTTAAGTTTAAACTGTAAAATCAGGCCTTACAAAAGCTCAACTAGCTAGTTCAGCTGTAAATTTTCGTTCACCTTATGCTTAAATAGAACTTCTCATATTAGTTCTCATGATAGTGTCAGAATGTTGGTGATACTGAGCAGACACAGACACTGGCTAACATTTATTTCATAAAATTTCAATTCATTATTTTAAGACGTATTTAAATTAATAATTTTAAATATTTGTTTGTGTAAATGGTCTTGTTGGGCAGAAAACTTCCCCAGAGAACTCGTTTCATATAGCAAGTATTATTTAAAAATGATTACGTGAGGAAAACAAGATTCCGTACGACTATCGTTTATAAAGGAATGAGAGACAATAATTAAGAACATATATAACTAAGCAGTTTGGCATTAATGACCGTATTACAGTTTAGAGCATAATAAGTTAGCTTGCAAATATGGTACTTTACATATTGTAAAAGCTTAATTATTCTTTTGCAGTTGATGTATGCATATATACGCCTATGTGTGTACAGATGTATTTTAATTTTCTAAATTCGTATATACATTCCAGTAAAGCTGTATTCTGATAAAAAGTTTAAATTAACGGCCGAAAAGGTTATGCATACCAGAGATGCCTGAAAACCCAATAAAAGTTACGCAGGCAGGGAAGAAAGGTAGAGGCAGGAGGAGCTGTCTATCCACTCTCCACGGACTGACAGGTTCGACTGTCATTCTCTCCAGCCACAGCTAGCCTGCCATCAGAGAAGCCTTTCTCGATACGCCTTCACATAGAGGCGACAAAGAGAGCGAAAGAGGGCTATTCTCCATTGTCAACCTTGTTACTAAAGCAAAGACCGTCAACTTCTAAACAGCTACCAAATGCCTCATAACGAACTCAAAATAAAATTTTGACAAAATGAACTCAAGATAAACATTAACGCGTATTTAGCTTCAAATGGTTTGTAGTCCTGCGCCGCGGTGCTGTGGACTAGAGAGTGGAGCTCGGGTCCCCAGCCATGTAATGCACTCTGGTTGATCCCACCCATGTGGATGCGAATTTTAAGTCCAGATGTAGAGCCGTGTCCAATCAACAAGGAGAGGAAAGTGAGGAGCTGCGATAGGTAGCGATCCCTGCCACGGAGCCCAACATTCTGACTGGCGGATATGTGATTCTGGCCACATCATCTCGCCGTATCGGTTGGATGATCGCACACCTCTGCCGTGGGCGATCATCCTTACTTCACGGGCTGCAAGGCCACGGGAGTATTAAATGCGCTTTAAGAAAAACTAAGAATCAAAAATGTTTAACTTTACAAATGTATTATTTTAGGTGGTATCTATCGGATTTTGTCATAATTACGAAGACCCTACCACTGAGGGCAGAAAAAAAGAAGTTCTTGCTTTACTTCTGATTATCGACTAAAATACTTTAAATCTTTAGTGTTTTTGATGTACTTACCGTACATGCTGTCAGGGTAAAGAGTTGCATTTCCTGCACTCAGTGCTGGTAACCTGACCTACCTGCGTGTTTTGTCTATTTTACCTCATGTATGTGCATGAACTATTAAATCCTCTGATATGTATGTTTATTATTGCAGATATGGAATATAATCATACTTGATGGTTCTATTTTACCATTTAAATCTTATTTGATGATTTGTTAATATTTACTCATGGTTTAATTCATGCAACACTAAGGATGAGTTGTAAGATACTGACTTCTTTTTAAGATCAACAACAAAGCGTATGTAATCCGTCGCCAATTTGCCACCAATGTTAATGTTGATGGCCTTGTTCCTGTTCGCCTGGTGTTAATATTTAATTTCGCGTAAGTACTAATTTATATTTATTATCGTCGAAATAATAGTATGTAATATACAATCTAAGGACGTGAAAGTATTCGACTTCTTCTCGTATTATCAAACTGTTCCTCCTTCTCCAATGATGCACTTCCAAAATTTATAGCCTAATATACTATTATACTAATTTTCGGGCAAAGGTAGTATGTTTGCTTACCCGTGCCAGATATTAGTGTAAATCTGTGTATGTTATTCCAACAACACTAATCTAAAATACCCTTTTACTTCCTCTAGAAAGTTAATTCGCATGTGTTTGTCTATGCAAACCACCTCTTTAGAATATTGTTCAGAGCAAAACATGAGGGTGGCCCTCAATTTGTGACCGCCTGCAGTTAATTGTGCCATCAGCAGCAGTCGCTTGTTTTTGTTGGCGTTACCCTATCGTATTGGATTATCTAATGGAGCCGCGGATCCTCTTGATACTCAGCCAGCAACATTAAGGAAATGTGTCCCCACAAGAAAGGTCCGTGATTACACTTAAATTAGATCCAAGTCAAAATGATTGTGTCCCCAATACGAGGCTTCCTCTCTTTGCTGGGGCTCACGTTTTTATGTCAGCTAGTACAAAATCGCTTCATCTGCTGCACTAGTTATACTTTTGTACCTTTTTATTATCTCTACTCTATCCCTCACGAACCTAGTAGATAGAGAAGGTATTGTATTCCACACAAAAATTCGACAACGAGATTTCACCGAAAATATACATACTTATGTATTTAGTTGCCCTGAATACCAAAAATAGCACTTTTAAAATCAGCTCCGAGCCCGCACTTTTATAAGTGTGTCTGTGAATACCATAAGCCAAAACAATTTTTCGAAATGTTCGATTTTCTCAAAAGTGGCTTTAACAATTTTTGTTAAAATACGGTATGCTTAAAATATTTGAACGACAAATAAAATGAAAACTTGAATTGTTTGGCAATAGCCTGCAAACTTCTCTTCATTCTTAACGCATTTTTACTTTCTCTACTCCGTATAGCAAGTAGGGGAAGTATTGCATTCCACCCAACAATTCGATACCAAGATTTCACAGGAAATACATGTTTTGAGGTGCACTGAATGCATATAAAGTATTTTTGAAACATATCCGTGTGTGTATGTGTGTGTGTGTGTCTGTCTGTCTGTCTGTGAACAGTATAACTCACAAACGAACAGTCAGATAAACACCAAACTTGGTACTTAGGTTCAGTATCTTCCAGAGATGCGACACGAAGGTTTTCACAAAAATCCCCCCACCCCAGATTACCCGTTACATGGAACATTTCTCGAAAATTTTAATTTTCTCAAAAATGGTTCTAACGATTTTGAATAAAATGCCATAAGTTTAAGACATTTTTATGGCAAATGAATTGTATATCTCGAATTTTTTGAGAATGTCTCCAAAAGTATTCTTCATTGTGAACAGCTTTTGCATAACTGGTAAACCATAAAAGATAGATAAAATTTTATTGCACAAAAAATGTAGATCGCGTTAAAATACACAATTTATGTCATATAAGTTTTTTTTTGTTGAGTGAACCATTTTCGAGATATTTCTTGTTATTCCCTTAAATTTTCCAATACTTCTGCAAATGCTTATCTCGATTAGAATGGAGTAGATAAAAGATTAAGCTTTTGTAGCAACTGTTTGTTGAAGAATGGTAGATAGTCATGTGAGTGTAACACATCAAATTTTCACTTTCTATACCACGTAAACAGTAGGCAGAGAAGGTATTGTGTTCTCCCCAAAATTCGATGCCGATATTGCAATGGACATACATGATTTGAGGCCCCGTGAATCCAAAAAGAGCAGTTTTAGAAAAAAGGTCCATATTTGTGAGCGTTTCTGTGAACAGCATAACTCAAATACGGAAAGTCGGATAAGCACCAAACTTGTATTTAGGTTCAGTACCTTTCAAAGATGCGACACGAAGATTTTTAAGAAAATGCCCTACCCAATGTATGCATAAAACATTTTTCGAAATTTTTGATTTTCTAAAATATGGATTTAATGATTTTTATTCAAATATGAAACTAAATATATTTACCTGAAAAATAAAATTTATATCTTGAATTTTCTGGGAATAGCCTGTGAAGTCCTCTTCATTCGGAAGGAATCTTGTACAATCTTGCATAACTGGTAAACGTTAAGGGATACAGAAAACATACTAAACAAGAAATGTAGATATCTTTAAAATACACGATTTATTTCAAATAAGTTGTTTGTAGCATAAGCCATTTCTGAGATATCTGTTATTAATGGTTTGAATTGTTCATTACTTGGTCATGCTTTTAAAATCCTATCATCATTCAGTTGTTTCTCGCGATTGCATGGAAACAGTATGGAATTTTAAGGTCAACATATAGCGTCCAGTTCTTGAACATTTGACTATCGCTGTTCCCTTTGTATCTATAACGAAATGTGTAATGTAGCTATTTTTGTAAAGGTTTATTTGGATTAAAATGCAGAAGAAGGAAAAATAATCTTTCGTGAGAATAGCTGCTATAACAACTAATAAAGATGTAGGGTAGAAAAGTCTTGTGAATGTAGCACATAAGATTATTTGAAATTATGTCATTTTTAAGTCATTAAAGCCCGACTCCTGGTGATGACACTTCTATGTTTGATTTATTAAATCGCGGCTTCTGAGCTGTTTAATAGTGTATGGGCATACTCGATCTAGAAGCGCTAACCCAGTAATTTTGTGTCCACCGTTTGGGGATAAAGGGGCCAGCGAATATGCAGCAACATCAATCCTGACGTGAGTTCCGGCATGTTGCAGTATAATCTAATTTGTTAACGACCCCGGTATACTTGCAAACACAGATCACCATTAGCTAACTAAATAGCGTGGAAATAAAGCATAAATTTTAGCCACGTCGACTAACAACGAATAGTTGTTTGTATGAAGGCGGAGGGAGAGGCAATTTACTTGAAAACGATGATTCGTATAACACCATTATCAATCTGTTTCTATGCGAACGATATTGTTTATGGCTTTAAAAATGAAAATACAACACAAATGACTTATAGGCTGCTATAAAGTCATTACAATAGCGACCATAGTTTGAAACCCGATCACAAGAAAACTTTTTACTTCTTCTTTGCCGAGTACAATTGAAGCAAGTAATTTTCGTCCATTAACCCTTTCACTGCTGCACAGTTGCTGTAATCAACGACCACGTGGTGTCAACTAGGCAGCGCCAGCCTTCTTTGCTACAGGTTGTAAGCTTTCTGTATGCTTTCGATATCGAGATTTCACCAGAAATGGCATTTTGAGGCCTCCTGAGTAAATACAAAAATCATTTTGAGCAAAAAGGTCCATAATATGTGTGTGTCTCCCTGTGAATAGCATAACTCAAAAACGAAAAGTTAGCTAATTACCAAAATTGGTATTGATGTTCAGCGTCTTTCAAATATGCGAACGAAGCTTTTCAAGAAAATTCCTCACCCCAAATTATCTCTATATGGAAATCTTTTCGTTATTATTTTTTTCAAAAATGTGTAACAATTATGATTAAAATATCCTATGTTTACTTTATTCCCTTGAAAAATAAAACGTACATGTTGAATTTTCTAGGAATAATCTGTAAGGACCTGTGAATAAATTTTGTATAATTGGTAAACTGCAATAAAATGAAAGAAGGCCTCAAAATATGTATTTTGAGTGAAATATCCGTATCAAATTTTTGGACTAATACAACACTTTCTCTACTTATTGTAAGCACGTAATAGAGAAAGAAAAATGTGTTGCATTCACATGACTTACGCTACTCACTCTTTTACAACATATTCTTACAAGAGCTTATTCTTCTATGTTAATACAGATAAACCTTCATTACTGATTTGCTCATTTCGTTGTAATATAAAAAGTATCTCGAATCCACAACAATCACAAATTTTATTCGACATAAATTGTGTACTTTGATGGGATCCACAATTTTTGTGCAGTACGATTGTGTCTATCCTTTACGGTTTACCAATTGTATAACAGTTATTCAGAATAAGATAATTTCATAGGCCGTTCCTAGAAAACTCAAGATATGTTTTATTTGTCATAAAATTAGCTTAAACACACAGTGCTTAAACTAATTGTTAGACATATTTTGAGATAATAAAAAAATAACAACAAAAAATTATATGTAAAGGATTTGTTTTGGGATGGAGAGATTTTCTTGAAAATCTTCGTGTCGCATCCTTGGAAAGTCCTGAACCTAAATACCAAGTTTGTATTTAACCCACTTTCTGCTTTTGAGTTATGCTGTTCACAGACACACATAAACACACCACGAACCTTTTTCCGCAAATGCTTTTTCGGATTTAGGGGTCTCAAAACATGTATTTACGGTGAAATCTCGACATCTAAGTACGCAGTAGAGAAAGTAAAAAGCGTTTTTTAGATTCAGGATGCCTCAAAACATGTATTTCCAGTGCAATATCAATATCAATGCGTTCTTAACCTACTATGCACATTCGGTCAATTTAGGAGTGGCCGGCTTCTGAGAGACTGGACTCAAATCGGTACTTCCGTGAGCACTCGGGACAGCCAGGCTTTGTTCACAAGACTGCGTAAATTGTTGTAGTAGTTATAATGGGGAAACACAACTATAATCACAAAATCATTCCAAAAAATAATAATTCATATACGAGATTTCAAACAGACAGAAGTTTCAGAGTGTTTCAAAAATGCAACACACTTTATTGGTTTATGGTTTCCAAGTGGAGTATGACTAAAGCTTGTTGCAATGCCATGCTTACTGCAGCACTCTTACCTCAGTGGTAGAGTGTTAGTTTACTGTTCCTGAGGTTGAAAGTTCAAATCTCCGAAGAGCTACTCAAATTTTATCAGCTCTCATTTTAAATACATGAGTTAAAATATAACACGTGATTCTTCATTTTTTATGTATGTGGCGTTTATTTAGTAGTCCGTCATGCCGGTAGATGGCAACCATGTCATTAATTTATTGGTAGGGAGGAGGATATTATTTTAATAATATTTGTAACTAAAATAAAGTAACAAAAATAATTTTATTTAACTACATTAGAGAAAAACAGCTTGTAAAAAATAAAATATAACAGTCCATTTCGGAGAACTGAAGTCAAACTGCTTGCATATAAGCAGTTGCTTATACCACTGCTCCACGCCAAGAACGGCGTGGAGATAGCCCAAATCAGTGCCTTGTGGCTTGTACAGGGTTATTCAAAAAGATGGAACAGACTGTAAATATTTATTTCTAATGAACGACAATAGACAGCGACACATACGAAACCTCTTTGAACAGAGAAAAGTTCAAAGTTTTAAGTCCCATTAAGTCACATTTAGTGCCTACAGCGGCGCTGTGGTTGTTTACGATAAAATGGCGACGCCACAGGAAAAGTCGTTTTGTGTACTGCATTAAGCAAAGAGTGAATCCAATTTTTCATTGCAGCGTGCATTTCGTTGTAAATTTAACAACGAGCCGCCTCGGTATAAAAAATTACAATTGATACAATAAATTCGTAGAAGATGGAAAAGTACTCGTCGTCCTCGCATAACAAATAGTGCTCATTTTGAACACAAAATAAAATTTTGAAGCTCTTCTCTATTCATTGAATAGAATGTGTCGCTATCTATTGTTGTTCATTAGAAATAAATATTTAAAATCTGCTCCTTCTTTTTAATAACCCTGTATTATAGAGTTAGCCAAAGCAACGAACAGAAGATGACGGTTGTGAACCGCATGCTCAATCGAAGGGATTTTGAATAAATTTAACTGATTAGGAGACCGCTCACTTTTAGTTTGACTGAGTGGCATGGTAGAGAAGGTAATAATAAGAATGTAATTAGTTAGGATATGTAATATCTGAAAGACAATCAATATAGAAGTACGTGGATAGTCGATACTAAAAGAACCAAGCTTAGGTTGGAGAGCTAAGTCTAGTACCAACAAATTTTCTGCGTAGTTCTTGCCTCAGTCAATCTGAACATCGCTGCACGTAGGCAAGCCCAAATGAGGCGATTTAATGCTGGCACACGCTTCCACTTCGGTTGATAATTCATACTTGTCCCTAAAGCATCGTCCCTCATGGGAATGTGGATCTGACAGAGCTAGATGATGTGCCTCACAGATATTCTGATTGGCCGACCGAACGGGACACTTCGGTCACAACGGCAAGCCTCTGGACAATGTTCATCTCCCTCTCTGTCTCTCTCATGCACTTCTCCCAGTATCCTCGCCTCCTACTCTTCACACTCTTTCTTGGGAAGTTTATTGGTCTATGCTGACCAAATACTGATCCTTTTGATAGAGAAATCACAGCTTGTAAGACATGTATTCACAATATTGTATAATGCAGGACACTATCCAACACCGTTTTACTTTCTCTACCACGTACCTACCTAATAGGTAGAGAAAGTATTGTGTTCCACTGAAAAATTCTATTTTGAGATTCTAGCAAAAAAAATCTGATGTGACACATTCACATGACCTTTTTCTATCCTCTATCGTTTATTATTGCGTATACAAACTATTCCACTAAATGTAATTAATTGTTCTTTCACACAAGCCGTGTGTTGGACAGGGTTGGAAAGGTAGAATCAGACGAATGAAAAATTCAATGCCATAGCCGGGATTTGAACCACGGATCTCCCGGTCTCCGTCCGGTTGCTATAACCACTGAGCTACCATGGAAACATGCCGGCACGACATTAAATTCTCCAACTGATTCGCATTTTTCCCGGTAAACTACAAGGAGATCTCAAACTGTATTGTTATACCCCAATGGCGACTTACAATTTTGTAAGTACTTTAAGTCCCGGGCTTCATAGTTTCAACCACTATTAGGTCAATTAATGGAATTAATTGTTCTTTCACACAAGCCGTGTGTTGAACAGCGTTGGAAAGGTAGAATCAGACGACTGAAAAATTCAATGCCATAGCCGGGATTTGAATCACATTGAATTTTTCAGTCGTCTGATTCTACCTTTCTATTCCACTAAAGTTTATTCTTCTATCTACTACATTTTAATCAAATAAACCTTTGCAGAAATAGCTACATTATACAGGATGGTTGGAAAGTCAATACCTATTGTTAGATTATATTATCTGAGAAACTACATTAGCTCCTGCTGGCATGTAAATAAATTTGACTACTATAAGGTTTTTATTGCTTATTTCAGAGGATGACAAAATAATGGCTGGTGTACTCAGAGTAGGAGAATAACTGAGATTGCCGCCAGGTATGAAGTGTGGAGGTCAGTGGTGCAAGGTCAGAGATGGTGGAGGCAAGAGCAGGTAGGAATGCATCGCTTCACTTTGCCGGCCCTCGTAGCCGTGGTCAATGGAGGGTATAGCTCCGATGCTCCGCCAAGCTGAAGTTCGCGGGTTCAAGTCCCGCCATGGGCATGGGTGTTTGTGTGTTGTATAATTGCGTAATAAGTGGTAACGAAAACAGTAAAAACACAGTAAGATTATCTGGGTAAAACAAGGGAAATAAAAAAAAACCTGCCATATGAAATTAATGACAACAGGTAGAGTGAAAGATGCACGTCGATTTGGAAGACTTTTGACATACAGATCACAAGACATGTGAATGTTGTTCGTAAGGTGTTTCAACAAAGTCAACAAGAGAAGCTGCAAGGGAAAGTGAACAGTCTCGAACAAAAGGAATCCTGAAGTTTTTGCAAGTGTGCCACTTGAGATGCTAAGAAAATCTGTGGACACCGTTCCTAAAGGATTCCAGAAATGTGTAGACAGTACGGGTGCATACATCGAAATGTAACTTACTAATCCAAATGGTATACCCTAATAATGCACTTAATGAAAATAAAACCATAATTAGTTGCTTACTTCTTGAAATATTTTATGTTAAAAATAGGTACTGACTTTCCAACCATCCTGTCTGTACATTTCGTTATAGATACAAAGGGAATAGCCACAGTCAAATGTTTAAGAACTGGACG
Organism: Deroplatys truncata; assembly: GCA_030765065.1. Taxonomy (NCBI): domain Eukaryota; kingdom Metazoa; phylum Arthropoda; class Insecta; order Mantodea; family Mantidae; genus Deroplatys; species Deroplatys truncata. The sequence goes on from CM060981.1 coordinate 241,752,931, forward strand.
CTATATTCTGGCCTTAAAATTCCATACTGTTTCCATGACATCGAAGAACAACTGAATTTTGAAAATCCTTTAAAAGAATAACAAGTAATGAACAATTCGAACCATTAATAACGGACATCTCAGAAGCGGCTTGTGCCACAGAAAAGTTCTTACTATTAAATGGTGTGTTTTAAAGGGGACTACATTTTTGTGTGAAACGTATTCGTTTATCGCTTAAAGTGTACAAGTTATACAAGGTTATACAAAACTCCTTCTGAGTGAAGAGGACTTTAAGCAGAAAATTGAAGATACACATTTTATTTGCCATATAAATATCTTTCTCATACGGTATTTTAATCAAAATCCTTAGAGTTGTTTGTTTCCAAAATGAAAAGGTTCGAATAAGGTGCCATGTAAAGAGTAGTTGGTGGTGGGGTGATTTTCTTGGAAATCTTCGTGTCGTATCCTTGGAAGATACTGACCTCAAATACCAAGTTTATTATTTATCCAACTTTTCTTTTTTGAGTTATGCTGTCCACAGACGCACACACAGACACAGACACACACGGGCGTGTTTCCAAAAATGCTTTATTTGGACTCAGGACACCTCAAAACGTGTATTCCCGGTGAAATATCGATATCGAATTTTTGGGTGGAATACAATACTTCCCCTACTTAATATACGTAGTAGAGAAAGTAATAAGTTTTCGTAAGTATAGTTTGTTAAGTGTAGTGGGTAGAGAAAGTCACGTTAATGTAACACATCAGAATAGTTTACCATCACCGTAAAATCACTAGGATGATCCTGATTATAAGACAGCTAAAGAAAGACACAGCCTATTGTTTGGCTGCCTCATATTTCCAATACTTAATCGTAAGAATTTCTAAAATTCTTGAATCTTAGTGTTGTGAAGGTTTCAGCTACCATTTGTTCTACGATTAATGTTGGTATAATATTCAGGATCACATTATACAATAAATATTTAAGGTATCTGTCACTGATGACTACTATTATTAAATTTTCATTCCATAATTGTAGCAATAAACTGTTGGAACTTCCACGAAAATCTTGTGTTTTTTGTTTTACTAAGCTGGTAGTACTAATTTGGAAAAACTTACATTTTACGATTTTACGAAGTGTAGAACTAGAATTCTGAAAAATCTACTTTAAACTCAGTTATTTCAAGTGACCAGTAACATCAACAGTATACAAGAATAGTAGTAGATAATAATAAAAATCCCGTGACGCTAAAGCGCATGAAGGGACTTGACCTGTCAATCCAACTGCCAGCCTCACGCTCACGTGCGCAAGGCAGAAGTGGCCTATCATCCAACCGATACGGGGAAGTAATATGGCCAGCATCCCCCAGCCAGAATGTTGGTTTCCGTGGCCGGGATCGCTGTCTATCGCAGCTCCTCACTTTCCTACAACGCTAAGTGGGCACCGCTCCTATACCCGGGACATAAAACCCGCATCCCCATGGGTGAGATCGAATCCAGGCGTATTCCGTGGCCGGGAACCAGAGCTACACGTTCTAGTCCATGTTTCATGACGCAGGACAAGATATACTATGCCAAAATTACGTAAAGTACTCGTATGAAATGAATATCCACCTATCTTGGACGGTATGGTCCCTTAAAAAACAATACACTTAATTACTTAAATAGAGCCAAATATGCGGCATCTGTAAATAATTTGGACCATTAATTATAAAAATACTTTCACTCTTTTTACAAACTATTTCGCTATTTCATTACTAGGTCTGCGACATTGGAGTCGCTACGTGAAGGAAAGCGTACAGAATAGGAAGGTAAGGGTGTAGCGATTAGGACTGATATTGACCGCGCGCGGTGCAGTCTATACAAGAAAAATTACGCAATTCTCCTGAACATTTACTTTATTTCTGCAATACTATTTATAAAAGTCATATACATCTGACTTATGTAACTTAAATGTCTTAATTAAATCATTAATGCAAAATGCTACTCACAATATGCATTCGAATAAGATTCTATATCAATTCAGTGCAATGAATTACAACTTTAAACTTTACATCCTGTAGTTTACATAACAGAACATCGCAGAAGTGAATGCCGCGCATAATTCATTAAACGTTTGATTTGATGGAGGTGACTCTTGCTGTAGCAGTTTATCCCCAAATTTTTCAATACAACATTACTTTGTACTATGAGCAGAAGCAATGGCGCTATTGTATGGTTTACAATAAAAGTTTTCTTTAATAATAGGGAAAACATTTTCCCCATACTCCAATATATAGTTTTGCAACGTTGTTGACTTTCTTATCCTTAAGTTTGGCATTTCGTCTACGTGAACACTGTGCAGCGATACGCTTGACTCAAATGTAAAGGTATCGTTGCAACAGTCGAATACAGGACGCCTATAAACAAACGTAACGACTCCGATGTCGCAGCCCTATTCATTATGATATAGTGGTGTGCTACTGAAGTCCGGGATACTGGCTCGAGGTTCGTTGCTTTTCTTCTCGTCGTCGGTGTCGCCCTAAGTTGTCTATATTTGTCTAGATACTCTTATCTCGCGGTCTGGTTGGGTGATGAGAGTTGAATAAAGCCACGTGTTTCTGCTTGCGTGTATTAGAATGAAATAAACAACAGTAATGAAACTGCTAGGGAGTTATATATTTTACTTGTCTGGATCACTTTGCAATTCCACGAATTATATATTTCACGTTAACTCACCGCTACCTTACCAAGATATAGTTGAGCCAACATCATAATTCACACGCTTCCCACCCACAGAAACCGACGTGAGTTGCACCTCTTGAATTGGAAGAACGTTTCTCGGAATCGCCCACCTTTAATACTCTACCAGCTATTTTGCTGCTGTAATACATTCGCATTGGCTATTGTGTTTGCATCTCATGAAAATAAAATAACGTATTAATTATTTACATACATATTTATCAAACCTATCTTTTTATCGTTCCCTATGTTTACTAATTATTTTATTTTATTCTGTCATTATTTCCTATTTCGATGTTCTTGTTCCTACAGTTATCCTTGTTTGCTCTAATATTTTTCTTTACAATCTTTTTATATTTAATATGAGGAAGATGTTTTCTCTGCAATTGTTTTCTGACCTATCATTATGAGTATACTACTGAAGCTAAGCTACCGTGCATTATTAATTATCATCCAAATGCCAGCAGTCAATAAATGACCCGTCGACCAAGTAGTCCACTAGCATTCACGGGGAGTATTCTTGGAGCAAGGAATTGTCCGCCACCGTCATAAGCCTCGTAATCTATAAGCACACCTGAAAATAAGAAGCATCAGAATGAAAAGGGAAATGAAAGGCAATCGTAGTAGATGAGCTACCCAAGCATTCGCCTACCGATCAGGGAAGATCACGAAAAACACAAGGTCGGAGTGGGCGGTCGACAGGAATCAAACCAAGGACTTCCGGATTGCGAGGCGCACACTTCACCGCGGAGCAACTTCGCTCGGTGTCTGTCTTAGAGAGAAACACATATATATGATCCTCGATAACAACTCTGGACGTCTAGAAGAACTTTTGACTTATTTTTCAGTGGTAAATATGGAAAGATTGAAGTTATTCGTTGTTTTACTTTCTTTTGGAGTAAGAGTGTTTCTTTCACAAGAAACTGTTGCTTGAAATATCTTATGTTAAACACAGAACTCTAATATTTTCAGTGGAAGTGTCCTCAAGCCATTATGCACGAAATAATTTAAGCGTATTTAAAAAACAAACGTTTATTGTGCGTTTCAAAACTAAATAATATTTGTAATATGTATACGAAGCGTGTTTTTATAAAGTAAGTACCGTTTTAATATTTTGTTGTTGCAGTGCTGCATTCGAGATTTTGAGCATGCGCAATCTCTTCCCCCATCCATTAGGAAGACAAACGCAGCTGTGAGCGATTGTCACTTTGTGTTTTCTTGTTGTTAGAGCGTTTCTAAATGTTCAAAACAATCGAACGACCCACCGACTGTGAAGTCAGATAGGTTTTTAGTTTTTTAAATGCGAGAAATGTTCACCAGCAAACACTCATCGCCAATTGTGCGAGGTTTATGGGGAAACAATGATGAATCCTTTTGGTTCATGACATTGCCCAACCACACACAGCCAAACAAAACTCAAGATCTGATGGCATCATGTGATTGTGCACGATTCGACCACCCTTCCTATAGTCCGGAATTGGCACCAAGCAGTTTTCATCTGTTTCTTCATCTAAGGAAATTCCTTGGTGGATAAAATTTCAACGACATGATGTTGGGAAACAAGAAATGCAGACTTGGCTTTCATCACAGGCGGCATCATTCTTTGACGAAGGCATACGAAAACTGGTTTCCCGTTACGACAAAAGCCTGAATAACGTTGGTGACTATACGGAGAAGTAGTGTAAGGTAATAAATGATAGTAAAATATTTGGAAAATAATTTTTGTTATTTTTAAAAAAAATTATGGGTACTTGCTTTAGAAATACGACAGCTAAAAATTAATATTCCATTCATATTTTTAAAAAAATAAATAACAAGTCAACCTTGTTATACCTATTCGTGTCGAAATTATCCTATTAATACAAGAGGGAGGGAGGACTAGAATCTTATTTTGTTAATAATTACCAGAATTTAATTCTGGCAGTGGGAGAACCCTTATCAGAACCCTTTTGTAGCTTACGAATAAACTGATGGCTCTCTACTCTTGCTGAGAGTTTTTGCAGCAGGAAACCTTGAAAATTTTCATTTTAATGAATAAAGCAAAGCATTTGTAACGCGAGTATACGCTACAGAAGTTCTTTACATTTCCAATACACGCACCATACTTGCCGTACAACAGTTTGCAAAGCTAGGACGCCAATATGTTGGTGTCTGTCAAGCGTTAAGTCCAACAGTATTACTGTAAAGAGGATTTACCTCTGGGGTATAATGATATCCACGTGCGACAGAGAGGAAGACACATAGCATGAAAATCTCCATACGTATGCAGCGCAATAGTTCTACCTTGAGAATATACTGTATCCCTCTGTATTTAAGAGCATTTAATCTACAAAACTCGCAGAAAGATTTGAATTAAAATGGTGCATTACGTACGGAATCAAATAGTTGTGATAAATAATGATATGTATTGTTAATCGATTTAATGTATATATATCGGAGGTAAAGGAAATACACGTTCGCTGGAAAAACAAGACCTTAACCTTGTTCTAGGACGCCAGCATATCAGCGGTAGAGTACTTTTATAGGTATGCCGGATATGTCCAAAACAATGGAACCTAGGATTATATTTTTAAAGCAAGATTTTAGCAAGACGCGCTTTATCTTGAGATCTCATTAGTTCTTGAGATCTCTCAGCATGCATATATATATATATATATATATATATATATATATCGGGTGAGTCTTCCTAGCCTACGGATTGAGAAGTTATGCAGTCCCGGCATTGTACAAGCTATGCCGTAAACACTGTCCACTGCATCGCGTCGTATCAATTTCGGCCGAAATGACAGCTTTGCACTGCAGTGCGTGTAGTGACTTGCACTCGTAGCCCAACAGTGTGCGCGTTGGCCTTCAGTGGTGAAGGCCCCAGGTTGAAATATGACATCAAGACACTTTTATGTTTAGTAAATTTAACGAGAACTGAGTTTGGCATGGAAGTGCCGTTTCACTTAATTGGTTTAATTATGTAAATTTCATTAAAACACAAATTGTTACTTATTAGAATATGCTTTAATGAACATCATAAATAAATACATATAACAATTTCATTCTAACTTACAAACATAAGGCATCATTAAATAATGTTTTATTATTTAAAGCTATTCTTTCATACAAAAGAAAGCCATTAAACTGTTTGGAGAGTTTACAAAATAAACACATTTACATACAAACTAGATAACGTTTGTAACCCCATATTAGGATCGTTGTAAACCTCTCTGGTTCCCAAAGTTAACAATGACTATGATATCATGCCGGACCATCACACAGATAAACCTTTGCAATTTACTCGTTTCCTCCATGTGGTCGTAATAGGTGTTCGAACTGGCCACCATGCCGGCGGATGCAAGATCTCAGTCTAGCCACCGTCGCTGTCTAACCCGGCGTGATGTCACGGCAAACTAAGATAATGCGTTCCCTAAGTTGTTGAGGGGTCATTGGCCGCTTCTGGTACACGACATCTTTAAGATATCTCTATAAGAAGAAATGTAATGGAGCTAGATCTGGTGAGTGTGCTTGCCACCCTGTTGGTCCATGCCGTCCGATCCATCGCTCAGGGTAGGTAGCATCGAGATAAACAGTTACCCGAAGGGTCAAATGAGCTGGCGCCCCATCATGTTGGTACCATATAGTTATTTGGTTCTGCAACGGCACTTCATTCAGTAGAGAAGGCAGCTGGTGTTGTAGAAATTGGATATAGCGATTCACAGTGAGCTGGCCACCATAAAAATACAGGCCTGTTAGATGATCACCGAATATAACAGCCCAAACGTTGAAACCCCGTTGTCAAAAAATGTGGATCTTGTTCAGTTTGTCATATGATCCACCTAGCGAACGCCACTCTCCGTCCATGGTTCGCCTGCAGTAGCTCCTGCTGTAGTTGAAAATGATAAGGGTGAAACTTTGCATGATGAGTATTCTCCACGCGGAAGATTGGCTAATATTGAAATGCCTGTGAATGTTCCTCGTACTACAATGCGGACGCTGAATGACATAGTCAGTCACACGATCCGTCGTTGTTTGGTCACAGACAGGGTGATGTCTTGTGCACTGTTCCTGATTCCAGAAGGTGGTTCGCAACTGGCAGAAACGTGTGATCTGTAGAAGTATTCTGTGCAGAATCCTCTGTTGGTATAGACGACGTGCCTCCGTTGCATTCGGCTGCGTCTCCCCGTATACTCTGTATTCGAAAACATTGCTCCACAGTGAGCATGGACGGCTGGAAGTCGTATTTAAAGGCAAACCAACTTTCTAGTGTATACGGAAAGAAATCAGGATTTGCTAGAACGTTCTCGAAACGTGAACAGAAAGGAATAAAAACTTATTTACTGGTAGGCGTGATTTGAACTTTCGATCTTCATCATGACTTTCCTGCATGTTAACCATTGTGCTACTAGAGCACGGTAATAACGAGTACCGCTGTAGCCCTAATCAGCAGGCTGGTGAATGCGATGTCAGTACCTGCATTTCGCGTCGTTTGTAAAATGCAGGGTTGTCTAGTTACCAATCCGCAGAATGAGGAGTCTCACCCGGTATATATAAGTTAAATCGAATTCTTCGTTCCAAATCATTTTTTAATCTTAATGTTATGTCTTTTATTTTTACTTTCTCTACTACGTATAGTAAGTAGGGGAAGTATTGTATTCCACCCAAAGTATTGTATTCCCGAGATTTCACCGGAAATGCATGTTTTGAGATCCCCTGAATCCAAAAAAAGCATTTTTGGAAACATGTCCGTGTGTGTGTCTGTCTGTGTGTCTGTGTGCCTGTCAGTCTATGTGTCTGTCTGTGAACAGCATAACTCAGAAACGAACAGTCGGATAGACACCAAGCTTGGTATTTAGGTTTAGTATCTTCCAGAGATGCGACACGAAGGTTTTCAAGAAAATTCCCCCACCGTTTACATGGAAGATTTGTCGAAAATTTTAATTTTCTCAAAAATGGCTCTAACGATTTTGATTAAAATATCATATGTTTAAGATATTTTTATGACAAATAAAATGTATATCTTGAATTTTCTGGGAATGTCTCCAAAAGTATTCTTCATTGTGAACGACTTTTGGTAAACTGGTAAACTATAAGAGATAGACAAAATTTTACTACACAAAAGATGTAGATCGCGTTAAAATACACAATTTATGTCATATACATTTTTGTTGTTGAGTGAACCATTTTCGAGATATTGCTTGTCATTCCCTTAAATGTTTCAATACTTTTCTCAAATGGGAATTATTTATTCATTTTTTGTCTTGGATATGCAAAGAGTATTAATCTGTGGAAAAGGGAATAGTGCTGCACCTAGCAACCAGCTATTAAGAGATATGTATGTGCTTAAAGGCTACTGTATTTCGATACTGCCCTTGTAAATATATATTCCCCTTGCATCTACAAGAAAATTAGCAATAAGATAGAGTCTGCAAATGTTTATCTCGATTAACATGAAGTAGATGGAGAATAAGCGTTTGTAAGAATAGTTTGTAAAGAGTAGAGAAAGTCATGAGAGTGTAACACATCAGATTTTTTTACAAGTTTTGCTTTCCAAATTGTGGATGTGAAGATATTTGATATTGAGTTTGTTATAATTTGTTGAATTTTCAGAAATTAATTATTAATACTTTCTTACTAGTTAGCAAAATCTCAAGAACTGTGGTATTGTTGAGTTCTGATATTTTAAAACGTTTAGAAAATTATTGGAGTCGCGTATATTGCAGCATTTAATTTTTTAGAATAGGAACCTACAATAAGTGTCAACTTAAATTGAGCTAAAATGGTCATCACGTCATCCAAATAAAACATGACTAATATCATTTACTTTCCCTCATAATATCAAGCATCCTTTGTTCAAGACATTTATTTCTACAACGCTTAGTTTTGAAGATATTGTACAGACTTAACTTAAGTGGTCCATCCTGTATAGGTCCATTCCTTGTTAAGTTCAGCTATGAGTAAATTGTGAGGCAACTTATAATACAAAATAAAGGAAAATATTACTTTTCAAATTAATTTGTACTTATTAGGACGATGTTTCTTCATGAAGTCAGTGGCGGCTCATAACCACACATTCGCAATAATAAATCTGGCACACGGTTTGTTTGCAGACCAACCTTTACTGGAACTTTTTTGCTTGTGTTATCGTATAGTTTCAACCGTTTCGGTATTAATTATGATACACCTGGTATATCGATCCACTTAGGGCTTACCTTCCAGCAACATTTCCATATGTCCATAAGATTTAACTGTACCCTACCATGTCAGACGTTTGGGAAGGCAATTATAAATGTGAAAGTAATGTAATGACGTGGAAGGGCTACATAGTTATGGCATCTTACTATGTCTGCAACGCGTGTAAAGCATTATTGCAAGCAATCTTCTTAGTTTCAATTAGGATGATATATTATTAATTACATATTTTTTTTAGATTTCCTATATTTATTTGAGTACTAGCTAAGGCGAAATAAGCAATACAGGTAATCAAAGCATGTGTGAACAAAATACCAGAAATTCAAATCATATGGCTGGAAAAGATATATAACACAGTGATGGAAGCAAGGATGTTATACGCAACAGAGATATGGAGGCTGGAAAAAGGATGTGAAAACGTGGATGCTATACATAGGAATTTTTGCAAAATAAGCCAGGGATTATCAAGAAACTCACCGAATGGAGTAGCACAAGTAGAACTAGGGAGGGTGGGAGCTAAAGGCAAAATGGTAGAAAGGGCAATCAAATACTGGTTCAGAATAAAGCTACTGGAGAAATATGAGATACTAAAGCAATGATTGATTGTACAGGAGAAAATGGGGAAAAAAGAAACTTGGATGCACAATATACAGACAACACTGGAAGAAATACGAATGGAGAAAACATGGGCAGAAACAACAAAACTAAGGGTTTCTGGAAAGAAATTAGAGCAAGAGTGGAGGAAATTGAAAAGCAAGTTTCAAGGAAAAAAGGTCATTAACAGATTATAGTCATTTAAAAATGGAATGGCGAAACGAAAGATACATCGAAGTATGCCACAAACAGGCCAGAATGGGGTATGTATGCATGGGCGAGGACAGGTGTAATGAATTTAAATGGTCTATCAGGGGGAAGAACGGGACAGATGTACTAAATGTAATGGATTACATGACAATTGGCATTAGCTGAATGCAAGGACACGATTAAAGCAAGAGAGAATTTAATACTAGAGAAATGGAAAAATTAACCAATAGAGCCAAAAGTTAGGAAGATGTTTAATATAAAATCAAGTGCATATATGGAGAAATCAGGAAACTATTTAGGAAAACTTAGGTTAAGCGGGTTAAAAGGGATGTGAAGCAAATTGGGGAAAATACGGAGAAAGGGGTAACAAGGCAAAAAAGTAATAGTGGAAAATTATACTTCTCATTGTATATACAACAGGATATCAAATATAAGAGGAAGAGAAATAATAATCAATTCCATAGTATTCTATACATTGTATAAATTGCATGCAAGTACAAAGTAGTCAATAAACCATTCCTTGATATTTATTTGAAGCAGAAAGACTTGATAGTTGTGGAGAATCTCATCGTGTGTTATTAACCATACATATTATGTAAAGTTTTACCCAGGTTAGTTTCCTACAGAACTGCAATAGCCAGTGTATACTATAGGTTAATGAAATGGTCAGTTGGTGTATCAGCAGCATGCAACCCAAGAGGTGTTGTACACTTCAATATCAAATTATTCAGCAATAGCCAGAAAGGGGATTCGGTGTGTAATTTGGGACACACACTAATGGGAGCAGTATCCGCAATGGCACACAGAGGCAGTGAGCCCCGCTTTTAACAACTACCATTGCTTCAGTCGCCCCAAACTGCCCCTGGAGAGGCTTTTGTCGAACCTGGTTTCCCTCATCAGGGACATCCCTCTACTCTCTAGCAAGTAGTAGTGTTTAACATCCTTTCTTACTATATGCACCATCACAGCAGGTAGGTGCTGATTATACGTGAAACAAAATGATTATACACTTAATTGGGTAAGGAAACGCTGCAAGTCTAAGTTAAGAGTACCTTACCGGCATTTGCCAGTTATGAGAACTGAGAATAACTCTCAGTCAGAGAAGACAGTCCTGACAAGTCCCACCTCGGTGATATAGGTTACCATATACGCCACCTTGTCCGGAGGGCCCTATTTCGAATATCGATTGAGGCGAATTTCCTATATTATTTCCCCGTGTTTTCTTTTAACTTTAGAGCAGCGATGTGCAGATGCTGGGAAATTGAAAGGGAATGGTTAAACTGGCATGGGACTCACTGCTTAGTCATATTGTGTGACGTCACAGCCCACTGTATTCTAGCACACTATATGACTGTAGGTTGCATTAGCTACCCTATACAAAATGTAATTCATGTATATAATTTCTCTTTTGCCAAGTTTTAAGATTTTATTTTACTATTGGTTCAAAATATAATTTGCATATACGGCTTCCCCTTATTAGGGAAAATTATAAAATTAAAAAGCAATATATTTTATTTTAGGAGATTAAACTGGTAGTATTATTATTTCAGAAAATAATTATTTGTAGTAGTGTTAGAACAGTAGAATTAAAACTAATACTTATGGGTAACCTTCCTTGTGAAAGAGATATACCACACATATTATATATATACATACATATAAATCAACATCAAACAATAATTGTACATAATAATATAACTCAGCAAGACTGATGTTAGAATATTTAGCAGCCAAGAGATGTACAAAGCAGGTTGTAACTTAGATAAGTAAAGTAAGGGCGAGCTAGCTAATTCCATGTAAAAGATAATTCTAGGTAGAGCCCACCTTTCACCAGGCTAATGAGCAAGGAACTGGAAGCAATAACCAGAAATAGAAAGAGACAGATACAGAAAGGAAAGAGACAGAGATAATGAATCTGCTTCCGGACGCGTCCTTGGGATGCACATGCGAAAAGTTTTGGAGCAGAATGTTTTCATACATAATAAGGTACCGCGGTCTGAGGACCAATTAGAAATGTCGTTACATTTTGAGGCCCGAAGGTGAGCGTCACTAAGTTTGGGTATAAAAGCGGAAGAAAGCCCTGATTTTCACTCTCTTATAGAATCTCGTCCACACACATCGATACTCTCTGGACGACGGATGCACGTGTGTGCATATGGGTGGGAAGCGTGTACAGTTAGATTAGTCTCCTAATTATTATAATGGTGGGAACTGTTACAATGGGAAAAGCTAGCCGCCCATAAGTATATATTTGATAATAACATACGTCTTTAAGGGAAATGCAGTGTATTTTAATTTGCCTCACCTACGAAAACCCTGAGACCACTGAAATTAGTTAGATAGGTAATGTATTAGGAATGGAGAAATCAGCAGCCGCGGAGCAGCAACAGCCGGAGACCAGGTCACTGCAGAAGAGGGCATCTACCAGAGGACTAACGATTTCCTGCTACACTTGACACTACGGGTTGTTATTGCCAATCCGAAGGTCATTGCTAGCGTACTGGCAGTGTCTGCTTCGTGGGTGCACTAGCGCGCCAAGCCTGTACATGCCTTCTTTAGAGAAGGGATCGCTGTGAATTCCTACAAAATCATAGCAAGTAGAAATCTGTGAGGATTGGGTATACGTGAACTCCTATAATATCGGGAAAATGGGATATATTAGTTCCTAGAATTTTGTAAGTTGGTGAAGCATTCTAAGCGCTTACAGCTTTCAATAAACATCTTTCAAGAAATTGCAATCCAAACAATTGAATCAACCACTTTACTGATTCACTTTCAACGGTAACAAATTGGTTACAGGTTAAGCAACTGCATACTGATCTCAGTCAATAGTCAGCATGACTTGATGATTGTCAAGCCTCAGATTCAAAAATTAGATGAATTCTGTGATTACGTTGTCGACACATGCTAGCAAAGAAATACTTTCCCACTGGACATGTGGTCTTTTTCTACGCATTGCCTGTGAAGCTTTTCTTTCAGACCTAGTATAGTAAGTAGGAGAAGTATTGCATTCCACCCAAAAATTCGATACCGAGATTTCACCACAAATACGTTTTTGAAGTCCCTGAACCGAAAAAAAGCATTTTTAGAAAAAGGTTCGTGTGTGTGGCTGTGTCTGTGAATGGCATAACTCAAAAACGAAAAGTCGATGAATACCAAGCTTGGTATTTAGGTTCAGTACCTTTCAAAAATGCGAAACGATGATTTTCAAGTAAATCCCCCACCCCAGACTACCCTTTACACGGAACATTTTTCTAAAGTTATGGTTTTCTCATAAATGGCTGTAACGATTTTGATTAAAATATCATATGTTTAAGATATTTTTAAGGCGAATGAGATGTATAAGATGATTTTTCTGGGAATGTCATCAAAAGTCCTCTTATTCTGAATGACTTTTGCTTAACTGGTAAACCGTAAAATATAGACAAAATTTTGCTACACAAAAAATGTAGATCTCGTTAAAATATACAATTTATGTCATATACATGTTTTTGTCGAGTTAAGCATTTCCGAGATATTCCTGTTATATGTTTGAATTTTTCAATACTTAAAAAGAATGGAACACTCCACATAGCAACCAGCTCTTAAAAGTATTGACTATGGCTTAAACTTACCATATTCCCCTTGCACCTACAAGAAAATTAGCAATACGTTTTTGCAAATGTTTATCTGGATTAACATGAAGTAGATGGAGAATTAGCGTTTATAAAAATAGTTTGTACAGGAGTAGATAAAGTCATGCGAGTGTAGCACATCAGAATTTTATGATTACTTTTCAGGTGATTTGTAAAGAATACAAACAAACACATTCCTAAAACGACGCAGTGCAGTAAAAGATTAAAAAAGGAGACATTGAAGAAACAAGAATGTCTACAAGAGGCGATGAAGGAATGTTCACGTGGTCACATCACAAGAATTCATTACGTTAAGGAACTGTCCTACAGAATTACATCAATAACTTCATATATATTTATTTTAAGTAATCAAAAAAGATAACATTTGCAACCACGCTATAATGTTACTCAGTCCCAATTTTCCAAGTCTGCACTAAGCGGGAGGGAAAAGTTTGTCCTTGTAGGAATTCTCATATCAAATTGTGACAAACCACTTATGATATACTGAATTCACACTCAGTATTCTTATAGACCACAAATTTGTAGCAATTCACAGAACCCGAAAGGAAGAATGCCAAGTTTCCGGGTCCATTTGGGCATTCATTTTACCAATTTCATTCACCATCTCTGCAGTTCTTGTTAAAAAGTGACAACTAAAAGACCTGTAAGTTGTGTCCAAGTTATTATTGCCGAGTGTTCTCGTGGAAAACATCCTATCCTAGCGGTGTTCTTTTTTACTTTCTCTACTACGTATAGTAAGTAGGGGAAGTATTGTATTCCACCCAAAAATTCGATACCGAGATTTCACCGGAAATATATGTTTTGAGACCCCCTGAATCCAAAAATCATTTTTGGAAACATGTCCGTGTGCGTGTCTGTGTGTGTGTGTGTGTGTCTGTGAACAACATAACTCGGAAACGAACAGTCGGATAAACACCAAACTTGATATTTAGATTCAGTATCTTCCAGAGATGCGACACGAAGGGTTTCAAGAAAATCCCCCCACCCCAGATTACCCTTTACATGGAACATTTTTCGAAAATTTTAATTTTCTCAAAAATTACTAATAATTTGATTAAAATATCACATGTTTAAGATATTTTCATGACAAATAAAATGTATATCTCGAATTTTCTGGGAATGTCTCCAAAAGTATTCTTCACTGTGAACGACTTTTGCATAGCTGGTAAACCATAAGAGATAGACAAAATTTTACTACACAAAAAATGTAGATCGCATTAAAACACACAATTTATGTCATATACATTGTTTTGTTGAGTGAACCATTTTCGAGATATTGCTTGCTATTACTTAAATTTTCCAATACTTATACTTTTTCTCAAATTCGTTATTCAATTTTTTTTGTCCTGGTAATGCAAAGAAAGTGGAATACTCCACATAGCAACCAGCTCTTAAAATATTTGACTATCGCTTATAACCTACCATATTCCCCTTGCACCTACAAGAAAATTAGCAATAAGATTAGCATCTGGATATCTCGATTAACATGAAGCATATGGAGAATAAGCGTTTGTAAAAATATTTTGTACAAGAGTAGAGAAAGTCATGTGAGTGCAACACATCAGATTTGTTGGAGGGGTTGGTAAGAGGCAAATGAACGCAACTAGTTTTACTGTCCTTTCTTATTCCTCAAAAGTCCCATCTCTCTATATCTAGGCGCATTTCATCTCCCTGGAGTATCAACTCCATGTGATCTTGTGTCGGGCATCCTGATTAGTGTTCGCCTCAACTTGTCGACGCTGCCTCATCGGCCGTATTCGTTCTACTGCTCTGAAAGGCGTAGTTTTTGTTGCATTAATGTTCTTATTTGACCAAATGAGACTAAATGGTGAAAATTGCCAAAACAAAATTGTCATTTTTACCTCCTCTACTATGTATAGTTAGCAGGGGAGTATTGCATTCACCCAAAAATTCTATACCGAGATTTTACCGGAAATACATGTTTTAAGGCGCTCTAAACACAAAAAAGCATTTTTGGAAACGTCCGTGTGTGTATTTGTGTGCCTTTTAACAACATAACTCAATAACGAAAAGTCGGATCAACACCAAACTTGGTATGTTAAGTTTAGTACTTTCTAAAGATGTAACAAAAGTTCTTCAAGAAAATCCCCCACCCCATACTACCCTTTACGTGGTAGATTTTTCGAAGATTTTTATTTTCTAATAAATGCTCTAACGATATTAATTAAAATGCCGTATATAAAGATACTTATATGACAAATAAAACGTAAATCTAAATGTTTCTGTAAACAACCTGTGAAGTCCACTTCATTTGGAAGAAACATTGTATAATCTTGTATAACCGGTAAACGTTACGCGACAGACGAAAACGTACTGCACAAAAAATGTACATCTGTTTAAAATACACAATTTATTTAAAATAAGCTTTTTTGTGGTAATGCCGCTTCTGGGATATCCGTTATTAAAGGTTCGAATTGTTCATTTCTTCGTCATTCTCTTTAAAGTCCTTTCAACATTCACTTGTTTCTCGCGATTGCAGTATGGAATTTTACGGCCAACATGTAGCGTCCAGTTCTTAAACATATCTATTACTGTTGCTGTTCTCTTTGTATCTATAACGAAATGTGTAATGTAGCTACTTCTTCAAAGATTTATTTGGATTAAAATGTCGTAGATAGAAAAAAAGCTCCGGTAAGAATAATTTGTATAACAAAAAATAAACGATAGAGGGTAGGGAAAGTCATGTGAATGTAACACATCAGATTTGTAGGTTTCTATACAGGCTGATTAATTGAAATTTGTTTCTTAATCTGATATATATATATATATAGTGACATTGTACATCCTGCACTTCACAGAAAAAGAGTCAACTCCTTCACACTTTGGAGTAGAGAGGTATAGTTTAGCCCAAATTTAAGCGGGAGCTTTGCTCTATAAATTAGTACTACTGTCAAGGTTGGCAGTTTCTGTGTGCTCAAGCCATGTGATTTCTTTGTTTGCGAATATACGCAAGGTTTTTGTTTTTCATGTTTGCTTTTGTTTTTTCTGTGATATGTTGTGGTATAAGAGACCCGTCTTCTCAGAAAACATTAAAGTTAGCTAAGTTAAATTTTAGGATGATAAAAAAAACTCTTAAAGCCTGTGTCTACTGTTAATAACATGCTTTATCATTTTAAAAGAATAATTGATGATAAATTTTAATCAAAAGATGGCACTTTTAAGGAAGTAGTAGTTTCTTCCTTAATAAACCGGCTTATTACGCAAGGAGTATATCCGTAACAATTTCAATCTATCTTAAGTACTTTCTGAGATATGACATAAATTTAGTAACTTTAACATTGGCGGAATAGGACTTTTAATGTTCCCTTAAGAGTTTTGCTACGTTTATGCTCTAAAGGTATTTCGTCATGTTTTAATCGTCAGAAAATATGTCCAACCTAAACTCTTTGTCACAGTATATTTTTACTTTCTCTACTACTTACTATAGTAAGTAGAGGAAGTATTGCATTTCACCCAAAATTCTATGCCGTTATTTCACGGGAAATACACGTTTTAGACTCCCTTAATCCAAAAACGCATATTTAGAAAAATGTTTGAGTGTATGAACAACATAACTCAAAAGCGAAAAGTAGGAGAAAATAAATATCAGAAACTTCTCCATCGAAATAGTAAGTTAGAGTGGGAGAGGAGATTTTCTTGAAAATCTGCGTGTCGCATGTTTGGTAGATGTTGAACTTAAATGCATAGTATGGTATTTATTGGAGATTTCATTTTTTAGTTACGCAGTTCATACACACGTGCACGCGTATACTCGTTAAGAGCCATTTTCTCGTAAACAAACCCAGCGCCGCTGTAGGCACTGAATGGAACTAATAGCTGGGGCATAAAACTTTAAAATTTCCTCTATTCAATGATGTGTCACAGGTGTTGCTATCTATTGTCGTTGTTTAAAAATTAATATTTAAAATTTTTTCCTTCTTTTTGAATAGCCCTGTATTGCAGTGGAACATCCATTGAGAACCAGCGTATTATATTACACTCCTCTGTAATATTCTGTTCTGGCTACATATCATTCTTAAACATTCTAATTTTGCAGTAACTTTTAGTCACTTTGTTGCCGAATCAAATCGCTGCAATTTACCTTATTTTACTTACGTATAAACAGCGTCTTAAACACCTTGAAATATTACAACAGCAAAAGTACTCACCTGAAACAAAAGAAAAATACTTCAGTACAATATTCCTCTGTGGTTTAACGTGTATCAAAGCTTATACAATGAAAAAAGGCAACTTTCAATTCAATTGTGTTGGGATAATCTGGGTATAGTGGAGTAATCTGTGATTAAATTATAATTAATGAGTAATTACTTAACCTGTCGTACATAACAAAATTTAATAATACTGTATATTTTATAAATGGGTTCTTGGTGTTAATAGTTTGCATACATCACACCAATAACGCTATATAAAATGCTTTATTTTACCTGAACACCAAGATATAGCTTATTTAAAACACATTTTTAAAAAAGCAGCCCTCATAAGCTTTCCTAAATCAATTATATTGTATAATTTGGATAATACATGAATAATAGTTGCGATTAAACACAATTTACACATGAGATAATGTTAATGCAATTATAGATTAATGCACAACTAACACAATTTAATTTACTTAGCATGTATTAACAAAACAGCAAACACATGACTCTGATTATCTTTAAAAAGCTCAGAAGGTAGAGAGGGGAACGTCAGTGTTTGCTGCTGTAAAGAAATTCAAAATTGGTACTAAGGGATATGCAGGTGTACGCAGGGGTTATTTTACTTTTTCCACCACGTACACATTACCTAGAGAAGGTATTATATTCCACCCCAAAATTAGGTACGGAAACTTCACCGGAGATACATGTTTTGAGATCTCCTGAATTAAAAACAACATTTTTAGAAAAAGGTCCATGTGTGTGTACAGCATAACTCAAAAACGAAAAGTTAGATAAGCACCAAACTTGGTATTTAGGTCCACTATTTTCTGAAGATATGACATGGCGATTTCAATAAAATGCCCCACCAGAAACTTCCTTTTACATGAAACATTTTTCAACATTTGTTATTTTCTGAAAAATTGCTCTAATGATTTTGACTAAAATACCATACATTAAATACACATTACAAATTACATTACAAACAATCTTGAATTTTCTGGGAATAGCCTGTGAAATCCTCTTCAATTCGAAGAGACTTATGCATAATCTTATATAAGTAATAAATGTTAAGCTACAGACGAAAACAGCTATACAAAAAATGTAGATCTCTTTAAAACATAGAATTTATTCAAAATAACGTTTTATGGGGCATCAGCCATTTTCGAGGCATCCGTTATTAATGGTACGAATTGTTCATACTTGGTCATTCTTTGAAATCCTTTCAATATTCAGTTGTTTCTCGCGATGTCATGGAAAGAGTACGGAACTTCAAGGCCAACATCGTGTCTTCTGCATCCTCTTGTGCCTACAACTAAATGTGCCTTCTTCTCTTCCTGGAGTAGGAGAGTCTCCTGTACCGTCCTCAACTCGCCATCTTGCTCTTGGTCGACCAACATCTCTTCTCCCTCGCGGTTTGTAAATCAGTGCCTGTTATGGGAGTCGTTCCTTCATTACGCTTAGATGGTTTAACCAATCAGGCCTGTGTTCTTTTACCTTTTCTATAACTGGGAGTAGGTTTACTTTATTTCTTATCCGGCAGAAACAGCAAGGAATCAATCCTGAAAGCAAGAGGAAAAGAGTTATTGTTCTATTGTGACGCCTAAGAGTTAGAAATAATGAACGGAAAATACGGTTCGGACATGTCAGGGGAAGTAACATTTGTGCATACGGGAGTAGTGTCATTGACTACATTCTGTGTTCACAGGACGTATTGCCGTTAGTTCAAAATTTTAAGGTTGAAAACAGCATTGACTCTCATCATTTTCCACTGATAATGACTCTAAAAACATCTCGGCTGGTTTCTTATACAAGGGATGAAAGCGCATGCGAAACATTGACGCCATTGTTTAAATATAGATGGAGGGAGGCAGGAAAGGAGATTTTTATTAACACTTTAGAAAACGAAATTATATCTTTTGACGTAGATCAACACAAAGGAACTGAAAGTATACAGAACATAACTAATATTATACAGAAAGCAAGTGCGCACATGCTAACAGGAAGGAGTAATGTATCAAACAGCTTAACATCAAATAGTTGGTATAACGATCAGTGTAAAACAACGAAGAAAGCAGCGGAATCTGCACTTGTCAAATACAGAAGAGAGGGGGGTGAAGAACGTAGAATTTCTTTTGCAAATCTAAGAAAGTCATATAGGGAAGTCCTAAAGCAGAGCAAAACAGCTTGGCAGGACGCAAAGGCAGAAGAGGTACGTCAAGTAGTCGAAAATGGGGAAATAAGTGACATGTGGAAAGTTATTAGACAGATTCGAAGGCGAAGGTCCATTCAGGCAACTATCCCTGCTGGAGAATGGATAAAGCACTTTAAAACAGTCTATGAAGGAGGGGAGTTTAGGATACAATTAAATACTTTGGCCGCTGAAGGGATGACTGGGGCTCCAATTGTGCAAATGCTTGATTATGAAATTAGCACAGCAGAGGTTGTTCGTGCAATAAAATGTTTAAAAAACGGGAAGGCAGCTGGTATAGAGGGCTTGTCAGCTGAGTTTTTCAAGATCTCGCTAGAAGTTAATAAAATGGTAGATTTCTATAGAAAAAGCTTCAATAAAATATTTGAAGGCGGAGAATATCCGGAAGCATGGAAAACCGCCATTATCCAACCTCTTTACAAGGGCAAAGGGAGTTACAGCATTCCAGGAAATTACAGGGGTATCTCGCTGCTGTATAATATTTGGAAAAATTTACAGTAGAATCTTATATGAAAGAATTAAGTGTTGGGCTAAGACACATCATAGGATTTCTAAATTTCAGGCAGGATTTAGGGAAGGTATCTCGACTATTGACAATATCTTTGTTCTGAAAACAATAATTGATGACAATTTGAGAAATAAAGATGGTAAGGTATATACTGTATTTGTAGATTTTAAAAGGCATTTGATACTGTAGAACGCAGTGTTCTCTGGGAGAAATTAACACGTAAAGGACTTTCGGGGAAAATGATTAGAGCACTTAGGGCAATGTATAAAGAAGTTAAGTTTGTTATCAAGACCGATCAGCACAATACATCAGAATGTAACATAGCGCAGAGGGGGGTTAAGCAGGGTTGTATACTATCTCCGTTACTTTTTAATTTGTTTATTGATGATGTTGTTAGCGTGATGACGGAGGAAGACATAGATGCACCGACAATCGCAGACCAAAAAATACCAATTCTTTTGTACACGGATGACATTGTAATTCTTTCTAAAACGATAAACTGTTTGCAGTCTGGTTTAAACGCTCTTCGACAATATTGTAGGCAATGGGGTATGGAGGTAAATATTCTTAAAACTAAAACAGTCACCTTTAAAAATGGATATGTGTACGGCCAACATGAAAAGTGGACCTACGGGGAGGAAGAAATTCAAAATGTTAAACACTTCAATTACTTAGGAGTAAGGTTTGATATGGGTGGAAAATGGAACAAGAACATGGAGTTTATAAAACACAAAGGGATTGGACAACTTTCTGAAGTATTAAGGATATTGATCCGGGTACCAGATATGCCAGTAAAAACATTACAGACCATGTATGAAGCAATGGTTAGGTCCTCATTACTATACGGCAGTGAAGTGTGGGGATGGGAGAGGGTGGATAATGTAAATAAAATACAATGCAATTTCTGGAAGCGCATTCTAGGGTTGGGGAGGGGTACTTCAAACTACGGAGTTCTTCGTGAGGTAGGATGCTGGGAAGATGCTGTATTTGCTAAACTAAACGTAGTTAGGTACTGGCTGCGAATAATTAAAGGTGATCAAACAACTCTGAGAGCAATATGTTATCGTCATCAAATGAACAACATAGAGCATCCAAAATGGTGAGGGGCGGGGTTGCAACGCGAATTATCAAAAATTGGCTTAAATGATATCTGGCAAAGGGGTAATGAAAATACACACAGTGCCGTGAGAAAAGTCAAAAGACGACTATGCGATATAAACAGGCAGAAAATAGAATCTGAATGTAGACAAAGATCAACATTGGAGCTACAAAATGAAATAAAAACTAGGTGGGGTAAGGAAACATATATTTTGGAATTAGGTATAAAACAGGGGACTGGAATAGCATGGCTTAGGTTGGGAGGGTGGAAAGTTCGTAAGATTGCTGATGATGATGGCAGGAGGATTTGCCCATTATGCGGGGAACAAGAAGACTGGACGCATATTTTGGCAGCATGCGTGTAGACGGAGGGTATTAGGAAAAAACTATTATCGGAAGTATTTTTGGCTTCCAACAGGCGGAGGACAGCATGGTGGGACTTGATTCTAAACAGTCAAAACTGGCCAAGCTTGGGCACATACTTAATGGAAGTACGTGTACTAAGATATAAGGTGTTTATGTAATTTTTCTTTAAACATATGTGGTGCTTGAGTACTTGTGCGCGACTGTGTGTGTGTTTGAGTGTGTGATTCAGGGTGTTTTTTTCAATTTTATATGTATGTATATAGTGCGGTGATTATAAAAAAAATAGTTGTTTTTCTGGTTGATACTACAAGTCACGTATACAGACCAGGTATTTTTCTAGAGAACATGTACGGTCTTATGACCCATGTGACTGTGTTATGCAATTAATGTAATACTAAATACTTAATAAATACCACTACTGTTATACTACTACTTTATTTCTTATATCCTTTTTTATATTTATTCAATTTTGTGCATCCATTTACCCTTTTAAGAAATTTCATTTTAGCAGACTGTATTCTCTTAACATCGTTTTTCTTTAGGGTCCATGTTTCGCATAAATATAATAAAATTGGCACAGCCATCGTCTTATAAATTGTTATTTCTGTTTCTTTTCTTGATTTTTTTAGGCCTCCTGACAATGGACCCACATTATTTTGAAAATGTTGTACCTAATATTGCCTTTATCACAGTCATAGGTAATGAAACGTATGCCTAAAATGTAGTAAATTCTTTTCCTACAGTTTTGGAAAGAAATAATACGATTAGCATGCATAAAAAGCTTAGTACCAATATGATTTTCCTCTTAGCACATTATCGATCTAGCAGGTTATACTTCTACCCTAGGTAACCCTGAAAGTTTTCAGAATAGGCAACAATGAGTAGTAGTAAGCCAGAGCAGCTTTCCTAACCTCTGATTGAAGATCAGATAGCAACATTCCAAGTCTGGGCGCGCTTCAACAATGTGCATCGTCAGCACCGCCTGTGTATGCTACGCCACACGCTAGGATGGATCTCAAGCGAGAGCACTTCTGTGCAATGATTCTCTATGAACTTTAAAGTCGGTTTAAGGGAGAGAGAGAATACCTTGAAAGACTGCATCGTGCATTTGGGTATCCTTGTTCTTTGCAATCCACCATATATCGATGGCATGCAGAGTTTAGAAGAGGAAGGGATTCCCTCGAAGCTGAACGAGCAGGACGGCGGCTACAGCAACAATGGATGAAAATATGGTGTAAGCAGAGTGCATGTTGCGGGAAGATCGTTACACAAATGGTCAGATTCAAGTCCTAAACACGGGATCGGAAGCAGTGAAAACAATCCTGAAAGAAAATTTTGACGTCAGGAAGCTCTGCAGTCGCCGGATCCCCACATCCTCACAAATGAGTAGAAAGAAGCACGTGTGCAATGGTGCCAGGAAATGATAGAAAAAGCCAATGGAGTAAAATCCAAAAACATATTTAATATTGCAACAGATGGCGAAATTTGGATTTATCAGTATAATCCAGAACTACAGTCATCGAACTGAGTCTTCGCAGGAGAAGATCCCCCAACAAAATTGAGGCGAACGAGAACTGTTGGCAAGAAGAAGATCTGTTCCTTCTCAGCAAGTGGCCACATTGTGAAGATTCCGCTTGAGGGACAAAAGACTTACTGTCAGGTGGTACACCACAAAATGTCTGCCACAATTGTTCAATGAACTGAGAAAAAAGTGTCCTAAGACTGGTCTGGGTGCAATTTTGTTGCACCGTGACAATGCCTCTCCCACTCTGCAGAAGAAACAACCCATTTTTTGCAGGAATCAGGAGTCAAATATTTGCCCCATCCTCTCTACAGTCCAGATATGGCTCCATGCGATTTTTTGCTATTCCCCAAAATGAAAGAAACAATTTGAGTCAACTGAAGCCGCAGTAGCTACTTACGAAGTCATGTATTTACACTCTCTCCAAAGAAAAATTGTTCGGCATTTGAAATATGGTTTGAAAGGATGAGACTGTGTATAGAATCCAATGGAGAATATTTTGAAAAGATGCAATGATGAGATCTAAATTTTTAATATTTTATGGCGTCCATTGTCAAAATTTTTGGAGGAAAAGAGTTTGCTCCGTAGGCAATACTAAGAAGAATATAGCATGCCTTTCCCCATGCTTCGCTTGCTTAGCAAATGTCCATATAATAATTTAAAATGGCTGTATTTCTTCAAGTTCGTGCTAGAATTACACTTAAAAAAAGAAAAAACACTAGAAATTCTGACTTCAAGTAATTATATGGATTCTATAAACAGAATGGGAGTGGATAAGTGATTATTTTATTGGCAACATAGACGTCTTTACGCCTGCAATGCTGCAGCTTTCTTACTTTTCACTGCAGGGTTTTGTAATCTATTCAGTAGCATTCAATATGGCTGTTTATATTCCTTAGACATTTTAGAAGTTTTACATAAACAATTCTTAAGGTTTGCTGCCTTCTATAATCTGCCGCGTTAAGTTTTAAATGGCCGTGGCGAGAATGACATAATAGAAGCGGAAGTTCCGATTAACAGGGAATTCGATTATTGTTGAAAGGTAAAACTATGGCACGGAAGTATAAACTTGTGCATTAGTTACTGTTTATGCAAACGAAATGAAGTATATGGTATTCCTTCGAGCTTTTTCTATAGGTAAAACAAAACATTTTATGCTTACGGATCAATGTCATAATCTAAATATTGGTAATGGCTTACATGTTTTGAAACGGTGTTATTTATTTTACTTCTGATTGGATGCTTTCCTATGAAAGCCATAACTGTCGTCTTCTACAATGAGATCATTAATTTATATTCTGCACGTATTATATTTAGTTTGTTTTGGCCTAATGTATTTCATTACGATGCAGTGTGATCTTTAATTTATATGCTTCACGTATTATATTTAGTTTATGTATGGCCTAATGTATTTCATTGTCATCAAATATATAATGAAACCGTTTCTGCAAAGGTTTATCTCGATTACCCTGCAGCAGACAGAAACATAAGTTTTAGATTGCAGGAGAGAAATAAAAATAACTAATAGTGGGTAGAAAATGTCATTGAATGTAATATATTAGATTTTTACTTTCTCTACTACATTCATAGAAGGTATAAAAGGTATTGCATTCCACCCAAAAATTCTATACCGAGATTTCACAGGACATACATGTTTTGAGATTTCCTGAATAAAATAAAAGCATTTTTAGAAAAAGGTCAGCGCCCGCGCGTGTGCATATGTCTGTGTGTGAACAATATAACTAGAAAACGAAAAGCCGGATAAACACCAACTTGGCATTTAGGTTCAGTATCTTTCAAAGAGTAAACATGAAGATTTTCTTGAAAATCCCCCTACTCCAGACTGCCGTTTACATGAAAAAGTCTAATTTTCTCAAAAATGGCTCTAAAGATTTTGATTAAAATAGTACATGTTTAAGATATTTTATGGCAAATTAAATGCATATCTTGAATTTTCTGGGAATGTCCCCAAAAGTCCCCTTCATTCTGGATGACTTTTACATAACCGGTAAACCGTAAGAGAGATATAAAAATTTTGTACACAAAAAATGTAGGTCACGTTAAAACACACAATTTATGTCACATACACTCTTTTGTCAGGTGAACCATTTCCGCGATATTTCTTGTTATTTATTTGAGTTTTTCAATGCTTATACTTTTTCTCAAATGGGAATTCGTTATTCGTTTTCTTATGTCCTGGACATGCAAAGAGAATGGCATGCTCCTCTTAGAAATCAGCTCTTAAATCATTCGACTATAGTTTAAAGCCTACTGTATTTCCATATTCCCTTGCCAACTACAAGAAAATTAGGAATAAGATATTTTCTGCAAATGTTTATCTTGATTAACATCAAGTAGATGGACTATAAGCGTCTGTAAAAAGTAGTTTGTGTAAGAGTAGAGAAAGTTGTGTGAGTACAACATATCAGATATTTTATACCTAGAAGCAGGGTGCAGTATAAGTACATCAAAGCAGGTGTGTATGGAAACGAACCAGCAGCTATAGCAGAGAAACAGTTCGGAAATAAAAAACGAAGTTATCAGAAGCAACTTTTTAATTATTATGCTTCATCGGTGGTTCAAGGAAAGTGCGAGTCAAAAGACCCAGAGAAGCATAATGAATTGCTTCATCAAACTAAGCAGAGCATGAGATGAACTCTGGAAAAAGAGGAACATTACACAATTAAGTCCAGCACCAAATTACTCGGCCACCCATAATTTTACTAACAAGGTGGAGATATCCATGGAAGGCGTGCGTTTATCTAAACAACTCCAGAGGGCTTTAAAGCTACCCTCTTTTGCATCATTTAATTTTCCCTACTCTCCCTTACTGCGGGCTCATTTCACTAGTGCCTCAAAACGTTTGAGTCAAATTCCCTGTAATTCGAAGTAAGCGAAGCAACTCAAGGGCACTTCAAGCACGGGCGGCTTTTTCATTTTTGCAACCCATTCGGAGCGGTACATGTCAATAATGCCTTCATTTCTGGAACAGTTTTAATGTCATATTTCGTAACTAAGAGATAAGAGACAAAACTGCGGTTTCCTTCTAACTCTTTCTTAATGTATTTATTTATTATAACACTTCCCTCAATTAAGGGCTGCCATAATGACAAAGTATACCTACACAATTAAAAAATTTAAATTAACAATAATAATGACGATTTATAGTTAACATATCAAAATAATGAAAATCAACTTAAACTAGAAATACAAATTAATTTAAATCGGAATTGAAAAGTAGTATAAAATAATCCTATTATGCAGTTAAAATAAATACATATATAATATATATAATAATTTCAATGATTTGTAAAGTGTGTACGATATTATATTGAATAAAAATGATTTCTGTGGATGGGAATTGATCCCCTAATATCCATGATTGCTATTTGATAAAGTAGGCGTTTATCTAGGCCATAATCTACCCAAAACGTGCGTAGATTTTTGGGTATTGTCCCTCAAGCCCCTATCATCAATCCTGCGATTGAGGTTTTATTTAAATTATATTTATCCTTTTAATAGGAGATAGTGGGTTCATAAATTGCCTTTTTCTCTGCGTCTACTTCTTCGGGCTGTTGACAGTGGGATTCAAAGCGCACAGTAGGATCAATGATTAACCCGCTTCTGTTAGATGATGTCTTGTAGGCGATGATGTCGATGCACCTGCTGCTACCACTGTTTGGATAATCCATATATCTCCTCGTGGACTGAAAACATTTTTCCTTCATACCTGATGCAATCGCACTTCTTATTTTGTGATGTCTTCTATTTCGCAGCACTTCTCCTTATGGGCGAGCACCCAGAACGTGTGCAAGGGTTTCGTGGTCTCTGCCACAACGGCGACAGAGGGTATCAAATGCGCGCTTATAAGATATTTCTTTGCGGCATACAGTATTTTATCTCCTTGCAGTACACGGCCAGATTGGAAGATGCTCCCAATGAGTTCAAACACTCCCTCTGTAGTCGAGTAGTCAGCGTTCTGGCCTCTCTACCAAGAGATCCAGGGTTAGACTCCCGGCTGGAGGGGGAACTTTTATTAATCAGAATGCTTCTCTATCTTCCCCAGAATTCTGGAAATATGAGTGTAGAAATAACTGTGAGTGATTCATAACTGACTTTCTCTACTCTTGTACAAACTATTTTTACAAACGCTTATTCTCCATATGCTTCATGTTAATCGAGATATCGAGATGTTAATCTTATTGCTAATTTTCTTTAGATGCAAGGGGAATTGGTAGGCTTTAAGCTATAGTTAAATATTTTAAGAGCTGGTTACAGTATGGAGTATTCCATTTTCTTTTCATTACCAGGACAAAAAGAATTGAATAACGAATTTGATAAAAAGTATAAGTATTGGAAAATTTAAGGGAATAACACGCAATACCTCGAAAATGGTTCATTCAACAAAAAAATGTATATGACATAAATTGTGTATTTTAACGCGATCTACATTTCTTGTGTAGTAAAATATTATCTATCTCTTATGGTTTACCAGTTATGCAAAAGTCGTTCAGAATGAAGAATAATTTTGGAGACATTCCCAGAAAATTCGAGATATACATTTCATTTGTCATGAAAATATCTTGAAAATATATTTTAATCTCAAAAATGTTTGAGAAAATTAAAACTTTCGAAAAATTTTCCATGTAAAGGGTATTCTGGGGTGAGGGGATTTTCTTGAAAACCTTCGTGTCGCCTCTCTGGTAGATACTGAACCTAAATACCAAGTTTGGTGTTTATCCGACTGTTCGTTTCTGAGTTATGCTGTTCACAGAAGACACACACACACACACACACACACACACACACACACACACACAGACACGCACATGTTTCCAAAAATGCTTTTATTGGATTCAGGGGGTCTCAAAACATGTATTTCCGGTGAAATCTCGGAATGAATTTTTGGGTGGAATGCAATACTTCCCCTACATACTATACGTAGTAGAGAAAGTAAAAAGTATTTTAAAAATCTGACTTGTTACATTCACATAAAGTTTTCTACCCTCTATCGTTTATTAGTGGATATGAAAACTATTTTAAGACAGGTTATTTTCCTATCTATTTAATTTTAATCGAGATGAACCTTTCCGAATTACACATTTCCATATAGCTACACAGGGAATAGCCATAGTCAAATGTTTTAGAAGTGGACAGTATATGCTGGCCTTAAAATTCCATACTCTTTCCATAACATCGGGAGAAGCAACTGAAAATCGACAGCATTTAAGAGTGACAAGTATTGAACAATTTTAACCATTACTAACAGAGATCTCGGAAATGGCTTATACCACAAAAAGGCTATCTGAAATAAATTGTGTGTTTTGAAGAGATCTACATTTCTTGTCTAGTACGTTTTCGTCTATTGCTTAACATTTACCAGTTTTACAAGATTATATAAATTTCCTTCCAATTGAAGTGGACTTAACACACTATTCCCAGAAAATTCAATATATAAATTTTTATGTCATGTAAATATCTTTAATATATGGTATTTTATTCAAAATCGTTTGAGCCATTTTAAGAAAATAAAAAATTTCAAAAAAATGTGCCATATAAAGGATATTTGGTTTTTTTTTGTGAAAATCTTCGTGTCAAATCTTTGGAAGCTACTAAACTTAAAGACCAAGTTTGATATTTATCCGACTTTTCGTTTTTGAGTTATGCTGTTCACAGACACACACACACACACACACACACACGAACATACACGGATGTATATTTTTTAAATTTAAAAAAAATTATTCAGAGCGCCTCAAAACATGTATGTCCGGTGAAATCTCGGTAACGAATTTTTGGGTGGAATGCAATACCTTCTCTATCTATGTACGTCGTCCTCCGTGGTCTAGTGGTAATGCTAGCCCCGAGGCTGCGGGTTCAAACCTGGCGGAGGGAGATGGATTTTTCGGGCGTAAAAATCCTTAGCATGGCTTCCTTCTGAAGGAAAGCAAAGCAGGTGGTACCTTGTCGTAGATTTATGGCACGTACAAGAGCCTCAAGTCTAATAAAGAAGCCTCTGAGCAAAATTTCCAATCCTTCACGCCCAATATATAATATGGGTCGCTAAGAACCATAGTAGTTAAAGAGCGTCCATAAATAAAACTCAATTTCATTTCACCTACTATGTGCGTGGACAAAACCTGAAGTTCAGCAAGTAGTAACACAATCAGTTGTTTCTCAAGTAAAAGCTCTCGATATGGCCATAGAAGTTACAGACGTCATTACAAATGAAATAATATTTAAAACTTCTGACGTGTTACATTCACATGACTTTCTCTAACCCCTACCGTTTATTAGTTCGTATAAAAACTGTTCTTATGAAAACTTATTTTTCTGTATACTTCATTTCAATCGAGATAAACGTTTTCAGGTATGTCTATATTACAAATTTGGTTATAGAGCGATAGTCAAACGCTTCAGAAGTGGACACTATATGCTGATCCTAAATTCCATAATTTTTCCATGGAATAGCGAGGAAGTGCTGAGCGAAGGTCTACCAGGACAAGAGCCGGAGCCCAAGTCCTCCTCGTATACCCAGGGTCCAGCGCCAACCGAGTGGCTCTCCAGGCCGTGGGGGTCTCCCAAAGGCTACCCCCCCGCTTACCGGATATGAAAAAGCGGATACGCCACTTACGTGCCCTAAGGGCGACTACCGAAAACCTCGGTGAGGCCGACAGCAATCTAGCATGCCGTCTACCGGCTCTCCAGGGCGGTACCAGAAGACATTGAGGCGTCTCACAACCCCGGCTGCATGGAAAGCCATACAGTCGTACCCAATCTCACACGGGTATCGAGAACACTGCCCCGTCGAGACCAGAACAATCCGAACGGCTCCCCAACGGGAGGGGCTCGAACGTTCGGCCCGACGTACTTGTAGTAATGTCCGAGGTACCACGAGTGCTAAGGGTCCGCAGCGCCCACACCACGGCAGCTGAAGGGGTCGGAACCCTCCCCCCCCCGCCCTCACGGGGAGCGAGGAAGTACTGAATATTGATAGGACTTTAAAAGAATGACAAAGTATTGAGCAATTTAAACCACTAAAATGAATATCTCAAAAAACGCTGATGTCATAAAAAAGTAGTTGGAAATAAATTGAGTGTTTTAAATATATCTATATTTTTGTGTAGTACGTTTTCGTCTACCTTTAATTTACCAGTTGTACAAGATTTTTACAAAATTCCTTCCAAATGAAGAACTTTACAAACTGTTCCCAGAAAATTCAAGGCGTACATTTTATTTTTCATGCAAGTATTTTTCATATATTGTATTTTAATCAAAATCGTGTCATTTTTTAAAAAAAATCTGATGTGTTACACTCACATGACCTTCTCTACTCTTGTACAAAATAGTTTTACAAACTCTTATTCTCCATCTATTTCATATTAATCGAGATAAACATCTGCAGAAACAATCTTTTGACATGCAAAGAGAATTAAATTTTACACATAGCGATCAGTTCTAAAAATATTTGACTATCGGTTAAGTCCTACTATGTTCCTCTTGTTTTTTATTTGCAATGACAATATAGAAATACAGTAGCCTTTAAGCATAGACATATCTTTTAATAGCTAGTTGCTAGGCGCAGAACCATTCTCTTTGCCACAGACTCTTTGCATATCCGAGACAGAAAAATGAATAAGGAATTCCCATTTGAGAAAATAAGTATTGAAAAATTTAAGGGAATAACAAGCAATATCTCGAAAATGGTTCACTCAACAAAAAATGTATACGACATAAGTTGTTTATTTTAACGGGATCTACATTTTTGTGTAGTAAAACTTTGTCTATCTCTTATGGTTTACCAGTTATGCAAAAGTCGTTCACAATGAAGAATACTTTTGGAGACAGTCCCAGAAAATTCAAGATATACATTTTATTTGTCATGAAAATATCTTAAACATATGATATTTTAATCAACATCGTTAGAGCCATTTTTGAGAAAATTAAAATTTTCGAAAAATATCCCATGTAAAGGGTAATCTGGGGTGGGGGTTTTTCTTGAAAACCTTCGTGTCGCATGTCTGGAAGATACTGAACCTAAATACCAAGTTTGGTGTTTATCCGACTGTTCGTTTCTGAGCTATGCTGTTCAGAGACACGCACACGGACATGTTTCCAAAAATGCATTTTTTGGATTCAGGGAGTCTCAAAACATGTATTTCCGATGAAATCTCGGTATCGAATTTTTGGGTGGAATACAATACTTCCCCTACTTACTATACGTAGTAGAGAAAGTAATAAACAAATTCGAGACATGTTCCAAGTAGGGAGTGGTTTGGGTTGGGGAGTTTTCTTGAAATTGTTCGTGTCGCCTCTTTTGAAGATATTAAACTTATACCAACTTTGGTATTGATCTACTATGTACGTGTTAGTGAAAGTTAAAATTAATTCAGAGTTGCCAACCTAGGTATGTTGTAATATAGCTCGCGAGTCGATTGGGGCGCTTTTGCCATGTTTCTTTGGGCTCCTCAAAAGTCCTAACACTGAAATAGTGAATTGGTGTAAGGTTTTTGCTATTGCTGCAACTATGAGAGCCACGTAACATGTAGGTAAAAATGTTAAATATGGACACGCTATAGAATTAGTTCTGAGAACTATTAGCTAAACCCACTGAACAATAAAGCGTTCATAAACTGACGATGATGGGTGGCTTGATGATGTAACGTGGTATTGTTTAGTAAGGTGACTATAAATAATGCTTTCAATAAGTCTTTCCTATAACTAGAACCTATCAAAGCATCCCTTAAAGAAAGAGGCAAATTTTTCCCTCAATTTGGCAACTCTCAATATTTTGTTAGTATGGCATTTTTAACAGATGGTGTTCAACATTTGTAATCACTAAATAGTTGATTACAGGTTTAAAATATAAGCTCGTAAGCTTATTTCAGATCTAACACAGCCTTTGTTCAGCTCCCAGAGTAAAGTTGTAAGACCCTTTTAGAAAAATACTACCTTTACTCTGCCTTTTCAACGTTACTCTACAAATGACATATGTAAAGAATTCTTCTTCTTCTCCTCCTCCTCCTCCTCCTCCTCCCTCTTCACTTCTGGATTAGGCTGCTGCCTGTTCCGTCTTCACGGAATCTCCTTCAATCTCCTTCTCGGCCTTCTCACGTCTCTCTTTCTTTTAGCGGCATATTGGAAAGCTATTTTTGGTAGTGGCAGTCTGGTATCTTCTATCCTCTTAACATGTTCTAACCATTTTGTTCTGTATCTATTCATCCTTGAGTTAACGGCTTCTACTTCTAATTCTTTTCTTACTTCTTCATTCTGTCTTCTCTTGTACATCTTTTCGTTTTTCTCAAAAATTTAAATAACAATTCATCAACATTAATTATAGTGTTCATAAATAATTAAATTTACTACTAAACATGAAATAAAGAAGTAAAGAAATAAAAACACTCACAATACATGGGAATTTGATCCAAGTGATTTGCGAATGAAAAGAAAATACATAAACCATTAAGTTAGTAAGATATTTTGTAAGATTATTCACGAGATAGGCTATTTCAATAGCTATACTTCTAATGTATCTTCATCGTTTGTATTTTACGTCTTATGCTTTTCCAAATATAAAATTTTGAAGCAGATTTTTATTGATAAACTGATTTAAGTTGTGAATATAAACCTAAATGATTCCAAAAGAACCATATTTCTATCAACGAGAACAAAATGGTTCACCTGCATTAATAATAAAATTGTTACAAAAGTAAATACATCTTTTACGAAATGTCGCTTTCGTTATTTACATAGTCTTGTTTCTTTTGTGTCGAATTCCTACACTTCTATTTACATACACATGCTAAATTAAATTAAGGCCGTTAGATGACAGATGAGAGTGAAAAGTACTTTTAATGTTCAGTAAATCTTCGTAGAGCAAGGTGAAGGCTTCACACGACAAATTTAATAATTTTGCATATGTTCGGAGAAAGCAGTTTCTCTTTATTTACTCCAATATTTCTTCGTTTCTTTAACTTTTCAATATTTTCCATTCCTGATATTGACACCTTGGTCCTTTGTGTGTCTTTGGTCTTGTTCTCTGTTATTCAGTAATATCTTTGGGTATTTACTTTTATCCACTCAATTTAAGCAATACTGTCGTTTGCTCATGCTTTCTGGCCTTTTTAATTTTACTACTGGGTCTTCGGTATAAAACCAGATTGTTCTCATGGTACTTTAGGTCAGAGCCAATGCCGGCTGGTTTATCCCACTCCCTATACCCGCACTCACGACAGGCTTTTTGTCCTTCAGTTGCCACATAGTCATTAGCGTCAGCATTCCACTTTCATTTGCGAAGATGGGAACGCAGTTATCTTTAGAGCATATATTTGTTTGTAAATGTTATTTTATAAAACATTACAGCGGCGAGCTAAATCGTGTCAAATCTAAATGTATTTACTCGTACAATGCTTGTTTCGCTGAGAAAGTACATTTCCAGCATTTGCTATGAAGCAGGGATAAATTTTGTTATATTTTATGTACAGGTTTACAGGAATACAGATTTAAGAACCAAAGACACAGTGCTGGCACAGTCAGCTGTGGTATGTCCAAAATCTAGACGAAAATCCCGTGCTAGCGGTCAGGTTTTATGCCAAATAGCTTGTACGACTTGCCTATGACAAGTTGAGAAATTATTGCATTCCATCCAAAAATTTGATACCAAGATTTTACTGGAAATGTACGTGTTGAAGCTCCGTGAAATCAGAACAATCTACCCTTTATATAAAAAGATGTTCGTTATTTTTGGTTTTCTCAAAAATGGCTCCAATGAGTTTGATTAAAATACTATATGTTGCACGTATTTACATGACAAATAAAATTATGTTTTGAATATGATCAAATGGTACGTGAAGTCTTCTATGATTTTAATTGTACTTCTGTAACGTTTTAAACGGCAAGAGATAGTAAAAATCTTACTTTCCTTAAACCTATATCTCGTTAAAGCATATAATTTATGTCAAGCATTTTTTTGCCGGTTAACCATTTTTTTAGATATTTTTTGTCTTGATTAGAATTTTCAAGTGATAAATCACTACTCGTTTTTTCCCCTGGTTATGCAAAGAGCACAGAATTTCAAATCCATCACTAGCAATCCGCTTTGACTTTTACTTCAGCATACTGTAATCTTCTCATACCTACAACGAAATACCTAAAAGCATAATCAAAGTTTATCTCGATTAACAAGATGTAGATACAAGCTTTTGTAAGAATAGTGTGTAGAAAACTGAGTAGAGAAGAATGGGAAAATACAACACATCAAATTTTTGTTCAGCCACATTACAAGTAAAATGTTACGTGAAAAGCTTCAATTTATAAACACACCATAACGTGCCATGTTGCTACGTATGGTAAATATTAAGGGTAATTGGGCTGAATTTTCTAACTTTTTACTATCTCTGTCTTGTATATAGCAAGTAGAGAAGTATTGCATTCCACCCAAAAATTTGATACCGAGATTTTACCGGGAATGCATATTTTAAGGTACCTGAATCCAAAAAAGCATTTTTAGAAAAACGTCCATGTGTGCATGTCTGTGTGTGTGTATGTGTGTGTGTCTGCATATCTATCCGCGTGTATGTCTGTGAACAGCATAACTCAAAACGAAAAGTTGAATAAATACCACACATGGTATTTAGATTCAGTACCTTCGAAGATGCGACACGAAGTTTCTCAAGAAAATCCCCCACTCCTAACTATTAAAATGTAACCTTTTTCGAAAACTTTGGTTTTTTACTAATGGCTCAATCAACTTTGATTAAAGCATCCCAGATTACCCTTTACATGGAAAATTTTCCGAAAACTTTCATTTTCTCAAAAATGGCTCCAACGATTTTGAATAAAATACTATAAGTTTAGGACATTTTTACAGCAAATGAATTGCATATCTCGAATTTTCTGGGAATGTCATTGTGAACGACTTTTGCATAACTAGTATAAGAGGTAGACAAAATTTTACTACACAAAAAATGTAGATCGCGTTGAAATACACAATTTAAGTTGCTTTTTTATGAGTAAACCATTTTCGAGATATTGCTTATTATTCCCTTAAATTTTCCAATACTTATACTTTTCTCAAATGGGAATTCGTTATTTATTTTTTTTTTTTTGTCCTGGACATGCAAAGAGAATAGAATGCTCCACATAGCAACCAGCTCTTAAAATATTTGACTATCGCTTAAAGCCTACCATATTCCCCTTGCATCTACAAGAAAATTAGCAATAAGATTAACATCTCGATTAACATGAAGCATATGGAGAATAAGCGTTTGTAAAAATAGTTTGTAAAAGAGTAGAGAAAGTCATGTGAGTGTAACACATCACATTTTTTATTTAATTTTAAAACTATTCCATTGAAAATCCTCAATTAATATTAGTAAATAAAGAAATTATTGTGCAAAATGTCAAAGCTCCAGCTGAAATAGGTTCTCATGTAATACAATGAAATGTTTTTAATAAGCGAAAAAATGCAAGTTTTATAAAACTGCCTTACGCGTTCAAGTTTGTCAGAGAAGTATAACAGTGACATTTTCTGATGCTTCAGTACAGTGAAAATAAATGTAACGATTTGATTGAAGTTATGTTATTAGTTGTAAAGAAATACATTTTTCGTTTTATGAAGTTAGTGTTAAAATGTTCGTTGTTTTTTAGTGTAAATTAGTTTTTTGTAAGCAAATGCATAAATCAACCATAAAACGCAGCTTGAATCTTTAGATAGTACATTTTAAATTATGCATGCAAATCAGAGTAAAACTGAAGTGTAAGGAATAAATTTTGCGCAAAGTGTAAAACTAAGGAAAAGCTTATACAGAAGGGTTCAGTGGGGTTAAACATGTCGCTGGGTATAAAAATGGCCGATCGTGGAAAATTGTGCACAGCTGTCTGTAGGGTATTTATATGTTGTAATTTAAAATCGAAAATTTTGTCACTTTCCCCTAAAAGCTCAGTCCCAGCGTCCCTTAAGAAGAAGAATTTTCCTGGTGTGTTCCTCAGACCAGAAAGTAATCGCTATGATGTCAAAGAGCTTCGAGTTGAAAATCACTTCCCTTACAAACAGCGCCAGAGAGCTTACTTTACGTTTGAGATATTCATCAGGTATAAGACTTTGAACTCCCCCTAAACCTTCTTTCTTCCTCTTTTATTGCACACCCTACCTCTCAAAAACATTCCTGCTGCTAAAGGTTAACCAATTTTCTGCGGCAACCTGCTACCGTTTACTGCCTTGATATTTTTGGTCCATTGGCTGTCTTATCCTCTTTGCGTTTTTTCCCCCTCACCCTCCTGCCAGCTGTCGTATCGAATCTTGTAAGGCTTTATCCTACCAACTTCCTAAATCAAATTAGACACTATTGGAGCGTCCTTAAATCGATTACACGGGATGATTGCTTAAGAAGCCTTCCAGAACCAAGGCGACTTGCCTGTAAGCCTGGAGGAGCCTGTTATGCGGATTGCAACAATCAAACAACTCCTTCAGCTTCTTTGTTTATTCCTGTAGATAATTTCTTAGGCCTGGAATATTCTATCAGAAGCAAACTCACTCCATATGCTCTTCCTCTAAACTGTTGGCACAGCAGATCAATAATTTAATCCCAAAAATCAATATATTTCACTTCACAAAAGAGGAATCAATTAAAAATATATCTCCTCAAATTATGTGGCACCATTAAGGCGTTCGGATGTAAACAAAAATTCCTCGACAGCCTCCGTAGCCTGTTAGCACTAGCTTCCAAATCCAAAGGTTCCAGGGTCGATTCCCGGCTGTAGGTGTCTAGTTCCCGAGGTTGCGTGTTCAAACGCGGCGAAGGGCGATGGATTTCTTCGGGCGTAAATATAATGGCTTTAGTATGCCTAAGCATGACTTCCTTCGGAAGGGAAGTAAAGCCCGTGGTCCCGTGTCGTAGATTTACGGCACGTAAAAGAACCTCGAGTATAAAGAGGCCTCAGAGAAAAATTACCGATCTTTCAAGTCCAATATAGAATGAGACGATAAGGACCACAGCAGTTAAAGAGCATCCATAAATAGAAATCAATTTAATTTAATCGTCCCTAGAATCTGGAAGAATGAGGTGGAGTGTAAATGTGTATGTGTGAATGTAGTGTTTATAAAGAAAACCCAACGTAAACAAATCCGAAGATTAACACAGCAGCAAACAGATGAACATCATTGCCGATAAGCAATTGTTCCAAAGGCAAAGCTGCCGATATGATCTTAGAAGTTAAAGCGACAATATAAATGGAATCCAAAAAAAGTGGTAACTCCGTTCAAACAAAGATAACCCGGAAAATGTTAACGTCACAAAAGATTTAATTTGACACAAATTGTGTGGTTTAATCACATCTACATTTTTTGTGCAGTATGATTTTTTTTCTATCTCTTACAGTTATACAAAAGTCATTCAGAATGCAGAGAATTATACAGGCAAGAGGACTTCACAAGCTATTCCCAGAAAGTTCAAGATATACGTTTTGTATGTCATGTAAATATCCTAAACAATGGTGTTTTAATCAAAATCGTTTAAACCATTTCTGAGAAAATAAAAACGCAACAAACATTTTTTCCATTTGAAGGGTAGTTTGAGGTGATGGGATTTTCCTGAAAATATTCGTGTCACATCCTTGGAAGACCTTCGGTTTGAAGTTATGCTGTTCACAGATAAGTATCGTTTTCTGAATTCAAGGAGCTTCAAAATATGTATTTTTGGTGAAATCTCGGTATTAAATTTTTGGGTGGAATGCAATATTTCCTGTATTTACAGTAAACATAGAGAAAGTAAAAGGCATTTTTAGAAAAATGGTTGTTATTTGTAACCTAAAGTTACGGTTTACCAGATTATACCCCCCCCCCCCAAAAAAAAGAACAAGAAATGACATTTTAGTCGATGTCATCTGCTAAAATTGTCAAATTAATGCTGTGGTATTAATGTACCGATGATCAGTTTCAAAAGAAAATTCAGTAATGAGGTTCATTTCCAAGAATTTAGGTATTGCGGTTAAGCTGGTTTAGCAAGTGAACTCTCGGTGATTAGAAAGTAAAGATGCACTGCCCCCGTTTTAAGACATTTTGACAAAACGGCAAGATAAAAGTCAGCGCATGTATTTACCGTACTGAAATTGCTTACACATTAACAATTAATATTGCCTTTATATCCATTAAATTTACATAATGATAAACATGAAATAATACAAATATTCATACAGTTCTTTCACGCATCTCGGATAAATTACATTTTACACCAGGTTGGGATTTATCAAAATAGTTGCCTGGATTCCATTTACTACAAATACAATTTGGTTTGAAACGTATTTAACAAGTGCTTCAAAAAAAACATGTTTACAACGGGGTATCGTACCCAGTTTCACCCTTAGCGATTTTAACCATTGAATAAGAAGCGCCCAACACCCGGAACTAAGACATATCATTTACCCAAGTTAATAAACCTGCCCGGCACAGACGTCCGGAACTATCGGAAGGGAGGCCTGAACTCCATCCAACTATCGCCTAGAAGTTTCCCTCTTTCCATCCTCCCAACGCGCTGCTGTAGGCAGCAGTCAACCAAGCTCCATAACCGGTAACTACTGCACGGCACACCAGCGTCTCCACGCCATAAACATAAATTATATGAACGGAATATTTGAAAATACAATAATATCTTTTGCCGAGTAACAATCTGGACACAAAGATTTCAACTCAATAATCAATCGTTGAAGAATCATTGCATCTTATTCATTACTTTTGGCAATGAACACAAAAAATTATACGGTTAACTGGTCAATACTCGTAACATAAAATTCTTATTTGTATGTGTATGTAAAATAAACAAGAGCATACCTGTATTTGTTAGTATGTAAGAATAATGAAAGCATACACAATTTCTTTCTCTTTACTCCAAATGTTTCATAGCAACTTGATAGTCAACAAGAAATGCTGTCACGTTGAAATCTCAGCTTTGTTTGCAACCACTTTCAATAATATAACATCAATAAAGACACGTCTCTCAGATTTTGTCCAAATAAACTTATTTTCCAAATACTTTTTGGTATAAATTTTATGATATTCAAAGCGATAGAAACAGAAAGTTTCTTTTAAATAATTACGAGAATTTTGAATTGGTAGGCAACTAGAAGTGCTCCCTGTGTGTTACGGAAGTTCTACAGGCCCACATAAACATATATAATGATGTGTTTCATTCATATGACTTTCCGACCACTGTTGTTTACTTTTCTAACTCTTCTACAAGCTATTCTTGCCAAATATTATTAATTTTCCTACTATTTATACGTAGTAAATAGAGGAAATAATGAATTCCAGCCAAAACTTCAATGTTGAGATTTCACCGAAAATATATGTTCTGAGGCTCCCAGAACCCCCCCCCCAAATCCGTGTGTGTACGAATAGTATAACTCAAAAACAAAGTCGAATAAATACCAAACTTGGTATTTAAGTTCAGTACCTTCCAAAGGTGGGATATGAAGATTTTCAAGAAAATCCGCCACCACAAACTACCCCTTATATTGAACAATTTTCGAAATGTTTTATTTTCTAAAAAAATGGCTGTAACAATTACCATATATACCATACATTAAGAATATTTACTTGACAAATAAAATGTATATATTGAATTTTCTGGGAATAGATTGCGAAATTCTCTTCATTCGGAAGGAATTTTGTATAATCTTGTATAACTGGTAAACGTTAAGCAACAGACGAAAACGTACTACACAAAACATGTAATCTCTTTAAGTAAGCAGATGTGCCTACTTGATATCATGATATGCCACGTTGATAAAAGAAAATAGCATCTATCATGCAAGAGATATGTAGTATCCTAAGTCAGCCAACAATTTATCTCAGCCCCATGATGCACTAGATTCACTGAATATTGTGACTAATAAGAATGAAAATCGTATGCTTTTTTTTAATGAATGATTTATTGTCTACTTTGAACTTAACATGCAATTTATACAATGTATACAATGGAGTTGCTTATTATTTTTCTTCCCCTTATATTCAACTTTCTGTTGTGTATATAATGGGGAAGTATAATTTATCCACTATTTACTTTTTTGCCTTGTTACCCTTTTTCCTATTTTCTCCAATTTGCTTCACATTTCTTTTAACCATTTTGACCTTATTTTTCCTAAATATTTTCTTGCTTTCTCCATATATTCGTTTGATCTTGTATTAAAAATCTTCCTAACTTTTAGCTCTATGGTACATCTCTCCCCCCTTCTTCTCCATATTAGGCCATTAAATTAATTACACCTGTCTTCGCCCATGCATACTCCATGTTGGCCTGTTTGTTACATACTTCGATGTATTTTTCTTTTCCGCATTCGGTTTTAAAATATTTATAACTCATTAATGACCTTTTTCCCTCGGAAAAAGTTATAATTTCTTGATTTTCAATATACTTCATATGCTTGTAAATAATAGAGGGAATAATATAGTGGGTTTCACAATAATAATTACTTTTAAACGATTGTGTCAAATCGGGACAATATTTGTAGATGGAGCTTTAAAAAGTTGCCATAAATTATTTTGTTTCATACTATCTGGAATTCATGTTTTTCCATCTCCAAACCAGTACGTCATATGGAACTTCAGTTACTTTCCGTTAAACAACACAAAAATATTAATATATTGGCCCCGCAATAAGCGTATAAAACATATGTATGCACTATAATATTATTTAACCAATATGTAATGTATTTCTACATAGTATGAAAAAAATATTTCACTTAACTACAGAAAAGTTCTTTTCTTTCAGGTCTCGTTTCGATATCTTGCTGACCCCGAAAAAAAAGCCACATTCTATACATTTATGTAAATAATTATTATCAGATTTCACGGTTCTTGGACAAACGAAGCAGATTATTACGTATCACTGGTTTTCTTATTCCTTTCCGAAGAATCTCACAACATATGAGGAATATTTTTTAGATATGGTGGATGGATCCTCAAAATATGATTTAAAATATCACTTTATGTTGCATTTTGCGACTTTGACAAAGTTAACCATGTCGGTGCGTCCTCCATTTGGCCCATGCTGTAATTAAAGCGATGTTTTTTTTCATCTCGCAAAGAGCTGGTATTTGCTTGAAAATCTGCATGTCGCATTTTGAAATATACTGAATCTTGAGGCAGTATTATTAACACTTAAATGATTTCAGTCAAATTATATAATATGTAAATTCAATAACAGCCCGCCTTGAAGCAATATGTGTATGTAATAATTCGTAAAATGTATGTAACAGTCATTGCATATGCTTATATTATTGTATCCATGCGTAATAATGTTATGTGAATATATTACGTAATTTAATAATGTAGGAGCTGTGAGAAATAGGTCAAAAGTTGCTAACAATCAGGTAACCTTGAGGCAATAATAAGTTTGAGAGTTTAAATGTTATTTGTGATTCTTGGAAGCATTAATGTAATTTTAATGACAGTTTATAAAATATAGCCAATCAACAACCAGAAAAAAACTTTAGTTAAATGCAGGTATTCTATTGGAGTAAAAATAGCCAATCAGAGACTTGAAATACAGATATTTACAAGTTTAGACGGTTGAAATCTAGTCAGTTGCCTGCAGACTGTGCTCCTAACTGGATGCGTTGCTTGTGCGTCCTCGAGAGATTTAATATGTATTCGTGTGAGACGAAAAATAGTTTTACGTGGTAAAAAGTGTAATTAATTAATAAAAAGAATCTCACAGCTCTCTATATCAGTGAAGTGCTACTTAATTTCTGTCAAGGATTAATAAAAAGGAGTAAATTAAAACTTAAAATCTGTGTAAGCCTACATTCTTATCGCATCACGCTGCCAAGACTTCCATGTCTCTAACAATAATACTGACGCAGCCGAGGCAAACATAAATATAATATTTAAAGAAAAAGACAAATTACAAAGTTAATATTTTTTTAAACTTGGGGCAAAGGCCACCTGAAAATACATTTGGGGCGAAGGCTACCGGAAACTGTTTACTATACGTGTGGTTGCAACGAATTTCAAGTTCGGCTTCCCAACAGTTGAAATATAATACAGCATCTACAAACTGACTTTCAATACGTAGCAGCAACTACCTACTTCAAATTGGCTCCCAAAAATGTGGGGCAGAAACTATACTACTTCAATCTAAATACCAGGTTTGATATTTATCCGACTTTTCGTTTTTAAGTTATGCTGTTCACAGACACACACGAACCTTTTTCTTTCTAAAACTTTTCCGGTGAAATCTCGATATAGAATATTTGGGTGGAATGCAATACTTCCCCTACTTACTATACGTAGTAGAGAAAGTAATCATGAATAAGAAATTCAAAAGCCCTAGACTGAAAGATAATGTCGTGCCTTCGAAACTTTTAGGACTAGAAGAAAATCTCCCCAAAAAACTCACATTTTCTTAAAATAAGGCAAGTGCTACAGCTAATATAATAGCAGAAAACTACCTTAATCTGTTTTTTATATCCTAATTCCCATTTGTTACAAACTTGTAGAGGGTTATGGCCGACGATAATGAAACAAAGATAATGAAACAAAATGAATTATGTAAAAATTAATTAAATCTATTGTTTTGTCTAAAATAAACAGTAAACAAATTTGCTGCTTTAATATGTTATTCCCTTTTTAATTTTCTTAAAATATTTATTCGTTTTAAACTTATCCCTAAAATTAGCAGGAGGGATCTCTCTGCCCAATGATTTGATTTTCACCGAGTGTATACATAGTTAATATAGTAAGTACTGGTAATGTTTACTTATTTAATGGCTTTTTCTCATTCATTAAATATGCACTTGGAGATGTGTTTATGAACCGTAATTTTGCTAACGCTCGTATAGTGTTTGTTATTTAGTGTAAAGGCAAATATTCATTGTGATTCGTTGCTTATGGACTTAGAAATAAGCATTAATTGTTTTATACTCGTACATGCAGTGAGTATGTGCCATTTTCCTGGTTTTATTTTTCATAACTTAATTACTTAGTCTTTCCATTTGCAGCACACCTTGGGCCATTTTAATTAACTTTACTTTGCTGCTCTACATATATACTGTTAATTAAAATAATAATGATGCTTTATACTGCAGAGTGATGTGTACAGTGTTACTGTCTCTGAGGACCTTTTTGCTTGATTTGACATTGCAATCCAAGATAAAAGAGCATAAGCTGCTTTTTTCATGAATGAGAACTTATATGGATTATCCTCGTTGATTCTGGAGAAAAAATAAAAACATTACTTCGTATAAATTGTGTTTAATGAGATTTGAACTATATAACAATCTAAACCCAGTGGAGGCCGATGGATTTTTTCGGGCGTAAATCCGTAGAATTACGGTGCGTAAAAGAACCTCAATCTAGAGGTCTCTGAGCAAAATGTCCTATCTTTCACGCCCAATATAGAACGGAACGCCAAGGACCATAGTAGTTAAGGAGCGTCTATAAATAAAACTCAATTTATCACAATTCAAGAAGTATACTTCTTCATTAAAGCTACATCAGTGTGTATGATATGCTCTTTGAAATTAACCAGCTCTAAAATATTGTTACATGCTGGATAGACGCCAAAAGATTCACATGAAAAATTAAATCAATTTCTAGTACCCAGCACGTACATTGAGGGGACGTATACTGACTTGGCTGCGGAGACCCGAAACGTGGTGTGGAGGTTAAGAGGAAGGCGCGGTTTTCACTGAACAAAATCCATAACACAAATCTACTTACATATTCCTAGATTTATTCCCAACCGTATGGGGTTCCTACATTATTAAATATGAAAGGTGAGAGATGTCCATCGATCCAAAAGAGGGCTTGCACACGCGATCCGCTTCTCACGGAATCCTAACTAACACAGACGCTATATCCCCACCACTCGTGGCTAGCAAAGCTACCAGCTAGGAGTGACATAAACAACAACGTATCTGGTAATGACAATGTAGAACAATAATATATCTGGCAATAGCAATGAACAATGACAATGTAACCCCCCAAATTATTAATACGCCACAATATGTGATAATTCTTCTTTTGATATTTATTAGTTGCTCAAAATTTTCCGAGAAAATAGTACTGACATTCTTGAATT
Source organism: Deroplatys truncata (assembly GCA_030765065.1). Lineage (NCBI taxonomy): Eukaryota > Metazoa > Arthropoda > Insecta > Mantodea > Mantidae > Deroplatys > Deroplatys truncata. The sequence continues at coordinate 241,797,187 of CM060981.1, forward strand.
TATATTTGTTGACATAAATTATCTCATCTATGTGACCTGTTTAACAAAGTTTACCTCCAATGGCTACCCTTCGTTTTATAAATGCAACGCTATGCCTGTATTTTATCGGTAATGGACTCATTTGCTTCTGTTCTCCTACTAATGAATGGACGTAAAGGGACCATCCTTATTTACTTCACCCTCCTTGCTTTTCCTGTCTCGCATCTATGGTTAATGCTGTACAATTTAAATTAGCTTGGAGGAGAAGTAGGCCAAAAAGTTAACATTATTCATGAAGACTAAGATGTTTTCAATATTAGAAATACTTTAACAGTACGCTACTAGAAAATCTGATGTGTTACATTCACATGACTTTCTCTACCCACTCTTCCAGAAATTATTCTTGCAAACGCTCATTCTTTTATATGCTTCATGTTAATCAAAATAAACGTTTGCAGAAACGGTTTTATTATACATTTCGTTGCAGGGACAGGGAAATACAGTAGACTTAAGTGATAGTTAAATCCACCACATATGATGGCTTTGAAATTCTGTGCTCTTTCCATCACCACGAGAAGCAACGAATAGCGATTTTACGACTTGAAAAAAGTATTAAATATCTGAAAATGAAAACCAATAACAAATAATATCTCGGAAATGCTTAAAGACACAGAAAAATTCTGTTTGCCTTAACATGACCTACATTTTTCTGTTCTTTTTTGTTTTTTTTTTTTTAGTAAGACTGCATCTCTTACGGTTTACAGCCACACAAAAGTCAGTTAGAATGCGGAGGAATTCACAGGCGATTTGCAGGAATATACATTTTATTTGCCATGTAAACATCTTAAGCGCATCATATTTTAATCAAAATCATGTTTGATATTTTTTAAAAAAATGTCCATAATAATTTCCCATTCATGTAGGAATTTTATTGATATCTTCGTGTCGTATCCTTGGAAGACACTGAAGTTAAATAGAAGCCGACTTTTCGTTTCTGAGTTACAAATGGTGCTTTGTTTTTATTCACGGATCCTCAAAGCGTGTATTTCCGGTAAAACTTAGGCATCAAAATTTTGGGTGGAATGCAATACTTGCTCTAGTTATTATCTGTATCAAAGAAAGTAAACATGCGCAAAAGAGTGAAGGAGCATACTCTGCACTGATACTTCATCGGCTAGGCCCTTCAGAGCTCAAAAAATATTGTTACGCAGCTGCTATGGTACAAGGTTGTAGGGAGGTCGGCGCCGAGCGGTCCGAATAAACAACGTTTGCCAGCGTAAACACCGGGCGCGCTATCGAGATATAACCAGAACTTTCTGGAAACGTTGTCTCTCCTCCTCCAGAAATTGCGTCGAAATAGTTCTAAAACGTTTGAGAACTTCTATAGAAGATTCCACTGCCTATGTAAGCGAGTGCTCTCGCAGGCAGTCAGGCAGTACGAGGCGAGAAGTTGAGTCAGTGGCGATAGTCGCGTCAGTTCAGTTGCGAGTCGAGTGCGACAGACTGAGTCAGTGCGAGGTGAAGAGTTGATTCAGTGGTGAAGAGTGAGTCGTGTCAGTGAGTGCTAATCGGTGAGCTAGTTGAGTTACGTCGGTCAACGAGCGCGCGATTTGGTGGATGAGTTTCACTGCGATGTCAAGAGCGATACTCCGAGCGAGTTGCTAACAGCTTCTGTGATATGCAGTGAGTGCTACCGCGGAGAGGTGTTGTGGAAGTCCTATGTTCCACTCCTGAGTGAAGTGAACCGTCCGACGTGGTGGCGCGTCACGAAGGAAAATTGAACTAGTTCACCTTAGTGAAGTGACAGTGCTGAAGTGAAGTCCCAGTTAAGGTAAACTACATAAAACGAAACAGTGACTGCTGAAAAACTGGACAAAGTCACAGTACCTTACCCCCAGACGTTCGTTCCCCTGTGCAGCCCTGCCCAGGATTGTAAATTCTACATTAACCCTGTCATACGTCTTATGGAATTTAAATTTTGTTTTGTTATGATTTTACTTAAAGTTCGTTTTAGCGCTCCATAGACTTCTTTACTCGTTCTCTTATTAGTTATATCATGGGTGTGGTCAGAGAATGTGTCACATTCTAGGTAATTTTAAAAATTGTCTTAATTTTTTACTTAGTTTATTCTTTATAACCATCTTATCGCACTTATTGTGCTCCTTGTAAGGCTATTATTTTGGTACCTTAAGCAATTTAAATTCTTCCTCTTTACGTCAGTTAAGTCGCATAGATTTTGCTTATTTATATTTAATAGAGGAGTAGCTTTTTATTATAAAATGTAATGTTTACAATATAAAAAGCTACAAATAGCGTAATTTTATTGCTGAAGGTTGGTATAATATGAAATTAGAAAAACATCAAAAAAACTAAAACCTTAAAAAGCAGTTGGAGGTGAAGGGATTTTTTTTAAATATTCGTGTCGCATGTTTGGAAGATAATTAACTTAAATACCAAGCTTGGTATTTATCCGACTTTTCGTTTTTTATTTACGCTGTTCGCACACACAACACGGGCATCTTTCTAAAAATGCTTATTTTGGTTCAGGGGTCCTCAAAACATGTATTTTCGGTGAAATCTCGAAATCTAATTTTTGGATGGAATGCAATACTTATCTAACTATGTACACGGTAGAGAAAGTAAACGCTATCAGTTAGTAGTTTTTGACCACCATGCTTTAAAACTGTCCATTACTTTCGACTGATTGGTAAGTAAAGCATCAATGATACCATACATTGGCTGCAAGGCGCTTGTATATAATCATCACTATCGTTACACATTATCAATTAATTATTTCTCCTACCTATGAGCTTTCGCTTGTGGTTCTATGCCTCATGTCATTCTGAGCAAATAGCTTGTTGTTTTATGTAGAAATGTTGTACCTAGCAGCGGTGATATTGACGTCTACATTCCACGAAAGCTCATCAAAGTCGCATGTCGAAACATCAGTCTATTTGCGATCATGACTCGTCAACTGTGCCCGAAAGGGCCTTCAGTCCCCAGCACTAATGGAGACGCTTCCCACAAACCGACCTCATGATTGTACTGTTCATGCATAAAACAAGACTGCTGCTTGGGAAAGGCAGTGCTCGCCACAAGCAATTACGAGTGAGTGAAGACGCAGTCGAAGGTGGTGTTACAACTCTTGGTGATGAAGTGACTAAAACTGACTATCAAGATAGGTCCGAAATCGCTACGTATGGAGCGCCTTATAACTGCAAATCGTGTTTCACATTGAGAGACATGGCAAAGATTTCCCAACCTTGTAAAATAATGTTCCTGACTGCTAAAACAATTTCCGCAATAATTTTCTACCTTTTCATCGCAGACGACTCATGAGTAGTATGGTTATGCTAGAAAAAAATCTGATGTGTTGCTCTCACATGACTTTCTCTACTCTTGTACAAACTATTTTTTCAAACGCTTATGCTCCATCTACTTCATGTTAATCGTGTTAAACTTTTGCACAATTTTATCCTATTATTAATTTTCTTGTAATGCAGGGGAGTATGGCAGACTTTAAGCGATAGTCAAATCTTTTAAGAGCTGGTTGCTATGTGGAGCATTCCATTCTCTTTGTATGTCCAGAACCTAAAAAAACGAATAACGAATTCCCATTTGAGATAAATTATAAGTACTGGAAAACTCAAACAAATAACAAGGAATATCTCAGAAATGGTTCTCTGGACAAAAAAAAATGTATATGATATAAATTGTATGTTTTAACGTGATGTACATTTTTATATAGCGAAATTTTGTCTATTCCTTACGGTTTACCGGTTAAACAAAAGTCATTTAGAATGAAGATGTATTTTAAGGGCATGGTAGCGGGAAAACGTTGTTCCTCTGGCTGATGCCCATTGCCACAGTGTTCTTGTCTCCAGTTAATGCTGCTCGTCGGCTGCTGTTTTCTCCAGAATAATTACCTATCTAACTAATTTCACGGGTCTCAGGGTTTTTGTAGGCGAAGCAAATTAAAATGCATTGTATTTCCCCTAAAAAATGTGGCTTATTATCAAATAAATACTTATGGGCGGCTAGCTTTTCCCATTATAACAATTCCCACCATAATAGTAATAATTAGGAGCCTAATCTAACTGCACACACTTCCCGCACATATGCATACACGTGCAACTGTCGTCCAGAGAGTATCACTGTGTGTCGACGGGATTCTATAAGAGAGAGGAAATATGGGGCTTTCTTCCCCTTTTTATACCTATGCCTAGTGACGCTCACTTTTTCGCCTCAAAATGTAACGACATTTGTAATTGGTCCTCAGACCGCGTACCTTGTTGTGTATGAGAATATTCTGCTCCAAAAGATTTCGCATGCGCGTCCGGAAGCAGATTCAATATCTCTGTTTCTTTCCTTTCTGTATCTGTCTCTTTCTATTTCTCCTTAATGCTACCAGTTCTCTGCTCATTAGCTTGGTGAAAGGTGGACTCAACCTAGAATTATCTTTTACCTGGACTTAGCTAGCTCGCCCGTCCCTTGCTTATCTAAGTTACAATCTGCTTTTGTACAATTCTTGGTTGTTAAATATTCTAACATCTTTCTTGGTGAATTATATTATGTACAATTATTGTTTCATATTGATTTATATGTCTATGTGTATATATAAGTATATGTGTGTGTGTATTCCCTTTCAACATTCACATAAAATTCATTTACATTTCATTTGTCATAAAATATCTTAAATATATTGTTGTAGCTTATAAAAGTCTGTAGGCCGTAACTCAGCACAAACTCTTACTTCGGGAGCTCCCTGTTCTCACCCGACTGCACAGATATCAAAATGTAGAAATTTGGAAGCGTAAGATTTATCAATCCATTTTCATGGACGGACTTGGATACGCAACTTACGCGCGTCAAGCCCAGAGGGGAAGACTGCCGAAAAACCTCGATAGGGCTGCAGTTAATTGGCACGCCGTTTCCTAGCTCTCCAGATTTGCAGCAAAGGACACTGAGGTACCTCAAAACCCCACCTGAGCATCTCCGTCATATGTACCCTTTGAGTTTGGGAACCACTACCCTGCCGAGTCTAACCCAATTTGAACAACTCTCTTTCGAGAGGAGCATAATGTAAATATTTGAACAACATAGTAACGAAAAGCTGAAACACCTAAGATTTGGTTGCTTAAGCCATTCATTCTCTGTTTTACCTCATCTTATGTAGGACTTACACCCCCCAGGACTTACAGGCGGGTACCTGGGGTCAGAGGCCCGTCGTGGAGCAGACACTCATAGAGCAGGCAGAATATCCAGGATGGGTGATGCCTGGTATGGGATGAAAGAAGTAGATGAAACGAAATGATGGCGAAATGAATGAAAGGAAAGGTGATGATGGAGCAGTTGGTGGAATGAATGGCGGGGATAACCGGAGAACCCGGAGAAAACCCGCCCAGACGCCGCTTTGTCCACCACAAATCCCACATGCGGGTCCCTGGGATTGAACCCGGACCGCCTCGGTGAGAGGCGAGCTGTCTAACCGCTCGGCCAATGAGTAAAAATCAACAACAAAAAAGGACCCATAGTATCTTCGCAAGTAATTGACATTAAGTATCCCAGAAGACAGGAGTAAATCAGAGGAGAAGAAATACGACGAATATAGAGTAACTGCGCGAGATAAGTCTAGTTTGCACGGTGGTTAGGGAGTGAGTTTGAGAAAAATTCCGTAGGAAATTAAATAAAAATGGGTACAAGAGTAGGTGGGAAGCTAATTTAAACTCTGAGTATCCATTTCCTTACGTAGAAAGTACTTGCACTTATTACAATGAAGTATTTATATTAATTTAATTTCCCCGCACTTAAGAATTTTGGCGTCGTTACAGAAAACAATAGGTAATAATCATCTAATTTTAAAAGTAATTTGAATTTACACAAAAAGAAATAACGTAGCAGAGGTGTCGTAACAATTTATAAATAAAGTAAAAGTAAATATGAAAATTGTTGAAATAAAAAATTAGGTATAAAATATAAATACAAGTAAAAGAAGAATATAGGAATTTCAAACATTCTGTTATTACTTCACAAAATTCTTCTGTTTTTTTCGCTAGAAAAACACCTACAGCTACCATTGCCATTATCACACGCCGGGTAAATGGCGAAAAACGTGTAAGGCAACTTCAGCATATCCACAGTTCCGGGTTCTATTCCTGGCGGGAGTTTTTCTCTAACCAGAACAATTCAGTATCCTCCGCAGACTGGATGTGTGAACATGTGTATGTTTAGCAGTAAAAGGCTTAGTCATGTTTGCAAACACACGACTTTCTCTACTCAGTCTTGTACAAACAGTTCTTACAAACGTTTATTCTTCTATTTACTTCACTTTAAGCGAGATAAACTTTGTAGAAATTCTCTTATTACATACATATTTCCTTGTAGATTATACAGAATTATGGAAATGCTGTAGTCTTAAACGATAGTGCAATCTTTTAAGAGTGGGTCGCTATATGGGTAATGGTATTGAAATTTCGTTCTCTTTGCATGGTCAGGAGGGAGGAAAAGGAATAAAGACAAGGAATATCACGGAAAATGGTTAACTTTTAAAAAGATTTAACATAAATTAGGCGCTTTAAGGAGAACTACAATTTTTTGTATAATAAGATTTTGTCTATCTCTTGCGGTTTACCAATTATGGAAAATTCATTCAGAATGAAGAGGACTTCAGAGGCTAACCCCATAAAATTCATGATATGCATTTCAATTGTCATGAAAATATCTTAAATATATGGTATTTTAATCAAAATTGTTACATCCATTTTTGAGAAAATCAGAATTAGTAAGATTTTATCCATCTTTTAGGATTTGCGAATTATACAAAAGTCGTTTAGAATTTGTTATAAACATATATTAAACACTGTATTTTTATCAAAATCGTTATCCATCTATAAGAAAATAAAAATAATAAAAGCTGTTCCACGAAAAGGCTAGTTTTGAATGGAGGATTTTCTTGGAAAACTTCATGTCCCTCCTTAGAGGGTACTAAACTTAAATACCAAGTTTTTATTTAATTTAATTTCGTTTTTGACCATTAATGTTCACAGAGACACACACGCACACACAGCATTTTTATGAAAATCCTTTTTCGGAATTCAAGAAGCCTCAAAACGTGCATTTCCATAAAATTTCGATGTCGAATTTTTAGTTGGACTGCAATACTTCCATTACTTATTGTACGTAAGTAATATCAAGCGAGATGGCTCAGGGTGGTCTGCATTCCGGAGATCGTGGGTTCGATTCCCGTGGCCAACCTTCCTGACCCGTAGGTTTCTTCGCGGGTTTCCCCGGGCCGCCAGGGATCATTACGTCCCCGAATTCCCTGCCCCTCCATTTTATCGCATTCTCATTTCGCTTTACCTTTCTTTCAGGGCTGCAAATGCAAGAGAGGTCTGGGCGTGTGCATGGCAGGGGAAAAGAATGCTGTGTGGAAATCTTCGTCGACCGGACAGCGAGCGGTCTCCGGGTCCCGGACCCCCTAGGGGATCTGTAAGCCCACAGAGGGGGAGGGACGCCGGCTGCACCAGCCACCACCCCGGGAGTTCAAATCTATAAATGGTAGAGACTCTGCCCTCTCCCTATCGTGTCTTCTGGTCATGCCGCCCTCTGTCTCCTCTCACTTCATTCCTCTCTCCCGGGGGTGCCCCGTCAGGGGTCTAGGTACAAACGATCTGCGTAGGTCGAGGTGCTAAGTCCCACAGAAAGTAAAAATCTGAAATGTTACATTCACATGACTTTTTCTACCCTCTATTCTTACGAAAGTATGTATTTCTACATACTTATTTCAGTCTAAATAAAGCGTAGCAGAAATAGCTATATCATACATTTCGTTATAGATACAAAGTGAATAGCGGTATTCAAATGTTTAAGAAGTGGACGATATATGCTGGCCTTAAAATTCCATACTGTTTCCATGCAATGTCGAGAGACAACTGAATATCCATAAGAGTTTAAAAGAATGACAATTATTGAACAATTCGAAACATCAATAACGGATGCCACCATAATGGTGTATGCCACAAAAAACTTATTTGGAAAACGTTTTTTTAATGAGATCTAATCTTTTATGTAGGATGCTTTCGTCTATTGCTTAATGTTTACCAGTTATCAAGATTATACAAAATTCCTTCATAGCTATTCACAGAAAACTCAAGATATATGTTTTATTTGTCATTAAAATATCTTAAACTTATGGTATTATAATCAAAATCGTTGGAGCCATTTCTGAGAAAATAAAAAAAAAGTGAAGGGTAGTTTGGGTGGGGAATTTTCTTTAAAATGTTTGTGTTGCATCTTCGAAAAGTTCTGAGCTTAAATTCCAAGTTTCACATACACACACAGACCTTTTTATAAAACAATATCGGTATTAAATTTTTGGGTGGAATGCAATAATTTCCCTACTTACTATAAATAAGTGATACAGAAAGAAATAATAGGTCTGAAGACTGTCAGAAAATGAACGGGAGATAATTGTCTAGTTTCGCTCCTGAATGCGCCGCAGAAACCAGTTATTAGGCAAATGAGTTGAGTAATAAGCATAAGCAGCAGACACGCAGCAGTAAATCTGAACATCTCATTCAGGCTAATCCTTTAGGCCGAGATGAAAGGAAACTCTCGTCAATCCGTACAATGCTTTAACCTATCCATTTGCATGATGATGTCCTTATGGGGCTCACTGCCACCCTGAACAAAACAGCTCCATCCACGCCAGAGAAATACTCCGAAGAGCTCAGTGTCTATACATCGTTAACAAGAGAAGGAGAAGGGAGTAAGAATGAGAGTGAGAGAAGGATATACGTATATATGAGGCACAGCCTCCTTGATCGTAATTAATGTCAGGCCAGCAGGCAGCTTTCGCTGCTCACGCCATGAGTAAGGTTATTGAACATTGAACCTTATGCACATTTGGCGAAACTGTCACTATCGTTCGTGCCACAAACATTTGCTCATGAAATAATAGTCATAAGTAATCTAACAAGATTGTGTTAGTTCAAAAAATTCGCGAGGGACTGCAAGTCTCGAGTGATTTCGTTCAAGGAATAACACAGTCTCGCGTTAGATTTGGTTTGACTTTGATTTGATTTCAGCGAATAGGACAAGAGCAGAAGGTAAACATAAATCAAAATACTAATAAATTACGGATTATATTAAATAATCTTACGAGTAGTTGTATTTTTGCCATGAAAGGCCCTCTTAAGTTTACCGAATTATTATAAATAACATATCCTTACCGTTAAATGTCTTTGGAACTATACAAATGAAATCCTATTTATTTTCTCTACTACGTATAGTAAGCACGGGAAGTATTGCACACCACCCAAAAATTTGATACCGAGATTTCACCGGAGAAATGTTTTGAGGCCCCCTGATCCACATAAAGCAGTTTTGGAAATACGTCCGCGTGTGTGTCTGTCTGTGAACACCGCATCTCAAAAATGAAACGTCGAATAAATACCTTGGTATTTAAGTTCAATATCTTTTGCTTTCGCTGGAAATATTTCATTCTGGCGCTTTGGAGTTTTGACAAGGGATAAGAGGCTTTGGAATGATAGAAACATTGTTGTTTGTATCGACTGCATTGTTTACACTGTGAATTTAAATGCAAAATAGATAATTCTGAAGAACCAAAAGTTATCAAGTGTGGTCTAGTGAGGTAATTAATGGTTTGTTACCGATAAAATAAAGAGGACTATATAAAGGAGCTACTCTATTTTAAAAAGTGGTGTTTACTGAAGAGTATATAAATGTATTAAAAATGTCTTGTTTATTTCATAGAAAGAGGGAAGGACATAGACACAATATTCATTGTTAAGATCTTGTTTATTGGTGAATGATAAAATTGATATTATCAAATATGGAAAACTTCTTGCATTGTTAAATGAATTCAATTAGATATCGTCCTTGTTTTCATTGTTAGTTAATATTTCTCTCCTTTAGGGAGAGGAGTATTACTTATCCTTTAGGGAGATGTGGTCTCTCTCTATCTCTCTTTCGCTCTCCATGGTCTAGGGGTACCATGCTAGCCTCTGGTTTCCGAGGTCGCGGGTTCAAACTCGGCAGAGGGCGATGGATTTTTTCGGGCGTAAAAGTCCTTAGCATGGCTTCCTTCGGAAGGGAAGTAAAGCCCGTGGTCCCATGTCGTAGATTTACGGCACGTAAAAGAACCTCAAGCCTGATAAAGAGGCCTCTGAGCACCGGTATTTCACGCCAAATATAGAATGATACTCTAAGGACTATAGTAGTTAAAGAGCGTCCATAAATAAAACTCAAATTTAATTTTGTCTCCCGTTTTTGATAACCTAGAAACCGACACTTAGCTTCGTACGCGAAAAAAAAAATCATGATATACTCAATGTAAATGCAAGAAAATTACAAAACAATGGCGTAAAATCGAAAAAAATCATCTAAAATAGAAAGTGGCATAAAATTACCAAAAATGGCCTAATAAATATGCATTTTCATAATCTGGGACCCATCATAAGGATTTTACACGTTAGCATTGCCTATGATGCAACAATTAAAATACGACGTCATCAGAATCCAGGCCCGGTTATGGCACACTCATGTTAAGCTATGTTGGGAAGATGGAGGCTCAGGCATTTTACATTTATGGAGAAGTACATTAAGAGAAGTGAGGACCCCTGAGGGGCTACAATGTACGCATCCGGCATTCCCACATCATTGTCCCCTCGCTTTTTAAATCTTTCTCGTCTAACACATTTACCACCCTCTAGAGTACTGGCATAATTACGGAAGTACAATGCCTATATTCAGCACGCTCTTCCCACAGATATGACGGAAATGAAGGTTTTTGGAAGTGCGAACAAATTGTGTGTTCTAGCTCGCATTGTAATTATACCTACATTGCAGTGTAGGAAATAACATGGCTGTTGCACAATACCGTGTACATTTATGTCCCTGCAGAAAGAAATTAGTGTAACATTCCTGAATAGCCAAACGTTCTCATCAATAATGTAGGTGTTCGCTACAGAACCTCATTCAAAACAAATTTGCTATCGCTTAATAAAGTTTATCAAAATAGTATGTTACATTCACATGACTATCTACCAACATCCTTAATTACGTTTTATACCGGGGAAAATACTAGGTAGAAAAGATAACGCTGCATGTCCTCGATGGAGAGGATACCTATTGCTATATAAAATCCTTATGGATGCTGCTGATCTGCTGGCTTCTGGAAGAGGTTGTGCAGATCTTCACTGTTGGATGCTGATGTGATTGCTTTTATTGTTTTCAGATGTGTGTGTGTGTCTTTAATGTGTGTATACTTAAATGTTATGTTTTAGTGTTATGTCTGTTTGGCCTCGGCTAGCTATAATTTTGCGGTAGGCATTTTGCTCTTAGCAGAGTGTGGTATAACGACTTAGGATAATGTAAATAATGTAACACACAAGATTCGAAGTACTAATAACTAAATATATTGAAACTTTGTAGGCCACTTTCACATACAACATTGATATAAACTGATAAACTTATTCGCATTTCGGGAGTATTTGCGAGCACTCGAACTATTTTATAAGTACTCACTGCTCTTATAATTATTAGTGTTATTAGCACAATCACTTGATAGATAATACTGTTCTTGTTGTTTCACTAAGGTAATGACTATACTTCGTATGATTACGGCACTTCTTTACAATGATTTACATATCATCACGCGTAGCTTCTACATCCATGCGAGCGCTTTACGAAGAAAAAGTGGCGAATTTGCAACGTACTCATTAGCGTCACGTCAATCTACGTCTAAGAGTATGGAACGTGACTTCCATTGGCTACACTAATGACGTGTCATACGTATAAACCAATAACATACGCTGCACCATTGCCATCTTATGTAAACGTTGGATAGCTTTAAAACTGCTATCGAATGTTCTAGAGGCTTAATCATTGTTGTCCATACTACATTGTTAACACATAATATGTTTTGTTGCTTTCTTTCATACTGAATTCACATTTGTTACAATCTTTATAGGAACTTATGTCTTCTAGCTGAAAACAAAATGCTTCTGGCTTTGCCTTTTTTTTCTACTTTCTCTATTACGTATACTAAGTAGGGGAAGTATTGTATTCCACCCAAAAATTCGATACCGAGATTTCAACGGAAATACATGTTTTGAGACTCCCTGAATTAAAAAAATCTGATGTGTTACACTCACATGACTTTCTCTACTCTTGTAATCGAGATGTTAATCTTACTGCTAATTTTCTTGTAGATGCAAGGGGAATTGCTAGGCTTTAAGCGACAGTCAAATATTTTAACGCTGGTTGCTATGCGGAGTATTCCATTCTCTTGCATTACCATGAAAAAAAATCTGATGTGTTACACTCACATGACTATCTCTACTCTTGTACAATCTGATTTTACAAACGCTTATTCTCCATATGCTTCATGTTAATCGAGATATCGAGATGTCAATCATATTGGTAATTTTCTTGTAGATGCAAGGGAAATATGGTAGCTTTTAAGCAATAGTCAAATATTTTAACGCTGGTTGCTATGTGGCGCATTCCATTCTCTTTGCATGTCCAGGACATAAAAAAATCTGATGTGTTACACTCACATGACTTTCTCTACTCTTGTACAATCTATTTTTACAAACGCCTATTCTCCATATGCTTCATGTTAATCGAGATATCGAGATGTCAATCTTATTGGTAATGTACATGTAGATGCAAGGGGAATATGCTAGATTTTAAGCGATAGTCAAATATTTTAACGTTGGTTGCTATGTGGCGCATTCCATTCTCTTTGCATGTCCAGGACATAAAAAAAATTAATAACGCATTTGAGAAAAAGTATAAGTATTGGAAAATTTAAGGAAATAACAAGCAATATCTCGAAAACGGTTCACTCAACAAAAGAAATGTATATGACATAAGTTGTGTATTTTAACGCGATCTACATTTTTTGTGTAGTAAAATTTTGTCTATCTCTTATGGTTTACCAGTTATGCAAAAGTCGTTCACAATGAAGAATACTTTTGGAGACATTCCCAGAAAATTCGAGATATACTTTCATTTCTCATGACATTATCTTAAACATATGATATTTTCATCAAAATCGTTAGAGCCATTTTTGAGAAAATTAAAATTTTCGAAAAATGTTCCATGTAAAGGGTAGTCTTGGGTGGGGGGATTTTCTTGAAAACCTTCGTGTCGCATCTCCGGAAGATACTGAACCTAAATACCAAGTTTGGTGTTTATCCGACTGTTCGTTTTTGAGTTATGCTGTTCACAGACACACAGACACACACACAGACACACACACACACAGACACACACACACACACAGACACACACACGGACATGTTTCCAAAAATGCTTTTTTTGGATTCAGTGGGTCTCAAAACATATATTTCCGGTGAAATCTCGGTATCGAATTTTTGGGTGGAATGCAATACTTCCCCTACTTACTATACGTAGTAGAGAAAGTAAAAAAAAAAATTTTGGAAACATGTCCGTGTGTGTGTCTGTGTGCCTGTGTGTCGTCTGTGAACAGCATAACTCAGAAACAAACAGTCGGATAAACACCAAACTTGGTATTTAGGTTCAGTATCTTCCAGAGATGCGACACGAAGGTTTTCAAGAAAATCCCCCCACCCCAGACTACCCTTTAATGGAACATCTTTCGAAAATTTTAATTTTCTCAAAAATTGCTCTAACGATTTTGATTAAAATATCATATGCTTAAGATATTTTCATGACAAATGAAATGTATATCTCAAATTTTCTGGGAATGTCTCCAAAAGTATTCTTCATTATGAACGACTTTTGCATAACTGGTAAACCATAAGAGATAGACAAAATTTTACTGCACAAAAAATGTAGATCGCGTTAACATACACAATTTATGTCGTATACATTTTTTTTGTAGAGTAAACCATTTTCGAGATATTGCTTGTTATTCCCTTACATTTTCCAATACTTATACTTTTTCTCAAATTCGTTATTCAGTTTTTTTATGTCCTGGACATGCAAAGAGATTGGAATGCGCCACATAGCAACCAACGCTTAAAAGATTTGACTATCGCTTATAACCTACCATATTTCCCTTGCATCTACAAGAAAATTAGCAATAAGATTGACATCTCGATATCTCGATTAACATGAAGCATATGGAGAATAATCGTTTGTAAAAATAGTTTGTACAAGAGTAGAAAAAGTCATGTGAGTGTAGCACATCAGATTTTTTTTATTATTAACATACATATAACCGTTTAAAATCATTACATTTATGTTGCAGGATGGTAATAGGATGTATTTGTCGTGAATAATTAAGTAAAAATCTTTAAAACATTTAATCTTTGTTAGAGGCTAAGCGTTTGAGCGTTAGTAGTGGATACTACTCTAAGGTATTGCAATGGGGTGGGGGAATTTGTTCAAAATCTTCGTGTCGCATCCTTGGAAGGACCTGAACTTAAATCGAAGTTTGGTATTTAATTAACTTTTCGTTTTTGAGTACTGCTCTAATCACAGTTCGCGCACGCGCGTGCGCGCACACATACACACACACACACACATGCGCACACACACATTTTTCTAAAAATCTCTTTTTTATTCAGGTAGCCCCAAAACATGTATTTCCGGTGAAATTGACATCAAATTGTCTATTCCTATTAATTTTAACAGTTGATTTATTCCATGAATGAAATCTAGATAAAGTAAGAAGTAAATATAGGAGAAAAAAGCTTTCAGTTATTAATTTTTGAGCACGATACTTTGAAACTATCGCTTCTGATTGGTGAATAAGGTATCAATGAGACTGTAGGACGTTGGCTGGGAGGTGCTCGCTTATAATTATCGCTAAAATCTGTCGAAATGAAAATGTCGCACCTGATTCGCAGTTGTTTGTATATTATTTAAATTAATAGTATATACAAGAGGTAAATGTAGGATTTTACATCGCGAGTAGGAATGTTTGCAAACTCGGCCTACGAGAAAAATAAAACCAATCTTAACATGTGTCGCGTATGCTATTACTTTCTCTACTACGTATAGTAAGTAGGGGAAGTATTGCATTCCACCCAAAAATTCGATACCGAGATTTCACCGGAAATACATGTTCTGAGACCTCCTGAATCCAAAAAAAGCATTTTTGGAAACATGTCCGTGTGTGAGTCTGTGTGTGTGTGTGTGTGTGTATGTGTGTCTGTGTGTGTCTGTGAACAGCATAACTCAAAAACTAACAGTCGGATAAACACCAAACTTGGTATTTACGTTCAGTATCTTCCAGAGATGCGACACGAAGATTTTCAAGAAAATATCCCCACCCCAGACTACCCTTTACATGGAACATTTTTCAAAAATTTTAATTTTCTCAAAAATGGCTCTAACGATTTTGATGAAAATATCATATGTTTAAGATAATGTCATGAGAAATGAAATGTATATCTCGAAATTTCTGGGAATGTCTCCAAAAGTATTCTTCATTATGAACGACTTTGCATAACTGGTAAACCATAAGAGATAGACAAATTTTTACTACACAAAAAATGTAGATCGCGTTAAAATACACAACTTAAATCATATACATTTTTTTTGTTGAGTGAACCGTTTTCGAGATATTGCTTGTTATTTCCTTAAATTTTCCAATACTTATACTTTTTCTCAAATTCGTTATTCATTTTTTTATGTCCTGGACATGCAAAGAGAATGGAATGCGCCACATAGCAACCAGCGATAAAATATTTGACTATCGCTTAAAAGCTACCATATTCCCCTTGCATCTACAAGAAAATTACCAATAAGATTGACATCTCGATATCTCGATTAACATGAAGCATATGGAGAATAGGCGTTTGTAAAAATAGATTGTACAAGAGTAGATAAAGTCATGTGAGTGTAACACATCAGATTTGTTTTAGATAGCATTCGAATTTGTAAATTATCAATAATATTATATTGATTCCTGAAACTAATAGAGATCACGTTTAGAACGCGGTTCTTGAAACAAGAGAAATGACGTTAAAAAAGCGAGATGTCAGATGTTTTGATGATTCGCTAGCAGTCATTTTCAGTGAAGTTATTTTCACCATGTTTTTCCTTAGACCAGCCAATGAAGTGACTAAATGCTAAATCATATTGCTTTATGGATTTTTTGGATAAGTACTTCTAATGTTATTCTTTCTGATGCTTCTGTAATTTACTTCTATTTTAAGTTTCTTGTGAATTCATAATTTCCGTCATTTAATGTTTATGTAGGTTAGATAAAAGAACAACGTTTTAGATCAAGGAGAGCTGCCAATATAACGTACACGTTAACTTTACAACGAATTGTGATAAATTGAAGTGTGAATATTTGTACTGTGAACAGATAATGTGAGCGCGATGAGAATTTAATCATGTAAAAATAGTAAAAGTAGAACCTAATCAAACCAAGATGAGTTATTAAACATGTACAAATGTGATTGAACTTGAAGCCAAAGTTGGTCACACTAAAGAGGATGGTACTAGTACGATAATCTAAGCTTTTAGCTCGTATGTTGTGTGTTAGAAGTTCCACTTTTAGGCTATGCTGTCAAAATATAATATTACATAAAACACATAGGTTAGTTTTATGTTATTAATATTGTTTGCTAGTATTAAACGTTTCATTCAGCAAACAGCCTTAGCAATACCACTCGTGGTACTACTTATAACGGTATATAAACCTATTATTTACAACTTACGTAAAGTTTGAGATATGTTTTTGCATGTTGCAGATATATCTTGTGAAAGCCAGTTTTTTGTTAGAGTTTCAATACAGTAAAAGTGTTTCGTTAGATGTAACACTTTCATGGGTCATTAAACACAAGCAAGTATTCCTGAGACCACTCTGGCCAAATTTTGACTGATTTTACTAATTACGGGCTTTCAAAACTTGGGCTAAAGAAATGATGCACTCAAACAACACCAAGATGAACTTATAAAGGCGTGCTAGAGCGGAAAGTTTTGCTCTTTCAACTGGGAAATAACATCAACACTAATCTTATTTCGAAGACCTTCTTGGTTTATTTGATTTTGCCAAGCAACTTCCACTGCAATTAATATTCATAAGGCGCGTCTAAATGTTTATGCTTAGCCTAGTGGAAGCCCAAAATTGAATTCTGTAATAACCCTACTAAAAACTTCAAACATCAGTCTTTAGCAATAACCCACAGCAGTAACTATGATGTATTTCTAACCGAGCAGCATGGCTCAGGCGGTAACGTCTGTTACCCACTTTCGGGAGGTCCCGGGTTCGATGCCCGGCGACCGCCCACTCTGACCCATGGTTTCGGGGGGATTTCCAGGGGCGTCAGGAAATGCTGGAGTGGTTTCTTTCAGCCTCCGAATTTCCTGTCCCCCTATTTCGTCCATTAAACATTTCATTCATCTGTTTGGTCTGTTTCAGGGTTGGAAGTGTCGCCGATGGTGTTTCGGTGCAGCGTGGCAGGGAAAAAGTGTGGTCATTGTGAACTTTCTCCGACCTTCGACTGGTTGTCGAGGTATAACAACCATCCCTTGGGGATGGGCGTTGGACCCTGTGTGGGGCGGGGTCCCCGTTGTGCCTGTCCGACTCAATCTTGAAACTGCAGTGATCCTGTCATTGTTATGCCGTCGCTCGTGGTTACAGCCGCCCAATGTCTCTCTTCATCTCATACCTCCCGAGGGCGCTCCTCGGAGGCGTCAGTGCAATAACCTTATTTCTGGATCGGTGCCGAATCCTCTCCCCTTCACAATCCAATCCAACTATGTATTTATATGTCAGTTAAAAAAAGAGATACCTCTCTACAATTCGCATTTCATGAAATTTCAAATTAAATTATTGAAGTTCGACTGCTAAAAGAGAAAGAGCTTCGATGTGGCAGAAGGATCCAACATCGAACCCTTGGAGGAGTCCAATTAGCCTTTACCTATATTCAGTGGATAACATCAAGGGGTAAATAAGGCATTTCAAAAGAGTAGCTAGTGGTTTATTAATGGAGGAAGTCTTATCTTTGAACAGGTGGTTCATTAGCATGGCCATGGGCTATTCAAAGTTTGCAAAGGAAAGTATAACTTTTATAACTTTTATCCAGATGGTTCCCTCCTGAAAAAATATACAACAGTTCCGTTTCCTAATGGAGTCTTCGAGAACCAAAAGTATTAGCTTTATAGAAATTACAGAGGCATTTGATTTTCTACACTAAATGAGTCGACACATTGGTTACAAAGTAGTTCACGAATAAAGGCTTAAGAACTTTGTGTAACTTTTAAGCAGGATCCAGTAATAACACTATACAGTGACTTTTTCCTTTCTGTATTACTTACGTACAGTAAGTAGAGCAAATATTGCACTGCACCCAAAAATTTGATATCAATACTTTACTGGAAATACACTTTTGAGACTCCCTGAATAACGAAAACATTTGTGTGTGTATGTGAACAGCATACATGCAGAAACGAAAACTGGGTTAAATACCAAAGTTAATATTTACGTTCAGCAATTGAATGATTTTTAGCTCATTATTTTAGTTGTTTACCAGTATTAGTAAAGAACATATCTATACAATTTCTAAGGATGCGATACGATGATTTTCAAGAAAATCCCCTCACCCCAAACTACCCCTTAGATTGAACAACTTTTGTTATTTTTGATTTTCTCAAAAATGACTCCAACCATTGTGATTAAAAAGACATATTTTTAAGATAAATAAAATGTATATCCTGAATTTTCTGTGAATAGCCCGTGAAATTCTCTTTATACTGAAAGACTTTTGTTTAATTTGTGAACGGTAAGAGATAGACAAATTTTACTTTACAGAAAACGTAGATCTCGTTAAAGCACACAATTAATGCCAAATAAAAATTCTTGTAGCGTTAACCATTTCCGAAATATTTTTTGTTATTGGTTGGATTTTCAAATGTTTATGCTTGCAAATCGCTATTCTTTTCTTTTCCTCATTATTTTCTTCTCATGGTCATGAAGAGGATATAAAATTTCAGTCATCACATAGTGACCAACATTTGACTATCGCTTTAGCTTAATTCTTCTTATATCTACAACGAAATGCGTAAATGAGTAATGAAGCTTTGTTTGTACCATTAGCAAGTATTAGATGAATAAGATTTTATAAAAATAGTTTAGAAGAGTAAGCACAGAAAGCCATGTGAATGTGCAATATCAGATTTTGTTTATTTTGCAAGCTTAAAGCAGTTTAAACCAAACGAAGTGGCGCCTCGTTGACGTGTGTGAATCGCATTCGTGAGGTCTCGGATTCAAACCCCCCGGGACGGACCATTCTGACCTAAGGTTTTTCGCAGTTTTCCTCGACGGCCAGGCGAAAATTTGATTGGAAAATTTGATTCGCGAACTTTCCCATCATCCCTTTCATCACTACATTTCATTTCCTTCTTCTTCACCGCCATATCAGGCTTTGGACTGGACGCCCATCCTGGATGTGCTATGATCCAAAGTGCATTGCTCCTCGATAGGCTACTGACCCAACGCATTTGCTTGTAAGTCCTTGGGGGTGTAAGCCCCACAAAGAGGAGGGGAATACCTTAAAGAAGAAGTAATGCTCTTTAAACGCCAGGTCTTTGAAGCTATAAAAACAATTGTTGCAAACTGTTTAGTACGATCTTTTCATTTGGCCTTTCAAGTTCTTTAAATGCTTCCAGTGAAAATGGAGCAAAAAGTTTCTAATTTGTTACATTCACATAACTTTTCTATCCACCATAACTTATGTCCATATAGCTTCGACAAACCATTCTTATTACGTTCTCTACCACGTACCTAGTAGGTAAAGAAGTATTGCATTCCACCCAAAAATTCGATACCAAGATTTCATTGGAAATACTTGTTCTGAGGCCCTCTGATTAAAAATAGATTTTTAGAAAAAGGTCCGTGAGTGTGTGTGTGTATGTGAACAGCATAACTCAAAAAATCACTCACATGACCTTCTCTACTCTTGTAAAACTATTTTTACAAACTCTTATTCTCCATCTATTTCATATTAATCGAGATAAACATTTGCAGAAACGATCTTTTCACATGCAAAGAGAATTACATTTTACACATAGGGACCAGTTCTAAAAATATTTGACTATCACTTAAGGCGTACTATGTTCCCCTTGTTTTGTAATTGCAAGAGCAATATAGAAATACAGTAGCATTTTAGCACATACATATCTCTTAATAGCTGGTTGCTAGGTGCAGCAGCATTCTCTTTGCCACAGATTAATACTCTTTGCATAACCAAGACAAAAAAATGAATAACGAATTTGAGAAAAAGTATAAGTATTGGAAAATGTAAGGGAATAACAAGCAATATCTCGAAAATGGTTCACTCAACAAAAAAGGTATATGACATAAATTGTGCATTTTAACGCGATCTACATTTTTTTGTGTAGTAAAATTTTGTTCTATCTCTTATGGTTTACCAGTTATGCCAAAGTCGTTCACAATGAACAATACTTTTGGAGACATTCCCAGAAAATTCAAGATATACATTTTATTTGTCATGAAAATATCTTAAACATATGATACTTTAATCAAAATCGTCAGAGCCATTTTGAGAAAATTAAAATTTTCGAAAAATGTTCCATGTAAAGGGTAATTTGGGGTGGGGGAATTTTTTTTAAAACCTTCTTATCACATCTCTGGAATATATTGAACCTAAATACCAAGTTTGGCGTTTATCCGACTGTTCGTTTCTGAGTTATGCTGTTCACAGACACACACACGGACATGTTTCCAAAAGTGCTTTTTTTTTAATTCAGGAGGTCTCAAAACATATATTTCCGGTGAATACAAGTGGAATACGATACTTTCCCTACCTACTATACCTAGTAGAGAAAGTAAAAATGCAAAGTCGGATATATACCTAGCTCGCTATTTAGGCGCAGTACCTTCCAAAGATGCAACACCAAGATTTTGAAGAATATCTCCCACCCAAATTACTCCTTACATGAAACGTTTTTCAAACGTATTATTTTCTAAATAACTACTAACAATTTTGATTAAAATATCATTAAATATATTTACATGACAAATAAGTTGTATATTTTCAATTTTCTGGCAATAGTCTGTGAAGACCTCTTTATTCGGAAGGAATTTGTACAATCTTGTATATCTGGTAAACGTTAAGCGATAGACAAAAACGTCCTACACAAAAATTGTAGATCTCTTTAATATACACAATTTATTTCAAAAGTTTTTGTAGCATTACTCATTTCGGAGATATTCGTTACTAACGGTTCGATTTGTTCAATACTTTTTCATTGTTTTTAAAGTCCCATCGTCCAGTTCTTAAACATTTGACTATTGTTGTTCTCTTTATATGTATAAAGAAATTGTGTTATGTAGCTATTTCTGCGAAGGTTTATCCGGACTAAAATAGATAGAGAAATAAACTTGCATAAGAATAAATTGTATACCAACCAATGAGCGATAGAGGACAGAGAAACTCATGTGAATGTTAACATTAGAATTTTTTTTATTTACTACATGTTCATCCAGATAAACCTTTGCAGAAATAGTTTCAACACATATCGCCTCCCAGACATTGTGAAAAACAAAACTGAATAGCACCAGCACTTTTAAAAAATTGACAAAAGTATACAAAAATTCCAGCCAATAAAGAGTATTTTGAAAATGGCTGATGCC
This sequence comes from Deroplatys truncata, assembly GCA_030765065.1. Taxonomy (NCBI): domain Eukaryota; kingdom Metazoa; phylum Arthropoda; class Insecta; order Mantodea; family Mantidae; genus Deroplatys; species Deroplatys truncata. The sequence continues at coordinate 241,818,794 of CM060981.1, forward strand.
ATAAATTATGTTTTTGTGTATCGATTATGTATGGCCATTATACAAAATTATACAGCATTCCTTAAAAACGAATGGGAATTCACACCCTATTCGTAGAAACTTAAAGATATACATTTTATTTGTTATGTACATGGATTATAGGTTATACAAAGCAAACACCTCGTACACATAGCCCTACATAGATCCATTGCCACTACTACCTCCCAGATGTAAGGGATAAAGTGAAGGAACCACAGGAGCTACAGGTAGATCGACCACAAAGACGCGCGGAAGTCCCTAACAATTCCAGGCTGGAAGACCCGTGCCACTACTGGAGCTACACAGAGAAGCCAATGAACGACCCGTTGATCAAACAGCTCTCTAGCGTCCACGGAGAGTACTGTTTCTGTTAAGCAAGCATCTGCGCCCTCTGTCCGGCACCACCATCGCCACGAAAGCTAGTAGCCTACCTTAAAGATGACAATGAGATGGAATGAAAGGGAAATGATGGATAGGAAATCGTGGTAGATGAGAAAACACGCTAGCATTCGCCTACCGACCAAGGCAAACCACAACAAACCCTAGGTCGGGTAGGGCAGTCGACTGAATATGTTAAGTAAATATCTTAAATTATGGTATTATAATAAAAATCATTAATAACATTTTGAGAAATCAAAAACATTTACATGTAAAGGATGGTTTGAGGATTTCCTTAAAAAAAAACCTTCATGCCGCATCTTTGGAAGACCTTGAACTTCAATACTAAATTTTGTATTTATCCCTCATTTTGTTTAGAGTTATGCTATTCAGACACGCGAACACTCAGATGCGTTTTTTTTCTAAAAAATTATGTGTCTTTTTTAATTTAGGAGGTGTCAAAACGTGTATTTCCGAAGAAATCTCTAGTTCAGATCTTTGGGTGGACTATAATACTATCTCTTATCTAGGTAGGTGACAGGGGAATTACTAAAATTGCAGGAAATAAAACGTAGGGGATATCAAAACATCTAAACGTTAATGTTTATCCTCTATCAACCTTATGGGTTACGTAAGTGCTCCATGATGTAGTTTTTGTTTTTTGAGAAAATCGCTCGGTGACCTGAGTTTGGGAATCACTATTCTCCAGAACGGTGAAAACAACCGAAAGGTGATTGATAACTTTGTGTTTCATCATGATATATTTGACGCTGTTTGTTTTAATCTGATGCTGTCTATTTTGCAGCCCGTACGTTCGCTCAAATACTTTGTGCTCCAAAATATTCTCTTCAACGTAAATCAATACATTTAGTCAAATTTAATCCAACTCTTTAAAGGCATTTTTCTTATTCGTTTTGAATTATTATATTGTTGTGAGTCAACTAAAAATTTTAATACCATTTGGGATAATGCATCTAAGTTAAAAATCTGATGTGTTACATACACATGGCTTTGTCTAACCTCTATCGCTTATTAGTGGGTATACAAATTATTCCTACTAAAGTTTATTTCCCATCTACTTCATTTCAATGCAGATAAACCTTTGCAGAAATAGCAACATTATACATTTTGTTATAGAAACAAAGGGAACAGCGATAGTCAATTTTTAAAAACCGGACGCTATACGCTGGCCTTAAAATTACATCTACTCTTTTAATGACATCGCGAGAAACAAATGAAAATGTACAGAACTTTAAAAGAATGATAAGTATTGAACAATTAGAACCATTACTAACAATTATCTCGGAAGTGGCTAATGCCACAAAAAGGTTATCTGAAATAAATTGTGTGTTTCAATTGTGTGTTTTTGTGTGGTACGTTTTCGTTTATCCTTAACATTTACCAATTATGCAAGATTTTATAAATTTCCTTCCGAATGTAGAGGACTTCACATTCTATCTCCATAAAATTTAATATATCCTTTTATTTTTTTGTAAATGTCCTTAATATATTGTATTTTAATCAAAATCTTTAGGGCCATTTTTTATAAAATAAAAAATAATCTAAAAATATTCCATGTAAGTGGTAGTTTGTGGTGGGACGATTTTCTTGAAAATCTCCACCTTTCATCTTTGAAAGGTACTTAACTTAAATACCAAGTTTGGTATTTATTCGATATTTAGTTTTTGAGTTATACTGTTCATAGATGGACATTTTTCTGCAAACTCTTTTTTTGATTCATGGGATATCACAACATGCACTTCCGGTAAAATCTCGGTATCAAATTTTTGGGTGGAATGCAAAACCTTCTCTACCTATTATGTACGTAATAAATAAAGTAAACATTGCAGCTGTAGTAATAAAATGTATATTTTGAAAACACCATATCTCATTTGTAACCATTAAAGAATAAGAACTTCAGTGCTCATAATGAGCTTTCTCCCACTCAAAGGAAGAATTTCGGCTCTAAGTAATAAATAATGATGTTTAATCCCAATTCGCTTATCTGATCGGTATTCTCGTTGAATGCTAGGCCGATAGATTGAATTTCTGTGGACCGTTCTCGATTCAGCTGCCGCTAAACTAGAATAATGATGAGGCAGAAGGTAAAATGACCGGCAGGAAAATCAGATTGGAAGTGTAAAGCTGCGATCAACTAAGTGCTTCATTCGCCTCGTATAAATGTGGGACTGTGTGATTTAAATGCCAGGATAATTTAATACCTCACCAGTTTCAGAAATAAATGCTGCAGCTGCTCTCCCTCTAAAAATATCTAATGAGCTATATTCACATGACTTTCTCTATCCACCATCGTTTATTTTGATATAATTTCTACAAAGTATTCTTAAGAAAGCATATTATTTTTCTCTATCACGCACATAAGAATAGACCAAGATGGTAGGAGTGCGCAAGGTATCCCCCTTCGATAAACACATCCTACATCCTAGATAGTAGGTAGAGAATTTGATACCACGATTTCACCGGAAATAGATATTTTGATGCCCCTTAAACTCCAAAATAAGCATTTTCACAAAAAGATCCACATGCGCGTGTGTACATGTGTGTGTGTGTTTGTTTGTTTGAACATGCATTCATTCATTCATTATCTGTTTACCTTCCTCAAATCCCACATGCAGGTCCCTGGGATTGAACCCGGGCCGCCTCGGTGGGAGGCGAGCGGTCTAACCACTCGGCCACCACTTATGCCTTGTTTGAACAGCATAACTCAAAAATGAAAAGTCGGTAAATACTAAACGTGGCATTTAAGTTCAATACCTTCCAAATATGAGGGAAAATATTTTCAAGGAAATCCCCCATCCCAAATCACCCTCAAACGAACATTTTTCGAATTTTTTTATTTTCTAAATCATCTACTAATTTTGATTGAAATACCATATATTAAAAATATCTGCGTGACAAATAAAATGTATGATGCATTTTCTGGGAATATCCTGCGAAGTCTTTTTCATTCGGTAGGAATTTTGTATAATCTTGCTAACTAGTAAACGTTAAGCGATAGACCAAAATGCACTACATAAATAATGCAGATGTCTTTAAACACACAATTTATGTAAACCCTGTTTGTGACTTCAGAAATGTCCGAGATATCCACTATTAATGGTTCGGCATGTTCAATACTTAGCTATTCTTTAAAAGTCCTGTCGTTTATCAGTTGTTGTCATGGAAAGACTATGGAATTTTAAGGCCAGCACATAGCGTCCTGTTCTAAAGTATATGACTATCCCTTTGTATCTATAACGAAATGTGTATGGAAAACTTTATCTCGATTAAAATAATGTAGTTACGAAAATAAACTTTCGTAAGAATAATTTATATATCCAATAATACGCGATAGAGAGTAGGGAAAGTCATGTGAATCTAACACATCAGGTTTGTTTCCATCTATTTCATTATAATGGGTTAAATCTTTGCATAAACAGCTAACACATGTTGTAGGTACAAGGTGAATAGAGGAACCCAAATCGACAGTCAGATATCACTATACGCCGGATTATAAATTCGATTCTCTTACAATGATATCGCGAGAAACAACTGAATAGTGAGTGACACAAGTTTAAAATGACAACATACTGAAAAATTCAAAACAATAGAAACGGATATATTGGAAATACCTAATGCTACAGAGAACGTTATTTTAAGTAAATTGTGTGTTTTCAGGAGGTTGTAGCGGGAAACGGTGCTGTGTGGTATTTGTAGCGCGAAATCGTCGATCCTTGGGTTGTTGTGCTCTTAGGCAGTGTTCTTCCTCGGCTATTGATGCTCGTTGGTTGTTGCTTATTCCATTTCTAACCTTATCTAATTCTTAACTCTCAGGTTATAGTGAGTGAGGCAAGTTAAAGAATACACTGCAATTTTCCTTTAATCAATGAAGTTTATTCACAATTGAAATAATTCTGGGCGGCTAGCTTTTCCCATTATTATAATCCCACCACTTTAAGTTAGTCAGGAGCCTAGCTATCTGCACACGCACTCCCACCCTTGTGCACCCACGTGCATCTGTAGCACCTCGTGTCGACGTGAATTCTTGAAGATCAGTTAGAGAGAGTGGGCTCTGAGGCCTTGTCTGCCCTTATATAGGTGAGCCTAGTGACACTCACCTCTGCATTTAAAATTGTAACGCTTCCTATTGGTCCCCAGACCGCGTTACCTTAACATGTATGAGAATGTGTGGCTTCAAGTCACCCTGGTGCGTTGTGAAGCCAGCTCAATATCTCCGTCTCTTTCTTTTCTCTGGTGGTCTCTTTCTATTCCTCCATACCGTTACCGGTACCCTGCCTGTTGCCTTAGTGAAAGGTATGCTCTATTTAGGATGATGCTTTTCCTGGAATTTTGCTAGCTCGCCCGTTTCTTACAATTAGCTCTGTACAAATGTTAGATGTTGAATATTTTAAAATGTTAGAGAATTATATTATTACTGTACACTTCTTATATGTATGGTTCCCCCTTCAAATGTACAATTCCTATATATGTATAATATATCCCCTTTCAAGGTATACGTTTTCATGTAGTGCATTTTACTCTATTTCTTATGCTTTACCGGTTATACAATAGTGCTTCCAAATGAAAAGGATTTAACACATATTTTCCCATAAAATAAGAGATATATGTTAATTGTCATTTAGATATCTTAAACATAGAGCAGTAATCAAGCAAAAAATAATAATTAATTAACATTTTTGAGAATAGCCAAAATATCGAAAAGTCTTTCATATAAAAGGTAGCTATAGGTAGGAACTATCTTGACAATCTTCGTATCGCATATTTGGAAGATGCTGAACCACAATACCAAGTTTGTAGATATCGGTCATTTCGTTTTAGGGCTATGGTGTTCATAGACACACACACACACACGTGGAACCTTCTTTCCGATTCAGGAGGCCTCAAAACATGTATTTCCGGAGAAATCTCGACATGGAATGTTTGGGAGGTATAAAGTCAAAATTTTTGAATAACAATCCAAAATTATATAACAGCATATTAATAGTTTATAAGTTGGAACACTGAATAAACAAACATTGATTACTTTTACTCGTCTCAAGGAGTGGATACTTCTATTTGCCACCTTTATGTTCATTCAGCAGAAAAATTATGCGCCCCAAGTTTTTTTTTTTTTACTTTCTCTATTACGTGCTTGCCGAAAGTAGAGGAAGCATTGCATTCCACCTAAAAATTTATGTGGATATTTCACCAGAAATACATATTTTGAGGCCCCTCTTAACCCAAAAAGCAAGGTATTTTAGAACAAGATTAATATGTAACAGCATAGCTCAAAAACGAAATGTCTGTTAAATACGAAACTTGGTGTTTAAGTTCAAAGCCTTCCAAGGATGCAACATGAAGATTTTTAAGAAAATTCCCCAACCGAATACTACCCTTTACACGAAACAGTTTTAGCTATCTTTTATTTTCTGAAAAATAGCTATAATGGTTTTGATTAAAACACCATAATACTTAATATATGTTTACGAAAAATAAACCGTATATCTTAGATTTCGTGATTCGTGTTTCAAACCTTGATTTGTGTTTCAAAGACGGATTTTGTTATCAACCCCGGCTGGAAGTTATGACTTCGGCATTGAGTAAACTTATGTATTTAGCGAAAAGAATACCAACTAGGGAAAATGAGAAACAAAGATTTGCGAAGAACATGAGTGAATTAGGGACATAAAACAAAGGGATAGGAACAAAACAGAAGCACCATAATAGTATATTATGCAACAAGACTGTAATGGCATAATTAAGACGCGAGTATGTTTACGAAAAGAGCTGTAGACACTTTTTATTTTCATAAGAGCGTCTTAATTACCATTACAGTCAACTTCCATACTACTGTTTTTGGTCGACAAAACTGTAGTTTTAACATTTTGAGTTTTTACTAAAAGATCATATTCTTTTTATTGTGTGTAATTAAACGCTGATTGGATGGCGGCAGGATGGCCGGAAATGCTAATGGCAGGACCCTGAGCGTGTTTGCGAGTAGTGCAACAGATGGCAGTACTGTTGAGTCCGCGCAGTTTTTATTGATTTTTTTACAGATAATGTGAAAGCAACACATATTGAATCAAATGAAATGAACTCAATTTAAGAGAATATTAAAATTACAATGAACAGAATTTTGTTTTATTATAAATATACGCATTTCATCGTTTATCTCGGGAGTGGATCCCAGGGGACTGCTGCTTTGAAGGTGTTAAAAGGTATGGGCGATAGGGGAACTGCAGACCTAGCCGAATAAGATCATAATGAATCGCTGAAGGATTATAAATGCCATAACGTTTCAGTTACGTCATGTACAATCAGCGTACACTGTGGTCAACCAAAATGCGTTTCTAAGATCTGAGAATGGACCGAAAAAGGAATGAAGACATACAAAAGCAATTAAATATATGGAGTGTGGAAGCGAAGCTAATAGAATATTGAAACCAATAGCGGAAAATCAAGGTTTGGACAGTAAGAGATTTCCAAACCAAACAGGAAGGAGCTTACTGTGGACGCCACAGTTTTAAGAATCAAAATCAAACCGAATAATCTAAAGAATGAGGAAGGTTTTATTCATTTTTCGAATAACAATGGTTAGGTTTCTTAACAGTACAGCCAGTTATGCAAACTGTCAGTGATCGGCAGACATATATACAACATCTTGCATAAGTCTGGAATAATGCAAATAAAACTAAAATTTATGCATTTTTAAAAAACTGCTTAGACACAATAAATGTAATTCTTAGAAAGGAAAATTTTATAAAAAGATAAACAACATTTTCAGTCATTATTGTACAGATGTGAGGTCATAAGCAAAAATTTCAAATGGTAACGTATTATTTATTCATTTTATTTCTGAAAGGTAGCTATTTATCTCATTTAGTTGCATGAACAATTTAATTTATCTCATACAAAAGGTCTGGCTACTGTGGGAACAGTTTATTTGCGGTAAAATTGTATAGAAACCTCCGTTCCAGTATATTTTGCGAACAAATTATAAAAGTTGGCAAGTTTCAACTAAAAATCCAGTATTTATTTACATTTTGTTGATTATATGAATTGTTTTATATCAATTTAATTTATTTAGGTTTTAATTATCTATGTAAGAAGGTTGTGGCAAAAACTTGTGCTGTTTTAGTTTTAATAAGGTTTCAAAGTTAGTAATGTTATTAATAATACCACTGAGCTTTCTTTTTTGAAAATGTAATTAACTTTCTTCTGTTTTAGAATCATTAAACGAGCTGTATTTGCTCGTTTTCTCGAAAATAAATTACTTCCGATGCCCAAGAGGTGATATTAAATTGAGTTTTTTATGGACTCTAACTTTAACTGCTGTAGTCCTTAGCGTCCCATACATATTGGGCGTGAAAGACCGGAAATTTTGTTCAGAGGCCCCTTTATCAGGCTTGAGGTTCTTTTACGTGCTGTAAATCTATGACACGGCGCCACCGATTTTACTTACGTTCCGAAGGATGACATGCCAAATATTTTTACGTCTGAAAAAATCTATCGCCCTGCGCCCGGTTTGAAACCGCGACCTGGGTAACTAGTCCAAGAGGTGAGACACAAGTACTTATATAAAGGAATACCGCGAGCATCATCCTCGAAAATGCTCAAGAGAGGACACTATAAGAGATGTACTTCTCCGGCTGCTGGTCTCAAGCGACGATTTCCATCCTCAAAGAGCCAAAGGCTCAAAAGCTCAACAGTAAAAAAGTATCTCTATCTGTGCTTAGTCTCCTAAAATTGGTGCAGCAACACTGCTGAATAAATGTAAGCACAAAATACAAATAAAACTGATTATTGATGTATGTTTTTCTTATTTTGTTTAAATAATTGTTGAGTATATATGGATTTAATTATAGTAGAAGAAAGGGGTTTTGGTCAGGTTTACAGGGACTCTCAACCACTGTATATGTTCTAGAACAAGAACCGCAAAACCGCGTAGAGAGAACTTCGTGACTTCGTCTGTGGCCTGGGGACTACGTCATCTGGCTGTGGTAAGCAAGGTGCTCTGAGCCAGACTTTCTCAGTGTATTCTGGCAGGTGTTTTCTCGCAGTGAAGAAATAATTGACAGCTTGCATTCTGATGAGGTATATACTTAATATTGAAGCTGGCTTGATGTTAAAATCTGTATTTGCAATAAATGATGCTCAAGCGATGCTCGTTATGTATGCGTTGTGGTTTACAGTGAAGTGTACGAAATGAACACTTTTAAGTGATTCTGTGTTCTGATTCTGAAACTAATTTCATTTAAGCTCTCCATACTATTTGTCAAAAGACTGAGACATCAAAGGTGAAATTACTATGTCCAGTGGCTGGAGACTCTGCTGGAATTACCAATGTAGTAGAGTCGATGAAAAATAAGAGAGATGAACGGTATCTGTAGAAGGACTCACATCGCAGTCCTCTCCAAGTTTTAAATTATCGCCCAGCTGGTAGAAGAAGCGTAGTAAGACCCAAAAAGCGATGGAGAGATCAGCTGTAACTCTTGTGTAGCCGGAATCTTAAGGTCCAAACCGTGTAGTTTATGATGATGATGCTATCAATAACTTTAGTGGTTTGGACAATAGGCATATTAGAATCTTCATACAAAAATAGTTAATGTTGAGTAACTTTTGTAGCACTTCAAAAAAATTAAATCAGTTTATGAGTTTCAAGCAATCTCTGTATTTTATATTTTCAGTAATGCTAACTTTAATAGTTAAATACCTATTCATATTTCCTGAACCAAGATTAGCTAAATTACACAGCCAGACTATGACCTACGGTGGAGCTACTGCAGCTACCACCCGACTGAGAAGGGGGTAAAGAAAGGGATGAATAGAAGGAACCGCAGGAGACTGCAGACCACAGGCTATAGAGACGCGCGGAAGTCTCTTATAGTTCCTGGCTCAAGACCCGTCCTACTATTGGACTCGCCTGTTCATCCAAGCAGCCCTCGTGTTCATGGAGAATACTCCTTCCTTTCAGCAAGCATCTTCGCCATCTGTCCAGCACCACCCTACTTTACGAAACCTGGAAGTACACTTGAAACATGAGAAGGGAACGGAATAAAAGGAAAATTATGCAAATAAAATCGTAGTAGATGAGAAATTATCCCATCATTCGCCTTGTGACCAGGGATAACCACCAGAAACCCACGGTCAAAGCGGGTGGTCAAACGGGAATCGAATCCGTAATATCCCGAATGCGCGCCTCGCACGCCACCACGGAACCATCTCGCTCGCTCATACTCGTGTGTTAATTTTACTTTAAATTTTTCATTTGCTTTCCGTCTTTAGTAACTTACAGAGGCTTTACGGTTTAACGTCTTCTGTTTTACAGTGGTGAGCTTGAAGTGCGTAGTTATTAATGTATGGGGGGTCAGATTTTCTCCGTGTTACGCCTGATTATTTACTCCTGGCTTTCTACATCAATACAGTAATTTTCTTAAGTCAAGATTTAAGACACTTCAAACCCATGGGTGCAGGTAGATGTGTTTGAAAAATTAGTTCAACAGTAACCCTAATTTTCGCGCAGCATTATTTGAGCATTCAATCGCATAGCATGGTCTTAGACATGTGTTTTCTTGAGCGCTCGCCTGCTTCGTCCACGGTAGATCAGTGAACTTTATTTAAGCTAAGTAGCAACTCTCCTTTTTCGCGGTTCTCCGCAAATCCAACGGTGAGAGATCTGTTTTAGGGCACTTGTATAGTATATTGCGATACAAATTCAGCATTGAAGAACGAGAAAGCGTTGGGAAATGCGAGACGAAATCAAGTATTCTTTTTCCTTCCCTCTGAGATTCTCAACGCACTAAACTATGTGTATGCATAGTAGTTTTCCGACGATAGGGAATAATAGAAATAGTACTTTATCTGAAAGTAAAATTAATTACTAATAGCTGTTGAACATTGGTTCCAGTAGCAAGGTCACCAACACTAACCTTGATGGCGAACTGGCGATCGATTATACACACCTAATTGTTGGCCCTGAAAGAAACCAATAACTTGCAATCCATACTTACTTGTAAGAATTAAATAGTAAATATTAGGAGGTAAAGCCCAGGTAAGATTTAAGTGAAGAATTTCAACTCTTAACTATGATTGTATTCCATGTCGGCAATAATAAATATACCAAAGGTTAGAGGATTTAACATAGTTCATGCACATACATGCAGTAAAACAGTGTCGTCCTCCGTGGACTCGTGGTACCGTGCTAGCCTCTAGTTCCCAAGGTCGCGGTTTCAAACCCGGGTGGAGGGCGATGGATTTTTTCGGGCGTAAAATCCTTAGCATGCCTTCCTTCGGAAGGGAAGTAAAGCCGGTGGTCCTGTGTCGTAGATTTAGGCACATAAAAGAACCTCAAGCCTGATAAAGAGACCTCTGTGCAAAATTACCGGTCTTTCACGCCCAATACAGAATGGGACGCTAAGAACCACAGCAGTTAAAGAGCGTTGTTAATAAAACTCAGTTTAATTCAATTTAATTTAGTAAAATAGACAAAACACGCACATAAGCTACGTTACCAGCACTGAATGCAGGAAATTTAACTTTCCACCAGGACGGCATGGGCGGCAAATGGATGAAGAAACACTCTCCTTGAACTATATACTTTTAATGAAATGAGATTACTTCCATTTCTATTGGGATAAATGTTTTAGCAATTGTATTTCTTGTCATGATCTGAAAAAACATACTAATGTTGATATTCCAGATGTAGGACTAATGTTGATAAAAATCAATGGATTAGTTCAAATGTATTTTTCAGACCTAATGAGAAGAAAAACAAGGATATGACCATAGATAATGTCCTTTGAAATTACTGTAACATAGTTCAGAATCAAGTCTTATCATACAGTGCTTATAATATTTGATGATGTTTAAATAAAATAACGTTTCTTCATTACAGTTGTATAAGTAGTACCAATTTAATTTTCAATGTATCTTTACGTATGTTCGTTCGTAACTTCAGTTAACTGAAAAATCGTCGAGTGAGTTTAAGAACTTGCTATTTATGTGTAGTAAAAGTATTGATTTGCATTTGTCATGCGTGTAACAGTATATCGTTTTAGCAAGCCTCATTTAGAACTGAGGAATTCAGTTGTGTGCTAGGTTGCCCAGGAAATAATTCGGTTGTATACAAACTTACTTAATAACGTGAGGAAATTTCACCTGTCTCATTACTGAAGTATGGGAACCAATTTCAAGTAGTATTGTTCTTGGAGTTTATGTTTAATTTATTGTTTATATTTTGAAGTTTGCACCACGCTTTGGGCGTTAATTTGAAGTAGTATTGTCCTCAGGAGTTTATTTATTTATTTAGCTCCACGTATGGAGCTAAGTATGGTCCATTTTGAAGAAGATTGTTTGTTACGTAATATGCTGCTACGTATGAAAAGCTGATTAGAAGATGTATTTTTGTTGTTAAGCTCCAAGTTTTAAAATATATTAACTTTGTTATTAAACTGCTTCCATAGATAGTATTTATGTTTGTTTTTGCCTCGGCTGCGTCAATATTACTTTAGAGACACGTTTCTCTTAATCAGGGCGTGGTGCGACAAGAATGTAGACTTATACAGATTTTAAGTTTTAATTCACTTCCTTTTATTAATCCTTGACACAAATTAAGTAGCACTACACTGATATCAACAGCTGTCAGATTCTTTAATTTAATACTTGCACTTCGTTAACGCGTATACTTAAATTTCGTTTCACAAGAATACGTAATATTTCTTTAGAGAACACATCTTCCACCCGGTCACTACCATAGTCTGTAGGCAACTGAACATATTTCAACCGTCCAAACCCGTAAGCTTCTGTATTTCAAGTCTCTGATTGACTAATCCTAGTCCAATAGAATACCTCCATTTAATTAAAGCTTTTTCTGGCTGTTGATTGGCTAATTTTAAACTGTCCCAAAATTTACATTATTGCTGCCCTAATCATGACTAGTAGTATTCAAACTCATTATTGCCTCAAGGTTACCTCATTGTTACCTCATTATTAGCAATGTTAAACTTATTATTCTCACAGCTCTTACATTATTAAATTACCTAATGCATTCACATAACATTATTTAACATGTTTACAATAATATAGGCATTTGAAATGACTGTTACATACATTTTTTTAAATTGTTACATACATATTGCTTCAAGGCGGACTATTATTGAATTTACATATTATATAATTTAATTTAAATTATTCAAGTCTTAAAAATACTGCCTCATTACACAACACAGTAGTGCTCTCCCCAGCGTAAACACCAATAGCGCTATCGACAGATAATAATATTCTGGAAGTTTCCCTTTTCCCCACCTATGGAACATTATAAAACTGTGTGGAAAATTCCAGCGGTCATATAAGCGAGCGAGTGCGTTTCTGGTGCAACATAAAGTGCGCCCTCAGAGTGGGCTGTGATGTTAGTTGCGACGTACAGTGAATGCTGCTACTGCGAGAGATTAGAAAGGTATTGTGTTCGAGTCCTCAGCATGTGAAGCGAATGGAAGAAGAGGAAACTTCTCGGGTACTTCATTACGACGCAACGTCCAGAAAAAAAGTGAAGTGACAGGGAAAATTTGAACTAGATCACCTTAATGAAGTGACAATGAGAAATAAGTGAAGTGACATTGAAAACTTGAGCTAGATCTCCGAAGTGACACAAAAATTCGACCATATCATATTGGTGAACTAACAGTGAGAACTTAATGAAGTGACAGTTAAAAACTGGATAAACTCCAGTAATAAAAGACTTAGCACCCCACATTTTGAAATTAAAATATGTACGTTGTGCTTAAGAGCAACAATTGATAGTTTTTTCCGCATGCAGGTTAAATGCCTTAATGGACTTGCAATACTAAATAGGGATCTAGCTTAAACGCTTTAATTCGCTTATAGTCTCTCAATAGTTTAGTTAGTTTCTTGCCGGTTCTTTGGCGTATAACGATACCATAGCGGTGCTTTCCACAATCAAGTGAATTTCTACAGTCACTGTTTCCACTATTAGATGGCCATGTTGGCAGCTGATTAGCCCACCGCCCATAGATATTGTTACGGGAGAGAAGCAGGACACTGCGGGCATGAAATGGCGGGCAATTTTGCTCAGGGGCTCTTTCACATGAGATTCTTTTACGTGCAAACAGCTTTACTTCTTTTCCGAAGTAAAGTTCAGGATTTTAACGGCCGAAAAAAATGCATCGCTTTCCAACGGATTTAACCCATGACCGCGGAACTAGAGGCTACTGTGTCAAACACTGGACCACGGGGGAATACGAGTATCTCAAATGGCACAAGTTGTGTGAATTTGTACAATTTCAGCATTCACTCACTCAGTACTGTCACTGTTTTGATTGGTTCAAACTTTCACTGGGACTTCACTTAATTCACATTGTAAACTAGTTCAATTCCCCCATCACTACTTTCTTCTTCCGGACGGTTCACTCGGGGGAGTCGAACACAAAGCTCCTACAATATTTCGCTCCGCAGTAGTACTCGTTGCACGTCACAACTCGCTCGGAGAACCGCACTTTGCCACGGCAGAAACGCGTTCACCAATTCGCTTACTCACTCACTGACCGATTAAACTGACTGCTATTGTGAAAGCGCTCGCTTATATGGTCAATGGAATCTTCCACAGAACATTCTAGAACTATCTGGACACACATTCTGGAGAGGGAAAGGAACTTACAGAAGATTACGGTTGTCTGCCATTTGCGCTTCTGGTATTTACGCCGGATGTGGGCGCGACTTATCTTTGTTTATCTCCGACTGCCCGGCGCCGACCTCCCGATAAACTTGAGTCAAAGCTGCTGGGTCAAAATATTCAGGAATTCCATAATTCAAGTTTTAACTAACTGTTACATTCCGTTACGAGCATCGCACCAGTCTGCGGGCTGTTTTATGAACTGTTGCAAGAAAAAACGAAGTACGTAAAAGAGAAACGTAATAGAGAAAAGAAAACATTTAAAACGGAAATAAAAATACAAGAGAAATAAGAGGAAAACGTGGAAGTCTTCGCCTGCTTCATTTTCAGAGTTAGAGACTATGCATTTTCAATAGGCTATCAAAACAATACAAGTAAAGAATTTTATAACTATATTTCTTTTTCCCAGGTGATTTCACAAACGTGCTGGGATATCTCTGTATCAGTGTGACTACAGGATATAATAAGTAAACAAATATCGACTGACCCCTTTCCATAAACAAAGGGTGGTAATTGCATTATTATCAGTAATAACGGTCCCTAACAGGGCCTTTGTTGTGCGTGATTGAATCTGTATGGTACCTTGTGTGATCACAGCTTCAATTTAAACATATGCATGTAGTTGTGTATATAGATAATACATTTAAGAAGCATTACTAACATTATATGTGTCGAAAAAGTTATACTTCAATTATTCAAAATCACAAATTCCTGGAATTAGGGCATTCATTCCCCCGAATGACAGAGACTTCAGCTCCATAGAATCTCCTAAACGCAAAGCGAAACCTCTCTTTGCAGTAAATGATTATCCGAACTTAATAAAACGCTACAGACGAAAAAACTCATTTGTTGTAAAGGAAATGCAAAGTCCAGACTTCTTCTTATATCAAATATATTACAAAATCATATTCCTCAATGCGCAAGGAAACTATGATGGTGGTAAGATTCAGTAGATAAAAATTAAATGGCTTACATTTAAAGCTGCTGAACCAATGAAAATTAAATTAAGATATAGAAGAGTGGAAAACTACTAACATTTCACTAGCTAAAAGAGGTAGAAAGGCAATGCCGGTTACATCTAATGTTTCCTCTCTATAATTGCTATCATCATCTTATAATGAAACTGTGAAAATTAGCAAAGCAAAGTAGGAAGAGATTATGCCCCTTTTACCTTATATTCCACCAGTTTCTCATAACTTTTTCCAAAATTTGGAGGTGGAAATGTAAGCAACAACATGCAGTTTGGATATGGTCCACATGTGTTGTTCTTTAGATAAGATAAACTAACAGCCATACTGGGCCAACTCCATTATTCTGATTTTCATATAACTTTGTGAGTTTAGTTTTAGGGCAAGATACACCTTTTTACTTTCTCTACTAAGTAGAGTAAGTAGGGGAAGTATTGCATTCCACCAAAAAATTCGATACCGAGATTTTACCGAAAATTTCAGGGGCCCTGAATCCAAATAAAAAATTCTTGGAAACATGTCCGTGTGTGTGTGTGTCTGCCTGTGTGGCTATCAGTCTGTGAACAGCATACCTCAAAAACGACAAATCGGATAGATACCAAACTTGGTATTTGAGTTTAGTATCTTCCAAGGATGCGACATGAGGATTTTCAAGAAATCCCCCCACACCAGACTACCCATTACATGGAACATTTTACGAAAATTTTGGTTTTGTCAAAAATGTCTAACGATCTTGATTAAAATAAATGTTTAAGTTATTTTCATGGCAAATTAATTGTATATCTTGTATTTTCTGGAAATATTCCAAAAGTCCTCTTCATTATGAATGATTTTCGCGTAACATTTTACTACAACAAAAATGTAGATCTTGTTAAAACACACAATTTATGTCGTATACTTTTTTTTGTCAATGAACCATTTCCGAGATATTCGTTGTTATTTGTATGAATTTTCCAGTAATTATACTTCTTAAATGTGAATTCGTTATTCGCTTTTTTATGTCCATGACATGCAAAGAGAATGGAATGCACCACATAGCAACCAGCTCTTAAAACATTTGACCATCGCTTAAAGCCTACCATATTCCCCTTGCACCTACAAGAAAATTAGCAATAAGATGGTTTATATAGATGTTTATCTCGATTAACATGAAGTAGATGGAGAATAAGCTTTAGTAAGAATAGCATTAGAAGAGTATAGAAAGTCGTGTGAGTGCAACACATCAGATTTTTCCGTTTTATGTTATAAATACTTGCATACATATTAATATAACTGATATAGTTAACATGCATTGAATGAATTATTTAATGTCCTTATCTTTACTTCAATTGTTCTAAGTTTCAATAAAGTGGCTCTCAATCCTGCATTATTGTAGTTAAATTTCAGGGGGTACTTGATATAAATATTTAGCACCTTTAATGGTATATTATATTGTACGAAAGTAATTTAACTAAATAGTTTAAAGAAAATGTTACAGCTACACTCAGAATGCAGACATTTCCAGAAGGTGATGAGCTTTTGTTGTTGTGGCTACAAAAGTATTTTTCCGTTCAAAAATATAATTCTATAGTCAAAATAATAATGATCTGGAGATTAAACTGTGAGTTTCAGCAAATTTGGTGAAAGGAATTGATAAAATGCATGTTCAAATAATCCCGGATTTCGCAGAACGATCGAAATTATCAAAAGTTTATGTCAGTGGCTTTATAATAAAATTGCATTTTTCGGTTCACAAGTCCGGAAAGATATGTTGATACATGCATGACAAAAATCGACACACTACCGAAACATTTTAGGTGTTACATTCACATGACTCTCTATACCCTCTATAATTCATTAGGGGTATACAAATTATTCTTGCGAATGCTTATTTTTGTATATACTTCATTTTGATCTAGATAAACCTTTGCATAAATAGCTGCATTACAAATTTCGTTATAGAAACAAAGAGAACAGCGATAGACAAATGCTTAAGAACTCCATGCTATACACTGGCTTAAAATTCCAAACTCTTTCCCTTCAATGGTTAGAAACAACTGAAAATCGACGAGACTTAAATAGAATAATAAAGTACTGAACAATTCTAACTACGGATATCTGGGAAACGGCTGATACTACAAAAAAATTATTTGAAATAAATTGTGTGTTTTAAAGAGGTGCTCATTTTTGGTAGTACCAGTTATACAAGAATATGAGGGTAATCCAGAAAGTCCCAGACGTTTTGAAATAAAAAATTAACAAAATGCAAATATCAACGTTTATTATCTACATTTGAAAGGTACACTCTTAGGTTATTTTCAACATAATCGCCATTCAATTTGAGGCATTTATCATACCGCTTTTCAATACCCTCTCTGTAGAAATCTGCCACCTGCACTTCAACCACTGGATTACACCGGCATGCAGTTCAGCGTCAGTATCAAAGCATCAATTTGATGCACCAAACTCCGTGAAATTTGGAGAAAATGTTCCGAAGGTTCTGTAATCATGAAACGACGATTTTCACGAATTTTGTCATTGATTTGCATTGACAGTTCATCAGTCATAAGGTTAGGCCTACCACTGCGATCCTCGTCGTGAACATTGGTACGGCCATTTTTAAAATCAATGCACCATTGCCTGACTCGGCTTTCACTCTATTCCCTACCCGTAAACATAACAAAGTTGACGATAAATTTCAATTGGTTTGTTCTTTTTAGCCAACCGCACTTCACAAGTGGCGGGATTTTCTATTGCAGCGCACATTTTAACAACTCACAGAGAGCACAGTAACGAAGGGACAGTCCTCACGCTACCACAGCTGGATGCGTACTGAATGTAGGAACGTTCTGACACCAAGATGGCGGCTCTAGCCTTACTCATCGCCACGATAGGCCAACACGTCTGGGACTTTCTGGACTGCCCTCGTATATAAAATTCCTTCCGAATGAACAGGACTTCACGGGCTATTCCCGAAAAATTCAATACATACGCTTTATTTTTTCATGCAATTATCTTTAATATGTGGCATTTTAATCAAAATCTTTAGTCGTTTTTCAGAAAATGAAAAATTAGTAAAAATGTTACATGTAAAGTGTAAATTGGGGTTGGGGGATTTTCTTGAATATCTTCTTGTCCCGTCTTTGGAAGATACTGATACAAATCTGGTATTGATCCGACTTTTCCTTTTGGAATTACGCTGTTTACAAACACACACACGTAGACTTTTTCTAGAATTTTTTTTCATTTTCATCCAGGGGGGACTCAAAATATGTATTTCTGGTTAAGTCTCGGTATCGAATTTTTTGGTGGAATGCAATACCTTCTCCACTTACGATATACACTGTCGTGCATTAAAAGTGGCGCATTCACTTAGATCACCACAGTGTTTTTTCCTTCTGTAAGGTTTCCATCTTCAGATAACCAACTTCTGAATCCACCAGCTGGTATCAGTTCTCTATGTAACTCAAAAACAATAGAGTAACATTCAAACTAACCAATGAACGTTGTCTATAATCTATATGGAATGAAGGGGTGATTCGGATACCACCTCTATGAAAGAGTTTCGTTAAGATTGGCACTCAAGAATAGACTAAGACAATTACAAATAATTCTGCATTCTAGAGAAAGGAATGAAGAATTGTTTGCATGTGTGGTTAAACTGAACGCCAGCTACAACGTTTACATATATCTATGAGAGTTTTCATCAGCGACATGGAGACGAAGGTTAAAGTAATTGCCGCTACTAAACGGCAATAAGAAAACCGGCGTTAAGTAAACGCTAGTATAGCATGAAAATACACGGTGTAAGTTGTAATGTTATCCTTTGGAAGCTCGTCCATATTTTCGGGGAGGTAAAGTACCCTGCAAATCCAGTGTCTAGAATTGTGCTCGGAAAACAGAGGCTGTGAGTACCAACATAAGTAGCTCCTTTCCATTATGGGCCACATTTTATGCACGCCAATATACTGGTAGAGAAAGTTAAATTTTTTGGATTCGAGGGATCTCAAAACGTGTACTTCCTCTGAAATGCTGGTATTGAATATTTAAGTGGAATGCAATACTTTCTCTACCTACTAAGTATGTGGGATAAAAAGTAAAAACAGGGCAAAGATTTTGAATTAATGTTCTTGAAATAATGCTCTGTGCTACGCATTATATGTGTATGTGGTGATAAATGTGAAAATGCAGCGGTCGTGAAGTACAGAGCGGTCTCTCAGCCATCTGGCCGGTAGTCGCGATGCGTGTTCCGTGCGCTATATTCAGTGTATCTGTTTATTATTCTCATTATTGATACTGATACCATATTATTACTGATTTTATGTTGATTATTACGATATATTGATTACCTACTGAATAAACTTAATTACTTTTTATGTTATTAGCACTAACCTCTTTCACAGTCGGTGTTGAAAGTGGTGTCCTTTGGCTGATAAACTTTCTTGGCACCTTCTGATGAAATTACCATTCACACGCATAAGTTCTTGTTGCGTAATTTCCCTAATTTTTGTTCTTATATTGTTTTTAAGATCGTCTATGGTGCAAGGATTATTCCTATACACTCTACTTTTGAGAGTTCCCCACAGATAAAATCACACACAATAAGATCCGGCGATCGAGCCGGCCATAACCCTTTAGTTTTCCTTCCGTTAGAACCCTTCGTTTCTTTTTATAACTTATAACATTAAATGATCCCGTGCTCTTCACTTTATTCACTAGATATCTGTTTCTCTACTCGAAACTGGAACACCAGGAAATGTATCGTGAAATTGCTTACACACCTGTCTACATGAGTCGGTTTTCACATACGTGTCATACATAAAAGGTCTTTGTTCAAGCGAAAATTTGAGTACAATTTCTGGGTTGTAATAATCCGATAATTCAATCGCACACAAATACACACGCGTCTCGCGTCTATACACAAGAAGCAATAACAGCTGACTGAAGTCCGCTGCCACATGTCCGATAAGTGGAAGAGCCCGTGGCCTCGAGTTCATTCAGACGTGTCGCACAAGACTGCCGTGCAATTTCCGCGCTGAGGAACCGCTCTGTATTTGTACTGCTCTAGGATGCTGTGTCCAGACAAAGTGACTTTATCACCGATAAGGTCAGTGATAACGATGGTCCTAACATAGCGTGTTAGTATGATAGTATTAACGTCGGATATAACCCAGTCAGAGTCGAGATTCGTGCCAGAGTGGCATATAGGTATGAACTCAAATTTGAATCACGATATCTCACGACAGGCGGAAATTCTCGCAGAATGGCTTTTACCGTTTTTATCGCCCAAAAATCTAGCTGCCGATTTAGAAGGAAATCAGACCTGCTTAGTTGGGATACTTCCTTTGTGAGCCACTCAGGGCAAACAATACACAGCCCATCAAAAGGCACCGCCTCAAAATATAGAATACCTCGTACAGGATGAATCACACAAAACCACCACCGCAAGTATCTCTGAAAAAAGAATTAGAATTAAAGAACATAATTTCACAAGCTGGCGATAGGGAGGAGTTCATTAAAGTAGATGGTATAAGCCGTTCAAAAAATGTAAGCAAATACGATTTTCAACATAAACTTTGTTTTTTACTCTATCTACCAGAGTAGGTAGAGAAGGTATTGTACTCCACCCAAAAATTTAATATTGATATTTCATCGGAAATATATGTTTTGAGACCGTTTGAATACAAAGCGTTAGTTTTAGGAAAATGTCCGTCAGTGTGTCTTGTGTCTGTGAACAGTGTAATTCAAAACGAAAAGTGGGATAAGTACCAAGCTTGGCATTTAGGTTCAGTACCTTCCAAAGATGCGATACGAAGATTTTCAAGAAAATCTCCCTAACCCAAACTTCCCTTTATATGAACTATTTTTTGAAATTTATGATTTTATGAAAGTAGCTCTAACGAATTTTATTAAAATACCATAAATTAAAGATATTTAGATGACAAATAAAATGTATATTTTGTATTTTCTGGGAATAACCTGTGAAGTCTTCTTCATTCGGACGAAAATTGAGATAATGTTGCCTGTTAAACTTAAGCAATAGACGAAAACGTACAAAAACGTATAAAACAAACAATTCATTTAAAACACTTTCTTGTGGCATCAGCCTGAGATATCCGTTATTAATGTTTCGATTTGTTTAATACCTTTAAAGTCCTGTCAACATTCGCTGTTTCTCATGGAAACAGTATGGAATTTTAAGGCCAACATACAATATCCAGTTCTTAAACATTTGACTATCGTTATTCCCTTTGTATCTATAACGAAATGTGTAATGTAGCTATTTCCGGAAAGGTTTGTCTCGATTAAAAAGAAGTAGACAGGAAAATAAGCTTCTGTAAGAATAGTTTGTATACCTACTACTAAGCGATAGAGAGTACAGAAAGTCAATTAAATGTAACACACAATATTTTTAAATATAAACTATGTATTATTTTTACGCAATTGGTAACATGTAAAATAACATTAATAATGAGGTTTTTTCTTCGCAATAATTCAATTCCGAGATCACAGCGAGAAACTATAATGTGAATTTTAGTTATTTTCTTTGTTTGTGGCTGGAAACCCGTGAATTGAACACAGCGAAAGTAACCTTAGAATGTGCAACTGATGTGCGTTTGTGGCATTTCAAGCCTCAACTTCACGTTGCAGTTTCTCGGGGTGTAATTGAACTATTGCGATGCAACAAACGCTATTAATGATGTCAGTTTCGTAAAAACACGGTACGGTCTTTCATTCTTTTCATTATCTGTTTACCCTCCTCTTATGTAGGACTTACACCCCCCAGGACTTACAAGCGGGTGCCTGGGGTCAGAGGCCCGTCGAGGAGCAGACACTCATGGATCAGACAGAGCATCCAGGATGGGTGATCAGCCCGATGCCTGGTATGGGATGAAGGAAGTAGATGAAACGAAATGTTGGTGAAATGGATGAAAGGAAAGGTGATGATGGAGCAGTTGGTGGAATGAATGGCGGGGGAAACCGGAGAACCCGGAGAAAACCCGCCCAGACGCCGCTTCGTCCACCACAAATCCCACATGCAGGTCCCTGGGATTGAACCCGGACCACCTAGATGGGAGGCGAGCGGTCTAACCACTCGGCCACGGCGCCGCCCGGTACGGTCTTTCCATTTAAAAAAATCACAAGTTTACGTTGAAAATTATATTTGCTTACGTTTTGAATGACCTACAAGGGCTGTCCCAGAAGTACCCGACCTAACAAAGAAAACACAAAAAGTTTGGGAAAAAACATCTTTATTTCTCTACAGCTCGATACACTTTTCCCAGCGATGTTCAATAGCTTCGTTACCTTGTTTATAGTGAGAACCGTCGAGTTCTGCAAAATAGCCATCAACTGAAAACTCCACCTCTTCATTGTTGGCAAATCTTTTACCACCAAGCCATTTCTTCAACTTTGGAAATAGAAAATAATCAGACGGGACTAAGTTTGGCGAATAGGATGCATGAGGAAGCAACTCAAACTTTGACTCATTGATTTTGGCCATGGTGATAATAGATGTGTGAACTGGTGCATTGTCTTGATGAAACAGAACCTTCTTTTTCGCTAAATGCGGCAGTTTTTGCTTTATTTTATCATTCAAACGCTGCAATAAGTTGGCATAATACTCGTCATTGATTGCTTTTCCTTTTTTAAGATAATCAATGAGAATTATCCCACGCGCATCTCAAAAATCTGACGCCATGACCTTGCCTGCAGATGGAACTGCATCACCTCCTTTGGAGCCGAATCTTCCGTTTGAGTCCACTGTTTTGACTGTTCGTTTGTCTCAGCTGTGAAGTGATGGGGCCATGTTTCATCCTGGTTATGAATCGATGCAAAAACTCGGCTTTATTGCAGCGAAACATCGCCAAACACTCGACTGAAAAATCCTCACGACGCTGCTTTTATTCCATTGTAAATAAACGCGGCACCCATCATGCGCACAGTTTTTTCATGTCTAAATTTTCAGTTAGTATGCGATGTACAGCACTTTTTGAAATGCCTACGATGTCTGCTAGCTCGCGCACTTTCAGTCGACGGTCATCCAATACCATTTTGTGGATTTTCTTCACAAGTTCTGGCGTGGACAAGTTCTTGGCCGACCATAGCGATGATCGTCTTGGCAGCTCGTACGGCCTCGCTTAAACTCTGCCATCCAATATTTTACTGTTGTAATCGAAGGAGCAGACTCCCCCAGAGTAGAATCTAGCTCAGCTTTAATATTAGTTGGACTAAGACTTTTCAAGTTAAAGTGTTTTATCACATAACGATGGCCACTTTTATCCATGTTTGTCTGCACCCGTTATAGAAGCAACAGACTGCAGTCTGCTGCCATGCCCCAGATCTACAGGCGTAAAGCAGGATGGGGATTATGAGCGTTCGAAAAAGGCATCCCCGACCTCAGTATGGGGTACAATGAAGCCGTAGCCCTAGTGGCCCGATGCGCGAGGTCCCTGATGTGTACCTCAAAAGTTAGGCCCTTAAATTTTTAACATATAACGCTAAAAGTAGACAAATGAGCATCATTAACAACGAAGTGTAATTAGTGCTAAACAACAATCAGCCACATTAATCGTCGGATTAAAGATGGTTACTTTCTACAGAATTTGCTTAAAAAAATGCTTAACAGAGTTGTCTTCTCTCCACTTTTTAACGTTTTCGTGTTTATGTTTATCCATAGTTGTGGAGGATTCTCAGCCATGACACTCTCGAAATTCATTGTTTCTAACGCTCCCCATATGACCTATGATCTTCGTGGATACCTCATACCACCAAGCGACGACTGGAGGTGCAGGCCTCAGTGGAGGAAGCCGTTGCCTCCGATGGTAGCCTGATAAGGATGGCAGTGGAATGAGAGGACCTACAGCTTCTACTTTTGACTCCAAATTACTTTGGGTCTTGGGGATGCTTCTCATGAGCAAGCCAGAGGTGAAGGCGTGGATAGGGTCGACTTAAAATCGCAAACCCAAAGCAGAGAATTGAACCCCAGACTCTTTAAGTACGAGTACGAAACTAGAAACGAAACCACTGGCTATCCCACTCTCGAAAGTAAAATGTTTTCTCAACACATGCACCACAGGAAAGGAATACACTGATGACTTATCCGGAAACCGAAACGACTACATATACCGTCTGCGCTAGCTTCATAAACCCTCTGCTATAACGGTTCAGTTAATTATAGGTGACTCTGAGCAAATACATTTTTGAGAGTTTATAGTCGCTTTAAGATATTATTCATAACGCAACTTTACAGTTTTTTATTAAATAAATATTTAACAATAAAACAACGAGGTTTTTAACATACTGACAGTTTTGAACCATTACAATGAACTAGTATAAAATTATGACACTATAACTAATCAAATTGATTGAACATTATATACTTTTATATAAATTTATGCTTTTAAAAAATTCAGCTATCTTAGGTACATGAATAGTTGAGTGCTGTTTGTAAATCTTTGGGTATCTGTTAGTGCTATCTCCGTTGGTCGTATTGTGGATATTCCACGATAATGTGTTTCGTCGTTAACAGTATGTTACACAGGTGGCAGATGGGTAGTTGGTCCTTTCAAAGAAGATAACTGTACGTGATCTTGATATGACCCATTTTCATTCGGGATATTAAAACCTGATCTTGTCTGAAAAGAGAATTACTGGAAGATGTGTCGAAAAACTCTATGTTACATCACGGAGTTTACTTCTCGTGGAGTCAAGCCATTCTGTCTTCCATTGTTGGTAGAGCTTCTTTTTAATGGTTGAGATAAGATGATGGGTTGGTGTAGCTATATTTGGGTCATTTAGTGGCTTCTTTTGCTGCCTGATCGGCCAGTTCATTGCCTTGTATTCCAATGTGGGATGGAATCCATACTAAAGACACCTGCTTTCCTTGCTTATTGGCTCTATGAAGTAGTGATTGAATTTCTTGTGTAAGAATATGGGTTGATGACAGATTGTTTACTGCAAGTAGTGTACTTTTAGAATCTTAGTATATAACAAATAACTTTGAACATCGTGTATTCAAAACATAAATCACAGCTTGTTTAATTGCAAACAGTTCACTTGAGAAGATGGTACAAAAACCAGGAAGTCTGAATAACATAGTGTGGTCTGGATAAACAACATCACAACCATTCTGTTTCATAAATTGACTGTTACAATAATGGCCTTTTTAATATATTTTATTCTCACAAGAATAACCACAAAATGTTACGATCTAACCGGACTGTTTTATGTAGAGGAAGAGACGAGATGCTAAGGCGGAAAAGTTGTGGTTCACTCAACAGCCAATAAGGCGCTCCCTTGTCACGTGCTTTTTTACAACTCCTTTGAACAAGTGAAACCACTTTACATACGCTTTCCTGCCTTTTCTTCTCTATAGTTTAATGGTGTCAACAATGTACCGAATAAGCAAACCATTCTGAAAGTCATTGTTGAGCTCCAACTTTTGCCCTAAAGCAACTCCGTTTTAACCTAGATGTTATTTGTTGCCGTGAGAGAGTACCTGCGATGCCCACATATGGCATCTCGTTCGTGACCATCCTCTTGTTCTCGTCGATAACCTCGTTAGCAATGCATGCTGAGTTCTGCCGTAGGGAAATTTCACTGATCCAGATTAATCCCCATGGTCCACAGGCTCGGATCTACATTCTCAATCGGTAGCAGGCTATAATCGCTTCATACCACACAGGGTTATAGTAATCCACTTTAGGGATTGTTGACATTACTGCAGTTGCTGAAGACAAGCAGATAACACCGAATAAAGGACTTTATTAGTGGGTGCAAAACTTAGCGGTTGCATAGACAAACCGGTCCTCAAAATATTCGACTTGTTCTATCCAAATGATTCCAAAAATGATAATGATATATCCCTATTAGAACTAGTTTTTGAGATAAGCATACATACTACAACGCTGCTCTTCACCGTGATCACACGTCACCAAAAACAAATCTGATGTGTTACATTCACATCTATACTCTACCTCTTATTACTGGGTATACAAATTACTCTTTAGAAACGTTCATTTTCCTTCCTACTTAATTTTAATGGAGACAAACCTGTGCAGAAAAAGCTACGTTATACATGCCGTTGGTCTTAAAATTCCATACTCTTTCCATGACATCGCGAGAAACCACTGAATGTTGACAGGACTTTAAAAGAATGATCAATTAATGAACAATTCGACCATTAATAACGGATATCTCGGAAATGGCTTGTGCCACAAGAAAGATATTTTAAATAAATTGTGTGTTTTAAAGAGATATACATTTTTTGTGCTGTACGTTTTCGTTTATCGTTCAACGTATACCAGTTATGCAAGATTATATACATTTCCTTCCAAATGAAGACTTCCAAAGCTATTCCCAGAAATTTCAAGATACACATTATATTTGTCAAGTACATATATTTAATATATGGTATTTTAATCAAAATAGTTACAGCCATTTTGTAGAAAATAAACCATTTCGAAAAAGCTCCCATGCAAAGGATACTATGGAGCGGGGGATTTTCTTGAACACCTTAGTGTCACAACTTTATAAAGTTTGAATTTATCCAACATTTCGTTTTTCAGTTATGCTGATCACAGACACACACACATAAGGACCTTTTTCTAAAACATGTATTGCAGGTGAAATCTCGATAACAGTATGCACGTGGTAGAGAAAATAAATATCTTATTTCTGCATCCACATGACTTTCTCTACTCACTCATCTGCAAACCATTCTTACAAAAGCTTATTCAACACGTCTGCATTCGAGAAGCACTTACTATTTGTTTCACTATCGAAATTTTAATTGACAATAGAAACAGAATATTTTAAGTATATTCTGTTCATGGTAAAAACGAAGATTAAACTATGCCTTAAAACTACATAAGGATACCAGAATAAGAATTTTTCAAGTGATCACTGCTCCTATTCTGATGTATGTGGAAAACAGGAAGAAATTTTGAAACGAAATTCTTGCGAAATATTGCAGACAAAAGAGAAGAAACACACGTATCAAGAATAAACTAAACATCTTCAGGCTTCTGGAGACAATTAAGTAACACCAACATATTTGGAAAGAGTCTGGTGACAGAATGACAGAAACTGAACTTTAAATCTCCCTTCATTACAAATTATAATTCGTTAGGTCGATCACAAAGAGATGGATTGAATACAGTTTAATAGTTTATGCAGCCTTATTAATTGGAATTTCTTCTTTAATTATTTAATTATATATAATTATATATATATTATATATATAATTAAGGCAACCAAGCCATTCTTTACAGTTTTATGTTTCCCGCATACACAGATGCAAAAGAGGTTGCCGCATCACTGCCGTTCAAGGGGGCAGTGCGGTACAAAGCGAAAGGTCACGAGGCAGTGTTGCTATCTGCAGGCGTTTACGTGGTAGTTTCTACTGATAAGCGTCGCGTGGTCGCCTGCATGCAGTTCGAGCCAGGTCATTCAGACAGAATGGTAACGTCCACCAATAACGAACACGCGGATATAGTTACGATCTGTACGGAGACGCAACAAAATGCAGTGCGGGCATCGAAGACTGTGTATTGAACATTTTCGGATGCGACATCTGTCTTCTGTGCACAATTGCTCTTCTTTTTTGGACGTTCATAAATAGTATTAGGAAATTATGGATATATCGAGGTGGACGTGAGCCTGAGAGGCCCTTACATCAATTCGTTCTCCAAGGCGGGCATGTTTTTGCACATGCTTATTATGAATGATTAAATAATAGAAAATGATTTAATTCTAACGCATTCTTAAGGCTACATAAATATAATAAAAATAGAATTTTGATTAACCTTGTTAACTTTGCGACACCAATTGGTACCATATAGTTGTACTGAGTGTAGATTATCTGTCACGGAACTACATGATTTAATACGCATGCACAGGTATCCGTCTAGCGTCAATCTTGAACCCTTGTTAATGAGCGAATTGCTTATTAAATAACCGATAACATCCCCCCCACATATAGACAGACTCTGGGCATACCATGAAATGTTTTTGTTTCAAGGCAACTTTCTGGAGCCTAGCCGGGAATCGAACATGGAACACCTCATATAGCAGAAAGTTTCTCTACCGAATGAGCTCTGGGGCCAGTAATAGCAGTTAAAGTGTTTCTTTTTCAAGCATGGTCTTTCATTTAGCCATCCCTGCTCTGTCGAAATGGAGTCCCGTTTTCAGTTCTGCTTAGGCAAACCTTTTGGCATCCATGCTATCTGGTATAAACTAGCTTCGACTAAGGACGGCTTGTGCGGGCCACCTGGTGTGTGTATATATATATAGGGTCTTTAGATTTATTCGGTCTTTACCGTCAGTCGGTTTAAATAAATTACGTCAATATTAGTTTAGCGAGCCCCTTGTCTCAAAGGGGAGGTGCGGAATGGAACCTCCGACTGCATGCGTTTCCGACTTCGTAAACAACAATCACAGAATTTGTATGGCTGAGTGCTATTTCCGAACTGGAAGGATACGAGGGGCAATCTGTCGTTACGATATTGCCAGCTGTGAATGGTTTCCTTTGTTCTTGCCCAGAATTTCATTAGGTTCCGAGACAAAACATGATAAAAGACAATACGGTTACTTTTATTAATAAAAAAGGAGAAAAAATAAAATATTTTAAATATTTATAAAGATTACTTCAGTTGTTTTATATTTGTGCCAATTAAAACCGAGACCACTACACTACACTAGGGGTACATGCTATCTCGAGGTTGCAGGTTCAAACTCGGCGGAGGACAATGGATTTTTTCGGGCGTAAAGATCCTTAGCATGGCTTTCTTCGGAAGGAAAGCAAAGCCGGTTTTCCAGTGACGTAGATTTCCGGCACGTGGGAGAACCTCAAGCCTGATAAAGAGGTCTCTGAGCATAATTTTCGGTCTTTCACGCCCAATATAGAATGGGATGCTAAGAAGTATAGTAGTTAAAGAGCGTCCATAAATAAAACTCAGTTTAATTCAATTCAGTACAAAAATCGTCCAAATATTTGAGTTACCTATCAGCATATATGCTGAGATTGCGAATTTAGGAGACGCAAGCGAAAGAAGTTCCAAATGTAAATACTGGAAAGGTACGATACAAGTTCATTTCACAAAGGTGACCTCGAAACTGTTGACATCCACTCCTTCCACTTATCTTTCGTTATTCCTCTGCTAGAGGCACTGGTGATAAACTCGATTAAAAGTATTAACGTCATGCGCAGACAACCGACTGGCGGCAAAGGCCGAGTAAATCTGAAGATCCCATGTGTGTGTGTGTGTGTGTGTGTGTGTGTGTGTGCTTGAGGCACAATAGTTATGTTTTAAATACTTTTTTTAAAAAAAGGTACTACGTTTACGATTTTTCTGTGAATTCTCATACACTGAAGTAGCGAGGTAAGCTTTAACTTATCTTTTAGGAAAAACTTGCTCTAAAATTGGTATTACTGTTAAGTAAGGCAGCTTCTGTATACTCAAACCATCTGGTTTCTTTCTTTGAAAATATACGCAAGTATGTTTACTCCATTTTTGTTTTTAATACCTGAATGACATTTTCAGGTATAAGTTACCCGTTTTCTCAGAAACCGGTGAAGATAGCTAAGTTAAATTTTAGAAAAATAAGAAAGGTCTCTATGTTCTGTTGTTGATCTACTTTGGTGTTAATAACACGGTTAATTTATTAAAAAACCGCTGTACAGTTTTAATCTAAAGATAGTATAATTAAGAAAATAATCCTATCTTCCTTAATAAACAAACTTATTGCATATAAAAGGATCAGTGAACTTAAAGGTCTTTATCCATATCCTGTAAGAATTTTAGTCTGATAAGTCAAGTAGTTTGCAAATTATGGGTGATGAATTTAGGACGGGATAGGGTTTTACTCTGTCCTTAAGAAATCTGGTCTGGTCATTTACGAGGTTTGCAAAGATGATCCTGATAGGAAGATTATTTACTCTTACACTTAACAATCTTGAATTCGGTATGTTCCGCAACGTAAAACTATGCAGATCACACTTTCCTACGCACAAGCACTCAACCTTATGAAAACTGAGTTAGCTTTACATGAAAAGTTAAGCTACCATAACACCTGCGTACATAAACCTGCATTAACACGCACATTACTTGGATAACTAAGTTAATGCTAAAATATGCACATTATATGAATGCGAGCTGGCTGTTTAATCCTCATAGGGAGAGACGATTCTAAAGTAAGTTAGGCAGACCGCATATCGTAGAATTAGATTTAATTTTCCCATTAGAATGATGTTCATAGCGAACACATACAAATGCGTCGGGGATACTTAATATACAAGTATTTCATTAAAACATTATATAAATATATTTGTTTTTCAACAAATTAACTGCATTTGCCTTTCACGTATGATAAAGCTTTTTTAAAACAATATTTCACTCATGATCCCAAGTGGGAGATAATCTTGTTTGAAAGAATTTTGATTTTCAACCAATCACGGTTTTGATTCACTGATAATTAATCGAAATCTCTTTTTAAACTCCTCTGTTTACTTTCTCTACTACGGATAATAAGTAGGGGAAGTATTGTATTACAACCAAAAATTCGATGTCAAGATTTCACTGGAAATATATTTTTGCAGCCCCCGAAGCTACCCAAACCATGTTTAGAAAAAGGTTCGTGTGTGTGAACAACAAAACTAGAGAACAAAAAGTCCTTTAAAAACCAAACTTGGTATTTAAGCTCAGCATCTTCCTTCTTCACAAGAAATGATAATTAATAATGGTTTACGACGAGAACGCAGTTTGTCTCCGCTGTTATTTAATAGATACATAGATGATATTCTCCGAACATTTAAAGAATAAATACCATTTGGAATAAAATTAAATAAAAACGTCACACTAAATACGCCACTCTTTGCGGATAACATGTTGTTAATTCAAGACAGTGAAAATAGGCTACAAATTACTATCTATAAATTACAAAAATTGACTCAAGATTACAGTCTAAAAGTTTCAGTCGAGAAATCAAAGGTAATGAAATTCAGAGGAACGCAAATAATTAGATCTAAGATAGTTTTAAATAACAAAGTGTTAGAGTAAGTCGGAAGTTTTAACTATCTGGGCTGCAATATAACATATAAAACAAAAAAGCGAAGAAATAAGCAATAAAGTGAATAAGTTCCAATACATTTGTGGAATAACAGCAAACACTTTGAAAAGAAAAACTCGAAGAGAAACAAGTTTAAATTTTTACAACACAATGACAGTTCCTCTTTTACTGTATGGTTCGGAGACATGGACCATAAAAAAGAGGGATTGGAATAAAATTCAAGGTGTAGAAATGAAATATCCCCGAACAGTATAACGGTGTACAAGATTAGACCGAATTAGAAATGAGGACATAAGAGAAGAATTAAGTATATTTTCCCTAAATGACAAAATATTAACAAACAGAGAAACGGAAAAATCGTGTACAAAGAATGAAGAATACCCGCGTTCCATTTCAAACATTTATGTACAAACCACCAGGTTACAGAAATATAGGCAGACCGTTGAAGTGATGGAGGGAAATATGACACTGGAAGGAGAGACATCTCCTAAACTGTTTATTGATCACGGAGTCGGCGAATAATGAGTTTCGTATCTTCTTGCACATCACCGCGTCAATTTCTCTCTTCTTTGTTGTCGCTGGGCCTCGGCTGCTACAGGTTTTGTTTACCTATCTGCATGAAATTGGGTTTGGAAGCCTCAGTAGGGCATGGGACGTAAGAAAGAATATTTAAGACACTGAGTAAAAATATATGAAGTATTTAATTATAAAGATGTCAGGTGGATAATACATTTTAAGACACTATACAACACTTGTTTGTTAATTATGACGCATTTCCTCTTTGTGTTTTTATTTATCGTCAGTGAATAGTTTACTTATGAAGTTATTTAGCGCTGAATTTACCTTTACAACACTTTCATTCGATTTTATAACTTCGCGCACACGATTACTAAATATATCTTTGTTGATCCATTGTTCATTTTGGCGGGAACTGTACTGAAAAGTGAAGCAGGTTGGTCACACGACGAAATTTACTAGACGACTAACTTAAGCGTTCCTCCATCAGCTTATATACTCTGAGCTCTCCGTAGTTTGAATTTTTTCTCATTGATTGGTGAGAACCACGAGTTACAAGTTGACAAAATTTGGAGGGCGATTAGGCTTGGGTGATTCGTCCTCTCGAAATCACGTGGGGCTAAACAATTCAGGATTTCCCGATTTAAATATTATTTTGGGTTTCCTTAGGAGTCAGTTACATAAGTCTTTTTAGCACTAAGTATTGATAAAGAACTTGTGAGTTAGTTGCTAGCTTGTGTCGAAGAATTGTGGAAATATTATGCGCTTTACACATGAAAAAATTCATTTAACAAAGTATTAAATGAAACACATACGGTTTGTTTATTAGTGACTTAATTATGTATTAATATTGCAGTAATTAAATCGAATATATATCGTACATAATTATGGATATTATAGCAGAAAACGCTGCCTCATTTTCCAACTAAGTGTTTAATAATTGTGTTTTAAATAATGTTTCTTTCAATAAAGAAAACATAACCTACAATATTGGCTATTGCATCCTTAAAATATTGCAGGCCTACTTTTAGTTTCCCTCGCCAGACGGCAGCAAGTAATGTTAAATTATCAAGTTGCACTGCTCAACCATACGAAGTGGTTGTTTCTGTTCAAACAACGCCGTTTACACTGCAGATAAATATAAATATTTATGACTGCGTTTCAACAACCACTAGTTTTTTCGGTAAATCACTTCATTTTATTCGTGAAACAGTCCTACAAATGCTACCCTTGATTTCCCAATCCTCTAAATACACTGGTGCGCAAAACCTAAGGACGAGATGGATAAAGTAACATAACAAATGAACAACTTGGTAGAAGTAGATGAAGGTTCGGGAGCATGTTGTCAGAGGTCTCTCACACGTACACAGAAAACTGGACGTCACATGCCGTGAGGGTAGCGAGCTTATAGTGCCAAATGGGTCTGGTTCCGCAACACGGGGTAGTTGACGAAACAGGACAACACGTTGTGTGGCAATTAGCGAGCTGTTACGATGCATATAGTGGTATTTCCATTGCAGCATTGCCCGTAGACACCATTTAGATGACTTCATACGGGGAAGAATCTTCGGGAAACTGGAAGAAGGGCGAAGTGTGACGAGTGTTGCTCAGGAATTTTGAATTGCTCACAGCATTGTTTCATGTGCATGGGGAACCTTCCAAACCACAGGCACTGCTGTCCCAAGCAGAGGTGGTGGTCGACCACGCTCAACTACAGCAGCAGATGACCGCTACATTGTGCAACAGGCAAGAAGGGATGCACGCCAAACAGCAGGTGCAATTGTAACCGCATTTAACACTACAGCTAGGCAGGCAATCTCACTATACACAGTGGCACGGCGACTACAAAGAGGTAGTCTCTTTGCCCGACGGCCAGTACGTTGTGTTTCATTGACATCCGCACATCGGCGGCAGCATTTGCGATGGTCCCAAGAGCATCAAAATTGGTCCACGAGGAATGGGGTGGCGTGGTCTTCTCGGATGAGAGCAGATTCAGTCTAAGTAGTGATTCTCGACGTCCCCTCATCTGGCGAGAGGCGGGAACACGTAATTAACTAGGAACATCCTTGAACATGATCGTTTTGGTGGTCCGGGTGTTATGGTTTGGGGAGACATAATGTTGCATGGGCGAACCGACCTCCAAATCTTTGAACACGGTACGCTCACTGGTCAATGTTGCTGTGATACTGTACTGTTTCCCCATGTGCGTCTTTTCAGGGGTGCAGTCGGCCCCGACTTCATTTTTATGGACGACAATGCGCGGCCGCATCGAACAGCGCAGGTGAAGAATCTCTTGGAACGAGAGGATATTCGGCGAATGCACTGGCCTGCCCATTCCCCCGTTTTAAATCCCATCGAATACGTGTGGGATGCTTTGGGGAGACGCATTGCAGCACATCCATAAGAACCAACGACCATCCAAAAGTTGTCGACAGCGCTGGTGGAGGAATGGAACGCCCTACCACAAGAACTGCTTACCAACCTTGTGGTCAGCATGGGGCACGATGCAGAGCATGCACTGCTGTCCGTGGTGATCATATACCCTTTTAAGCACCATGTATCTGTTTCTGTAAATCTAGAGAGCCATCATATGTCGTATTGACTTTAGTGTATTATGGTCTATGAATAAAAGTGGCATTTCTACTCGTCTCATTGCATATTTTGTTTAGTTGCCTACCGAGCATACCGTAGCAGTTCCCTCTGTGTATGATTCAAGTTTCATCGAGCTATGTTACTTGACGGTGTCACAGCATGCGAAGATTACTTTCGTCCTTAGGTTTTGCACACCAGTGTAAATTCTCTCGTTACTTTGCGATTGCTGAAATTATTGATGATTTGGATATCACTCCTAGCGTTACGTATGACAAATTACTCTTTACTTGCGCGCAAAGTTTAAAGCCTCTATTACATAAATGAAACCCTCTGGCATGCACAGTACTGTAAAATAAATACTGCATAGGAGATATCCGTTGTGCTTTTATAATCGGGAAGATGTAGTTTACAGTTTTAAAGCAATATGCAATATCATGAAAATGATGGAAAGTTTAATCAGAGTTGAAAAATGAAACTAAAACCTCTACATGTCGTTGCTCTTACCGCTTGAGCTACCATGGTGAGGTGCTCTTAAGGGCATTAAACCGTCTCATCTGCTTCAATTGAATTTTTACATTTTCTACTACTTATCTGTAGTAAGAAGAGGAAGTATCTGTATTCCATTCAAAGATCAATTTGTGTGCGTCTGTGAACAGCATTAGCCAAAAATGAAAAGTCTGTTAAATAACAAACTTGCTATTTAAGTTCAGCACATTCCAGGGATATGACAGCAAGATTTTCAACAAAATTTCCCACGTCTCAAACTACCCTTAAATGGAAAACAATTCTTAGTTTTTATTTTTTCAAAAATGACTCCAACGATTTTGATTAAAATACTATCGTTTAAGATATTTTCATAACAAATAAAATGTATATCTTTAATTTTCACTGAATAACCTATTAGTCCTATTCGTTCCTAATGACTTTTATATAAATGGTAAACTGTAAGAAATAAGGTAAAATCTTTCTGCACAAAATACGTACATCTCGTTAAAGGACACAATTTATGTCAAATTTTCTGTGGCGTTAACAATTGTCGCGATATTATGTGTTGCCAATGCCTTTTACTTCTTCGGTTCATAGTAGGTAGGAAAGGTATTAATTCCACCCAACAATTCGATACCGATATTTCACTAAAAGTACGTGTGTTGAGGCCTCTGAATCGAAATAAGCATATCCAGAAACAGGACCGCCTTGTGTGTGTGTGTGTGTGTGTGTGTGTGTGTGTGTGTGTGTGTGTGTGTGTTGTAGTAGTATTATTT
Organism: Deroplatys truncata; assembly: GCA_030765065.1. Classification (NCBI taxonomy): domain Eukaryota; kingdom Metazoa; phylum Arthropoda; class Insecta; order Mantodea; family Mantidae; genus Deroplatys; species Deroplatys truncata. The sequence goes on from CM060981.1 coordinate 241,854,265, forward strand.
GTTGGTAGTTGGAAGATGCTTCATGTTATCTTATTGCTGGGCACCTGTTATTGTTTTATTATTTTGCATTTTGGGTTCATTGTGCTCCGGCTAGCTATTATTTCTCAGTCGAGCACATCTCTTAAACAGGTGTGTAAACGGAAAGGATTTGTTACTCAAAGATAACACTGATAAAAGAATTTGTTTTTACACTTTTATTACCGTCACAATTAAGTTCACATATTGATTCGTGATTCACGCCAAACTGAAACTGTTATATTTTCTAATATTACTATAATCACTTATTTACTGCACATCATTAATTCGCGTTTCACATTTATAACAAACTTTAAGACGGGAGAGATTCTGTAGAATTGCGACGTGTACTTTATGTATGCTTCCGTTGAAATACGCGACGTGTAACCCGCGAACGATTCTGATGAACTAACTGTGCGACGTATAACGCGTGAATGCTTCTGTTGCACTGACGAAATCTGCCTCTGAATTTAGCTTTTTTATACTCCCACACCCCGATATGCCTAAAGATTATAACCAAGCTGCTATTGGTTAATAAAACGCGCCAACATTAGCGTCTATTTTTATATCCAATCAAAAATTACGAAAACATATGCTCTAGGGAAAATATTCCCGCTATTTCTAAGAAAAGCGCGCCAACCTGACGTCATTTGTTTGTCTCTTCTAATTAATATTCAACTCACCCCCTCGCACATTGTTACCCGCTATTATTGTCAGTTTCAGTAAGGCCGTGTAAACTTATTTCCTAACAATGCTTATAATTAACAAACATCTCAAATCAATGTCATACAATAATGCTTATTTACACTACAATCACTCTGGCATTCACATTATTGTGATACAAATTACTGCCACATATGCCCCACTAGAAACATAATTATAAATATTTACAACTGGTTTGGAAATTTTATAATTGGGTTTTTAGTCTCCTGAATCTTGGAACATACGGTATTTATCATTTGCACTTAACACTGACAAGCATTTAACACACGACATATATTTTGCCTTTTTCTCGCCACTATTTACTGGCTCTGGTTTAATATGTTTATATACCTACATCTGAAATTACAAAATTATTTATAGCAAATACTGTACCCTGAATTATTTAGTTACTGTTACAAAATTGTTATAATTTCTTAGATTATTGACACAGAAATTTATACAATCAAGATTTTTAACCTGGTTCATTTTGTAATTATTGAACACATTTACCAAAATACTCATCCTCTACACAGATATATTTACATCTCTGAATTCTAGACACAATTTCACATTATCTGTGTGCTATATAGGTGTTTTGTTTTAATTATGTTTGCCCTTTTTTATTGTTTTGTGCTTTATATTCAAAATACTATTTGAATTATACCTACGTACTTTTACTTTAATATAACATTAAGTTTTAATTATTACATGCTTCATTTCAAATGCTGTTACAATTTACTAAGAAAATGTTCTTTTTCCCCTTTAAACATTTATTTTTGTCCAAAATTTATTTCTCCTTTCTTATGACACACATACATAGTTAACCCTGTTACATTCCAATACTTTTTTCTGCAGTTCAGCTTTAACTATCCTGGATTTGCTTACTTTCTTTTAGCGGTCATTGCTATTCCCCCTCCTGGATCAAATTGTCAATGGCTAAGCATTACTCGTAGCTGTGTCGTAACCTTCCAAAATCTGTTCATGAATAGCCTCTTAAAGGATTCATATGAAATTTCACCCCCTGATACCATTTGAAACCAATCTAAAGTTTTCTGAACTACACATCTTTTAACAACTATCATTTTCAATGTTTCCGGCATCTTCTTAATTTGAAAATATTCTGACAAGTCTGCAATAAACTGTACTGGATTGTAGTTTTCATTAAATTTTGTAAGTGGAAAATCACTTAAGATATGATTATAATTTTGCAAATCCCCTACTCCCATATTTAAATTCTCTAGTGTTACTTGTGCACTTTGAGTTTCAGCATGAGCTATAGATGAAGCCACCGAATCACTCACATATTAGTCATACCTGAGGAACTACCTCTATCATTATTCTGTACATCAGATACATTAACATCACATATATTTACCCTTGAATTCAATTCTAACCTATTTACAGTACCTTGCAGACTTTCTATTGTCTGTTCCATTTTTTTATTATTCTCATTTTGAACAGCTTGGTGCTTGTTAATTTCAGAAGTTAGTTTTTGATTATTTATAGACAAAAATTTCACTTCTTCGGACAATTTATTTCTTTGTGTTTCCGACTCCTTCTGAATATCAGATATCTCACCTCTGAAATTAACTTGCACCTGCATTAAATCTGCATTTGTAGCCTCCATCATCTCTCTAAGCTCACTTGAAATGCTATTCATTCGGCTACCTAACTCTGTATATTTTACGTCAACATGTTCAAACTTAGTATTAACCTCACTTTTTTGGTTAGATATTTCCCTGCTCATGGCTGACATTTTCTTTGAAACTTCCCCTATCTCATTTGCTATCATTTCCTGATTTTCATTTCTCATTCATATCATACTACTATCTAGCTCCATAAATTTCTTTTCAATTTCTTCCCTGTTTTGTTCTAATTTCTTACCAATATCTTCCCTTAATTCCCTATTATTCTTTTCCATATCTTCCCTGTTTTGATCTATTTTCTTTTCTAATTTCTCATTACTCTTTTCCATATTCTGAGTTAATTTTTCTAATTTCTCATTATTCTTACCAATATCTTCCCTCAATTGCCTAGTATTTTCTGTTTGGTCAGTAATACTCTTATTTAATGTTTCATCAAGATTTCTCATCATTTCCATCATCAAAATGAACATTTCCTGCTATTCTATTCTGACTTTCTTCACTAACATTTCCTCCCTCAAATTCTACATTGTTTGAGCTATTTTCTGTAACCTGTATTGAATTACAGCTAACTGTTACATTATCTCCCTCCATAATTGTTTCTTCAGTATTATTAGTGGACATTGTTTTCTTAATCCTACCACTTCTCAGCAACATTTAATTTCTCACAATTTTTTTAGGATAAAAAATTTACAATATTCTAACCTTTATGATGCTGTCTGTTGATGTTGCTTTGATGTCCAGCTTCCTGCCCCTCTCTCCTAGATGTATATGTCGACTCTGCGTCGTACTACGATGAATCTGCGTCGTCTCGCTGTTTTGGTGTTGTGGTTGAATTCCCCTGTTGCCTTCTATTCTCATAATTACGATGTCCACTCATCCGCGTCGTAGGTCGTTTTTGTAGTTGTTTCTAGAATCTGCGTCTTGTAGTTCATTTCACTGCTCCATTCGCTCCACGTCCTGGTTCCTTCACCCCTTCCTGGTTATTTTCGCTCCTTCCTGGTTAATTCGCCCCTTCCTGGTTAATTCGCCCCACGTTGGGCGCCAATTTGTAGTAGTATTATTTGTTGGTAGTTGGAAGATGCTTCATGTTATCTTATTGCTGGGCGCCTGTTATTGTTTTATAATTTTGCATTTTGGGTTCATTGTGCTCCGGCTAGCTATTATTTCTCGGTCGAGCACATCTCTTGAACAGTGTGTAAAGATAACACTGATAAAAGAATTTGTTTTTACACTTTTATTACCGTCACAATTAAGTTCACATATTGATTCGTGATACACGCCAAACTGAAACTGTTATATTTTCTAATATCACTATAATCACTTATTTACTGCACGTTATTAATTCGCGTTTCACATTTATAACAAACTTTAAGACGCGAGAGATTCTGTAGAATTACGACGTGTACTTTATTTATGCTTCCGTTGAAATACGCGACGTGTAACCCGCGAACGATTCTGATGAACTAACTGTGCGACGTATAACGCGCGAATGCTTCTGTTTGACTGACGAAATCTGCCTCTGACTTTAGCATTTTTATACTCCCACACCCCGATATGCCTAAAGATTATAACCGAGCTGCTATTGGTTAATAAAACGCGCCAACATTAATGTCTATTTTTATATCCAATCAAAAATTACGAAAACATATGCTCTAGGGAAAATATTCCCGCTATTTCTAAGAAAAGCGCGCCAACCTGACGTCATTTGTTTGTCTCTTCTAATTAATATTCAACTCACCCCCTCGCACATTGTTACCCGCTATTATTGTCAGTTTCAGTGAGGCCGTGTAAACTTATTTCCTAACAATGCTTATAATTAACAAACATCTCAAATCAATGTCATACAATAATGCTTATTTACACTACAATCACTCTGGCATTTACATTATTGTGATACAAATTACTGCCAGAGTGTGTGTGTGTGTGTGTGTGTGTGTATTTGTGAAAAGCTTAAATCAAAAAGTCGGATTTAGTATTTAATTCAATTGGCTTCAAAGATACAACATGAGGATTTTCAAGAAGATTCCCCCCCACTCTAAACAACGCTTTACATTGCAGCATTTTTCAAAATGATTTTGATTAAAATACCATATATTTAATATATTTACATAACAAATAAAACGTATATCTTCAATTCTCTGAGAATAGCTTCTGAAGTCCTCTTCATTCGGCAGAAATTGTGTATAATATTGTATAATTGTAAACGTTAAGCAATAGACAAATATGCACTACACAAAAAATATAGATCTCTTTAAAACACTCCTTTATTTCAAATAAATTTCCTTATGGTACCATCCATTTCCGATATATCGGTTATTAATGGTTTGAATTGCTTAATATTAGGCATTCGTCGTCCTCCGTGGTGTAGTGGTTACCATGCTAGCCTCTAGTTCCCGAGGTCGCGACGGATTTTTTTGGGCGTAAAAATCCTTAGCATGGCTACCTTCGGAAGGGAAGTAAAGCCGGTGGTCCCGTGTCGTAGATTTGTGGCACTTAAAAGAACCTCAAGCTTGATAGAGAGGCCTCTGGGCAAAATTACCGATCTTTCACGCCCAATATAGAATGGGACGGTAAGGACCACAGCAGTTAAAGAGCGTCCATAAATAAAACTCATTTTTTTAAATTAGACATTCTTTTAAAATCCTGTCGATTTTCAGTTATTTCTAGAGATGTCATAGAAACAATATGGAATTTTAAGGCCTGTATATAACGTCCAGTTCTTAAACATGCGACTATCACTGTTCCCTTTGTGTCTATAATGAAATGTGCAATGTAGCTATTTCTGCAAAGGTTTATTTCAATTAAAATGAAGTAGATGAAAAAAATTAAGTTTCGTAAGAATAATTTGTGCACGCATAATAAACGATAATTGGATAGAGAAATTAATTTGTTGGTAAGTCACTACTCATTCTCTCACGTGGCCATGCAGATAGCATGGAATTTCAAGCCATCACATAATCATTTACTTATTGAAAACCTGACTATCGCTTTAGCTTACTGTATTCTTCTTATACTAAAACGAAAGTGTAAACGTGTAATGAAGGCTATTAACAAGAAGTAGGCAGAAGAATAAGATTTGGTGAGTATAGCTATTAGAAGTGACTAGAAGAAGTTATGTAAAATCAACACATCAGATTTTTAAAGTGTGATTCAACCTTCCAGTTTACCGACTAGATTCGAACAAATCATCGCACATGATGAAAATGATTCGATATTTTGACGCTGCGGCTATGGCTCAAAGTTATCGGGTGGGTGGCGCTAGGCAGTCAGAGATAAACAAGGATATGTCGCGCACTCGCGACTCATTTCTTTTAACATTAGAACCGTTATCGGAAGATAACCAGAATCTTCTGCAAGTTTCCTTCCCTCCAGCTCCAGAAGCTCTGTCTAGCTAGTTCTATAATGTTCTGTGGAAGATTCCATTTGAGTCAGCCACCGAGTATGCGGATTGGTTAGCGCATTTCCGCTGCGACATCAAGTGAGGTTCTCCGAGCGAGTTACCGATGTCCACTGTGTTGTGCAGCGAGTGCTACACCGGAGCGAGAGATTGTGGAAGTCTTTGTTGGACTGCCCACCGAGTGAACCGTCCGGAAGAAGAAGCTACGTCACGAAAAAAGTGATGTGACGGGGAAATTGAACTAATTCACATTAGTGAAGTGATAGTGTGAACTAAGTGAAGTCCCAGTGAATGTTGAACCAGATCAAAACAGTAAAAGTGAGAACTGAAGAGATGTGACAGTTGAAAAACTGGACAAACAATATTCTTTCGTACAGCCCTTTACAATTAACGCAACAGTAATTCTATAGCCAGTTCAAACAATATAAAAGTATTTTTGAATGCAGGATTACATTCACATTTGGATTCAAGATTCAAAATGTGAAAGAGGATTGAAACTTGAATCGTGCAAAGGGTTTGTCATGAGGGATTTTAATGAGCACATGCTCTCACAGTAGAAATACTTAGAGCTACTGCAAAGAAGGTTTAGTTTTATTAGGAAAGGCAAGAGAAATCCCTGAGAAGCCTTTGATTGAAATGCTTTGAAGAATTATCTCAACATCCGGATCTTGTCAACTGCGTTCCTCTTGGAGAGACGTTAAAACAATAGATCAAAGCATTTAAACAGGACATCACGAAACCTGTGAATGCTTACATAAACCAGAGTGTAATTTTCTCTGGCAGTTGATAGTGTGATTTGTCAGACTGAAAACATTTATCAAGTTATCACGTACTGTCTAAACATAAAAAGCTTGAAAGTGTAATCCTGTGAATGCTACTTTCTAATTATTTCTTATACCGAGCATTTACTTTTCAAGTATTCTTTGTAAGTTTTGAACGGAAACACAAAACCCTTCTTAACAAGGAGAAAAAAAAGGTCTATGTGTTACATTCACACGATATATCTACCCACTACCGTTTATTTTTATATATCTTCTACATACTATTCTTGCGAAAGCTTAGTTTTTTATTCCGTGTTAATCAAGAAAGACCTTTGCAGAAGCAGCTTCAATATAGATTTTGTTGAAGGTAAAACAGGGATAGAGAAAGCCGAATCGATAGACATACGAGATGTGCTCTAAAGTAAGTACCAATAGTTTTTAAAAATAACACATTATTTTTCGAATAATTTATTATCATTCATTACCTTACACCTTACACTATTTATTCACATATTCACGGCCGTTATTCAGCCACTTGTCGTAACGGGAAACCAGTTGTATATAAATTCGTCAAAGAATGATGCCGCATGTGATGAAAGCCAAGTCCGTTCTTCTTGTTTCACCTCATCATCTCGTTGAAATATTCTCCCCAACGAATTTCTTTAGATGAAGAATGAAGGAAGAATATCTTTACTTACTTAGCAGCACGTTTAAGTGCCAATTTGAAGATTTATTGTATTGTTGCCCCACGTATAGTACAAAGTTTCCGGTGGCCTTCGCCCCAATGTTCACTTTCCGGTGGTCTTTGCCTCAAGTTTAGGAATCAACTTTGTATTTTTATGTTTCTTTAAATATTATATATTTATGTTTGCCTCGGCTGCATCAGTATTAATTTGTAGAAACATGTATTTCTTAACAGGGGATGATGCGGCTAAAGAATGTAGGCTTACGCAAATTATAATTTTTACTTCACTCCTTTTATTAACCTTTCACAGAGTCAAATAACACTTCACTGATATATAGAGAGCTGTGAGATTATTTATTAATTACCTGCACTTTTTTTAACACGGAAACTTTATAATATTCTCACCGTAACGAATTTTCGTCTCACACTGAATACGTATTAAACTGATTGTGAACGCGTCTCGCGTCCAGTTAGGAACGCTCTCTACTAGCGACTGCCTTCTGAATTTGTACATTTCTGTTTCAAGTCTCTAATTGGCTAATTATACTCCAATAGAATACTTTTATTTAACTTAAGCTTATTTCTGGTTGTTGATTGGCTATTTATAAACTGTCACAAAAATTACATTATTGTTTCCAAGAATTACTAGCAGCATTATTAAACTTTCCAATTCATTATTGCCTCAAGATCACCTCATTGTTACCTCTTTGTTAGCAACTTTTGACCTATATTCTCACAGCTCCTACACTATTAAATTACGCAATACATTCACATAGCATTATTAATCATGTACACAATAATATAAACATTAATACAATGACTGTAACATACATTTTATGTGTTATTTTATACACATATTGCTTTATGGCGGGGTGTTACATTTTATATTATATAATTAGACTGAAATCATTTAAGTGTTAAAAACACTGCCTCAAGAAACAGATGAAAATCGCTTTGTGCCAAATTCGGACTGTAGGGAGGGTGGTCGAACTGTTCCCAACCAAATGATACCCCAGATCTTGAGTTTGTTTGGCTGTGTGGGGCCGGACATTTATTGTTTGCCCATAAACCTCACACAATTGACGAAGCACGTTTATTGGCGTAACATTCATCGCATTAAAAAAAAAACGAATCACGGATCTGACTACACAGTCCGCGGGTCGTTCGTTTCTTTTGATATTTCGAAACGCTCTAACAGTAAAGCACAAAGTACGATCGCTCTAGCTATGTCTGTCTTCCTAATGAATGGTGGAAGTGGTCGTTCATGCTCATAATCGGGACTGAAACGCTGCAGCGGAAAAATATGAAAATTAAAATCGAGTCCCTGTTAGCTGGCTTTGAAATTCATTATCCTTTCCGTGGCATCACGAATAACAAGTGAATAGCAACAGCATTTAAAAAAATGACAAAAATTTTGACAAACTCAAATCTATAATAATGAACATCTCGGAAATGTCTGATGGCACATAAAAGGTTATTGGAAATAAATAGCGTGATTTAAAGATGTCAACATTTTTTCATGGGTTATGCTTTTCTACATCCGTTAACGTTCACCAGTTTTACAAAAGTATACAAAACTCCTTCCGAATGAAAAGTTCACAGGTTATTCCTATGAAATTCAAGATATATACTTCATTTGTCATGTAAATATCATAAATATGTGGCATTATAATCCAGATCGGTAGAGCAATCTTTGAGAAAATAAAACACTTCCATGTAAGGCGTGGGGTAGGTATCTTTGGAAGATATTTAAGTTAAATACGAAGTTGGGTATTTATCCGAGTTTTGGGGTTTCAGATGTAGCTTGCAGAAGAGTAATGTGAATATAACACGTCATAGTTTTAAATTTAGTCTCTCTTGAAATAATAATAATAATAATGTTTATTGTTCAACGCAGTGCATACGTACAGTTTATATACAAAAGAGGATTGTCATATGTAAAATAAAACAATCTGATGTGATACATTCACATGACGTTCCCTACCCTTTATCCCTCATTATTGAGAATACAAACTATTCTTACTAACGTTTATTTTTCTACCTACTACATATTAATCCAAATAAACCTTTGCAGAAATAACTACATTACACATTTCGTTAAAGATACAAAGAGAACAGCGATAGTCAAATGTTCAACAACTGGACGCTATATGCTGACCTTAAAATTCCATACTGTTTCCATGACATTACGAAACAACTGAATGTTGAAAGGACTTTAAGAAAATTACCGAGTAATAAACAGTTCCAACCATTAATATCGAATATCTCGAAAATGGCTGATATCACTACAAAGTTATTTCAAATAAATTGTATATTTTAAGGATACCAAAATTTTTTGTGTAGTACGTTTTCATCTATCGCTTAACGTTTACCAGTTATAAAAGATTATACAAAATTCCTTCCGAATAAAGTATACTTTACAGGCTATTCCAAGAAAATTCAAGATATGCATTTTATTTGCCATGTAAATGTCTTTAATATGCGTATTTTAATAAAAAAATTGTTAGAGCCATTCTTCAGAAAATCAAAATTTAAAAATGTTCAAATAAAGAATAGTTGAGAGTTGGGGGATTTTCTTGAAAATCTTCGTGTCGCATTCTTGGAATATACTGAACTTAAACACCTAGTTTGTTGCTTATCCGGCTATTTTTAGTCATGCTGTTCACAGTCACACAGACGCGTACATGTAGTGTTTCTAAAAATTCTTTTGGAGGTGGGTTAGGGGGCCTCAAAACATTTCCTGTGAAACTTCGGTATCGAATGCAATATCTTCTGTACTTACTATGTATGTGGTAGAGAAAGCAAAAAGCTATATAACGTACTGCCTTGTTTCAATGCAGTTGGTCCACGATTCTCCATCACGAAAGCCTTCCAGTATATACAGACTTTGAAGAAGGCTTCCGTGTTATTGATTTTAAATCACTTTAAAAGTATAAGTATATTAAATGTTTAGCTATTCTCAGATATACTAAAGTAATTTCATCTCTGCATGAATATAGCTAAAGCTGGAAGAAAGGACGCTTCAAACCCTGAGTAAGAGTTTATAATTAGTAATAAAGAAATAAAGAGTTGAAATAACGAATATAAGACCTGAGGCAGTTTTATATTGTAGAATATCTGTAGCAGACAAGGTACTCATTATACGAAGGAAAAAAGAAAATAGGTACTCATTTTCCAATGGAAGCGCAGCATTTAATTAGCGTGACAGCGCTTGCTCGAGGAATGGCAGGGAAAGAAACACGTCTACGTGTGTGCTATGTTCGGATTATTTTGGTTTCATGCACACACAGGATGATGTTTAATTTGTTTAAACTTAACAATGGTTAGACGAATTGTAACTATATAGCAAATGTCCATGAAATAAAATTTCAAAATTATCCGCAAGAAGCATTCGAATTAAACAAAATCTTGTATTCTTTTATAATTTAAAAATCTAATGTATTACATTCACATGACCTTCTATACCCAGTATCGTTAGTTTTTATACAACCTCCACAAATTATTCTTATGAAGTGGTTTTATTTATTTACTTATTCTCCAAATTGAATAAATCCTACTTCATTTGTAAGGTGCTAGGGTTCTAGTTCAACAAAAAGGTAACACATGAATAAAAAAGCAATTAACTTAAACAAGATTATGGCTATGATGATTTGAAAATTTGGCCGATAAAAATATGTTCAAAAGCTGAAGTTAAAAGGTTTTTACTCCCTCTGCCACGTATAGTAAATAGGGGAAATATTCATTCCACTCAAAAATTCAATAGCAATATTTCACCCGAAATACATGTTTTGAGGTGTCCTGAATTCAAATAAAGGATTTTGGAAGCATTTCCGTACGTGTGTCTCTCTGTCTGTCAGTCTGTGAACAGCATAACTTAAAAACGAAAAATAGAATAAATAGCAAGCTTGGTATTTGAGTTTAGTATCATCCAAATATGTGACACGGAAATTGTAAAGAAAATCCTCGAACCAGACTACCCTTAACATGGAACATTTCTCGAATTGTTTGATTTCCTCAAACATAGTTCTAACGATTCTGATAAAATATCATAAGTTTAAGATATTTTCAAGGCAAATGAAATGTATATCCTGAATTTTCTGGGAATGTCCCCAAAAGTTCTCTTCATTCTGGATGACTTTGCATAACTGTTAAACCGAAAGAGATTTTGTCATACGCTTGTTTTTTGTCGAGTGAACCATTTCCGAGATATTCCTTGTTATTTCTTTGAATTTTTCAATACTTACACTCTTTCTCAAATGGGAATTCCTTATTCGTTTTTTTTATGGGAATGCTCCAAATAGCAACCAGCTCTTTAAAAGATTTGACTATCGTTTAAAGCCTACCAAGTTCCCCTTTATCTCGATTAACATGAAGTAGATGGAGAATAAGCGTTTGTAAAAATAGTTTACATAGGTGTTTATCTGGTGAATCTACGTGAAATCTTGGAAAGTAACATTTAAATTTACCATGACGGTAGCAAACTGGTTCAAAATACAATAAGGTGTAAAGAATTTACAGCTTACACGTTCAGAAAAAATAGATTTCGAGTGATTTGTTCTTTATCGCTGTTTCACTTTTGAAGTATTTCTTTTTCCAATGTGTTATTAACATATGTGACTGTAGTATTTTTAAAACTGGATTATTTTTTATATAATGCATAGCGATTTGCAACTTCATCTGCCCTCTCATTGCCGTGTATACCCATATGACATTTAACCCATGTGATACACACTTGATTAGTGTTTCTTATAATGCCGTTCCTTATTTTAGTAGCAAGTGGATATGTACTATATTTGTCACCAGTAACACTAACATATGCCTGGGAATCACTGTATATACATATGCTATACTCAGTGGCACCATTCCACTGCTTTTACGAAAAGTATTTTAAGATAATCAAGATAAACCTTTAAATAAATAGTTACATTGCACATTTCGTTGAAGGTATAAGGGAGATAGAGGAAATCGAGTCGATAATCAGATACTTATAAACTGGATCGCTATATACGGCCTAGAAATTGCATGCTCTTTCCATGAAGATGAATATTTTCAAGAAAAGTCCCCACCCCAAACTATCCCTTATATGGAAAATTGTATTTTTTCAGTTATTTTATTTTCTTAAAAATGTCCCCAACAGTTTTGATTAAACTACCATATATTTAAGATATTTGCATGACAAATAAATTTCATATCTCGACTTTTCTGGGGATAGTTTGAGTTCCCCTTCATTGTGAATGACTATTGATATATGGTAATTAATTGGTATAATATAGTATACTGGTATAATTGCTAAACCGTAAGACATCGAAGATCTCGTCAAAGCACGCAAATTATATCAAATAAAATTTTATTAAGGCGTTAACCATTTCCGAGATACTCTTTGTTATTGGTTTGAATTTTCAATTACTTATACTCTTTTCAAGTGGTAAGTCGCTATTCGTTATTTCTCATGGTCAAGCAAGGAATATGGAATTTCAGACATCACATAAGAGACCTGATTTTAAACAAAAAAGTATCTGACTATAGCTTTAGCCTAATGCATCCTTCTTAAGTCGAGATTATGATGAACGTAACGTGACAACGCGACGTAACGTGAAAGTCTAATACATCGTATTAAATGGACCTATTTAGGCTTGACTTAACGTGAGGTCGCGGATGGCGATGGATTTTTTTCGGGCGTAAAAATCCTTAGCATGGGTTTCTTTGGAAGGGAAGTAAAGCCGTGGTCCGGTGTCGTAGATTTACGGCACGTAAAAGAACCTCAGACCTGATAAAGAGGCCTCTGAGCAAAATTACCGATCTTTCATGCCTAACATAGAATGGGACGCTAAGCACCATAGCAGTTAAAGAGCGTTCACAAATAAAACTCAATTTAATTCTGACTTAACGTGACTTAACGCCTTGTAACTTAAAACTTTGGCAGTGTCAAAATGTTCCTTCCCGTTACGTCAAGTTTGATTTCACATGATAATTAAAGCCAATCGGCGTGAAGAAGTAGCATGAAGTAATAAAATAAATACCAATTATGAGTCATTATCGTTGTGTTAAGTGCATGCTAATTAGACCTTTAGTTCGGGAGCATTTCTTAACTTACGCCCCTTCACGTTAAGTAAATTTCATGTAATCCCGGCATCAAATGAGTAATGAAAGTTTTTCTCCATTAACAAGACATAGACGGAAGAGTAGAGTAGAGAAACTTGTATGAGTATTTGGTTATACTTCCAAGGGTTACGGTATTTTGCTTCTGAGCTCCTTTGATGCTTGGTGAGGTATGTTACAGTTTTCTCTACGGTCGTCCCGTCAAGGACTGCGTTGTGAAAACGAGTCACTTGTGAAGAGCACATGGTTAGCTGAAAGAAGGCATCTTGAGCTCACCCTCTGCGAGAACTCTCTCTTGTGTCGTCATTTGACGGAAAAGAGAGGCAGACTCCAAAACAGCGCCACAATGTCGGTCCATGCCACTCGACTGCTGCAATTGCATCGATCGTCACGTGTAACAGCAACAGTGACACAAGGACCACGCCCACATGCTGCATTTCCTGTAGCAAGGTGGTGGCATCCACACCTCACCGCTCTGCCCGGTGTAACTAGCATTAACATAACGACACATAACAGAAAAACGCCCGGCTTTTACCATAGGTAATCCTACAAGAGGTTATGAATTTACCTGATGAAACCCTTCGAATGGGATTATTGAGTGAAGTGTAACACCTTATATTCATAAAGATATACGTGTTACATTCACGTTACCTTCTCCATCCACTATCGTCTATTTTTATGTAGCATCTACAGATCATTCTTCCAAAAGTAATTAATCATTCACCATTAATACCAATTAATTGACCTGATGGTTCAACTTAAAACCCGGCACTTAAAGTACTTACAAAATTGTAAGTCGCCATTGGGGTTTCATCTCAAAATGATTTGAAATCTCCTTGCGGTTTACCGAGAAAAACACGACTCAGTTGGGGAATTTAATGTCGTGCCAGCATGTTACCATGATCGCCCAGTTGGTTAGAGCAACCGGACGGAAACCGGAAGACCCCTGGTTCAAATTCCAGCTGTGGCATTAATTTTTTCAATCTGATTCTACCTTTGCGTCTATTCTTCCAAAAGCTTATTCTACTTCAATTTGATTGAGATAGATATTTGAATAAATCATTTGTATACATATTTCGATGTTTAAATGTTCAAATGTTTAAAAACTGGTCGTTATATACTACCCTTAAAATTGCATACTCTTTCCATGACATCGCGAGGAATAACTGAATAGCGACAGAACTTTAAAAATGACAAAGTATTCTGACGCAGCGCTAATACCCAAGGTTATGGGAAGGTCAGCGCGTCACCGGATAATTGCAGATAAACAAAGATAAGTAGCGCTCTAGCCCAGAGTAATCACCAAAAGTGCTATCGTCAGATAACCAGAATCTTCTGGATTTTTCCCTTCTAGAACGTTCCGGAATTCTAACCAGCTGCTACATAATCAGTGGCGGCTTCTGCATAAAAATACAAGAGCACGTGAATATGTTAAGCTTTTACACCTTGCGGATTTCTTTTCTGTTTTTTTTTTCGTCCTCCGTGATCGAGTGGTACCATGCTAGCCTCTAGTTTAAGATCACGGGTGCAAACCCGGCGGAGGGGATAGATTTTTTCGGGCGTAAAGATTCTTAACATGGCTTTGTTCAGAAGGGAAGTAAAGTCGGTGGTACTGTGTCGTAGATTTACGACACGTAAAAGAACCTCAAACCGATAAAGAAGCCTCTGAGAAAAATTTCCGGTTTTTCACACCCAATATAGATGAGATCTAAGGACCACAGCAGTTAAAGAGTGTCCATAAATAAAACTCAATTTCAATTACCTTGCAGATTTGTTGGTTATTTTTCTTTGGATGCTACTAAACGTAACGCATATGTAGCAATTTAAAATTTACGGCGTTTAAATCTACCGCGCTGTACTCTAAACTCAATGAAAGATGGCAAAATTGTCCCTAGCACATTTTGACTTGTGTACGTTTTAAGGAGCATATGCGCTGCGCAAATGATATGACGTAATTACCTAATGGGACTAATACGTACGGATGGTGCACATTTGAAGAAGTGCACTAATGCGAAGTTTTTCCCTCACTCTGTTTCCACTTTCACTACAATTGTTCGTCAACGCCACTAGGTGGTAGCACACTACGGCAGAAGTTGAGTCGCTGTAGCAGAAGTGCACTGTAGCAGTAGGTAACGTGCACAAACACAGCAACTTCTCTCGGTTTCTCCATACTCGTCCATAATCTCAATTACAATTTAATTTACACATTACGTCATTATTACGCTAACACTGTGTACGTAATTTTGCACACAACAACAAACATCC
Source organism: Deroplatys truncata (assembly GCA_030765065.1). Lineage (NCBI taxonomy): Eukaryota > Metazoa > Arthropoda > Insecta > Mantodea > Mantidae > Deroplatys > Deroplatys truncata. The sequence goes on from CM060981.1 coordinate 241,869,835, forward strand.
ACAAAAGCAATCCTTTCTTTTGTCAGACAGGTTATGCATTATTGTTATTATTATTATCATCATCGTTGTTGCTGTTAGGAGCGGCTGCTGGATCCTGTACCAATTTGTTCATAATCATAACTGTTATGCAGTAGATTGTATTTCACATTTTCGGAGCTGTTAGACTAAAATTTGGTGAATACACAAAATCTATACTCACGAGCAGCTACTATATGTAAGAAAGCGTTCTCGGGTAATCGCATTTGTTAAAAAAGTAAGTGTGTAAGTAGGAGAGTTAGTGAGTGCGTTTTGGGTGCACAAAAGTTCTGTTCACCAAGCGAGTTGGTGGCAACTGCTGTAACGTGCTACTACGAGAGATTAGCAAGTCTTGTGTTCGACTGCCCACCGTCCGGAAGAAGAGGCTACATGTGGGTATTTCATTACTCTGCTACGCCACGAGTAAAGTGAGATTGAAAACTTAATGAAGTGGCAGTTAACCACTGCCAAATTCACAGCATTGAAAAAATTCAAGCCCATAATAACGGATATCTTGTAAAGAGCTGATGCGACAAAAACAAAGATTTGATATAAATTGTGTGCTTTAAAAATGATTTAAATTTTTTGTGTAGTAAGTTGATTTTCTATCTCTTGTTGCTTGCCAATTATGCAAAATTGTAAAAAATTATTTCCCTATGAAGAAGTCTTCGTAGGCTACTCCCAGAAACCGGAGATATACATTTTATTTGTCTTATAAATATCTTAAACGAGTGGTGTTTTAATCAAAATCAATTTTTAAGAAAATAACAAATTTCGTAAAATGTCCATGTAAAGCATTGTTTGGGCTTTGAAGAATCTTCTTGAAAATTGTCGTGTCGCATATTTGGAAGAAACGGAACTTAAATGCCAATTTTGGTATTCATCGAACTTTTTTGTTTTTGACTTATGGTGGCCACGGACGAATATTCCCTCTCCCTCTCCCTCCCCCTCCCTGTCTCTAACACACAAACACCACACAGTGTCATACAGACCTTTTTGAATGCTTTTTCCGGATTTAGTTAGGCTCAAAAATTGTATTTTTAGTGAAATCTCTATATCGAATTCTTGGTTGGAATATTACCTATACTTTCTCTACCTGCTACGTGCGTGGAAGTTAAAATAATGTGTAATTAGTCTTACTCATTCTTTTTCTTTCCCCGTTTACCCTCCCCGTTGTTAGGGCTTACACCCCCAGACTTACAAGCGGGTGCCTGGGGTCAGATACCTGTCGGTGAGCACCGACTACTATGGATCAGAGAGAACTACCAGGATAGGTGACTAATCCGAAGCCTGGTATGAAATCGAGGAAGGAGATGATGTGAAATGGCGGTGAGATGAATGAAAGGAAAGGTGAATTGGTGGAATGAACGGCGGGGAAACCGGAGAACCCGGATAAAACCCGCCCAGACGCCGCTTTCTCCACCACAAATCTCACATGCGGTTCCCTGGAATTGAACCCGGCCCACCTTGGTGAGAGGTGAGTAGCCTAATCACTCGGTCACGGCGCCGCCTAGACTCTTAATTATGTTGTTTAAAATCAAATGACCATTGTGTCAAGTGTCGAATCATGTCATACTAAATGAATGAAAAATCTAATGTGTTATGAAATACTAACCAATTAAACCAAAAGTAGGAATGAGAAAATACTTAATCTTAAAATTATGATAAGGCTAAAATCAGAACATAATAGAGAAAAATGTTTCTGGAAAATAATTTGTTTGGAAATTGACACTATTTGAATGAGCATAGATTAGAAACACAACTTTCAAGGACTTTTTCAACTTTCCACATTGAAGGAATTTACTGCTATTGAGTAATGGAAACTGAAGTGGACGGGACGAAGAGGCAAATTCGGTCATCCAAGCGTCAAGGAGAAATCTTTTACATAGCGTAAGCTCCATCGCCCCGCCACCACGCATCAATCCTCGTCTGAAAAATAGGGAGGTTAAACAAATGAAAGAAAAGATGTAGTCAGGAAATTAGTTGTAAAAGAGGGAAACCCTAGCATTCGCCTACCGACCTGGGAAAACCACGCAAAAACCCAAGGTCAGAGTGGACGATACAACTTGACTCGTACCTGAGACCACCGGTAACTTCATCCGTTACCGAGAGTCTTTTTCTTCTTCACTTCAAGGCTTCAATAAATATGTTAATATTAAATACTACATTTAAATTACATGGAGTTAATAGTATATAAATAACAAACTATAAAAAAAAATTGGCGAGGAATTAAGTAGTAGGAAATATTCATAACCAAATACGATTTAAAATTAAATAAAACAAATACCCTAACTTATTAAATAAAAACTGCGAAAAAAGATAATAAATAGATTATTTATTATATAGGAATAATGAAATCAGATAAATAAATGTAAGTATAATAAATGGTTAGGTAAAATTTATATATACTGTGGTATGCAGGAAGCTTATTCAGATAACCTATAGTTGTGTAAATAAAATGGAATATATGTAAACTAATATCTGTTGTATAATTGCTGATTAATTATAAGCAAATAAAAACTTAAAATTGTGAGTTGATAGTTCCAACTAAACAATTAAATAAACAATTAGCAACTAAATAGTTAAGTAACCGATTTAAGAATTAAATAATTATGATACAAACAAAATGCTAGAGATTGTTTAAACAGATACAGAGTAATAAATTTATTAAAATATTTACGTATAATTAAAATGCACTGGATACCAGTGCAAACGATTCGCTGCTTTGGTTACTGGATTTCCAGAAATGGTTAGGAATAATTTTTAGTTCTAATACTTGATGTAATTATTATTCTACTTCCACCCAGATTCCTAATTTCTTTTCTAATTCTCTCTCTTTTCTTCTCTCTAATTGCTTTTATGTAATTTGTAGGTGTATTTAAACAAAAACGTTTATGATTGTAAGAAATGTATATGCTTTGAGTTTTTAAGAAATAAATTTAGGATTGGAATATAAGTCCCGGTAAAGTGACCTAGATGCCAAGGTAATGTATTCAGATTTTATGTATTTACTCATTCTTCACTAGGCACTCCACCTGTTCTGTCTGCGTATTCTCACTTTACTTCCATATATTCCTGGGGCGTCCGAAGTCTCTTTTTCCAGAGACTCTTTTTTATTAATTAAAAGAGGTATCATTTCTTCATTCCGGCTCATGTGCTCTTTCCAATTATGTTTCGTTTTCTTCAATTTTATCATATAATTTATAACTATTCAGTTCTTCCGTAATTGTTTCGTTTCTTATTAAGTCTGGTCTATGCATCTTTTGGTTCTCCGTAAAAATCTCAATTCAGCTGTTTGAATTTTAGTTTTATCTTTTTCTTTTATTATCCACGATTCGCTTGCCATGCACGAGCACAAGAACCGTCATGGTACTGTGCAACTTCAGGTTTGTTTCTTTTCCTTGTTTTATTTTGTAGAGTGCTTGTTATGGTTTCACTATTTGTTGAAATTTATCTTATTTTGTACATCTCTATCGACATTAAATTTATTTCACAACCCACGTTATTAAAATTTATGACTTATTCCAAAATATATTTCAAATAATTATTTTTGTTCTAAGTGGATATTTTCCTTGCTGTAGCATTACTTTTGTTTTTTATGGAAAGCTTTAAGTTATATGTGTTTAATACAATTAAATTTTCCTAAATGCAGCTAAGTTCGCTGTGCAATTTATTTGTGCATTAGGAAAACCCGTTTTGCATAATTTCTATATTCTGTGTAATACATTTAAAAACTTCACTACATACAAGCCTTTAAACTCCTACTCTTTTCATGTCATCGCAAGAAATAGTTGAATAGCAATAGCACTTAATAATAAACATTAATAAGGGATATCTTTGAAAATATATGATACCACAATAAACGTTATTTGAGATAAATTGTATGTATTAAAGAGATCTGCATTTTAGTGTAGCACGGTTGTCCATTTATTATGGTTTATAAGTAATATAAAAAATACAAAATTCCTTCAGAATGAAGAGAACTTCAAGGCTATTCCCAGAAAATTCAAGATATACATTCTATTTCCCAATCAAATACCTTAAGTATATGTAATTTTAATCAAAATAGAGTCAATTTTGAGAAATTCAAATATAACAAAAACGTCTCCATGTAAAGAGTAGTTTGGGGTGGGGGATTTTTCTGAAAATCTTCGCGTTACATTCTTGGAAGACGAATTTAAATACCAACTTTGGTATTTAAACCTATTTTTCGTTTTTGAGCTATGCTATTGACACACAGGGAACGTTTAGGATTCAGGGTGCCTCAAAACGTTGATTTGCCGTGAAATCTCGGTATCGAATTTTTGGGTGGAATGCAACACTTTCTCTACGGTAGAAAAAGTAACTAAAATATGCAATAATAAAAGCTAGAAACATTTTGTAAGTGGTACAACTGAAATATAAAAATCTGATGTGTTACACTCACATGACTTTCTCTACTCTTGTACAAACTATTTTTACAAACGCTTATTCTCCATATGCTTCATGGTAATCGAGATGTTAATCTTATTGCTAATTTTCTTGTAGATGCAAGGGGAATATCGTAGGCTTTAAGCGATAGTCAAATATTTTAAGAGCTGGTTGCTATGTGGAGCATTCCATTCTCTTTGCATGGCCAGGGCATAAAAAAATGAATAACGAATTCCCATTTGAGAAAAAGTATAAGTATTGTAAAATTTAAGGGAATAACAAGCAATATCTCGAAAATGGTTCACTCAATAAAAAAAATGTATATGATATAAATTTTGTCTATCTCTTATGGTTTACCAGTTATGCAAAAGTCGTTCACAATGAAGAATACTTTTGGAGACATTCCCAGAAAATTCGAGATATACATTTTATTTTTCTTGAAAGTATCTAAAATATATGATACGAGGGGCACTATTTATATTTTGAGCCTTGGCAACCCTGAACGTTGTAGGTGCCATCTGACGTTTCCAATGGAAGGTTTGACATTTTTGACCATAATATACTTCAAACATTTTGTCAATAGAGCGTCATTTGTTTTGATTACACTAACTTGAAAATTGGGTGTTAATGTTTTTCATGGAATTAACTCGTGAAAATGTTCATACAATGATTTATTACGACTTTCGACGTGGATTATCAAGACAACAGTGCATCGATCAACTAACTTCTACATTTGGCGACGAAGCTCCATCCTTTGCCACTGTGAAACGCTGGTATAACGAATTTAATCGTGGCCGCCGTTCGCTCAATGATGAAGTTCGTGAAGGTCGTCCAAAATCAGTTGCTGTGGCGGAAAACATTCATGCTGTGCAAAACGTAATAATGAAAGATCGTCATGCGACATATTGTGAGATTGAGGCAACCCTAGGCATTAGTTCCACCAGCATATATAAAATATTGCATGATTATTTAGCCGTGAAAAAGGTTTGCTCTCGTTGGATCCCACATAATTTGACGCAATCTCAAAAAAATGCTCGTGATGTTGGTATACAAAAATGCTCAAGAAATATAATGGCGGTACCTCAAAAGTCGAATATAAGACTGTAACAGGTGACAAATCATGGATATATGCGTATGAGCCGGAACGTAAACAGCAGTCGACTGTATGGGTGTTTCAAGATGAAGCAAATCCAACAAAAGTTATTCGCACTCGAAGCACTTCGAAGCAAATGGTCGCCTGGTTTTTCAGCAAAACTGGCCATGTGGCAACAGTGGCCTTAGAGGAACGTAAAATAGTCAATGTCGAATGGTACACAAACATTTGTTTGCCGGAAGTCTTCGGTGAAGTACAGAAAACCAACAAGAACCGTAGGATCGTTCTTCATCAAGATAATGCGAGCGCACACACATCTCCTCTAACAACAGAATATTTGAAGGCTCAAAAATCGAATTGATGGGACATCCGCCATACAGTCCAAATTTGGTACCCAATGACTTCTTTTGTTCCCGAACATCAAGAATAAATTGCGTGGAGAACGATTTTCGTTGGCAGAAGAAGCCGTTGATGCCTTCAAAAACCATGTTTTCGAGGTGTCTCAAGAAGACTGGAATAAATGCTTTGACAAATGGTTCAAAAGGATGCAAAGGTGTATTATCATAAGGGAGAATATTTTGAAAAACAATAAAGCAGTTTTCAATCAGAAATTACTTTGCTTTAATTATTAGACTCAAAATATAAATAGTGCCCCTCGTACTTTAATCAAAATCGTTAGAGCCATTTCTGAGAAAATTAATGTTTTCCAAAAATATTCCATGTAAAGGGTAATCTGGGGTAGGGGGATTTTCTTGAGAACCTTCGTGTCGTATCTCTGGACGATACTGAACCTAAATACCAAGTTTGGTGTTTATCCGACTGTTCGTTTCTAAGTTATGCTGTTTACAGACAGACACACACACACACAGACACGATTCCAAAAATGATTTTTTGGATCCAGGGGGCCTCAAAACATATATTTCTGGTGAAATCTCGGTATCGAATTTTTTGGTGGAATACAATACTTCCCCTACTTACTATACGGAGTAGAGAAAGTAAAAATTAGTCCCATTTGTAACAATTCCAATGGAGTTATTAACGCACTGAAAGTAACATTAACCCTTAACTGTGCTGATGTTTCCAAGTTGCAGTATCATGCTGGTGGGGTCTTATATGTCCCAAATTTAAAGAAAAATAATAAAAACGTAAAGTACAACAAATATTATTTATAAAGCAGAATATTATAAAAATGCATATTATAAAAAAGCATATTAGTATGAATAAATGCAATGTATTCTGGTGAGACAAGCTTATCATAATATTGACATACGAAATGGGCTTATTGGCCATAAATATAAATACACACTTTTCCCACTGATTTTTAATTTTTTTCTGACTGCCCGTCTTTGACATACTTCACTGCTAGATTTTATGTTAATGGATCTTCATTGAGATCGTGTTAAACGTTAGTTATCCCTAAGAATTTGTGTTCGATAGCTTGCAAGTGTAGAGGAATATGTTTCAAATCTCTGAATTCCATACATGCGTGCGAATGAAACAAAAAGCATATTCTTACATACTGGTGGGGTCCAACGGGTTAAAAAAAATTTATATTTCACCTTTGAGCAGCAGCTATGTACAGCATTTTCTTCAACTGTGGCAATGTACAATAAGATTACAGAAAGCCCCAAAGACATCCGGCATTTAAATCCTGAAATATTAAAAAATAAATGTTAAGGGTTAAATTTTGTTGCACCGAATGTGACGGAGGTAATGATATATTTCAAACGAACTTGGGAAATTCAAACACATTATCAAACTAAGTGCGGGGCGAAATGGGTTTCCTTATAGGTTTTCCACCCCATTACGTTGAGTTCCGACATCACGCATTTATACTGATATACTTGAAAATCGATTTCAACAAACGTTAGTGACGTACGTAGAATGATGGTTGCTAGATTGCTAAAAGAAATTACCACGGGAGGAAAAGAAATCGACTTCGAATTTTATGGCTGTAGTGGAGCAGGGGTAATATAAGGGAGAGAACAACCAGGATTGAAAGAGAGAATTAATGGAAATCTTTCATAACGCGTTTACAGGTTATTGGGCTTTTTAAATGCATTTCTTACTGAATGTTCATACTGTTAACAAAGAAATAAATAGTAATTCGAAAATTCGGAAGTTCCTACGTTCTAAAATGCCATTTGATGGAGGGTTCGGGTGGTCTAGGATTCTGATCTCAGCTTAAGCTCTGAATCCCGATCAAGAAACTCTCCGTTGTCCCCTACATATTATATTTTCATTTTACTTACTCCATTTTTATACCTTTGTTCGCTGATTATTTGTATTTCACAAATATTTATAGACAGTTTCTTTTTGCATATTATACAATATAATATGCGTTACAATTTCAATAGTTTTCTGTGAGCCTTGCTCAATATGTCTTTTCTTAGAGAAAAATTTTCTTAAGGTAATAAAAAAATGGAATGTTTACTTTCTAATAGTTGCTACGTGTAACGAAATAAATTTTAACTAATATACAAATTATTTAGGTTAAACATATCATTATCTGAGATAAATAATATATTTACAATATAAATGTTTTCTTTAACAACTTTCCATTTTAGCTTTCTCTTTGTTGGCAATTTTCTTTCCTATGTTTTCGTTCATTCGTGTTACGTATTTTCTCTTTTTACTTATTCACTTTTCATTTCTTTTGTTCTTTCTTACATGATACAATTCTTTTAATTGTTTTTTTTTTCATAATATAAGGATTCTTTGCAAATATTAAACTTTTTATGTGTTACTTTCAAAAATCTTAACATAACTTATACATAATAATTATATACATGTCAAATATTGCCCATCTCTTTGATCTGCAATTCTAATATGGCTTAAGCTCAGTTTAATACATTTCTTGCTTCCATCTCAGTTAAATTCTGCTTTAGGTACGGGCTGGGCTAGAGGAAGTCGAAGCGGTAAACATTTATTTAAAAGCGGGTAGCTATATGCTGGCCTTTAAATTCCATGCTCTTTCCATAAAATCTTAAGAAACAACTGAATAGCGAAATGGCTGATGCTATAAAAAAACGCTTATTTGAAATAAAGTGTGGGTTTTTTTCTGTGCAGTGAGTTTTTTTTCTATCCCATTATACAAAAAGCCTTCACAGGCTATTCCCAGAACATTAAGGGCCGGTTTCACCGCTCGATGTTAAAAATACTCTAACCTCTTGTTTGTTAAATAAGTGTTCAAAGTTTAACATAAAGTTAAAACTTTTGTGCTTCATCAAACTTTTACAGCAAATTGTTAGCTAACATGTTGTTAACGTCAAAGGCAATTGCGAACGCCAGCTTTAAGAGAAGGCGGTGGCCGAACTATACTGCCTCTTAACGTACTCCGATGCACTTTTGTCTACGTATTGCCGCGCTCTCTGTTTCGGTAGCCGACAACTATTTAGATTCATGGCAATGGCCATATGATGTTCCCGGTTGTTTGAGGCTAGAATCATGATGTTAATTGAAATAAATGTCACACCGTTTGAAACGCGTTAATTAACATCTGGGTAATAAGTATAGGCGTATTGTCAAGTGCGAAAAAGCTGACGTTGTTACATTAAAGGATAAGATTGCAGCCTGGAACAAAATCCACACGTAATTTAATTGGAGCGAACGCATTTCTCTTAAGTCCAGTAAGCAACTACGACAATTTTATGCTAACATAAAGTGCAGCACCAGAAACGTTAGGTGCGAAGAGGGTTTAAGACGGTTTAAAACTGCTGGTGGAGACTGCATTGAAACTAAAGTGTCATCGCTGATTAATCAAGCAGAGCCGAAAAATTCTACTTGCTTCTTGAAGCAATTGCTTTGGAAATCTTCCGGATAAACCCACAAACGGTAGCTTTGAAAATTCCAACATTATCACAAGTAAATGGAAATGTTAATAGCATAAAATCTAAGTACCTATTAACACTTAGCATAGGAGAAAAAGGAATGCTTCTGATGATAGTATTCTAACCTCTCATATTTTCCATAAAGCCCTGCTCATGACTCCTTGGACAGTCTATATTGCTTTAAAATTCCCCCTTTTTTAAGGGTTTCAAATTTATTATGACGTACGAATAGTCTTCTATTAGGAATGACATTCAAAAATGGCAATTGTAGCACACTCGCATCAACAGCTTGGTTTGCGGCAGCCATTTTCCAATTTCTAACTTTTGTTAAGCGCCTTAACGCAGGGATATGGGGATGTTAATTTAACACCGACTTTAACAGAATGTTAAGGTTAACATTGTTTGATAAAACAGAATTTCTGTTAACTTCAGTGTTAAATCAGTTTAACAATGTATTAACATTTAGCATTTATTGGTGAAACCGGCCCTAAGGCATGCAAATATTTTAAATGTATGGCAGTTAATCACAATCGATAGAGCCATTTTTGAGAAAATAATAAATATCGAAAAGTTTTCCATATAAAGAGCAGTTATAGCCGGGGAGTTCTCTTTTTTTAATTTTCTGTTGTATCTCTGGAAGGTACTGAACTTAAATACTAAATTTGGTACTTATCCAACATTCCGGTTTTGAGTTATGCTGATCACACACGCGGAACGTTTTACAAAATATTATTGTTGCATTCATATGTTATTCTCTACTCACTCTTCTACAGAATAATCTTACAAAACCTTATTCTTATATTTCCTGTTAATCGATATAAACCTTCATTACACATTTGTACAGCTAGTTGCAGTTATAAGAAGGATATAATACGAGCAATTTCTATGTGATGGCTTTGTAATTACACGCTCTTTGCATGACCACGAGATAAAATTAATAGCCACTTATCACTTAATAATAACAAAGAATACCTCGGAAATGATTAACGTCACAAAAATTTTCATTTGATATAAATTGTGTCCTATAACGAGGTCTACATTTTTGTGTAACAGAATTTTCTCCATATCTTACGGTTCACCAGTTATATAACAGTCATTCACAATGACAAGGATTTCGCAGAAAATTCCAAGTTACTCCTTTTTATTTGTGATAAAAAATATCCTAAACATATGGTATTTTAATCAAAATCGTTAGAGCGATATTTGTAAAAATCCTTGCAAAACGTAGTTTCTGGTGGGGGGATTTTCTTCAAAATCTTTGTGTTGCAACTTTGGAAGATACTGAACTTACTAGCAAATTTCGTATTTACCTAATATTTTACTTCTGAGTTTTGCTGTTCACAGACATTTTTCTAAAAATGCTTTTTCCTTTTGTAATCAGAGGTCTCAAAGCAAGCATTTCCGATAAAATCTTGGTATCGAATTTTTGGGTGGAATTCAATACTTCCTCTACATGGATACGTGGTAGAGAAAATACTTAAGAAGAAATTAAAGCTCCGTCCTAATACCCACTATCTTGTTATGGGTCCTTTTTTCTTTCTCTGTTGCTTACCTAAGCTAAGTAAACGAAGTATTGCGTTCCACGAAAACTTTCATGCCGATATTTCACCGGAAATGACACGCTTTGAGGATCCCAGACTCTAGAAAAGTATTTTCAGAAAAAATCCCTCTCAAGCGCGCCTGTGTGTGTGTGTGTGTGTGTGTGTGTGTGTGTGTGTGTGTGTGTGTGTGTGAACAGCAAGTTGAAATAAAAATTCTGATAAATACTAAACTTGATATTTAAGTACAGCGTCTTCTAAGGACCAACCCAAACTACCTTTATCTTATTTCCTTTACATATTTTCTCCAAATTGGTTCTAACGATTTTAATTAAAATACTATATTTTAAGATATGTCTGACAAAATTTATATCTAACAACTTTCTTGAATAGCATGTGAAGTCCTCTTAATTCTCAAGAATGTTTATATAGATCATAAATCGTAAGAGATAGACAAAAACTCGTCATCTTCTTTAACTAATTACCAGCAGAGGGGTTTTAGTAAGTAAACAAAGCAATCCTGTTGCCGCACGCAGTATAGGTGACTCAGGTAGGACGGACACACTCCTCCCCCCCCTCAACACACGGTTTCGTTGCAACTGTTTAATGTATTCCCTGCATATACACTAGTGTAGAAATGGCAAATATCCCGGGACCTTCGTAATGCGGACTACAGACGTTACCACCTGAGCCATCTCACTCGGTGACAAAAACTCCTACACAAAAATGTAGTTCTCGTTTAAACACACAATTTGTGTCAAACTTTTATGGAATTTACTATTTATGTTTAAAATTGGTTTCAATTATGAATTAGTTAATAGTTTTTCAACGGATTTCAGAGCTATTACATACCGACTTGCTTTTAAAGGATATGAGTATTGTTTAGGCCTAATACTTTCCCCCTTATACCTACAATTAAATATGAAATAAAATTATTCTGCAACTGTGTATCTCGAGTGAAACGAAGCGAGCAGATGTACAAGAGTGGGTAGAGGAAGTAATGTGAATGTATCAGAATTTTCCTTTTCCTACTACGTACATTACGTAGGGAAAGTATTTTATTCTACGCAAACATTAGATACTGAAATTTCACCTGAATTATATTTTTTGAAGTCCCCTGAATCCAAAAAAGAAACATTTTAGAAATAGGTGCTGTGTATATGTGTGTGTCAACAGCATATCTAAAAAATGAAAAGGATAACTTGGTATCTTAAGTTCCACATCTTCAAAATATGCTACAAGAAGATTTTCAACAAAATCCTCAACCCCCAACTACCGCTTATATGGGACATTGCGATTTACTCAAAATGGCGCTAAGGATTTTTATTAAAGTGTCACATATTATAAATGTTTACATGACAACTAATATGCATATCTTGAATTTTCTGTGAATAGACTGTGAGGTCCTCATGAGTGAATTTTGTGTAATTCTTGTATGACTTGTAAGTGATAGATGAAATCGCACTACACAAAAAATGTAGGTATCATTAAAAACACACAACTTATTAGAAATAAAGTTTTGTGGTATACGCCATTTTCGAGATATCCATGATTAATTGCTCGAATTGTTCAATACTTTTTCATTTTTTAAAGTCCTGTAGACATTTATTTGCTTCTCGCGATTGCATAGAAAGACCTATATAGCTGAGATATAGCGTCCAGTTCTTAAACATTTGACTTTCGCTATTTCCTTTGTATCTATAATGAAATATGCATTGCAGCTATTTCTGCAAAGATTTGTCTGGATTAAAATGAAGTAGACATAAAAATAGGTTTTCCTAAGATAACTTTGTATACCCATAAATAAATGATACGGGATAGAGAGAGGCATATGAATGTAGCATACGAGAAATTTCACTTTGGTTCTCTTGCATACTCCATGTAGAAGAAGTAAACAGAACACCGAGGACTTCATCGATTATTGGACATATAACCCGCTTTTGCACTTAGCTTATAATTCTCTTCATCCCATTAATACAGCGCCCTGCACATTGCGATGTTCTGGAACTGTTCACGCACCATTAAACGACGAATATAAGAAAGAAAATTTAAGTATTTCAAATATTTATTTACATGCGTATCGTTTGCCTCATACACAACAATTAGCATATCCATACAAAAGCATATCACATGCTCAGTAACTGTGTAATTTAAAGGTTTTATTCCTTATAAGTAAAGAGGTCAAAGCTGAACAATTCTTCTCCCGCTGCTCTTCGACATAAAGGGAACAGAATGGTTTAGCGGAAATTTTATTGTAGTGACGGTGAGATTACGCTTTGTTCTCGCAAACCCGGTGCCCAGCCACAATAACGGAAATTAAAACTTGTCCTTTCTGTGTTACTATTGCAGTTTCTCTTTTTTATTTTCTCTACTACGTATAGTAAGTAGGGGAAGTATTGTATTACACCCAAAAATTCGATACCGAGATTCCACCGGAAATACATGTTTTGAGACCCCCTGAATCCAAAAAAAGCATTTTTGGAAACATGTCCGTGTGTGTCTGTGTGTCTGTCCGTGTGTGTGTGTGTGTGTGTGTGTATGTGTGTGTGTCTGTGAACAGCATAACTCAGAAACGAACAGTCGGATAAACACCAAACTTGGTATTTAGTTTCAGTATCTTCAGAGATGCGACACAAAGGTTTTCAAGAAAATCCCCCCACCCCAGATTACCCTTTACATGGAAAATTTTTAGAAAATTTTAATTTTCTCAAAATCGGCTCTAACGATTTTGATTAAAATATCATATGTTTAAGATATTTTCATGGCAAATAAAATGTATATCTCGAATTTTCTGGGAATGTCTCCAAAAGTATTCTTCATTGTGAACGACTTTTGCATTACTGGTAAACCATAAGAGATAGACAAAATTTACTACACAACAAATTTAGATCGCGTTAAAATACACAATTTATATCATATACATTTTTTTTTTGTTGAGTGAACCATTTTCGAGATATTGTTTGTTATTCCGTTAAAATTTCCAATACTTCTTTTTCTCAATGGAAATTCGTTATACATCTTTTTTTTTTTTTTGGTTATGGTAATGTAAAGATAATGGAATACTCCACATAGCAACCAGCTCTTAAAATATTTGACTATCGGTTAAAGCCTACTAATTCCCCTTGCATCTACAAGAAAATGAGCAATAAGATGAACATCTCGATATCTCGATTAACATGAAGCATATGGAGAATAAGCGTTTGTAAAAATAGTTTGCACAAGAGTAGAGAAAGTCATGTGAGTGTAACACATCATATTTTTATCATGTGCTGAACGCAAGTAACACACATTAACTATGTTCTAACAGGAGAACTTATTTATATGTTGGTGAACTTGGCAATATTAACGTTTCAAACGAATGCTATAACACTAATAAATCCTAAATTTATGTATTTAATGCCATTTGTTTTATTTGGCGTTTTACAGATCCATCCCGTTTCCCTGAAACTTATACGGGGTAGTCGGAATCGACATAAAAATACGTAATTCCTGATGACCCACATTCACTTGACTTTCTCTATCCACTACTGTTTATTTTTATATAGTTTATATAAACTATTCATGCAAAATCTTATTTTGTCTACCACGTAAATAGATAGAGAAGGTATTGAATTCCATCCACAAATTCGAGACCGAGATTTCACCGGAAACAGCTGTTAGTAAATAGCAGCTGTTAGCATATTTAGTAAAAGTTCATGTATGTATCTGTGTGTGACCGACTAACCTTTACATGGAACATTGTTCAAACATTTTTATTTTCTAAAACATGGGTTTAGCGATTTTGATTAAAATTCCATTTGTTAATTATATTTACATGGCAAAATAAAAAGTATATCTTGAAGTTTCTGGGAATAGCCTTGAAGCCCTCTTCATTCGGAAATAACTTTTATAATCTTGTATAACTAGTAAATGTTGAGCAATAGAAGAAAACATACTACACAAGAAATGTAGATCTCCTTATAACTCGCAATTTATTTGCAATAACTTTTTTGTGGCGTAGTTATTTCCGAGATATCCGTTATTATTGCTTCGAATTGATAAATACTTCGTCATTATTTCAAGTCCTTTCGATATTTAGTTTTCTATCGCGATTGCATGCAGAGCATGGAATTCTAAGGCCAGTACATACCGTCCAATTGTTAAACATTTGACTATCGCTGTTCCCTTTGTATCTATAACGAAATGTGTAATGTAACTGCATCCGGAAAGGTTTATCTCGATTAAAATGAAAATAAACTTTCGAAAGAATAATTTGTGTACTCACTAATAAGCGACAGAGCGTTGAGAAAGCCGTTTTCTTTTCTTTCTACTTCATGTTAATCGAAACAAAGCTTTGCAGGAATAATTTTAATAATCATTTCTTTGCAAGGGAATAGAAGAAATCGAATCCATAGTCAGATGTTTAAACACTATTGGCTATATTCTGGCTTTGAAATTCCTTACTCTTTCTGTAACATCGCGAGAAACAACTGAATAGCGACAGCATTTAGAAAACATCTAAGTGTAAATTGCACATTTCCCTACCCACCATCATTTATTTTTATATAATCCCTAACCTCTCTGCTTACGAAAACGTATTTGTCGATCTACTTCATGCTAATCCAGATAAATATACAAGGGGCATAGAGGAAATTCAATCGAATGACAGATGTTGAAAAGCGGGACCCCGCATGCTGGCCTTGAAATTCCATAGTCTTTCCATGACAACGCGAGAAAGAACTCAATATCTTGGAAACGGCTGCAGTCACAAAAGTATGATTTGAAATAAATTGTGTATTTTCAGGTGTTTACATTTTTTGTGTAGACGTTTTCGTCTATCTCTTAAAATTAAACAAATTCCTTCCGAATGAAGACGAGTTCACGGGCTATTCCCAGAAAATTTAGGTTATAAATTTTGTTCTTCATTTAATTATTTAAATGTGTGTTACCTTTTTTGCAGTAATTAGTATCACAACAATGTAAATACCAGAGTGATTGTAGTGTAAATAAGCATTATTGTATGACATTGATTTGAGATGTTTGTTAATTATATGCATTGTTAGGAAATAAGTTTACACGGCCTCACTGAAACTGACAATAAGAGCGGGCAACAATGAGCGAGGGGGTGAGTTGTTTATCAATTAGAAGAGGCAAACAAATGACGTCAGATTGGCGCGCTTTTCTGAGAAATGGAGGGAATTTCTTCCCTAGAGCATATGTTTTCGTAATTTTTGATTGGATATAAAAATAGACGCTAATGTTGGCGCGTTTTATTAACCAATAGCAGGTCGGTTATAATCTTTAGGCATATCGGGTGAGGGTGTATATAAAGCTAAAGCCAGAGGCAAGTATTGCACAGTCCAACAAAAGCATTCGCGTGTAATGCGTCGTTCAGTTCAACATAAGTATTCGTGGGTTATACGTCACAAAGTTTAAGAGAATCGTCGCGTAATTCTACAGAATCTCTCGCGTCGTAAAGTTAGTTATAAATGTGAAATACGCGAATTAATAATGTTCAGCAAATAAGTCATTATAGTAACAGAAATTATAACAGTTTCAGTTTGGCGTGTATCAAGAATAATTATGTGAAATGAATAACGTGTGACGGCAATAAAAGTGTAAAAACATAATTCATTGATCAGTGTTATCTTTTAGTAACAAGTCCTTTCCGTTTACACACCCTGTTTAAGAGATTTGCTCGACCGAGAAATAATAGCTAGCCGGAGGACAATGAACCCAACATTCAAAGCAATAAAACAATAACAGGCGCCCAGAAATAAGATAACACGAAGTTACCGCGACAAATTGGCTCCCATACGTGGTGCAGATAAACATGAAGCAACTTCCAACTACCAACAAATATTCTACTCCACTTTAAAAAAATTGTGATTTTTTACAAAATAAAAAGTTTCGAAAAATCTTCAAGATCGAGTGGGATAGCTCGGACGATAATCGAGAAGTCCCAGGTTCAAACCCCGGGCCGCTCAATCTGAAGCAAAGATCTTTCCGCGGTTTTCCTCGGCTAGGCGAATGCTGGGTTGGATAACTTAATTCGTAAATTTTCTTGTCATCCCTTTCATCACCACATTTCATTTCCTTCTTCTTCACAGCCATAACAGACATTGGACCGCTCACCAATCCTGGATATGCTATGATCCAGAGCTTGCTTGCTCCTCGACAGGCTACTGACCCAAGACATTAGACTGATCACCCATCCTGGATATCCTATGATACAGAGCTTGCTTGCTCTTCGACAAGCTACTGACCCAAGACAGACTGATCACCATCCTGGATATGCTATGATCCAGAGCTTGCTTGCTCCTCGACAGGCTACTGACCCAAGACATTAGACTGATCACCCATCCTGGATATGCTATGATACAGAGCTTGCTTGCTTGCTCTTCGACAAGCTACTGACCCAAGACATTAGACTGATCACCCATTCTGGATATGCTATGATACAGAGCTTGCTTGCTCCTCGACAGACTACTGACCCAAGACATTGTGCTGATCACCCATCCTGGATATACCTGGCTTGCCTGCTCCTCGACGGGCTACTGACCCAAGGCACTGGGCTGATCACCCATCCTGGATATGCTATGATCCAGAGCTTGTTTACTCCTCGACAGGCTACCGACCCAAGGCACTGGGCTGATCACCCATCCTGGATATGCTATGATCCAGAGCTTGCTTGCTCCTCAACAGGCTACTGAACCAAGACATTGGACTGATCACCCATCCTGATTATGCTATGATTCAGAGTTTGATTGTCCTCGACAGACCACCGACTCAAGGCACTGGGCTGATCACCCATCCTGGATATACTATGATCCAGAGCTTGCTTGCTCCTCGACAGGCTACTGACCCAAGGCACTGGGCTGATCACCCATCCTGGATATACTATGATCCAGATCTTGCTAGCTCCTCGACAGTGTACTGACCCAAGGCACTGCGCTGATCACCCATCCTGGATATCTATGATCCAGAGCTTGCTTGCTCCTCGACAGGCTACTGAACCAAGACATTGGAGTGATCACCCATCTTTATTATGCTATGATCCAGAGCTTGCTTGCTCCTCGACAGGCTACTGGCCCAAGGCACGGGCTGATCACCCATCCTGGATATACTATGATCCAGAGCTTGCTTGCTCCTCGACGGGCTACTGACCCAAGGCACTGGGCTGATCACCCATCCTGGATATGCTATGATCCAGAGCTTGCTTGCTTCTCGACAGACTACTGGCTCAAGCCATTGGATTGTAAGTCCCTTGGGTATAGAAAGTAATTAGTTAAAAGGCTCATAAAATGTGAAAAAATTAAATCAAGTGAAATAATCATTGAACGCGTCCCTCTGTAAATTGTTTTCAAGCAAAAAGCCAGGTAGACACCTGTTTCGTGAGAAACAGCCTACGGTTACGTATGGTGCCGTTAAGTTTAGAGGTCTAGCTTTTGACTCCGGACTCGGACGTGACAGGGACAAAAAATCATACGCCTAGCACGGTCAGGAATGACACGTGTTCAATCTTTGATATAAGAAGGTCATGGGAAGATTTTTTACTTAAAATAAGTTGTCAGAATTAAGCGCGGGAGTTGCGGAAGTGGGGATGACCCATAAGAAAAATCTCGAAATATAATGATAGAGAATGAAAGATCTCGTACATGTCACGTGATACGTTTTGAACCCAAGAACGCCTCGAAATATAAAAACAAAAATGGAAGATATTTCACGAAATGGTGAAAAGTGTCGAAACACAGTAAAAGGGCTTTTCGAAAACTAGCAAGAGCGACGGTCAGTGAAATTTCTATGGAACATTTTGGAAGGGAGACGGTCGATAAAGAACTCGACGGAACATTATCGAAGACATTTCTTTTTTGAGTCTGACTTAAAGTGTCGTAACATAAACAACTCTGTGAAAAATTAGCAAGAGAGAGGGTCGGAGAAACACATAAGTTGCGACTGCGCGAACCTTAAAGCAAATGAAAGTGGCTTCGATAAACGGTGGCGGGTCGATCAGAAAGGAACCTTTTAAAAATAAAGAGTAGTTCAGTTTACCCCGCAGCATTATTAAGACTATCATGCAGTGTCACCAAACTGAAAAGAAGAACCTTAGTTCTACCACGAAATATCTCCTGAACTAATTCCCTAATCCCTGTCACCCTCAATCGAAGTAAATATGTGAGAAAAAAATTTTAAAAAAATTAAGACGAACGCAACTTTTTGTGCCACACTTGTGAGGTAGTCGCTTTGTTCTGTAGATATGATAAGCTGATTAATTACTTCACAAAAACATTTTAATAATATAAAGCGAATATAAGAAGCCATTATATATTGCTTAAATGTTTACTTAAAACAAGTTCCATGTGCTTAAATTAGAGATTTTATATAGCCAAGATTTTGACAGAACTTGTTTTGTTTCAAGACCTCCATATCTTAGTTGTAAGTACTAAATGTTAATACCTATTAAAATGCTAAACTTAGAAAACTACACTGAGTAACTTTTATGAATATACATATATACGTTAAACTATAAGACGGAAAAGCACGTTCGCAGTCACAGCTGCTAAAACGCACTGAAGTCTTGAAGAAATAGAAACGGCATTGCAACAACGCTTCCTTTGGTGGCATATAGTGACAAGACCATTGGCTGTGGTTAAGGAGTGTGAAGACTCGACTAACGTTTACAGATGGGTTTGTGTCACGTTTCAAAGCGTTCCATTGGCTTTGTAGCCGCCTGGGGATGGAATTGGGGCGATTTCTATACAGCTAATCCGAAAACAATAATGAACTGAAATTGGCAATAACTAATTACAGTAGTTCAGAGAAGAAAGAAACTTAAATCAGATGTTTAGCAATAAAACTAAACGATGAATCTGTCCTTCAACAGAATGGGAGACATTTTCTGTGCATGGGTAAGTTAACTATTGTGATTTTTATTTATTTGTTTTCTCTTTCTACAAATTCTTCTAACCAGTTCACCACCGCAGCATACCTCTATCCCATATGCCGCTTACTCCACCATTGTGGAGAACTTAAAAACCACATGTATGACAATTATGATTTGCTATTGACCCAGGACAAATCGTTCAGTCAATTTATAACGTTCCTATGCAATCACGCGCTGAAGAGCCGAATTCTATTGTTACAACTAAGCTCTTCCTCTTTTGACGAGCCCAAATTTGTAAACGCAGCCGACTTTGAAAGGTTATTCATCCGTTAACAACACACTCCTGCATCACTTTACGGTACTGCAGTAGAGCATCGATTAGCCAAATATCGGTTAACTGAAAACGTTCCACTCGACAAACTCAAATTTGTGCGCGCACCATGTAATACTGATTGGGGAAAAACACTTCGCAACTGACTTGAAGGATGCTGTGTACATGACAACAGAAGCTTGGATTACTGTCAAGGACACTACAATAGCAAAAGCTCTTTCCATCAGCGAATCTATCACTGCACCTGAAGTGCCACCAGTCAATTTCTATCACAATTGGCTGGACTGATTAAAGAAACTTCAGGAATTGAAAAATGCGATCAGGAAAACGTTCCAAACTAGCTCGATGTGATGGTGATGGCCTGCCTATCAATATTGACGGAGGGTGAAAGCATTTTCAGTGATCAAGACCCTCCAATGAAGATCATGGAGAAAAAGGACTACCCAGTGAAGAAACTTTTCACTGCCACTATGAGATGGTTAGAACAACAAAAGCATGTGATACTACTCAATTCCTTTCTTTAAATCGTTTGTAAGATTAAGTGAAAAAGGTCTCAGCTGTTAAGGAAAAGATGGACTTATTTTCCTAAGCTGTAAATCTACTTTGTCATTTTAAACTAACAAACTAGGCTAGCTAGCTCTATATGTACAGTTTTATTTAACATCAGTGTTTCTTTGTTTCATTTTGCTCCAATGATACTGATACAATTTACTTTCATAAATGATCCGTTATTTGAAAAATTGGTTATCCGGATACCTCCATCCATAACTGTGACGCAGCCACGCTACGTCCTCTAACAATGAAGCAATACCTTTGCCTCACGATTGCTGCTTTTCTCCTCCTAGTCTTTTTTTATACTTTGCCACGGCTGCTCGAGCATGAGATCTTAATCACTGGGTATGCGTGAGTGTATGTACATAGAAACACGAACGCTTTCTTGGAACACTTTTATTCGCCATTAAAATAAGACTTAAGATTTGCCGATCACTTTTAAATTCTTACGATGTTACTGTGTCTTTTCCAAGACCGAAGATTATCAATTACACCTGATCGTTCCACCCTCTTGCAAGTTCGCACCCAGTCTTCGGACCTGGACGAGACCGTTGTTCCTCATCACACGAGCGTCCCAGGGAGAATGTTCTCACCACACGCGCGATACAAGGAAAAACCTCCTAACTTCCCCTCTCTCCCCTTAAACATTTCGTACCAAAACTGAGCGTCATGAAGCTTCTAGTGACCTTCACATCCTGGCCAGTACAACTGCACCCATTAATTCCAAGAGAAACTGGCTTCAGCGGATTTACCCTTTATACCTGGGGCTGGTCCCTAATTAGCTAAACTGTGCCTCTCTGGCCTTTCTGTCGCTTTTAACAGTCAACAATTTTCCCAATGCTTCTCCTTTTAATACATGCACTGATTTTAAATATTTTATTATTTATTTTGTTTCGCTATCCTTCCCAGATTATTATGATAATTATTGACTTTATAATTTCGGCTTTAACTGTTTCGGTTAATCCAAGTTTACTGTATACAGAACTGGTGAAAGAGCTTAACTTAACCCGATGATTAATTGTGGTCAAGAAATCCCGAGATTTCTCTAACTTTTATCACGTCCTCCTAGTGATTCGTTCAGCTTGGATTACAATAATTGGGTAGAATAAAGCTTGCTGTAGGTAACAATAGACTTTTCTCCCATACTTATAATAATAGAGATGATTGTATCTTGCTTTACATGATCCTGAATTTTTCTTACATATACTTTATACTCAATCTACTACAGTTATATATATAGTTACATCTTATAATTACGGAATATTACTTATGGGCGATAATACTTCTTCAGATGCCAGCTGAAGAAGGGCATGGCGGATAATCAAATTAAGTTAGAGGACAGCTAGGTCTGTGCTATGACCACGATGACACAGAGGAGTGGTGATCATTAAATGGAACATACAGGCCTATCCACTAAATTAAACCATCCCGTAGTGTTCGCTTCTCTACTAGATATCTCTGCCCAAAAAAACTCATGACCATGGTATAGCATATTTGGACGAGTGACCAGTAAAGGAAGAATAAGCCCGTTCGTCAGCAGTTTCCGGATTTTGCAAACTACTACTAAGGAGGCGCTCTAAGACAGAAAGAAGTGAGGGAGGAACAGCTTTAGTTAAAGTAGCAACAATTGGGAATGTTCACTCCAAAGGTTCCTGTCATTCTATGGATGGTAGGATGAGGTAAGTCTGGGCCAGCGTTTTCAGGTCGTGAAGGAACAGTAGTCATCTTGTAAACCCTCTCCAACTGCTGCTCGACGGACATTACATTAGCCAACGTTATGTTGCTCAGCAGTGTTATGGCTCCATCGAGTCTTACAAAAGTTCTGTAGGGACCGTAGACAGAGATTTGGTAGACAATCTCTTTCAGATACCGTAGAGGAAAAAATTTAACGGATTTATTTCAGAGGAACTTGCTGCTAGTGCACCGGTGCTCTGCTATAGATTCGTGTATTTATAAGCTACCTGACCAGCTGTCTCCAGCTGCAAGGCTATAATGAGGGGTTGCTTTCGTAATTCTGATAGACATTTTTGCTGCTTACCTCTAGTATGCAGAAGTACCTACTATGTTCACCCAACCGGAAATACGCGTTGAGACTCCTAAATCTATAATAAAGCATTTTAGAAAAAGGTCTGTGTGTGCGCGCGCGCGTCTATGGACAGAATAACTGAACAACGAAAAGCTGGTTGAATACGAGTACAAACCTTGGTAGTTAAATGCAGCAACTTCCAAGGGTGAAAATAAAATAAAAAGAGAAATCCATGACCTCAAACTGCCCTTTACGTAGAAACATTTTCGTTACTTTTGATTTTTTCCAAAATGGCTCAATGTTGATTAAAATACGATATGTTTAAGATATTGTTCAATCTTGAATGTTCTGGAATAGTATGAAGACCTTTTCATTCTGAAGGACTTTTGTATAACTAAAGTTTTGTTAGACAAATTATTACTAAATGAAACATGTAGATCTCGCTGAAACACTCCACTTATATCAAGTAATGTTTTGTGTTGTTAACCATTTCCGAGATATTCTTTTGTTTATGGTTTGAATTTTCTAATAGTTATACTTCTTTTAAGTGGTAAGTCGCTGTTTTTTCGCGGTCATGCATAAAGCATAAAATTTCAAAGCCACATCACCCAACGATCCGAATTTTAAAAATCGGTCTCGCTTAGGCTATTGTATCCTAATTATACAGCCTAAAACAACATTTGTAAATATGTAATTAATGTTTGTTTCGACTAACAAGAAGTACACAGAAAAATGAGCTTTAGTAAGAATAGTTTGAAGAAGAGTGAGGAGATGAAGTCATATGAATTTAACATCAGAATTTTTTCACCTTGTAGTAAGAGGAATTGACTAGAAAAGTTTTATTCTAAGTGTATATGGAGGGAAATCTCCGAACATAGCACGTCGAGTCGGACCCTGGTTGAGTCTCGCCGGAAACAGATAAGTACTGTTCTACTAATTGAGGTTCAGAGAATACAGCCCATGAACTTGATATTCCACCGTACTGGTGCCCTCCCGCAATGCGACATTTGGATTTTCGTGGTTCCATAAGTGACTTTCATGCGAGTTGAATACTCCATCAGGAATAAAGAGGACTTCATTGGTCCAAATTATATTATTTAGCTTTTGAGGTTGCTTATATAGATATGGAACGGCACCGATATAATATATTGTCACCATTAAGAGGACACTATAGTGAAAATGCGCGATTTTTGACCAAAAATAAGAATATTTTTTCTAACGTTAACAATAATATATCACCTACTTAAATTAACACTTTTGAATTGAGCGGTCCCCCATTTCTAAATATCCTAGCGGTTATTTTAAGGCCAGCCTGCGGCTCTTTAAATATCGTCACACCAGTTTTTGCTATATTTTCGGATTTTAAATCTACCGCGCACCTCATTTGCATATCATTGTGTCCATTTCAAGTTGAGAACAGAAAACAGATCTACCTGCCGTTACCATTGTCATGCCGTACCACCGATTATTTAACCTGGGCCCTCCCCATCCACAATCCAACGGCGATATAGAGCACCCGGCCGGACACCCACTTTCCACCAAAAGAAACATACATTTTTGTCTATAAAGCATCTCTGGCGCAACAGTTTTTATGAAAAAAAAGATTAAAACTTTGCAGAAAAGCGTCTGAATAGGTAAAAACCAAAACTTACTTCTGTGCTTCTTGCACATCTTACCAAAGAGTAGGGTTTGCCTATATTAGTCCTAAAATTTTCTGTCTTTGTAAAAAAAAATGTTTCACATTTGAAAAGTATTAGCTTCCTAACCGTTCCTTGGACAGCATTTTCAAAAGTAACTTTTGATATCACGTGCCAAAGGAACCTTCTTAAAAAATATCAGTTAAAAATTCTGTAAAGTGTAGCGCCAGGGACATTCTATATAAAACGATAAAATAATTCATTAAAATGTTCATAGAATTCAAACTGCTTAGTGCTGAGATAAAATTGTGTTGGTGTGCTATAGCCAAATAGATGCACCTCTGCTAAAAAGTTGGTTATTGTACGTTTAAAAACAGAGGAGTCAGTAATTTCACCGTAGTATCCCGTTAAGAATATCTAATACCAAACTACGATATATCCCAAAGCGTGGTGTAATCAATATGGACTTACGGCTGGATCGTCTTTAGTGACCCTCTCTTCAAGCTGCGGGGCCTTTTGGAGAGCAAACGAGCAGCTACACCAGAATTTTTGTAACGATATGGCCTGTTGTTTTCATTCGATCATCCGCCCTTCGGAACACCTTGCTTTTGTGCGTATACTGAACGAGTAGCCGCGTTGAAACTGTCATTACATGCCACCAAAGCGAGATGCATGTTCCAGTATTCCTGTAAACTGTATACGAGTATATATGATGCCAAATGAGATAGCTCACCTGCACCGGATACTTTTACACTTGAGTTTTACGGCGGTCGGGTTCTTAATTAAGAAAACCTGTGTTCTGGGTGCTGTTTAACAACTGCAATCTCTAAATAAAAAATCTGATGTATTACATTCACATGACTTTCTCTACCCTCTATTGATTATTAGTGGGTATACAAACTATTCTTAAGAAATTTTATTTTACTGTCTACTTCATTTTAATCGAGAAACCCTTTGCAAAAGTACCCACATTAACATTTCCTTATAGATATAACGGAATAGCGATAGCCAAATGTTTAGGAATTGGGACACTATATGCTAGGCATAAAATTCCATACTGTTTCTGTGACACAGTGAGAAATAAATGAAAGTCTACAGGACTTTAAAATAATTACTAAGCATTCAACAATTCGAACCATTACTAACACATATGTCGGAAATAGCTAATGCCTCAAAAAGTTATTTGAAGTAAATTGTGTGTTTTAAAGAGATCTACATTTTTTATGTTTCACCCTTTCGTCTATCACTTAAAGTTTATCAGTTATGCAAGATTACATGAAATTACTTTCGAATGAAGAGGACTTCTGCATACGTTCCCAGAAAATTCAAAATATACATCTTATTTTTCATGTAAGTATCCTTAATATATGGTATTTTAATAAAAATCTTTAGCTATTTTTGAGAAAATCAAAAATTTCGAAAAATGTTCTAAGTAAAGGGTAGTTTGGAGTTGGGAAATTTTCTTGAAAACCTTCGCGTCGCAACTTTGGAAGATATTGAACTTTAAAACGAAGTAGTAGTTGTTTTGTTTCCCCACGTTCAGGTACAATTTTGAGATAGTTGAAGCCCCACGTATGGAAAGCCAATTTGAAGAAGGATTTATCTTTACGTTATTAGCACCACGCTTTGGGCACCAATTTGAAGTAGGTTGTATTGTAGTTCTGCAGTTGGGGAGCCAAACTTGATGAAATAACTGCCCCACGTATGGCACAAAGTTTCCGGTGGCCTTCGCCCCAACGTTCTTTCCGGTGGCCTTCGCCCCAGCGTTTAGTAATAAACTTTGTATTCTAATGTTTCTTTAAATATTATATATTTATGTTTGCCTCGGATGCGTCAGTATTAATTTGTAGAAAAAATGTATCTCTTAGGAGGGGATGATGCGGCTAAAGAATGCAGGCTTACACAAATTATAATCTTTACTTCACTCCCTTTATTACTCCTTCACACGATTAAATAACACGTCACTGATATAGAGAGCTGTGAGATTATTTATTAATTACTGGCAGTTTTTAACACGCAAACTTTATTTTATTCTCGCCGTAATGAATTTTCGTCTCACACTGAATACGTATTTAGCTGCTCGGGAACGCGTCTAGCGTCCGGTTGGGTACGCTGTCTACTAGCGGCTGCCGCCTGAATTTGTACAATTGGCTCTATTTCAGTTTCTGACTGGCTAATCCTACTCCAATAGAATACTTTTATTTAACTTAAGGTTTTACTAGTTGTTGTTTGGCTATTTCTAAACTATTTTAAATACTACATTATTGTTCCAAGAATTACTAGTAGCATTATTAAACTTTCCAATTCATTATTGCCTCAAGGTTAACTCATTGTTACCTCATTGTTAGCAACTTTAGGCTTCCATTCTCACAGCTCCTACGTTATTAAATTACGCAATACATTCGCATAACATTATTATACATGTACACAATAATATAAAATTAATAAAATGACTGTTACATACATTTTATATGATATATTATACACATATTGCTTTTAGGCGAGCTTTTATTAAATTTTATATTATATAATTAGACTAAAATTATTTAAGCGTTAAATATACTGCCTCAAATGCCAAGTTTAGTATTTATCCAAGTTTTCGTTTTTGAGTTATGCTCTTCACAGACACACACATACATACGGACTGCATTTTTAATTCGGGGGCTTCAAAACGTCTATTTCTTATGAAATCTCTTTATCGAATTTTTTGATGGAATACAATACTTCCTCTAACTACATATGTAAGTAGAAGAGAAAGTAAAAACAGAGAATTTAAAAAATCCTCTGTTCTCCTCCATACTGAAGTAAATAAAGTAAAATAAAAGGATAGAACGAATTATAAACAAGTAAAAATCAGATGCTGAAGCTTTAAGCAACAGGTTGTTGGCTAACGCTGAAGTTATTCTCATCACTAAACATCTGGCATATGAACAAAATTGTTTTACGTAACACGAGTATTTGAAAGGTCTCTTACTTTCTGCAATGGTTTACCAACTCGTTTTTGGGAAGATCTGCCTTAAACTATGAACCACAGTACGTCCAAAGATGTGTATGTGAGTGTGATTCGCATTTTTATATAATGATGCTTCATTATTCCTTCTTCATTCCTCTAGTTTAATGACTAGTAATGTCTGCAAATTTTAAGCTTCGATTCCCAGCTAGTTACCAATAGTATAGCGAAGTGTTGGGTTTTATTGGAGATTTTCTTAGAACAAATTTCCTGCCCCACCTTTTTGAGCTTCTTTATTGGTTTAATATCCTAGGTCACATTGCTATACACCAGGTGGCCCGTACAAGTCGTCCTTAGTTGAAGTTAGTTTATACCGGATAGTGCGGATCCATAAGGTTTGCCTAAGCAGAACTGCAAAAGGGGGACTCCATACCGACAGAGAGGAAACTGCTAATTGAATGACCAATGAACACTTTAACTGCTATTACTGCTCCAAGAGCTCATCCGTTAGAGAAACTGCCTGCTATATGAGGTGTTCCGGGTTCGATTCCCGGCTGGGCTCCAGAAAGTTGTCTTTAAAGAAAAACGTTTCACGGTATGCCCAGAGTCTGGCGTTTGAAAGTACCTATGTGTGTGGGGGATGTTATCGGTTATTTAATAAGCAATTCGCTCATTAACAAGAATTCAGGATTGTCACTTGACGAAAACCTAAGCACGCGTGTTGTCATTCAGTTCCATGACAGTTAATTTACACTCAGTACAATTATATTGCACGAATTGGTGCCGCAAAATTAACAAAATTAAACAAAATTCTATTTTTATTAGATTTATGCGTTAGAATTAAATTAATTTCTATTAGTGCATTATTTATAATAAGCATGTACAAAATCATATCCACCTTGGTGGACGAATTGATGTAAGGGCTTCTCAGGCCCAGTTCTACCTGGAATGATCCATCATTTCTTAATATTATTTCTGTACGTCAAAAATAAATAAAATAAAAATAACATGCGCAAGAGACAAATGCCTCGTCTGAAAATGTTCAGAACACAACCTTCGAGCCTCAGCCTTTTTGTCTGAATGACCTGGCTCGAAGTGAATGCAGGCGACCACGCGACGCTTATCAGTACGAAACTACCAAGTAAACACATGTAGACAGCATCACTATCTCAGTGACCTTTCGCTTTGTACCTGCACTGTCCCTTGTCCACCAGCAGTGATGCGGCAACCTCTTTTGCACCTATGTATGCAGGAAACATAAAACTGCAAAGAAGGGCTTGTTTGAGCCACCTGGTATATTTATTAGCATGTACGTTTTTGGAAAAGGTCCGTTCAAGGCATCTTACAAGAAAAGTACCTAACTAGCCATGCCCGATTTCTTTCCAAATAGGTAAATATTTACATGTTTGGTGAAAGCAATTCCGTAGCTTTTTAGCTTTTCCGCCTTTCACAATATATCGTGATTTGACATTTGAATTCACATATGCCGCTCTGCATGCATCTCGACTCCGGCTATAGACTATAAGCGACGTTCATACCAACACGGGAGATATTTTTGAAACTTTTACGCATGGATGCTACTTAGTTATGAACTATCTTTATCACTGACCTTATCGGTGATAATGCAAGTTTGTCTGGACAGAGCATCCTGGAAGAATTGAAACACTTCACATTCATCTTTACCATATACACAAGCATAACACGGACCATTGTTTGGAAAATGTGTCGGAAAAACCGTTCCTGTTTTAACTTTCTCTACTACGTAAAGTAAGTAGAGGAATTATTGTATTCCACCCAAAAGTTCATGTCGAGATTTCCTTGAAATATGTTGTGACACTCCCTGAATCTATAAAAAACATTTTTAAAAAGCTACGTATCTGTAATTGTGTGTCTGTGAACAGCATAACCCAAAAAACCTGATGTGTTACATTCACATGACTTTCTCTACTCTTGTAAAAACTATTTTTACAAACGCTTGTTCTCCATATGCTTCATGGTAATCGAGATGTTAATCTTATTGCCAATTTTCTTGTAGATGCAAGGGGAATTGGTGAGCTTTAAGCGATAGTTAAATATTTTAAGAGCTGGTTGCTATGTGGAGTATTCCATTCTCTTTGCATGTCCAGGACAAAAAAAAAATAACGAATTCCCATTTGAGAAAAAGTATAAGTACTGGAAAATTTAAGGGAATAACAAGCAATATCTCGAAAATGGTTCACTCAACAAGAAAACTGTATATGACATAAAGTGTGTATTTTAACGCGATCTAATTTTTTGTGTAGTAAAAATTTCGTCTATCTCTTATGGTTTACCAGTCATGCAAAGGTCGTTCACAATGAAGAATACTTCTGGAGACATTACCAGAAAATTCAAGATATACATTTTATTTGTCATGAAAGTATCTAAAATATATGATATTTTAATCAAAATCGTTAGAGCCATTTCTGAGAAAATTAAAATTTTCGAAAAATGTTCCATGTAAAGGGTAATCTGGGGCGGGGGTTTTCTAGAAAACCTTCGTGTCACATCTCTGGAAGATACCGAACCAAAATACCAAGTTTGGTGTTTGTCCGACTGTTCGTTTCTGAGTTATGCTGTTCAAAGACAAACACACACACACGGATATGTTTCCAAAAATGCTTTTTTTGGATTCAGGGGGCCTCAAAACATATATTTCCGGCGAAATCTCGGTATCGAATTTTTGGGTTGAATACAATACTTCCCCTACTTACTATACGTAGTAGAGAAAGTGAAAAAGAAAAGTAAATCTGGTATTTAAGTTCTACATATTCCAAGTATGCGATACGAAGATTTTAAAGAAAATCTCCAAACCCAAGCTTGCATTTACATGAAAATTGTTTTCGAAAAGGTTGATTTTCTCAAAAATGGCCCTAACGATTTTGATTAAGGTATCATATGTTTAAGATATTTTCATGACAAATGAAATGTATATCTCGAATCTTCTGGGGATAGCCTCTGAAGTCCTCTTCATTCTGGATTACTTTTGATAACTGGTAAACCGTAAGAGATAGACAAAGGATTACTACTCCGAAAATGCAGATTTCGTTAAAGTACATAAATTATTTTACAGTACTTATATTGTTCTCAAATGGGAAGGCGTCAAACATTTTCAGTTTGTTGTTTGTTTGCTTTTTCTACTATATACTTTGTAGCTACAGAAAGTATTTCATTCCACCCAAAAATTGGATACCGAGATTTCGCCGGAAATACATGTTTTGGGGATCCCTGAATAAAAAAAAACATTTTTAGAAAAAGGTCTGTGTGTGTCCAAACTCGGTAGTTCATTATCTTCCAAAGATACGACATGATAATCTCAAAAAATCCCCCACCCCGACTCTCTTTGCATGTAGCATTTTTCGAAATCTTTGTTTGGCTAAAAAATTACTAACGATTTTGATTAAAATTCTATATATTAAAGATATTGACATTACATAAAAAATGCATATTTTGAATTTTCTGGGAATAGCCTCTGAAATCTATCTCATTTGGAAGAAATTTTGTATAATCTTGAATAACTGGTAAACGTTAAGCGATAGATGAAAACGTACTACACAAAAAATGCAGATGTCTTTAAAACAAACAATTTATTTCAAATAAGTTTTTGTTGTTGTTGTTTTCTTGCATAAGCCATTTCTAAGATATTCATTATTAATAGGTTCGAATTGTTCTCTTAAAGTCTTCTCAACATCAGCTGTTTCTCGCCAATTCACAATACGGAATTTTAAGGTCAGCTTATAGCGACCAGCTCTTAAAAAAATTGACTATCGCTTAAGCTCTGTGCCCATTGTACCTAGAAGGAAATGTATTATAAAACCATTTCTACCAACTTTTATCTCGATTAACATGAAGCAGTGGATGAATAAACCTTTGTAAGAATATTTTGTTGAAGAATAGATAATGTAACAATCAGATTTTTCAGTAATGTATCCACGCTTTTACGTGCATATAACACCATATTTTTCAAGATAGGTGAACGGATTGGTGGTTCACAGGAGAATGCAACTTCATTATAAAATCCCTATTACGTAAGTTTTGGTTACTTCCGTGGGTAATATATTTTTAGTCCTGAACATAATTCCAGCCTTTGGATAACAATTTTAAACTGTCTAAAAGAAATGTACGCCTAAAGGGTTATACGAAACTTGCTGTTTGATTTGAGTCACCATTCTCTTGGTAACATCCTTGTTACGTCCACACCATTAAAGATGGCATTATCAGTCTGTCCACTCCAAGAATCCAAAAGGAGCAATGTGTTGTGTAACATCAGACGTTTTACGTGTTAGCGCAATACTGGAGTAAGTGTAAGTTTCGAATCACGATATCTCGTACCAAATGGAAAAGCTAGCGGAATAACTTTACAATGTTTTTATTGTCCGAAAATGCACCTACATACTGATTTAGAAAGAAATAGGGTATTTCCAATTGGGATAATTCCATTGTTAGAGTTACCTTCTGCACCATTCTCATGGTGACCAGCCTTAGACTTTACTTTTGTATTGCCCACTTCGTTTACTGCTTTTTACTACAGCTTTGGATTTAGGTCTCCTGAAAACTGTATCAATATGAAGTACATGTGTAGGTTAGGGAAAAATAGAAGCCATAGTCAGCTTCAGTAGCGGCTCGTGAGTATACCTACATTTTAGGTATTTACAAAATTTTAGAATCAGATAGACCCGAAAATGTGAAAGAGGATCTGCTGCATAATAGTCATGATTATAAAGGAAATTGATATAACTGCAGCCGCTCATTAATAATAATAATAATACATAGCTGTCTGACAAAAGAAAGATTTGTTTTATGGATGTTTGTTCTGTAAAAATTAAGTACAACGTTTTAGAATAAGAACGAAGTAATGTGTAAATTAAATTGTAGTTGAGAATATGGATGGTCTGGAATAACGAGGAGAAGTTTCCGAGCTCGTGCATGTTACTACTTCTTATCTACAACTTCTGCCCTAGTGTTACCATCTAGAGGCATTAACGTAAAATCGTATTGATAGTATGGAAACAGTGTGGAAGAACTTCAAGTGTGCACGCCCCGTATGTACATGGTCATTCAAAAAGAGTGCCAGTTTTTAATCACTTGGTAAATGTTTGTTTGTCGGTTGTCGCCATTGTTTTGCATTGTTGCTATGTTCATAAACATTTCTATTGTTGCCTCAGTCGAAATTTCTCGTATTTCTTCATTTTGTGTCTGGCCATTGAGCAGTTTACTATTGCGCAACATGTGCCAATTGCGAAAACTTTTTATTGAAGTAAGATGGTTTGTTGTATTGTAGTTCAACTGTTGGGGAGCCGAACGTGAAGTAGTAGCAACCGTACGTATGGTAAAAAGTTTCCGGTAGCGTTCGCCCCAAATGTACTTTCCGGTGGCCTTTGCCCCAAATTTCTACAAAATATTAACTTTGTAATTTTTACTGCTTCTTTAAATGTTATGTATTTATGTTTGCCTCGGCTGCGTCAGTATTTATTTTTAGAGACATGAATGTCTTAGCAGGGAGGTGGTGCGACTGAAGAATGTAGGCTTTGAAGTATGATATTTGTAGGTAGTTGGAAGATGCTTCATGTTTATATGCACCACGTATAGAAGCCAATTTGTCGCGGTCACTTCGTGTTATCTTTTGCTGGGCGCCTGTTATTGTATTACTACTTCGAATGTTGGATTCATTGTCCTCCGGCTAGCTAATATTATTATTATTATTCAGTCGAGCTTATCTCTTGATCAAGGATGTGTAAACCGAAAGGAGTTTTTAATGAAAGATAACACTGATAAAAGAATTTGTTTTTACACTTTTATTGTCGTCACACATTATTCAATTTCACATATTGACTTTTGATACACGCCAGACTGAAACTGTTATATTTTCTAATATCACTATAATCACTTATTTGCTGCACATTATTAATTCGCGTATTTCACATTTATAACTAGCTTTACGACGCGAGAGATTCTGTAGAATTGCGACGTGTAACTAGCGAACGATTCTAATGAACTAAGCGACGTTTAAATTCTGAATGATGCTGTTGGACTCAGCGACGAGTAACGCGTGGATGATTTTGTTGAACTGGGCAATATGGAATGGACATTCAAGGGTTACAGTTTCAGCAGGATGGTGCCATGCTTCCCAGGAAACAATGCAGTTGCTCCATGAGGGGTTTCCTGATCGTCTCATTTCGCGTAATGCTGACCATAAATGACCAGCAAGGTCATGTGACTTAACTCCTTATGGCGTTTTTCTTTGGAGCACTCTTAAGTCATTTGTGTATGTCAATAAACCCCAAAACACTTAACTTAAAGGAGGATGTAGCGAGAAATAGTTGTGCATCATTTGTAGCTGGAAAACGTTGTTCCTCTGGTTGATGCTCTCTGCTGCAGTGTTGTCTCCGGTTATTGTTGCTCGTCGGATGTTGTATTCTCCATTCCTAATGATTACCTATCTAGCTAATTTCACGGATGTCTCAGAGTTTTGTAGGTGAGGCAAATTAAAATACACTGCATTTCCCTTAAGAATGAAGTTTATTATCCAGTAAATATTTATGGGCGGTTAGCTTTTCCCATTATAAGAATTCCCACCACCATTATAATAATAAATTGGGAACCTAGTCTAGCTGCACATGTTTCCCACCCAATGCACACGCGTGCATTTGTCGTCCAGAGTGTAACATTGTGTGTCCATGAGATTCTATAAGGGATATTAAAAATCTAGGGCTTTCTTCCCCTTTTTATACCTAAGCCTAGTGACGCTTACCTCCGCGCCTCAAAATGCAACATTTCTAATTCGTCCTCAGACCGCGTTACCTTATTACGTATGAGAATATCCTGCTCCAAAAGATTTCGCATACGCGGCCGAGTGAAGCGCATTCAATATATCTGTCTCTTACCTTTCTCTATCTGTTTCTTGCTATTTCTCCTTACTGCTACCAGTTCCCTGCTCATAAGCTTGGTGAAAGGTGGGCCTTAACCTAGAATTATTTTTTACCTGGAATTAGCTAGCTCACCTGTTCCTTACTTATCTAAGTTACAATCTGCTTTTGTACAATTCTTGGTTGTTAAATATTCTAACATATTTCTTTGTGAATTATATTATTATGCACAATTCTTGTTTAATATTGATTTATGTGAATATGTGTGTGTTTTATTTATATATATATATATCCCCTTTCAAGGAAATTCGACAAATTGGTGGTGAAAATCCAAGTAGAAACTTGTCAGACAGTCATAGCAAATTTCACGACAGAGCTTTTGCATGCCAGCACAGTAGAGGAGGTCATATGCCCGACATCATTCTCCGTACCTGAAATGGGAAGGTGTGATGATTATGTTTATGCATTTTGTTAATGTGTTTTGAAGAAATAAAGTTCATAATTTGATATATCAAAACCGGCGCGCTTTTAGAATGATCCCTTATTTGACCTATAAAACCTCCTTAAAACGTGCACAACTCAAGGTGTGCTACCGACCCTGTTGCCACATTTCATGGAGTTTAGAGAAGTAGCGTGGTAAAATTAAACTTGTATATTTTAAATTATCACATATATGTGCCGTTTAATAGCATTCAAAGAAAAAATAACCAATAAATCCGAAAGGTATCGAAAGTTAGGGTGTTCACGTGCTCTTGTGCTCTTATTCAACAGCCGCCATTGCTCAACTTGTTCTGTGATATAGTTTAACCTTACTTCCTCCCCAAAGTTACCACTGGGCCATCACGCTCGATATTACAGATTTGCTAATGCTACGAATCAAAAGAACTTTTTCCTCATTCCTTCGACCTAAACACTCCAAGTAAACTTTATTAACTAGATATTCTAACTGTAAGAAAGGCACAGCTAAAAGCGCAATTAACACTGCAGGAAACAGGTCAGCTAAGAGAAAGAAATGTGAACAGGATTTTTCGTTTGCTTTGTGGCTGTAGAGCACGACAGCAAGTCAAACATCTCTTCCACCTGCTGCTACTGCTGTAGTTTTAAACGTGTTTACTTTACACAGAGGGGAAAAAACTCTACGCGAGCTGGAATAACAAAGTTTTTAAATTATTTGGAGTCTCGTCGCTTTCCGTTGGGCTGAGGGTAGAAAACCGAGTGCAAGACAAATGAACGCGCAATAAAAATTTATTCCACTGCGTATCCCTTGGGCTACATGTGGTTACATTATTTCTTTCCTTTCACTGTAACCCTTCTGCTTACAGAGATTCATCCAACTGCGGCCGAATGGCCACTGTAAGCAAATTCATAAACTACCTAACTCCCTTTTGCTGACTCATGTGTCGTGCGTGTACTCCCTATGTTTTACTGCACACGCGCGCACACTCCCTCCCTCGCTCTCTTCATGGAATAGCTACTGGAACCATCTATAAAATCAGGAATTTGCAACAGGAAATTGCACTTGAACGATTCGGAAAGGAGTTTCAAAAGCAAGTTGGAATATATTTGATCCACTACTGAGTAGTTCTTGAAAATATATACTAAAACTCTGTGTCACTTTAAAACAACTCTAATCATTTCAACTAAAGAAATTCACACGCTTATCAACAACATAACTGCAAGATAATAGGGTACGTGGTGAATCTAGATCAACAGAACGCTGACGCCTCACAGTGCTATTTAAACCAACCGAACCTAGATCACAAGGGGAAAATACTTCGAAAGCTGATGCGGAACATCTCTGCACTGGTAGAACTCGCGACGAGTCTTTTCTTACTTTGTGTATAAACAACAACCAGCCAGGTTTGCAACAACTAAGGTGCTTGCACACTGGGCCGTAGGCCTTTAGGCTAGAATAAAAGAATTCAAAGCATGGGCAGGAGCGTTACACGGAGTTTTCTTTGCCGCCACACACTCTTCCCGAGCGCTGCACGCCCCCTAGGCGGGTATCTCCTCCCCGAATTATGTCATCCTTCGTTACAGTATTTACTTGTAACATTCCAATCCAAACACATTATCGATAATCTCCTTTTAATCCTTCCTGGCTCAGTTTTGCAGTCAAAAGCTTCTGGCACTGTGCTGTATGATAGAAGTTTTATACTATATCTGGTGATTTCTCTCCACCTTCATTCCTAACGCCGTCACACTCAGCATACTCAGAAAGTATCGAATTTCTTAGAACACTGCCAAATAAGACGATATTACGGCATAGTTGGCAGCTCAACATTTTCAATAGAATTTGTAACATTCATTTCCTTTGCACTTACCCATACTCTTTAAAGGAGAGGAAAGCGCATAATTGAGTGAAATAACTATTTACACAACTGCCAAGGAGCCCTAGACGACCTTAGAATTACTTTACTAGTAAGGAAACAGCCCTTTCTTAGCAGTCGCATAAAATATTTTCCGCGACCGTTTAATAATGGCTACATATCCATCATCATATCATAACAGTAATGAATTGATATGCTTACTTCGTTGCAAGAAAATAATGAGGTATATAAGATTGTGACAATAGCTCAAAATATGCAAGAAAAGCTTTCTCATGCACGATATTACTCTCTTAACTTCACCCCATTTCAATTGCGGTCTTATGCCACTTGAGGACCGCTTAAACAAAGTTCAGCAAACGCCATTTACAATATCCAAATACATTACCTACTTAATTTTCAACCCCCAAAAAATAATATCAATTGAAAATATTAATCATACAAAACCAATACATTTTGAATTAATTATTAACCTAAAATGTTACTGGAATGATATTTTTTTTAGTTGTACTCAATATCGTTGATTCAAAAAATTTCACAGAAATAGTACTGGTCAACCTTGTAGACAGAAATTGATGAAGGAATAATTGAAATTTATCACTAATTGCCTTTAGTGAAAATACAAAAATTACAGATTATAATTTTTTACAAGACAACCTATTCAACTTTTCATAGATACTTATTTTTATGTTTACCTTTTCTACTACGTATAGGAAGTAGGGGAAGTAGTGCATTCCACCCAAAGATTCGATATCGAAATTTCACCGGAAATATATGTTTTGAGGTGCCCTGAATAAAAAAAAGGTTTTTTGGAAACATGTCCGTGTGTGTGTCTGCCAGTCTGTGAGCAGCATAACTCAAAAGCAAAAATTCGGATAAATACCAAACTTAGTACTTGAGTGTACTATCTTCCAAGGATGCTACAGGAAGATTTCCAAGAAAATCCCCCAACGCAGACTACCCTTTACAGGGAAAATTTTTTGAAAATTTTTATTTTCTTAAAAATAGTTTTAACGATTTTGATTAAAATATCTTATGCTTAAGATATCTTTATGGCAAGTGAAATGTATATCTTGAATTTTCTGGGAATGTCCCCAAAAGTCCTCTTCATTCTGAATGACTTTCGCATAATTGGTAAGCCGTAAGAGATAGACAACATTTTACTACACAAAAAATGTAGATCTCTTTAATACACAATTTGTCATACACTGTTTGTTTTCTTTTCTTTTTTCTTTTGGTGGAGTGACCATTTCCGATATTCCTTGTTATTTGTTTGAATTTTCCATTCTTATACTTTTTCTCAAATGGGAATTGCTTATTCGTTTTTTTTTTTTATGTCCTGGACATGCAAAGAGAATGGAATCCTCCACATAGAAACCAGCTCTTAAACATTTGACTATCACTTAAAACCTACCATATTCCCCTTGCACCTACAAGAAAATTAGCAATAAGATTGACATCTCGATTAAGATGAAGTAGGTGGAAAATAAACGTTTGTAAAAATAGTTTATACAAGAGTAGAGAAAGTCATGTGAATGCAACACATAAGATGTTTTAGCCAAGTGTTACAAATATACATTATAATCACTTAAATTGAGCGGTTCTTAAATATTATATTAAATTAAGTTGATACTATCAGTTCACAATGTATTAAAAAATGTATATTTTTCTTGTAAGACACACACGAACAGAAGTTTCCACAGTAACAAAATCTGTTTCTCACAGCTTAAGCCTATAATGAAATCGCATAGTCACACGTTTTAATGAGGACTAAAGCAATAGCACATATTTTAAATGTAATGCTATGTGAAATCCAAAACAATGCTGAAACAGTTCTCTTTAATGTAAAGATTCTTCATGATGCAGCATTTTGTCTTCAGTATCATTAGCAATCCCTTGTGCAACTTAGAATACAATGAGAATGTAACAACTGTCGTGGCACTACCTGAATATCTGAAGGGCCCTTTCTTTTGAATCACTCATTATTCAGAAGGATTTAGCCGATTTTTTCCGGATAATCTATATAATTTTATTGTCATCAAAATTAATATCGTTACATTAGTCCTTTTGTTTCTAGACAAAGTGTACTATGATCAAAGGAATAATATTAACTAGGCTTTGGTTTACATTGAATCACAGTGTACCATAATTTTTATCAAATGATCATGCTGTTATTTATAAATCAAAGATCGTATCATGAACGCAGATACGGTAAGTAGCCAATATTAAATGGTTGCGGATAAAATATTGTACACAAATAGTGAGATGAGCATTATTACCGTCCTCATGTAATTGCAGAACTCAGCTTCCACTTCGTTGTTGCAAAACACATTCGAGCGGTAATGACACTAATATCCAACTAGTTACATAAAAAACTATTATCCACACGACGTACAAATTACATTAAATTACTGATAAAATATTGCAATCTCTGCTGTAGATGTAGATAGACCTGTTCATTATACGGTTTAGCTGTTTTATATTCTGAAAAATTCCTTATAAGTCTTTTGAACGAAATTACGCTAAAAATGTTACATTTCTTAGCGTAAAATATTGTGACTACGTGCACGAAGCTACCTGCGGGCCGCTGATAAGCGCCTCCCGGCGCAGCAACTGCATGGGGCCTTTAATCGGCAGTAAGAACAGCCAGTGCGAACAAAGCCATTATTTGCTGCTTTCCTGTTCCAGAGCATTCCTTTTGGCATGTTCTAGTAGGTTCCCTTTCTTGAACATTCCACTTTGTATGCGAGGTCTATATAAGGGGCTGCTCTACCCAGAGAGTTCAGTTATGTATTTTGACTCAGCCGTTTGGTTTTAGATTGTGATTCGACGGATCAGTTGCGTTGTGTCCCGAGTGTGTGCCAAAACTGACTCAAATGTAACGTTTGTGCTACGTTGGCTATCTAGTGATTAAGTGTGTTTCGAAGTAACTGGTGTTCTCATTTCTTACAATATATATGTAAAATGTACATAAAGCAGATGTCTTTTATTTGTTTTATATTATTTTGAAGTTTTGTCCTAATAGGGCCTAAAATATTCCAGTGCCAGCTTTCGTATTGTATAGACTAATAAATATGCAGTATGAAAGTTGGGTGCTTAAGCTTAAATTTTCATCTTTCGTAAATTTCGACAAAGGCATTACAATTTAGTTTATGGTCCCTACATTGAAAACTCGCGGCAAATTCCACTCTCTCTGGTTACAGCTTCAGCGGAAGTTGGGATAAGTGATAAATTCGATCAAACTGATCAACATTTTCGACTTTGCTGCAAAAAATGAACAACGTTAACTTTGAAACGCAGACACTGCAGAGCACTTTATTATGCCAGGTCTTGCCCCACCATTAATCATAATAAAATATCCTTGATCCGTGATCCTAAATACGTCAGCATTATGAGATACATTGAATGGAATGTCTAATTTAAGTACAGTCAACAACGAAAACGGAACAAATCTGTAAAAGCATTCGCTTCCTTCCTTTCTTTCTTGGGCGTTACCGAATATTCACTCTGCATATTACAGAGATCATTACATATCATCTGAGCAGATGGTTGTGAGAGAATGCCTATTTCGTTAGTGTTAATGTTATAAAATTTCAGTTCATATTTTGAAAAAAAATATTATACAGCATGTATAAATGAAGCTTTAAGTACGTGGTTCTAAGGTCTTTGTCTTTAGTAAGTTCTTTTTTTTCGTAATGGATGTTAATTATTAATCTATCATGTTTAAAATTAGATCAGGATTTTTTGCTAAATTTTAACAAAATACGTTATTATTAAAATATATATAGTTATCTTATTTCAGTTTATATTGTTCATGCACAAAATCTCTAATTTATTAAATTGTATAGCACATCTGCTCTTCTGTACACCATATAATTACATAAATTTAATGTTGTATTTAAAAACAGATTATGATATTCTGTGGCACTCTAAATCCTTATTTAGGTTTGAGAAGATACTAATAAACAGGAAAACAGTAAGACAATCACTCATGTTTACTTTCTCTATTACCTATATATAACGGCAGCAGCAGCAAGTTTGAGTATCTATGAGAGCTCAGTGGCTCTCGCACCTTTACCTAACATCTTTTGTGAGTCCCTTTTCCTTTCATAGGAATTCAAGTTTCTCGGAACTTCGTAGCTCCAAGACTCTCTTTCCAAAGATAGAATCTTTAAATCTATGCAATGTAGATGTGCCTTAGTATTGAAATGGTCTGAACGACTTTGCTTAGGAATAAAGACCACTCTCCTAATTCTCAAGGGCTGAGGTACATAGCCGAAAGCTATATTCGCCCTGAGAAGATAACACAGTACATTAAAGAGGGAATTTGGACCTCTCTGTAAAAATATAGGAAGGATTCTGTCCTCTCCGGTGATTTAAATAGCTAAATTTATTAATTTCCCACTTTATTCTAGAACCGTGACATGCAACAAGCCATGTGCTAGTCTTCAGGAGATGCCTTGGGCCAAGGGTTTTCTACCGGGCTAGTCTTTGCTCTCTACGTCTCTGAATATGCAACCGGGAAAGGGTGCTCTTAGAAGTACTTCAAGGGTTTCTCCACGGTATTAGCATATTCACCTGTAGGAATCTTAACAGAGCCTACGGGTTGAGTGGGACCAGATGGCATTATCCTTTGAATCCTGTTGACTTCCCTCAGGTTATTTCCTGATAAAGGTTCTTCCAGGAGGAACTTTTGGCGCAGACCGGCACATTTCAATTGTCGTCCGCAACTATACTTTTCCAGGCAAAGTGTCCACACGATTTCAGGTGTACATATATTGTAGACCCATAATATAAACAGCGCTTTGCTATGTCAGGCTTTAGTATCTTTAAATTTTTCATCAAATTGATGCTATACAGGACGTTTTGAATTTTTGAAAACTACATAGATAGATAAGGTATCTTTATTGGTTTAAAATTATTGAAGTTATTACACAAGTATTTAGTGCTTGGGTCATTGACCGTACATCCATATTTAAGATACAAGTATGGTGACAAATAAACAGCAGAAAAAGAAAACAAAACAAAAATAACAAGAGAAAGGAAAACAGAGATAAATTTGACTAACTGAGCAAATATGATCTAGCTTCGTGCACTTTAGCCAAGAAATTGCCCATGTTTTGCCAGTTCCTCTGGTCAGCCAGCAGATCCCAACATGTCAATCTCTTTCTTGAGGACTTAAGAATTTTTCTTTGAGTTTAATCGTTCGCTGGTTCTCCCACTGTGCACATTCAACCAAAATATGTACCCAGCCCTCATCCAAATCACAGAATGGACAGATTCTCCTGCAAGAATCGTCAGTCATTTTCTGAGCCCTCCAGCCCCCCCCCAGTCTAAACCATGCCATTCCTGATCTTTTCTTTCTTCCTAAGTTCAGTATATATGCCTCTTTACCCCAATTCATTTTTATTTCATTTCCTAGACTTAGAGAAGGTTTAATTTTACAATCCGATTCTATTTCCTGTTGGTTGATGTCTGTTAGTCTTCTTTTGACTCATTTCCATATATGTTTGTCATTTGTTTCAGCTCTTTGCCATACTGACCCCACGCCCATTCTCCTCAAACCCCTTTCCAAATCAGCTGCCCAAAACTTAGGAGACAGATTTTCTCGCTGGTAATTAATAACATTTGGATCGTAGTGTGGAGTTATCCCCCTGCATCAGCCACAGCCAGTACTTCACTGCTCTTATTTTGCAGTGTATTGTGTCTTCATAACATCCCACCTCCCTCAATACCCTCGAATTTGATGTGCCTGGTGAAACTCCAAGGAATCTTTTCCAAAATGCTACCTGTGTTTTATTTACATGCTTTGCTCTTTCACATTCCCAGATTTCACTTCCGTGTAACAAAATCAGCCTTTTCACAGAGTTATACATCTTTTCTAATGTATCTACAGGTACATCCGGTATCCGCGATAAGATACGTAATCATTCATTTAACTGCCCTCGTGCTTTGTAGTTAGTTACTGATAGATGTTTGTTCCATTTTCCTCTCATATTAAACACTACTCCTAATTAGGAGAAATTTTTAACGTTTTGTAGTTCTAGCCCCTGCCATACACATAGCTATTTATGAAAGCCATTGTTTTTGTTTTATTGATTACCACCAAACCCCATTGTTTACAATATTCTTCCAACCTGTTACTACCTATCTGTAAGCCTTCTATCGTCAACGATAAAATTGTCATGTCATCCGCGTATAAAAGTACAGGAATAGTTAACGGGTTTTATGCCGATAAGGCATTGCCACAAAAACGGGACATTCTTGTGTCCCGTTTCTACCTTGACGGGACAAAGACTCAAAAAAGGGGATTGTCCCGGCTAATAGGGGACGTCTGGTCACCTTATGGAATATGCAACTGAAAGACCGAAAGTTTCATAATTTTCCTGGTTTGAACTCACTTTCAAATGTTTGTGATTCTCAAATGTATATATACTGCGATATCCTGGAACTTTTACTTACAGAATTTAGAGATAGGCGATTTTGTGATTTTGTAAACGTAGACTATAATACCGCCAAATTCTTTAAGTTTTAAGATCATCGGCAGACTATTTCTCTCTTTCTGCAAATTCTTTTGACACAACCATTGCGAAGGTAAGACCATATTTGCAGTATCTTTCCAAAAGATACTTTTGTGAAAACTAAACTTAAGGAATGTGTTGCTTTAGATATATTCAAATATATTGACTTCTCTAAATATCCACGTCTCCAATCATTTACTCCAACAATCGCAACTACATAGCTCTGCGTACACCTGTGAATATGTTTTTCTAAATTAAACATATTAAAATCGAGGACACGCTTAATTAATGTCAACCATCACACAATTGACACTTGTTACTTATGAAACAACTCCAAATTATGAGAGTGTAGTCACTATGCCCTAGTGAAAGAAAATGCAATAATATACAAGATTACAGATAAACTTCAATATCGTTAAAATCTGATGTATTACACTCACATGCTTTCTCTACTCTTGTACAAACTATTTTTACAAACGCTTTTTCTCCATCTACTTCATGTTAGTCGAGACAAACATTTGCAGAAATTACCTTAACCCTAATGTTCTTGTAGGTGCAAGGAG
Organism: Deroplatys truncata; assembly: GCA_030765065.1. NCBI lineage: Eukaryota > Metazoa > Arthropoda > Insecta > Mantodea > Mantidae > Deroplatys > Deroplatys truncata. Next base: position 241,913,375 of record CM060981.1, read on the forward strand.
AATATGGTAAGCTTTAAGCGATAGTCAAATGTTTTAAGTGCTGGTTTCTATGTGGAGCATTCCATTCTCTTTGTGTGTCCAGGACATAAAAAAACCAATAACGAATTCCCACTTGAGAAAAAGTATAAGTATTGTAAAATTCAAATAAATAACAAGGAATATCTCGGAAATAGTTCACTCCACAAAATATATATATATATTTATATATATATATATATATATATATATATATGACTTAAATTACTTGTTTCAACGATATCTACATTTTTGTGTACTAAACCTTTGTCTATCTCTTACGGTTTACCAGTTGTGGAAAAGTTATTCAGAATGAAGAGGACTTTTAGAGACATTACCAGAAAATTCAAGATATACGTTTAATTTGTCATGCAAATATCTGAAATATGTGATATTTTAATGAAAATCGTTTGGGCCATTTTTGAGAAATTAAAAAATTTTGAAAAATGTTCCATATAAAGGGTAGTCTGGTGTGGGGAGATTTTCTTGAAAATATTCGTGTCGCATCTTTGAAACATACTGAAGCCTAAATACCAAGTTTTGTATTTATCCGACTTTTCGTTTTTGAGTTATGTGGTTCACAGGCAAACATACCTTTTTCTAAAAATGCTTTTTTTTATTCAGGCACCTCATAACATTAGTTCCGGTGAAATCTCGGAATTTTTGGGAGGAATACAATACTTCCCCTACTTACTATACGCAGTAGAGAAAGGAAAAGGGTTTCAATCCTTCGTTACCTTACTGCTTCTTTTTGTATGAATACTATTATGCAGTGTATGATAGTGATGTTGCGAGCCACCTCTGCCGTCTCCTTTACTGCGCCGACCCTGTCTTCACTTTATGCGTGGCGGGTAGTATCTGTATTGCATCATGAATTTGTGACGATCTCTGCCCTATCGCCTCCTTAGAACTCACTCCCCTCTGATCCCTAGCCTTGAAGGCGTTAGGCATTTCAGCAAAAAAACAATGGCTCTCTCCTCCCAGTGTATTCGTTCACGCACGATAGGAGTGCGTGTGGTGAGAAGAGAAACCAAACGGTTACGAAACAAGTGGGCGGGGCATCGGAAAGATAGTAAGTAAATAAAACATCCGCAGTCCTGAGTTGCATTTACTAACGAGGCTGAGGCCTGCACATGTAGTACCGTTTTCATCGTGCGACTATACATTTCCCTATCGCCTTGCCTCTCACCCCTTTGATCCCAAGCCTTGTTTGTCAATAGAAACAGTGGCGCACTCCTTCAACCGCATTCATATCGAGGCAGTTTAGTACATCAAATCATTATATTCATAAAAATAATGCAAACAACAGCAATCATGGGACAAACAAACACGTACTGGTAATTGCTGTCTGCAAACGCCAGCAGACTGTAGGAGTTATGGGTGTGGTTTGTAACTGCGACGTCAATGCGTAAAGTCCAGTAACAGTTCAATTTTATTTCCATTCGTCTGGCTTTAATGCTTAGAAATTCCTGCTGGTGATAATTTAAAGCCCACTCTTACTTCATACGGCACCACAGATGATACACGAGTTAACTGGTGATACAAAAGAACATCATGTATCCAACCCTCATTAATCCGGATTGTTTTTGTTTTTTTCACCACGAAAATATGTGAATTCTTTGATAAATACTTTCATTTTATTCGTGACGTAGCCTCTTCTTCCGAACAGTTCACTCACTGAGAAGTGAAACATAAGGCTTCTGCACTCTCGCGCTCCGCAGTAGCACTTGCTGCACGTCACAGCAGTTGTCACCATCTCGCTCGGAGAACCGCACTGGATGTCGGAAACACGCTCAGCAACTCGCTTACTCAATCACTGACCGATTCCTCTCGCGAGAACGCTCGCTTATATAGTCGAATATTCTTCCACGATACGAACATTCTAGAACTATCTGGACGTTCTGGAGCCGGGAGAAAGAAGCTTCCATAAGATTGTGGTTATCTACCGATAGCGCTTCTGATGTTATCTTTGTTTATCTCGGACTGCCTGGCGCCGAGCTCCCGGTAGCCTACAGTCATAGCTTCTGCATCACAATGCATGTGATGTATACGGTTGTAATCTTGGCACCGTAGGTAGCATAGAGATCGCCAGCGGTTACACTCTTCAAGCTAACAAGAAGTATCGTTACAATGGTAAGCGTCACAGATCAACAAAGCTAAACTGTATGATTTTGTTTTATTAACAGGGCCGATTTTTTTATTAACGATAAACGTGAAATGTACGGCCGAGTGGTTAGACCTCTCGCCTCTCACCGATGCGGCCCGGGTTCAATCCCAGGGAGCCGCATGTGGGATTTGTGGTGGACGAAGCGGTGTCTGGGCGGGTTTTCTCCGGGTTCTCCGGTTTTCCCCGTCATTCATTCCACCAACTGCTCCATCATCACCTTTCCTTTCATCCATTTCACCATCATTTCGTTTCATCTACTTCTTTCCTCCCATACCAGGCATCGGGCTGATCACTCATCCTGGATATTCTGCCTGATCCATGAGTGTCTGCTCCTCGACGGGCCTCTGGCCCAGGCACTCGCCTGTAAGTCCTGGGGGGTGTAAGTCCTACATAAGAGGAGGTTAAACAGATAAAGAAGAAGAAGAAGTGAAATGTACGGGAGGATGCAGCAAGAAGTACATACACAATTTATGACAAATGCGACCGATTTATGACTATTAATTTTCACGAAAATTGATCGTTTCTACAAAAATATTTATTTTTATGATAAAAACGAAAAATGTAGTGGTTTTGAAGATGTTGGCGGTAAAGGAATGAGACTTCATTTGGAAAGGAGCATTAACCCGAAATTTTAGACTATGTTATTATTCTATTTTATTATCTGCAGGACCATTTATGATAGCTGATACGGTTTTTCTGAGCTTTTGGAGTATTCCGTTAGAAATACTTTCGTTTTGATGTTCTTGAAGTAATTGCTGCAGCGGAAAAATAATGGACCGCGTTGAAGCAACAGAAATAAACTGACGGAAATGTGACCACGAGAGTACACGTGATAAACAATCGATAGCTTGTCTCCAGCCGAATTTCAAAAACATCACGTCGCAGCTCCGTGAGCCATTTCCTATGACATTAAAAATTATCACGAAATTTTAACGAAATTTCCACAATATTTTAAACTATAAATACGACATTTTATATATTTGTCAAGAAAGGTTTTTAAAATAAACACCAAAAAAACTTGGCACTGTTCACTGGTTTTTATGAGAGTCCTTATAGTGATCGTAGACGTTCCGTTTTGGACGGTTTTCAGTTCTGCTCTATTTTTGTAGTGATCCAAATTTCACTATCGAACATCAAAGTTTGCAATCGTTTAATGTTTTGTTTCCGAATTACCCAGATTTATGTTAATCTAAATTTCCTAAGGTCCCACCTAGTTCGGATAAACGAGGTTTTTTTGTACATGAAACGAAATTTGGGAAGGAGACTTTCTAGGCCTACGTTTAAGGTATCTCGATGATATTTTCAGTTATGAGAACTGCGGGAAATCTGGAAAATAATCAGTTAGGGAGGACTGTCCTGGCAGGATTTGAAACGGACTCCTGGTCACGAACCGTACCTTAACGACCTCGGCTACCCGAGTCGGTACTCATGATAACGAATATTTTGGGGATAATTGGTGTTTTTGGGGTGCGATTACGGCGTTCTATTGACAGCATTGTTTTCAACTCGAGTGACAAGCACTTTCTGTAGCTCCCGATCCGCACCGTTTAATCGCTTTCTCGAGAGATTGTTTTGGCAGCCAGTGAATGTGTGTTACACCATTAGTTGTTTGTGATGTCTGTGTCGCCATTTAATTATCTTTGTGTGATTAACAAGCACGTTAGTTGAGCTTGACAGCTTTATTTTATATTTTGGACTTTATTCAAAATTTGTTGGGCAGCAGCGTTATTCTTTTTCTTATTAAGGATGGCTGGCAGCCAGCTTGCCAGTATTGTGCCTGTTTGGTTGTAATATGTGTGTGTGTGGCCAGATTTAGCTTGATATTGCATTCTGAAGGGTGTTATGAGCCACAATTAGCTTGGCACAGAATAAGGGATTTGAGTTAAAGAACCTGTAATTCCTTTTATCAAATTTCTGGTTATGATACATATTCTAGTTCGATCATTGACGGTGATAAATCCATATATCGTGAATAACTATACGAATGGATTCGCAAAGAAATCGTAAAAAATACGGTAGTAATACACACTACGCAGTTATTATATTGCTTAAGGGGAGATTGCATGATGAAAGTTGCCAAGAAGTGACATTTTTAGCCTTTTGTGCACTCGTATCAATTGAGATTTCCTCTTTTATCATTGTAAGCACAATACTTATATTTTAAATGCATCATAAAAAATGGCACTCCTTTCCAGTTTCTCCTGTGAGTTCTGCAACACTTCACAAAATAAATAAAAAAGCGTAACTACTATATATTTAGAGTAGAGAGGTAAATTTTAACCCATCTTTTAGGGAAACTTTTCTTCTACAGATTGGTAATACTATTAAGTATGAAAGTCTCTGTTTAATTAAGCCATATGGTTTCTTTCTTCGGAAATATAAGCTAGTCTGTTTTGTACATTTTTGCTCTGGATAGCTTTTTCTGTGAGTGATATTTTCTGTCATAAATGACCCGTTTTCCCAGAAACTATTGGAGACAGCTAAATTAAATTTTAGGATGATAAAAACAACCTCTAAGTGCTGTTTTGGATCTGATTTGGCGTTATTTTAAAATAACCCTATCTTCCTTAATAAACGAGCTCACTAAATACAAGTACATCAGCTACCTTAGGAGACATGCACCTACATCTTGTAAAAATTTCAGTCTAATATCTTGAAAAGTTTATGAGATATGTGTCACGTATTTTAACAGATTTAACATTTAACATGGATATTTAATCTTGTTTTTAAAAAATCGTTCCATGGAGTGTACAAGCCACCGTTAAGAGGCTAAAGCGGGGGTGCTGTTGGAGTATAAAAAATGTTTTATCCATCCCTTGTGTTTGTTCTTCCCTTCACCTATTCTCTAAGGACTTCTTATTCCGTTAGCACAGCGTCGCCGTAGAGTCCAGCTACCAGCAAAGCACGAAACTGGAGGGAGAAGAGAGGTAAAATCTCACGAGTGAGACAAAACGGCATGTCTAGACTACAGCAATACGTTCTATTGCATTTACAGCTCAGTCAGCAAAACCCCAGTGGGGGATATTATGTTACCAGGTCCATGCTACTCTTTTTTCTCCTTTTTATTCCACTCCCTCTTTTTCCCCCACCACAACTGTATATGAGCTGACAAGCTTTAATATTAGGTTTGCATCGTGTAGCTTAGTCATGAACTCTTTTAAGCAATAGAATGAAATTAGGTAAACTCCAATAATAATAGCAAGTAATTATTGTAAAGCCAGAAATTACATGCCTTAAATTAAGCGCTAAACACACGTTCCATAAAACGTATGTGCTTATTATTATAATGATGATAATAATAATAATAATAATAATAATAATAATAATAATAATAATAATAATAATAATAATAATAATAATAATAATAATAATAATAATAATCATAATAATAAGTGAACCCAGAAAATATTCAATTCACATATTACATGCATTTGGAAGCAGATTCGCCAAGAAAAGTGTTGCATGCACACCACACTATCATCATTATATAATCCTTGTCATTTACCTTACACTTCAACTTACCTAAAAGCTTAGTGTAATTAAGCCTCTGTAGGCCTCTGACAAGGAAACGTTTGCAGGGTGTTCTACTCTCCGGAAGAGTGAAAGGGGTACAGTACCACGTGGCACCTCACGATGTCATAAATAGAGCTACTATCTACATTAAAAGCATCCGCGCAACGTTAGTATCACAGCGTGTTTCACTTGGAGCACTGTGTAAGTGTTTTCTAGTGATTTACAATGCCCAGTAAACAGTCCAGCCCAAGAAACAGTTGCTAGCGTTGTTAAAAGAAACTGGTGCTAACAAAAGCAACTGGCCATTCAGCATTGCTAGCACAAAAGCGTATGTTTTCTAAGAGGCCTTAAGTCTTGTTGATATGTTGAAAGTAGGGCCGTAATCGTTTCTCAGATAGCGCTAGAATCGTTGATTTCAACACATTCCTTATAGATACTTCTCGTGAGAGGAACACAGTATATACTGTTTCGAATGGTACGGGAGCTTATCCTTACATTTTTGTAATTGTCTTATTATTAACGTCTTCTTCGTTAGGGGGAACGAGGAATTCTGAAAATCAATGCAAACTGGACTTAAAAGAAGTTATATCTCGTAAGATACAAACCTCTAGTCCATCAGCGTAACTTCCACAGATGCAAGTACACTGATGAAAAGTAATTTATTGTTTTCTTTCAATCTGTAAATAATTTACAGTTCATGTGTGTTCCAATAAACAGCTCAACAGTTCATGGTTAGCATGCTAGCTTCCAACTCCGGAGGTCCCGGGTTCGATTCCCAAAAGGAGCCTGGAGAACTTTCCTTTAGCCAGGATTCTTCCCCATTCACCTTAGGGTTTGGAAATATGAGGGTGAATTTAATGTTTAAAAAAACCCAAAATCAACAAACCCAAAGATTAACAAACGGGTGAACATCATTGTCAAAAGCCAAAGCCGCCGATATGACCTAAGGTGTTAAGTGCGGCATATAAATGAAGAAAGAAAAGAAAAAATTCTGATGTGATACATTCAAATGACTTTCTCTACACACTATGGATTATTATTGAGAATACAAACTATTCTTATTAAAGCTTATTACTTTCTCTAATACGTTTAGTAAGTGAGAGTAGTATTGCATTCCAACCAAAAATTCCATACCGAGATTCACCGGAAATACAGGCTTACATGTCCCCTGAATCCAAATAAAACATTTTTGAAAATGTCCGTGTGTGTATGTGTGTGTGTGTGTGTGTGTGTGTGTGTGTGTGTGTGTGTGTGTGTGTGTGAACAGCTTACTCAAAAGCGAAAAGTCGAACTGAAAGGCGAAAATTCGAATAAGTACCAAACTTTGTATTTAAGTTCAGTACCTTCCAGGGATGCGACACAAAGATTTTCAAGAAAATACCGCCACTCCAACTACCCTTTACATGGAATATTAAAAAAAACATTTTGTATGCAGTAGATGAAAAATAAGCTTTAGTAAGAATAGTTTGTATACCCACTAATAAGCAATAGTGTGTAGAGGAAATCATGTGAATGTATCACATCGGAGCTTTTTATATCTACTAATTTTTAATCCAAATAAACATTTGCAGAAATAGCTACATTACACATTTCGTTATAGATACAAAGGGAACAGCGACAGTCAAATGTTTAAGAACTTGAAGCTATATGCTGGTCTTGAAATTCCATATTGTTTCCGAGAAACAAATGAATGTTGAAAGGACTAAAGAATGACCAAGAAATGAACAATTGGAACTATTAATAACGATATCTCAGAAATTGATTATGCCACAAAAACAATTTTTTGAAATAAAGTGTGTGCTTTAAAGAGATCTATATCTTTATGGTACGTTTGCATCTATCCCTTAATTTTTACCTGTTATACAAGATTGCACAAAATTTCTTCAGAATGTAGAGGACTTCACAGGCTAATCCCAGAAAATTCAAGATATACATTTTAATTGTCATATATGTTTAATATATATTTTAATCAAAATCGTTACAGACATTTTTTAAAGTTTCCAAAATTTGAAAAATGCTCCATGTGAAGGGTAGTTGGGGTGAGGGATTCTCTTGAAAATCTTCCTGTCGTATCTTTTGAAGGCACTGATCCGACATTTCGTTTTTGAGTTATGCAGTTCAAAGTCACACACACACACACGGACCTTTTTATAAAGATGCATTTTTGGGATTCAGGGGTCTCATAACATGTATTTCCGGTGAAATCTCAGTAGCGAATTTTGGGGTGGAATGCAACACCTACTCTACCTACCATGTAGGTAGTAGAGAAAGTAAAAATCCGATGTGATACACTCACATGGAATTCTCTACCCTGTATCTTTTACTAGTGGGTATACAATCTGTTCTTCAGCGAACGATTAAACTCAAAGAAAAATTCTTAAGTCCCTCAAGAAAGAGATTGGATGTTGGGAGCTACTGGCTGACCAGAGGAACTGGCAAAACGTGGGCAATTTTTTGGCTAAAGTGCGCGATGCTAGGTCAAATTTGTTCAGTTAGACAAAGGTAATTTATCTGTCTTTTCCTTTTTCTTGTTCCTTTTTGTTTTCTTTTCTTTTTCTGCTGTTTATTTTGTCACCCTATTATATCTTAAATATGCATGTACGGTCAATGACCCATGCACTAAATACTTATGTAATAACTTCAACAATTTGAAACCAATACAGATGCCTATCTATCTAACTATCCATCTCTCTACTTCATTTTTATCTAAACATACCTTTGCAGAAATAGCTACATTACACATTTCGTTATAGACACAAACAGAACAGCAATTGTTAAATATTTCAGAACTGGACGCTATATGCTGGCCTTAAAATTCCATACTGTTTCCGTGCATTCGTGAGAAACAACTGTAAATCGAGGAGAGTTAAAAAAAAGACAAAGTATAGGACATATCGAACCATTAATAAGGATATCTCGAAAATGGCTTATGCCACAAAAAATATTTGAAATAAATGTTTTTAAAGAGATTTACACTTTTTGTGTAGTACGTTTTCATATATTGCTTAACATTTACCAGTTATATAAAGTTATGCATAAATTCTTCCAAATAAGGCGGACTTCACAAACTATTCCCAGAACATTCAAGATATGCACTTTATTTGTAATGTAAACATCTTTAATATACGATATTTTAATCATGTATATGTACGTCGTAGAGAAAGTAAAAAAAATGAGCTGTTTCCGAAGTCAAAGCCTCTGATGTGACTGATGAAGTCAAAGAGAACCGTAGAAATGAAACAATAAAAATTAAAAATTTGCAGTTTATGCATGGAGGACGTGATTAAGATGTTAAAATCTTAGAAACTAATTTATATCTTAAAATCTCAGATCTAAATCATACGAATATATGGAAACCTATTTAATATTTCTACCCTTATAATTTGGTTATGTCCGAGTTTCCCAGTCTGCTTGCGGGGTTGTAGCTACCGAGTTACTGTGCTTACTTTTCTTGCACAATTTAATCATCACTTCATCAATACCAGCACTATGTGTATACACGTCACGTAATTCTCGCAATTCTAAATCGAGTTCAATTTGTTGAAAGGCCTACAGCACTACATATTTGTATTGACAGTGTAAGAAGTATAGTGTTTTTCCTTTACACTGTAGCTACTGCACGGCTGCTCGCGAACCGGCCGCCGTAACACGAACTGCCGCCAAAACAGTTATATCCCCGCAAGCGCCTCACGTTCTCGTATTTCCAGTGATAATAAGCACATGCCTTATCAGAAGATATGCTGGAAATTTTGTTCTTCTCCATCCACACATTTCTGGCATCTTCTCAGGAAATGTTTAATTACACTGGAGAGTTCAGTATTTCCAAAATTGAGTGTATTTCTGGCCCGATGTTTCCTCAAACTTCTTACAGTGCATGTGGTCTGTTGCATACACCTTATTTTTCACATTATCATCAGAGTTAGGTGAATTTCTGTACCTGCATTCTACAAAATGTCAATGGTAGAGTAATACTCTTAATGTTAATACTCCTCTCTGATGAAGTACGGTTCCATTTACGTGGTTGTGTTTCGTCGCAAAATAACAGATATTGGAGTACAGAGAAACCCGATTTTACACACGAGTTTCCTTTGCATGACGCGAAAACTAGTGAGCAATAAATGCATACAGAATAAAATGACCCATATTTTTGAACAGACAATGAATACAGAGAAATGCAGGAATGCCATACTCGCCCCTTTTTTTGAACAGCTGACTGAAGCTGAATGTCAGTCTGTATTTGCCCAGCAAAACTTTGCTACCGCGCATACGTTAACTTTAATTCAGGATTTTTTTACTATAGAGCAATTAGTAAAGGATTATGGCCCTCCAGATCCCCTGATTTAACTGTATGCGATTTTATCTATTGGGAAGTTTGAAAAAATAAAGCGTGTGCAGCAAACCTCCATATATTGAAAGATCTAAAACAAAATATAAGGCAATAAATTCACTCAACTTCGGATATTGAATTCTCGAGTGTGAATGCAAATTTCCCGAGAAGTAGCATAACATTTCCAACATCTCTTATGGTAAAGTATGTGCTTATTATCGTTTTAAGTATGTGGTTACCGCTTTCGGCGGTAGACCGAACTGAAATTAAACATTAAATTGAATTTTATTTATGGACGCTCCTTAGCGTCCCATTGTATATTAGGCGTGAAAGACCTGTAATTTTACTCAGAGACCTCTTTATCAGACTTGAGGTTCTTTTACGTGCCGTAAATCTACGACACGGGACCACCGGCTTTACTTCCCTTCCCAAAGAAGCCATATAAGGATATTTATGGCCAAAAAAATCCATCGCCCTCCGCAAGGTTTGAATCCGCGACCTCGGGAACTAGAAGCTAACATGGTAACCACTATACCACGGAGGACGACAGACCAAATCGAGGCTGCCGACGCGCGAGCCGCCGTGCGTGACTGCAGTGTGAGAGTAAAGGAATGTGTTTTCAAATAAGTTATGAGTAACAATGGTTTATTCTAATCACAACTTAAGAGTAGCACATCGTTCATCGAAACGTTTAACTAAGCATATCAATAAATTTTGAAGACGAGAACCGATATTAAATATGAAATTGCTATAATAAAGCAATCTACCGACATCTGTGCTGTGTTGCGTAAGACTATCCAATAAAGCGCGATTTGATAAGCCTCATAAAGGATGTATGCTTTATCGCCTTTATAGATTGGAAGCAAGGATGTTCACTGACTACAGCGGCCATTAGCCATTGGTGCATGCATCACTCCACATAACATGTAGTGCGAGGAAAATACATGCAATAATACCTCTACTTGGTGTTTTAGCAAGCCGTTTCAATGAAATTATTACACTGTGTAACATCATCATAGGTAATGCAACTAGTGATCTCCAAATTCTCGACAAAACCGCGAGATAAATTCGTAGCTCAGTTGTTAGAGCACCTGCCTGCTGTGAGAAGGGTCCCGGCTTCGATTCCTGGCTGGGGTTGGAATTTTTCATAAGCCAGGGTTTGGAAGTTTGTATAAATGTAAAGTAAAGGGTATTTCAATAAGATAGTCCTATCTTTAACATGTGATAGCTGCCGTTGTTATTGAGTTACAGCAGTAATGATTTTCATGTGGTTACAGTTGTTATTGACAAATAGCCATGGAACGTTACAGAATTCAGCAACGCGTAGAAATTGTGAAAATTTATTATCAAAATGGATCTTCTGTTCGCCAAACCTTCCGTGTATTGCGTGAAGTTAACGGTGTGCATAATCGTCCCTGCGAGAGAACGATTCGACGTTTAATCGATAAATTTGAAAGAAGTGGTTCTGTCAGCGATCAAGGAATGCCTGTACGTAATCGATGTAAGCGCTCCAACGAAAACATAGGCGCCGTTCGTGAGTGTGTACGCGAGACCGGAAACAAATCAATTGCTCGTCGAGCGCAAGAATTGGGGCTTTCGCCTACCATAACTTGGCGAATTCTGCATCTGGACTTGAAGTTTAACGCTTCAAACATGATGTTAACTCAATAACTAAAGCCCAATGAGCATAGGTTGCGCCGTGTATTCGCTGACTGGGATATGGAGCAATTGGAAGCTGACCCGGATTTTTGTCAAAAAATCATCTTCAGCGACGAAGCCCACTTTTGGATGGGTGGTTGTGTTAACAAACAAAGTTGCAGCTATTGGAGCAATCACAATCCAATGCAGATTCAAGATCGGCCACTTCATCTCCAAAAGGTTACTGTGTGGTGTGGATTTTGGTATGGTGGAAACATTGGTCCATATTTTTTCCAAGATAAAGATGGAGAAGCTCTAACTGTCAATGGAGAAAGATACCGGGCTCTTATAAGGGACTATTTTGGCCTCAATTGGATGGTATGGATCAAAGAAACATCTGGTTACAGCAAGATGGTGCCACATGTCATACTGCTCTCGAAACAATCGATCTTTTGAAGGAGAAATTCAGAGGTTTCATCATTTTCCGGGTGGTGATGTTAACTGGCCCCCGGGGTAGTGTGATTTAAAGCCATTGGATTACTTCTTGTGGGATTATGTTAAATCTCGTGTTTATGTCAACAAGCCAGAAAGAGAATAACATCACGCTTGTTATTCGTGATGTTGGACCTAATTTACGTTCTTCTGTCATTGAAAATGGGGTCAACCGTATACGCGCAACCCAACGAAGTCGCGGCGGTCACTTATATTAATTTAATTATATTAATATTAAATATACCTTATATGAATATAAACCCCAAAGAAAAACCATTATGACAATTGCATCTGAGTTAACACCATTGCCGATATGACAATATGTTCCAAAGGTAAAGGGCCACCGATATGACCATTGCAGTTAAAGGCGGGATATAAAAGGAACAATTTAAAAAATGTGACGAGAGATTCATCTAGAGGATTTGAAAATGAAAGAGTAGCGTTTTCCATGAGTATTTCAGTAATAAGATGAAGTGATTTATCCAAAAGTCATGATTATTAAGATAGTTACAAAATATTTCTATTTAGGTGCACTATAATGGTAGATTATGATACAAGGGTTAAAAGTAGGGTTTTATTTCGCAATCCTAAGAGCAAAATAAAATCATCTTTAACACGTGTGCATGTACTATTTTTATACAGCACTTGAATTTGTAAAATATCAATAAAATAATATTAGATTGATTTCCGAAACTAAAAGAAATCGCGTTTAAAACAAGATCAACTCACGTGTATAGCGAGATTCTTGAAACAAGAGAAATGACGTTAAAAACCAGACCAACTCTCATGACGTCAGATGTTTTGTTGATTCGCTAGCAGTCATTTTCAGTGAAATAATTTTCAACATGGTTTGCCTTACACCGGCAACGAAGCGATTAAATACTACACCATATTGTTTTCCGGATTTTTAGGGCAAGTGCTTCTAGTGTTTTTCTTTCTGCTGTTTCTGTAATTTCACCTGGCACTTCCATTTCAGTTTCTTCTGAATGCCTAATTGCCGCCATTTAATGTTAGTGTAGGTTATACTAGATAAAAGAATAATGTTTAGGTCAAAGAAAGCACAACACTACCAATATAAGGTATAGGCTAACTCCACAACGAATTCGATAAATGAAGTATGGCGATTTCTATTTTGAACAGATAATGCGATCGCCATTATCTGATTACAAATTAATCGTGTAAAAATACATAATGAAAAGTAAAATCTAATCGAACCAAGTCGAGTTATTAAACATGTGCAAATACAAAGGGCAATGTGATTGACTTGAAGACAAAGTTGGTCACAATGGAGTGATAAAAATGTTTATCGCACTATTGCAATAACGTAAATCTTTTAGTTCGTGTGCACTAGGTTAAAAGTTCTACTTTTAGGCCGTGCTGTCTAAAAATGTAATTGTGTGAAAAGAAATCAGAATCATGCAGACGCACTTCATTTGTTTGATCAGTGTAACTTGATCCTTTAATATTATTTACTGCGAAAAGGTGTGGTAAACTAGAAGTAGGCATGACATATTGTAAGGGCACAATAGCGACATTATAGTTATGATTTGCTTTATTATAATAAAAAGTATTTAAAAGCACATTTATTAAATACATAGTGACCAAATGTGTAGGAATTGGAAGGCATTTGTTCATTGTTTGTTGTGTTTAATGTAGATGAAGTAGTGGACAAATTGTTTCTTAAAATGTGGACAACGTCGGAATTCTGTCCTTTATTTAGTCGCAGTGCAAGATATCATTCTGACCTGTTCAGAGTATTACACGAGGAGGAAATAAATTAAATTAAATTGAGTTTTATTTATGGACGCTCTTTAACTACAACGTTCCCTAGCGTCCATTCTATATTGGGCGTGAAAGATCGATAATTTTGCTCAGAAGCCTCTTTATCAGACTTGAGGTTCTTTTACGTGCCGTAAATCTACGACACGGGACCACCGGCCTCACTTCCCTTCCGAAGGAAGCTATGCTAAGGATTTTTACGCCCGAAAAAATCCATCGCCCTCTGGCGGGTTTCCTTGGGAACTAGAGGTTAGCACGGTACTAGTCTACGGAGGACGACACTTATCACGTAAGGAGTAGGTAGTAAAGAAATTTCGATAAAGTATGAATCAGAAACGTGATTGGTTCAAAAACAACATACTTTCAAACATGATTGGTTTATCTTCCATTTTGGGTCATGAATAAAGTAGTCAACAAAATATGTTTTTGCAGATATGCCTATGTATCAATATTTTTGCCGTTTCTTTAAATGACAGCCAGGATAAACCGAGTTTTTCATTAATTCTCAGTGCGGTGCATAGATACTGCAACTTAAAGAACCCTAAGTTTGGGCAAGTGTAACTAAACGTTGTGTTCATTCCCGGGAATTATGATCTATTTTCTTGTCCAGTTATCCTAGCTTCTTTAGTTTCCGCATAACTCACTTATCTCCTTCTTCCGTATTTTAACGAAGCTAAAAATTCGCTTGTCGAAGCTGCTCTGGTCATAGCAACAATGCTTAACTCGTCTAGATTCCCACTTGCCCTCGTAACACGCAAGCATAACATGGAACTGTTGACGTTTAAGTCAGTTTTGTATTACTAACGAACTCAAACAGAAACAAGCATAATAGCTTCCAGGACGTTTCGTCCAATTCATTACGCCCACGGACAACATGACAACTGATATTAGGGCAATAGATAACCCACCTACAGACATTTCGTCCAGAAACATTTTGCCCCATGGAACATTTACGCAAATGAGCTTTTGCCCATTAAAACTTCAACTTTTCCCGGCAAATATTTACATTGCTAAATTCGAAATTTTCTGTTCACTTTACAGATTATTCTTCACATTATTACATTATAAAATGACCACTAGGCTCATAAATTCCACTAGGGGAAACCTATTTGGAGCATCAAAATTGCCTGTACCATTTTCACTCATGTAACAAAAATAGGACAACAAAATACTGGTGTATGAGTAGCGCAAAGTTTGTACGGCATCTGCTATAATACCGGGCAGCAACATCAACAATTTTTAGTGAGTCAGCAGAAATGAGTATGCCAGATAGGAATAAAGTAATGAATATAAACAGACATCCAAATATTAATTCTCCTCCTGTGGCACATTCCGTGGCGGACGTTCAAGTATTGCATCCCTATGATCTAACTCTTAATAAGAGATTCCTTCTCTAGGATTCTGGAGCCAACGGCCCAGATATAATTCTCATATTTTGTGCAGACGCACTGCTGCGTTTACTATGACGCAGTCCTACAGTATTCGGAGATGGCACTTTCAAAACTTTCAACACTTTCAATATAGATAAACATGAGTTCTAGGAATATTTATGCAGTTATATCTACACTTTCGTGTAATGCATTTGTAATGTATTTATTGTGTTTAGCTGAATACAGAACGCCCGGGCTCATTTGTCTCTCCCACTAGTGAGAACTTATAAAATGTACACTTTTTTATTACTTCTAATTCTTAACTATATCATGATCTAATTGTTTCTTTTCACTGCCCATAACCATTTGCTTCTCACTTTGTTCATAAACAACCCTCTTATAATCCTTCATAAATATTTCCTCCACTGCAATGTTCGGGTCAACATGTGTCACTTATCTGTTCTTCCCTCCACTTGTTAGTGGCCCTACATTTAAACAGCATATATACTAGTTCCTCCTGCTCTCCACATAAAGGGTATTTTTTTGTATTATTCCCATCCTCATTCCTTTTAACCTCCACATTCCTAATCTTACCCATGGTATACTGCTCCTTTGGCTGTCTTTTCTACACATTCCTCCCTTCGCCATCTTGACTTTAATATTTTATACTCTATTAAAGAAGGTTTTTCTAATATTTCACTAAACATTTTTTTATTTCCATATCCTATAGCTTCCTTCTTACTTTTCTCCAAACATTTAATTCATCGTTCTCCCTTTCCCACCAAATCTCTCTAAACCGTTGGATTCTAGGATGATCTTCAAGCAATATACCCACCCTTTATTTTTAAACTTTTTTCTTGAAATTCTGGCCACTGTCTTACTATATTATTTTCTTCTAAGTGCAGAATACTGTACCAACACTTCAATGCTCTCTCCATAACCCTACCCTTGCTTGATTTTCTGCCCATTTCTATCTGTGCCACTTGTTTGACACTTGATATTGATAAGCCTAGAGCTTCTTTACAAAATAACCTATGGACTTCATCAACTACTGCTCACCCCTCATCAAGTCCCCATGTCTCTACTCCGTACAGGATTTGGGGCTCCACCACTACGTTATATAGCCGTTTCAACCATTTGAATTTTATTTTGGGCACTCTGTATTTGCAGCCTTTTATTATTACTAATGCACGTTTTACTGTAGCTAAAATTGTTTTTTCCGTTTTTCCAATTTTCCGCCCCCATCTATTTTGGCTCCTAAGTAATTACTTTCTCTAACCACCTTATATTCATTTTCCCTTCCTTCCCATTTCTCATTTTTGCTCGATTTCCCTCCCTTCTTAAACATCACAATCTGGGTTCTTTCTTGGTTAAGTCCCAATTCCCAGTCGTTGTAATATTTTTCTACCCCTTGAAATGCTTGTTTTAATACAATTACCGTAAATGAATCCACAACCAAATTATCGGCGAAAAGCAACCCCAGTGTCTGTACATTGTTTATCACTGGCGAGTGCTTGTTGTATCTCCACATTATTGTAATATATCGGCAATAAATATATTAAATAATATCGAACTTAATGTGCAGCCTTGTCTGAGGCCTTTCCATTGTCGACTTTCTCCCGTTACTTCCCCTTCCTCCACTCGTATACAAAAGATGTTCTCTTTATATAATGCCCTTAATTTATTAACCATTTGATTGCTCATCCCATTATTTAACAATCTATACCAAAATAAGTGTAATTCAATTCTATCATAAGTTTTTTCTAGGTCCACAAAGGCCATATATAATTTCCCTCTTTTCTCTTTTAAATACTTGTCCATCAATGTTTTTACACGCTTCATGATGTGGTGCAGCAATCTGTGTTTCCTTTAGTACATGTACTAACCGGCAGGAGACAAGAAACAACACACAACGATGTTTTCGAACAACTGAAAATGCATGCATAGAGATTGAATAGGCAGCTACGGATAGATATATTTCTCAGGAACTTCGTGTTAGCAGCCAAAAACCACCTTCCCCGGCGTGCACATCCAAAGTTGTCTCTTCCATTTAAACCAACCTGTTTGAAGATGTACCGTTACACACTTCCGGCTCAACGCCCCATGTAACCAGAATCAGAAGGTGCGGGACTTCATCAGGATGCTTCCTGTACTTCCTTTTGTGCCTCTCCCAATTTGCAACAGGTATTCATAATGGTAGATCATTTCTTAATTCCTGACGTGAAAAACTTGGTGACATACATTGGGATGACTTACATCAGCGGAGGTCCTGGAGAGGTCCCGATATCCACCTCAGATATGGAATTGAAAGGGGATATATTATACATATATAGAGGAATTGTACATAGGAAAGGGGAACCATACATATAAGAATTATACAGTAATAATTTAAGTCACTAATATGTTAGAATATTCAAAACCTAACATTTGTACAGAGCTAATTGTAAGATACGGGCGAGCTAGCAAGAATTCCAAGAAATCATAAAGACCGTACCTATCACCTAGCGGTACCACGCTACTTCATGGCGCCCAAGCGCACGGATCTGAACCCACACATTCTCATACATGTCAGGGTAACGCGGCCTGAGGGCCAATAGGAAACGTTGTTACATTTTCAAACGCGGAAAGGAGCGTCACCAGGCTCCCGTATATAAGAGCAGACAAAGCCTCAGGGCCCGCTCTTATTCTGAATCTATCTCATCGAGAAGTCACGTCTACACGAGGTGCTACAGATGCATGTGGGTGCACAAGGGTGGGGTGCGTGTGAATATAGCTAGGCTCCTGACTAACTTAAAGTGGTGGGATTATTATAATAATGGGTAAAGCTAGCCGCCCATAACTATTCAAAGTGTGAAATAAACTTCATTGATGAAGGGAAACTCGCAGTGTATTTTTAACTTGCCTCGCCCACTAGAACCTGAGATTCAATAATTAAATATAGCTAGGAATGGAATACTCAACAACCGACGAGCACCAATAGCCGAGGAAGAAGAACACTGCAACGGGCAACAATGACCCAAGGATCATCGATTTCCAGCTACAAAAGTTGCCCAACGACCGTTTCCCGCCACAGAATGTATATATCCGTTGTGAAAGGTTCGTAAAGAATCAACAATATTGTAGAGGGGTGGTATTCACACTTTCAGAAAATGATAATAATGCATCATGCGTCCCTTTGAAAATTGATTGAGCACATACATACGGACTAACACGACAACGAAGTGATACAAAAATTAAGAGCGGGACATAGGAAGTGGGAGTGCTGATTAAAAAAATACATTTCTTGAATCAGGGACAGGCTGAAAAAAATTGTGAGCAAATATGAAGAGTACAAAGAGCAGGATAACATATAAACATATTTACGGGCGATCAGTTCCAATTTGAAGTTGTATTCCGAGATAGAAGGAGAGGAGGAAGAAGAGTGATTAATAATTTGCATTGAATATTTTATTGATATTTGGACGTATTATTAAATGGACAAAAAATGCGTGGGTAAAAAGCTCATGGACAAAATATCTTAGGGGTAAATTTTCTACGTGGACGAAAGGAGGTATGCACGAAGTGTCTGGACAAAACATCTGCGCACCGAGGAATAGCTTCAGATTCCCTTTAGATGCGCATGAAAATTCACAACAGGAAAACTTAAAGCTAACAATAAATATTACTAAATCGCCTAAAGTTACAAAGAAGTTATTTGAAATATTGAATATTTGAACGAGTACTGCGTCTTTCGTGTGGTAAGTTTTGGTACCTCTCAGTTATTTCAAATACAATGTTGTGACATTGGGTATTTCTGAGATGTCCGTTACGATTGGTTTGGATTACTCTACCATTCCACCCAAAATTTGGATACCGAGATTTCACCGAAAATACATGTTTTGAGGCCTCTGAATCCAAAAGCGGCAGTTTTAGAAAAAGGTCCCTGTGCGTACGCGCCTATGTGTGTGTGAGTGTGTGTGTGTGTGTGTGTGTGTGTGTGTGTGTGTGTGTGTGTGTGTGTAAACAGCATAACTCTAAAATAAAAGTCGAATAAGCACCAAACCCGATATTTAGGTTCAGTACCTTCTGAAGATGCGACACGAAGATTTTAAAGAAAATTCCCACATCCCAAACCACCCTTTAGATGGAAAATGTTTCGAAATTTTTTATTTTCTTAAACATGGCTCTAACGATTATTGATTAAAATAGCATATATTAACGATATTTGCATGACAAATAAAATGTATATCTTGAATTTTCTGGGAATAGTCTTTTAAAGTCCTCTTCATTTGAAAGGAACTTTGTATAATCTTGTATAACTAGTAAACGTTAAGCGATAGAAGAAAATGTACTGCACAAGAAATGCAAATCTCTTTCAAACATAATTTATTCCAAATAACCTTTTTGTGGCATCAATCATCCCCGAGATATCCTTTATTAATGGTTCGAATTTTTTTAGTTCCATTTATACCCTGCCTTCAACTGCATTGGTCTTGTCGGCGGCCTTTCCTTTAGAACTTTGGCAATGCTGTTAACTCGTTATCGCTTGTCCTTGGGTCTCTTGCACTTCGGGGCTTTTTTATTTTCTCTACTACATATAGTAAGTAGGGGAAGTATTGTATTCCACCCAAAAATTCGATACCGAGATTTCACCGGAAATGTATGTTTTGAGGCCCCCTGAATCCAAAAAAAAGCATTTTTGGAAACGTGTGTGTGTGTGTGTGTGTGTGTGTGTGTGAACAGCATAATTCGGAAACGAACAGTTGGATAAACACCAAACTTGGTATTTAGGTTCAGTATCTTCCAGAGATGCAACACGAAGGTTTTCAAGAAAATACCCTCACCCCAGACTACCCTTTACATGGAAGATTTTTCGAAAATTTTAATTCTCTCAAAAATGGCTCCTACAATTTTGATTAAAATATCATATGTTTAAGATATTTTCATGACAAATAAAATGTATATCTTGAATTTTCTGGGAATGTCTCCAAAAGTATTCTTCATTGTGAACGACTTTTGCATAACTGGTAAACCATAAGAGATAGACAAAATTTTACAACACAAAAAATGTAGATCGCGTTACAATACACAATTTATGTCATATACATTTTTTTTTTGTTGAGTGAACCATTTTCGAGATATTGCTTGTTATTCCCTTAAATTTTTCAATACTTATTTTCTCAAATGGGAATTCGTCATTCATTTTTTCTCTTGGATATGCAAAGAGTATTAATCTGTGGCAAAGGGAATGGTGCTGCACCTAGCAACCAGCTATTAAGAGATATGTATGTGCTTAAAAGCTACTATATTTCTATATTCCCCTTACATCTACAAGAAAATTAGCAATAAGATAGAGTCTGCAAATGTTTATCTCGATTAACATGAAGTAGATGGAGAAAAAGCGTTTGTAAAAATAGCTTGAACAAGAGTAAAGAAAGCATGTGAGTGTAACACATCAGATTTTTATTTTAATCATCAGATCACACGCACATTCACACTCTCAATCATATTCCTGATTCTGGGAAGGATGGGGATTAATTTTGGCTAGGGAAAATGGGAAAATACCTACCCCCAGCCTGGAATCGAATCCGGTTCGAATTACTTGATCATTATTGCTTACTTTATTACATCATTAATTACATTACTTGATCATTCTTTATAGTCCTTTCAACGTTCAGTTGTTTCTCGCGATTGCATGGATGCAGTATAGAATTCTAATGCAGCGTATAGTGTCTAATTTTTAAAAATTTGACTATCGCTGTTCCCTTTGTATATATAACGAAATGTGTAATGTAGCTGTTTCTGCAATGGTTTATTTGGATTAAAATGAAATAGATAGAAAAAATAAGTTGTAGTAATAATCATTTGTACACACACTAATAAGCATAGAGGCTGGAGAATGGCATGTGAATGTAACACATAAGAATTCTTTTAATACTTAAGTCATTTTTGTCAGTCGCTATTCAGTTTTTCTCACGTGATGAAAGAAGTACGAATTTCAAGAACAGTGTATAGCGACCAGATTTTAGGATTTGATTACCCCTTTGTAGGTACCTATAACGAAATGGTAATTAAACTGTTTATGCATGTATTCTGTCTCAATTAATTTTATGTAGATAGAAGAATTCCTGGGAGTAGAAGGACAAGAAGACTTAGATTTGTATATTCCGAGCATCAGGGAACGTAATGGGTCTAAATATTTGGGAAGCATTACATCAGCGTAGGGAACAACCCCTACCCAAAAAAACATTCACGATCAAGCACAACAAGCGAAGAAAGCTACTTACCTTTTTAATAGGCCGATATGGTCGAACAGAATGAAAATTAATACAAACCTGAGGATATACAGTGCTGTAGTTGAGCCGATATTATGGGTGTTGGCATTATCAGGAAAAGATAAAAGGGTAAATGAGACAGTGAAAATGTACTCCCTAAGGAGAGACTGTTGGATTTCTGAACTACAACATGTGCACAATGCAGAAATTCTAATGCGTACTGAAGGATTTTTACTAGAGCTGAGAGGACATAAACTAGGCAGTCATTATGATATGGTCAGGCAAAAAACCTGGAAGAGGAAAGGTGGCCCAAAACAGCTTTAATTATAATCCAGAGGATTATAGGACCCAATGTAGAATATCTTTTAGCAAGAATGCTTTCTATACGTTACATAAAATAAACGATAGGGGATAGAGAACGTAGTGTGAATGTAACATCATATTTAAATCTATCCTTCATTGTTACTATCATTATTAATATAGATCAGGGAATAGCTAAGAGAGAAAATCACTGGTCAATGATAAATAGGCTTTTTTGGGATAACTGGGGAAATGTTAAAATATTTTATGAGAGAACTTGTCGACTTTGATATGAAAAAGGATGGAGAGGACAAATAGAAGGATGCAGAACTGCCGACGCCCCGTTGACAAGGTCGAGAGCAAGTGATGGATGGGAATTTGGGTTTGGTGATCGATATGGAGGGTGTTTAAATGAACTGCATGCTGATCGACGAAACTGGAGAGGGTTGGAGTGCCGGCACATGCTTCTCATTTCTGTTTGAGCGGATATGCTCGCCCGTCAAACGGTTATGTATTTCACAGGAATCCGAGCCTACAGGAATTGTAAATGACGTATTTTAAAATGGGGCAAAGAAGATTGAAGTTAGGATAGCTAATACTTACCAAACTTGTTTAAGAACGTGTCTCTTCTAGCGTTTTAATTTGAAAGTAAATTACTTTAAGAACTAAGAACTTCATTTAAGACCTAAGTATTACTATAAAAATGCTCCGAAGTCAAGGCACATACTAAATTCCCAGAGTATTTTAGACAAAAGCGGAACAGGTCAATTTCTATGCGGTATACAAATATTAAAATTAAATATATATCTGAAATTCCTAGGATAGTAAAGCTCCGATAGCTTAAGGGGAAACTAAATGGCCAAAATTGGCAAGAAAAATATAATTTATAGTTTCTTCTGGAGTCTTATTGATTGCAATTTCGCCTATAATTTTATATGTATGTCATCATTGTAGGATAATACCTATATTTTAAATATACAGGGTGAACCAGAACGCCACAAATAAACTTTCAGAGGTTGTTCAGGAATATCTTCCGAGTATTTTGGTATAAGGAACCTACTGTCTCCGGCGCCTCGTTACAGAGTAATTGCATTTCGTTTGGTTTCTTGCACCAATTAGCTTCATATCTGTATTGTACTAAAACACTGCACAACAATGCAAATGCCACGGTATGCGTTGTGTGTCTTGTTTGTAAACAAATTGTTTCGATTCGCTCACGGTACCTGCTGTTGACAACAGTAATGCCCTCTTTAACTCGTTGCGCTCAAGTTTGCATTCGGTACTGCTCAGTTCTATCTAGGATTTTGTTTTTCCGGTAGTGTTAGTTACGAGTTAACAATGATACATAAGTATGGATAGTTTACTGATGAAGAGTTGGCCGATATGTGCTTCGTGTATGGGTTCATTGAATGCAATGGAAGAGCGGTACAACGACGCTATGCCGAGCTTTCCCACACCGACGGCAACCACATCACAGTTCTTTTGTACCTGTACATAGACGCCTATCAGAAACTGGAACCTTCCACATTAAAATGAACGATACTGGCTGTGCAAGGTTTGCCAGAACACCCGAAATGGAAGAGAATATGTTATATGCGATTAGTGATAATCCTCCGCTAGAAGTCGGCGCGTTGCACCAGCTTTGAACACAAGCCAATCAAGTGTTTTGAGAGCCGTACATGAACAACAGTTGCACCCTTATCATCCAAAGAAGGTGCAGTCATTGTAGCCAGCAGACTTTCCATTTCAAGTGAAGTTTGGAAATTGATTCTACAGCATTGTGCAGAAAACTACAAATTTCCTAGTTTGGTGTTGTTTACAGACGAGGCCAAGTTTACACGAGAGGGCATTTTCAATAGTAGGAATAGCCATGCATGGGATTACGAAAATCCACACGCACGTGTGTCGATTTTGCCAACAGCAGTTTGCTGTGAATGTATGGGCTGGTATTGTCAACGATTTTATGATTACGAACTTCCTGATGCACTGAACGGAGTTGTGTACAAAGCGTTCCTTCAACAAGTCCTCCCACAGTTCCTAGAAGATGCGCCGCCGAGAATTCCGTCAGCTTATGTGTTTCTACATGACGGGACGTCGGTATACTTTGCACTGGATGTTAGGAACCACATTGATGTACAGCTTGGACGACAATGGATTGGTCGCGGTGGTCGTGTTCAATGGCTATCTAGGTCGCCAGACGTGACACCAAGGAACTTCTTCTTCTGGAAGTATATGAAGAGCCTAGTTTACGATACTCGTGTGGACCTGGTTGCTAGGATTATGCAGCCGCGGAAATTTGTACTTCAAACTCCTGGAATGTTGGAGCGTGTAAGACAGTCGATGGTTCATCGCTGTACACTCTGCCGTGATCATGATGGTCGACATTTTGAAAAATACCTGTAAGGGAACAGTTCTACATATGTTACGCACTGTACTGTGCACAGAAGGAATACACTGTAATAAAAGTGTACGTGTTTCGTCTGCGGGATGTTGCATTACTCTATGTTGTGTGTTGTACGTTATAGTTATTGCATATTAACCATGCGTGGTTTCTTCACTGTTATCAAGGTATTTTCACAGAAACAAGGGTGACTGGGGTAACGAGCCAAATAAGTCATAATTACAATATCTCTGTAACGAGTCGCCAGAGACCACGGGACTCGTATACCAAAATACTCAGAAGGTATTCTTGAACAGCCTCTGAAAGCTTGCCGGTGGAGTTCTGCTCCATCCTATATATTTTAAATATGTTATGTATTACTTTCACATGACTTTCTCTACCTGTAATCCTTTATTTTATATATCTTCCACAAACTATTCCTAATAAAGCTTAATCTTCTGTCTACTTCACGTTAATCGATCTAAAGGTTTGCAGAAATGCTTTCATTACACATTTCGTTGCAGGTACAAGGAGATAGAGGAAACCGAATGAATAGTCAGACGTTTAAAAGCTGGTCGTTATATGCTGGCCTGAAAATTCCATACTCTTTCCATGACAACTGAATAGCGACACCACTGTAAAAATGACCAGTACTGAACAATTCAAACAAATAATATCGGATGTCTTGTAAAGGCTAATGCCACAAAAGTTATTTTAAACAAATTGTACATTTTAAAGAGATCGGTATTTTTTGGGTAGTAAGTTGTCTATTTCTTATGGTTTACCAGTTATGCAAAAGCATATGAAATCTTTACGAATGAAGAAGAGAAGAGAAAATTGAAGATATACATTGGATTTGAAGTAAAGGGTAATTTATGTGGCGGAAGGTTTTGCTCTACAAATTGACACTACTGTTAGTATGGAAGGTTCTGTGTACTCAAGTCATAGTTTTTCTTTTTTCCCTTCTTTTCTTTGCAAATTTATGCGAGTTTGATTTCTCCAATTTTGCTGTGTGAATGACAGTTTCTGGCATAAATGACCCGTTGTCCCAAACTATTGAGGATAGCTAAGTTAAAATCTATGCTGATAAAAACATTGAAGTGATATGCTTGTTATATTTATTTTGTTGAGCCCCACGTTTTGGAAGCCAATTTTGTGGTGGTATTGCTTATAATGTTTGTGTATGTGTGTTTACTCAACGTGGTGAAGCCATTTTGTGACGTGATTCTTTGTTAGGTTTGTAGCTCCATCTGGTGTTAGCAATTTGCGGCAGTATTAGTGTTCGTTTGAAAGAATGCTACTGTTGTTTTATTTAATTTTGGTTTACTGTCCTCCGGCTAGCTATGATCATTTTGGTCGAGCACATCTCTTTATACAGGTTGTGTAAACGGAAAGGAGTTTATTATCCAAAGATAACACTGATGAAAGAATTTGTTTTACACTTTTTATTGTCGAACACATTCACTATCACAATTTACACATTGATCTTGACACTCGCCAAACTGAAACTGTTATAATAACTTCTTACTGATCACTTTTAATTCACGTACTTCAACCTTTTGTATAATTAAATTTACAACACTTGAGAATTTTCCTAACTCTGCTACGCGTAACTTGCGAATCGATAGCCGACGTATACTTTACAAATATTTCTGACGGACTGAAGGCGACGTGTAGCACACAAATATTTTCGGTGAACTGACGGGGTCTATCTCTAAACTAGCGCTTTTTATACTCCTACACCCCGATATGCCTAAAGATTAGAACTGAGCTGCTATTGGCTAATAAAACGCGCCAACATTAGCGTCTATTTTTATATCCAATGAAAATTATGAATACATATGCTCTAGGTATAATGTTCCAGCAAATTCTAAAGGAAAAACGCGCCAACATTACGTAACTTCCTCGTCTCCAATAATGATAAACAGCTCACCCCCTCGCTGCATTATTGCACGCTATTATTGTCAGTTTCAGTAAGGCAGTATAAACTTACTTCTCAACAATAATTACAATCAACAAACATCTCAAATCAATGTCACATAAAAATGCATATTCATACTGTAATCATTCTTTACATTTAAATAATTTGTGATACAAATTACTGCATCAACATCTATGTGCTATTGTGGATCTCCTTAGGATTTATAACATCACCAGTTATTTTTAAAAAACAATTGCTGATAAATTTAACCAAAGATTGTATAATTAACAAAATAATTCTGTCTTCCATAACAGATACATAAGGTATCTTTATTAGTGTCAAATTAAACAGCGTACAAAAGTAGATCATGAACTTAGAAGACATACATCTGCATCCCGTAAAAACTTCAGTCAGATATCTTAACAGTTATATATAGTAGAGTGTAGGTAACTGCCGATGCTTCTGGTTCCTTATGCTGTTTTTATTTGCTTCATGTTATCCTCACCATCTGTATTCCACAATAACCCAGGGTGAGCCAACTCCTTATTGGTTTGAATTCAAGTCCGACACAGAAGCACTACCCAATGAATAAAGCCTCAGATCTAGGTTAGCGGCGAAAGGGAGGAGTACGGAAACATTTCACCTAAGTGGCTGGACTGCATGCTTCGCAACGATGGTCCACACCAGCCCCTGGATTAGTCAGTCTCGTATTGGTTTGATGTCAAAAGTCTTATACTTAAGCACTAATCTATGAATACAGATCAGTTTCAGGCTCAGGAGCAAAGGAAAAAGGCAAACATGAAATTCTAGAACCAGGTAAGGAGTGGGGACTGGGCATAGCAGAGGCGATACAATATTTCTTACCAACAAAAACCATTGCGCATTATATCGGCACGATTTCGTGCCCTCAACGGTTGTTTACCTCTAGAAATACCATAAAGTAAGAGGGAACGTATGTACAGGGGAAACATTCAATTGCAGTTCCCAAGAATTCTAACAGGCCAAATTTAACTAAACTAAAGTACTGCCAACCTTACAATGGGAATTAATAGTTTCAAGCGAGTCAGGAAATCAAATCTTCTTTTTAAACAACACAAGTTCATTAAATCACTACC
Organism: Deroplatys truncata; assembly: GCA_030765065.1. Taxonomy (NCBI): domain Eukaryota; kingdom Metazoa; phylum Arthropoda; class Insecta; order Mantodea; family Mantidae; genus Deroplatys; species Deroplatys truncata. Next base: position 241,940,646 of record CM060981.1, read on the forward strand.
AAGCGCTAAATATTTCATCGTATTATATTTAATAGAAATTGTGTTGTAAAAGCAATTTAAAAGTGTGGAACACCTATATAAGCACTAATACACACACCCCAGCCAAGGATTAGTTTCTTTAAACTCAACAATTGACATGCCAAAATAATGCCTCTACCGTTAACGTAACAACTGCAATTAACACTAGCTATGGCCATTGCTTTACCATCTGTATATTATAGCAGCAATTGCTGATACTAATATCAACTGAACAAACAGAATGTCACCAAAAATAACAAGAGAGCACTATAATGAGGTAGATATGTCAAAGTTGGCTTCTAGTGAATTCCAATAGCTTGCGTTCCCTATAAATGACTATTTTCAATCAAATTAACTCAAAAGACAACACAGACCAAAAGCTTACGATCAGATGACCATTTTCTTAATGGACGAAGTTTGGCACACGAAGATTGATATGTTTCAAGCCGAATCCAACTTTCCAACTATGTTAAGAGGTTTCTATTTATGTAGTTGGCTGTACTTTCAAGTGGTCTGACACAATTGCTGAGGCTGCCGAAACATTTTGTGGACATCTGCGCCTTTAAATCAAACTCGCTCTCAGGTTTATACCATCCAGACTACAAAGAGGATTAGGAATGATGCTGAGGAAAACATTTCCCCTCCAGCGGAGAAATGAGCATGGTACTTCTGATTTAGAAGCAATTGCGCTAATATAGCAATGTTTAACGCTGTTTCTTCTTTTATTTGCTCTTATTTGCTGTAGCTGTAACGTTCCATTTATGCTCATTTGCTTGTTGAACTAGGATTAGTAAACGGAGGGACAACCTAACACCTAGACATCACAGGTGGCGCGCACAGTTCCCATCAGTTTCTAGCTTGACCATCCGACCGGAGAGCGCTCCGCAACGACCCTCCCAAGCCACTGGAGGGTACTCACAGGCTCCCCTCCAGCGGAGACCGGGGAAAGCTCGACTCAGCAGTGGAGGCTTGAACCGCTGCCATTTGACGGGTTCGAGAAGGAGCTCCTAAGCGAAAGCCCTTGCGCCATCTGCCCACCGCGGACCGTAACCTGTGACGTGAGAGAGACGAAATGAGAGGAAATGGGGGGGAGAGAGACAGCCTGGTAGAAGACACCATTCCAGCATTTTCCTTGTCAACAATGAAAAATCTCTGAAAAAAACATGGTCAGAGTGGGCGGTCACCAGGAATCGAACCCGGGACCTCCTGAATGCGGGCTACAGACGTTGTCGCCTGAGCCATCCCGCTCGGTTGCTTGTTGGAATTACGTCACTTATGCCTGATAAACCAATTTTAAAGCTGTCTTTCCACTGCCAACTGTCTTAGTTTCCTTCTGTGCTCTTGACCTTGATCTTATTGAATTTGTTTCCCATACTTTGAGAACCGTGGAAAATACCCATAATCCCAGCATTCACTTACAAGAAAAACCACAACAAACAGCACCAGATTAATCAGAATCACGATTTAAACGCAATTGTTTCCGCTAGGAGCTGCAACCTCAGCAGTGCGTCTTTTCGCTCATTAGTAATGTTATTGTTTATAGGTATAGGTTATCAACGGAGGAGCACACCTCGCACACTACTATCTACATACATAGATCTATTGTGGCTAGAAGGAAGGGATGAAGTGAAGGAGGCATAAGGCCGCAGGCAGACAGGCCACAGAGACGCGCGGAAGTCCCTAACAGTTCCAGGCTCGAAGATCCGTTCCATTTCTGGAGCTTCCCAGGAAGGTCGATGAATGATCGTCATCCAAAAAAGCCCTCCAGTGTCCACGGAGAGTATTCTGTCTTTGAGTAAGCATCCGCGACATCTGTCCGGCACCGCCATACACCACGAAACCTAGAATCACACGTGAAACATGAGAAGGAAACCGAATGAAAGGGAAATTATGGAAAGGAAATCGTGGTATATGAGAAGCCACCCTAGCATCTACCTACCGACCAGGGAAAACCACGAAAACCTCAAAGTTAGAGGGACCTCCCGAATGTGAGCTTCTCAGGTTTCCGCGGAGCCATCTCGCTCGGTATGTTTTGTTTATTTCCTCAAGCACCCTCAAAAACAAGCTATCAACTCCAATGTCATATTTACTATTAAAACAAGATTTTTCTAAATGATGGTTCTGCAAAAGTGAAAATTATAACTTAAACCAGAATGAATGTATATACACGACAAGAACCATGAAGTCCGCATACATTTACATAATATTCAGCGTATCCTCTTTTTCTCGCAAGATGTGGGCGCTAGTCTAGCTTTGTCCACATAAATGTTATTCATTTCGTTATCTTCAGATAGGTAGTCGCATAGTCAGATGGAGGGAGACTGCAGCCACTGGAGTTCAACACCGCACGTAGGTCACTGGTAGGCCCATTGTGTCTTACGTGACCCTTGGGATGAAGGGGAGAGTCGAATAGCGACCAGATCCGGACGATGCACACAAACAAGGAAGGGATCCCTAACGATTCCAAAATGATAGCACTCGTGACGCCGGAGCGAGCCCACCTGAGCCATCAACCCGTATGCCTGAAAACGAACCCCCTTAGAAAGGGACAACACCGGCCAGCCAAGCGCCAGCGAGAAATCTTCACGGAGCGCAAATTCCACCGTCCCGCCGCCACGCAGCGATCGCCGTTGCTTGGTCCTAAAAACTTAAAACATAACTATAAAAGATGAAACAAATGAAAGGAAATAATAGAAAGGAAATTCGTAATAGATGAAGAGTCATACCTGCATTCACCTACCGAACTGGGAAAACCATGAAAACATCCGGCCCAATAGAACTCGAACCCGGAACCTCTCGAATGGGAGTATCACACGTTACCGCTGGCTATCTCGCTCGGTGGAATCTTGAGAACTATTCCTCATTTCCGCAGTCAGGATAGCGGAAGGACTGCCTCTGTGGTCTGGTGATTAGCATATTAACCTTAAATTCTGAGGTCGCGGATTCAATTCCTAGCTGGAGTGTGGGAATTTTTCTTTATCCAGGATCATTCCCTATCCTTCCTAGAGTATGAAGGTATGAATTAGAGCGTGAATGCGTGTGTAAGTTTAATGTAATAACGTAAAATAATACCAAAGCAAGCATAAACCACAGTAAAACAAGTGAACATCATTGCGATGAGCAATTGTTCCTATGGTAAAAGCAGCCAATATGAACCTAGATGTTAAATGAAAAGAAGAAAAAAGATAGCTGAAAACTTTCTCACAACTAAGCCTTGTTTTGTATAACGTTTCCCCGTATCTCTTAATTGTCACATGCACTAGTCATCTCTCATTGACCGCTGTCCTGGAATAGGTTGTTGTGCGATACAAACTAGCTTCTTACTGAACATGATCATTTATCCTAATGTATTCAAAGACAATTGTTAAATTTACGTTCTCATAACCGTATAAATCAAACATATTGCGTAAGAGCTAATGCTCCTGGAAAACATGTCACTTCTTATCAACAAATAGGTTGGAGGATCCTTCGGTTTAAACTTGCCTCTCAGGATACGAAAGTACACGGATATGTCATGCTCTTATCGCCTGATCTCGCATTGCACATGGCCTGCTTGTCATCATCTTCACCAATCAGGGGAAAGTGGAAGAAAAGGAAACGCGGAAGAATATATATGTCAGCGAGGCACGGTCATGAGAAACAGGGTATAGGCAGTTGGGTTTACAGGATCAATGAACGTAAGGAGGTAAATTAGGGGATGGAAGATGTAGGTTTAACGGCTGTTGTTGCTTGTAGGCGTGGTAAATTTGATGCAGTAATTTGTATCACAAATTATTTAAATGTAAAGAATGATTACAATATGAATATGCGTTATTATGTGACATTGATTTGAGATGTTTGTTGATTGTAATTATTGTTGAGAAGTACGTTTATACTGCCTTACTGAAACTGACAATAATAGCGTGCAATAATGCAGCGAGGGGTGAGCTGTTTATCATTATTAGAGACGAGGAAGTTACGTAATGTTGGCGCGTTTTCCTTTAGAATTTGCTGGAACATTATACCTAGAGCATATGTATTCATAATTTTCATTGGATATAAAAATAGACGCTAATGTTGGCGCGTTTTATTAGCCAATTGCAGCTCAGTTATAATCTTTAGGCATATCGGGGTGTAGGAGTATAAAAAGGGCTAGGTTAGAGGTAAAGTCCTTCAGAACGTCAGTTCATCGAAAATCTTTGTACACTACGCGTCGTCTTCACGTCAGTTCGTCGAAAACATTTGTACGTTACACGTCGCCTTCAGTCCAGTACACGTCGGCTATAGATTCGAAGTTACGCGTAGCAGAGTTATGAAAAATCCCAAGTGTTGTAAAGTTAATTATACAAAAAGTTGAAGTACGCGAATTAAGAATGATCAGCAATGAAGTTATTATAACAGTTTCAGTTTGGCGAGTGTCAAGATCAAAGTGTAAATGTGATAGTGAATGTGTTCGACAATAAAAAGTGTAAAACAAAATTCTTTTATCAGTGTTATCTTTGGATAAAAGACTCCTTTCCGTTTACACAACCTGTATAAAGAGAAGTGCTCGACCAAAAAGATCATAGCTAGCCGGAGGACAGTGAACCAAAATTAAATAAAATCACAGTAGCATTTTTTAAACAAACACTAATACTGCCGCAAATTGTTAACACCAGATGGAGCTAATAAACCTAACAAAGAATCACGTCACAAAATGGCTTCACCACGTGGAGTAAATACAAATAAATAATATTACAAGTATAGCGCCACAAATTACACTTGAATTATCTCCAACTAGCATTGTTGTTAGAAGAACTAACTGCAATCTGTGACTGAACGCGCCCTGTGGATTTTTCAAGTATGCGCAACGGTGAAATGTTTACGAGAGCAAACAGTAATACAAGTTCTTATATACACATCCGCGTCTGTTATCCAAGCTAATGAAAGCCATATGGATTGTTACGTGACGATTGATTACATGAGCGCATATGCTTACTTTATGCTCAAGTTTAATGGTTCACTATCAGTGGTTCTTAATATCTAGCACGCACACAAAATATTTTAGGATCCTTAACCCTTCTCTAGGCCAAACTGAATAGCTAAAGGGAAATTGTTCCTGGTAAATCCGAGAGTTTGCCATACAAAAATGACCTATGCACGCATTGTGGTTTATAGACAGATTTCTAAGCAAATGCATATTTAGTTTGTTTTTACTTGTGATATGAAATTAAGTTCTGCAATACGCTTCATGTTCTTTTGTGCTTGTATATCAAATGTTAAAGGGCATATAATTGCATATGTCTGATGTTGCTGCATATTTAATCATTTTTCCATGCATCGAACACATTATAATACATGCATACACCTATTTACTTGTCATACTTAATAAAAGTAAATAAATAGTTCCTCAGATAATAAATTAAATATTTTTAATTATCGAAACAAAATGCAAATTTTCTAAAACTGCCTTGCATGTTCACCCTTGTCACAGAAGTATGATAGTGACATTTTCTGTTACATTAGTATAGTGAAAATAAGTGTAAGGATTTCATTGAAGTTGATGACATTAGTTGTAGAGAAATACATGTTTGTTTTTATGTAGCTCTTGAGTTAAAATTGTCCTTGTTTTTAATATAAATTAATTGTTTTCTGAGCCAATGAATAATGCAATCATAAAATACATACTTAAATCTTTAGATAGTACATTTTAGATTATGTATGAACATTTGAATACAAATCAGAGCAAAACTGAAATATAAGGAATAATTTTAATGCACAAAACTGTAAAACTGAGAAAAAAACATATAGAAGGGCTCCAGTGGAGTTAAAGGGGAAAGAAGGAATAATTTAAACATATCGCTGGCCTTTTAAAAATGTTGAATCGTGTAAAATGCTCGGCCAAAACCATTCACCAAAAATTCGAAAATTTTGACTTTTTACCTAAAATCTCAGTCCAGTGTCCTTAAATAGATTAATGGAAAAATAATAATATTCTATCCTATGGAGACACCCAGAAGGAGGCTCTCCAGTGCCGTTGATGCTCTCTTCTATGCATATAATTTCAATAGTGTTAAATAATTGGTTGGTATGCTGAATCTAAACGACAATTTGTCAATTCAATATTCTCAAAATCGTTTTAATGGTGAATATTTGCAAAGGGACTTGGCCGTAATTGAGGTACATTTCAAAGTTATAGCTGTTTCAAATTTATAGCTGAAGCCATAAGAAAATTCGAAAAGTCTCGTCTGTCTTTACATTACTCTTTATCGTTTCTCATTGAGGCTCAGAGTTAACTTGAGAGTGTTCCTTCATGTAGGAATGTATTGTGACTGTCCCGTTTCTGAACTGCCTTAATGCCACCGTTTTTAATGTGGTTCAACTTTCACTGAGACCTCACTCAGTTCACACCGTCACTTCACTAATGTGAACTAGTTCAGTTCCCCGTCACTTTACTTCCTTCGTGACGTAGCCTCTTTTTCCGGACGGTTCACTCGGGAGTAGAAGACAAGACTACCAAAATCTCTCGCTCCACATAGCACCCGCTATACGCAACAGTAGTTGCCACAAACACGCTCGGAGAACGGCACTCTCGTCGCATCGGAAACTCACCCGCAAACTTGCTTGCTCGCTCACTGAGGCTGACCGACTAACCCAACTCGCGAGAACGCTCGCTTATATAGGTAATGGAATCTTTCACAGAACATTCTAGATCTATCTGGACACACGTTCTGGAGGAGCGGGAAAGAAGCTTCCAGAAGTTTACAGTTATCTACCGATAGCGCTTCCAGTGTTTGCGCTAGCGAGTGCTACTTATCGTTGTTTATTTCCAACTGTCATAGCCGCTGCCTCACAGTATGTAGGAAAGTAAGTACGAAAATTAAGCGGTAACTTGTGCAGTATTTTAGAGACAAATCCTGACAAAGCTTTGTGTTCTATGAATAAATATCTTCAAGTTTACTGGGTAGTGTGGAAAGATCCTTCTCAGCATACAAATTTATATTAACCGAACGCCATAAACTTACACCTGAGCATTTGGAGAAAATGATTATTGTACGCTGCAAATCAAATTACAACAATTGAAAATTTGTCTAAGGAAGAATGTACATTTCACAAGGTTTATCCAGGAAGTAACGACCGTTCAGCTTCAATATATTCAGAAAAAAATATTTTGTTAAGAAAAAAAGTTTCACTTACAAAACCCAAGCTTGCTTTATTTTTCCACATAAACACCTCCATTATTTAAGCGTTTATTATATTTGTTCACAAGCCCCTAGAATTCTCATGTTGTGGTCGGCTGCCGCCAATCCATTAAAACAAGATGTTCGGACACAATTTTACCAAGCAAGAACGAGAAACTTTTGGAAAGATATCAAACTGGTCTAGAGTTACACGTATGCCTTGTGCGATTTTGTTATTCACTGATTCTTCAAATCATCTGTGATAGTGATGGACTCCGGGTCGTTTCATCACGTACATTTGTTTGTCCTTTGTTGAACTTTTAACAGTACTTTCTCATATCTTTTTTCGTTCACTAGTTTATCAATGTATACTTCCTTTAGTTGACTAAATTTCTGCAGGTTTGACGTCTGAGCATTCAAAAATGCAATACCTCAGAGTCAGCGGGACTTTGTATCACACAGTTCATTTCGAACAATCACAGACTGCACAATAACAATTTGTTTGTCTTAAACTCTACAGCACTGAAAAAAGATACTAAGGAAACTATTCGAGCTTGGATAGAAGATCGACAGCGATCGGCACAGGGAATGCGCAAACGGTCGTTACTTCCTGGATTACCCTCATAAGTACCAAAAAAGATAAGCTTTATTAACCTCGTAAACACCAAAAAGTATAAGCTTAAATTTAACAATGTTAGTGCATCCTTAGTGCATATTTTCAAAATTATACGCTCACTACGACTGCAAACTGGGCCACACAGTGCAACCAGTTCACCGCACTATGATCAAGGAAGTTCCGAAAACGTGCTTTACCTTCCTTCCAAAGAAGATAAGGCTTTGGCAATTTGGTAACACACTGTGCCGATGTACAGACGACTCACGCTAGTTCAAACTTACCTAATACCAACCAGCATTTCTTTTGTTAACACATAACTGCATCTTATTTTGCTGTCCAGAGCAGGTCCTGTTGTTTAGAATTTAAATGCTGTTTTAGTCAGGTGAATGATGCTGGGAAAAGTTCTTAAAACGTTTTGCGACTGAAACACATTCGTTTCTTTAAAAATTTGGTACGTTGCATTCACATGACTTTCTCTACCCGCTCTCGCGGGTAGTGGGTATACAAGTTAGGTATTCTTAAGCAAGTTTATTTTCCTATCTACTTAATTTTAATCCAGATAAGCCCTTTCGAAACAGCTTCATTACACATTTCGTTAAATATGCAAAGGGAATAGTGATAGTTAAAGGTTTAGAATTGGACGCTATATGCTGGCCTTAAAATTCCACACTGTTTCCATGACATCGCGATACGCAGCTGAAAATAGACAGGATTTGAAAAGAATGACTAATAATTATCGAACATTTCGGACCATTAACAACGGATATCTTGAAATAGTTGTTGCGACAAAAAAGGTTATTTGAAATAAATTGTGCATTTTAAAGAGATCTAAATTTTTTGTGTAGTATGTTTTCGTCTACCACTTAACGTTTACCAGTTATACAACACTATATAAAATTCCTTGCAAATGAAGCGGATTTCATAGCCTACTACCAAAGAATTCAAGAGATATATTTTATTTCTCATGTAAATATATTTAATATTAACACTTAAAAGTCCTTAAGAGCCAATTTAGAATGTAAAAAAAATCTAAAAATATTCCATGTAAAGGATAGTTTGGGTGGGGGAAATTTCGTGTCGCATCTTTGCAAGGTACTGAACCTGAACGCCATGTTTGGTATTTATCCCACTTTTCGTTTTAGAGTTATGTTGTTCACACACACACACACACACACACACACACACACACACACACGTGCGCGTGCGTGCGGACCCCTAAAACTTTTTGGGCGGAATGCAACACCTCCTCTACCTACTGGTACGAGGTAGAGAAAATAAAAAGTTATAGCAAAAGATAATAAGGCCCTGTATTCTGTCTTCGAACCGTCACAAACAGAAAAGAAATGACAATATCACCGCAATTCCTCAAAATTCTGAACCTAAACACTCATTAACCGGCCTTACCAGCGACAAAAAACGCCCTTGACGCAACAGCGACTCCGGACACTGCGTGCGGGGGAACAACTAAAGACGACGTAAACAATTACACAATATAGGAAAATAAAGTATTTTCAAGGTCTGGCGTATAATTACATAATAACACACCATCTCATCTGAGAGCTACTAAAGGTGTATTATACTCCGCTATATTGCACCAAAGCTTTTAGGCCCGTCCAGGGGCGTACGCAGAGAGTGCATTTGGGGGAGGGACAAACAAGCATGACTGGAGCTCATGGAGGGAGCCATAGCTTCATTCCGTGTTCATTTTTAGTGATTTAGCCAAGTGACGGGATACCCATTGGATCACTGAACTTGGTATATGGACCAAATAAAGGATTTTTATGGCTCAGCATGACAAACAGGCAACTTTTTAAGTATTTATAGGACCAAAAGACAAACAGGTACTTAAATCCCACCAGGACTTACACCAGGTTTGGTTAATTTCTACAAATATTGTAAAAAATGTTAAGCGATACATTCACGTGACTTTCTCTACCCTACCGTTTATTAGTGGTATACAAACTAGTCATACTAAAGCTGATTTTTATATCTACTTTAATCCAAATAAACCTTTGTAGAAATAGCTAAATTGTACATTTCGTTATAGATACTAAGAGAATGGCGATAGTCAAATGTTTTAGAACTGCACTCTATATGCTAGCCTTACAATTCCATACTGTTTCCATAACATCATGAGAAACAACTGAATGTTGACCGGACCTTAAAATAATGCCTAAGTATTGAACAAAACGAACTATTAATAACGGATATATCGGAATTGGCAGATGCCACAAAAAAGTTATTTGAAATAAATTGTGTGCTTTAAAGAGATCTACACTTCTTGTGTAGTACATTTTCGTCTATCGTTTAACGTTTGCCAGTTATACAAGATTCCGAATGAAGACTACTGCAAAGGATTCACAGAAAATTCAAGATATACATTTATATTTTGTCATCTTTAATATATGGTATTTTAATAAAAATCGTTAGATCCATTTCTTACAAAATAAGAAATGTCTTATAATGTTCCATATAAAGGGTAGTTTGGCGTAGGTGTTTTCTTGAAAATCTTCGTGTCGCACTTTGGCAGATATTGAACTTAAATACAAAGTTTGGTATTTATCCCACTTTTCGTTTTTGAGTTATGTTATTCACAGACACACACAAACACAAACACACGCCCAAAATTAAATTATATTGAGTTTTATTTACGGACGCCCTTTAACTGCTGTGGTCCCATTCTATAATGGCATGACAGACCGGGAATTTTGCTCAAGGGCCTCTTTATCAGGCTTGAGATTATTTTGCGTGTCGTAAATCTACGACACGGGACCACCGGCTTTATTTCCCCTCTGAAGGAAGCCATGTTAAAGATTTTTACACCCCCCGCCAGGTTTGAAACCACACAGACTCACACGGTCGTTTTTCTAAAAATGCTGTTTTTATTCAGGGGTGTAATCTCGGTATGGAATTTTTGGTTGGAACGTGATACCTTCTCTACCTACTAGGTATGTGCTAGAGAAAGTAAAAATTAACCTTCAAATCATAAATTGGGAAAATTTAAATTGAGTTTTATTTATGGACGCTCTTTAACTGCTGTGGTCCTTAGCGTTCCATTCTATATTGAGCGTGAAAGATAGTTAATTTTGCTCAGAGGTCTCTTTATCAGGCTTGAGGTTGTTTTATGTGCCGTAAATCTACGACACGGGACCACCGGCTTTATTTCCCCTCTGAAGGAAGCCATGTTAAAGATTTTTACACCCCCCGCCAGGTTTGAAACCACACAGACTCACACGGTCGTTTTTCTAAAAATGCTTTTTTTATTCAGGGGTGTAATCTCGGTATGGAATTTTTGGTTGGAACGTGATACCTTCTCTACCTACTAGGTATGTGCTAGAGAAAGTAAACATTAACCTTCAAATCATAAATTGGGAAAATTTAAATTGAGTTTTATTTATGGACGCTCTTTAACTGCTGTGGTCCTTAGCGTTCCATTCTATATTGAGCGTGAAAGATAGTTATTTTGCTCAGAGGTCTCTTTATCAGGCTTGAGGTTGTTTTATGTGCCGTAAATCTACGACACGGGACCACCGGCTTTACATCTCTTCCGAAGGAAGCCATGCTAAGGATGTTTACGCCCGAAAAATCCATCGCCCTCCGCTGGGTTTGAACCCGCGACCTCGGGAACTAGAGGCTAGCATGGTAACCACTACACCACGGAGGTCGACCCAATAAATTGGGTGTGTTAACACTACTACAGGGAGATCAAGTTAGAAATTCCACTTTCATTTCACTGCAGAGGGTGCTCTTTAACCATCTAGTACTAGCTGCATGTAACTAAAAGTGTTCAAATATACTCTATCTCAGACAAGAACGATCCTGTTGTAAACAAGTCCGCTCCGGAATCAACCCGCCGCGTGTTTGGCGTATAAGTGTGCACATAAATTTTGTAACACCAGCTGTAGCAGCCTGACTTCTTGGCAACAAGCAAGACGTCTGTGTACTACAGAATTATTATTACCATGTAGAATATAAGGTTACGTTTCGGGATTTCCTTCTTAAGCATCACGAAAGAAAGCGCAATCATTTGTCGCCAATTCTTAAGGTTTGTCTCGGCTGTGTTTTATTTCGAGGATTGATAGGCCTGCCCCATGATGATAAGCGCCTGCTGTTGAATTGCATATAAGTATGTAAAGAGGTGCAGGAAATACAGTCTTAAACATCACAAGAATAAACAACATCTGACCTCGAGACCTCCTTTGTTCCAAGAGGGCCAAACGATATAGGAATACAACTTATTGTAACACAACTGTTTCAAAAGAAATACAACGTTGGCTGCATATTATTTAAGAATAATAAATTAATGGCTTGTTACTTCACCTGTCTTCGGTTTAGAAACATTTGAGGTGCATGTGCAGGATACAGAAAAATCTGATGTGTTGCACTCACATAACAACTACTTTTACAAACGCTCATTCTCCATCTATTTCGTGTTAGAGATAAACATTTGCAGATTGCTAATTTTCTTGTAGGTGCAAGAGGAATATGGTAGACTTTAAGCGATAGTCAAATGGTTTAAGAGCTGGTTTCTATGTGGAGCATTCCATTCTCTTTACATGCCCAGGACATAAAAAAACCAATAACGAATTCCTATTTGAGAAAAAGTTCAAATATTGGAAAATTCAAACAAATAACAAGGAATATCTTGGAAATAGTTCACTAGAACAAAACAAAAAATTATATGACATAAATTGTGTGCTTTAATGAGATCTACATTTTTTGTGTAGTAAAATTTTGTCCATCTCTTACGGTTTACCGGTTATGCGAAAGTCATCCAGAATGAACAGGACTTTTGGGGACATTCCCAGGAAATTCAAGATATGCATCATTTGCCACAAAAATATCTTAAACATATGATATTTTAATCAAAATCCTTAGAGCCAATTTTGAGATAAACAAAAATTCGAAAAATATTTTATGTAGTAAAGGGTAGTCTGGGATGGGGGAGAGATTTTCTTGAAAATCTTTGTGTTGCATCCTTGGAAGACACTGAACTCAAAATACCAAGTTTGGTATTTATCCGACTTTTCGTTTTTGAGTTAAACTGTTCACACACACAGATACATCACCATACGAGGTGAAATCTCGGTATCGAATTTTTGGATAATACAATACTTGTTCTACTTACTATACGTAGTAAAAAAAGTAAAAACCAGTCATACGTTCAAATCATTTTAAAAACTAGAATCTCCTTTCATTTATTTTTCTCTGTTTTTGTTTTATTCCTTAACTATCAATGTCGGTCTTGTCACATCTTGCGCATCTCTGAGAGCGTATTAACTTTGAAACAGTATTCCATTCACTTGGCTGCCTGCTCACAAATGGATGGTTTTAGTTAGGCAGTCATCGTCCTGTGCTGTCTCATTTCCATTGCTTTTAGATGTAAAACGGCCCTTTTGAAGGTCTATATCAAGGGGACCAAACAGACACTTTATCCCCTCGAGTGCAGAAATACGCGAAATGTGTGTCCTAAACGCAAGCTACGCGTAAGAAAGGAGTGTTTTAAAGGTGGTGCTCTCTATAACAATATCGTCGTCAGCTTCATGGTTTAATCTGATATGAATTATCCGAACAAATGCTCAAAATTTGCCCTTGCATGTTTTCTCTGTCCTTTGCAATTGTTATTTCCCTTTGAATTTATACAGCGTGTTCGCTATATTGAGGGGCCGCGCATCGCGCGTATACGTGCTCCGCGCGCTACCGGGGAGTTTTCCTTCTAAAACTCCCGCGTTACTTACGAGCGATAGTAACGTGCAATAATGAGTACTAATTTTGTTACAAGTGGTTTTGAAAAAAGAGCGTCCATCTGCATTGAGGCATTCCAGGCATCTCTAGATGAAATTTCCATTCACTCGCATAAGTTCTTGCGTAATTCTCATAATTTCTGTTTTTATATTGTCCCTAAGTTCGTCTAAATTAAATTAAATTGATGGACGCTCTTTAACTGCTGTGGTTCTTAGTGTTCAATTCTATATTGGGCGTAAAAGACTCGAAATTTTGTTGAGTCCTCTTTATCAGGCTTGAGTTTCTTTACGTGCTGTAAATATACAACACGGAACCACTGGCTATACTTTCCTTCCGAAGGAAGCCGTACTTTTTACGTCCGAAGAAATCCATCGCCCTCCGCCGGGTTTAAACCCGCGACTTAGGAAACTAGAGGCAGTGTGGTAACTCTAGACCACGGAGGGCGACTAAGTCGTCTATGGTGTTGGGATTGTTCTATAAACTACTTTGTATGGTTCCAATGATACACCAATTTAGTCAGTATTTCCTGTGTTAGAACATTTCGTATTAGCTTCTTAGATTTAGCGTTTAGCGTTGTCTTAAACCAGACGTCTAACAGTTTCTCTACCTGGAACTGGAATACCAGAAAACTTCTCCTGTAATTATCTACACAGTTGTCTATATGTTTCCATTTTTATGTATGTATCGTACGTAAAAATTCGTTGTTCAATCGTGAATTTGTCGGTAGGTATTTAGTGGATTAATAACAAGACAAGAACATGCTTATGCAAACACAATACAGATGTCTTGAATAAACATTCACCTTTGAGATGCACAAACTCTAGTGCTCACAGTACGAACAGAAGGTAGCAACTGACACAGTACAAGCATAATAAAGCTGATAAACTTAGTCTTGAGCGCGTTGTTTACCACCAATGCGCAGCGAAACAATACTCAGATGACTGCAGTGTAGGCGGAGTATGCATACGCGCTATCTATGGTCCCACCATACAACATCCGCTCTGTTCTTAGGCAAGTCCACACCTGTATGCAATTGCCCACAAAAAAAAATAAAATCTGATGTGTTACACTCACATAACTTTCTCTATTCTTGTACAAACTATTTTTACAAACGCTTATTTTCCATATGCTTCATGTTAATCGAGATACCGAGATATTAATCTTATTGCTAATTTTCTTGTAGATGCAAGGGGAATTGGTAGGCTTTAAGCGATAGTCAAATATTTTAAGAGCTGGTTGCTATGTAGATTATTCCATTCTCTTTGCATTACCAGGATAAACAAAATGAATAACGAATTCCCATTTGAGAAAAAGTATAAGTATTGAAAATGTTAAGGGAATAACAAGCAATATCTCGAAAATGGTTCACTCAACAAAAAAAATTGTATATGACATAAATTGAGTATTTTAACGCCATCTACATTTTTTGTGTAGTAAAATTTTGTCTATCTCTTATGGTTTACCATTTATGCAAAAGTCGTTCACAGTGAAGAATACTTTTGGAGACATTCCCAGAAAATTCAAGATATACATTTTATTTGTCATGAAAGTATCTTAAATATATGATATTTTAATCAAAATCGTTAGTCATTTTTGAGAAAATTAAATTTTTCAAAAAAATGTCCCATGTAAAGGGTAATCTGGGTTGTGGAAATTTTCTTGAAAACCTTCGTGTCGCATCTCTGGAAGATACTGAACCTAAATAGCAAGTTTGATGTTTACCCGACTGTTCGTTTCTGAGTTATGCTGTGCACAGACAGACACACACACGGAAATGTTTCCAAAATGCTTTTTTTGGATTCAGCAGGTCTCAAAACATGTATTTCCGGTGAAATCTCGGTATCGAACTTTTTAGTGGAATGCAATACTTCCCCTACTTACTATACGTAGTAGAGAAAGTAATAAGTGGAATTAATTGTTCTTTCATACAAGGCGTGTTCTTTCTACCTTTCAAAAAATATAAGTGTTTTCAAACGAATGCACTGAACGTTTGTTAATAGTTTATATAATCTCAATTTATTTGTGCGAATCTTTAAAGTGCATCCACACCTATTCTCAAACATGTCTTTGAGTGAAATAGCTGCGGGCATTAGTACTGCTTAAATATATTTCTGGTCCAAGAAAAAGCACAAAGAAGTTGTTGAACGTATCAATTTCTCCAACGTGGCCCAGAATAATATTATGAAAATATTTTATGGCGTTTGAAACTAAATGATACCGCTGGGTTTAAAAATTTGATCAGAGTAAGACCAAGTGATTTTGATGTACTGATTCAAATGATAGCTCTCAAAGCTGCACTGTTCTTGCCGATGAGCGATGTATCAATTATATATTATTGAAAATAAATACAAAGTTTACTCAAGTGTTGTCGGGTTTATCAGATGATCTGCTCCCTCTAGATTTATAAGCCTTAGAGCCGGTTTCACCAGTCGATGTTAAAAAATATTCTTACTTCTTGTTGTTAATATGGTGTTCAAAGTTTAACTTAAGGTTAAAACTTTTGAGTTTCATCAAGCTTTTACAGCATATTGTTAACTAACATTCTGTGAACGTCAAAGACAACTGCGAACGCTAGCTTTCGAGAAGACGGTTTCCGAACTACACTACTTCTGAACCTGCTCCGATTCGTTTTATCCCTCTGTGTCAGTAGCAGGCAACTCTTTACATTAATGGCAATTGCCATGTGATGTTCCCGATTGTTTGAGATTAGAATCGCGATGTTAACTTAAATAAATGTTTAATCGTTTGAAACGTGTTAATTAACACCTGTTTAATAAGTATAGACGTATTATCATTCATTCATTATCTGTTTACCCTCCTCTTATATAGGACTTACACCGCCAGGACTTACAAGCGGGTGCCTGGGGTCAGAGGCACGTCGAGGAGCAGACACTCATGGATCAGATAGAGCATCCAGAATGGGTGATCAGCCCGATGCCTGGTATGGGATAACGGAAGTAGATGAAACGAAATGTTGGTGAAATGGAGAAAACTCGCCCAGACGCCGCTTCGTCCACCACAAATCCCACATGCAGGTCCCTGGGATTGAACCCGGGCCGCCTCGGTGGGAGGCGAGCGATCTAACCACTCGGCCACGGCGCCGCCTATAGACGTATTATCAACTGCGAAAAATCTAACTGCCTTACATTAAAGTATAAGATTGCAGCCTGGGACAAAGTTCGCGAGTAATTTAATTTCAGTAGACGCGATTCTCTTAAGACCAGTTAGCAACTTCGACTATTTTATGCTAACAAAGTGCAGCGCCAGAAACCTTAGGTGCAAAGAACGTGTAAGACGGTTAAAAACTGGTGGTGGACACTGCATTGAAACTAAAATGTACGAAAATGTGTTATCGCGGATTAAACAAGCAGACCCGAAAAAAATAGTGTTTGATTCTTGAAGCAATTCCTTCGGAAACCTTCCGGATAGCTTTGAAAATACCAACATTATCACCCACCAAGTAAATGAAAAAACTGTTAGCAGCATAAAATATAAGTACCTAATTAACACTTGTAGCTTAGGAGAAAGACGCATGCTTCTGTTAGTAATATTCCAACTCTTCGTTTTTCCCATAAAACTCTGATCATGACCCCTTGGACAGCCTATACTGCTTTAAAAATTCCTCCTTTTGCAGGGTTTCAAATTTACTATGACGTACGACTTCTCTTCTGTTAGGAATGGCATTAGAAATGTCAATTGTAGCAAAATCGCATCAACAGCTTGGTTTGTGGCAGCCATTTTCCAACTTCTAATATTTGTTAAACGCCTTAAGACAGGGATATCGCGATGTTAACTTAACACCGACTTTAACACATTGTTAAAGTTAACATTTTTTGATGAAACAGAATTTGTGTTAACTTCAGTGTTAAATCAGTTAAAATTTAGCATCTGATGGTGAAACCGGCCCTTACAGTAAAAACAACCTGCTTTTCACATCCAAATCAGTTTGCTTTTTTTCTGGAGAAAAAACGCTGCGCTGAGAATCCATTAATTTCCTTTGTTCGCGGTGAAATTAATTTTTGAATGCTTCAATTTTGTCCGCTATATCGATTATAGCGGACAATAATACAATAATCATAATAAATATAATAATAAATAAATAATAATAGCTCCTGAAGCCTGGTTAAAATAAGAGGTTGACCTTCAAAAGATAGCTTAAAGCACCATCTCCTAATGTCTTCACCCTAGCGAACTCCTTCACAAATAAATGCAAGAGAGGTAGATATCCTCAAAATTTCTAAGGCTGACTGTGGGGTAGTTCGCATCCCTCCAGTTGCCATCAAAATGGTAATATTTGTAGCGTATTAAGTCTGACAGCAAATGCAATCACAAAGAAGGCAGACCAGTAGACCAGCGACGCTAAGTTACAAGGTCCTTGTAACCGAAGTGTAGCGTAATCTGAACATCCTTGGTTGGAGGCCCCACCTCCGTCCAATGGCTGTCTTACAGCACTTCTAATTCTTTTTCACTACACTTCACTCGTCTTCTCCTTACCAGGTACAGTAGTTATCTCCATCCTCTATCGTGCAATTAAATACCACAATGAGATTCGAACCATAGATCCTCGTCTTTTCGTGTCAATGCTCGTTCGGATGTATAATCATTGTAACAGGTGTTTCGAATCTCCACCGTGCCACTAAAGTTTTTAAAGTATGATTCTGCTTTCCAATCTTAGCCTACACATGGCCAGTGTGAAAGAAAGAAAAGAACACACAAGCAAAACTGTTAAATATTTGATTTATGGCGGCATTGCAATGGAAATAAGCAATAAGTGTCAAGAAGTAGTATACTAACAAAGCTTGTCAATCAAATAATACTTCATTGCGGGAAGAAAGAAAAGTTTTATTGACAACGCCTACTACACCAAATGATTGATGTATGAACATCCTTTAGAAATAAATTCAAGTTTGAATATTAATAGAAATTGAATTATATATACTGTTATTAAATACACATCGGTATATTATGTGTAGTTTGTATTGTGGAACAGTTACAAAATAACTTATGGTAAACGTAGTAAACAAACAAAATAAACAACTTAGTAAAATCCCTCGGTCTACGGACCGCGCGTGTATTCAGGAGGGATAAATCGCCCCCACTTGACTTGTCTTTTGCCTTCAGCTCTGAGTTATCCAATGAGGTGTCTTAAAAAGGAAGTGGCTGAGATGCGGGAAACAAGTGTCACAACATTGTTGTGAACGCAGCAATTTTAGAGTGTAGAAAAATTTAATAGGATCTTGTTTACATTGTGATAATTCAAAAACTGAAATCCCCATTCCTGTTCTGTAAAAGTATGTTAAAGAGCATAGTTTCCAGATGAATATGTACGATTGGTCTCCCTATAAACAATTAAGCCCGCTATTTTTCTTTGTAAAGTTTCAATTGAAATAAATTGTATTATGAACATCAATCAGAGAGAAACTTTTTTCCTTGAAGAGACATGGGGAGTGGAGGCTATGAAATACCCTAAAAAGTGCGAATTAACTTTTATAAGATATCCCATGATAATACCGCATGTATGTGAAATGCTATCGCTAGTTATATGCAAACACTTGTTTTCACACCCGCTGCACCTTGCTCTTTGCGTGACCTGTCACAGTTGTCTACAAACACAGCATTTTTGTTGCAATGCTCTTGTGTCTTTAGTCCTGCCTCTAAAGTTAGTTACAGTAGTGGTGTGATTAAGTGATAAACGATTTTGTGAGAATAAAATAAAATAAAACACGAGCTAGGCGAAATTATGGCGTGTAGTGCTTGAGCAGCGACTCAGAAGCAGAGTAGCAGCGTCATGCCCGTCCAAGGAGTTAGAGAGGGGGAATACATGACAGGTGACTTACCCCTCCCAAGGTTTCTTTTGAATTGCTGAACTATAATACCCTCGTCAACGATGATTACTTTATACTGATTAACCTTAGCAGATCATGGTGCTATTTTATAAAATTGCTTTATGCATATCACCTGATTTTTGCTTTGTGGGTTTTCCTAGTTGCATCCCTTACAGGTAACAAGTATTCGGGATTGAAAACCATTTCATGTTGCTAGAACAATAATTGCATAGACACACTGCCTAGCCATCTGCACCCTCACCAACACAAATATCTAGCATGCCACTTATACTGTCTAACATTGAATAGCAAAGTCATGTTTATTATTCCATGCCTCCACCATTTTTTTCCCCAAGGGGAGAGGATAGTTACAGAAAAGCTTCCTGGTGTTAAAAGTTCGCAGCCCCTTTTTCTTTTACAGAAAGGGTTTGAATGTATTCAAAGAGAGAAGAAAAGACATGAAAAGAAAACTTAAAACACAGACATTGTATTCTGACGGAAGGAGCGAGAACGAGTTTTCAACTAGAAAAATGTGTAAAGCTTACACTGTTAGAACCCTATTCCTATTTTTACTTTCTCTACCATGTACATAGTAGGTAGAAATAAGGTATTACATTCCATTCAAACATTCTATATCGATATTTCAACGAAATAATATTTTGAGGCACTCTGGATAAAAGAAACGGAAAAAGATTTTTTAGAAAAAGGGCTGTGTGTATGTGAACAGAATAGCTCAAAAACGAAAAGCTAGATAACTTATATTCAAGTTCAGTATCTTCCAAGAACGCGACACGAAGATTTTCAACAAAATCTATCTTTTACATGGAATATTTTTCGAAAAATTTGATTTTTTAAAGAATGGCTCTGATATTTACATGACAAATAAAACAATCTTGATATTTCTGGGAATAACCTGTGAACTCCTCTTCATTTGGAGGGATTTAAATAATCTTGTATAACTGTAAACGTTAAGCGAAAGACGAAGATCTACTGGGCAAAAAAAAGTGTAAATCTCTTTAAAACACACGATTTATTTTAAATAACTTTTTGTGGCATAAGTCATTTCTGAGATATCTGTCATTAAGCGTTCGAATTGTTCATTTCCTGGTCATTGTCTTGAAGTACTGTCAACATCCAATTGTTTCTCACGATTGCATGGAAAGAGCAGGGAATTGTAGTCCAGCATATTGGGGCCAGTTCTAAAACATTTGACTGTTGTTGTTCCCTTTGTAACGAAATTTAAAATATAGCCATTCCTGCAACGATTTATGTGAATTAAGATGTAGCATATAGAAAAATAAGGTTTAGTAAGAATACTTTGTATAAACGATAAAGAATAAAGAAAATCATGTGAATGTATCACATTATTTTTTATGGCTGGTATTTAATTACTTTCTCTGCTGCTTACTTATAGCAAGTAAAGGAAGTACTGCGTTCCATCCAAAATTGGACACATAGATTTCAACCGAAATACTCGTTTTGAAACTCCAAGAGCATTTTTGTAAAAAGGTTCCAGTGTGTGCGTGTGTGAACAGCATTACTCAAAAAGAACAGTCGGTTAAATACCAAACGTGGTATTTAAGAACATCGTCTTCCAAGGATAAGGCATGAAGATTTTCAAGTAAATCCCTCCACCACAAACTACCCTTTACATTGAACATTTTAATAAAATTATGTTTCTTTTGATAAAATACCACATGTTAAGATGTTTTAATGAGAAATGAAATTTATATCTTGAATTTTTGGGAATAACCTCTGAAGTACTCTTCATTCTGAATGCGTTTTGCATAAGTGGTAATCCGCAAGAGACATTTCCGAGATATTCTTTGTTATTGGACTGAGTTTACAAATGCCAGTACTTTTTCTCAACTGGAAAGTCGTTGTTCGTTTTCTTTTTTCGTAGCCATACAAACAGCATGCAATCTCAAAGCCATCATATAGCGATACGCCCTTTAAAAATCTGACCATCGCCTTCACATACTGTATCGTATAATGATATGTGTAAACGCGAATATAAGGTTTATCTGAATTAAGTAGAAATAGATAGATAAGCTTTTGTAAGAATACTTTGTAGAAGAGTCAGTGGAGAAAGTCATGTGAATGCTACAGTTTTTTTTATTATACAATAATAACATGATCATCTACCTAGTCGATGTCAAATGTATCAACACACATTTTAATAATAATAATAATAATAATAATAATAATAATAATAATAATAATAATAACAACACTGATCACTGCACAGATTATAAATTAGAAGCCAAAAAATTATTTACCTATAATAATAGTGTTCAGTATTGCTAAAACAATCACAAATCTGAAGCACTATTAAACATAACTACCAGTGGCGTAGCTTGATACTGTATTCTGAGTACACTAGATTTTAAAAACTGAATTTAGAATTTTTTAAATGATGCACAAATTCCCATATGTTGGTGTTTCATAAAATAGTGTGAATTCTCTATTACGACTCTATTATTATTATTATTATTATTATTGTTATTATTTTTATTTATTGTTTCAGTAATCATTAGCATCACTACTAATTGCCGAAATTCACTGAACATACATTTTAAACTAAACTAGATTATAAAAATATAGCGTTAGGTGCAACTTAAAATACAGACAAACCATTTTATGATTGTAAATCATGAAAACAATGTAGTTACTCACTTAGATTTTCTTGTATATAAGTTCCAGTCGGCGATTTTCATTGCAAGCTTTTCTTTCAATGTTTTTAATATTTGATATTCCTTCAACACTCCATTCCTTTTCCCCGCCAAAAATCAAACATGCGTAGCAGTACACTTTGTTATGAATGTAACCGCCAGTTCAGTTAACCAATTAAATTTACTGTACCAGGATCTTTCAAATGTCCGTTTTTTGGTTCTTTTCCTGAAAGACAATGCCAAGCATAGGAATTGGTCTTTTGCCTTTAATGTCACACTTTTTCTCATAAGATAAGAGTCGAAAACTGAGTTTTTAATACCTAATGCACTAAATCGATGGAATTGACCATATTTCTAAAATCAAAAATAAAGCATGCACAACGAAAACAATACACACGCTTACGTAAAATTAACACTTTACTGCACTGCACGCACATAATGCTGGTTCACCAATAACTGAGGAATGAAATGTTTATGTTACACTGCCTTGCCCTACCCCGTCTCCAACCCCTATTCTCCTGTTTTTGGATCTTCGAGAGAGCAGGTACACAGAGACTAAACACCTCACTAAACGAGTTAAGTCTCTGCTGCTGCCTTTGTGCCCTTAATGCACAATAAAATATAGGCATGTCTTCCTACAACGAGAGGTCGAAATTTAGTATATAAGCTATGTAAGTCCACTCTTGATGACACACACTTCAGCTCGAGACGGCGAAGAGGAAACAACGCAGAGTCGCCGAGCCTGCTAAGGCAGGAACCTCCTCTTCTGCCGAGGGAACCTCATCGCAGTCGCCACAGCCCGGGCCGTCTTACGCCTCGGCCGCAGCTTCGCCGCCCGCCAGCGCAGCTTCGCCGCGACCGCGCCAGCAGTCGCCGCCTCACTCACCGGCAGCCACGCTGCCGATTCTGGGCGCTACCCAGTCACCGCAGTGTCAGCCTGTGCCTCATGGGAGGTACAGCGCTGTCATCAGAGGGGTCCCGAGGGACCTGCCAGTCAGGTTCCTCATCACCGCAGCTCACCAGCAGTGGCCTTCTGCCTTGAAGGCCACAAGGATCATCGGAGCACAGGGACCAACTTCGCTCGTCAGGATGGAGTTTGCAGACCCTGGCGACTACGGAGCGGCCTTGAAGGCGGGCCTGCCCTTATTAGGGCGGTGCTTACGTATTGAGGATAGCCGAGTAGAACGCCAGGCTCCCTGCAGACGCTGCTGTGCCTACGGGCACTGTGAGACGTCCTGCACAGCACAGCCAAGGTGCCACTATTGTGGCGCCTCCAGCACCACTGCTTCGTGCCAGCAGCACGACCTGCGCCACCGACGCCGCTACTGCGCAACTTGTGGAGGAACGACCCACTTCACTGGCCAGGCGCTCTGCCCCCTGCATCCCCGCAGGAAGGCACCGCTGAAGCCACCAGCACCAACATCACAGTCATCAGCACCTCCACAGACACCAGAAGCATCACCAGCGCCGACAACAGCATCCTCAACGCAGATCCACGAGGAAATCCGGGGTTTGCGCGACGCCGTTCAGGATCTCCACGCGGAGATCCTGGACATTGGTGTGCGCATCACGGCTCTGGACGACTTCATCACCACCACCACAGAGAAGCTCCAGGAATTGCAGTCCGCCATCACTGCTGGTACTACTCAGCAACAAACCACCGCCGCTGACCTGTTGGCTAAACTGCACCTCATCTCTGCACGGCTGCAAAACCTGGAGACCAGCTTCGAGGAAAGAAGACCTTCACCACCATCACAACCACCAGAGAGGACACCGCTGGTCATCTCCGAGAGCCAGCAGCGAATTCTTGCACAATGCCGTGCGCTTGTGCAAGACCAGTCCAAACGACGACGGCCTCCAGCGACAGAGTAAGTCCACCTTCATCACCATCCCTTCGTATTATCTCCTTTTGAACCCCCTTTTCAATTACCACTTCCTAACCCCTAGGCAATTTGTCATGGCTGTAGGCTAGGACCGCACTTCACGCCGCTCCCGCCCATTGGGCGGCAGCATAGAATCTTTCGTTTGACTAACACGGGTGCTATGCGGGACCGTGCTACCTTTCCCTTGAACTTCCTTTCAAACCCACGACCTAACCGGTGGAGGAGTTTTTAGTGGGTATGCCGACGCTCGGTGAGTCCCACACTCTCAGTCCCGACTCCCATCGGGGCTGGGGTCAGTGATTAAATCATTTTCTCCTCCACTCGAAAAAAAAAATCTTGATGAGAGTTGCACTCGCTCAGCCATCCCAGTCTCTACTCGACTTTGCTGCCGCATCATGAGATTTCCAAGCTGCCTAAGTACCAGCACTACAATCTGACACTTAACAGTAGGGGTTGGGCCGTTGGGGTAAGCAGCGGTGGAGGTGGTTGTATTAATTAGTTTTTCGTCACCTTTCTGAGGCTGTCTTTATTTATATGTTTAAAAATTTACTTAATTTCTCGGCAATTTATTTAGGTAGACTCAGTCTCAATGTCTACCCTTACGCTACGCCACTGATAACTACACTCTTAGACGTCAAAGTGAATTGTGGACAAGTTTGGAGTTTCTTCAGCTTAGCATTAAATATGGTATTTGAAATAATAATAATAATAATAATAAGGGCCAACTTCAACGCAATTATTTCTATATAATTTAATTTACTTCTCTAAATTAAAGTTACTTGTTGTGTGGCCCCTTTATAGAGAATGGGACATGCGAGTTATTCTCTGTATTATTATATGATGTTACTTAATGGAAACCATTTCTTGACATAAAAGGCTTAGAAAATGAGCCTTTGTGAAAAAGTGAAGACTTCATTAATCTAAGATCATACAGGATGGACCATTTAAGTTGAGGCTGTACAATATCTCCAAAGCTAAGCGTTGTAGAAAGAAACGTTTCGAATAAAAATTGCTTAAAGTTATGGGAGAAAGTAAATACCATTAGTCGTGTTTTACTTAGAGGATGCTGTGATGGTCATTTTGCGGTCAATTTAAACTGATCCAATTTGAAGATTTCCATTTAAAAACATTAAATTGACCCTAAAATGACCATCATAACGTCCTCCAAACAAAACACGACTAATGGCATTTACTTTCCCGCATAACATCAATCAATTTTTATTAAAGACATTTCTTTCCACAACGCTTAGTTTTGGAGATATTGTACAGTCTCAACTTAAATGGCCCACTATGTATAACTGGACATGCAAAGGAAACATCTGAGGACAATGAGTCTATATCAAAGAGAACCTATTTGTCGTCTGTGTTAACAAACCATTGAAACGGCGAAGCACATTCTACCAGAATGCAAAGCCATAGAACGGACGAGATACCAGATTCTTGGATCCACCGAGAAGCTAGAAACAAGTCCTAATCTAATGAAAGAAATAATCTAACTAACCAAGAGTGTAGTTATTCGCCCTGAGATTAGAAACCAGGAAGCGCACTCGCAGTATTTTTAGGCTGATGTCCGTAAGGGAATCCTGCTTCCAAGCAGTGATAGTGACTCTCAGATTAACATTGTTGATATAACTCATGTTTTCCTCAGTCGCTGGGCGAATGCTGGGTTGGATAATTTAATCCGCGAATGTTCATATCATCCCTTTCATCACTACATTTCTTTTCCTTCTTTTTCACCAAACCAGGCATTGGAATGATCACCCATTCTGGATGTTGTCCTCCGTGATCTACGGGTATCAGGCTAGCCTCTGGTTTCCAAGATCGCGTGTTCAAACCCAGTGGAGGACGATTGGTTTTTTTCAGGCGTAAAAAATCCTTCGGAAAAGAAGTAAAGCCGGTAGTCCCGTGTCGTAGATTTACTGCACGTAAAAGAACCTCAAGCCTAATAAAGAGGCCTCTGAACAAAATCTCCAGTCTTTCACGCCCAATATAGAATGGGACGCTAAGGACCACAGCAGTTAAACAGCTTCCATAAATAAATCTCAATTTATTTATTTTATCCATCCTGGATGCTATGATCCAGGGTTTGCTTGTTCTTCGACAGGCTACTGACCAAATGTATTGGCTTATAGGTCCTTGGGGTGTAAATCCCAGAAAGATGAGTGTAATCAGTTAAAGAAGAAGATATAACCTATAATTTGTGTTATTATGTTACTTGCCTTGGGCGATGAAACTCAGAATAATTCATTCTGTAGGTTGAAATTCTTAGATTCTGACTATTTTAAAACCAAAAACATTCCATAAATATATTTAATGGTTCTTTCACACAAGCCGTGTGTAGGACAGACTGAAAAATGCAATTCCATAGACGAGATTTGAACCACGGATCTTCCGGTTCCCGTAAGGTTTCTCTGAGTTACCATGCCGGCAGTACATTAAATTCTTCAACTGACTGGTATTGTTTCCAGTAAACCACAAGCAGATCTCAAATTCACTTTGAGATGACATACTTTAATGGGACTTACAATTAATTTAAGAATCTCTTTGTGGTTTACCGGAAAAAATGTCAGTAAGTTGGGAAATTTAATGTCCTTCCAGTATGTTGCCATGATAACTCGGTTAGAGCAACCGGAAAATCCGTGGTTCAAATCCCGGCACTAGTACTGAATTTTTACTTTCTCTACTACCTATAGTAAGTAGGGGAAGTATTGTATTCCACCCAAAAATTCGATACCGAGATTTCACTGGAAATATGTTTTGAGGCCCAATGAATACAAAAAAACATTTTTGGAAACATGTCGTGTGTGTGTCTGTGTGTCTGACTGTCTGTCTGTCTTTCTGTGAACAGCATAACTCAGAAACGAACAGTATTTAGGTTCAGTATCTTCCGGAGATGCGACACGAAGGTTTTCAAGAAAATCCCCCCACCCCAGATTACATAGAACATTTTTCGAAAAGTTTAATTTTCTCAAAAATAGCTCCTACAATTTTGATTAAAATATAATATATTTAAGATATTTTCTTGACAAATGAAATGTATATCTCGAATTTTCTGGGATTGTCTCCAAAAGCATTCTTCATTCTGAACGACTTTTGCATAACTGGTAAACCATAAGAGATAGACAGACGTTTACAACACAACAAATGTAGATCGCGTTAAAATACACAATTTATGTCATATGCAGTTTTTTTGTTGAGTGAACCATTTTCGAGATATTGCTTGTTATTTCCTTAAATTTTCCAATACTTATACTTTTTCTCAAATGGGAATTCGTTACACTTTTTTTGTCCTGGTAATGCAAAGAGAATGGAATACTCCACATAGCAACCAGCTCTTAAAATATTTGACTATCGCTTAAAGCCTACCAATTCCCCTTGCACCTACAAGAAAATTAGCAATAAGATTAACATCTCGATATCTCGATTAACATGAAGCATATGAAGAATAAGCGTTTGTAAAAATAGTTTTACAAGAGTAGAGAAAGTCATGTGAATGTAACATATCAGATTTTTCACTTTGTTTCTACCTTTCTATTACAGAAATACTTTGAAAGCCTTCTTATATCAAAACACTGATATTTTCTGATGCAAAATGTCTTCGTTTATCCTTCGTTTATCTGATTTGCTCCATTCAGTCTTTTTTCTTCTTTTTATTTATGGACGCTCTTTAACTGCTGTGGTCCTTAGTGTCCCATTCTATATTGGACGTGAAAGACCGGTAATTTTGCTCAGAGGTCTCTTTATCAGGCTTGAGGTTCTTTTACGTGCCGTAAATCTACTACACTGGACTACCGGTTTTACTTCCCTTCCGAAGGAAGCCATGCTAAGGATTTTTACACCCCAAAGAAATCCATCGTGACCTCGGGAACTGGAGGCTAGCATGGTAACCACTACACCATTTGTTCCACTCACATGACTTTCTCTAATCACTCTTTTAAAACTATTCTTACGAAAGCTTATTCTTTTGTTTACTTCTTGTTAATCCAGATAAACGTTCATCATACATTTACACATTTCATTTTAGGTATAAGAAGGAACAGTAGGCTAAAGCGATAGTCAGATTTTTTAAAGAGCGTGTCACTATGTGATGCCTTTGAAATTTCATGCATTTTAAAAGGAATGAAAATTCCAACCAATAATAAATAATATTTCGGATACAGTTAGAGTTACAAAAAATTATATTTGACATAAACTGTGTCCTTTAACGAGATTCTACTTTTTGTATGTACTTTATCAATTATACTAAGGTCATTCACAATGAAGAGAACTTCGCAGGCTATTCGCAGAAAATTTAAGATATAGATTTCTTTACCATGGAAATACATATTGTATTTTAATCAATATCGTTATGCTCATTTTTGAGGAAATGAAAAAAATAACGAAACATTTTCCACGTAAAGGTAGTTTGGGGTAGGGAAATTTTCTTGAAAATCTTTGTCTGGTGTCCTTGGACACTCCTCAACTCAAATACCGATTTGGAATTTATCCGACATATTGTTTATGTGTTATGCCGTTCACACACACACACACACACACACACACACACATGCGCGCGCGGAACTTTTTATGAAACTCTGATGTGTTACATAAACACATAAACATTTGCAGATAACATTTGCAGAAATGGTTTTATCACACATTTCGCTATCGGTAAAGGGAAATACATTAGGCTAAGGCGATAGTCAAACCTTTTAAAAGAAGGTTGCTGTATGATGGCTATCAAATTCCGTTCTCTTTGCATGATCGCGATAAAAAACAAGAACAGGTCTTAGCAGTTGAAAAAGGATACAATACTTGACAATTCAAACCAATAATGAAGAATATCTAGTAAATAGTTAATGCCAAAAAAGGTATTTAACATAAATTGTTTGTTTTAACTAGATCTACATGTTTTTTCTTTCCGTCTCTCTTGTAGTTTACAACTTATACAAAATTCATTCATAACGAAAAGGACTCCACAGGCTATTCCCAGAAATTTCAGAATATACATTTTATGTGCCATGTAAATATCTAGGTACACAGTATTTTAATCAGTATAGTTACGGCCATTTTAAGAAAATGTTTACATACAAAGTGTTGTTTGGGGTGGGGTATTTTCTTGAAAATTGTGTCACAGCCTTAGAAGCTATTGAACTTAAATGCCAATTTTTGTATTCATACAACTTTTAGTTTTTTTGATTCATGCTGTTCACACAAACACACATACACACACACATACACACACACACACACACACACACTACCGACCCTTTTCTAAAAATACCTTTTTGGATTCAGGGAGTCTCAAAGCATGCATTCACGGTAAAATCTCGACTTAAATTTTTTATAATGGAACACAATTCGTCTACTTACTGTAGAATAGGATAGGGCTAGTTAACGAGAGCACACCTAGCACCTCGAACCCCATTGGATCTTTTGTATGAAACCTTCGGAGGACCGGATGAAGTAAGGGAACCGCAGGAGAATGTGGGCTGCAAAGCGAGCCGGCGCAAGTACACAGAGACGCGCAGAATTCCCTAATAGTTCCAGGCTTGACCACTCGGCCACTCGGGAGAGACATCCCTCTAATGGGGCCGGAAAAAACGACTCAGCAGTGGAGGCTCGAAAGGCTTCTTTCTAGCAGGCCCAGAAGAAGCTCCAAACCTCAAGTATCTGCGCCATCTGACCGATACTCACCGAACTACAGCCGTAGTCAACTCAAAACGTGAAAGAAAACTGAAATAAAAGGAACTGAGGAGAGCCGTGGTAGAATGCACGACTTAGTCAACCAGAGAAAACCTCGAAAAAACCATGTTCAAATGGGTGACCACCGGAAATCGAACCCGGGACCTCCCGAATGCGAGCCTCATACGTTACTGCGGAGATGTCTCGCTCGGTTACTTACTGTAAGTAGTAGAGAAATAAAAAATATATAGCATTTACAAATTGCATTAACAATAAATGTAGTAGTTGTCATGCTAGCCTCTAGCTCCCAAGGTCGCGGGTTCAAAGCCGGCGGACAGCGATGGATTTTTTCGGGAGTAAAAATCCTTAGCAAGTCTTCTTTCGGAAGTGTCGTAGATTTACGGCACGTAAAAGAATCTCAAGCCTGATAGAGAGGCCTCTGAGCAAAATTACCGGTTTTTCACGCCCAATATAGAATGGGATGCTAAGGACCACAGCAGTTAAAGAGCGTCGATAAATAAAACCCAATTTAATTTAACAATAAATGCATGAATGACTTGTTACCTGTGTTGTCGCACTGAGTGGCATTCTTTTAAACATATACTCTAAAGGAGCAATTTTGAAAGCTTTGTTATCTTGTATATTGATAAGAGAATAACGTAGTCCCTGATTTTAAAAGCAGTACCTAGTGTGTGTGTGTCTGTGTGTGTGGGTGTGTTTTTTCCTCGTTTCTGCATGCTCAAGATTCCGGCTACAATGCTCGCGAATATCCAATTGTTTACCGCATCTTAAATGATGTCCTCTGAATCTACTCGGCCTGGTTGCTTTTTGTACAAGTCTGATACACAGAGGGCCCAAAACTCTTTCGAAAGTAAAACTTTCGACGCAGTAAAAAAAGTATTCCAGTTCTCCAGGTTGGCGGACAACAAAGTAGATAATTCTGTTCCTGCTAGAAAGTAAATAAATGTTGTGGCTCCCACGGGCAAACTAAGAAACCAACATTCAATTTAGTTACAAAAACACAAATGTAGTTCCTGAAACTAGGGATTGTTTTTAAAGTTCACCGTCGCTACCTCTGACATTTTCTCTCAGGACTACCAAGAAGACGAATTTCTGTTGATGCTTTGGGGTTTCTGGTGCTCAGAATAACTGGGAATGTTGGATTTTAAAACATTTTGTCCTAATATTAAGTAGCAGTTCCACATAACAACTTTACTGAAAATGTTTCCTCCGTGGTCTAGGGATAACATGCTAGCCTCTGGTTCCCGAGGTTGCGGGTTCAAACCCAGCGGAGGTGGATGGATTTCTTCGGGCGTAAAAATCCTTAGCATGGCTTTCTTCAGAAGGGAAGTAAAGCCGATGGTCCCGTGTCGTAGATCCATCTTTAACGCCCAATATAGAATGGGACGCTAAGGACCATAGTAGTAAAGTGTCCATAAATAAAAACTAATTTCTTTTTCTTTCCTGAAAATAAGTATTTCGAAGACTAAGTTCATAAATTTCGTGAAGGGATTCCTTAAAATTTATGTATCTAAAACATGTTTCTTATAGCACCTTGCTGACAGGCATTCTTCCGTGCTCCCTTTCCTTTCACTTTCCCCTGATTGGGTAATGTACACCTTTGAATGGGTATATACTGTGACGCAGCAGCTATGGTCCAAGGTTATCGGGAGGTTGGTGCGAAGCAGTCGGAGATAAACAAAGCTAAGTCGCGCTCTCGTCCGGCGTAAACACCAGAAGCGCTAAGGCAGATAACCAGAATGTTCTGGAGGTTTCTTTCCACCGCCTCCAGAACGTTTAGCCAGATACTTCTAGAATGTTTTGAGGAAGATTTCATTGGCTATTTAAGCGAGCCTTCACGCAAGAGGAGTCAGTGAGTTGAGTCGAGTGAGTGAGCGAGATAGTGAATGCGTTTCTGGTGCGACGATAAATGCTCTTCTCGTAGTGAGTTTGTGACAACTGCTGTGACGCGCAGTGAATAATGCTACTGTAGGAGGGATTGGAGAAGTCCTGTGTTCGACTCCTCCAGCGGCTGAAGTGAACCATCCAAAGAAGAGGCTGCGTCGTACGTATTTCTTTACGCCGATACGTTTCGAAGGAAGTGAACTTACAGGGGAAATTAACTAGTTCACATGAGTGAAGTGACAGTGTGAACTGAGTGGAGTCTCAGAAAAAGTTGAACTAGATTAAAACAGTCACAGTGAAAACTTGTGAAGTGGTAGTTAAAAACTGGACAGTCACAATATGTATGACAAACAATCTGTACAATGCTAGGGCAGGCGATAAAAACTATACAAACATTCTGTCATGATAGAAGCACGTACTTTCGCCATCCTGAGAGACAGATTTAAACTGAAGGATCCCCCTACCTATTGTTTGATAAGAATTTACATGCATTCCAGGTGTATTAACTCTATTGGGTAATGCATTTCATTAATACGATTAATAAGAAAATTGAATTTTACACTTCTCTTGGAATAGATTAAGATAAATGATCATGTATTATAAGGATCACGTTTGTATCGCACAACAACAGCCAATCAGAGGTAACCAGTGCACGTGACAGTGTTAGATACGGAACAGGATTTAGGTGACAGATACTCTCTCTACGGCGAAGCTTTATAAGCTTTGTCCGTCTGCCTGTTTGTGAAACATGAAACAACAGACGAAACACTGCAAGTTGAAGACACGCTCCAATTTTGATTGAAATTGGTATTATGTTTCCCTAAACAGAGAGCCTTCCAGACATGTATGAATTTTTAACAAATTCATACACACAAGGAACTAAAATAGTATATGCAGGAGTTTGTAGGAAATTCGTTCTCTTATTTCAAATATTGCTAAAATCTATATCAAAATTCCAAATATTGATAATAACATATTCTGACAATGCCACAAAAAGAATATACCTAAAACGTAACGCTTTGCATGCAATTATGTTCTTGTAGAAGTTAAATTCGAAATTTGCATTTTGCTCGCTAAAATCCTATTTATTTCTCAAACAGAATTGAGAATAGAATTGTAGTATCAGAATCTTTAGCGTCTCGTTTCTGTCTGTCTGTCTGTCTGTCTGTCTATCTATAGTGATAGTTTGGGAACATTTAGGCAACATATCACTACAAAAAGGAAAAATCTGATGTGTTACACTCACATGACTTTCTCTACTCTTGTACAAACTATTTTTACAAACGCTTATTCTTCATGTGTTCATGTTAATCGAGATAGACATTTGCAGATATTGCTAATTATCTTGTAGGTGCAACGGGAATATGGTAGGCTTTAAGCGATAATCAAATCTTTTAAGAGCTGGTTTTTATGTGGAGCATTCCATTCTCTTTGCATAAAAAACCGAATAAGTAATTCCCATTTGAGTGTTGGAATATTCAAAAAAATAACAAAGGATATCTCAGAAATGGTTCGCTTGACCAGAAAAATGTATATAATATAAACTGTGTGCTTTAACCAGATCTGCATTTGTTGTATAGTAAACCTTTGGCTATCTCTTACGGTTTACCAGTAATGCGAAAGCCATTCAGAATGAAGAGGACTTTTGGGGATATTTCCAGAAAATTCAAGATTTGCATATCATTTTCCATGAAAATATCTTAAAATATGACATTTTAGTCAAAATCGTTAGAGCAATTTATGAGAAAACCAAAATTTCGAAAAATGTGCAATGTAAAACGTTAGTTTGAGTGGGGGGATTTTCTTGAAAATCTTCGTGACGCATCTTTGGTGGGTACTGAGCCTAAATACCAAGTTTGGTATTTATTCTACTTCTCATTTTTGAGTTATGCTGTTCATAGCCACACACAAAAACACGGACATCTTTCTAAAACTGATTTTTCTGGATTCAGGGGGCCTGGAAACATGCATTTCCTTGAAATTTCGGCATCGAATTTTTGGGTGGAATGCAATACCTTTTCTACCTGCTATGTACAGTAAGGTGCAAAAAAAACTGCCGGTATGAGGAACCGCTGTTTAAGTTTACAATTAACACGTTTCTGCCGCGCCTTCTATCCCTCATTCGATTACAGAGGTTAAAGTTTGAATGCCGAACCAATAAGAGCCGGGCTCATTCTGGAGCTAATGAGAAAAGTCTTTGGGAGGCATATTGTTTCAACCATTCAGGTGACATATACCGATTCTCCAGCCATTTCGTCGCCCAGCTAGGCCTGACCTTTCTTCATAGCATATTACTAGCGTATCGGAGTTCAGCTAAAACCAATTAGAGGATAGTTCACCTAAGGCAGACGCGGAACACAAATAATGAGATTCAGCCAACATTCAAGAATGGAAAGCACTAAAAGTAACCAAAGGCATTGACACGTACCACTGTATGTGGTAGGGAATGTAAAAATAAGTTTTTGTATAACTAGTTTGTACACCCTCTAATAAACTATAGAGGTTAGAGAAAGTCATGTGAATGTATCATATCAGATTTTTAATTCAGAAGTTGTTATCATAGATTACCTCCGTCTCTCTCCTTAATGGGAGACAAAATGGTAAAATTCCAAAAATATGACTTTCTATTTGTTTGCAATTTTATTAATTGAAATTTCGTCGTTAATTTTACATATATATAGTCACTAAAGGCACAATACATGTATTTTAAATATAGTTCTAAAAATAGTACTGGTCTGCTATTTTATTCTGTGAATTCTTCAACATTCATAGAAAACAATCATAACTGTTCACACATTGGAGTACAGAGGTAAATTTTAGTGCACCTTTTAGAGAGGCAAGTTGGTACTACTGTCAAATATGATAGTTTCTGTGTGCTCAAGCCATGCGGTTTCTTTATTTGCAGATATAGTTATGCGAGTTTCTTATCCGCATTTTTACTTTGAATAGCTTCTTCTGTGAAAAACACTTTTATATAAATGATCCGTTTTCTCAGAGCTTTGAAAGAAAGCTAAATTAAATATTATTATGATTAAAGAATCTCTAAGCACTGCTGTGGGTCTACTTTAATTTTAAAAACAGGGTTATTAACATCATTATATGATTAAAATATACCAGCATTTATTTTTAAAAAAATAAATAACGATATATTTTAACGAAAGGATATTACAATTAAGAAAATAGCTCTTACTTCTTTAATAAATCAACTTATTGTATAAAAGTATAACAGTGAATTAAGAAGGCATGCGTTTACATCTTGTAAACATTTCAGTCTGATATCTTAAATGGCCTCTGAGATAACAAGTCATGAATTTAGCAATTTAACATTGGTGGAATAGGACTTTTAATCACCCCTTAAAACGTTTTGGTATTCATCTTTGAGGAATAAAAAGCTAATACCAGAAAGAATATTTTTCAGCCAGTCAGAATCGAGCCACAGCAATGTACAGAGAATACTGCTTAGCCACAAAACAGGTCATTAGTTTAAATTATGAAGAAATTATAGGTAAAGAAGAGAATACTGCAGTAAAACCAGCACTCTGGATTCCCCAAAATTTCTTTAGTTCTTCGGTTCCCCTTTCGCCCTTGGTGACTATTCTCCTATTCGTTTATAAGCAGTTACACCTTTAAATCAGGAGTTTCTTTTCGTAATTAGTTTATAGAACAGACATACTCTATCCAATGAATTCGTCTGCTCTTCATTTCTATTTTATAAAAAGCTTACAATATTCTTATTAATAAATCTTTGCTCACATTTACTTGAGTTTTATTAACACTTAGAATTCAAATATACACAATCTCTTTACATTCTGTCTGTACATTCAGAAATACATACATTTTGTTGTGGATAGCATACAGACGCTTCATTTATAATTTCAATTCGACAAATATCGCCGACTTCAAAGCTCTTTGCTATGAAAATAATCAGAAAACCATTTTCAGCCATTTACTTCATGTTTTATATTTAAAGCTATGACAAATTGAAAAATAAAATATGTCTTTACGGCACAAACTCCTTGCTTGCACACGGCTTTTTCCTGGTAGAGAAAATACAAACGGACCCTTTGATGAATTTCTGTTGATGATGTACTCTTGCTCTGGCCACCGTAAGCAAGTAATCGCGCTCTACTCATAAAAACTGAATTTAAAAAAAAGCCGGAAGTAAAGAGAGGTCCAGAGAGAGAGACAGAAGGGCCTACTTGTTGAGAATGCTCGTATAATGTTTGGTTGAAATCTGAAGAAGTCATTATCGATAAAGCTAACGACTTCGATACAACTAAAAGGTAAACTAATAAAAATACATTCCTTTCATCCTCGTTTTTCTCTAATTAGGAGGAAACTGCTGTTCCTCAAAACTCAAAACGAGAAAAGTAATTCGGACTCCAGAGAAGTCTTTTGCAATACTCTTTTTCCCGGAAGGGATTGGGAGTCGGTAATCACACGAAAGCTTTCCAACATATAACCTATCTATTTCGCTTCATTCCAGGTATCAGGATAAAATGGTAATGGATAAAACTATGCATTCACTAGGAACATAAAATATTTCCCTATTGCCCCTAAGTCGTCCTGCGTGGTGCGAGTTCAAAACGGATGGAGGGCGGTGGATATTTTTCGGTCATAACTAAGACTTTTGTTAATTTGCACGTAAAATAAACTCGTACCTTGAAAGAGAAGGTCCCTAAGCAAAACTATGAGTCATTTCATACCCGCAAAGTTCTGCTTGCTCTACCTGGACGCTAAATACGGGCGGTGGACCAAACACCTCCACCAGGTGCGCCTAGTGTCGGAATAAGTAACTATATAAACCCACTTGATTACAGGAAACATTGTTAGTGTCCCTATAGCCCAACTACGTGACAGACTACTTCTCCTAACATAATGCATTCACTAATTAATATGCTGAAGGAAATCTAATAAAATTTGAAGCCATCAACCAGCAGTTAAAATGGATATTAATCGTTTTCATTACTTTAAATTAACACTTATAAATAATTAGAGCTGGTACGTAATATGTGTGCAAAACTCTGAAGACAAAAAAATTATATTCAAATGTGGCATCAGCAAAAGCGGCAAAGAAAGAAATTGGGCATTTTGACACAGGGTGTAACAAACAATAACTGACGAAATGTCAATAATTAATCTTTTAATGAGTTAGCTTAAGTTAACTGGACCACTTAACATAATACACTTTTCCGTCAATTATGGAAAATAATTTTAGTGCCATTTTAGCTGTGTAGAATTTATCGCTTCATAGTAGGGCATTCTATGTCAAGAGCACTAATCTGCAGATTTGTTTGTTTTCATTAAGTTAATTTTTGTTGATTATATGAGCAGACAGATTGATGCGAATGTAGATTTACAACCATTTAAGCTTGAATTTTTGTAACTATAGTATGCCGTAGGAGATGAAAATATGCATGATCAAAAATTAATTTATGTGAAAAAAGCCAACTTACAGATTTGTACCTCTGTCGTGGGAACAATGGTGTGATTTTCATTATTATTGTAACCGAAGCGCCTATTTTATTGAAATTTCATTGACAAATTTAAAAAGAATGTAAAATGGCGCACCGAGCGGGATGGCTCAGGCGGTAACGTTTATGGCCCGTATTCGGGAGGTCATAAATTCAAATCCCCGGGTCCGACCAATCCGACCAACGATTTTTCGCGGCTTTCTTCGGTCGCCAGCGATTGCTGCGTTGGATAATTTGATTCGCGCATTTTCCTATTATTCCTTTCATGACTACACTTCGTTTCGTACTTCTTCACCGCCATACCAGGCACTGAGCTGATCACCCATCCTGGATATACTATGATCCAGAGTTTGCTTGTTCCTCGACAGGCTACTGATCAAAGGAATTTGGCCTGTAAGCCCTTGGGGTGCCAGTCCTACAACGAGGAATGTCATCCATTGAAGTAGTAAAATAGCACAAGCAACAAAATATTGAAGGAATAAATACCCAATATATACAAAAAATCTGATATGTTACACTCACATGACTTTCTCTACTCTTGTACAAACTATTTTTACAAACGCTTATTCTCCGTATGCTTCATGTTAATCGAGATATCGAGATGTTAATCTTATTGCTAATTTTCATGTAGTGCAAGGGGAATTGGTAGGCTTTAAGCGATAGTCAAATATTTTAAGAGCTGGTTGCTATGTGGAGTACTCAATTCTCTTTGCATTATCAGGACAAAAAAATGAATAACGAATTCCTATTTGAGAAAAAGTATTGGAAAATTTAAGGGAATAACTAGCAATATCTCGAAAATGGTTCAGTCAACAACAAACCTTTAATATGACATAAATTATGTATTTTAACGCGATATACATTATTTGTGTTGTAAAGTTTTGTCTATCTCTTATGGTTTACCAGTTATGCAAAAGTCGTTCACAATGAAGAATACTTTTGGAGACATTCCCAAAAAATTCGAGATATACAATTCATTTCCCATAAAATGTCTTAAACATATGGTATTTTATTCAAAATCGTTAAAGCCATTTTTGAGAAAATTAAAAAATACTGTTCCATGCAAAGGGTAATCTGGGGTTGGGGATTTTCTTGAAAACCTTCGTGTCATATCTCTGGAAGATACTGAACCTAAATACCAAGTTTGGTGTTTATCCGACTGTTTGTTTCTGAGTTATGATGTTCACAGACACACACACGGACATGTTTCCAAAAATGCTTTATATGCATTCAGTGCACCTCAAAACATGTATTTCCTGTGAAATCACGATGGCGAATTTTTTGTTGAAATGCGATACTTCCCCTACTTACTATACGTAGTATACAAAGTAAAAAGAACCGATTTGTGACATTTACATGACTTTCTCTAACTACTATCGTTTATTTTTATGTAGTTTCTATAGACTTCCTTTACTAAAGCTTGATTTTAGTCTTCTTCATATTAATCGAAGTAAACATTTGCAGAAATATCATCATTATATATTTCATTCTAGATACAAGGGAATGGAACCTATAGTCAAATGATTATAAGCGGATCGGTATGCGCTTGCTTTGAAGTGCCATACCATTTACATGACATCTTGAAAAACAACACAATGATGTCCATTTCAAAAATTTTAAATCAATATGGAATGGGACATTTCTGAAAGAGCCAATGCTATAAAAATAGTTTAAACAAATTACTTGATTTTATTGCGATACATTTCCTCGTAGTAAGTTCTCTCACTAGTTTTTTTTCACTAGTTATACAAAGAATAAAAAGGATTTCATAGGTTATTCTCAGAAAATTCAATAAGCACATTTTATTTGTCCCGTAAATACCTTATGTAAATATATGTTGTTTTGATCAAAATCATTAGAGCCATTTTTGGAAAAATAAAAAGCATCGAAAGTATTTCCATTAAAGGATAGTCCTGGGTTGTGGGATTTTCTTGAAAATCTTCGTGTGGCATCTTTGGAAGATAGCTGGACCTAAATATAACATTTGGCATTTAGCGACACTACGTTTTTTATTTATCCTGTTCACACACGCACATGCTAAATGTTTTCCCATATTTTTATTCAGGGCTGAAAACAAGTATTTCCTGAGAAATATTGCTATCAAAATTTTGGATGGAATGCAATACTTCCTCTACTTACTAGGTACGTGGTAGAGAGTTAAAAAGAACATGAATCACAGTCTTCATATACGGAAGCATCTTTGGAAGATATTGGATCTAAATACGAAGTTTGGCATTTATTCGATATTTCGTTTTTACTTTCTCTACTACGTACAGTAAGTAGGGTAAGCATTGTATTCCACCCAAAAATTCGCTAACGAGGTTTCACCGGAAATACATGATGTACCCCTGAATCCAAATAAATCATTTTTAGAAAAACTTCCGTGTGTGTGTCTGCGAACAACATAACCCAAAGACGAGAAGTCGGATAAATACCAAATTTATATTTAGATTCAATATCTTTCAAAGATGCGACACCAAGATTTTCAAGAAAATCCCCCCACCCCAGACTACCATTTACATGGAATTTTTTTCGAAAATGTTGATTTTCTCAAAAATTGTTCTAACGATTTTGATTAAAATAACGTAAGTTTAAGACATTTTATTGCAAATCAAATGTTTATCTTGAAAGTTCTGGGAATGTTCCCAAAAAACCTCTTCATTCTGAATGACTTTGGCCTAACTGGTAAATCGTAAGAGATAGACAAACTCCTACTACACAAAAAATTTAGATCTCGCTAACACATGCAATTTATGTCATATGTATTTTTTATGTGGAGCGACCCATTTCCGAGATATCCCTTGTTATTTGCTTGAATTTTTCAATGCTTATACTGTCTCAAATGGGAATTCGTTATTCGTTTTTTTATGTCCTGGACATACAAAGAGAATGGAATGTTGCACATATCAACCAGCTCTTAAAAGATTTAACTATCGCATAAGTCTATCATATTGCCCTTGCATCTACAAGAAAATTATCAGTAAGATAGTTTCTGCAAAAGTTCATCTCGGTTAACATGAAGTAGATGAAGAATAAGCGTTTGTAAAAATATTTTTACAAGACTAGAGAAAGTCATGTGAGTGCAACACATCAGATTTTTTTTACTTATCTTGTTCACACACACACACACACACATACACGATCTTTTTCCAATGTTTTTATTCAGCAGCCTTAAAACTTGTGTGCGCTGAGAAATCTTGCTACCAATGTTTTGGGTGAAATGCAATACTTCTACGTACTAGTTACGTGGTACAGAAAGTAAACAACATTAATTAGTCTTCATATAAGATTTCAAAGATATATAATACAATGTTTGCGCAGCTTCAATGACCAAAGTATCTGCATATTGTGACAAATATAAGCTTGGGACTACATCATGACTATGTCCCAAGCTTATTGGGAGGTGGTGCCGAGAGTTGGAGAGATAAATGAGAGATAAGCAAACGAAATAGAGCTCTCGCCCAGCGTTAACACCAGAAAAGCTATAGAAGGATAAGTAGAATATTCTGGAAGTTTCCCTTCTCTCCTCTCTCGAACGTTCTAGAATTATGTAGAAAATCCCAGCGGCTATATAAGCGGCATTCTCGCAAGTGAGCCATTTAGTAAGCGAAATGTTGAGTACGATGCGACATCAAAGG
Source organism: Deroplatys truncata (assembly GCA_030765065.1). NCBI lineage: Eukaryota > Metazoa > Arthropoda > Insecta > Mantodea > Mantidae > Deroplatys > Deroplatys truncata. Next base: position 241,981,225 of record CM060981.1, read on the forward strand.
GCGGTTCTACGAGTGCGCTTTTGACGATAGTTGTGATGTACAGTGCGTACTGCTACTGCGAGAGATTAGAGACGTCTTGTGCTCGACTCCCTAGCGAGTGAACCATCCGAAGAAGAAGCTGCTTTGCGCGTATTTCATTGCACCACTATGTCACGAAGGAAAGAGAAGTGACAAGAAAAATTGAACTAGTTCACATTAGTGAAGTTAAAACTGGACAAAGTCACAACATGAATCACAGCCCATTAAAGATTAACGGCTACACGATGGTGATGCTTAAGCATGATATAGGAATGCCTGAAAATGCTTCAATGAAATGCGCAGTGGTTCGTCAGCGTCTCAGTGATTGAAAATATGATGCCTTTGCTCATCATTCTCTTCATAAACCGCACACTGTCGTGTATATCTTCCGCAGACATAAAAGCGAAGAGGGTTGCCACATCACAGGAGTACATGTTTTATATGGTCGCAGCACCAGCCATGTAGTAGAAGTGACGTTTACGTTCTGGAAGTTAGCTTAGGTATCCTTCATCAAATACGACTGACTCTGTGGTGTACGGGCCGGCATCCAGGTTTCTAAATATAGAGGCCCCGTTTCAAATCACGGCTGAGGCGCAGGAGTTTCTGATTAACAGAAATGATTCCTTATCCTCCAAAAATACTTTGTGCAATATCAGAAGTGCTACAAGCTTCCTATTCTAGTTATGAGAGAGGTTTATGATATCCCTATGAATGGAATAAAAAATCTTTATTAATGAATATATTTCTTTTTTTCCTCCGACTTATTTTCCACAATGTTGTACACAATATCCGTAAGAAATGCTATCTCGTACTTTAAAATTATGGCTTCCATTACAGTCATGTAATTTGAGGCATTGTTTGCAATTCTACTATATTTATCTTTCATGTTTTCGTTGTTGTTTTAATGCTGTATGTGCAAGTATTACAAAATAAGGAGTGAAAGAAATATTCACTTGATAAATGTGATTTTTTTTCTAAAATCACAACTTCTCCAAATTTCAGCTAGCTGCTTTATAAGTAAGGCGCAGCTTTGAGTTCTTCACGCACTTATGGTACACCAAACCAACAAGTTCATAAACTGTCAAAGAGATGAGATCACTGAATTTATGCTGTCACTCTGATTTCGCCTCTAAAACATGTTTTAAGCAAACTTGAGGTTCTTGGGGATATTATATGGCTCCCACACCACCTCTTAACAGGGCTACCTGGTATAGATCACATATGCAGTGTGATTTAGAATGTCAGTTCACTTTTTAAAGCTGTACCTTCTAGTTGTTGTTGGCATGCCAGTAATGTTGGTTGTATGTTACAAGGGGTTTCAGAGGTGGAATAAATTTTAATAGATTATGAGTGATGACTCTGCACACACATGCATACATAAAGAACAATATGTATTACGGATATAAAACTCTGCAAACTGTGATTGTATTATTCTGCGTGTTGCAGAGCTCTCGTAGCAGCAAACCATCAATATTGAAAACTATGCTAGAAATTTCTCAGCTGGAACACTTCTTATTCCTGCATTATAATATCCACCAGCAATAATGAAACCTTTTGTATTGGTTTTCTCTGATGCATTCTGCAGCCTCTTGTGGAAAGCCAGCCCTCTCTCTCCCTCTCTCCTTTCATTCTTCAGGAGTATAAACATCACAGTTTTAAAAACCGTGTTCCTCTTTAAAATGGTTTTCCGCAATAGCTTCGCATTGCTTAACAGTTGCCGCTGGTTAGGCAAAGGAGAAAATAAATATTCTACAACAGGTATTGCCTGGTAAAATAAGCTATGTTTCCATGTATATGACATTCCTTGGGGCAGCTAATTTAACTGGTATATTTTTACTTTCTCCACCACGTACCTAGTAGGCAGAGAAGGTGTTCCATTCCACCCAAAATTTCAATACCGAGATTTTACCGCAAATACATGTTTTGAGGTCCCTTGATTCCAAAAACAAAGAATTTTAGAAAAAGGTCCATGTGTGTGCAGCATAACTCAAAACAAAAAGTGGGTAAAATACCAAACTTGGTATTTAGATTCAATACCTTCCAAAGATGGGAAACGAAAGCTTTTAAGACAATCCCTGACTCCAAACTTCCCTTCATATGGAACATTTTTCGAATTTTTTTTATTTTCTAAAAATGACTAACAATTTTGCTAAAACACAATATATTAAATATACTTACATATATAATGTATATCTTAAATTTTCTGCCTATGAAGTCCACTTCATTCGGAAGAAATTTTGTATAATCTTTGTACAACTGGTAAACGTTAAGCGACAGGCGAAAACGAACTGCACAAACAACAATGTAAATCTCTTTAAAACACAATTTATTTCAAATAAATTTTTATGGCATCACCCATTTTTGGGATATTCTTTATCAATAGTTCGAATTGTTCAATACTTTGTCATTCAAGTGCTTTCGATATTCAATTGTTTCTCGCGATTGCATGAAAAGAGCATGGAATTTTAAGGCCAGTACCCACGTAGCATCTATTTCTTAAACATTTGACTATCACTTTTCCCTTTATATCTATAACGAGTTGTGTAATACATATATTTCCGGAACGCTTTATTTCGAAGAGGATAGGAAAATAAACTTTCGTAAGAATAATTTTATTACCCACTAATAAGCTTTAGGGAGTAGAGAAAGTCATGTGAATGTAACCATCACATTATTTTTAAATAAAATATTTGTGGTTTCCTACGAAAGAAAATAACTCCATAAGCTTAATTCTTAATTATGTAATTGAGAACCTATTTAGTGTGAAAAAGAAAAGAATACGTGATTTAATTTTTAGCAATGCTTGGATATGAGAAACAGAGCTAGCATTAAAAAGTATACAATATTTTATAGCGTTCGCTAATGGTGCATTTACTTTATTAACAGCATTTTACTTTCTGCATATTTTTAAATGCTAATGCGCATGCATTTATCTAAAAGGTCCAGGAAAGTACATTTCCAAATTAATATGCAAGAGCATACTAATTATAATAGCCAGATCCTTTTAAGGCTTAAAGAGGATAAACTATATTGCCGAAAGTAACAGCATATACACGTAATTTAACCAACAGAATTGCACTGTGACCTTAGCTTAAATGAAAGGAGAAATTGGGGTTTCTCTCCGAGTCTCCCTGAACTAAAAAGTTCGCTGCTATACATCTCTACCTGCCACTCAGAGGTGAGCTAACAAAAAAACAAAAGAAAATGAAAACAGCGCCTCTGAAATGTGGCCTCCGGGATCTCCTTAATGAAACTTCAAGACTAGGCTTGCACTTGCTTCATACCAATTTTGCTTTTCTTTATGCCATGTATGTTTCCTCATAAAGAATATCATATGCATATCATGTAGTATATGGATACTTTCACGGAGTTGGTCTAAAATACAGGATGCCCGGCTTATACGTTTAACATTACAAATGTTTATAGGTTTAGCTGTATTATATTCCGATAAAAAGCTCTTTTATATGCGATAGGTACCTTACATTTCTATCATGTGGGCATTGTTGCAAGCAGAGGTGGCGATGTGGACACCACAAGAGAATGTTTCCTGTTCATGTCGCGACTGAGGTACCTCGTGACTCGTGTGTGGCGGTGTGTAGCCTTCTACATCTCATTCCTGAAGCATACCATCTTGCTTCGTCACGTGTCCAACAAGGCCTTAATGCTAGGAAACTGTACCTCTGCTTCTGTGACGGACATATGGCAGCTTTGATACGTCTTCACTAAGGCCTTAGTGCCAAGTAACTGTACCTCTGCTTCTGGAGGACAGATGACAGCTTCGATACGTCTTCATAGAGACCTTAGTGCCAGGCAAATGTACCTCTGCTTCTAGAGGACAGATGGCAACTTCGATAGGTCTTCACGGAGACCTTAATGCCAGGCAACTGTACCTCTGCTTCTATAGAACAGATGGCAGTTCGATACGTCTTCACAGAGACCTTAGTGCCAGGCAACTGTACCTTTTCTTCTGGACGGACAGATGGCAGCTTCGATACGTCTTCACAGAGGCCTTAGTTCTAGGCAATTGTATCTCTGCTCCTACACGTGCAGAGTAGATGGTATTAGGGGTGTCGTCCAGTCTACCTACTTTCATTATGTATGGATAGATGGAAGAGCATTCGCTATTACCATCTATTTTTCAATTTTACTATTGTTTTACACTTAAAATGGTACCTTGGGTCGTGGTATTAAATATCCAATCTGACATTTATCTTTTCGACTGAGGAAAACCACTAAAAACTCCAGTCACATTGATCGATCCACGGGATTTGAAGTCGGCACCTTCAAAATTGGGTCACAGACGTTACCACATGAGCTCGGTATAAAGTCTTTTTGTGTTCTTGGATTGGCTGAAACGAAATATGTAAACCATCTACAACGAAAGTTTCGCCTGAATTTAACCTTGGGGGCGACACGACGATGCTCCTACCTATGTGAGCATCGTTAAATGGGACCGACAGTTACGAGAAACTGGTGATTTTTTGTTTACTCGTGAGAAGCATAGGAAACGGAATTGTCTGAGGAAAATGTAGAAAGGATTCGTACGGCAATCGTAAGTATCCTAAGTAGTCAATTCCACCCACCAGTGTAGCGCTTGACATTCCACGGCCGAAGGTTCATAATGTAGTCCACAAAATGGTCTACAAGATTCAGTTGCTTCAGCAAATCTATCCCAAGGATAAATGTATAGAACAGGTGTTTTAATTTTGGCGAGTCTCTTTCGGCCTTACAAAGATTTTCACAATCCTAGATAGGACAATTATGTCTGTTAAGTTTCCCACCCATGGGAAAGTTGCTTCATCACAGAAACACGCTTTATCTAGGAAGGCACCGACCTCTTCAATTTTACTCAAAAAGTCTGCATCAAGCGTCTGTTGTTTACATCAATTTAATATCAGTAAAATCTGAATATTCATAACTGCCGTATAATTGTTGCTAATAGTTTTTAAACTTAATGTTAACCTTTTATTTTTACTCAACTAAAGCCTTAAAAGAGAGCCTTCTTCTCCCTTCAACGATTAGGTAATATCACCTGTTACTGTCTCTATCGTCAAACCATTTCTTGCGAGATCTATCCAAACTTCTTTTCCCTGCTGGTTAGTATTTCATTTATCTTCTTGGTAATTTATTATCTGCCATTCTGTCGACGTTATCTTTGCAGTTTATGCGCATTAATCTTGTCGTTAACTAGAAAAAATGCAAGTCTGATCTTACTACTTCATTTCTTATTCTATCAGTTTTAGTGCACCAATAAAAAAAATCTGATGTGTTACACTCACATGACTTTCTCTACTCTTGTAAAAACTATTTTTATAAACGCTTATTCTCCATATGCTTCATGTTAATCGAGATATCGAGATGTTAATCTCATTGCTACTTTTCTTGTAGATGCAAGGGGAATTGCAAGGCTTTAAGCGATAGTCAAATATTTTAAGAGCTGGTTGCTATGTGGAGTATTCCATTCTCTTTGCATTACCAGGACAAAAAAAGTAAATAACGAATTCCCATTTGAGAAAAAGTATAAGTATTGGAAAATTTAAGGGAATAACAAGCAATATCTCGAAAATGGTTCACTCAACAATAAAAATGTTTATGACATAAGTTGTGTATTTTAACACGATCTAAATTTTTGTGTAGTAAAATTTTGTCTATCTCTTACGGTATACCAGTTATGCAAAATTCGTTCACAATGAAGCATACTTTTGGAGACATTCCCAGAAAATTCGAGATATACATATTATTTGTCATGAAAGTATCTTAAATATATGACATTTTAACCAAAATCGTTAGAGCCATTTTTAAGAAAATTAAAATTTTTGAGAAATGTTCCATGTAAAGGGTAATCTGGGGTGCGGAGAGTTTCGTAAAAACCTTCGTGTCGCATCTCTGGAAGATATTGAACCTAAATACCAAGTTTGGTGTTTATCCGACTGTTCGTTTCTGAGTTATGCTTTTCACAAACAGACACACAGAGGGACACACACACACACACACACACACACACACACACATACACACACGGACATGTTTCCAAAAATGCTTTATATGCATTCAGTGCGCCTCAAAACATCTATTTCCTGTGAAATCTCGGTATTGAATTCTTGGGTGGAATACAATACTTCTCCTACTTACTATAGGTACGTAGTAGAGAAAGTTAAAATACCGCTACCATGGATGGACCGAGCGGGAAGGCTCATGCGGCAACGTCTGTGGCCCGCATTCGAGATGCCGTGGGTTCGATTCTCGCGGCCGACCTTCCTGGCCCAAGGGTTTTTATCGGGATTTCCCCGGGAATTAGGCGAATGTTGGGAAGGTTCTTTACATCCCGAATCTCCAGTCCCCCATCTTTTATCTACTTGGTCTGCTTCAGGGTTGAAAGTGTCGGCGGTAGTCACGAAGTTGCATGGCAAGAAAAAAGGATGCTCTATCAACACTTCATCCCCCGGAACGAGAGCGGTCTCCAAGCCCCGGGCTACCCGGTGGGATGTGCAAGACTGCATGGGAGGAGGAGAGCTGGTTGCACCAGCTGCATCCGAGGAGTTTCAATCTGTAAAAGGTAGGAACCCCGTCGTGCCTCCTGGTTTACCCTCTTGTCTCCTATCACCTCACCCCTCCCTCCCGGGGGCATAGGCACAAAAGATCTTGTAGGTCGAGGTCTAAGTCACCCTCCGTACCTACTGCTACTTCTACTACCATGAACAGTGTTGCAGAACAATATAACTATTGCGTGTGAGATTATGTTTCATTAGTTTCCATGACAGTCCTGATAGCGATCGTAGACGTTCTCTTCTAGACGCCTTTCAATTCTTCTCTCTGTTGCTTTCGCGGTGATTGATATTTCACTATTGTACATCAAAGCTTGTACATCAATTAATAGTATGTTTCCGGATTATCCGGATTTTCGTAAACCCGGATTACCTCTGGTCCCACCTAGTCCGGTCCGGATAAATGAGGTTCTTGTGCGTTTGTTATTATTGGAATATTAAATAAATTTACGATTTAAATAAGTGCGAAGGCTTTCACGGCCGGAGTTATACGATAAAATGTTAGAATATTCCCGCCTAGAAGACCGTGACCTAAGGGTAAAATTCTTTGCACCAGACGTTTCGGTTAACCCTTTCGTTGCCACCCTGGACAACTTAACAGCGACTGCCAACTAGGCCTTTTTTTTTTTTACTAAATTCCGAAAGGAATCTACATCGTCTCCCCTACCATGCACTAGCTACACTACAGTGATGGAAGGGAATCGAAGGTAAAGTGGTGTCCGGTACCGCCGAAGCAAACCGAAGGTTAGTAGGTGATAACTAAAAAAGACGCGACAGAAGTTTCACAATTTATAGCTCACACCAAGGTTAGAAATGCCATATTATTGGTGGGTCTGCAGTGGCGTACCATCCCTGGTATCCACCTGCGGTTGAGCTTAAGTTTTTCTTCCTTTTTATTAAAGTTGTTGAAACGTTTATATATTTCAATTGCTTCTCTATGAAATCTAGCGTGCTAATATTTTGTTTAAGCTAATACTTTCGTGTCTTCATATAGAATACGATGACCCATAGTAACAAAATTTTCGGCGACTACAAGCTTATCTGTTTTTGCAAGACGACAATGTCGTTTATGCTCTGTTATTCTATATTTACACTGCGTTTCGTTGTTCCGGTGTAAACAGAGCCGCGTGTGCAAGGTATTCATTCTATTTACATCTGGAATACATAAGGGAACTCTCTTATCTTTGCTAGATTATAAAGTTTATTGAATTTTTCTTGTTGGTTTATATATGTATTTATTTTGTGTTTTTTAAGTATTATTCCAATGCGGTCTGTAACGTTTTTAACATAAGGTAAGAAAACTTTCCCCTTATATGCAGGTAGTTCGTGGCGTTGATGAGATATCCTTTTAGGGCGAATTGCCCTGTTAAAATCTTTTCTCGTAAATCCGTTGTGTAACATAGCCAATATAAGGTGCTCTATCTCCTCACTTAAATATCAACCGGTACAATTACTGTCCACTAGGGTTTTAATTATTCCTCTCTTTTATTGTGGGTGGTGATTGAAATATTTATTTAAATATCTGTCGGTATGGGTGGGTTTCTTATAAACAGTGTGTGATATAAATTTACGATTGTTAAGCATATTTCTTCAGGACTTCACAAAGAGCTGAAGACTCGGTAAAATACTACCTTTGATAATATTCGATGTTTCTATTCTCCAATGTCTTTAGGAAAAAAACATTTAATTTTCATATTTACAAAAAGGTTATATTAGATTGTATAAGCAGAAATAATCTTAGAAGATGAGTGAGGAATAATTGGAAAAGGATATGCTATCATTAAGAGAAATCACATTGCTGTTTTTGCCGACGACTTCATAACAGTATTCAGAAGTGTGCTCATTCAGTGTTATAAATTTGCGAGGAAGTGCTCCATCCAAATCAGCTGGAGCGTTGAGCTAGCTGTCAGGGTAGACCACAAGGTAATCCATAACAGCCACTTTAATAATTGCTTGCAGCTCAGCGCCCGCGGCCCAAACCACACTGGGCGGCGCACCAGAACTTGTAAATGCGAATCGAATTAGCGATGACGGCAACTCTGCCGGATTAACTTTCCTGGCAGGAGAGATTATTTCGTTACACAAATAGTACAAGGGCTATCAGCCTCTGAAAGGAGCGCGGGCCTCCATGCAAAACAAAATATCTGCACATTAGGAAGTCATTTGCATGTTACATTTCGGTGAATGCCGTTGCAACCCACACGAATTTTAATTGCTTTCAGCTTCTGTGAATAACAATTAATGAAAAGTGCTTGACTAAACTCAAAACAGCCCCAGAGCTGTTAGTTACCGCAAGACGCGTTTGACAAAGCCCAGCTTTGTCTGCTGTAGGGTTGTCAAAGTATTAGCATAAACACATTTTGTTCATTTTGATCCCATCCTCCAGTCATGACTGGAAACAAATAATACAGGGTAATTCAAAAAGATGCTATAACAAGAGATTATCGCTCTCTTACTACATCATACTACATTTGACCAATAACAAGCTACGAAACGACCTCTTTCAACCATTCCTGGCTGTTTATTCCATATTTTATCACCTCTCAAACATTTGTCTGTTTTATCACCTCCGTAGCTTCCTTAGCATGGCTTCATTCGGAAGGGAAGTAAACCTGGTGGTCCCGTGTTGTAGATTGACGGCACGTAAAAGAACCTCAAGCCTGATAGAGGCCCTTGAGCAAAATTTCTGGTCTTTCATGCCCAATATAGAATGGGACGCTAAGGACTATATCAGTTAAAGAGCGTCCGTGACTAAAAAGATCCAATATGATACAATCACATGACTTTTTCTCTCCTCTATAGTTTATTTGTGGGTACACAGTTTATTCTTACTCAAGCCTGTTCTTGTGTCTACTACATTTTAATCCAAATAAATATTTCCAGAAATAGCTATATTACACATTTCGTTATAGATACAAAGGGAACAACTACAGTCAAATGTTTAAGAACTGGACGCTATATGTTGGCCTTAAAATTCCATGCTGTTTCCATGCAGTCGCAACAAACAATGACTATTGAAAGGACTTTAAGAGAATGATCAAGTAATGAACGGATATCTCAGAAACAGGTTACACCACAAAAAAGTTTATTTTAAATAAATTGTGTGTTTTAAAGAGATCTACATAATTTTTAATGCGTTTTCGTCTAGCGCTTCACATTTACTAGTTATACACGATTATACAAAATTCGCTTCGAATAAAGAGGACTTCATAGGCTATTTTGAGACATTTTTAACACTTAAAGCTATCAGTCTAATTATATATAACATAAAATGTAATAACAGCCCGCCTTAAAGCAATATGTGTATAAATAGTATATAAAATGTATGTAACAGTCATTGTATTATGTTTATATTATGATGCACATGTATAATAATGTTATGTGAGTGTATTATGTAATTTAACAATGTGGGAGCTGTGAGAATAGAAGCCGAAAGTTGCTAACAATGAGGTAACCTTGAGGCAATAATGAATTAGAAAGTTTAATAATGCTACTAATAATTCTTGGAACAATAATGTAATATTTAAAACAGTTTATAAATAGCCAATCAAAACAACTAGAAAAGCTTTAAGTTAAATAAAAGTATTCTATTGGAGTAGGATTAGCCAATCAGAGACTTGAAGTAGATGAAATTTACAAATTCAGGCGGTAGATGCGCTCTCGAGCAGTTCGCTGGGTACGTATTCAGTATGAGGAATATAAAATTCGTTACGGCGTGAATAATATAAAGTTTACGTGTTAAAAAGTACAATTAAGAAAAAATCTCACAGCTCTACAGTAGAATGTATCAGTGAAGTGTTATTTAATCGTATGAAGGATTAATAAAAGAGTGAAGTAAACAATTATAATTTACGTAAGCCTTATTCTTTAGCCGCACTACCCCCTGCTAAGAGATACGTGTTTCTACAAATTACTACTGACGCAGCCGAGGCAAACATAAATATATAATATTTAAAGAAACATTCACATTACAAAGTTGACCTTTTTTAAAAAGTGGGGCGAAGGCCACCGGAAAGTGAACGTGGGGCGAAGGCCACGGGAAACTTTGAATCGTACGTGGTTGCAACTACTTCAAGTTTTGGCTCCCCAACAGTGGAACTACAATACAGCTACTCTAACGTACCATACGTGAGAAAACAATAAATACACTTCTTCAAATTTGTACCATACTTGGGGTATTAACACAACTTCAATTTCCAGAAAATTCATGATATGCATTTTACTTGTCATGTAAATCTGTTTAATACATGATATTTTAATCAAAATCATTAGAGCCATTTTTAGAAAATAAAATAATTTAAAAACGTTCCATGGAAAAGATAGTTGGTATTTGTCCGACTTTTCAAAACGTGTATTTCCAGTGAAATTTCGGTATAGAATTTTTGGGTGGAATGCAATGCTTCCCCTACTTAATATCCATGGTACGGAAAGTAAAAACTCAAAAAACCTCTAGTGAGATTACTGTTGACTACTGTAATAAACTTATTTCACTAACAGAAATATAACCTGAAAGGTTAACTTCCCAAATTCCTATGGATATTTACAGGTATGGGCTCAATTTGTGACACGGCAGATGTCTATGGACTAAGGCATTTCGTTCCGACATAGTCTGATCATCAGAGTTAGTGGCACTATCTGCTACCCTAGCTACTATAAGTTCTGTGGATAATGGGGGTACTGTACACCATGTCCTCCACATGCACCCCCCCCGAAAACGCATGGCGTAAGGTTGGGTGACCTTTGACGACAATGGCATATCATTCAACCCAGCATGGCCAATCCAACGTTATGGAAGCTGCTCGTTGAGGTAACTACGTGGGAGATTATGCCAATTTGGCGGGGTAGGTCTTCCTCTAAAATGAAGTCCGGTACTATTTCTTCCAACTGGGACAGCTCTTTCTTTCTTTCTTCTTCTTTCTTAAGCGGATTACTCTCCTCCTTGTAGAACTTACACCCCCAAAGACTTACAAACCAATGCCTTGGGTCAATAGCCTGTCAAGGAGCAAGAAAATTCTGGATCATAGCATATTAGGATGGGTGGTCAGTCCATTGCCTGGTAGGGCGGTGAAGAATATGGAAATGAAATGTTAATGATGAAAGGGATAATAGAAAAATTCGCGGATCAAATCATCCAATCCAACATTCGCCTAGCGACCAGGAAAACCGCGAAAAAAAACTTCGATTAGATTGGTCGGCCCCGAAAGCGGGCTACAGACGCTACCGCCTCAGCTATCCCGCTCGATTGAATAAGATGCCCAGACTAGGTTATGTCTGTAATGGGAGGCTGTCCATCATTTCATTGTTAAGGGATGTTCATCCTGTGCTTTCCTTCTTACATGTGCACTACGGTTTACCAATTATACAAGTCACTCAGAATGAGGACTCAGAGGCTATTCCCAGAAAGTTCAGGATATACCTTGTCATGAAAATACCTTAAAGATATGGCATCTTAGTCAAAATCCTTAAAGTTATTTTGGAAAACTAAAAGTCTTCGAAAACGCTTTTGTGCAAAATGTCGTTTGGGGGGGATTTTCTTGAAAATATTCATGCTACAATCTTGGAAGGTGGTGAAACCAAAGTTTCGTTTGATTTAAACTTTTCAAAGACACACGAACACGCAGGATTTTTTTTTAATTCATGGGTCTCAAAACCTGTATTTTCAGTGAAATCTCGATATCGAAATTTTTAGTGGAATACAATAGGTAGGTATTTTATACAGTAATGAGCGGGATGACTCCGTAGTCGGAAGGACACGGGTTCGATTCCTGTCGATCCCACTCTGACCTTGGGTTTTTCGTGGTTTTCGCTGATCGTTAGACGAATGGTTTATCACCTACCACGATTTCCTCCCCATTATTTCCCTTTCACTCTGTTTCCTTCTATGTGCTTCTAGGTTTCTTGGCATATGGCGGTGCAGGACAGATTGCAGGGATGCTTGCTCAAAGGCGAGAGTACTTCCCGTGGAAACTATAGGGCTGTTTGGTTGACGCGTCGTTGATCGCCCTCTCTAGACAGCTCTAGCAGTGGCACGGGCCTTCAAATCTGGAATTTTGTTGAGTCTTTGCGGCCTGTCCACCGGTGGCCTGAAGCCGCCTGTAGCTCCTTCACTTCATCCCTTCCACCTGGGGGATGATAGCTCCAATAGATCTATGTAGGTCGCAGTGTGTGAGGTATCCCTCTCCGTTCTATAACCAATACCTATACTCTATATACTGTTACATGTTGGGGTGAAGGCCAAAAAGGTTACCGGAAAATGATTAATTTAGGCCACCCCAGCACGCACATGGGGGGCGCAATTCGCTGGCAGCAAAACGTCCAGGACCTTGAGTGTAGAATTAAGGGGAAGGCGCGGGGTTTTTATATTACATTGAAAGATTACATAACACACATTACCTGGGATTTATTCACAAAAATGTTTGGCTTGTCTACATAATTAACAAAGGAAACAGGATGGAGCGAAATGCTACAGACTGCAGACCGGCCACACGTGTCTGGTCCCAGCGACCACTTCCACTCGAGTGACGCTATCTTTTCCCCCCCACCAACCGTGTCTAGACAAAGCCAGACAGGGCTGACGTCTCACCAGACAATTTCAAACAGAACTCTTCCTTTGGCGTGATCCGCACCAAAAGGAGAGACCGTTAAGCCGACATATGACTACAGAGACCCAATAATGCTACGTCTGGTAGCAACAATACAGCACTATAGTGCCTCTGGTAATGACAATTAAATATTATGCCACAGTACCGTAGGTAAGTAGTAGAGAAAGTAAAAACGAACTGTAAAATAGCAACTGGTCATCAAGTTTAAGACTTGATTCTGCTTATTAATGTTTGCTGAGGATAACATCTGCTCAACTTTTCCGAATGTTCATGTCTATTTGTATTCAACACACTGACTAAGCAGCTGCTACCTAGTAGATGCTAGTTTTTATTCACCTGACAAATGCATGTATCATAAGCTAGAATTCTAGTTAAGGTTAAGTTTACAGATGAATTCTCTCTTTAACTGTTCAGCTCCTAAAAGTAAACCTTCTCCAAACAATCAGAAACTTTCACATGCAGCGCTACGAAGTAGAAACTTCGGCAGACAAGCGCACTCGAAAAACACCAGGAAGAAATTTTGTAAAATGCTTGAACTGTTTCTATTATCTACCTATATTAAGTAGATGAAGTGCTGCATTCCGAACAAAAATTCGATCCCACGTTTTTATCGGAAATAGTATTTTGAGGTTCCCTGAATCCAAGTAAAGGCAGTTTTTGAAAGGAGTCCGCACTCGCGTATCTGAACAGGATAACTCAAAAACGAAAAGCCATTTAAATGTCAGACTTGTTATTTAAGTTCAGCATCTTCTAGGAATGTGATACGAATATTTTAAAGAAGTGCCCACCGCTCCAATATTTCTGATTTCCTAAAAAATTGCTCTAACCATTTTTATTAAAATGTTATATGTTTAAGATAATTGCATGAAAATAAAAGTATATCTTTAAATTTCTTGGTATAGCCTATGAACGATCATTTAATTGATGGACTTTTGTATAATTTTGAATTTTATTAGAAGAAAATCTTAAAGAAACACGAAAACTTACTAAGGAAGAAATTTAGAGATCATTATTTGTGTTACATAAACTTTTCACATAAACCCTTTATCTAGTCACTGGAAATCCGAAAGTATAAACTTTAATATAAATTCTGACACCAGTGATGGCACATTCGAAAGTATTCAGTTTCATATAAAAGCTAACTCTAGTCTTCTTTGAAGAGGAACTTTTCAGCGGTTTGACCATGTTATAGGAAGAGGAATCCTCAACCCAATTTCTTATAATTTTGCCCCGTTAACATGTATTCTTCCGCGCTCGCTTTCCTTCCCCTTTCTCCTGATTGGCCTGTGTACGTTTGAATGGCGGTGTATGGCAAACAAGCCTTGTGTAATGCAAGTACAACCGATAAAAGAGATAAAAACACCTTTTCATCTTCCTGAACAGCAGGTTTAAACCCAAGGTTTGTCCTACCTATTTGTTGATAAGAATTTACTTGCATTCCGGATACATTAAATCTGTTACGCAATATATATTTTTAACCATACTGTTATGAAAGTGAAAATTTTACAATTCTCTTCGAATATATCAAGGTAGATCATAATGTTAAAACATGAACTAGTTTGTATCACACCACAACCTATTGCACGACAGCAGCTAATGACAGTTGACTACTGCAAGTGGCAGTTAGAAGATACGGGGCAAAGTTGTATGGAACAGGGTATGTTATAGTCATGTTATACAAAACCTAACGTCAGTGATGCGCATTCGAAAGTATACAGCTTCATATAATGTAACATGAGAGCATTACTAATTACAACGAGAATAATACCAGAACCGAGAAGTGTGGAAGAAGTGAATGAAATTGGAAGATGGGAATAATGGGTAACACCTACACGGTTGTTGAGTTTCATTTATGGACGCTCTTTAACTGCTGTGGTTCTTAGCGTCCCATTCTATATTGGGCGTGAAAGATCGGTAATTTTGCTCAGAGGCCTCTTTATCAGGCTTGAGGTTCTTTTACGTGCCGTAAATCTAGGACACGGGACCACCGGATTTACTTCCCTTCCGAAGGAAGCCATGCTAAGGATTTTTACGCCTGAAAAAATCCATCGCCCTCCGCCGGGTTTGAACCCGCGACCTTGGGAACTAGAGGCTAGCACGGTACCACTAGTCCACGGAGGACGAAAAGTACTTTAAAACAAAGTAAAGAAGCTTGAAATAGAAGTTCCGTTTCTGGGCCTGTTTCAGTGCAAAAGATTTGTTTAGGAAGGGAAGTTGACATTATAGAAGTCGCTAAATTGAAACCTGGCCCACTAACTCAGCAAAGCGATTCATTATAAAACGGATCGAAGGCAAAGTTTTACCCCTACGTGAAGAAAAAAGGCAGTTTCGGCAGTTAATTTTAATTTATTGCTATCCATTACCATTGCTTGTGTTCACCTACACGCATTAAATGACTGCGGCAAAATATGGGCGATCGGAACATCTGTGGTTCACCAAGGACATTCCATGCTAATGGCTTAGGACCACCTTCTTTATTTCCGATCATATTGTCGGTCATGCTGAGTGAATTAATGTGATTACATTCTATTTTCAGTGGTTGACCAACGTTAACGTTCTCATGCCTACTGCCAAAGAGCATTTTATTCCGTTTGTATTAAAACAATCTATTTGCTTCCTTCTCTATGGAACCTACTTTTAGCCCAACGTTTTACTTTTTCTAGTGATGCAGGACTTAATTATCGGAGGGAGACACCTCGCCACTGTGAACAAATAGATCTATTGTGTGTGCGGGAGTCAGGGATGAATTGAAGGGGCCGCAGGAGGTCGCAGGTCCGTAGGCAGACAGGATCCCAGAGACGCATGGAAGTCCCCATCATTTCCAGTATGAAACACCCGCTCTCGCCAGTAGACGCGGAGTCCCACGAGAAGACGATGAAGCCGTGCTTGCAGGCAGGCCAACACGCTCTGTCGTTAGCAGGGAGAAATCCTTCTGCGCAGCAACCATGCCATCTGGCCATCACTGGACGCACTACGGAACCTGGAGACACTGCCTGAAAGATGAAAGGGAGAAAGATGAAATGACAGGAAATGAGGTAAAGGAGGCCTATGCGACCAAAGAAACACCCCAGGGTCAGAGTGGATGGCCACCGGGAATCGAACCCGGGACCTCCCGAATGCGGACCATAAACGTTACCGCCTGAGCCATCCCGCTCGGTTAACCTATAGTATGTAAAGGAAGTATTGCATTCCACACCAAAATTCTCTACCGAGATTTCACCGGAAATACACGTTTTGAGACTCCCTGAATAATAAAATAAAAGCATTTTTATTAGAAAAAGACCCTATTTGTGTGTATGTGTATGTTTGTGTGTGTTTGTCTATGAACAGCATAACTCAAAAACGAGAAGTCGGTTAAATACCAAGCTTGATATTTTAATTCAGCATCTTCCAAAATTGTGACACGAAGATTTTCAAGAAAATACGAATGAATATTAATGGCTTAATTGTAGGTTCCAAATATTGCTATGTATTTCATTATCAAAATTAATATTATTTCCATTCTCTGTATAACACCCCTCATCCAAAACCATCCTTTACATGAAAAACTTAGTTATTTTTTTTATTTTCTGAAAAATGGCTCTAACAATTTCAATTGAAATACCATATGTTTAAGAAATTTTTGTTAAAAATCAAAGCTATATTTTGAATTTTCTGGGAACAGCGTGTGAAGTCCTCTTCATTCGGAAAGAATTTTATATAATATTGTATAACTGGTAAACGATAAGTGATAGACAAAAACGTACTACACAAACAACATACATCTCCTTAAAACACACAGTCTATTTCAAATAAATTCTTTTGTGGCTCAACCATTTCCAAGATATCCGTTATTAATGGTTCGAGTTGTTCAATATTTTGTCATTATTTTAGTCCCATCGATTTCCAATTGTTTCTCGCGATTTCATGGTCGCAGTATGAAATTTTAAGATCAACGTATAGCGTCCAGTTCTTAAACATTTGACTAGCTGTTGCCTCTGTAACGGAGTGTCTAATGTTGCTAGTTCTGCAAAGGTTTATCTCGATTAAAATGAAGTAGACGGAAAAATAGACTTTCTCACAAATAACTTGTTTACTCACTAATAAATGATAGAGTAGAGAAAGTAATGTGATTGTGACACATCAGCTTTTTACTTTCTCTACTACGTTAGTATGTAGGGGAAGTATTGCATTCTACCCAGGAATTCTATACTAAGATTTCACCGTAAATACGTTTTGAGGTGCCCTGAATCCAAAGAAAGCATTTTTGGAAACATGCCCATGTGTGTGTGTGTGTGTGTCTGTCTGTCAGGCTGTGAACATCGTAACTCAAAATCGAGAAGTTGGATGAATACCAAACTTGGTGCTTGAGTTAACTATCTTCCAAGGATGCGACACAAAGATTTTCAAGAAACTCCTCCTCCCAACACTACCATTTATGAGACAATTTTCGAAAATTTATGTTTCCTCAAAAGCTGCTCTAACGATTTTGATTAAAATACAATATGCTTAAGATATTTTCATGGCAAATGAAATGTATATCTTAAATTTTCTGCGAATGTCCCCAAAAGCCCTCCTCATTCTGAATGACCTTTACATAACTGGTAAACCGTAAGAAATAGACAAAGTTTTACTAACACAGAAAATGTAGATCTCGTTAAAACACTCAATTTATGTCACATACATTGCTTTTGTCGAGTGAACTTTTTCCGAGATGTTCCTTGCTATTTGTTTGAATTTTGCAATAATTATACATTTTCTCAAATAGGAATTCAATGTTCGTTTGTTTATGTCCTGGACATACGAGAATGGAATGCTCCACATAGCAACCAGCTCTTAAAACTTTTGACTATCTCTTAAAGCCTACCATATTTCCCTTGCACCTACAACAATATTAGCAATACGATAGTTTCTGCAAATGTTTATCTCTATTAACATGAATTAGATCGAGAATAAGCTTTGTAAAATAGTTTGTACAAGATTAGAGAAAGTCTAGTGAGTGCAACATATCAGGTTCCTTTTTAATCGGTTACATTCGCTTGGCAACAACCACAGGAGTCGTCATGGGTGTTGATGACCTTAACCTTACGTGATTTTACGGTAGATACAGGGCTCATTTGATACACCTACCATGTTGATTCAAGGTAATAAAGCAACAAACACATCCTGAAGGCAAAGGGCACGTATACACAAACAATATACATAATCAAGAGTATTGACCCCTCCCTTTCCTTCCTTACAAGTAATAAGCTTTACTCTCTATGACCGCATAAGCCGCTGTTTGTCGACTTACAGTCAAGTAGAATGTTACCTCACATGTGTAATTCCGATATAGTAAATATTGACTTATATTGTCGATGAAGGTAAGAAAAATGCAAAGAGGTTGCCACTCCATGCCACTTCCAAAAGATCGCTTTAAGCTAATAATCATTTAAAAACGGGTAGATTTTTTCTCTCATGTCAGATCCCAAATCAATGCAAAATGGCACTGGTGATATCTATCTTTATAAAAGGAAATCGATTTGACTCGACAGCTATAAGGGAATTTGTTTATTGAAGAACGCGGCCTACAAGATGTAACTATTAAAAATCATAAGAAGAAGACTAAATGTGATTTCCTAAATATTATTAAAAGAGGCACAACAGGTACTTCTGAAGGCGAAAGTAATATGAGACTATTTATTTTATATCAAACTAACTCGCTGCCTAACGTTGACTGGGTAGCATTTTAAACCCAAACGTTGAATTCATTAATTTCCTTTACCCTCCCCCATTCTTTATGAAATTATTATACACTTATCTATGAGATTTTTATGGTGAAATCGCAATGTTAATTATTATAATGCTGGAATATTAACTGGTTTATTAAATCGAGTAGGAGATATTGCTTTATTAACAGATATTGCATGAATATTAAATTTTGAGAGATGAAATTACATTTTTTATTTGCATTGCCTCCCCCTTTCCCCTCAGCTGTCTAATCCGGCATACATTCTATAAATACGGGGTTGAAAATAAGGATAGAAGTGATTTTTACTTTCTCCTCAACGTACATAGTAGGTAAAGAAGGTATTGTATTCCACCTAAAAATTCGATACCAAGATTTCACCACAAATACATGTTTTGAGGACCCCTGAATTCAAAAAAGCATTTTTAAAAAAATGTCTGTGTGTTTGTGTGTCTATGAATAGCATAAATCAAAACCGAAAAGACATATAAATGCCAAACTTAGTATTTGAGTTTAGTATCTTCCAAGGGTGCGATACGAAGATTGTTAGGAAAATTCCCCCACCTCCAAATACCCCTTACTTGGAACGTTTTTCGAAATTTTGATTTTATAAAAATTTTCTCTAACGATTTTGATTAAAGTACCATATATGAAAGATATTTACATGACAAATAAAATGTATATCTTGAACTTTCTGGGAATATTCTAGAAAGTCCTCTCCATTCGGAAGGAATTTTGTATACTCTTGTACAACTTGTAAACGTTAAACGATAGACGAAAACGCACCACACAAAAACAGTAGATCTCTTTAAAACACACAATTTACTTATAAGTTTTTTTGTGGCTTAAGCCGTTTCTGAGATATCCGTTATTAAATTTCGAATTGTTCAATATATGCCATTCTTATAAAGTCGCATCGATTTTCATTTGTTTCTCGCGATTGCATGGAAACAGTATGCTAATTTAAGGCCAGCATATATCGTCCAGTTCTTAAACATTTGACCATCGCTGTTCTCTTTGTATCTATAACGAAATGTGTAATGTAGCTATTTCTGCAAAGGTTTATTTGGATTAAATGTAATAGATGGAAAAATAAGTCTTAGTAGGAATAGTTTGTATACCCACTAATAAAGATAGAGGATATAGAAAGTCATGTCAATATCACATCAGATTTTTAATGTTGTTCGTGGTCTGTAATTTTTACTTGTGCCTAAGGGGTAATTGTCCAAAGTTTTGTCCACATTGGTTAAATCGTGACAATTTGTACATAAGGTGTTAAAAAATATGGATATAGTAATTTGTTTTAAGTTTTATGCTACCCTATAATTTTTGCCGAGTCCTATAGTCCAAGTGCACAATTTTTTGGCCAGGTTGATCAAGTAGTATAGTTTTATTTATGAGTTGAAAATACAGTAAGGGAGCTTTTAAAAATGTCGAGTAGGTGCCACATAATTCAAAATAAGGCTTGGGTGGTTTTTGGAAGTTGTAACGTAACCTCTTGCAAACTCTTACTGCATAGTTGTGCAATATTTTTATCATATGGTTTAAACATAGCAGACATTGAAAATATGGTAGAGTTATATATTAGATTGAAGATAGCTTATAATTTTCATTGGGTCTTACAATATAAGTGCGCAAATTCCATCTAGATAGTCCAAAGAATGTTGATTTGTTTGTTAGCGGTTGAAAATAGTGATTAAATGTTAAGGATAGTTTATATTTTGCGAGTTTCTAGAATAATCCAAGTTTACCCGGTATTGTCAAAATCACACCAAAAATATTACTTGATAACATTTCAGTGAAATATGAAGGAAATGGTGATATGAACGATATACAACCCCCATAACCTCCTAAAATAATTCAATTTTCTAAATATTTTAGGCTTCTCCGTTTAACCCTTTGGGCTCGAAGGCATCAAAAATTCTCTCATATTTGCAATAAAGCAAACAAATAGCCTCTTATATCCATATTAAACGAACAGGATTGAAATTTGGAGACAAATATGATAAAGATACCCCTAGCATCCAGTTTTGAAATTTTTGGAAGGATTATATAGCCTGTGACGATCTGGAAGAATATGGATCTAAAATTGGTTGAGTGGTTTTTCAGATTACTCTGCACACATACAGAAATTTTCTTAAAGTAATATTAATATAGATAATAAAGACAGAAGAGAATTTAATCTTAAGAATTTAAATTTACTTATTGATTTTATAATAGCCTTCGATAAAGCACTCCGCAGTAAACTGTGGAAGATGAGAAACAAAGCTTATCCGGAGCATTTAATATTAGTCATAAAATATATGTATAAAAACACAACAATAATTATAAATTCAATTAGATTCGACCATTAATTTCTTAGAAATGCATTTGTGATTCTGTACGTCTTATCAGTATTGTCAGTCGTGTGTGTTGAGAAAGTTCCTGCAATAATTGAATTTTATAAGGTTGTAACTTGGCAGTTGTAAATGTGTTTATATCCAAACTTAGTGATATTTGAATCTAAGGCCAAATTTGTAGTAGATTTTTGTTTACCTTTACATCTCATGGAAAATAATATCCAACGCAGCATTCCTATCAGCATAACCTTTAGGGCGATCTGCTTACATTTTTGTCAGTATTGTACGTAAGCTTAATTTTCTATGTATTTTATTTTAATCGAGATAAGCATTTGCAGAAATAGCTAAATTACACATTTGATTATAGATACAACCGGAACAGCGATAGTCAAATGTTTAAGTACTGGATGCTATATGCCGGACTTAAAGTTCCATACTCTTTACATGCAATCGCGAAAAACAATTGATGTCGACAGAACTTTAAAAGAACAAGTATTGAACAATGTGGACTATTAATAACCGATATCTCGCAATGGCTGATGTCACAAAAAAATAGTTATTCGAACTAAAATTGTGTATTTTAGAGAGATTTAATTTTTACTTTCTCTACTGCGTATAGTAAGTAGGGGAAGTATTGTATTCCACCCAAAAATTCGATACCGAGATTTCACAGAAAATACATGTTCTGAGACCTCCTGAATCCAAAGAAAGCATTTTTAGAAACATATCCGTGTGTGCGTGTGTGCCTGTGAACAGCATAACTCAGAAACGAACAGTGGATAAACACCAAACTTGGTATTTAGGTTTAGTATCTTCCAGAGATGCGACGCGAAGGTTTTCAAGAAAATCACCCCCACTCCAAATTACCCTTTACATGGAACATTTTTCGAAAATTTTCATTTTCTCAAAAATGGCTCTAACGATTTTGATTAAAATATCATATACTTAAGATATTCTCAGTACAAATGAAATGTATATCTCGAATTTCCTGTGGATGTCTCCAAAAGTATTCTTCATTGTGAACGACGTTTGCATAACTGGTAAACCATAAGAGATAGACAAAATTTTATTGCACAAAAAATGTACATCGTTATATACGTTATATATTTATGTCATATACGTTTTTCTTGTTGAGTGAACCATTTTTGAGATATTGCTTGTTATTCCCTTAAATTTTCAAATACTTATACTTTTTCTCAAATGGGAATTCGTTATTCATTTTTTGTCCTGGTAATGCAAAGAGAATGCAATACTCCACATAGCAACAGCTCTTTAATATTTGACTATAGCTTAAAGCCTACCAATTCCCCTTGCATCTACAAGAAAATTAGCAATAAGATTAACATCTCGATATCTCGATAACATGAAGCATATGGAGAATAAGCGTTTGTAAAAATAGTTTGTACAAGAGTAGAGAAAGTCATGTGAGTGTAACATATCAGAAATTTTTTTCTGTAGTATGTTTTCGTCTATTGCCTAACGTTCACCAATTATACAAGATTATACAAAATTCCTTCCGAATGAAGAGGACTTCATAGGCTATTTCCAGAAAATTCAAAATATATGTTTTTATTTATGAAGTAAATATATTTTATATGTGATATTTTAATCAAAATCGTTAGTTCTTTTTCGGAACATCAATAAGTTCGAAAAATCTTTCATGTAAAGGATAATTGGAAGTGGGGAATTTCTTGAAAATCTTCGTCTTGCATCTTTGGAAGATAATGAACTTGAAATATCAAGTTTGATATTTATCGGACTTTTTGTTTTTAGTTATGATGTTCATAAACACATAGACGCACACACATGGACCTTTTTCTAAAAATTATTTTAGTGGTCCTCAAAACATGCATTTCCGGTGAAATATCGATATCGAATATTTAACTGGAATGCAATACCTTCTCTACCTGCTATGCACGTGGTAGAAAAAAATTGGAAAGCATGGCCGCCTATTGATATTGAGTCAGTTTCCATAGACAACTATTATTAAATTAGAGTTTCCTCTCTTTCGCTTAACATCAAACATTATACCTCACTTAATGGCAGATTTATATACTTGAAATTTTTCTATATCAAAAATTACTCGTATTTCCATGGATAAACAAAGGACATTAGTAAAAGGAGTATTTTGTAATAAGTACGAATGTTTTCGTTTTCATTGTAGCAAAAATAATTTGTGCAGAAAAATTAAGCATGGATACTATTGGAAAGCTGTTATTAAACCTTGTAGTAAAATGAAAAATGGGCTTTCATTTAAAACAAAAGAGGTAAAAAAGTCAGCAAAATCAGTTTTGTTGTTCCTAGTCTATGGCTATCCCCGCAATGGGATTCATTTCACTAGACTTTGTGGTTCAAGTTATTTGCCATTTTTTGCAACTCTTAACTCCCCCTGTATATGAAAGAGCATGGCGTTTGTGCAACATCAATTTAAATTCCTCCGTGTTTTCTTAATTTAATTTTAATAAAAATATGCAACAGCGAACATACTAAGCAAAGGTGCTACTAAGTATCTTGACTGTTGGTTGCGAAACTTGGTACCCCATGAAACAGGTTAAATGTTACGTGGCTCTAGGTATAGATTTGTTTACTGCGCAACTCGTAGGTATGGTTAGCACTGGAAAGGGGCAAACGAGAGCATAGTTCTACCCGAAGCCAAAGTTTCTCTTCTAGAGACCAAGGAAGGCGTCAAGTGGCACTCCCTCCGTGAGTTTTTCCAGTGGGCCAATACCCGATTTCTTAAACAGAAGTCTTACGCGGAAGTGAATACAGTACTTACGCGCTCCAACCCCAGAGAGGAAGATTGCTGAAAAGCCTTGGTAGGGTTGATAGAGTTTAGGCACACAGCCTCCCAGCTCTCCAGGCTGGTCCGGAAGACATTAAGGCGTCTCTCAGTCCTGCCTGAACATCGCCGTCCAGACGAACCCAATCTCCTATATGTTTCAGGAACCATTTCCCCGCCGAGTCCAACCCAAACCGAACAGCTATCTATGGTAGGGACTCAGACGTTAGAAGTACCAAAAGTGCTAAGGTTCCGCAGCGCCCCCACCACGGCTGCTTAAGTAACGGAATCTCTCCCCTATGGGAGTGGAGAGTAAAAGGCAAGTAAACACTCCATCTCGAGGTCATGGCGTAAGCTTGTCCACTTGTCCACAGCAACACAAAATTACCCAGCGACGACGGCTACGAGGGCTAGGCAGGTTTGAAATACAAATTCAAAAAGTTACATATATAAATCATACCGAAACAGCCTCCTAATCCACTGACAGAAGATGTACTTAATAGAACCGAACGGGATGGCTCAGGCGGCAACGTCTGAGGCGCCAGTATTCGGAGGTCCTGTGGTCGATTCCCGGTTTCCCGGACCATGGTTTTTTGTGGTTTTCCCCTGATCTCCTAGGCGAATAACGAGATGGTGTATTCTGCCATGATTTCATCTCTCCCACTTTTCGGGTCCTGCATTGCTGGCGGGATTACATTGATTTGCTTCTTACTTATTTTAAGGAAAATTTATAGTTCAATACTTTATGAATGCAAATCATGTCCGGAAGACGGTTAAGATGCTTGCGCATTGGAAAGTCTTCTGCCCGTAAATATCAGGGTGCGTTTTCCCGTCCGTTATGGTCGCTTCGTCGCACTCTCACGGGATTCTTCGCCTCTACTGATATACGGGTGCTGAAACTGGAAATATTAAGAACTTCTGCGTGTCTCTGTGGTCCTGTCTGCCTGCGGACTGAGACCTCCTACGGCTCCTTCACCTCACCTTTGAGGCAGTATTTTAACACTTAAACTAATTATATAATATAAAATATAATAACAGCCCACCTAAAAGCAGTATGTGTATAATACAATATGTAAAATGTATGTAATAGTCATTGTATTATGTTTATATTATGTACATGTATAATGTCATGTGAATGTATTACGTAATTTAACAATATAGGAGCTGTGAGATTAAAAGTAAGCGGCCTTCCATAACAAACAGAATTGCTAATAATGGGATAACCTTGAGGCAATGATGAATTAGAAAGATTAATAATGCTACTAAGAATTCTTGGAACAATAATGTAATATTTAAAACAGTTTATAAATAGCCAATCAGAAACTAGAAAAGCTTTAAGTTCAATAAAAGTATTCTATTGGAGTAGAATTGCCAATCAGAGACTTGAAATAGAGTAAAATGTACGAATTTAGGCGGTAGACGCTAGATGCTAGAAGGCAGCGTTCCCGAGCAGTTCGCTCGGTACGTATTCAGTGTGAGACATAAAAAAATCATTACGGCGAGAATAATATAAATTTTACGTGTTAAAAAGTACAGGTAACAATAATCTCACAGCTCTACAGTAGGATATATCAGTGAAGTGTTATTTAATCGTATGAATGATTAATAAAACGAAGTTAAATACCATTATAATTTGTGTAAGCCTTCATTCTTTAGCCGTACTACCCCTGCTAAGAGATACGTGTTTCTGCAAATTACTATTGACGCAGCCGAAGCATACATACATATATAATGTTTAAATAAATTTTTAAAATAAAAAATTGATTCGTGAACGTGGGGTGAAAGCCATCGGAAAAGTGTACGTTAGGGCGAAGTCCACCGGAAACTTTGTATCGTACGTGGGGGAAACACTCAAAGAAAGATATCTCCTCTAATACGTGAGGCAAACAGCAGTAAGAAACAACTTCAAGTTTGGCTACCATATGTGGAAGCAGCAACACTCTCACCCTGCCTCCCAGGGGGTGTAGCCACTATAGATCAAGCTGATTACGCTGGCGAGGTGTCCCCCCTCCGGTAAAAATATCCTACATCCTATGTTCCTAATTAAAGGGACAGGACTATTTAACTAAAAGAATAGTGATAGAAGATAATGCAACAAATTCTTACGTTACAATGTTAAGCGCAATTACAACCCGACTCCATCACTACAATATCAAGTCTCCTAATCGAACATCTCATATCAATGAAAACAAGCATTTTTGTGTGTGTTTGTCTCGGTTTTTTTACTTTCTCTACTACGTATGGTAAGTAGGGGAAGTATTGCATTCCACCCAAAAATTCGATACCGAGATTTCACCTGAAATACATGTTTTGAAACCTCCTGAATCCAAAAAAAGCATTTTTGGAAACATGTCCGTGTGTGTGTCTGTGTGTGTGTTTGTGTGTCTGTGTCTGTGAACAACATAACTCAAAAACGAACAGTCGGATAAACACCAAACTTGGTATTTAGAATCAGTATCTTCCAGAGATGCGACACGAAGGTTTTCAAGAAAATCCCCCACCCCAGACTACCCTTTACATGGAACATTTTTCGAAAATTTTAATTTTCTCAAAAATGGCTCTAACGATTTTGATATAAATATCATATGTTTAAGATAATGTCATGAGAAATGAAATGTATATCTCGAATTTTCTGGGAATGTCTCCAAAAGTATTCTTCATTGTGAACGACTTTTGCATGACTGGTAAACCGTAAGAGATAGACAGAATTTTGCTGCACAAAAATGTAGATCGCGTTAAAATACACAACTTATGTCATATACATTTCTTTTGTTGAGTGAACCGTTTTCGAGATATTGCTTGTTATTTCCTTAAATTTTCCAATACTTATACTTTTTCTCAAATTCGTTATTCATTTTTACTTTCTCTACTACGTATAGTAAGTAGGGGAAGTATTGCATTCCACCCAAAAATTCGATACCGAGATTTCACCGGAAATACATGTTTTGAGACCTCCTGAATCCAAAAAAGCATTTTTGGAAACATGTCCGTGTGTGTGTCTGTGTGTGTGTGTGTGTGTGTGTGTGTGTCTGTGTGTCTGTGAACAGCATAACTCAAAAACGAACAGTCGGATAAACACCAAACTTGGTATTTAGGTTCAGTATCTTCCAGAGATGCGACACGAAGGTTTTCAAGAAAATCCCCCCACTCCAGACTACCCTTTACATGGAACATTTTTCGAAAATTTTAATTTTCTCAAAAATGGCTCTAACGATTTTGATTAAAATATCATATGTTTAAGATAATGTCATGAGAAATGAAATGTATATCTCGAATTTTCTGGGAATGTCTCCAAACGTATTCTTCATTGTGAACGACTTTTGCATAACTGGTAAACTATAAGAGATAGACAAAATTTTACTACACAAAAAATGTAGATCGCGTTACAATACACAACTTATGTCATATACATTTCTTTTGTTGAGTGAACCGTTTTCGAGATATTGCTTGTTATTTCCTTAAATTTTCCAATACTTATAGTTTTTCTCAAATTCGTTATACATTTTTTTATGTCCTGGGCATGCAAAGAGAATGAAATGCGCCACATAGCAACCAGCGTTAAAATATTTGACTATCGCTTAAAAGCTACCATATTCCCCTTGCATCTACAAGAAAATTACCAATAAGATTGACATCTCGATATCTCGATTAACATGAAGCATATGGAGAATAGGCGTTTGTAAAAATAGTTTGTACAAGAGTAGAGAAAGTTATGTGAGTGTAACACATCAGAATTTTTATATCCTGGACATGCAAAGAGAATGGAATGCGCCACATGGCAACCAGCGTTAAAATATTTGACTATCGCTTAAAAGCTACCATATTCCCCTTGCATCTACAAGAAAATTACCAATAACATTAACATCTGTATATCTCGATTAACATGAAGCATATGGAGAATAGGCGTTTGTAAAAATAGATTGTACAAGAGTAGAGAAAGTCATGTGAGTGTAACACATCAGATTTTTTTGTTTTTACTTTCTCTACTACATATAGTAAGTAGGGAAAGTATTGCATTCCACTCCAAAACTCGATACCGAGATTTCACCGGAAATACATGTTTTGAGGCCTCCTGAATCCAAACAATCTGATGTGTTACACTCGCATGACTTTCTCTACTCTTGTACAAACTATTTTTACAAACGTTTATTCTCCATATGCTTCATGTTATTCGAGATATCCAGATGTCAATCTTATTGCTAATTTTCTTGTAGATGCAAGGGGAACATGGTAGGTTATAAGCGATAGTCAAATCTTTTAAGCGCTGGTTGCTATGTGGCGCATTCTATTCTGTTTGCATATCCAGAACATAAAAAATTGAATAACGAATTTGAGAAAAGGTATAAGTATTGGAAAATTTAAGGAAATAACAAGCAATATCTCGAAAATGGTTCACTCAACTAAAAAAATCTGATGTGTTACACTCACATGACTTTCTCTACTCTTGTACAACCTATTTTTACAAACGCCTATTCTGCATATGCTTCATGTTAATCGAGATTTCGAGATGTCATCATATTGGTAATTTTCTTGTAGATGCAAGGGGAATATGGTAGCTTTTAAGCGATAGTCAAATATTTTAACGCTGGTTGCTATGTGACGTATTCCATTCTCTTTGCATGTCCAGGACTAAAAAAAAAATGAATAACGAATTTGAGAAGAAGTATAAGTATTGGAAAATTTAAGGAAATAACAAGCAATATCTCGAAAACGGTTCACTCAACAAAAGAAATGTATATGACATAAGTTGTGTATTTTAAACGCGATCTACATTTTTTGTGTAGTAATATTTTGTCTATCTCTTATGGTTTACCAGTTATGCAAAAGTCGTTCACAATGAAGAATACTTTAGCAGACATTCCCAGAAAATTCGAGATATACATTTCATTTGTCATGACATTACCCTAAACATATGATATTTTCATCAAAATCGTTAGAGGCATTTTTGAGAAAATTAAAATTTTCGAAAAATGTTCCCTGTAAAGGGTAGTCTGGGATGGGGGATTTTCTTGAAAACCTTCGTTTCGCATCTCTGGAAGATACTGAACCTAAATACCAAGTTTGGTGCTTATCCGATTGTTCGTTTTTGAGTTATGCTGTTCACAGACACACACACACACAGACATACACACAGACACACACACGGACATGTTTCCAAAAATGCTTTTTTTTGGATTCAGGAGGTCTCAAAACGTGTATTTCCGGTGAAATCTCGGTATCGAATTTTTGGGTGGAATGCAATACTTCCCCTACTTACTATGCGTAGTAGAGAAAGTAAAAATGTATATGACATAAGTTGTGTATTTTAACGCGATCTACATTTTTGTGTAGTAATATTTTGTCTATCTCTTATGGTTTACCAGTTATGCAAAAGTCGTTCACAATAAAGAATACTTTTGGAGACATTCCCAAAAAATTCGAGATATACATTTCATTTCTCATGACATTATCTTAAACATATGATATTTATATCAAAATCGTTAGAGCCATTTTTGAGAAAATTAAAATTTTCGAGAAATCCTCCATGTAAAGGGTACCCTGGTGTGGGGGATTTTCTTGAAAACCTTCGTGTCGCATCTTTGGAAGATACTGAACCCAAATACCCAGTTTGGTGTTTATCCGACTGTTCGTTTCTGAGTTATGCTGTTCACAGACACACACACAGACAGACACACAGACACACACGGACATGTTTCCAAAAATGCTTTTTTTGGATTCAGGGGGTCTCAAAACATGTATTTCCGGTGAAATCTCGGTATCGAAATTTTGGGTGGAATACAATACTTCCCCTACTTACTATACGTAGTAGAGAAAGTAAAAATGTATTTATGGAAACATGTCCGTGTGTATGTTTGCGTGCCCGTGAACACCATAACTCAGAAACGAACAGTCGGATAAACACCAAATTTGCTATTTAGGTTCAGTATCTTCCAGAGATGCAACACGAAGGTTTTCAAGAAAATCCCCCATCCCAGATTACTCTTTACCTGGAACATTTTTCGTCAATTTTTATTTTCTCAAAAACGGCTCCAACGATTTTGATTAAAGTATCATATGTTTAAGATATTTTTATGGCAAATAAAATGTATATCTTCAATTTTCTGGAAATGTCTCCAAAAGTATTCTTCATTGTGAACGACTTTTGCATAACTGGTAAAGCGTAAGAGATAGACAATATTTTACTACACAAAAAATTTAGATCGCGTTAAAATACACAATTTATGTCATATACAGTGTTTTTGTTTAGTGAACCATTTTCGAGATATTGCTTCTTATTCCCTTAAATTTTCCAATACTTACACTTTTTCTCAAATGGGAATTAGTTATTCATTTTTACTTTCTCTACTACGTATAGTAAGTAGGGGAAGTATTACATTCCACCCAAAATTTCGATACTGAGATTTCACCGGAAATACAGGTTTTGAGACCCCTTGAATCCAAAAAAAGCATTTTTGGAAACATGTCCGTGTGTGTGTCTGTGTGTCTGTCTGTGTGTCTGTGTGTCTGTGTGTCTGTGTGTCTGTCTGTTTGTGTGTCTGTGAACAGCATAACTCAGAAACGAACAGTCGGATAAACAGCAAACTTGGTATTTATGTTCGGTATCTTCCAAGGATGTGACACGAAGGTTTTCAAGAAAATCCCCTCACCCCAGAGGGGATGTACCTTTTACATGGAAGATTTTTCGAAAATTTTAATTTTCTCAAAAATGGCTCTAACGATTTTGATGAAAATATCATATGTTTAGGGTAATGTCATGACAAATGAAATGTATATCTCGAATTTTCTGGGAATGTCTGCAAAAGTATTCTTCATTGTGAACGACTTTTGCATAACTGGTAAACCATAAGAGATAGACACAATTTTACTACACAAAAAGGGTAGATCGCGTTAAAATACACAATTTATGTCATATACATTTTTTTAGTTGAGTGAACCATTTTCGAGATACTGCTTGTTATTTCCTTAAATTTTCCAATACTTATACTTTTTCTCAAATTCGTTATTCAATTTTTTATGTCCTGGATATGCAAACAGAATAGAATGCGCCACATAGCAACCAGCGCTTAAAAGATTTGACTATCGCTTATAACCTACCATGTTCCCCTTGCATCTACAAGAAAATTAGCAATAAGATTGACATCTCGATATCTCGAGTAACATGAAGCATATGGAGAATAAACGTTTGTAAAAATAGTTTGTACAAGAGTAGAGAAAGCCATGTGAGTGTAACACATCAGATTTTTTTGTCTTGGATATGCAAAGAGTATTAATCTGTGGCAACCAGAATGGTGCTCCACATAGCAACCAGCTATTAAGAGATATGTCTGTGCTTATATTGCCCTTGCAAGTACAAAACAAGGGGAACATGGTGCGCTTTAAGGGATAGTCAAATATTTTTAGAACTGGTCGCTATGTGTAAAATGTAATTCTCTTTGCATGTCAAAAGATCGTTTCTGCAAACATTTAACTCGATTAATATGAAATAGATGGAGAATAAAAGTTGGTAAAAATAGTTTGTACAAGAGTAGAGAAAGTCATGTGACTTCACATCAGATTTTTTTGTCTTGGATATGCAAAGAGTATTAATCTGTGGCAAAGAGAATGGTGGTGCAAATAGCAGCCAGCTATTAAGAGATATGTCTATGCTTAAAGGCTACTGTATTTCTATATTGCCCTTGCAAATACAAAACAAAGGGAACATAGTACGCCTTAAGCGATAGTCAAATATTTTTTATATCCGGTCGCTATAGTTAAAATGTAATTCTCTTTGTATGTCAAAAGATCGTTTCTGCAAATGTTTATCTCGATTAATATGAAATAGATGGAGAATAAGAGTTTGTAAAAATAGTTTGTACAAGAGTAGAGAAAGTCATGTGAATATAACACATCAGATTTTTTTAATTTATGGACGCTCTTTAACTACTATGGTCCTTAGCGTTCCATTCTATATTGGGCTTAAAAGACCGGTAATTTTGCTCAGAGGCCTCTTTATCAGGCTTGAGGTTCTTTTACGTGCCGTAAATCTACGACACGGGACCACCGGCTTTACTTCCCTTTCGAAGGAAGCCGTGCTAAGGATTTTTACGCCCGAAAAAATTCATCACCCTACGCCGGGTTTGAACCCGGGATCTTGGGAACTAGAACCTAGCACGGTACCACTAGTCCACGGAGGACGACTTTGTTTCTAATGAAATTTGTAATGACCCTAATGTGTTCAAATTAAATTCTAAAGTAATAGAGTGTTAAAATATTATAGAACCTTGCCTCTTTTGAAATATGCATTATATTTTACGTTACTTGCCAAGAAAACGAGATATTTACTTAATGCTTATATGAGCAAGGGTTGTCAACACCGCATTCTTGTAAGCCAAGCACAAAGCACGTTTCCGAAACTTTTAAAAGTCCTTGTTAGGAACAAATTGTTTGCTCGTACTCGGAATAACGAAACTAATTTCTGCCCATGTTCCTCTTCGATTCAAACATAGTTAAGGTAACTACTGACCTCTTATGTCTTTCTTTCTATTCAAGATACATCGTTTAATTTGTGTGGATAAATCCTTGCTGGTTTGAACCTCACTCACGTACCGCACTTCGTTTATCGAGAGATGTGAATAGAATGAGAAAACAATATCGACGTTGTCTTTTTACTCTCTCTACTACGTACTTACAGTAAGTAGAGGAAATATTGTACTCCATCCAAAAATTTGATGTCAAGATTCCGCCGGAAATACATGTTTTGAGGCCTCCGGAACACACAGAAGGCATTTACAGAAAAAGGTCTGTGTTTGTATGCGAACAGCCTAACTCGGAAACGAAAAGTCGTTTAATACAAAACTGGATGTTTAAGCATGGTATCTTCCAAGGATGCTACACGAAGACTTTCAAGAAAATCCCCCATCCCAAACTACCGTTTATATGGAAAACATTTTAATTTTCTCAAAACAGACTCTAACGATTTTAATTAAAATATCATATGTTTAAGATATTTTCATGACAATTAATTAAATATGTATCTTAAATTTGAATTCCTCCTCATTCTGAATGACCTTTGCATAACTAGTAAACCGTAAGGGATAGACAAAATCTTACTACATGTAAAACAATAATAATCCCCTGGCGCTACAGCCCGTTAAGGGCCAGTCCTACCAACCCGACTGCCAGTCTCACGTCCAAGTATGAGAGGTGGACGATCATCCAACCTATACGGGGAGGTAATGAGGTCAGCATCACGCATCCCCCAGTCGGAATGTTCGCTTTCGTGGCCGGAATCACTGCCTATCGCAGCTCCTCAATTTACTCACGATGCTGAGTAGGCATCGGTCCTATATCCGCGCCTTCACCACGGTGCAGGACACACAAAAATGTAGATCTCGTTAAAGCACACAACTTATGTCAAATATTTCTCTTTTCTGTGGCGACCATTTCGAGACTTTCTTTGTTATATGAATTTTGAAATGTTTTATACTTTTCAGAACTGCAAGTGCTATTCTTTTTACTTTCTCTACTACGTATAGTAGTAATATACGTTTGCTGAATTCAACTAAAGCATTTTTGGAAGCAGGCCAGTGTATGCAAGTGCCTGTCTTGTCTGTGAAGACCATAACTCAAAAACGAAAAGTCGGATAAATACCAAACTTGCTATTTAGGTTCAGTATCTTTGAAAAATGCGACACGAAGATTTTCAAAATCTCTCACCCCAAACTATCCTTACATGGTACATTTTTGGAATTTTTTATTTTCTAAAAGATGGCTCTTAACGATTTTGATTAAAATGCCATATATTAAAGATATTTACATAACAAATAAAATGTATACATTGAATTTTCGGAAAACAGCTTATGAAGTCCTATTCAGTCGGAAGGAATTTTGTATAATCTTGTATAACTGGTAAACGTTAAGCGATAGACGAAAACGTACTGCATAAAAATGCAGATCTCTTTAAAACACACAATTTATTTAAAATAATTTTTGTGGCATTAGGCGTTTCTGAGATATCCGTTATTAAAGGTTCAAATTGTTCATTACCTTGTCATTCTCTTAAAGTCCTGTCAATATTCATGTCTTACTCGCATTTCCATGGAAACGGTATGGATTTTTAAGGCCAGTGTATAGCGTCCAGTTCTTAAACATTTGACTATCACTGTTCTCTTTGTATCTATAAGTATCTATAACGAAATAAATGGTAATGTAGCTATTTCTGCAAAGGTTTATTTCTATTAAAATGTAGTGGATAGAAAAATAAGCTTCAGTAAGAATAATTTGTATACTCAGTGATAAACCATAGAGGGTACAGAAAGTCATGTGAATGTATCACATCAGAATTTTTACTCTTTTCTTTTCGTGTTGCAAAGAGAACAGAATTTCAAAGATATCTAATACCGACCGACTTTGAAAAGATTTGATTATCGTTTTGGTTTATTGTAGTCTTCTTATACCTATAACAAAATGAGGAAATGAAAAATGAAGGTTTATCTGTGTTAACAAGAAGTCAAAGTATACGCTTTTGTAAGAGTACTTGTAAAACAGTGAATAGAGAAAGTCATGTAAATGCATAGACTTTTCATAATAGTACTTCCTATATCTACATTTAAAAGTCATCGTTAATCCGAGTTAAACTTGCATTTAAATAAAAAATACAAGAGTGTTAATAAACGAGTGACTGTTGTTTTAATGCTTTGTTTACTGTGGGCGCATTTGTTCATTTCTC
Source organism: Deroplatys truncata (assembly GCA_030765065.1). Classification (NCBI taxonomy): domain Eukaryota; kingdom Metazoa; phylum Arthropoda; class Insecta; order Mantodea; family Mantidae; genus Deroplatys; species Deroplatys truncata. Next base: position 242,015,923 of record CM060981.1, read on the forward strand.
GAGTGAAATATGTATTTCTTGGAAGGCTGAGTCGAATTATGCAGCTTTGAGAAGAACGATGCCGTTCCTCTAACACAAGGGTGTTGGGGATGAAACAGTTTTATTGAAATAGCTCAATTTGTAAGATGCCTTTAAAACTTAAAAGCGTGTTGTTTAAAGCGACCTTAGCCTGTACTTAAAGAAGCTCGGTGAAACTGTCAGGAATTACATAAAAATCATATTTACAATTCATACCAATGAAGGTAGTTACTGTTACTCAAATGAATTAAACACCTCGGTAATGGCATCTAACCAATACGGAAGTAGAGATTATTTCGCATTCCATTTCATGTAGGTTTTGAAATAAACGGGTTATGGGACATAAAATTATAAACAAAACAATTAATATAAATGTCCATCTGCATGATTATTTGGTAAACATTTTGATAATCTGTACCACATCATACATCGAATACATACAATGCATGGTTTCTTTCTATGGTTCAAACATGTCATACAAAAACACTATCTCCTATTAAAGTTAGCGTTAGGGATTAGAATTGGAGGATTGGTCTAGGTTAGGACAATTGAAACTACTAAACCTCCGGGAAGAAGGTATAAGGGGAGAGGTACGAAGGGCGGCCAGAATTGTAAGCGGAAGGCTCAGCACTGCGGGATCCCTAACGTTTCCAAATTGCCCTTCAATGCCCTCTCGTCCTCACAGATAGGCTGAGGTAGAAGGTTCCATGCCAAAAAAGAAACACATTCACCGCATTTGCACCATATTGTCGTCCACACTAGGGCTGTACCAAGCGGGATGGCTTAGGCGGTAACGTCGGTGGCACGCATTCGGGAGGTCCCGGGTTCAAATCCCATTGCCCGAACAATCTGACTGAGATCTTTTCGTGGTTTCCCTCAGTCACGAAGGTAAATACCGGATTAGATGTTTAATACCACGACCCAAAGTTCCACCTTAAGTCTAAAAGCAATAGCAACAATGAAAAATAGGTGGTAATACGAATGCTATGCAATCTATCCACAGACAACGAAAGCAGGTAGACTGGACGACATCCTAATGACATCTGCACTGCACGAAGCAGAAGATCTGGCTGCTATGCGTTGGGTCTATGTGGACACGTGACGAAGCAAGATGGCATGGTTACAGGGATGAGATCTAGAAGGCTAACTGTCCGCCTTTCTGTGTGAAGGCGGCAGTTAGACTGGAGGGATTCTAATGCCATCTGCACGGCACGAAGCGGATGGTTACAGGGATGAGACCTAGAAGGCCAACTGTCCATCTTTCTACATGACAGCAGCAGTTAGACTAGACGGCACCCTAATGCAATCTGCACGGCAGGAAGCAGATCCAGTTGCTATGCACTAGGGTCTCTGTGTACACGACGAAACGGATGGTTACAGGGATGAGACCTAGAAGGTTAACTGTCCGCCACACATCGATCTTAGAGTTATCCACTAACAGATCCGTCGCGATATGACCAAGAGTTAAAGCGACGTAAAATGGAGTAATAATAACAATAACTAGAGCTGTCCATCGAACGAGTTTTGGTCACAATTTTGTACCATTCATGTCTTCGAACACAAATGGGCTCCTGCATACGGGCGAGCTGGGTGTACAAGGTTCCGAGCGGTATCCCTCTCTCAGACCATTCTGTTTGTTATACCGAAAGAGTATATGTCCCATTTCCTGTTCGAACGCCTAGAGTGACCAGGCCCAAAAGGAAGGTTCAGTCTGTTTGCTTCACCAGAGTTGCTGCCTTCCTTATACGTAGCTCAGGTTCGCATGATAATGGAGTTGTATGATACAAGTGTAATACAAGTGCGGTCAACGGTTACAACTGATATGTGAATATGTGCATTAACAATCAATTACTAACAATAATAAGCTTGATCGGCTGCTTTACAGTTAGTTTATTATTCGTTTATTGTGTATGTAGATAATGAGGTATATTCTTGCTTTGAAGCCATGACAAAATCTCAGCTTCCCTAGAATTTGTACAGGGGATTTTTTCTTTAAGCACTGTTCATTACTATAACATACCATACTTCCAATTTCTGAAGGAGATCGATAAATCATTCCGTAAACACTACATGACTCGTCTCTTTATAATAGCCACCACCACTTTTGACTGAAAAGCTAACTCTGTCCCTTCTATGAAACCATTTTTGGCTTATTCCGCATGGTAGATTATTGGATATTATGATCCTTTACCGAATGAAATTCATTCACGGTAACATTCATATATTGGAAGCGTAAAATATTAAAACAAAAGTAAGTTATAGTTTTTATTATGTTACTATTATGTTATACCCTCCTTCAGTTGAAACCCTTGATCACTGTGTTCATTTGTAACAACATTCATTTGCTGGAAGTGTAAATTAACAAAACTAAGTTATTCCTACATTGTATTTTATTTCACCCGAAAATGCTAATGACTTTGTGTTCATTCACAGCAACATTCATTTATCGGAAGCGTAAATTGCTAAAAGAAAAATAAATTATGTTAAGTTATTGATTCCGGCTCGAAGCATACGAAATATAGCACGAAAATGTATATAGTTTTACCCGACTTACTCGTTTACATTTTGAAAGTAAACTTCACAATGCACATATGAAATAAGCCCAGAACCAGGTCATACATATTCAGTTTGAATATATACTAAGCGTATTCCAAAACTACGGTCCGGTGAACAATATTTAACGGATGGTAGGCCTGAATGATGTTTCACGCCTGCAGTGCTGTCAACTGAATCCTGAGGAGCCTACTGCAGTGTTGGTGTGGCGCAGTAGGTGTTTTCCAGTCGATGAAAGCAGATTACAATGACCGCGACAATTGTAAAACCTGCCAGTTGTGAAGTGCACGGTGTGATTAGATTTTTGCTAGCAATAGGATCGTCAGCTGCGGACGTCCATCGTGAGTTATGCCTCGTGTAGGGACCGAACACAATGAGTGATACAGGTTCGACACTGGTGTCGAGAATTTCAAAATGGCCGCACAAATGTGTACGATGAACAGCGGAGTGGTAGGCCCAGTATTCGGACTGACGACATCATTGGGCAAGTGAACCAAAAACATCGAAGTGATCTGCGTTTGACGATTAATGGTCTGGCTGATGAATTCCCAAATGTTGCTCGAACATCATTTTACAGGATTATTCCTGAACAGCTTGGATATCGGAAACATTTTGCGAGGTGGGTGCAAAAACTGTTCACCGGTCAGCACGAAGAGCAACGAATGCGTAGTGTACGACAGTTTTTGGAGCGCTACAAGGTGGAGATGGTTTGTTTTCCCACACTGTTACGGGCGACGAGACATGGATAGCGTACACATGGATAGCAGAATCGAAACATGTCAATGCAGTGGTGCCGTTCCGGTTCACCGAAACCAAAAAGGTGCAAGCAATCGCCGTACATGAATAGCAAAATGATGGCTACCGTGTTTTGGGACGAAAAAGGCGTGCTTTTGGTTGCTTTCATGGACCGTGGGTCAACAATTACAGATGACGTCTTCTGTGCAACGCTTACCAAACAGACGTGGAACCAAAATCGATGCCGCGGGAAACTGTCGTCTGGCATCGTCCTCCTGTACGACAACGCACGTCCGCACACCGCTGCCAAAACCAAAGAGAAGATTCAAAAGTTTCGTTGGGAACTCTTTGACCACCCTCCGTAAAGTCCCGGCCAATCGACCATTTCCTCTTCTTGCATTTGAAACGGTGGCTGGGTGGACAAAGATTTCTTACTGACGATGAACTCAAGGCGAGCGTTGCCAACTGTTCAAGTCCCAGGCGGCAGACGTCTATGTCGAAGGGTTAAATAAGCTGGTGCAGCGTTAAAGCAAGTGTGTAGATATGAACGGCGATTATGTGGAAAAGTAAAGTATATAGAATGAGTCACCTAAAACTTGCACCGCTAATATTTCGGAAATGGAAAGTGCTATTGTTGTGCAGTTTTCACAGCATTGTTTGGTAGTTAGGAGCTCGTACATTTAGCCTATAAACAGATTTTAATAATACTGAGAAAGTGTATTTTTTGAGCAAACATGCAATTTTTAAATAGAACAATGCCTAGTTACATCCACAGAATAAAGGTAGGGTAAATTATAATGTCAATGGTCTTTGTTGCAGTATTACAGTGCAAGTGGTTTACGAGAAATCGTATTTTGAAGAGTTTCCACCCCGGCAATTGTTGGTCCCATTCAACCTGCTTAGTTGCTAGGTACGATGTTGTTATGTTTGTTTGCATTTTTGTCTTCATTGATTGCATAGCGACTTTCTGGTCAGTTTGTGACGGTTCAAGCAGTAAATCATGAGTGGAAGATGTGGTTTACTAATGCAGAAAAATCCTACATGCTCATGGTGTATGGAGAGTGTAGGAAGAATACAGTTCGTTCCTGTACGGTGTATGCGGAAACGTATCCCAATAGACGTTAACCATCTCGGCAAGTATTTATCAACCGCTTCAACCAATTACGTGAACGTGATACTGTAACACCCAGAAAACGTAACAGAAACAAATAAGTGACTGGAGAAGAGACAGAAATTAATGTTTTGGCTGCCGTTGCATAGATACGCAAATTAGTTCCCGCACAATCGCACGTGGAAATGCCATAAGTCAGGCAAGTGTACTGCGCATTCTCCATCGACGTAGGTTCCATCCCTATCACATCTCTCTCCATCAAGAGCTGCATGGAAACGATTTTGAGAAGCGTGTTAACTTTTGTACATGGACATTAAGACATGATACTCCAGATTTATCATGTATCTTGTTTGTGATGAGGCAACATTTACTAATCATGGCCAGGTAAACCGCAGAAACATGCACTATTGGTCTGTTGACAATCCCCATTAGCTTCGTCAGGTGGAACGTCAGCGTCCATGGAGTTTAAACGTGTAGTGCAGGATATCAGCTCAATTTGTTCATAGAAGGAAGAAGTACTACAGCTTGTCTTAACTGATTGTTTCCAAATCGTAACACTGTAACTTGGTCGGTCCGTTCACTGAATACCAATTTAGACCTTTTTCTGTGGGGAAGGCTGAAAGACACTGTCTATAAGGATGTAACAACTACACCAGATGATATGAAACGACGTATTACTGCTGTCTGCTCTGAAATTTCCGCTGAAATGCTAAAACGTGTGCAGCAGTCTTTCCATAGCAGACTGGAAGCTGTATTGAAGCTTCCGGTGATAATTTTGAACACAACCTTTGAAGGGCTATGTTCTCTTTACTTGTAAGAATCGACAGAAGTATTGTAATACCCTTTTGTTTTTCTTTAGTTTGTGCTACCACAGGTTGTACAAGTGTTGGTGCGCAAAAGTTTCAAAATAAGATTTCTCGTTAACCGCTTGCACTATAATCTTGCAACAAACGCCACTGTCATTCTAATTTACCTTATCTTAATTCTGTTGCTGTAACTAGGCATTGTTCCATTTGAAAAATTGTATGCTTGCTCAAAAATTACACTTTACCATTATCATTAAAATCTGTTTATAGGCTAAATGTACGAGCCCCTGACTACCAATCAATGCTGTGAAAACTGCACATCAATAGCACTTTCCATTTCCGAAATATTTGCGGTGCAAGTTTTAGGTGACTGAGCCTGTATATGTAGGCACATATTACTGTCAATAAAAACCTTGTCTCATATTGAGGCAGTATTTTATATCACAACACTGTGAATGCCAGAGTGATTGTAGCGTAAATTAACATTATTGTATGACAATGATTTTAGATGTTTGTTAGCTATAAGCATTGTTAGGATATAAGTTTACACGGCCTCACTGAAACTGACAATAGGAATGGGTAAAAATGAAGCGAGGGGGTGAGTTGTTTATCACCTAGAAGAGACAAACAAATGACGTCAGGGTAGCGCGCCTTTCTTTAGAAATGGAGGGAATATCTTCCCTAGAGCATATGTTTTAGTAATTATGATTGGCTTATAAAATAGACGCTAATGTTGGCGCGATTTATTAACCAATAGCAGCTCTATTATAATGTTTAGGCATATCGGGGTGAGGGAGTATTATTTCTTGACCCAAAGGCCGCGCGGTTCTACAGAATCATTCATAAGGTAAACGTCGCGCAGTTCTAAGAAATCTCTCTCGCGAGTTACACGTTCTAAGGAAGCATTAACGAAGTACACATTACTCAATTCTACAGAATCTCTCGCGTCGTAAAGTTAGTTACAAAATGTGAAGTACGCGAATTAATAGTGCGCGGCAAATAACATGTGATTGTAGTTACATTCGAAAATATAACAGTTTCAGTCAGGCGTGTATCAAGATTAAATATGTGAAATTAATTAAGTGTGACGGCAATAAAAGTGTAAAAACAAATTATTTTATCAGGTTATCTTTTAGCAACAACTGTTTCCGTTTATAGGCCCTGTTCAAGAGATATTTGCTCGACTGAGTAATAATAGCTAGCCGGAGGACAAAGAATCCAAAATTCAAAATAGTAAAACAATAACAGGCGCTCAGCAAAAAAAGATAACACGAACAAATTACTGCGACAACATGCGATGTTGTTGTTATTATGACCAAATGGACCTTAGTTTTGGAATACGCTTCACATTTTGCGAAGTGTTGTTTTAAATTTTCTTTTAACAAAACTGTCTTTGGTTTTTTTCTTCCGTTGACCCTAGGTGGAAGAATGTGAGATCCTACCAAATGTCACCAACACTGCCGCCCCAAACATTAACACAAAATCTTTGTTGATGACTTGCTTTAATAGTTGCGTGAGGATTAACGTCAGCCCATGCATGCCGATTGTGATAATTTACAATATGATCTCGTTGAAACGACACCTCATCTGTGAACAGCCGGACCTCGTGTAACACTCGCCAGACAGTCATGTCGTCAACATTTACTGTCGCCGCTACTTGTCTTGTACTGACACTAGGGTTGTCGTCAACTCCCTTAAGAATTGCCGAGTCCGTTGCGGTGTCCTCGTCCTTCTAGGCCTCCCTCGGTCGCGAGTATCAGGCTGAAATGCCCCATGGTCCCTAAGACGACGGTCAATGGCTTCAAACGTTTTCCTGTCGGGGCACCTTAGTGTTGGAAATCTCTCCCGTACCATCTCTGCATTTATGTACACTGCCATTGCACAAGCCAAGTCTGTGATCAACTCTACTAGTACGTAGTAACCCGTGTGGTTGCCAAGGTCGTACTGCTCACTGGAACAGTTGATGTTACCTGTAAACGAGCAATGATGTAAGCCGCATGGCAACAAGGATATGTAAAACAAAACACTGGTGGTACACCTACGCTAATGACAACGTAACCGGACGTAACCAAGAGTGCATGTTCCCCATTATTCTAACGCTCTGTTTGTGTGTGTTTCCCATTATTAATGAGTTAGAGAAAATGAGTTGTAACATGGAAACAAAGCGTTCCCAGATCCACGTTCAAATAACACAATTTCTTCGTCTATGTGAGGAATGTGTCCTGCAATTTGTGCCGTACATTTTTGTTACACTCTGTATATATAAGTAACCACGTACATACATATCGTAATTATATAATCGTAAGGGTGGTACTAAAGGAATTATGTTGAACAAGCACCAGGAATTTGTATGTTTTCTCTCGCTGATGTTCAAGATGAGAGTCAACAGCTCACTTAGCCAGTAAGCAGAATGCTGCATCTAGAGAACGTCAGCCGTGACATGTTTATGACGCGTAAGTGTGGGCGCCTTATGCTTACCTTTCAGAGTTCAAATACCTCATATCAGTAATCAGTGTTTAATTTAAATGGCAACAGAACAGGCGTGAATTTGTGCATTAACCATAAGTGATGATTTTATTGTTGAGGCAAAGGGGCACGTATTGCGAAGCCAGAGTCGAAATGTTATTACTTTTTCTACTACGTATAGTAATTTGATACCGAAATTTCACAGGAAATACATGTTTTGAGGTGCACTGAATGCATATAAAGCATTCTTTGGAAACATGTCCGTGTGTGTGTGTGTGTGTGTGTGTGTGTGTGTGTGTGTGTGTGTGTGTGTGTGTGAACAGCATAAGTCAGAAAATAACAGTCGGATAAACACCAAACTTAGTATTTTGGTTCAGTATCTTCCAGAGATGCGACACGAAGGTTTTCAAGAAAATACCCCACCCCAGATCATCCTTTACCTGGAAAATGTTTTGAATTTTTTTATTTTCTCTAAAATGGCTCTAACGATTTTGATTACAGCATCATATGCTTAAGACATTTTTATAGCAAATAAAATGTATATTCGAATTTTCTGGGAATGTCTCTAAAAGTATTCTTCATTGTGAACGAATTTTGCATAACTGGTAAACCATAAGAGATAGACAAAATTTTACTACACAAAAAATGTAGATCGCGTTAAAGTAGACAATTTATGCCATATACATTTTTTTTTTGTTGAGTGAACCATTTTTGAGACATTGCTTGTTATTCCCTTAAATTTTCCAATACTAATACTTTTTCTCAAATTGGTTATTCATTTTTTTTTTGCCCTGGTAATGCAAAGAGCATGGAACACTCCACATAGCAACCAGCTCTTAAAATATTTGACTATCGCTTAAGGCCTACCATATTCCTCTTGCAGCTACAAGAAAATTAGCAATAAGATAGTGTCTGAAAATGTTTATCTCCATTAACATGAAATAGATGGAGAATAAGCGTTTGTAAAAATAGTTTATGAAAGAGTAGAGAAAGTCGTGTGAGTGCATCACATCAGGTTTTTTTAGAGCACATTTATTTTTTTAAAACGTGCAACAATGAGGAAGAGAGAAATCAACTGGATTTCAGAACTGCTCGTCAACTTAAGTAGCTAAAGCGTTTGATGTACGTAAAGCAAGTGTATCTCGCGATGTACGCGCTAGCCAGTGTGCGAGTGAGAAGGAAACATGAAAGATTGGGGGTAACGAAGTGGCAAAACAATATCAGCGACTAATTCGCTGGAGAACAAAATTCTTCCCATTTGAAGGGGAAAATGAGCTAAAAATCAGCTGTACTGGACGAAGTAAAAGATCGTAGATACATCTGCCGCCAAGCCAATTCATGCATTAAAATATCCTAGCTTGGTATAATGACCTCCAACATTTTGGTTAAAGCAACAGTGATCATTTCTACTGAAAACTGCAATATGTGCACGAGTTTATGCAAGCTAGCGAAGTAGACAGAAACATCATGTTCGTCCATATCTTATGTGACATTTGAAGTATCGTTGAAAAAGTTTTCAAGCAGAAGAGCAGCTTTCGTTGGCGTATTTGAACTACTGTGAGCTGTTAAATGCCTGATGTGTTACATTAACATGACTTTCTCTACCACTACCGTTAATTACTATAGCTTCTACAAACTATTCTTACGAAAGCTTATTTTTCTATCTACTTCGGGTTAATGGAGATAAACTCTTGCAGAAACAGTTTCATTATACACTTATTTTTGTACTACAAGGGGGATACAGGAAGCTGAATTGATAGTCAGATATTTAAAAGCAAGCGGCCATACACTGGCCTTAAAATTCTATGTTCCTTCCATGACATAACCAGAAACAAGTCAATAGGGACAGCACTTTAAAAAAATAAAAAATTGTATTGAAAAATCTGTCTTAAACGCAATGATTTCTCTGCTCTTGTACAAACTATTTTTACAAACGTTTATTCCCCATTTACTTCATGTTAATCGAGAATAAACATTTGCAGGAACTTTCTTATTGCTAATTTTCTTATATGTGCAAGCGGAATATGGTAGGCTTTAAGAAATAATCAAATCTTTTAAGATCTGGTTGCTATGTGGAGCATTCCATTCGCTTTGCATGCCCAGGACATAAAAAACATACATTCTTACTTTCTCTACTACGTATAGTAAGTAGGGGAAGTATTGTATTCCACCCAAAAATTCGATATCGAGATTTCACCGGAAATATATGTTTTGAGACTCGCTGAATCCAAAAAAAGCATTTTGAAACATATCCTGTGTGTGTCTATGTCTGTGAACAGCGTAAGTCAGAAACGAACAGTTGGATAAACACCAAACTTGGTATTTAGGTTCACTATCTTCCAGAGATGCGATACGAAGGTTTTCAAGAAAATCCCCCACCCCAGATTACCACTTACATAGAACATTTTTCGAAAAATTTAATTTTCTCAAAAATAGCTCTAACAATTTTGATTAAAATAGCATATTTTTAAGATTTTTCATGACAAATGAAATGTATATCTCGAATTTTCTGGGAATGTCTCCAACAGTATTCTTCATTGTGAACGACTTTTGCATAACTGGTGAACCATAAGACAGAGACAAAATTTTACTATACAAAAAATGTAGATCGCGTTAAAATTCACAATTTATATCATACACATGTTTGTTGTTGAGTGAACCATTTTCGAGACATTGCTTGTTATTCCCTTAAATTTTCCAATACTTAGGCTTTTTCTCAAATGGAAATTCGTTATTCATTTTTTTTGGTCCCAGTAATACAAAGAGAATGGAATACTCCACATAGCAACCAGCTCTTAAAATATTTGACTATCGCTTAAAGCTACCAATTCCCTTTGCATCTACAAGAAAATTAGCAATAAGATTAACATCTCGATATCCCGATTAACATGAAGCATATGGAGAATAAGCGTTTGTAAAAATAGTTTGTACAAAAGTAGAGAAAGTCATGTGAGTGTAGCACATCAGATTTTTTGTGTAGTAAAATGTTGTCTATTTCTTACGGTTTGCCAGTTATGCGAAAGTCATTCAGAATGAAGAGGACTTTTGGGGATATTTACAAAACATTAAGATGCACATTTCATTTGCCATGAAAAATATCTTAAAAATTGATAGTTTAATCAAAATCGTTAGCCATTTTTGAGAAAATCAAAATTTTCAAAAAATGTTCCATGCAAAGGGTAGTCCGGGGGGATTTTCTTGAAAATCTTTGTATCGCATCATTGGAAGATACTAAACTCAAATACTAAGTTCCGTATTTATTCAAGTTATCGTTTTTGAGTTATGCTGTTCACAGACACACCCACGGACCTTATTCTAAAAATGCATTTTTTTATTCAGGGCATCTCAAAACATGTATTTCCGGGGAAATCACCATATCGAATTTTTGCGTTGAATGTAATACTTCCCCTACTTACTATACGTAAAGAGAAATGTGTTTTTTTGGATTCAGGGCAACCTCAAAACATGTATTTCGGGGGAAATATCGATATCGATTTTTTGGGTTGAATGTAATACTTCTCCTACTTACTATACGTATAGAGAAAGTAAAAATTCAAACCATAATTATCTCGGAAATCACTAATGCCACAAAAAAGTTATTTGTAATAAATTGTGTTTTATAGAGATTTACATTTTTTGTGAAATACAGTTTTGTCTAACATTTACCACTTACACATATTATACAAGTTTCCTTCCGAGTGAAGAGGTCTTCATAGGTTATTCAAAGTAAATTCCAGATATGCATTTCTTTATCATTTAAATATCTTAAATATATGACATTTCAATCAATATCATTAGAGCCATTTTTAAGAAGATAAACGTTTCGAAAATAGCTTCATGTAAGTATAGTATAGTTTGGGTGGGAGATTTGAAAATCTTGTTTTCGCATCTTTGGAAGATACTGAACGTTTAAAGCAGGGGGGTTTAGCTGCTGGAAGGAGGTGTGTTTACTTGGTGTGAGACACGTGAGGGATAACGACGCGCGACAGATGAAAGACTATTGGCTGGTTTCCACTGTACACGTCACGGTCAGCATACTATGTACCCCTTTACCTGAGAGATAAGCCACCGTACCCCCTAGCTAAAATGTAGCTGAATATCCGAGTTTTATTTTTGAGTAATCCCGCGCGCTCTGTAATTTTTCTAAAATGCTCTTTTATGTATTTATCAGGTGGCCTCAAAACGTGTATTTCTGGTGAAATATCTATATCGAATTTTGGGTGGGTCTACTAGGTACGTGGTAGAGAAAGTAAAAAACACATGCATTCAAACGATCACGTGAATTTGAAGTACTTGAGTGCCCTAAATTAACCTTAATCGGAATAGTCAGAAAGCAACATTAACCTTGTCTATAGCACTGACATTTATTTTTCAAAAGAAACTCCATTAGTAACAACGCACTGAAGCTCTCCCGCTTAAAATCCGATAAACCAGGGTCAGTGTTGACAAACCTTATCACTTTGTTTGCTGTTGGTGGTTTATTGGCACAATGAAAGTAAAACAAAACACAAACAAAGGAACTATACGCTTTAGAGGGAATTTAATATTTCGCAGTCCTGAAATTGTTTTACACTTTTTCCTCTTTTTGCACTATGCACAACACCAGTCAGAGCTTGTATTACATTGGCTTCTGACATAATGGTATATGACACAATGATTACAAGGGTATTGATACAAGAAATGAATGGTGTACTTTGAGGCATTATTTTATATCACAACATTGTGAATGCCAGAGTGATTGTAGTGTAAATTAACATTATTGTATGACAATGATTTTAGATGTTTGTCAGCTATAAGCATTGTTAGGAAATAAATTTACACGGCCTCACTGAAACTGACAATAGGAGTGGGTAACAATGAAGCGATGGGGTGAGCTGTTAATCAATTAGAAGAGACAAACAAATGACGTCAGGGTAGCGTGCCTTTCTTTAAAAATGGAGGGAATATCTTCCCTAGAGCATATGTTTTAGTAATTATGATTGGCTGATAAAATAGACGCTAATGTTGGCGCGATTTATTAACCAATAGCAGCTCTATTATAATGTTTAGGCATATCGGGGTGAGGGAGTATAAATTCTTGAGCCAGAGGCAAGTAACGCGTAGTTCTACAGAATCATTCACAAGGTAAACGCCGCGCAGTTCTAAGAAATCTCTCTCGCGAGTTACACGTCAGGCAGTTCTAAGGAAGCATTAACGAAGTACACATACGCAATTCTACAGAATCTCTCGCGTCGTAAAGTTAGTTACAAAATGTGAAATGCGCGAATTAATAGTGCGCGGCAAATAAGTGATTGTAGTTACATTCGAAAGTATAACAGTTTCAGTCAGGCGTGAATCAAGATTAAATATGTGAAATTAATTAAGTGTGACGGCAATAAAAGTGTAAAAACAAATTCTTTTATCAGTGTTATCTTTTAGTAACAACTCCTTTCCGTTTACACGCCCTGATCAGAGATATTTGCTCGACTGAGTAATAATAGCTAGTCGGAGGACAAAAGAACCCAAAATTCAAAATAGTAAAACAATAACAGGCGCTCAGAAAAAAGATAACACGAAGAGATTACCGGGACAACTTACAGTTATAACACAATGAAACATGGATAAATTAATAACAATGAAATTACAACTGTCTTTTTAAATCTTTTGGTTAAACTTATTTGTATAATTTAGTTACTTTGAGAAAGTCGATTAGAGCTACCATTCCTACTCACGTCTTTTATGGGGGAGTCGAATTATGAAAACGTTTGGATCTATGAACGAGGTCAGAGCAAAACCCACTACGAGGTACAGGAATTGCCCCCAAAAATGTACACAGAAAACACTCCACTAAAGTAGACTTCCCTTTAATTTCAGTAGGTATGTGAACACTGGGTTTCATAAACATATTAATCCAGCCAAAGAATAGCGAATAACATTGATTGAAAATGTTACACAATAAAGAACACCATAGTTATATAAACTTTATAACAAACACTCACAGAAATAATAAATGTTTGGGAAAGATCTGCAATACACAAATTTAGCGTGACGTACTAAGCCGTTCCTCCTCGCATGACACAGACAAATTTAGGAATGCGAAGTTAAGGCTTTTACATTCAAATAGAATCTAAACGAAATTCTTTAATGAACCCCGATTTTTAACAATAATAGATTACATCTGAACATTAACACATCTATATAAACCTTGTATGAATTTGGGTAAACTCTGGACATTAAAAAATGTAAATGAACTCTATGTAAATAAAAACTATGTATTAAACAATTTAAATATACCCTAAATATTTAACAATTTATAGAAACTATCACTTTATATAAACAACAAGAATAAAACAACGCACATTAAAGGGAAGTCAGATTAGAGAATATAAAAATCTGATGTGTTGCACTCACCTGACTTTTCCTGCTCTTCTACAATGTATTTTTACAAACGGTTACTCTCCATATACTTCACGTTAATCGAGGTATCGATAAGTTAATCTTATTCACATTTTCTTGTAAGTGCAAGGGGAATATGGTAGGCTTTAAGCGTTAGTCAAATATTTTAAGAGCGGGTTGCTATGCGGAGCATTCCATTCTCTTTGCATGTCCAGGACAAAAACGAATAACGAATTCCCATTTGAGAATAAGTGTAAGTGCTGAGAAATGCAAACAAATAGCAAGGAATATCTCGGAAATGGTTAACTCGACAAAAAAGGTATATGAGATAAATTGTGTGTTTTAACGAGATCTACATTTTTGTGTAGTAAAATTTTGTCTAACTATACAGTTTACCAGTTATGCGAAAGTCATTCAGAATGAAGAGGACTTTTGGGGATATTCCCAAAAAATTCAAGATATACAATTCATTTGCCATGAAAAATATCTTAAACATTGACATTTTAATTAAAATCGTTAGAGCCATTTTTGAGAAAATCAAAATTTTCAAAAAATGTTAAATGTACTCCGGGAGGATTTTCTTAAAAATCTTTGTATCGCACCCTTGGAAGATACTAAACTCAAATAATAAGTTTGGTATTTATCCAACTTTTCGTTTTGAGTTATGCTGTTCACAGGCATACACAAGGAGTTGTTTCCAAAAATGCTTTCGTTGGATTCAAGGCACCTCAAAGCATGTATAGGGTCTTTCAACAAGAGTGTCCTATTTTTGAACTTAAATAAAACACGTTCTATAAATGATATAGTTTAATTTACTTTTTTATTTTGGAACATACTTAATGTCATTACCCGTGGAAGAGAACATCAGTTAAGTGACCGTCGCGACTTCATTGGGTTGCGAGCATACGGTTGACCCAATTTTTAATGACAGAAGAAGGTAACTTAGGTCCAACTTCACGAATAACACGCGTGATGTTATTCATAAGATAATTTACTGTTTCAGGCTTGACATAAACTCGAGATTTAACATAACCCTACAAGAAGTAATCCAACGGTGTTAAATCACATGACTTCGGGGCCAGTTATCACCACCACCACGGGAAATGATGAAACCTCTGAGCTTCTTCTTCCAAAGATTGATTGTTTCGAGAGCAGTATGACATGTGGCATTATCTTGCTGGAACCAGATGTTTCTGAAATCCATACCATCCAATTGAGGCCAAAAATAGTCCCTTATAAGAGCCCGGTATCTCTCTCCATTGACGGTTAGAGCTTCTCCATCTTCATCTTGGAAAAAATATGGACCAATGATTCCACCATACCAAAATCCACACTACACAGAAACCTTTAGGAAATGAAGTGGTCGTTCTTGAATCTGCATTGGATTGTAATTACTCCAAAAGCGGTAATTTTGTTTGTTAACACAACCATCCATTCGAAAGTGGGCTTCGTCGTTGAAGATGATTTTTCGACAAAAATCTGGATCAGCTTCCAATTGCTCCATAGCCCAGTCAGTGAATACACGGCACAACCTATGGTCGTTGAGCTTTAGTTCTTGAGTTAACACCATTTTGTAAGCGTGAAACTTCAAGTCCAGATGCAGAATTCGCCAAGTTGTGGTCGGCGAAACCCCCAATTCTTGTGCTCGACGAGCAATTGGTTTGCTTCCGTTCTCGCGTACACTCTCACGAACGGCGCCTATGTTTTCGTTGGAGCGCTTACGCCGATTACGTACAGGCGTTCTTTGATCGCTGACAGAACCACTTCTTTCAAATTTATCGAGCAAACGCCGAATCGTTCTCTTGCAGGGACGATTATGCACACCGTAAACTTTACGCAATACACGGAAGGTTTGGCGAGCAGAGGATCCATTTTGATAATAAATTTTCACAATTTCTACGCGTTGTTGAATGCTGTAAGGTTCCATGGCTTGTCAATAACAACTGTAACGACATGAAAAAATGACTGCTGTAACTCAATAACAACGGCAGCTATCACATGTTAAAGATAGGACACTCTTGTTGAAAGATCCTATATTTCCAGTAAAATCTCGGTATATATTTTTGTGTGGAATGCAATACTTCCCCTACTTACTATACGTAGTAAAGAAAGTAAAACTTTAAACTACTTCCAATATGACCCGTTTACCGTGTGGAGCTCCGCGTACCCATTCTCGTATATTCAATAATCACAAAATGTAATGCAAACCCAAGTAAAGGCCAGAGTCAGAAATGGAATACGCTGGCCACGCCGTTACAGAAACTCATCCGAGATCCGTACACTTCAGGCGTCTAGAAAGAAAACGACTCGACTCCACAAGGTGAACCCAATCAGCTGAAACTAAAGCCGTGACCGTGGCGCGAGCAGTGAAGATAAAAAACAATAAAAATACAGCCACATCGCTCACGGAGAAAATGTGTACTACTAATTATGTGCCCAATCGGCACAATTTCTAATGACGGACGCTATTGAGTGCTGCATGAAGAGTTGTTTGAATGTCGAATTGTCGCGCTGGTGTTGGAATACTGGGCATGTCAATATGATGTATTCTACTGTTAGGGTGGCGTGCACCATGTTGGAGTAAATTGCTTCGGAAGTAACGTTTACTAAAGAAGTCCCCACCACAGAAGTAGGTTACTACGGAGCAATTTACTCCGAAAGTAACGTTGGAGAGCACAATTACAATTTACTCTTTTAGTTACGACTACGGAACTAAGAGCTCATTACTCCCGAAGGTATTGTTTTGTTTCCGCAATTTACTTGTGCAATTATGAATAAGGTTGTGTGCGATAGAAAAAGGGGAGAAACGTCAGCGAAAGAGATCAACTTTTGTTGGTAGAAATAAAGAAAGTCCATTTAAACAATATGAGTGTAAAAAAACATGCGATAAGTTGCATTATGTTGGTCTTCAAAGCCAGTGAGATACCGCCAACACTCGAAACGTGCGTTTCTAATTACTTTTTATTTTAGATTTATTAGTTTTTTACGTTTCTGATTTACGGTAGCTTAGGTTCCTGATTCACGGAAGGTTACTTTTATTAACGTTTTCAATGAAGACCAAGTAATTAAAAAAAGCCAAAACATTATTATAAAGATGATGCTGGAAGAGAAATGCTGGAAAGTCGTGATTGACGAGTTTAATAATTCTAGCGACGGGAAACGTACTGAAGAGCAGCTTAAATTTCTAGAAACAATGTTTCTAATCTTCGTTTTGCATCGCAGGTCACCTGCGTGTTAATAGAGAAATACCCTTTCTGATTACGGTAAAGTTCACCATATTTACGGATGGGTACAAAATAGTAACATGCGTGCAGTCAATTCCATACACAATGTGAGGGAAATTTGTGAAAATGAAGAAGAATTGCCTTTTAATTTCTTAACACTCGTGTATATTTATATGTGTAGGTACCTTGCTCTTAACCTCAAAAGCGCTCTAACAACGCAGTAAAATACACGGCCAGCAGACGCGTGGTCAACGTTTATTTATGATCGCCTGAAATACCGGGATTACGATGAACTTTACTTAACGTATTGGGAATGACTCTTGATTCACAGTTCTTTTATTACTTCGGGCTAGTACCGATTGGTTCTAATTACCATGTGAAATCAAACTTGACATAACGGGAAGGAAAAGTTTGATGCCAAACTTTGTTACATCGCGTTAAGTCAATTCTAAATATCTCCATTTAATACAGTGTAAGACTGTCACATTACGTTAAATACATCGTAATGCCGGCTCAAGCTTCTGAAATATTCCGGTACGAAACACTCATAGGACGCATAACAATAATTGCAAATTTGATTATAGAGCTGAATTTGTGTCTGAGTTTTGTTGAAATGTTCTCCAAGCAGGTTCAAAAGGCGTGTATAAGACTCTTTCCTAATACTGAAATGTTAATTGAACTCCCTCTCTCTCTCTCTCTCTCTCTCTCTCTCTCTCTCTCTCTCTCTCTCTGTTTAAGTATCATATGGTTCTCGCATAGCACTAATGCATTTCCGTTTTATTTTTGTTTTTCTTTTCTTCCGTCTAGATCATCAATGTAACCTAAGTAATCCATGAACGTGTCAAAAATATCTTCCTCCAAATATGGTACGGTATTCTAGTTCAATCGACAGGTTAGTTACTCCACCCAGGTCGCATGAGTAAATTCTAACCTATATTTGTGCTCTATTTAATTTCGTAGTAACATACTACACGTTGGTGCTCTCCGGCATTTACTTCTGCGGTAATTTAATCTGGGAGCATCTGAAAGGAGTAAAACTCTTCGGAAGTAGTTTACTCTCGCATGGAAGTCTCCGAGTGTTGACTTGAATAGTAGTTTACTACGAAAGTAGAGCTTACTCCAGGTTGGTGCACGTCACCCAAAGTGTTGTTTGGCACTTCTCACAGACGAGCAGAGGACTTCTATTCAACAGGTAGGAATGCTTTATTCTAAAGCGGATGCAGAACTTAAAGGCATATGAACGAACGCCAAGCAGAAGTGTTGCTAGTGTTGTCACATCTCAGGGGTGGATAAGCGAAGAAAGAGGAGAAGGTCAGACCCTTTGGCACTTATTCTGCTTGCTGTTCTAACTTGCTAGCCAATAAAAATAAACATATGGGACTTTCACAGTCGAGTTCACAACGTAACACTCTAAGCAATGGTGGTTTTTATTCTATTCTAATAGGAAGATTAATCACTGAGCGAAAATGAAAAAGCAATTCGTGTGACTGCGTCGCATTGACTGCAGCGTTCCCTCTGGCACGTAGCTGTACAACAGTGGAAAGCATGGAGAGGGAGAGAGGAAAGGAGCGTGAGTGATGTGATTGAATAAAAGTAAAGGTATGAGTCAGGAGGGGCCCCTGGAACCGGGGCAGAGCACCACAAATAGACCGTAACGGCTCACTTTGCTTCCAACGTGACCCCTCGGAGGGAGGGATGAGGAGAGACACCCGAAGGGCGACCAGATCCCGATGCCGACGGGGGAAGCATGGACGGGGTCTAGAACGCATCCGCCGCCGCCTGGTCACTGCCTATAAACCACTAAACTCCAGGATCTGCGGAGCAGAGCCCACCTGGAGGAGACACCTAACTGAGCGGTACCGCAACGACGCCAGGGATAAAACCTTTTCAGAGCGCAAGCCACCGCCCACCGCAACCCGCGACGCCGTCGTTTGGTTCTAAAACCCTGAAGCAGATAACAAGGAAGATAGGGAGTACAGAAAATGATAGGAAGAAGAGTTATAGTAGAAAATGAACCACCCCAGCATTCGCCTATCGACCCGGGGAAACCACGAAAAACTCTTGGGCCGTCTTCGGGGATCGATACGGCATCTCCCGAATGCGAGCCTGAGCCATTCCTCTCGTTTGTGATTGGATATCTCTCTTATCAAAGCCCTGACATAAGTGCCTTTAAATTCTGTGTCTCCTTTAATATGACAAATTTTCAGGTGGGTTATTACAATTTGATCCCTTTAATTTCCCTACCACACATCTAATAGGTACCTAGAGGAAGTATTGCATTCCACCCAAAAATTCCATTCGATATTACAAGGGAAACACGTATTTTGAGGTTCCCTGAATAAAAAAAAAAGCATTTTGGTAAATGATTCGTGTGTGTGTAAAATTCAAAAACGAAATGTCTGATAAATCCCTACTTATTATTTAAGTTCAGTATCTTCCAAATATACCACCCAAATTACATTTTATTTGGAAAATTTTTCGATATTTTTTCCTCAAAAATGCTTATAACGATTTGGATTAAAATACATATGTTTAAGATATTTACATTTAAATAAAGTGTTTATTTTTAATTCTCTAGGAATAGCCTGTGCAGTCCTCATTCTGATAGAATTTTTATATGATTTTGTTGACTGGTAAACTTTAAGAGATAGACAAAATGTACTATAAAAGCTGTAGAACTCTTTGACACACACAATTTATTTAAACTAACTTTTTGTGACAAACATTTCAGAGATATCGATTGCTAATGTTTTGAATTTTTAAATATTTTGTTATTTTTTAAAATGTGTTTCCATTTAGTTGTTTTCCGCGATATCATGGAAAAAGTATGGAATTTTAAGGCCAGGGTATAATGGCCCACTTCTGGCCATAATTCGGTTTCCTCTATCTCCCTTGCATCTACAACGAAATGTGCAATTAACTATTTCTGCAAAGGTTTATGTGGATTAACAAGAAATAGGTAGAAAAAGTAATATTTCGGAAGAATAATGTGTAAAAATTAGATATAAATAAACAACAGTGGTAGATAAACTCATATGAATGTAACACATTAGATTTTTTACTGTAACTATCCCGTGTCTCAATTAAGAGTATGACGGGATTCCCAGATGCTTCTACTTTTCTGTTCGTGTTATGAGAATGATTTATGGAGGATTATTAACGAGTAAATGACTTCATAAGTTGGTCGTCGAAAGCTACACTGCCGTTTCTGAAAGTTGCAACACCAAGAAAGAATTTCCCGAATAACTCCAAACTCGGTGGAAGTGTAGAAGAGTGTGCAAGCAATAAGTGATTAGGTTTGTAGAGAGATGGGGTACACTTAGGTTGAGCAGAGCCCTCTCGTGTCGGTTCGACAAGGTCAGTGTTGCGCCCAGTGTAGTGAGTGCAGAGCTGTCAAACAAGGTGGAAACAATATTTTGGGTGCCAGTATGCCTCGTCGAGCCATATCGGCATGTGAGCGAGTTCGAACGGGGCAAAATGATCAGTCTCCGGGAAGAGGGTTTGTCATACGGTGACATTTCGGCTCGTACAGGGCATGCTGCTATAAAAGTGATGCGTGTGTGGAAGCAGTGGATAGATGAAGGTCGTACGCAGCGAAGAGCGAGAACTGGACCACGGCACGGGATGACCATCATCTTGTCCGCATGGCCATAACGGACCGTACAGCTTCATCCAGTGCTGACTCGACGCTGGAACCACTGCAACAGGTGTGAACTTATCTGCATCAACGGTTCATCGCCGCGTCTGCTGCAGGTTGGACTGGTTGCATGTATGCCATTAAGTCGGTTTCCGTTGTCCAGAAACCACAAGCTCCTTCGACTGCAATGGGCACGTGAACACCGTCATTGGGGTGCTGAGTGGCAAAATGTAGTCTTTTCGGACGAGTCCCGCTTCAACGTGTCCTACAGTGATGGCCGCATATGTGTCCGGCGGTACCGTGGTGTGTGCAACCTGGAGGGCTGCATTGTTGAATGGCATAGCGGACAAACACCAGGTGTGATGGTATGGGGCGCCATTGGTTACAACAACCGATCTCGCCTCCTACGAATTGAGGGCACTTTGAACAGCAACCGGTACCTAACGGTGGTTGTAGAACCTGAGGTACTCCCCTGCTTCAGGCATCTTCATAGGCCACATTTCAATAGGACAAACCTTTTTCGAAGAGCGACGGGTACCATTGCTTCCCTGGCCTGCACGTTCGCCTGACATGTCGCCCATCGAACATGTCTGGGATATGGTTGGTCGGCACCTTGTGCGTCACGATCCTCCAATAAGCAGTGTCACGGATATTTGGACTCGAATACAAACTGCGTAAACGGAAATCCTTCAGGAACTTATTCAGAAACTTTTTGACTCAATGCCACGGCGTATAGCAGCGCATGGAGGCCACACCATATACTGAATATTAGGACTCAAAGATCATGTATAATTTGAAAAGTTTATCACTTGTTACTTGTCATGTACCTAACCTGTGGTATTAAATTCATTGAATTCATGCGTTTCCTTCTTGGTGTTACAATTTTCACAAACGGCAGTGTATATTAAATAAACCAATTAGTATACTTTTTAACCCAGTGCGGCTGAGACATGTGAGGTACGCATTCGAGTGATGCAGGGTTAAATTACCACCACTCTGTCCCAGGGCTTTTTACGGGGTTCCCTGGTTGGTAAGCAAATACTGGACTGGATTATATAATGCCGCGAAATGTCCTGTCATTTTATTTCCTTATCATGTATCACGTTTGAAGGATTAGGCGAGTGGGCGGCGGGCGAGGCATGTAACGGTGGAATTTGCTTTGTATAACTGTCTGTCCTGACGTTCGGTGTGTGACTGAAACTCTGTGGGGAGAGATAGGTCTTTGGAGTGCTCATGAGGCGTCAGAATGTAATATCTGGAGATGTTAGGGACTCCGTCTAAATTCGAGCCTGCCACCCCGAATCAGATCCCCTTTCGCTTCACCGCTTCCTTCAGATGGTTTCCAGAAGCACAATAGGCGACTGTGCACTTAAATGCCAAAAACCTCCTCGCCTTCCTGATACTAAAAATGAGGGTTTGTCGTCAAGTTTGCCTATGCATAGACGTTATACAGCTGCATGCCCAGTGTCTGTGTTGATTTCCGACGTACACAAACTGCGCGAAGCGTATAGTCTGAAAATGAGAAACGCAACACTCCGTTAAGGTCTAGCAGATGACAATATACAAATATGAAGGATATGTTGAAACATTAGTAAACTTACAAGAAGAAACTTACCTTTGTGATGCAGCCATAGGTTCAGAGCCGAATAGCACTGCACTACTATAGACATCCTTGAAGCTACATACAGTACTAGCCACGGACAAACTAATACAATAACTCATTAATGCAATAAGATATCTAATTCCCAGCTTCTCAGCATCAACAGATTAATAATTTGTTTCTTTAATATTATGTTCTAAGTTTTACGTTTTATGTATTTTCTTTGATAATACTGTACGTATAATAATTAAGAGGATGTTAAAAACACATATATTCATAATTTACACATGGTAGAGAATAAGTAAGTAACGTTATAACATGTAAAATATAATATAAGAGGGAAAGGCCATTGGTAGCTATATAACCAGTAAATTAAAAAATTACGAGAAATGCAGTAGCATCTACGTAAGCATGTAACGAACCTTGGATTCATAATTGATACATGCTTATAATTCAAATACGTACGTTAAGAAATCGGTTAAATGGAACGCTAACAGAAGCTTGTCAGTCTTCAAGCAGGAAGGCCGTGTATAAACTCGTCTCTAAATAGACGCTAAAGCTACGTATTTAAAGTTTACCGGTTATACATATTTTAACATGATAAAGGTGATAGTGAATGGTGAATATCATATGTGTTTATCTGAAATACATGTGAAATAATTAACAGAATACGTGTGTGCAAAATACTTTAACCTTCTCCATACCTAACCCTGACAAGACACAAGTGTTCTCCGACACAAGTACAGCAGCCGTGGCACAATTATAAAATAATGATTACAACATACTAATGTACACACAAGAATACAGATATACGATCATCGGATTCCAGTCTACGAGAACGTCGTGATATATTACAAGTGTACGGGCATCAAGACGACCTACAGGTACGCATTACAGCATACAATATCAACGTATAGTGGGACCTACCAAGTAGGAACCTCTACATTCCTAAATTATCGAATGGCAAACGTCGGCGTCGTCACTTAAAAGTTTTTGAACGGCGAAAAGCTTCTTTCAGCGTTAGCGGTGCATATGTCAAGTATACTATGCTATCGTCCGATGATTTTGTATTCTTCATCGTGTAACAAAATTCTGAAATAATCCTTATTTTTCTGCAGAATACTTTGCCATTTATTTTTATCCTCCGTATGCAAGGTCCTGGAGGTCCTTTCTTGATTTTTTCTAACGCCTTTCCTACCATTGTTATGCCCTTGGAAATTTGCAAATTGCTGTTGCACTCCTTTTGCGTGCGCTGCCCTTATTTGTTTACCGTATGTCCACCTACATACTCTCGCTGTCGAGTCAACGTATATTTCGTGCCGGGCACAAATCCCTCATCTTTACTAATAACCATAATCATATTCATTTTTAAGAGATAGATCTATTCTGCTTGTTGAGCTTTCGGTCAGGGGCGAGGAGTCACTCGTTTGGGGCCGTCTCAGGCCTTTATTTTTATCAAGTGGTTTCTTATTTCGACAAGGAAAGAAACAACACATTTAAAGACGCTGCCAATCATTCATAAATATTTTTCTGACTAAACGAAGCATCGGCAGAGAACAGATTGAGTAATCTTGAAAACGAGACAGCGAGACTGTAATAAAAATAATATTGCGCAGTTGTATTCAGACTGTAAACTTGGAGGTTTTATGGCATGTAGCTGACGTAAGATATCTTGTACGTTTACTGGTCGTAAACAGATGATTTTTACGAGTCCCGAGGCGTCATCTCAGTGCGAGACTAAGCTGAGAAAAGAACAAAGTTTTTCTTTGTGATGAAGATGAATAACACTTAGTTACAGACCGTTAGTCGTTTACAGAGAGTTTTTAAAACCGAGTGTCAGAAGACAATCGAGATTTAAGAAACAAAAGCACGATTTGGACTTCATAGAGTATGCGAGACCAAACAACAGTCTTTTGCATTGTACTCCATTACTTAAGGGGAAACTAAATGACAAAAAACTGTAAAAAAGAATATATTACATTCACATGACTTTCTCTACACTCCATCATTTATTATTTGATGTACAAACTATACTTACAAAAGCTTATTTTTCTATCTACTTCATTTTAATCCAGCTAAATCGCAGAAATAGCTACAGAGAACAGCAGTAGTTAAATGTTAAGAACTGTACGCTGTGTGCTGTCCATGTAATCTCCAGAAACAAATGAGAATCGAAAGGACTTCAAGAGAAAGACAAAACATTGATAAATGCAAACCATTAACAACACAATTTTTTCTGGTATCAGCTATTTACGAGGTATTTGGAATAAATTGTGTGTTTTAAAGAGATCTACATTTTTGTGTAAATGTTTTCATCTATCACTTAACGTTTACCAGCTATATAAGATTATACATAATTCCTTCCGAATGAAGCGGAATTCTTAGATTATCAGAAAATTCAAGATATATTTTGTTTGTCATGTAAATTAATATCTTTAATATATAGCTTTCTAAACAAAATCGTTAGCCTTTGCTGCTAAAATAAAACATTTTGAAAAATGTTTCATTATAGTGTAATTGAGGGTGAGGGGAATTTTCTTGAAAATCTTTGTGTCGTATCTTTGAAAGATACTGAACATAAATACGAAGTTTGGTACTTATCAACTTTTCGTTATTTATTTATGATGTTCGTAGACAAATACGCGCGCGCACTTTGTACTAAATGTTTTT
The DNA here is from genome assembly GCA_030765065.1 of Deroplatys truncata. NCBI lineage: Eukaryota > Metazoa > Arthropoda > Insecta > Mantodea > Mantidae > Deroplatys > Deroplatys truncata. Next base: position 242,041,118 of record CM060981.1, read on the forward strand.
GTTCAAGGGGCCTCAAAACATATATTTGTGGTGAAATTTCGATATCGAATTTGAGTGGAATACAATACTTCCTCTACTTACTATAAGCATGTAGTAGAGAAAATAAAAATAATGTATTTTCACTTTCTCTACTACGTATAGTAAGTAGGGGAAGTATTGCATTCCACCCAAAAATTCAATACCGAGATTTCACCGGAAATACATGTTTTGAGGCTCCCTGAATAAAAAAACACTTAGAACAAGGCCTGTGTGTGTGTCTCTGTATCTGTAAACAGCATAACTCAAAAACGAAAAGTCGACTAAATACCAGACTTGGTATTTAGTTTCAGTATCTTTCAAAAATGCGACCCTAAGATGTTTAAGAAAATCCCTCCACCCCAAACTATCCTTTACGTGGAACATTTTTCGAATATTTTGATTTTCTCAAACATGGCTCTACGATTTTTATTAAAATACCATACATTTAAGATTTTTCATGACGACTAAAATGTGCCTATATCTTGAATTTTCTGGGAATGTCCCAAAAAGTCCCCTTTTTCTGAATGGCATTTCCTAACTGATAAACCCTAAGAGATAGACAAAATTTTGCTACACAAAATATGTAGAGTTCGTTAAAACACGCACAGTTTATGCTAAATACATGTTTTTGTTTTGTTTTGTGGAGTGAACCATTTCCGAGATATTCCTTGTTATTTGTTTCAATTTTCCAATATTTATACGTTTTCTCAAATGGGAATTTGATTTGTTTTTTTATGGACATGCAGAGAGAATGGAACGCTCCACGTAGCAGTCAGTTCTTAAAAGATTTGACTTTTGCTTAAACCGTACCATATTACCCTTGCACCTACAAGAAAATTAGCAATAAGAGTAGAGAAAGTCATGTGAGTGTAATACATCAGATTTTTTTTAATTCAAGGTACATAAAACAATATTTTTCCGTTAAAATGTCTATATAAAGTTTTTGGGTGGCATACCCACAATTAGTAGGTGCTAGAAAAATTAAAAAGGCGTATCAGGCCACGAGAATTTAAACGATCACTCTTCGACCCCACCTCAAGTTTCCGAGCGATAATCCACCATTTCAAACGTTCTCATAACGTTTATTACCCTGGTTTCAGAGCTACATCAAACGTTGCTGTTAACATTCTTGTGGTTAATTCAGCTGTATAAAATGTAATAATTAATGCTGGTTGGACCCATGAACCTACTAAAAGCAAAATAGCTACAAAAGAGGTTATTTTTTGGCAAAAAGGGGCGATGTTTTCAAATAATAATTCAATTTGCACAATACATTCTAACGGAAATCAAAGGCCAGCTGATATCTGTTGTATTGTGCTTTTTTTAGGACCTTGCTGCAAGTTCTCGTTAAAATACTCCTAAATTACAATTAACACGTTACAGGTGTTATTTTGTTATTTTACTTTCTTAGTCCTTTCTTCTCGTATGAATTCTTTCAAATACATCTTCAGGACGAAGCACATAGGGAAAGTTTGTGGCTTGTTTCGAAATCCATGTATTTAAGCTACAATAAATATTTTCACATGTCTAAGCATCAAACTACAGTTTTATACTTGATACAGAAAAGTATAGCGCAAATAAATTAAAATGTTGTTTTAATTCCAGCCAGTGATTAATAAGGGTGTCTGAGGAAACATCTGTGATGCATAATGGAGTACAATGCAAATGTATTCATTGTTGATAAAACATTGCATAAAAATAATACAAAAATAAAAAATTAACAATTATAAGTAGTCTATAGTTTGTGTTTTTCACTTTGAACTATTGCGCGAAGCAGCGCTTTTTGTCCCACCCCGCATCCAGAGAAAACCCACGTTAACATACAAGAAATAGCAGACTTGTTATCGGATATGAATGAGGTAATGCATGTAAGCATGAGCAAAGTTCGCGTAAATGTCTAAATCTAACTCACTCATATCTGTATACAAAATGAAAAAAAAAAACTGGGGCCAAAATCATACAGATGATTCAGAACACTTCATTACAGAGCACACAGATGGCATCACGAGCGAAGAGCAAATCAAACGGAACCGTAGAAGACAACCACGAAAAAAAAAACAGCTCTCCAGTGTTACACTGGGGGTATTTCGTTTCGTAACTCCCGCGTTACCTACCCACCAGTAGTAACTTGCGCTATAATGAGTACTGACCGTGTTATAAGTGGTGTCCATCTGCGTGAAAACATTCCTGGTATCTTAGAATGAAATTTCCACTCACAGCATAAGGTCCTGTTGCGTAATGTTCAGAATTTCTGTTTTTATATTGTCCTTAAGTTCGTTTACAGTGTGGGGATTTTTTCTATAAACTCTTTATTAGGTTCCCCACAAATGCATACATCAATTTCGTAAATTCTTTCCTCCTTTGAACATTTGTTTTCGCTTCTTAGGTTTAGCGTTTAGCGATCCCGTTGTCCTAAATTTACTAACCAGACGTCTAACAGTTTCCCTGCCTGGAACTGGAATACCAGGAAATGTCTCTTGAAGTTGTCTACACATCTGCCTACATGATTCTTTTTTACGTATATATCATACATAAAAACTCGTTGTTCAAGCATGAATTTGTGTGCAGATATTGCAGTGGACTAATAAAAAGACCTTAACACTCTTACGCAAATCACACGCAGCACAGATGTCTTGAATAAAATTTCATCTTTGAGATGCACGAACACAAAGCATCGACTGAAGCACAGTTGATAAAAATGGCCTTGAATGTCCCATGCACTGCCAGTTGCACTTCGAAAAAGTACCGAGGTCACCGCAATACAGCGTGCTACGCATATAGCCGGTCTGTGGCCTCATCTTAAAACGACCGCACTGTATATTGGATATGAGTGTGGATAGTGCATCACTACAGAATATAGGACTAGTTTGAAAAAACAAGACGAAGTCAAGTCTTTACTCTTTCCAAGATTCTATTATGTCTTTCACAAACATGTATTACACACTATGTTTTTCACGATCTTGTGTTTTATTATTTTGGATGCATTATTAGTGAATAATAGTTTATAATTAAACTGCCTAAATCAACTCGAATTTCGGGTAATGCAATGCTGGCAAGTCAACAACTACAACTAATAAGATGACTTAGTAAGATACTTTAATTTAAAACGCTTAATCAATTGTTTGATGGTTTATACCATGACACAAAGCGGGTCATTTGAAAATAATAATATGGACGATAAGAAAGATTCCGTATTTCAAGAAGAATTTTAAGTCGGAGACGAGAATTATGAAGATAGAGATGTTGCATTTTAATTCAGTTGCATTTTACTTCGCATCCTAGTGTATACAGTGACCGCGCACGCGAAGCTACCTGCGGCCGCCGATAAGCGTCTCTTAACCTGGAACCTGGCCTTCGACCGGCAGCCGGAACAATAGCCAGTGCGGGACAATAGTTCATTGTATCACTTCCACCTCCGTGTTTGGGTAATTACTGTTCCCTTGGGCCGGTTCTACGAACCTCACTATCTAGAACATCCCGCTTTGTACGCGGGTTCTATATAAGCGACTGCTCTTTCCAGTGCGTTCAGTTCTATTATTAAGCAGTTACGAAGAGAAAAGTAGACAGTGCCAGTGCAATTCAGTTGTGAGTTGTGATTAGACGGATCAGCTGTGTTGTGTTCCAAGTGTGTGCCAAAAGTGACTCAAGTGTAGCGTTTGTGCTACACTAAGTGTCTAGTGGATAAATAAAGTGTGTGTCGCAATAACTGGTGTTCTTATTTATTACAATATTATATCTTATTACAGCCCCAAATTTATGTTGGTAGACATGGGTTTCGTAGGAAACGAATTAATGTGTTGGAATTATAATTTTTTTCTGCGTAAATAACATCGGGAATACGTAAAAACACACGATCGTACAAAAACCATAGGTGTATGCGTAAGTATATATGCTATTTGGCAACTGAAAGGGTTAATATCTCTTGTTAAGTAATATACCTTTCTTTCAACCTAAACAGATCTTGTAGTAAAGAACACACACGTGCACTTGGTTTTATATTTGGTTATAGTATTTTAAACAGTGGAAAGGGGAGGGTAGGAAACAGCTTGCTCGATCCAGGTCTTTTACGTGTGGCGGCACCTTGCGATAGCCTCCAATGATTTCGTTTAATCCTCCTTCCACTGTCTCTAAAAACTCTGATAAAGTCTCCTTTCAGGCGTACGCATGTTTCTTGATATGTAAAATGCTGCAACACAGTCACGTCCGAGATATTGATTTAAACCTACTCCACATTGTCATTTGCAAGCGAATTCGCAAACCAAACAGTGCATTTATAAAATTATGTTTAGATAGGTCTTATACGTCATTATTCTAATGTAGAGAATTGTATTATTCCTTCTGTTCGGTGTGCTTTTTTGTGGGGCTTTTTTGTCACAATCACGGAGTCTGCACTATGGAAAGTTACAAATGATGTGACATCACAAAAGAGCACCTTTGACCCATTCACACCTTGTTACGCTCACGTGTAACAAGAAAAAAACTCAGTGGTGTAAATGTTACCTATGTAGATAGAGCCCCTTCAAACAACGTGCGCCAGGTGTAGAAGTCATATTTTTCGTTACCACCTCTATAACCAAATCTAATTAACATATTGTAGATGGTTCTCCTGAATAGCTTTTATTCTTAATAAATAATAAATGTTAGCGTGTATAATGAGCTACTCTGAAGCTAAATATAGTTGTTTTGAAATATTTATGTGTGTGTAGGGGGAGGGAGAGAGAGAACGAGTTGTTGTAGTGTATAACTTACACATACACTTTAGGTTCCACTTATGATAGAAGCTATATGGCAAATTAAACACGTTCCCATAAGAGCAAGCAGCGGGACACCAAATCAATGTAAAATGTCTCTGTTATTACGAAAGTTAGACAAAGATATTACATAAAAATGTTTTCAAGAAACACTTTTAGTTAAGTTCTGTAATTCACAAGTTTCGAATGTAGTATTGAGGAAATACATCAATTTTGATTACTTTTTTACGTACAATAAGCCATTTAATATTTTATGCACTGCAATTCCGAAACTTTTCCTTCAGTTTTATGTTTCCAAAGGGAAAGTATAGAAGCGGAAGGAACGGGTAGAAGTACATATAATATTAAGCATATTGGAAAACATAATCATATTTGATAAATTCAATTCCATTTCCAGGTCTCACGGACTTTGCTTTCCGTGCCGATGCCCTTATCGCTTGAGCTATCATGGCGAGATACCGTATACGCATTAAATCTTCTCATCTGATTCGAGTAAAACTTCAAGGCGATCTCAAAAACCACAAAGTTGCGAGTAATTTTAATTTCCAGGCTTTATGGCTAACCTCTAATTTATATTTCAAATTTTACTATAATCTCAGAGAAAGCAATTTCAATACCACTTTTCAATCATAACATTAACACATGGAAGAGAGAGGGAGATACGGAGTGAAAGAGATGAGAGAAGAACAGATGGAGATTTGAGAAGGGGAGAAAGAGGCAGAGAGAAGGAAAAAAAAAACTTCCGCAGTTAACGCACTGACGCGATCATAGTTGTGGATTTTATAAATTTATTATTTTATTTTTCATTTTCATAAACCGCACTTGAGGCTTCATTAGCACAAAAATAATATTGCCGGAATTATTTACGTTATACGTGCCCCTTTATCAGATAGTAGATTTGCCAGATTTCCTTATTAGATGTCGTCGTTCAGAAACCCCCTTCCCCGTAAACTGCAGCCCCAAGTTTACTGATTAACGTAAAACGTAATATAGCTCTACAGATAGTTCGATAGCTAATGAAACAATTTCAATTCCTAAGAGACCCGGTAAGTTTATTTTATATATACAGACAAGAAAGGCATTTCTGGATGTAACCTTCAGGCACAGTTCCTGATTTTCATGTTACTAACTTTGAAGACACATTGGAACCAGAATTGGCACTTTCTATGTACACACGAAGAGGACTGCAGGGAAGCTACGTTGAATGCTACTGGCAGGCAAGGAAGTCTCGTAATAGGAATGGAAAATAACCAGAGCTAAACATACCGAATGCTGGGCTTTATTTTCTATGTTATTTTATGTCATTTTTACGAATTGTTAGTGTGTTGTATTTATTTATATTAACTATTTTTGCTAATATAATAAACCATAACAGTGCATCGTGATACGGTTTACGTTGATTTGTGGGTTATTTTTATTTAAAATTCTTTATTTGAATATGTTTCTCTTCCTTGTTTTCGTGCAGTAATCCTTCTTTGTAACGAGTTTTCTCTTCTTCTATCGTTGTCTTTTTGGTCCTGCATTGTTACTCAATGTATTAAAAAAACTTACAATTTTTGGACTCTTGCGATTTATGGGGTATAAGGTATACAACGGAAGGGAACACCTCACTTACTGCCACCTACAGGAGATCTATTGTATCTAGCAGCAACATGAGGAAGGGATGAAGTGAAGTGACCACATGAGGCTATAAGCCACGCAGACGCGCGGAAGTTCTAATACTTCCTGGCTCGGAGACCCGTCCCATTACTAGAGTTGACCAAAGACAGCGATTAATGACCCGTTCAAACAAACAAGCAGCCCTCTAGTGTGCACGGGGAATACCCTTTCCTTGGAGCAAGCATCCGCGCATCTCTCTCGCACCTCCTCACACCACGAAACCTAGAAGCACACCTGAAAGATGAGAAGGAAATGGAAAGGAAATCATGGTAGATGAGAAGCCATCCCAGCATGCGCCTACCGACCAGGGAAAACCACGAAAAATCCAATGCCAGGGTGGGCGGTCGGCGGGAATCAAATCAGGGACCTCCCGAATGCGAGCCTCGCATGTTACCGAGGAGCCATCTATCTCGGGTTATGATTACTAGGAATCAACGCATGTATACCTAAATTTAAATACACACACCCATTCATTCATTCACTCATTCATTCTATTTGTACACATGTAATACATCCATTATATTTTCTTCGGAAGGGAAGTAAAACCGTTGGTCCCATGTCGTAGATTTACGGCACGTAAAAGAACCTCAAGTCTGATGAACAGGCCTCTGAGCAAAATTACCGGTCTTTCACGCCCAATATAGAATGAGTCGCTAAGGACCATAGGAGTTAAAGAGCGTCCATGAATTTAAAAAAATGAAAAAAACTCAACTCCATTATACTGACATGGAGGGCGCTGAGATACACAGTTGTTTCGTTTCCGGCTCTCATAATAAGGATCCAGGATAATTATGGGGAGCGTTACTGACGATGATATTCACATTGTTTTTCTTTCTTTCTTTCCTTCTTTTAATTTCGATTATTTTTTGCATTGCATTCCGCTAAGTGGAGCTTTAAAGTTCTCACCCCTTACTTTGTAGGTAAACGAAATAAAAAATTCATCTTAAAAACATTTGATGTCGAGATTTCACAGGAAATTATTACCTACATAGTAGGGTGGGATATTCGGAAAACCGTCATCAAATCTCTCTTCATTTTCATTTTCTTCTTACATAATTGGAAAACTATTCAAGATAGAGAAAGACTTACTGGAAAAATGTAGTGCGTTCAATTACCTTTCAGCTGAATAAGTCATTTCCCAAAGGTTCATCGTTCTCTTTAAAATTTCTCACATTTTACGTACATTATATTTTTAGAGGAAATTGAAATCGTGATTTAAGCACGTCTGTAAATCGAGGTTTCACAATGACGACTGAAGGAAGAGTTTTGGACGCGGTTTGTGTATACTATGATTCTGCCAGCTGTGCCGTAGACACGAGGCAAACTTCATTTATTATTTGGCTTCATTTTGATTCCGCATTTGTATTTATGCGGCAAGGAACAACTGCAAATTACACAAGCGATTTTTAGCGGTTAGCTATATTGCTTCACATCACCGCGCCAAAATACGCTTACAAATTATAGATGAGGAGTGGACCAATAAAACTGGACAACTGTCGATATTTTGGATGCACCTTAAATAGTACTACCGGCTGTTACCGAGCGAGGTGGCGCCGCGGTAACGTGTGCAACTCAGATTAGGGAGGTCCCGGGTTCGATTCCCGGCGACCACTCACACTGCCCCATGAGCTATCGTGGTTTCCCCCGGTCGCCAGACGAATGTTGTAGTGGTTCCTCTTCTTCCACGACTGTCCTGACCTCCATTTCCTGTACCGATCATCGCCATCATCTTCTTCATTGCCATCGGTTTCGTGGTTGCTAGCGAGCGGGATGGTTCAGGCGTTTACGTCTATGGTCCACATTCAGAAGGTCCCGGGATCGATCCCCGATGACCGCCCACTCTGGTCCATAGGTTTTTCGTGATTTCCACGGGTCGCCAGGCGAACGCTGGGGTGGCTCATCTTCTACCACGACTCTCCTTTCTCTCATTTCTTGTACCCATCGTCTTCCTGTGATATATTTTAGGTTTGTAGGACCAGGCGACGTGTTCGGCGGGTTGCGGCTTGCGCTCTGTACAGGTTTCTTCTCTGGCGGCGCTGCGGTATACCGCTCACTTAGGATCCTGCTCAGTGTGGGGCTAAACTCCGGGGGACCCTGGAGTTTGGGGGCTTGTGGGCAGGGACCGTGCGGCGTCGGATGTGTTCCATCTGGAAACGTTAGGGACCCCGTCCATGCTTGCGCACTCGGCATCCCTTCGGGTCTCTCCCCTCATCCTTCCCTCCCAGGAGTCACGTTGGAAGCATAAAGGGCCTGCGTGCGGTACTCTACCCCGCTTCTGGGGGCCCCTCCGTGATACGTAGTTTTACCTTTCATGGTTGTAGGGCCAGGCGACGGTGCCTGACGGGTTGCGGCTGTTCGGTGGATGTGCGCTTAGTAGAGGTTTCTTCGCTGGCTTCATTGAAGGACTGCCCACTTAGGACCCGCCTCCGAGTGGGCCCCACCACAGAGGAACCGTCGGAGGTAAGAAGGTCTGAAAGTGGGCCCGGATAGCGTCGGATGCGTTTGAACTAGAAACGTTAGGGACCCGGTTCATGTTTGCGCCCGTCGCCATCCGTATCTCGTAGCCCTTCGGGTCTCTCACACCACCTATCCCTCACAGTGGTCACTGTAGAAACAAAGAAAGGGCCGTTGCGGCCTACTTGTGGTGCTCTGCCCCGGCTGTTGGGGCCCCTTCGTTCGTGCGTACCTTTACCTTTTACTACCACTGTTATCTAGAACTTCAGCAGATAACAATAATAATAATAATAATAATAATAATGTCAAAGCAAGCTGGTGCGAAGAAAAACACCTTCTGCGGATCACTGCACAAAAAAATTAACTCAGATGTTTCATTTGATTTATATAAAGGTGGAGATGTGTTACTAATTTCCTTAGTACTGAAACCTGCAACGGTTCATTGTATTGTTATTCTATCTTTATAGTTTTAGTTACGTAAATAGACATCTAACTACAAGGCGGAAACAGCTCAACTGGGCCGGAGTTTTTAATGCCCACCCGAACCGAGGACTCTCACTCCTCAGGACGTATGACAACGCCCGGGGCAGAGGGCCTATGGATCAGAGAGTGAGAGACCACGTGGGTGATCAGCCACACGTCCCGGATGAGAGTGAGGAAGTGGATTATAGAGGCAGATAAGAGATGAATGATAGGAAAGGTAATAATGGAGCACCGGTGGAATGAAACATGGAAAAGAAAAGCGGAGAAAACCCGCCCAAACGCCGCTTTGCCCACCACAAATCTCACATGCGGGCCCCTGGGACTGAACCCGGGCCGCCTTGGTGGGAGGCGAGTGGTCTAACCACTCGGCTACAGCGCCGCCTCTAAATAGACATCAGCAGATTATTAACCAAGTGCTTTGTAAGATCTACCCTTAGATTTATCAAACCTAGTAAGATATGTCTTTTCCTATATAAGACTTTGCATTCGAAGATTATATGAGAAGAAGTTTCGTCTTCTTCAGTACATAGCCTGCAACATGTCCTTCTTTAAATAATCTCATTGTATGTAGGTGTTTCCTTAATCTACAATGACCCGTTAATAGCACATTTATAAGGTGTATTGAGTTCCAGCAAGTCTCAATAAGTGAAGAGGATGTTTTGCTCATCATTTATTTAGTGTGTTGCACCCTTCTGTTTGAACACATTGTTTTTGGTGGAGACAACCAATCCACTCAACAATTATTCTTCGAACCAGAGTTTAAACGAATACTAAAGACTGTTCGGGTCCAGTAAAAGATTGAGTAGATCCTTCCTTCATAGGATATCTGATTTTTCGTTGCTTAAGATTCCCTTGAGTCCAGGTACCCAACAAGAATAACTTTGTTGTGTTTTGCTAGTTGTATGACTAAGCCAGATTTAGTGACGTGCTTTCTGCGTACTGTATGGCGCGGAAACTTTGGCATTGCGACGAAGTAAAGTAAAGATTGGAGGCAGGTCAAATGTGGAAATGGAGAAGAATGGAGGATACCAAACGGACAGACAACATAAGTAACAAAGTTGATTTATAAAGAATGGTTGAAGGTATAAGAACGCCGAAATTGACCAGAAAGAGAAAACGAAATTGGCCTGGACATTGAAAGAGAAGAAATTGGTTTCTAGTAGATGCACTAGAAGGAACTGTGAATGTAAAGCGATGCCCGGACAGTTGACATGCAACATTAGGAATAGTTCATAATGTGCAGACAACTAAGGAAGCGGAAAAGAGGAAAAAATGGAAGAGAGAGGCCTGCAAAGAGCTATGGTTGACTGAATTTCACAACCTCTATTCAGAGCTAAAATAGGCAATAAATTCCTATAGAAAATAGATTGCCAAAAGCATAATGAATTATCGGCTGATTGGAAAGAGAGATCTGGGTACCTCTTAAGAGTTGGATGAATGATAGAGACAGGAACAAGTGATTATAACACCCAATCCTTTAAAGAAGAAAATTGAAATTGAGTTTTATTTATGGACGCTCTTTAACTACTATGGTTCTTAGCGTCCCATTCTATTTTGGGCGTGAAAGACCGGTAATTTTGCCAAGAGGCCTCTTTATCAGGCTTGAGGTTCTTTTACGTGCCGTAAATCTACGACACGAAACCACCGGCTTTACTTCCCTTCCGAAGGAAGCCATGCCTAGGATTTTTACGCCCGAAAAAATCCATCGCCCTCCGCCGGGTTTGAACCCGCGACCTTGGGAACTAGAGGCTAGCACGGTACCACTATTGAAAGAAGAAGAAGAAGAAGAAGACGCAGAAGATGATCCTACTTTTCCTTGCGGTTCTCTGAGCCACATGGATACATTTGTGCCCTCTCTTATCACCCACTGGGGTTGGGAACCACTGTAATAGTTTAAAGCTAGGTTACAGTTCAAAACTTACTTAGTTTAAGGGTCCAGAGTAACTTAATGCGATCATGAGTATTCGTGCCATGTTACTTAGTGACACACAGGTAGTACCAACCCCAACCCTTTCACTGCTTTAAGCTTGAGGATCGATGTAGGCATTTGCAAAAAAAAATTATCATTGTATCAAATATACAAATAAGTTACATAAGATTGGATTATTAAGATAAGTCGAAAATGTTTGTACTTGAGAATAATTAACCTGTATGAAACTGATCCAATAGAACTCTGGCCTGTGCAGTGTACTAACAAAAATATTACATTCACGTGACCTTCTCTATCCTCTCCGTTTGTTAGTGTGCATACAAATATTCTTAAGTATTTTCTATGCTTCATTTTAATTGAAATAAACCTTTGCAGAAATAGCTAAATTGCACATTTCGTCATAAATACAAAGGGAATAGCGATAGCAAAAATTTAAGAACTTTTCGTTTTTATGCGATTCACAGACCCAAACACACACACCAGACCTTTTTCTAAAAAGTTTTTTTCTTTTTTATCCAGAGGGCTTCAGAACATTCGGTATCGAAATTTTAGGTGGAATTCAATACTTTCTTTACCTACTATATACGTGGTAGAGAAAGTAAACTAGAGCTGACCATGAAATGACGTTGAAAATATTCACTAAATAAGTTATAACTAGTATCCACGGTTTTTCTCCTAAAATGAAGAAACATTCACCGTAAATTACTTTTTTGAAAACCTGTTGCTTTCAAGATTGTTAATTAAAAAGGTTTTTTAAAAAATACATCCTATATACGTTATAATATAGAAATAATGGAAATACATAACTGCCATGTACCATATTTATAGAAATTTATACATGTTTTGGATTTATATTAAGGAAAGAAAGAAGAAAGGAACGGAAGTAATTTATTCATTTATTATTTTAGGCTATGTTAATATCAAATTCAAGAAGGTATTCTTATAAGGAGGTTACAGGAGAATTATTGAAAGTTAAACATCGCAAGTCAAAATTTTTATATAACTTCCAACGTATATATATATATATATATATATATATATATATATAATTCTGTAGAGAGGTATCGTCCAAATTTATGAAGAATGGAGGAGGACGTTTTACTACTAAACTATGTACTTGCAGTCTTATTAGCTTTCTAAAGTGTGCCGCAAGTACAAATATGGAATATAAAATATTTGTTCGGAGCAAAGCACTTACATTTTAAGGATAAATGTAACGTTGTTATACATTTGCATTTAGATAACCTCCTAGATCAACAGATTGCATTTTCAACTGGCTGATTTGTTTTTAATCTGATTTGTAACACGTCGATATCTGATGGTCCCTTGCGTAGCCCTGTGTGATTTCTGATCTGGTTATCTGTAAACCGCGGTTGTCAAAACTAATATCATTCGTAATATATAACAGGCATTAACCATTTTAGATAACATACATTTAATCCCTTAATGCCTAACATCGAGAATTTGCATCATACCATTTGAATGTCTTCATGGATGCATATATATGGATTCTATTGACAAGAGATAGTTGTTTTATTCAAACAGGAACAAATTAAAATCCAAAAAGTCTTTTAAAGCAAGAAAAACCTGATATGTTACATTCATATGATATTCTCCACCCTCTATCACTTATTAGTGGGTGTATAGATTATTCTTACGAAAGTTTATTTTCCTACCTACTTCTTTTAATCGAGATAAGCCTTTCTGGAAACAGCTGTCTTACACATTTTGTTATAGATACAAAGGGAACAGCGCTAGTCAAATGTTTTAGAAATGGACGCTTAAAATTCCATACTCTTTAATGCACCACGAAAAACTTAAAATCGACAGGTCTTTAGAAAAATTGAACAATTTGAACCATTAATAATGAATATCTCGGAAATAGATGATGCCACAAAAATTTTATTTTAAATCAATTATGTGTTTTATAGAGATCTACATTATTTGTGTAGTACGTTTTCGTCTATCGCTTAATGTTTACCAGTTATGCAAGATTATATAACTTCTTTCCAAATGAAGAGGACTCTAGAAACTATTCCCAAAAAAATTCAAATTACACTCGATTTTTCATGTAAATATCTTTAATATACGGTATTTTAATTCAAAATCGTTAGAGCCATTTTTCACAAAACCCAAAAATTCGAAAATTGTTCGATGTAAAGGGAAGTTTGGAATGGAGGCTTTTCTTGAAAATGTTCGTCTCGCACCTTTGGATGGTACTGAACTTACCTTACGACATTTCGTTTTTCAGTTAGGCTGCACGCGCGCGGGCATGTTCGATTTTATTATTAACCTCACTTTTTTGGTTTGATATTTCCCTGCTCATTTCTGACATTTTCTTTGAAACTTCACCTATTTCATTTGCTATCATTTCCTGATTTTCATTTCTCATTCTCATCATACTACTATCTAGCTCCATGAATTTCTTTTCAATTTCTTCCCTGTTTTGTTCTAAGCTTTTACCAATATCTTCCCTTAATTCCCTATGACTCTTTTGCATATCTTCCCTGTTTTGATCTATTTTCTTTTCTAATTTCTCATTATTCTTTTGCATATCTTCCCTGTTTTGATCTAATTTTTCACCAAATTTTCTCAACATTTCCATAATCATACTAGTATCAGAATTAATATTTCCTGCTGTTTTATTCTCACTTCCTGCACTAACATTTCCTCCCTCCAATACTACATTGTTTGAGCTATTTTCTGTAACCTGTATTGAATTACAGCTAACTGTTACACTATCCCTTTCCATAATTATTTCTTCAATATTATTAGTAGCCATTGTTTTTGTTTTCTAAAAAAAAATTACGATACTCTGACCTTTGTGATGCTGTCTGTTGCTGCTACTTTGATGTCCAGCTTCCTGCCCCTCTCTCCTAGATTTGTATGTCGCTTCTGCGTCGTATCATGATGAATCTACGTCGTTTTGGTGTTCTGTATTTGAATTCCCCTGTTGCCTTTTAATCTCGGAATTACGATGTCCAATCATCCGCGTCGTCTGTCGTTTCTATAGTTGTTTCTGGAATCTGCGTCTTGTAGTTCAGTTCACTGCTCCATTCGCTCCACGTCCTGATTCATTCTGCGCTTTTCTGGTCATTATGCTTCTTTCCTGGTCATCGTGTTCCTTTCCTGGTCATCGTGCCCCACGTTGGGCGCCAATTTGCGATAACATTATTGCTTACGTAAAATGTTTTTACGTAAATTATTAGAACTTGAAGATCTTATATTGTGCTGCTTTTGTTTTGTTTGGTTACATAATTTTAACTGCCCCACGTTGGGCGCCAATTTGCAATAGTATTATGGTTGTTATTTAATTTGTTGAGCCCCACGTTTGGGAGCCAATTTGTAACGATATTACTTATAATGTTTGTGTATGTGTTTACTCAACGTGGTGACTCCATCTTGTGACGTCATTCATTTGTTCGGTTTGTAGCTCCATCTGGTGTTAGCAATTTGCAGCAGTGTTAGTGTTCGTTTGAAAGAACGCTATTGTTATCTTAATTAATTTTGGTTTACTGTCCTCCGGCTAGCTATTATTTCTCGGTCGAACATATCTCTTGATCAGGGTGTGTAAACGGAAAGGAATCTTTTATCCAAAGATAACACTGATGAACAAATTTATTATACACTTTTATTGTCGAAACACAGTCACTATCACATTTACATATTGATCTTGACACTCGCCAAACTGAAACTGTTATAATAACGTCATTACTGATAATTCTTAATTCGCGTACTTCAACTTTTTGTAAAATTAACTTTATAACACTTGAGATTTCATAACTCTGTTACGCGGAACCTGCAAATTGATACTCGAAGTGTGCCGTACAAATACTTTCGACGAACTGACGGGAATGCGACGTGTAGTGTACAAAGAATTTTGATGAACTGACCGACTGACGGACTTTACCTCTAACCTAGCTCTATTTATACTCCCACTCCTCGATATGCCTAAAGATTATAACTGAACTGCAATTGGCTAATAAAACGCGCCAACATTAGCGTCTATTTTTATATCCAATGAAAATTATGAATACATATGCTTTAAGTAAACGTTCCAGAAGATTCTCAAGGAAAAAACGCGCCAACATTACGTAACTTCCTCGTTTCCAATAATGATAAACAGCTCACCCCCTCGCTGCATTATTGCACGCTATTATTGTCAGTTTCAGTAAGGCGGTATAAACTTCTTTTCAACAATAATTACAATCAATAAACATCTCAAATCAATGTCACATAAAAATGCATATTCATATTACAATCATTATTTACATTTAAGTAATTTATGATACAAATTACTGCATCACATTATAGGTATAATTCACCCCAGCATTCGATTACCAACCAGAGAAAATCGCGGAAAAAGCGTAAGGGTAGAGTAACCGGCCCAACGAAAATCGAACCCGGGACCTCCATAAAGCTTGGTGCATAATAGCCCAGTAACGAGAATGGGAATGTATATTGATGATTATATCGATCACTAAGTAGAAAGTCGATTTTGCACATTGGAATTTCATTCCTTTTAACTGACTAATGATATTCTTTCACCTCCTATTCAACCAACATAATGCAAGTTAGCCACAATAGAGTAAACATTGTCTAAATGTACAGCATTACATTTGTAGTCATACCAAACTTCCATTCCTTTATTAAATGACATGCATTTAAGTTGTTTGATATTCTTTGATAATTTCCTGTATTTGCTGTTCTTTATAATTTTGGCTGTTGCTTTATGAGACAGTGGCCAGTTTTGAGTTGCATATAAACAAACTAGAGATGAATCTTTCACTAGAAGAACCAAAAGTCAATGCATCTGCGGGTGTCAGGTTCTGAGATTAGGACGCACATATGCTAGAATTCCTTCAAGGTTCATGTTTCCAGTTTGCGACTAGAGAGAGCTCTAGCGGGTGTTTCATGTCACGCCACCTAGAATAACCTCCACAGTAAAGAGTCTAATATGAACAGTATAGATCTAATATGCCGTGCCAGAAAACGAGAACAGAAAGTTAAAACTTGTCCAAGCCTTCCTTTCCGTTCCCGAGGCCTGGGAAAGCTTCCCGTCAATTGTGAAACGCTCGCATTAAAACGCTGTATTTCAACGTTGTCGTTCTCGTTCTGGTCACCGTTCTCATTTTGGCCAGGTTTAAGCATCATCTGTACCTTATTAAAGCTTAAACTCAAGACCAAACTGTGAAACCGATCCTAAATATTACAGCCTCCTGTGTAAAGTAACTTCTGTGGGATAGAACTCCGGCTCATTGGTGACGTCCAGTTGCCAGCACCAATAAATACTGTAACATATCAGAACACCAGTTGCTGCTAAACACACTTTATTTATCACTTAGTTTTTCAGCGTAGCACAAACTTTACACTTGACTACGGAAATGCTTTGTTTCTGAGTTATGATATTCACTGGAACGTATTTCTTATCACAGGTAGTTTTCGTTACAGAAAATGTTCAAAGTATCCATCTCTTGCTTGAATATAGGCCTCACATCGACGTCTCATGGCCGTGCGAACACAACTTCAAATTTCAGCAGCATTACGTATTTCCACACAACCTGCAACATTTCGATTATGAAGGCATTCCATGTCAGGCACCGGAGACGAATACACCAACGCTTTTAAATGGCCCCAAAGTAGAAATCCACATGGTTCAAATTAGGTAAGCGTGTAATTGGGCCATCTCTACTTATCCATCGATCAGGAAACCTTCGATCCAAGTACCGGCGAGCGGTACGACTGAAGTGTACAGGAGCGCCATCATGGAAGAACTGAACTTGTTGACGAATGCTCAGTGGAGTTTCTTCATAAACATGAGGTATAGCGTCAGGAAGTTTGTGTACGCCTGCCCCGTTAAGTCTGTTTATAAATACATGAGGTCCAACTAACAGATCAGCAATGATACCGGCCACATGTTAAGAGTGAACCGCACTTGGTGATGAGATGGAACAATTGCATGTGGGCCTTCATATGCCAATACATGCTGATTGTGGATATTTGTAATATGCCAATACATGCTGATTGTGGAAATTTGTAATGCCATCTCCTGTAAAATGTACTTCATCTGTAAATAATACTAAAGTAGGAAATTTCGGATTTGGATTTGCAACACACTGCTGCACGAACCACTGGCAGAACATCAATCGAGCAGGATACTACTGGTGACAGGGCCTGTACACGTTGCAAATGATAAGGATACAACTGTTGCTCTCGCAGCAGTCTCCCAGACAGTCGTATGAGGAACATTCACTTGCATCGCTAACCTTCATGTACTGATAGGAGGAGTCGTGTGCACAGAATTCAGAATCCCCTCCTCTACATCTGGTGTTATAGATCTTGGTTGTCTCTTCCCCAAATCCGGAGATGTAAACTTCCCATGAGCGATGGAGACGTTCAAATCTCTTCTGATCTGGACATCTTCGCTGTGGATACCTTACGACGAGCCAGCGCAGCATTGCCGTCTGCCTTATCGTACACGAAGTGCGTTTCTGCAGCTCATGATTTGAGTACATGCCGTCCAGTCAAACGCTAAACACACCACTCAATGTACCCTTCGCCTCGGAATGAATTGTCAGAGTATCATGTTAATATCTTTCGTCGCGGCAACTACCTGCGGGAAGAAAAACGTTCTCGTGAATATCACTGTTTTGATGGCTATAACTACGACTGCGACATCGGAGTCGCTACGTGGAGGAAAACGTAAATATTAGGAAGATAAGGGTATAGCGATAAGGACTAACATTCACCGCGCGTGTTTCACTCTATACAAGAAAAATTACACATCTCTCGTGAACATATAAAAGGTCTTTCAACAAGACTGTCCTATCTTTAACATGTGATAGCTGCCGTTGTTATTGACAAATAGCCATGGAACGTTACAGCATTCAGCAACGCGTAGAAATTGTGAAAATATATTATCAATATCGATCATCTGTTCGCAAAACCTTTCGGTATTGCGTGAAGCTTACGGTGTGCACAATCGTCCCTGCGAGAGAACGATTTGGCGTTTGATCGATAAATTTGAAATAAGTGGTTCTGTCAGCGATCCAACGAAAACATAGGTGCCGTTCGGGAGAGTGTAACCGAGAACGGAAACAAATCAATTGCTCGTAGAGCGCACGAATTGGGGCTTCCGCCGAACACAACTTGGCGGATTCTGCATCTGGACTTAAAGTTTCACGCTTACAAAATGGTGTTAATCCAAGATCTAAAGCTCAACGACCATAGGTTGCGCCGTGTATTCGCTGACTGGGCTATGGCGCAATTAAAAGCTGATCCGAATTTTTGTCGAAAAATCATCTTCAGCGACAAAGCCCACTTTTGAATGGATGGTTGTGTTACCAAAACAAAATTGCCGCTATTGAAGCAATCACAATCCAATACAGATTCAAGAACGACCACTTCATCCCCAAAAGGTTATTGCGTGGTTTGGATTTTGGTATGGTGGAATCACAGGTCCAAATGTTTTCCAAGATGAAGATGGAGAAACCCTAACTGGCATTGGAGAAAGATCGGGATATTATAAGGGACTATTTTTGGCCTCAATTGCATGGTATGGATATCAGAAACATCTCTTTCCAGTAAGATGGTACCGCATGTCATACTGCTCTCGAAACAATCGATTTTTTGAAGGAGAAGTTCAGAGGCTTTATCATTTCCCGTAGTGGTGATGTTAACTGGCCCCCGAGGTCATGTGATTTAACGCCGTTGGATTACTTCTTGTGGGGTTATGTTAAATCTCGAGTTTATGTCAACAAGCCAGAAACAGTGAATGATGTGAATAACATCACGAGTGTTATTCGTGAAGTTGGACCTAATTCGCGTTCTTCTGTCATTGAAATTTCGGTCAACCGTATACGCGCAACCCAACGAAGTCGCGGCGGTCATTTAACTGAT
Source organism: Deroplatys truncata (assembly GCA_030765065.1). Classification (NCBI taxonomy): domain Eukaryota; kingdom Metazoa; phylum Arthropoda; class Insecta; order Mantodea; family Mantidae; genus Deroplatys; species Deroplatys truncata. The sequence goes on from CM060981.1 coordinate 242,060,312, forward strand.
TTCTCTTCCACACGTAACGACATCAATTATGTTTCAAAATAAAAAAAATCTGATGTGTTAAACACACAAATGACTTCCTCTACTCTTGTACAAACTATTTCTACAAACGCTTATTCTCCATATGCTTCATGTTAATCGAGATGTTAATCTTATTGCTAATTTTCTTGTAGATGCAAGGAGAATTGGTACACTTTAAGCGATAGACAAATATTTTAAGAGCTGGTTGCTATGTGGAGTATTGCATTCTCTTTCCATTACCAGGATAAAAAAATTAATAACGAATTCCTATTTGAGAAAAAGTATAAGTATTGGAAAATTTAAGGGAATAACAAGCAATATCTCGAAAATGGTTTACTGAATAAAAAAAATGTATATGACATAAATTGTGTATTTTAACACGATCTACATTTTTGTGTAGTAAGATTTTGTCTATCTCTTATGGTTTACCAGTTATGCAAAAGTCGTTCACAATGAAGAATACTGTGGGAGACATTCCCAGAAAATTCGAAATATACATTTTATTTGTCATGAAAATATTTTAAACATATGATATTTTAATCAAAACAGTTAGAGCCATTTTTGAGAAAATTAAAATTTTCTAAAAATGTTCCATGTAAAGGGTAGTCTGGGGAATTTTCTTGAAAGCCTTTGTGTCGCAACTCTAAAAAATACTGAACCTAAATACCAAGTTTGATGTTTATCTGACGGTTCGTTTCTGAGTTATGCTGTTCACAGATACACACACGGACATGTTCCCAAAAATGCTGTTTTTGGATTCAGGGGGCCTCAAAACATATATTTCCGGTGAAATCTCGGTATCGAATTTTTGGATGGAATACAATACTTCCCCTAATTACTATACGTAAGTAGTAATAGTCCCGGATGAGCCAATTGTTTTAACGATAATCCTGCCGCTAGGGGCGCTCGTGTCGCTAGTGTCGCTGCGTGCGACGGCGGCGGCGGTAAGTTTGAAAAGCGCCCTGAGCGGTAGGATTATCGTTAGATCGATTGGCTCATCCGGGACGAGTTGAAAGAATTGAGGAAGTGACGTGGAGTGTTTTGATTGGTTCGTTAATTTGGGGTGGGAGATGAAGGAAGGAAGATGGAAGAGTATGGAGTTGGCGTGATGGAGAGGAGTTGGGTGGCGAGGTGTTGTCTGTGCGGAGGTCGGTACTGAAATGGGGGAAAAGATGGGGAGCGAGGGATAAAAAGTGTAAAGGAAAGTGACGTGTGAAGTTGTGATTGGTGGGAATAAGAAGTGATTTTATTGGTGGAAAGGAGCAAATGAGAGTTGTTGATTGGTAAGAATAAGAGGGATTATGATTGGTGGAAAGAAAAAGGTGTGGGAGTGGGGTATGTTGGAGGTGATGGGAAAGGTGAGTTTTGCTAGCAGCAAGATTTGCAAAAGCCTGTCTTGAACTGATCAGCAATTTTTGAACGTCGGATGGTAGTTTTCTTGAGTGGATAGAGAGATGGGGGCGATATGAGATGCGGTGGCGAAAATGGGAACTAGACAAGGTTGTTGAGACAAGAGGTTTAAGGACGAGGAAATTTGGAGGTTAGTGGTGAACACGGCGGTCGCAAGAGGTGGGGGTAAGGAGACGCAGTGGTGAGAATGGGAACTAAAAGAAGATGGGGGTAGCAAGAGTTTTAGAAGAGTAGATTTTGAGGTTAAAATAGTGGGAACTAAAAATGGCGGAGGGTCTGCGACAAGGAGATGCGGTGAGAACTAAACAAGATGGCGGTCGCAAGAGGAGGGTAAGGAGATTTGAGGTTACAGTACCAAAACACGAAAGGATATATTCCTACGCCAAGCAGGTCCGAAAAATAATTATGCGTGTGTTACTTACCTGTTACCGGTGTGGATGCGTCACCAAAAGCGCGGCACGCGAGGCGGAAAAATAAAAGCAAACTGTTTTTGAAAATGCTTAACCAGCTTTAAGATCAACCAACATCACTACGCACTGATATACCTAGGTTTTTAAAGCGGTACAGACACCCTTTGCAGAGGCGTAATTTAACTATACCAAAAACCTGGTACTGGACCATCGTGATGGTCGCTAGCGTACGTAGGAGCAGGGTTCTCATAGCCGGTCGAAAGCGGTCAAAAACGTGTACGACGTAGGTGTTGACAGTAGCTGCTGTCGAGTCAACGGTCGAGGTGTGAATAAACAAGATCTGTTCTCGCCGGCAATTTGGTTCGGAGATGTGAGCAGCGGCGAGGTGTTGTCTGTGCGGAGGTCGGGACTGAAAGAGGGAAAAGATGGGGAGCGAGGGATAAAAAGTGTAACAGAAAGTGACGTGTGAAGTTGTGATTGGTGGGAATAAGAAGTGATTTTATTGGTGGAAAGGAGCAAATGAAAGTTGTTGATTGGTAAGAATAAGAGAGGTTATGATTGGTGGAAAGAAAAAGGAGTGGGGTATGTTGGAGGTGATGGGAAAGGTAAGTTTTGCTAGCAACAAGATTTGCAAAAGCCTGTCGTGAACTGATCAGCAATTTTTTGAACGTTGGATGGTAGTTTTCTTGAGTGGATAGAGAGATGGGGCGATATGAGATGCGGTGGCGAAAATGGGAACTAAACAAGGTGGTTGAGGCAAGAGGTTTAAGGACGAGGAAATTTGGAGGTTAGTGGTGAACATGGCGGTCGCAAGAGGTGGGGGTAAGGAGACGCGGTGGTGAGAATGGGAACTAAAAGAAGATGGCGGTAGCAAGAGGTTAGAAGAGTAGATTTTGAGGTTAAAATAGCGGGAACTAAAAATGGCGGAGGGTCTGCGACAAGGAGATGCGGTGAGAACTAAACAAGATGGCGGACGCAAGAAGTGGGTAAGGAGGTTTGAGGTTACAGTACCAAAACACGAAAGGATATATTCCTACGCCAAGCAGGTCCGAAAAATAATTATGCGTGTGTTACTTACCTGTTACCGGTGTGGATGCGTCACCAAAAGCGCGGCACGCGAGACGGAAAAATAAAAGCAAACTGTTTTTGAAAATGCTTAACCAGCTTTAAGATCAACCAACATCACTACGCACTGATATACCTAGGTTTTTAAAGCGGTACAGACACCCTTTGCAGAGGCGTAATTTAACTATACCAAAAACCTGGTACTGGACCATCGTGATGGTCGCTAGCGTACGTAGGAGCAGGGTTCTCATAGCCGGTCGAAAGCGGTCAAAAACGTGTACGACGTAGGTGTTGGCAGTAGCTGCTGCCGAGGCAACCGTCGAGGTGCGAATGAACGAGATCTGTTCTTGCAGGCAATCTGGTTGAGAGATGAGAGGCGCGGTGGTAAAAATGTGAACTAAATAAGATGGCGGAGGCACGAAGTTGAGGTTAAGGAGCGGCGAGGTGTTGACTGTGCGGCGGTTGGGGTCTGAAAGAGGGGGAAAGATGGCGAACGAGGGATAAAAAGTATAACAGAAAGTGACGTGTGAAGTTGTCATTGGTGGGAATAAGAAGTGATGTTATTGGTGGAAAGGAACAAATGAAAGTTGCTGATTGGCGAGAATAAGAGAGATTATGATTGGTGGAAAGAAAAAAAGGTGTGGGAGTGGGGTATGTTGGAGGTGATGGAAAAGGCAAGTTTTGCTACCAACAACATTTGCAAAAGCCTATCCAGAACTCATCAGCAATTTTAAATAACTAGTGTTTCGGGGGTTTTCTCTGGTTGGTAGACGAATGCAAGCTGTTTCTACCATACTTATATTATTCGGCTTTTTCCTTTTTTTTTTAAAATGACTAGTTTATTTTTTTTTTTTTTGGGGAGTTTTCTGCGGATGGTAAACAAATGCAAGCTCTTTCTGCTTTTTCATAGGTTTTCCCTGGTTGGTAGGCGTTTTCTGTACTGGTTGACGAAGGCGTTTCTAATTTTGGAGGTTTTCTCAGGTTTTTAGCGGTTGTCCCTGCCCGGTAGGCAAATGATGAAGTTTTACCTTGTCGGCGCACGGATACTAGGCACGTACTGGCGCGCACACACACACACACACACACACAGAGAGAGAGACAGACAGACACACAGACAGGCACACACACGGACATGTTTCCAAAAATGCTTTTTTTTTTTTTTTTTGATTCAGGAGGTCTCAAAACGTGTATTTCCGGTGAAATTTCGGTATCGAATTTTTGGGCGGAATGCAATACTTCCCCTACTTACTATACGTAGTAGAGAAAGTAAAAAAGTATTGAAAAATTTAAGGAAATAACAAGCAATACCTCAAAAGTGTACTATCTTGTTTTCACGGGTTTTCCAGATCGGTAAGCGTTAGAATACTCTTAGAGCTTTTTTCAGGTTTTTTAGCGGTTGTCCCTGGCCGGTAGGCAAATGATAAAGTTTTTCTATAACGTCGTCGTTTTGGCTTGTGGCGCACGGATACTAGGCACGTACTCGCGCGCGCGCGCACACACACACACTAAAATAGTAGCGTATAAAAAAAAACTGATGTGTTACACTCACATGACTTTCTCTACTCTTGTACAATCTAATTGGTAGCTTTTAAGCGATAGTCAAATATTTTAACGCTGGTTGCTATGTGGCGAATTCCATTCTGTTTGCATGTTCAGGACATAAAAAAAATGAATAAACGAATTTGAGAAAAAGTATAAGTATTGGAAAATTTAAGGAAATAACAAGCAATATCTCGAAAACGGTTCACTCAACAAAAGAAACGTATATGACATAAGTTGTGTATTTTAACGCGATCTACATTTTTTGTGTAGTAAAATTTTGTCTATCTCTTATGGTTTACCAGTTATGCAAAAAAGTCGTTCACAATGAAGAATATTTTTGGAGACTTTCCAGAAAATTCGAGATATACATTTTATTTGACATGACAATATCTTAAACATATGATGTTTTAATCAAAATCGTTAGAGCCGTTTTTGAGAAAATTAAAATTTTCGAAAAATGTTCCATGTAAAGGGTAGTCTGGGGTGGGGGGATTTTCTTGAAAACCTTCGTGTCGCATCTCTGGAAGATACTGAACCTAAATACCAAGTTTGGTGTTTATCCGACTGTTCGTTTTTGAGTTATGCTGTTCACAGACACACAGACACACAGACACACAGACAGACACACACACGGACATGTTTCCAAAAATGCTTTTTTTTTTGGATTCAGAGATTCTCAAAACATGTATTTCCAGTGAAATCTCGGTAACGAATTTTTGGGTGGAATGCAATACTTCCCCTACTTACTATACGTAGTAGAGAAAGTAAAAATGAATAACGCATTTGAGAAAAAGGATAAGTATTGGAAAATTTAAGGAAATAACAAGCAATATCTCGAAAATGGTTCACTCAACTAAAAAAAATGTATATGACATAAATTGTGTATTTTAACGCGATCTACATTTTTTGTGTAGTAAAATTTTGGCTATCTCTTATGGTTTACCAGTTATGCATACTGAACCTAAATACCAAGTTTGGTGTTTATCCGACTGTTCGTTTTTGAGTTATGCTGTTCACAGACACACAGACGCACAGACAGACAGACACACAGACACACAGACACACAGACAGACACACACACGGACATGTTTCCAAAAATGCTTTTTTTTTCTGGATTCAGTGATTCTCAAAACATGTATTTCCAGTGAAATCTCGGTATCGAATTTTTGGGTGGAATGCAATACTTCCCCTACTTACTATACGTAGTAGAGAAAGTAAAAATGAATAACGCATTTGAGAAAAAGTATAAGTATTGGAAAATTTAAAGGAAATAACAAGCAATATCTCGAAAAACGGTTCACTCAACAAAATAAATGTATATGGCATAAGTTGTGTATTTTAACGCGATCTACATTTTTTGTGTAGCAAACTTTTGTCTATCTCTTACGGTTTATCAGTTATGAAAAAGTCGTTCACAATGAAGAATTCTTTTGGAGACATTCCCAGAAAATTCGAGATATACATTTCATTTCTCTCGACATTATCTTAAATATATGATATTTTCATCAAAATCGTTAGAGCCATTTTTTAATACAAAGAGAACGGGATTTCACAAGTGAAACAGTACTGTGATAACGATACCACTGAAACAAAAAAAAAAAAAAAAATCTGATGTGTAACACTCACATGACTTTCTCAACTCTTGTACAAAGTATTTTTACAAACGCTTATTCCCCATCTAGTTCATGTTAATCGAGATAAACATTTGCAAAATCTATTTTATTGCTAATTTTCTTGTATAAAAAAAAAATCTGATGTGTAACACTCACATGACGTTCTCTACTCTTGTACAAAGTATTTTTACAAACGCTTATGCTCCATCTAGTTCATGTTAATCGAGATAAACATTTGCAAACTCTATTTTATTGCTAATTTTCTTGTAGATGTAGGGGAAAATATATTTACAAGGGGAATATAGAAAAACAGTAGCCTTTAAGCACATACATATCTCTTAATAGCTGGTTGCTATGTGCAGCACCATTCTTTTTGCCACAGATTAATACTGTTTGCATATCAAAGACAAAAAAAAATGAATAACGAAGTCCCATTTGAGAAAATAAATATTGGAAAATTAACAAACAATATCTCGAAAACGGTTCACTCAACAACAAAAATGTATATTACATAAGATGTGTATTTTAACGCGATCTACATTTTTTGTGTAGTAAAATTTTGTCTATCTCTTACGGTTTTTCAGTTATGAAAAAGACGTTCACAATGAAGAATACTTTTGGAGACATTCCCAGAAAATTCGAGACATACATTTCATTTCTCACGACATTATATTAAACATACGATATTTTTCATCAAAATCGTTAGAGCCATTTTTTTTAATACAAAGAGAACGGGATTTCACAAGTGAAACAGTACTGTGATAACGATACCAACAAAACTAATTATTATTCACCCACTGAAACACATAAAAAAAATCTGATGTGTAACACTCACATGACTTTTCTCATCTCTTGTACAAAGTATTTTTACAAACGCTTATTCCCCATCTAGTTCATGTTAATCGAGATAAACATTTGCAAACTCTATTTTATTGCTAATTTTGTTGTAGATGTAGGCAAAATATATTTACAAGGGGAATATAGAAAAACAGTAGCTTTTAAGCACATACATATCTCTTAATAGCTGGTTGCTATGTGCAGTACCATTCTTTTTGCCACAGATTAATACTCTTTGCATATCAAAGACAAAAAAAAATGAATAACGAATTCCCATTTGAGAAAATAACTATTGGAAAATTTAAGCAAATAACAAGCAATATCTCGAAAACGGTTCACTCTACAATAAAGATGTATATGACATAAGTTGTGTATTTTAACGCGATCTACATACTTTCGTACTCACCTATAAGATATAGAGGGTAGAGGTCGTACGAATGTAGCACTTTGAGAATTTATATTCCACAGTTGGTGTTACTCCTTAGAAAGGAAGTATCTGCTGATTTTTATTTAATTCTTTACATTTTACATAACACGTATGCACTGGCACAACACAAAAGCACTACACACGATACTCAGTTTTAATATTTGCACTAATAACATCAGGAATAACTGAAGTCTGCAAACAGTCATTTCCCATGTGCAGCCTTACGTACAGAGAACGTGTGTGGCTGATCTATGTGTAAAAAGAGCCTGAGAGCGGATGTACGTCAGCGGTAAAATCTTTTAAATGCATTTTTATTGGCGATGGTAGAAATCGTGCAGTGGTGGATCGTGAAAATTCATATAAATGGATGTATCACCTCATAATAAGCCTCTATATACCAAGAATATTGAGTTTTTAAAAAGTCAGCAACTGTACCTGTGTTTCTATACGTGAACGTCAGATGGCAGCTTCGATACGTGTCCACGGAGACCTTAGTGCTAGGCAACTGTACCTCTGTTTCTATACGTGAACGGCAGATTGCAGCTTCGATACGTGTCCACGGAGACCTTAGTGCTAGGCAACTGTACCTCTGTTTCTATACGTGAACGGCAGATTGCAGCTTCGATACGTGTCCACGGAGACCTTAGTGCTAGGCAACTGCACCTCTGTTTCTATACGTGAACGGCAGATTGCAGCTTCGATACGTGTCCACGGAGACCTTAGCGCTAGGCAACTGCACCTCTGTTTCTATACGTGAACGGCAGATTGCAGCTTCGATACGTGTCCACGGAGACCTTAGTGCTAGGCAACTGTACCTCTGTTTCGATACGTGTCCACGGAGACCTTAGTGCTAGGCAACTGTACCTCTGTTTCTATACGTGAACGGCAGATTGCAGCTTCGATACGTGTCCACGGAGACCTTAGTGCTAGGCAACTGCACCTCTGTTTCTATACGTGAACGGCAGATTGCAGCTTCGATACGTATCCACGGAGACCTTAGTGCTAGGCAACTGCACCTCTGTTTCTATACGTGAACGGCAGATTGCAGCTTCAATACGTGTCCACGGAGACCTTAGTGCTAGGCAACTGTACCTCTGTTTCTATACGTGAACGGGAGATTGCAGCTTCGATACGTGTCCACGGAGACCTTAGTGCTAGGCAACTGCACCTCTGTTTCTATACGTGAACGTCAGATTGCAGCTTCGATACGTGTCCACGGAGACCTTAGTGCTAGGCAACTGTACCTCTGTTTCTATACGTGAACGGCAGATTGCAGCTTCGATACGTGTCCACGGAGACCTTTCGCTTCAGGTGACAAAATAACACTAGGCACTTGTGTGCCGTGGTGTAAGCCGCAATCACGGTATTGGTAGCGTGGATCTCCTTGGGGCTCTCCTCGGAGTTACCTCAACACCGCGTACATGACCTGGTTCGTCACGGGTACGCAGGTCTGCACTACCACTTCCTCGGCGTTGAGCAGGCCCAGGAGGCGATCGTACCGGTACACCAGCTAGCACGTGGACATGTTATCGCGCTGTGGTGTTGCGTGTGCGAGGTATGGAAACTCAAGGACGCAAAACATGCACGACCGAGGGTTAAAAAGCAGAACAAGTAGTGACGTGGAGCGTTGTGATTGGTGTAAATAAGACGATCTCTGATAGGTGGACAAATTGAAATAACGTGATGTGATAGGCGAAAATAAAATCAAAGGTGATTGGATGAAAAATGACGAGAAGGAATTAGCGGTGAATTTGTGAACTAAGATGGCGAAGATTTTTTTTTTTAAAAAAAAAGGATAATATAAGTACGGCAACTGTAACGGTTTACGGCAAACGCGCACCGCGCAATGCGTCACGCCCGGGCAATAAAACAAAAATGATATTGAGCAAGATGCCCGGCGTGACGCATTGCGCGGCGCGCGTTTGCCGTAAACCGTTACAGTTGCCGTACTTATATTATCCTTTTTTTTTTAAAAAAAAAATCTTCGCCATCTTAGTTCACAAATTCACCGCTAATTCCTTCTCGTCATTTTTCATCCAATCACCTTTGATTTTATTTTCGCCTATCACATCACGTTATTTCAATTTGTCCACCTATCAGAGATCGTCTTATTTACACCAATCACAACGCTCCACGTCACTACTTGTTCTGCTTTTTAACCCTCGGTCGTGCATGTTTTGCGTCCTTGAGTTTCCATACCTCGCACACGCAACACCACAGCGCGATAACATGTCCACGTGCTAGCTGGTGTACCGGTACGATCGCCTCCTGGGCCTGCTCAACGCCGAGGAAGTGGTAGTGCAGACCTGCGTACCCGTGACGAACCAGGTCATGTACGCGGTGTTGAGGTAACTCCGAGGAGAGCCTCAAGGAGATCCACGCTACCAATACCGTGATTGCGGCTTACACCACGGCACACAAGTGCCTAGTGTTATTTTGTCACCTGAAGCGAAAGGTCTCCGTGGACACGTATCGAAGCTGCAATCTGCCGTTCACGTATAGAAACAGAGGTACAGTTGCCTAGCACTAAGGTCTCCGTGGACACGTATCGAAGCTGCAATCTGACGTTCACGTATAGAAACAGAGGTGCAGTTGCCTAGCACTAAGGTCTCCGTGGACACGTATCGAAGCTGCAATCTCCCGTTCACGTATAGAAACAGAGGTACAGTTGCCTAGCACTAAGGTCTCCGTGGACACGTATTGAAGCTGCAATCTGCCGTTCACGTATAGAAACAGAGGTGCAGTTGCCTAGCACTAAGGTCTCCGTGGATACGTATCGAAGCTGCAATCTGCCGTTCACGTATAGAAACAGAGGTGCAGTTGCCTAGCACTAAGGTCTCCGTGGACACGTATCGAAGCTGCAATCTGCCGTTCACGTATAGAAACAGAGGTACAGTTGCCTAGCACTAAGGTCTCCGTGGACACGTATCGAAGCTGCAATCTCCCGTTCACGTATAGAAACAGAGGTACAGTTGCCTAGCACTAAGGTCTCCGTGGACACGTATCGAAGCTGCAATCTGCCGTTCACGTATAGAAACAGAGGTGCAGTTGCCTAGCGCTAAGGTCTCCGTGGACACGTATCGAAGCTGCAATCTGCCGTTCACGTATAGAAACAGAGGTGCAGTTGCCTAGCACTAAGGTCTCCGTGGACACGTATCGAAGCTGCAATCTGCCGTTCACGTATAGAAACAGAGGTACAGTTGCCTAGCACTAAGGTCTCCGTGGACACGTATCGAAGCTGCAATCTGCCGTTCACGTATAGAAACAGAGGTACAGTTGCCTAGCACTAAGGTCTCCGTGGACACGTATCGAAGCTGCCATCTGACGTTCACGTATAGAAACACAGGTACAGTTGCTGACTTTTTAAAAACTCAATATTCTTGGTATATAGAGGCTTATTATGAGGTGATACATCCATTTATATGAATTTTCACGATCCACCACTGCACGATTTCTACCATCGCCAATAAAAATGCATTTAAAAGATTTTACCGCTGACGTACATCCGCTCTCAGGCTCTTTTTACACATAGATCAGCCACACACGTTCTCTGTACGTAAGGCTGCACATGGGAAATGACTGTTTGCAGACTTCAGTTATTCCTGATGTTATTAGTGCAAATATTAAAACTGAGTATCGTGTGTAGTGCTTTTGTGTTGTGCCAGTGCATACGTGTTATGTAAAATGTAAAGAATTAAATAAAAATCAGCAGATACTTCCTTTCTAAGGAGTAACACCAACTGTTGAATATAAATTCTCAAAGTGCTACGTTCGTACGACCTCTACCCTCTATATCTTATAGGTGAGTACGAAAGTATGTAGATCGCGTTAAAATACACAACTTATGTCATATACATCTTTATTGTTGAGTGAACCGTTTTCGAGATATTGCTTGTTATTTACTTAAATTTTCCAATAGTTATTTTCTCAAATGGGAATTCGTTATTCATTTTTTTTTTTGTCTTTGATATGCAAAGAGTATTAATCTGTGGCAAAAAGAATGGTACTGCACATAGCAACCAGCTATTAAGAGATATGTATGTGCTTAAAGGCTACTGTTTTTCTATATTCCCCTTGTAAATATATTTTCCCTACATCTACAACAAAATTAGCAATAAAATAGAGTTTGCAAATGTTTATCTCGATTAACATGAACTAGATGGGGAATAAGCGTTTGTAAAAATACTTTGTACAAGAGATGAGAAAAGTCATGTGAGTGTTACACATCAGATTTTTTTTATGTGTTTCAGTGGGTGAATAATAATTAGTTTTGTTGGTATCGTTATCACAGTACTGTTTCACTTGTGAAATCCCGTTCTCTTTGTATTAAAAAAAATGGCTCTAACGATTTTGATGAAAAATATCGTATGTTGAATATAATGTCGTGAGAAATGAAATGTATATCTCGAATTTTCTGGGAATGTCTCCAAAAGTATTCTTCATTGTGAACGTCTTTTTCATAACTGAAAAACCGTAAGAGATAGACAAAATTTTACTACACAAAAAATGTAGATCGCGTTAAAATACACATCTTATGTAATATACATTTTTGTTGTTGAGTGAACCGTTTTCGAGATATTGTTTGTTAATTTTCCAATATTTATTTTCTCAAATGGGACTTCGTTATTCATTTTTTTTTGTCTTTGATATGCAAACAGTATTAATCTGTGGCAAAAAGAATGGTGCTGCACATAGCAACCAGCTATTAAGAGATATGTATGTGCTTAAAGGCTACTGTTTTTCTATATTCCCCTTGTAAATATATTTTCCCCTACATCTACAAGAAAATTAGCAATAAAATAGAGTTTGCAAATGTTTATCTCGATTAACATGAACTAGATGGAGCATAAGCGTTTGTAAAAATACTTTGTACAAGAGTAGAGAACGTCATGTGAGTGTTACACATCAGATTTTTTTTTTATACAAGAAAATTAGCAATAAAATAGATTTTGCAAATGTTTATCTCGATTAACATGAACTAGATGGGGAATAAGCGTTTGTAAAAATACTTTGTACAAGAGTTGAGAAAGTCATGTGAGTGTTACACATCAGATTTTTTTTTTTTTTTTTTTTGTTTCAGTGGTATCGTTATCACAGTACTGTTTCACTTGTGAAATCCCGTTCTCTTTGTATTAAAAAATGGCTCTAACGATTTTGATGAAAATATCATATATTTAAGATAATGTCGAGAGAAATGAAATGTATATCTCGAATTTTCTGGGAATGTCTCCAAAAGAATTCTTCATTGTGAACGACTTTTTCATAACTGATAAACCGTAAGAGATAGACAAAAGTTTGCTACACAAAAAATGTAGATCGCGTTAAAATACACAACTTATGCCATATACATTTATTTTGTTGAGTGAACCGTTTTTCGAGATATTGCTTGTTATTTCCTTTAAATTTTCCAATACTTATACTTTTTCTCAAATGCGTTATTCATTTTTACTTTCTCTACTACGTATAGTAAGTAGGGGAAGTATTGCATTCCACCCAAAAATTCGATACCGAAATTTCACTGGAAATACATGTTTTGAGAATCACTGAATCCAGAAAAAAAAAAGAATTTTTGGAAACATGTCCGTGTGTGTGTCTGTCTGTGTGTCTGTGTGTCTGTGTGTCTGTCTGTCTGTGCGTCTGTGTGTCTGTGAACAGCATAACTCAAAAACGAACAGTCGGATAAACACCAAACTTGGTATTTAGGTTCAGTATGCATAACTGGTAAACCATAAGAGATAGCCAAAATTTTACTACACAAAAAATGTAGATCGCGTTAAAATACACAATTTATGTCATATACATTTTTTTTAGTTGAGTGAACCATTTTCGAGATATTGCTTGTTATTTCCTTAAATTTTCCAATACTTATCCTTTTTCTCAAATGCGTTATTCATTTTTACTTTCTCTACTACGTATAGTAAGTAGGGGAAGTATTGCATTCCACCCAAAAATTCGTTACCGAGATTTCACTGGAAATACATGTTTTGAGAATCTCTGAATCCAAAAAAAAAAAGCATTTTTGGAAACATGTCCGTGTGTGTGTCTGTCTGTGTGTCTGTGTGTCTGTGTGTCTGTGAACAGCATAACTCAAAAACGAACAGTCGGATAAACACCAAACTTGGTATTTAGGTTCAGTATCTTCCAGAGATGCGACACGAAGGTTTTCAAGAAAATCCCCCCACCCCAGACTACCCTTTACATGGAACATTTTTCGAAAATTTTAATTTTCTCAAAAACGGCTCTAACGATTTTGATTAAAACATCATATGTTTAAGATATTGTCATGTCAAATAAAATGTATATCTCGAATTTTCTGGAAAGTCTCCAAAAATATTCTTCATTGTGAACGACTTTTTTGCATAACTGGTAAACCATAAGAGATAGACAAAATTTTACTACACAAAAAATGTAGATCGCGTTAAAATACACAACTTATGTCATATACGTTTCTTTTGTTGAGTGAACCGTTTTCGAGATATTGCTTGTTATTTCCTTAAATTTTCCAATACTTATACTTTTTCTCAAATTCGTTTATTCATTTTTTTTATGTCCTGAACATGCAAACAGAATGGAATTCGCCACATAGCAACCAGCGTTAAAATATTTGACTATCGCTTAAAAGCTACCAATTAGATTGTACAAGAGTAGAGAAAGTCATGTGAGTGTAACACATCAGTTTTTTTTATACGCTACTATTTTAGTGTGTGTGTGTGTGTGTGTGTGTGCGCGCGCGCGAGTACGTGCCTAGTATCCGTGCGCCACAAGCCAAAACGACGACGTTATAGAAAAACTTTATCATTTGCCTACCGGCCAGGGACAACCGCTAAAAAACCTGAAAAAAGCTCTAAGAGTATTCTAACGCTTACCGATCTGGAAAACCCGTGAAAACAAGATAGTACACTTTTGAGGTATTGCTTGTTATTTCCTTAAATTTTTCAATACTTTTTTACTTTCTCTACTACGTATAGTAAGTAGGGGAAGTATTGCATTCCGCCCAAAAATTCGATACCGAAATTTCACCGGAAATACACGTTTTGAGACCTCCTGAATCAAAAAAAAAAAAAAGCATTTTTGGAAACATGTCCGTGTGTGTGCCTGTCTGTGTGTCTGTCTGTCTCTCTGTGTGTGTGTGTGTGTGTGTGTGTGTGTGCGCGCCAGTACGTGCCTAGTATCCGTGCGCCGACAAGGTAAAACTTCATCATTTGCCTACCGGGCAGGGACAACCGCTAAAAACCTGAGAAAACCTCCAAAATTAGAAACGCCTTCGTCAACCAGTACAGAAAACGCCTACCAACCAGGGAAAACCTATGAAAAAGCAGAAAGAGCTTGCATTTGTTTACCATCCGCAGAAAACTCCCCAAAAAAAAAAAAAAAAAAAAAAAAGGAAAAAGCCGAATAATATAAGTATGGTAGAAACAGCTTGCATTCGTCTACCAACCAGAGAAAACCCCCGAAACACTAGTTATTTAAAATTGCTGATGAGTTCTGGATAGGCTTTTGCAAATGTTGTTGGTAGCAAAACTTGCCTTTTCCATCACCTCCAACATACCCCACTCCCACACCTTTTTTTCTTTCCACCAATCATAATCTCTCTTATTCTCGCCAATCAGCAACTTTCATTTGTTCCTTTCCACCAATAACATCACTTCTTATTCCCACCAATGACAACTTCACACGTCACTTTCTGTTATACTTTTTATCCCTCGTTCGCCATCTTTCCCCCTCTTTCAGACCCCAACCGCCGCACAGTCAACACCTCGCCGCTCCTTAACCTCAACTTCGTGCCTCCGCCATCTTATTTAGTTCACATTTTTACCATCGCGCCTCTCATCTCTCAACCAGATTGCCTGCAAGAACAGATCTCGTTCATTCGCACCTCGACGGTTGCCTCGGCAGCAGCTACTGCCAACACCTACGTCGTACACGTTTTTGACCGCTTTCGACCGGCTATGAGAACCCTGCTCCTACGTACGCTAGCGACCATCACGAAGGTCCAGAACCAGGTTTTTGGTATAGTTAAATTACGCCTCTGCAAAGGGTGTCTGTACCGCTTTAAAAACCTAGGTATATCAGTGCGTAGTGATGTTGGTTGATCTTAAAGCTGGTTAAGCATTTTCAAAAACAGTTTGCTTTTATTTTTCCGTCTCGCGTGCCGCGCTTTTGGTGACGCATCCACACCGCTAACAGGTAAGTAACACACGCATAATTATTTTTCGGACCTGCTTGGCGTAGGAATATATCCTTTCGTGTTTTGGTACTGTAACCTCAAACCTCCTTACCCACCTCTTGCGTCCGCCATCTTGTTTAGTTCTCACCGCATCTCCTTGTCGCAGACCCTCCGCCATTTTTAGTTCCCGCTATTTTAACCTCAAAATCTACTCTTCTAACCTCTTGCTACCGCCATCTTCTTTTAGTTCCCATTCTCACCACCGCGTCTCCTTACCCCCACCTCTTGCGACCGCCATGTTCACCACTAACCTCCAAATTTCCTCGTCCTTAAACCTCTTGTCTCAACCACCTTGTTTAGTTCCCATTTTCGCCACCGCATCTCATATCGCCCCATCTCTCTATCCACTCAAGAAAACTACCATCCAACGTTCAAAAAATTGCTGATCAGTTCACGACAGGCTTTTGCAAATCTTGTTGCTAGCAAAACTTACCTTTCCCATCACCTCCAACATACCCCACTCCTTTTTCTTTCCACCAATCATAACCTCTCTTATTCTTACCAATCAACAACTTTCATTTGCTCCTTTCCACCAATAAAATCACTTCTTATTCCCACCAATCACAACTTCACACGTCACTTTCTGTTACACTTTTTATCCCTCGCTCCCCATCTTTTCCCTCTTTCAGTCCCGACCTCCGCACAGACAACACCTCGCCGCTGCTCACATCTCCGAACCAAATTGCCGGCGAGAACAGATCTTGTTTATTCACACCTCGACCGTTGACTCGACAGCAGCTACTGTCAACACCTACGTCGTACACGTTTTTGACCGCTTTCGACCGGCTATGAGAACCCTGCTCCTACGTACGCTAGCGACCATCACGATGGTCCAGTACCAGGTTTTTGGTATAGTTAAATTACGCCTCTGCAAAGGGTGTCTGTACCGCTTTAAAAACCTAGGTATATCAGTGCGTAGTGATGTTGGTTGATCTTAAAGCTGGTTAAGCATTTTCAAAAACAGTTTGCTTTTATTTTTCCGCCTCGCGTGCCGCGCTTTTGGTGACGCATCCACACCGGTAACAGGTAAGTAACACACGCATAATTATTTTTCGGACCTGCTTGGCGTAGGAATATATCCTTTCGTGTTTTGGTACTGTAACCTCAAATCTCCTTACCCTCCTCTTGCGACCGCCATCTTGTTTAGTTCTCACCGCATCTCCTTGTCGCAGACCCTCCGCCATTTTTAGTTCCCACTATTTTAACCTCAAAATCTACTCTTCTAAAACTCTTGCTACCCCCATCTTCTTTTAGTTCCCATTCTCACCACTGCGTCTCCTTACCCCCACCTCTTGCGACCGCCGTGTTCACCACTAACCTCCAAATTTCCTCGTCCTTAAACCTGTCTCAACAACCTTGTCTAGTTCCCATTTTCGCCACCGCATCTCATATCGCCCCCATCTCTCTATCCACTCAAGAAAACTACCATCCGACGTTCAAAAATTGCTGATCAGTTCAAGACAGGCTTTTGCAAATCTTGCTGCTAGCAAAACTCACCTTTCCCATCACCTCCAACATACCCCACTCCCACACCTTTTTCTTTCCACCAATCATAATCCCTCTTATTCTTACCAATCAACAACTCTCATTTGCTCCTTTCCACCAATAAAATCACTTCTTATTCCCACCAATCACAACTTCACACGTCACTTTCCTTTACACTTTTTATCCCTCGCTCCCCATCTTTTCCCCCATTTCAGTACCGACCTCCGCACAGACAACACCTCGCCACCCAACTCCTCTCCATCACGCCAACTCCATACTCTTCCATCTTCCTTCCTTCATCTCCCACCCCAAATTAACGAACCAATCAAAACACTCCACGTCACTTCCTCAATTCTTTCAACTCGTCCCGGATGAGCCAATCGATTTAACGATAATCCTACCGCTCAGGGCGCTTTTCAAACTTACCGCCGCCGCCGTCGCACGCAGCGACACTAGCGACACGAGCGCCCCTAGCGGCAGGATTATCGTTAAAACAATTGGCTCATCCGGGACTATTACTACTTACGTAGTAGGGAAATTAAAAATAATATAATGTGTTACACTCACATGACTTTCTCTACTCCTGTCCAAAATATGTTTACAAACGCTCAATCTCCATCTGCTTATGTTAATTGAGATATCGAGATGTTAATCTTATTGCTAATTTTCCTGTAGCACGGTAAGCTTTAAGCCATAGTCAAATATTTTAAGAGCTGGTTGCTATGTGCAGTATTCCAATCTCTTTGCATTACCAGGACAAAAAGAATCTTATGTATTAAACTCACATGGCTTTCTTTACTCATGTACAAACTATTTTTTACAAACGCTTATTCTCCATATGCTTCATGTTAATCGAGATATTGAGATGTTAATCTTATTGCTAATTTTCTTGTAGATGCAAGGGAAATTGGTAGGCTTTAAGCGATAGTCAAATATTTTAAGAGCTGGTTGCTAGACGGAGTATTCCATTCTGTTTGCATTACCAGGATAAAAAAAATGAATAACGCATTCCCATTTGAGAAAAAGTATTAAGTATTGGAAAATTTAAGGGAATATCAAGCAATATCTCGAAAATGGTTTACTGAGCAACAAAAATGTACATGACATAAATTGTGCATTTTAATGCGATGTACATTTTGTGTATAGTAAAATTTTGTCCATCTCTTATGGTTTGCCATTTATGCAAACGTCGTTCACAATGAATACTTTTGGAGTTATTCCCAGAAAATTCAAGATATACATTTTATTTGTCTTCAAAGTATCTTAAACATATGATATTTTAATCAAAATAGTTAAGAGGCATTTTTGATAAATATAAAATTTTCGAAAAACGTGCCATGTAAAGGGTAATCTGGGATGGGAGGATTTTCTTTAAAACCTTCGTGTCGCATTTCTGGAAGATACTGAACCTAAATATCAAGTTTGGTGTTCATCCGACTGTTCGTTTCTGAGTTACACTGTTCACAGACAGACACACAGGCACACACACGGACATGTTTCCAAAAATGCTTTTTTTGGATTCAGGGGGTCTCAAAACATGTATTTCCGGTGAAATCTTGGTATCGAATTTTTGGGTGGAATACAATACTTCCCCTACTTACTATACGTAGTAGAGAAAGTAATAACGAATTCTCGCTTGAGAAAAAGTATAATTATTGGAAAATTTTAGGGAGTAACAAGCAATATCTCTAAAATGGTTCACTCAACAAAAAAAATGTATAGATATGACATAAATTGTGTATTTTAACACGATCTACATTTTTTCTGCAGTAAAATTTTGTCTATCGCTTTAGGTTTACCAGTTATGCAAAAGTCGTTCACAATGAAGAATACTTTTGGAGACATTCCCAGAAAATTCAAGATATACATTTCATTCGTAATGAAAGTATCTTAAATATATGAGATTTTAATCAAAATGTTAGAGCCATTTTTGAGAAAATTAAAATTTTCGAAAAATGTTCCATATAAAGTGTAATCTGGTGGGGGATTTTCTTCATAACCTTCGTGTCGCATCTCTGGAAGATACTGAATCTAAATACCAAATTTGGTGTTTATCCGATGTTCGTTTCTGACTTATGCTGTTCACAGAGACAGAGACACAGTCACACACACGGACATGGTTCCAAAAATACTCTGTTTTTGGATTCGGGGGCCTCAAAACATATATTTCCGGTGAAATCTCGGTATGGAATTTTTGAGTGGAATGCAATACTTCCCCTACATACTGTACGTAATAGAGAAAGTAAAAAGAAATAAACCTCTATCATTTATAGGTGTTTTATTTAAGTTCAAAGATAGGACACTCTTGTTCAAAAACCCTATACTTTATTTCTGCAATACTATTTATAACATATGCAGCCGACTTATATAACTGAAATGTTATTATTAGATCATTAACCAAAACGCTACCACACAATGTGCGCATGGGTTAGACCCTATTTCGATTTATTAAAACGAATTACAATCCGCAACTTTGTACCCTGTAGTTAATATAACGGAATATTATCAGAAATAAATGCCGCGCACAGTTCATCAAACGTTTGATTTGATGGAGGCGACTCTTGCTGTAGCAGTTTATCCTCACATTTTGAAATACAACGTTTGTGTGTTTCTGTGTGGACATGTCTTTGCGCATTACTCCATCTATTATGCGTAGAAGCAATAGTGCTATTTCAAGGTTTGCAAAAAAGGTTTTCATTAATAATACAGAAGATTTTCTCCATACTCCAATACATAGTTTTGTAACGTTGTTGACTTTCTTACCCTTTCCTTTAGTATTTCCTCTACGTGTCTGTACAGCGACATGTTGTAGTGGACTTTCTTTTTGTCTACATATGAGGAATGCATATCCGAATTTATGCCCTCTATTTTTAAACATCCTTTATAGGCCTCCCATACAAAGCTACATGTTCCTCAAAGGGAGGCCACTAGAATATGCCAAAAGGAATGTTCTGAAACAGGAAAGCGGCACATAATACGCTATTGTTCCCATAGCCATTCGAAGGCCCCACCCAGGTACCGGATCGGGAGACACTTACCAGTAGTTCTTGTTCGCGCGGTCACAATATACACCTTATTATCATTATTATCATTATTATTATTATTATTATTTTATAATCACTAGGGCGCTTTAAATTCTCGGAATTTCAGCGTATACGTCACAATGTGCACCTCCAAAAGGATCTGATAAGATACACCACATACTAGTTAATTACTGCAGGGAGTGTAGAACATTTTCATGTGACTATGTTCCTATGGGGAAAATCTGATAAGGTACATTCACATCACTTCTCTGTCTATTATTGTTTGTTTTTATGTAGCTTCTTCAAACTATTCCTACGAAAGCTTATTTTTATATTCAGCTTAATCGAGATAAACCTGCAGAAATAGCTTCATTACACACTTCACTAAAGGAACAAGGAGAATAGAGGAAACCGAAAACCGACAGTCAGAATTTAAAAGCTGGGTCGCTATATGCTGGCATTGACATTTCATACTCTTTCCATGACATCGCGAGAAACAAATGAAAAGCGACAGCACTTTATAAACAATAAGACGTGTTGAAAATGTATACAATAACAACGGATATCTCCAAAATGGCTGATGCCAAAAGAAATCTGAAATTAGTTCGTTTTAAAACAGATCTATATTTTTGTGTAGCACGTTTTTGTCTACTATCTTTTAGTGTTTACCAGTTATACAAAATTATACAAAATTCCTTCCGAATGAAGAGAGCTTCTCAGACTATTCCTAGAAAATTCAAGACTTTTTATTTGCTATTTAAATAGCTTAGACATATGTTACTTTAATCAAAATCGTTACGGCCAGTTTTAGGCAAATACAACTTTTCAAAGATTTTCCATGTAAGGGGTAGTTTGGGATGATAGAACATTTTTTTAAATCCCCCCCACACAGACGAACCTTTTTTTAAAACTGATATTTTTGGACTCAGTGGGGCTCAAAATATGTATTTCCGGTGAAATCTCGACATCGAATTTTGTGGTGGATTATAATGTTACTTCCTCTTTATCTACCGCAGGTAGTGGTAGAGAAAGTGAAAACTGGCTGGTGAAAGCGACGCGTACACTCTATGTTCAGCGTTACTTCCCCCCTCCTCCCTCCCTCCCCCTCTCTCTCTCTCTCTCACTCTCTCTCTCTCCGTGTTTGTGGACCTCACAGCAGTGGAGATAACTCTAGAGTGAATTATTGCACAGAGAGTGGTCCAGGTTGCATGCTGGCCGCAAAGGGATTCATTTTATTGGCCTGCAGCATCGCTTAGTCCGCTCTCCTGGTAAATCTGCCGGGTGGACCTAATAGCGTCTCATCTTTAAATTTTCTCCTATTTCGTGCTTATGTAGCCGAACGCAATATCTAGTATTCTCCTCTACGTACTGCCTTAAACAGTACTGCGAAATGCCAGGCATCTGATTCTTTTATTGCACAATAACTTACTGCAACTACATTGCTGCCAACTTGTACAAATTTTGGAAGACGAAGAAAAACATCGGTAGACTGGAAGAAAAACCCGTTTTTACTTTCTCTATTACGTATAGTAAGTAGGGGAAGTATTATATTGTACTAATAAACTCTATGCTGAATTTCACCTGAAATACATGTTTTGAGCCCCCCTGAACTCATAAAAAGCAGTTTTAGAAAACGATCCGTGTACTGTGTGTGTATGTCAGTGTCTGAACAACATAACTCAAAGTCGGCAAATATCAAACTTGGTATTTAAGGCCAGTATCTTCCAAAGTTGCGACACGAAGATTTTTAACAACACCTACCCTTTACACGAAGATTTTTCGAAATGTTCTATTTTCTGAAAAATGGCCAAAACTATTTTGATTAAAATACATATACTAAAGATATTTACATGATAAATAAATTGTATGCCTTGAATTTTCTGGGAATAGCTTGCAAAGTCCTCTTCTTTCGGAAGGAATTTGGTATAATCTTGCATAATAGGCAAACGTTAAGCGATAGACGAAAACGCACAAGAAAATTTTTTTGGCATCAGCCATTTCCAAGAATCCGTTACTGATGGTTCGAAGTGTTCATTACTTAGCCATTCTTTTAAAGTGTTGTCCGTTTTTAATTATTTCTCCCGATTGCATGGAAACAGTATAGAATTTTAAGGCCAGCATATAGCGTCCAGTTCTTAAACATTTGACAACCGCTAATCTCTTTGTATCTTTAACTAAATGTGTAATGAAGCTATTTCCGAAAAAGCTTATCTCGATTAAAAGAAGTTCCCAAGAATCATTTGCATACCCACTAATAAACGATAGAGTAGAGAAAGTCGTGTGAATGTAACACACAAAATTTTTTTAAAACTTTTTTTTCAATATTAAAGAAAAGGTACATATACAATTATATAATTAGTGATGGGACGAATTTTTCGATAATCGATACTCGTTTATAAAAAACTGCAAAGGAGATAGCTTGTTCACTGAATTATGTTCTTATTAGTAGTTTTCTATGTATAAACGTATGTAGGCAATTTTGTATCGTATGTTAATTCCGAAACTGGTCCTGTTTGACGTTCTCCAATTGGCAGCAATTTTTACTTTCTCTACTACGTATAGTAAGTAGGGGAAGTACTGTATTCCACCCAAAAATTCGATACCGAGATTTCACCGGAAATACACGTTTTGAGGTCTCTTGAATCCAATAAAAAGCATTTTGGAAACATGTCCGTGTGTGTGTGTCTTTAAACAGCATAACTCAGAAACGAATAGTCGGATAAACACCAAACTTGGTATTTAGGTTCGGTATCTTCCAGAGATGCGACACGAAGGTTTTCAAGAAAATCCCCCCCACCCCAGATTACCCTTTACATGGAACAATTTTCGAAAATTTTAATTTTCTCAAAAATGGCTCTAACGATTTTGATTCAAATATCATATGTTTAAGATATTTTCATGACGAATGAAATGTATATCTCCAATTTTCTGGGAATGTCTCCAAAAGTATTCTTCATCGTGAACGACTTTTGCATAACTGGTAAACCATAAGAGATGGACAAAATTTTGCTACACACAAAATGCAGATCGCATTAAAATACACAATTTATGTCATATACATTTTTCTTGTTTAGTGAACCATTTTCGAGATATTGCTTGTTATTCCCTTAAATTTTCCAATACTTATATTTCTTCTCATAATGGAAATTCATTTTTCATTTTGTTTTTGTCCTGGTAATGCAAAGAGAATGGAAACTCCACATAGCAACCAGCTCTTAAAATATTTGACTATCGCTTAAAGCCTGCCAATTTCCCTTGCATCTACAAGAAAATTAGCAATAAGATTAACATCTTGATATCTCGATTAACATGAAGCATATGGAGATTAAGCGTTTGTAAAAATAGTTTGTACAAGAGTAGAGAAAGTCATGTGAGTGTAACACATCAGATTTTTTTATCTTGATAATGTCAGAGGTTATACTATATACCCTATTGTTAGTCAAGGCTAAGAATAATAATAATTTATTTGCTTCCCTTTTCATGCAACAATATTTTGTGCTGAGAACTTTATTTTAAAGGATTTTCCATCCATATTACGGTCGGAAATTAGTCGTAAGGAATACCTGTGTGCTACGCTCGTGACGCGAGTTTGACTTAGGTAAACACAAACTAGTGGAAGGAAAGAACAAATATTTCCATGCGCTGTATTATTTCACGTCTTAAGCTCTGGTTTATTTCTGCTGCATTCACAGATTTTCGTCACTAGAATAGGCAAATATAATGGCTGGGAGTGAGTCACCAAGCCAGGCTATTGGTAAAATGGGATTTAGTGCTTCAGCTGCATATTACACGAGTACCTCTACTCATTCCCCCATTGCTTTACATGTTTTCATTTAGACACAAGGATGTATGGATGTTGCAAGCACGTAGTCAAGGTCTATCAAGAACTATAGCCCATCAACCCTTTGGGGACAGTTGCGGGGCAGTATAGCATAAAGTTAAAGGCAACAACTTCCAATAATGTAAAAGTTACTCGTAAACGTAAGTATCGAAGGTTTATCTCAAAGTATTAGACTTACTTCGATACCACCGAGTATCAAGGTATCGACTCTTACATATAAATAAATATATCTAAATATCACCGAGATTCTGTATATTATACCGCAAATAAGTATGTTGTTAGTGATTTCTCCACAGCATCAGCATCAAGAAGATCTATTAGCGATTTTTAATTCTTCTCCAGACAGAACTGAATGCTAATAATGAATAGGTATGAACGAATGAAAACGATTGCGTGCAACTGATAGTGTGCAGTATAATAAATCACTGTTTATGCATTGTTGACAAGGAAAGTAAGTGCCGAAGAGTCGAAGAAATTTCCATGTAAACATTTTGCAAGTCGTTTAGAAAATTAAAGAAACTTGTGTCACTTTTCCATTCACTTCATTGCTGACGACAGTGCTTTACCGAGCATATAATATTATAAACAGTACAAGCAATTACATCTGAAGTTGTTTCTGCAGTGAAAATTAAAACTAAAAAAGTTACAAAAAGTCAGTAGAATAAAATATTTCAGTAGACTGGTAGCTAAAATACGATTATGGTTAACCTACCAAAAAAACTGTAGAGTTGGCAACGCTGTGCATCAACTCCAAGGTATGGTTGATAAATACAACCCTGTAAAATACTATAGGTAGCTATGTAATCAATTTACTTTCTCAGGGCCTTGGCGGATGAGACACACACACTTTATAAGCCTGGTTATTAATAACTGGGAACGGAAACCAGAACGAGAACGACAAAGTTAAAATTCAGGTATAATAATGTGAGCGTTCACAATTAAAGGGAAGCTTTCCCGAGTTCTGAGAATCAGAAAGCGGAATTGGTTAAGTTTTAATTTTTCGTCCCCGTTCCCGGGAACGGCGTACTAGATCAGTATTGTACACATTAGACGCTTTACTGCAGAAATTATTCAATACCGTGACATGAAACAACCTCTCTTTACTGGGATTCAGTGAACGTTGGCTCTTCTAGTGAAAGCGTCCGTTGTAGTTCGTTTATAAGCAACACAAAATTGGCTATTGTCTCTAAAAACCATAGCAAACACTACAAAAGACGGCAAAAAAAATCTTATCACTATCTCTACCCTCCATCGCTTATTATTGGGTATACAAATTATTCCTACAAAAGTTTATTTTCCTATCGATTTCATTTTGATCAGATAAACCTTTGCAGAAAGAGCTGCATTACACATTTCGTTATTATAGATACAAAGAGAACAGCGATAGTCAAATGTTTAAGAACTGGACGCTATACGCCAGCCTTAAAATTCCTTACGTTTCCATAACATCGCGAGAAACAACTGAAAATCTAAATGTCTTGAAAACATGACTTACTATTGAACAATTCGAAACATTAATAATGGATATCGAAAATTGCTAATGCCACAAAAAGGTTATTTGAAATAAATTGTGTGTTTTAAACACATCTACATTTTTTGTGTATTACGTTTTGGTCTATCGCTTAACGTTTACTGGTTAATCAAGATTATATAAATTTTCTTCCGAATGAAGAGCACTTCATAAGCTATTCTCATAAAATTCAAGATATACATTTTATTTTTCATGCAAATATCTTTAATATATGATATCTTAATTGAAGTTCTTTGAACCATTTTTCAGAAAATCAAACGATTCGAAATTGTTCCATCTAAAGGGTAGTTTACGGTGGGGGATTTTCTTGAAAATCTTCATGTCGCATCTTTGGAAGGCATTGAACTTAAATATCGAGGTTGGTATTTATCCGACGTATTTTTAAGCTATGCTCTTCACACACACACACACACACACACACACACACACACACACACAGAGAGAGAAATGTTTTCTAAAAATTATTTCTTTTATTCACGGTGCCTCCAAACATGAATATCCGATGAAATTTCTATGTTTTTTAGAATATCGGTATATTTGAATATCTTTTCTACTTACTATGTAAATGAAAGAGAAAGTAGAAATTAGCAGAAAAGAATAAAAAACGACGCTATTAATAAAGCAATGACGCTTAGTAAAACTCTTTGGATAGAAACATCGGAAATAGTAATGCCTCCGCATTTAGAAAATGTTTACTCTATCGAATTTTGACTTTGGCTAACCTGTATTATGTTGGCTGAATTGGAACTATGTGAAAAAAGCAATATGTCAGTTACAAACAAATGGCGTCCCAATGCGCAAAATCGACTTTTCACCTTGCTATCGATATGCTCAATGGTACGTGTTCTTCTCGTTTCCGGTGTATTTAGAACAAAATTTCCCGTTGCTGTTTTGCTTTCCGGTACCGTTTTCCTTCTTTTTTTTTAATTTTCCTTAAGTTCCTGTTATTTCTCTGGTTATTTTCCGTTTTATTCACACGCATACATACATTTACGAACATACAAACACCCAAATCCAAGACGGGACTCGAAACCGCAATCCCCTGCGCCACAATACAGTCAAGCTAGGCACTATAAGAGAGGAGTCATGAGATCGGCCATTCTCAGATTACTGTGTCCAAGTATAGATTACCAGTCTATACTCCTCATCCAGTGGCTGACAATGACAGGTATAGGTGCATAGCTCCTCACTTCTGTAAGCTTTTCCCCTGCTCTCTTGTGATGAGACAAGCATCTCATAAGCAGCAATTAGTTTAAAATCGATGTTATATCGTATCATATGTTCTTGAATCGATATCGCAATGGGATTAAAGGTAACTAAACGTATACGTATCCTGGAGGCCCCGGAACCGGAGCAGAGCACTACACGCAGGCCAGTCGGCCCCTTCTGCTTCCAACGTGACCCCTGGGAGGGAATGATGAGGGGAAAGACCAAATCCAAGTGCCAACGGGCGCAAGCATAGACCAGGTCTCTAACGATTCCAGATAGAACGTATCCGACGCCGCCCGATCCCTGCCCACAAGCCACCAACCTCCAGGGTCCCCCGGAGTGGAGCCTCACGCTGAGGAGACCTAACTGAGCGATACGGCAGCGACGAGAGGGAAGAAACCTTCACAAAGCGCAACCCACCGCCCAGCCGCAACCTGCCGAACTCCGTGGCCTGGTCCTATAACCCTGAAACGCATGACAAGAAAATGATGGGTACAGGAAATGAGAGGAAGGGGAATCGTCGTAGAAGATGAATCACCACAGCATTCACCTGGGGACTCGGGGAAACCAAGAAAAACCCATAGCCAGAGTGGATGGTCGCAGGGGATCGATCCCGGGACCTCCCGAATGCGAGCCACAGATGTTGCCGTTAGTTTAATGGTTTTAATAACCCATAATAATTTTCCTGGTGGTGTTAAGGCAATTTATCCTGGGGCTGGAAAAGTAAGCTCCAGGTGCCTTATTCTTTGTTACTTTCTCTACCACGTATCTAATAGATAAAGAAGGTAGGTATTCCATTCCACATAAAAATTGATACCGAGATTTCACCGAAAATACATGTTTTGAGACCCCAATACAAAAAAATAGAAAAACGTCCGATGTCTGTGAACAGTATAACTCAAAAACGAAAAGTAGAATCAACACCAAACTTGGTATTTAAGTTCAGTACCTTCCAAAGTTGCGACACGAAGATTTTCAAGAAAATTCCCCACCCTACACTAAATTTTTTAGCGTTTTATTTTCTATAAAATGACTAACGATTTCGATTAAAATATCACACGTGAAAGACATTTACATGACAAATAAAATGTATATATTGAATTTTCTGCGAATAGCCTTTGCTGTCCTCTTCATTCGGAAGGAATTGTGTATAATCTTGTGTAACTGGTAAACGTTAAGCGATAGACGAAAACGTACCACAAAAAATGTAGATCCTTTAAACACACAATTTATCTGAAATGCCCTTTTTTGTGGCATCAGCCATTTCCGAGATATCGGTTTTTAATGGTTCGAATAGTTCAATACTTAGCCATTCTTTTAAAGTCGTTTCAACATTCAGTTGTTTCTCGCGATTGCATGGAAACTGTATGGAATTTTAAGGCCAGCATTAGCGTCCAGTTCTTAAACACTTGACTAATGCTGTTCCCTTTATATTTATTACGAAATGTATAATGTAGCTACTGCAATATTTTTATTTGGATTAAAACGATAGAGTAGAGTAAGACATGTGAATATATCCCAGCAGGTATTTAGGTAGTTGCTTCGCATAGTATACTATGTCTTGCCGTTTCTTTTTCTTCTAAACAGAATCTACATATGTTCACCTCAGCTTTGCCCATCTTATAGAGATGATCTCTGAGAAGGCAATGACTAGTATGACTAGTAAGAAGGTCATTTAGAAACCTCAGCTCCTGTTTGCTGAATGTGAGTGACTTTTCTGTTGTTTTTGTTGACAGCTTAATAAACTGTTTTGCAAATTTAGCTTTGGAATTTGTTCCCAATAGCGTTTTATTTTCTTGCGTTCCCAGGCTTATATCTTTTCTTTAATACAGCATTCTGGTGCTCCACAAATTGGTTCTGGGCCAATGAATAGAGTATTAGCTCCTTCTTTGGCTAGGCGATCGGCAGTTTCATTGCCTTCTATTCAGGTGACCTAGTTGTGTTTTTCCAGCTGATTTAATATCTGCAGACAGTGTTTAACAAGCTTTCATTTAATGGTGTAATCGGAATATGCATGTAGCAAGGGCCATAGCGTCCGCTAGCATTAAGTCCTTGGCACTGGCAAAATTCTGTGCATAGGTAAGCACGATGTTTTCATTTATTTCACTCTATTTTTCTGTTTTAACCCCTGCTAACCCCATGTCACGGTCTGTCATGCTCTACAAGTAACCAGACGTCCCTTTCTCCATGTCGGACGTCACCATACGTTTTCTGAATCGTTTCTGTTAAAGTGCGACGTTTTTAGGTCTAGGCAAAAATCAACACTCATTTTTACTTTCTCTGCCACATAGTTACAAGTATTGTGTTCCACCCTAAAATTAGATGTTGAGATTCCACCGAAAATATAGGGTTTGAGGCCTCCTGAATCAAAAAAGGCATTTTTAGGAAAAGGTCCACGAGTGTGTATCTGTGAAAAGCTAAACTCAGAAACGAAAATTCGGTTAAATAGAACTGTACATAAGCACCTGAGGAGTTATAGCATGCTGACTACACAATATCACTCCCTCTTTAACTGTCATGATGTCCTGAATGGACGGAGGCTGAGGATGTAGTATCGTGCGGTCGCCCGTGCTCCCGAGAGCCATGCCAGGATTTACT
This sequence comes from Deroplatys truncata, assembly GCA_030765065.1. Classification (NCBI taxonomy): domain Eukaryota; kingdom Metazoa; phylum Arthropoda; class Insecta; order Mantodea; family Mantidae; genus Deroplatys; species Deroplatys truncata. The sequence goes on from CM060981.1 coordinate 242,089,548, forward strand.
ACTTCATTTAGAGATAATCCAATTATTGGCTTCATCAACTCGTTAATTATTTCAGTATGGGGTGTTTGTGAAATTTTATCGCAATGTTTACTATAAATCTGACTAATGGAAGAGTATATCATTCACTCGACGCAATGAGGGAAGCTCCTAAGACAAATTTCTATAAGCTGTGTATTTCTCTTTCAAACTCCTGGGCCTCGTGGTAGAAGATGAGTAACCTGAAAGATCCGACTGCGACTTTGCGTAACCACAGAAAGTTTCTTTGTAGCATTAAAGTACCGTGAGGCAGGTGAAGCTGCCCCTTTCATCTCTAGAAAGTGCATCAGCTGCTGGTTCAAGAGATGAGCCCAGAGACTAGTCTTACCTACCTATTTGAAGAGAAGTTATTGTTGCAAATCCTGCATTCTAATGCCAGGCGAGCGCCAGAGTGAAATCATAAATTATTACCAAGACGGCAAGTCTTTTGCTTTTATAAAACATGCAGACGATGTGAGGGAAGGAAAAGAGATGGTCTTGCCTACAAGGCAGGAAGCATCCCTTGGGAGTCCTTTATATTCCCAAATAACAAACAGATGGCGCATCTTGACAAATATGCTGAAAGCATCCCATAATTCCTCAGTCCTTCTGGTCTAGCATTAGCCATCACATTCTGTTGTAAATACAAAATTACAGCTATGCTTCTCTTTGACCGCCCACTGCGCAACGTACGTTCTGTATCAAAAGAAAATTCGCACATGTCACTGCTGGTCCTACTTGCATCAAATAAATGAAATTAAAAGTACATTAAGGGCTCTATATTACACATTTATCGAATTGCTTAAAATCTTGTTCTCGTAGTTAACGGCGTGGAAAATCCTATATACTTCTGTGTGATTTTACCACAGAAATTTAATAGCTTGTATCTACCTATACGAACGTAAACTAAACAAAAAGAAATATAAACTCTTTTTATTTCATTGTTATTTTAACAAACACATCGTTTATAAATACGTTATTGCAGTATTTAGCTCAATCCTTTCAGCAAAACAGAGGAAGAAAACTTTTACGTACCTCAATTTTTAAAATTAAAAAATGTAATGATTTCTTGTTCCTATGAATGATAACAATAGATTATTATTTCCATCTTAAGAAAAATGAAAAACCATAAATAAAAATCTGATGCGTTGCATTCACATGACTTTTTCTACTCATTCATCTACAAAATATTCTTTCACATTATTCTTCCGACTACTCCTTGTTAATTAAGATAAACTTTCATTACACATTGAAAATGTGCAGCCTCTCGAAGCGTATATTTGTTGAAGTCCAGATCGCTTCCGCGGCCGGTTCACAATGGTGTTTTGAGACGCGTGTCTTCAGCTTTGTTCTATTGTCACCTATCATATTGAGTCTCAGCTGCTGAACATGTGCTGACAGCCGAGCGGTTATAATCACGTATGTAGTAATGATGCCTACCGAGGATAGTATCCCGAGCATATTTATTATTATTATTATTATTATTATTATTATTATTATTTGTTCAAAGCATTGTGCAACGCAGTACTTATTACAATATTATAATTCCCAATTTCTAAGACCTTGATTTCAAGGCATTTATGCTCACGCACAAAAACTGAAACACTCTCCTTTTCGTTTTCAAATTAAGTACAAAATAAGTAAATATTATATTCCTAAATGAAAAAGCAAATAAAAATAGAAATTAATTTAATATTGGATGTGTAAACCCTATTACTGCCCTCATTCTACGGATATAGATGATATCGAACGACTAGTCAAATTTTCACGAGAGGATACTTCCTCCCCCAAGTATCCTGTATTTGATCCCACAAAACCCCTTCTGTCTTACGTTGTCTTGCAGGCCAATTTATCTCTAAAACTTTCCTCGCCTACGCCCACACATTTTCAATAGGATTAAAATCTGATGAGCAAGTAGGCCAATCACTGTAATATCTTGCTTTTATGAGAACCAGTTTGAAAACTGCTGACTTATGTGGATAGGGTGTTTGCCTGTTGGAGTTATTTTTCTTGATTTATAGTCGCTTTGATTACTAGGTCATATCGCGACTTATATTCATACATACGAGTACAATAATAATAATACATTGTATACTTTTCATTGATTAAATAATACAATAATTGTAATACATTGTTACAAACATATTTTACATGATTAAGTCTTGAACACAACCAGAACAGTATAACCTATTACTTATTATACATTTTTATCTGATGTGTTATATTTAAATCTTGTTATACAGTTTGATGTCCTTCAAGAAAAAAATAATGTTTTTGAAATGAGTAGGGTTGTTTAAAGCTAGAAATATATATTCAGGGATGTTATGTCTTCTTCTCTCCATGGTATATCTTCGGCATTTATTGATGAGGTGTTCGATGGTGATTGCAGGTCTCGCAGTGAGGAGCATTTTCTTTAGCGAGTAAGAAGGAATGGGTTAAGCGTGAATGGCCTATTCGTAAATGTGATATAATCAGTTGATCTTTTCGTTTTAGAGCCTGCAATGTGCAGGGTTTTGTGGAGCCTTTACTATGTGGAGTTTGCTTGATGTTTAATGGTCCAGTCTTGCTTCCATTTGACAGTTGGTCTGCTAAAAACTAACTTGAGCATCTCTGTAGGGCACTGGCAATTCTTCCACTGGAGTTAGCAAAGTTGCTTTTTTGGCTTCCCTATCTGCTTCCTCATTTCCTGATGTTCCACATTGGGACGGAATCCAGAAGAATCTTGATTATTTGTAGTATTTGGTTGTAAAGACTTTGGATATCTTGGATTAATGTTAAGTCAGTAGAGCCGTCTCGGATACTTCGAAGAGAACTTAGGAATCAGTTAGAACTGGCTGTGCTTATGCTGTGCTGAGGTAATGTAAACCAAAGCTTGTTTGACAGCAGAGAGCTCAGAGGAGAAAACAGAGAACAAGTCTGGAAGCTTGTACTTAAGTTCAGCATTCGAGATATATAGTCCTTACAGAAGGGGCCATGATGTTTTCGAGGATGTCTTTATACCGGTGGCTGTTTAATGAACCAAAGCTGCCACAACACACCTAGACCATCACGTGACATCCAACACGACACAGATACGCGACCTTGGCGATCCATTTGTGCCACGTATTTTCCGTCGTAACCTTTACCTCTGCAGCGGTAGACAATTATTTTCCCCATATGTAGATGAAAATTTCACCCCTTCTGGGAATATAACCCTATTCTAGTTATGACCGGCATTTTCTTCTGATGCGACGCGACATAATTTGTGATCGTATATAAGACATTGCTTCTTAGCTCCGATCGAGCAAAGAGCCTTGCTATAGTCATACAAAGCAAGCGTAATGCGGTTCGACCCAGGGAAATTAGAATTACTTATAATTGTAGAAACATGCTGGAAGAGATTTCTGTCTGCCTCTTTTAGAAGTGCAGTGTCCTGCTGAGAAGCGGACAAACTTTTTCGACCCGAACCAAATCGGCAATGAACAATTCCTTCCCTAGATAACCGCACTCACCTCGTAGCCATAGATATAGAGACCTCAAGTGCTCTTGCAGCCTGAGACAGAGTATCCAGCAACTTTCACTAATGTAAGGAGAGTCGTCTTGTAGCTTCGTCTTTATGTGTGCGTACAGCCATAGCAAAAGCCAGTATGAAAGCTAACATACCATACAGAACTCCAAGGCTATGAGGTGCGCGCGCATGATCACGCCAGTGTTATTCATAGCTGAAGAATGAGACAGAGTTTGCGCATCTATTATTAAGTCAATTAAATATTTTGTTTAGTTTTTCGCTTTAGTTTTCTTACTAATATGGCATTTATTTTGAAAACGAAGAGAGTAATTTGTTCGTGTTTTATACATGAATGTCTTAAAATTAACGATTTCATATGCAATGAGAACATACAGCATTGCCATATATTTAATAAATTAAAATTTAAATAATAAAAAACATACACCAAGTATTCGAAACCAGATTTATCCAATTACACCGCTCAGCTGCCATGAATACAATCCAAGTGAAAGACATCTTCCTATTTATCGCGTAGCTTTGGGAAAAAAAACGCAGGCTGGTATTAAGTCGTGTGTGAACGCAACATCAGCGAATGCTACCGATGCTTTCCGAAGTCAACTCCCCCTCTGGCTGTTGCTCATTTATATTGTCTTAGGCTGTATAAAAATTGAAATTGAGTTTCATTTCTGGACGTTCTTTAACTGCTATGGTTCTTAGCGTGCCATTCTATATTGGGCGTGAAAGACAGCAAATTTTGCTCAGAGGCCTCTTTATCAGGCTTGAAGTTCTTTTACGTGCCGTAAATCTGCGACATAGGACCACGGCTTTACTTGGCCATGCTAAGGATTTTTGCGCTCGAAAAAAATTCATCGCCCTCTTTTGAATTTGAAAACCCGCGATCTCAGGAACTAGAGGTTAGCATGGTACTCCTAGACCATGGAGGACAACTTATTAGGCTGTATAAGAAGGATACACTACGCTACAGCGATAATCAGATTTTTAAAGAGCATGTCGCTATATGATGGCTTTGAAATGCCATGTTCTTTGCTTGATCACGAAAAGAAAACGAATAACGATTTCCCCGTTGAAGAAAAAATTCACCCGAAAATTCGATAACGAGATTTCACTGAAATGCATTTTTTTAGATTCCTTTAATATAAAAGAAACATTTTTGGTGAGCGAAGTTGGTTCCCTGCCCCCTTAAAGAAAGAATTATGCCTGCCGAGTAATTCTGATCTCTTCACTGATGCAACCATTATACCTGACGTTTCCTTGCGAATTCGGAATTTCCCAAACGTTACTGCGGAAGCTATCTCGCTCGGTACATCAACCTTTTACTGAGAGATCTAAAAAGCATTAAAAGTATTGATCCCAAAGAAACAGATGATAACAATCTCTGAATACAAAGTTATGCTAAATTGTGATAATTAATAATTATAGTCGTCTTTATTGTAAAGTTATACAGTGTTCACAAACTAATTCTGCTGAATTTTATGTTTTCCAGATCAAAAGAAAAAGAAATTTCAGAGTTGTAATCAGGGGGGCTTCACCCCACCGGAGACACAAAATTATTTATGGTAGAAGAAGCTAACCCTGTTTCTTACAACTTTGCCCCGTTGACATGTATTCTTTTGCGCCTCCTTTTCCTTTCCCTTGATTGGCTACGTTTTTGGCACCATGATATGACATTCAGACCACGTAAAAACCTGTAGTAAACGTCATAATTGCCAGGATAATAAATAAAAACATTAGAACAAAGCAAATAAATGTGTGAAGGCATGCAAAAATAAAAGCTTATAATTAACCTCAACACGTATGGAATAATCCCCTCCATCTCGACATGTAATTCTACGTGTCAGACTCCTATCAATCTATCAGATGTTTCTAAGGATGGAACACTTTGAGCGCCCTCCCGATCGAACACTTTCTGACGTTGATACATCGCCAATGTATGAATGGGTTAATCTTCAGGTAATAGCCAGGGAACAAGGAAATGCGTACGCATCTCTTCCCTCCTTTGCCTTGTGACGTCAGGAAATTGTCGTTAAAAGCTACGCTCATTAAAACGCGTCTGGGGACCCAAGAATATCGCTTCTAACATTGAACAAAAGCTGATGAATTGAGTACTGACTGACTCTGGTGATTTAGAATATACAAAGGAGAGCATTATTCTTCTGCTGCTGCTAACAATTTGAATTCTGTGAAAAATCCAGCATTTGCGCTTAGAAAGTCGCTCTTAAAGGAATGAGTGAGTAGTCCATTCTTGGTAACTTAAAGCAAAGACTTGAATACTGACGATTAATACCGTAGACAACGTATGATTGTGGTTATGTGGGCAAGTTGACTGAAGCTTTAAAATATTAATTGTGTTTAAATTTTAAGTTATTGTGTTGTATATCAAAGAGGAGTCTTCTATGAAATGTCTCGTTACTTTTTCTCCTTTGATTCCTGTTAACATATCAAGGTAAAACTTTACAGGGTAAAGGGTATAGAACGGAGGGGGGCACCTCACTCACTGCAACCTAAGGGAGATGTATTGCGGCTACCACCCAACAATTGGAAGGAATGAAGTGAAGTAACCACAGGAGATACGCGGAAGTCCCTAAAAATTCCTAGCTCGAAGACCCGTCCCGCTAATTAAGCTGCCTAGGTAAGGCAATGAACAACCCATCAAACCAGGAAGTCTTCTAGCATCCACAGTGAATTTCTTTGCTTGGATAAGCATCCGCAACATCTGTCCGGCACTGCCAAACACAACGAAATCTAGAAGCACACTGAAACATGATAATAAAACGCAATAAAAGGGAAATAAAGAAAAGTAAATCGTGGTAGACGAGACATCATTCCAACATTCGCCTACCGACTACGGAAAACCCCGAAAAACCCAAGATGAGAGTGGGCGGTCGTCGATAATCGAACCCGTGACCTCCCGAATGCGAGCTTCACGCGTTATCATCTTGCTGGGTAAGGTATACCTTGTGCTTTAACTTTAACGTTAAGAAAACTAGTCCTGCAACTGTTAAAACACGGTTTTGGCCGGCTGGATATCAGTTGTAGAGCGCTGTGCTATGATTTTTGGTGCAACTTGTAAGTTCAGAACAGGGCTGTTCAATTTTCTCACTGATAAAGACGGGTTCTTCTCCGTGAGTGCAATAAACACATGCACCACAATTACTTTTCACCCGCTTCGTAAAGGTTTACCCCTCTGACGCAGGTAATTCTTTCAGCCCCACGTTTAGGCGCAATATGACGCAGCCACGCTACGTCCTCCAACAATGAAGCAATACCTTTGCCTCACGGTTGCTGCTTGTCTCCTCCCAGTTGGTTCTTCTTTTGCCACGACTGCTCCAGCATGAAACCTTAACCTCAGGGTATGCGTGGGTATGTACAGAGAAACACCCAAACGCTGTCTTGGAACACTTTTATTCACTATTTAAAATAATACTTTAGGTTTGCCGATCACTATTAAATGCATACGAAGTTACTTTGTCTTTACCAAGACCGAAAAATATTAACTACAGCTAAGCGTTCTACCCTCTAGCATGTTCGTCACCAATGTTCACAACTCGACGAGAACGTCGTCCCGTCCTCGCCAGGCACTCAGGACAGACTGACTACCCACGATGCTACAAGGAAAACCAACGCCTCAACTTCCCCTCTCTCCCCTCAAACTTAGCGTCATGATGCTTAGAGAGCGGCCTTCACCAGGCTAAGTGCAGCTGTACTCGGCTGTTACCAGGAAAAACTTGCTTCAATGGTATTTACCCTTTCTACCTGAGGCTGGTCCCTAATTAACTAAACTGTGCCTGTCTTGTCTTTCTGTCGCTTTTACAGTCAACAATTTTCACAATGCTTCTCCTTTTTATACATACACTGATTTTAAATATATTATTACTTATTTTATATCGCTATCCTTCTCAGAATATTATGATAATTATTGCCTTCATAATTCCGGCTTCACCTCCGATGCCTTAGCGAAAAACCAGCGGTAGGTTCTGCCATTATGCAGAACAAAAACAATCACTAATTACTCTCGCACTGTGCACAGTACACCTTTGAACGGCGATGTATGATAAACTAGCTCTGTGCAATGTAAGGTCTGCCGATATAAACACTCTGTCGTAATATGTAGATGCACGTGATAAGAATTTAGATGCATTAACTCGTTACGTAGCAATTGCATTTGATTCATACGGTTATGAAAATGTAAATTTAACAATTCTCTTCGAATATATTGTAACCAATGAGAACACCAGTTACTGCGAAAGACATGTTATCACTTAGGCACTCAGCGTAGCACAAACGTTACACTTAAGTCACTTTTGCCACACGCTCGGAACACAACACAATCCGTCGAATTACAACACACAACCGAACTGCTGAGTCACTACTAACAACTGAAGAGCAAGAGCAGTCCCCGCTCATATAGGCCAAGCATACAACGCGGAATGTTATAGAAAGGGAGGCTACTAGAATATTCTGAAAGGAATATCCTGGAAATAGAAAGCGGCACATAATTGATTATTGTTTCGCACTGGCTATTGCGTCAGTCCTCGCGCCTCTATGCTTCGAAGACTGCGCCGTTGGTTGCAGTCCGGGTTCGATGCCCGCTCGGGTTGGAGTCGAACGCGGTGTAATGGTAGATACAGGAGAAGTAATGGTAAAATTCACTGTACCTGCTTTATGTTCTCCGACCGACGTGGCTTCGTCTTGTTGCCTGCTGGTTGATTTAACTGTACGGTAATTCTCGCTGTTGCCCTTGCTATTTGAAATCAGCGGAGATGTCTGCATGGACTTTACCTATCAGCGTTGCTAATAAGCTCGTTGATCTCGGTAGTGGTACAAATGAGCTCAGAGGAGAATTTACTACTCATCATAATGTTTGGGTAACTGCAATTTATTGTCACTTCTCACTTTAAAAACACTGTTCACTTATCACTACATAGAACTCGGGAATCACCGATACATTGTTCATTAATATGTGATTGGTCACATTTACACGTCCGCATAAAAGAACATCATTCGCGCGCCAACTTTGTCATACGGAGTAGCGTGGATTCCTCGTCTGTATCTAAAAGTCAACTTCTCAATTTTGGGGTAAATCTCGATCATTTAAAGACCACGATCCCCCACTTGAAATTTTAAGATCTGGTTTCTCATTGGAGGAATTTTCGCGGTTCTCTCAGCATGGCTAAATATTATTTAATTGATATATATTCTTATTGGCTAGTTGGTATATATCACGTGGCTTTTTCCCGGGCTTCTCTTGGTAATTTTCCGTTCTGTGTTATATTTCCCTCACTCCGTACTTCCGGAGCGGAGACAAATAAGGTCATAAAACCATACCTAGACTAACACAACAGATCCCGGTTTTCTCTTCACATGCGAACGCATATTTCTATCCTAAGTGCATAGTTCAAGACATTCTAAAACTAGTGAAACAGGAACATTATATACAAGACAAATATTACATTACACAAAAATAGCTATTTACACGGTGTTCACATTATACACATATATCATTCACATATCAAATTAATCACTAAATAAATTAACACATAAAATTAATTCGGGCACGTTCTGTCTCACTATGATTCCGGCGGCCCATCGAAGGTCCCACCCAGGTGCCGAAACGAGATGCGCTTACAGCGGCTCCAATTAGCTTAGCGCGTGCGGTCACAATATTAACATAAATGATTATGTTAAATATAAAACTAGTCTGTATTGCACATCATATTTCACGATAGCAGCCAATGAAAGACTAGTACACGTGACAGTTAAGAGATACGGAGCAAAATTATATGGAATAGGCTTATGAGCCTTACAGATGCTGCCAATTTTCCATCCTTCTACCAAAATTCTACAACCTTTTTTCTTTCTAGATCTCAAACGCAATGCACATAATGAAACAATTTATGAGATTAACGGGCTTTAATACGCCGTTTTAAAATTAGAACCTCTAAGCAAAAACGCTTTGTCATCCAATGTATGAGATGTCAGGCTTATGAACAGAGCAAGAATTATTGCCATCGAGCACCTCGTTGTGTTAAATATGAAGGATTGCACCTTACAGACAAGTGTGCCAAAATTCACAAGTCCTCCAACCTGTGTAGATTACAAAGGACAATATTCTGCATTTTACAAAGGTTGTCCCATTCACAACAAACTTCACGTAATAAACGTTCAACATACAGTAACGATGTGTTTCTGTTTGTACTTTATCACCTACGAGGGTGATACTGAAAATGTTCAATATGCCATGTTTCTATAAAAAATGAAGTTTGTTTGTATTTGACAGCTACTTTCTAATGTTTTACAAGTTTATTGCCGTATAGTTTGTACGATTTGCTCTAATATTTTGTTAATTATCATCATTTAAAGATTTTGTGTTCACCCAAAAATGAATTTGAGTAGAGAACATTTACAGACTCAGACTTATTAGGATTTTAAATCGACATTAACTCCTTAGCAATGGGAAGATCGGCTCAGAGGTGTATTTAGTGAAGAAGTCCCATCAGAGGCATCAATTTATAATTGGTACAGCGAATTCAAAAGAGATCTTTTTTCCCCCTTTCTTAGTGATGAATTTCGTGAAGGACGTCCAAGAACTTCTATTACTGATGAAAATATTGCCGCTGGTCGAGTTATGCTTCGATAAGATCGACGGACATCTTATGAGTTTATTCGAGCGACATTTGGCATTGGACGAGTCAAATCCAAAACATTTTACATCAACAGTTAGAGGTGAGAAAGCTTTGTTGTTGATAGATTTCACATAAACTGACTCCCGATCAAAAACAACGCATTGATTGGTGCAGAAAAACTATGGAAAATTTCCAAGCGTCAATTTGGTTAGCATATTCTTACTGATGGTGAATCACATATTTATTGTTATGCTTCTGCCCGTTTACCGAAAATTTTTGAAAAAGTCGTGAAAAATGCCCAAAAGGGAAAGTAATATCACATATAGCATCGCCGCATATAGCAAAACTAACAACTGAGTATCTGGACGCCCTAAAGGTCAGTAGTATGGACCCTCCACCCCACAGCCCTGACCTAGCACTTTGTAATTTGGTTTAGTTGCCAATAATTGAAGATAAAATACGTGAAATCACTTTTTCGTCATCAAATATAGCAGCAGAGCATTATAAACACCTGGTTTCTGAAGTACCTCAGAAAGAGTGGCATCATTGCTTTAAGGACTGGTTTCATTGAATGCAAAAATATATTGATGTTTCAGGGGAACATTTTGAAAAACAATAAAATCATTTAAGTTTTTTAAAATAATCCTTGTTTAATTTTCTAAAATGTTTAGTGTTGCCCTCGTAGCATTAGTAAGAGGAAGTATGGTATTCCACACAAAAATTCGATGTCGAGTTTTCACAGGAAATACACGTTTTGAGGCCCCTAAATCCAAAAAGGTATTTTAGAAAAAGGTTCATTCGTGTGTGTGTGCAGCATTAGTTGTTGCTGCGCTTATTTGCTCCCATGTATTTCATGCTGCAGAACGACTGAAAAAATATGAACCGCCGACTCGATGAAGCTGTTTCGAACCATTGGCTTGTACTTGCATGGGCCATCTTCATTTTACTCAAGTTCGTGATGTTTATCTGCAGGAGTGTCGTATAGTGTCAAATCACATCTCAGGTATCAAGGCTCAACTATATTTTTGTTGTAATTGTAGCGTCATTAATATCATAATCCATCGACCGAGATGGCTTCACCGTAACGTGTGAGGCTCGCATTCGGGAGATAAAGGGTTTGATTCGTGTCGACCGTCCACTCTGACCTTGTTTTTTCCCTGGTCAGTAGGTGAATGCTGAGGTGGTTTCTCAACTACCACGATTTCCTTTACTACATTTCCATTTTATTTCGTTTCCTTCTCATCTTTCAGTGTTGTTCTAAATTTTTTGGCGTTTAGCAGTGTTGGACAGATGGCGCGGACGCTTGTTCAAAAGGACGGAGTAATCCCAGTGGACACTAGCTGGCTGACTGGTCGACGGGTCGTTCATTGTCCTCTCTAGGCAGCTCCATTAGAGAGACGGATCTTCGAGCCTGGAACTATCAGGGACCTTCGCGTCTGCCTGCGACCTGTAGCCTCCTGTGGTTCCTTCACTTCATCCCTTCCTCCTGGGAGGTGATAGCCACAATAGATATATGTAGGTCACAGTGCACGAGGTGTCCCTCTCCGTTGTATAACCTATTATTCCTATACCATAATGCATAGATCGTTGAATAAGCCAGTGTCTCTCAAGAGTTTAAAATTTAGGTAGTGTCTGTAGGAAATTTTAAATTGTTAAGCTGTATATGAAGTTTTCCAAGAAAGGTATAATAACCATTGAAGAATATAATTTTAAAATGTATCAACTCAATTATTTAACATTAGCCAAACACAATTTTAAATGCTGTTCCAAGCCAGTTTATAAAAGGTAGGTATAGCTATTTACGTAACTTGTGGCTGAAAGGGAAAGTTTTACCAGTGGAAAGATTTTCATCACGGTCGTAAAAGATTAGGAAAGTCCCCAAAACCGGAGTAGAGCACAGCAAGTAGGCCGCAACGATCATTTCTGTTCTGATGTGATCCCTGGGAGGGATGCGGGGAGAGACCCGAAGGACCACCAGAATCGGATGATACGTGAGCAACCATGGACGGGGTTCTTAATGTTTCCAGATGGAATGCATCCGCCCGCACCTACGAGCCCCTAACCCCCGGCGGTCCGCCCCTGGCGGGTAGCCCACTTTAAAAGCGGGTCCCGACTGGGCAAAACCGACCGACGCCAGGAAAGAAACCTATACAAAGTGCATAACCACCGCCAGCCGCAACGCCTTCAACACTGTTGACTGGTCCTACAACCCTATGGCAATGAAGGATATGTTAGGTACAGGAAAGGAGCGACAGGAAGGTCGTGGACATGAACCACACTAGCATTCGCTTGCGATCCCGGGAAACCACGAGAAACCCATGGTTCAGAGAGCGCTATTGCCGGGGATCGAAACCGGGACCTCCCGAATGTGAGTCACACACGTTACAGCGACGCCACCTCGCTCTGTTCATCACGGACGTATCCAGTGATGAAAATTCCACGAGTATAAAAGAAATCCCTCTTTCCATAAGTTGCGTATAAGATTTTATTTACAAATTATGACAAAAATTCACATACAATTTTGCGAAATCAATATGAAGATATACAATTAAATCGCATATATATCGTGTCTTAAAGAATACTCCCTCTTTAATACCGAGTTTTAAAAATCTGTACTTTTCGTTAAGCTCTGTTGGTTGTGATAGTTGTAAATAAAAGAACTTCTAACTTAGAGCACACGAGCTAAAAGCTTTAGATTATCGCATAAGTGTGATAATCTTCATTGTGACCAACTTTGTTTTCAAGTCCAATCACATGGCAATTACTCTTTGCATTTGCACTTGTTTAATACTCGACTTGGTTTGGTTAGGTTTTACTTTTCATTATGTCTTTTTACATGATTAATTTCTCATGGCGCTCGCATCATCTGTTCACAACACAAATCGTCATACTTGAATTTATCGTAATTCGTTGTGGAGTTAACCCATATGTTATATTAGCAGACTTCTGCTTTCATCTTTTATCTACAATAATCTACATAAAGATTAAATTCAGAAGAAACTAAAATGGAAGTGCCAGGTGAAATTACAGTAGCAGCAGAAAGAATAACACTAGAACTACTTACCCCCCGCAAAAAAAAATCCAGCTAACAATACGATATATCATTTAATCGCTTCATTGCCTGGTTTAAGGCAAAACATGTTGAAAATAATTTCACTGAAAATGACTGCTAGCCAATCAACAAAACATCAAAACATCTAACATCTTGCTTTCTTAACGCCATATTCTCTTGTTTCAAGAACCGCGTTCTAAAAGTAGTCTCCGATAGTTTTTCGAACGCTGTCAACAAAATAGTACATGTAACACGTATTAAAAGTGGTTTTATTTTTCTCGTAGGATTGTAAAACTCGACCTTGGTCTTCGTTTCGCAAACATTCCTACTCACAAAATAAAACCCCACATTTTCCCCTTGTATCATAATCTACTATTATCTAATTTCTTCATTTATTTTATTACTCAGAAATTTTTCATCCGCCTGTGTCAAATGAAGGATGTACTATTTGCCACTTTCTCCCTTTCCATAAGTTTGAATTACGTCCACAGTACCAGAGTGGCAACTCAAGACGGCGCGGGTTGAGCGTCGGAGTATGCCATTGGCGAATAAAGTCGCCAATAGTGAGGCGGCGGCAGCACTACAATGGAGGAAATGAGAACTATTCACCTTCTCCTAGCTTGGGTGTTTTGGCACGAGAGAAAAGATGAGATTCTGAGAGGCACGCCTACCGGCAGCACGCAAATACGAAATGTGAGTCAAAGTGCGCTATTTTTTCGGACTAGGAGAGATGGCTGTAACGTTTTCTTATGTGAAATAAATAAACTTTGTTACGTTAGTGGAAAGCAAGATTCAAACACGTCCTGTACAGTGATAATCTATAATGTTAAAATACTTTCAAAAATTGTAACAGAATCAATATATTTTGTATTTGTTAATGATGTAATAACTACGGGAAGGTAGAATGTTTCTTTTGCTTGTTAAATATCTACCATTTTTCCAAATTAATAGATAAAGTCGTGTTAATAATACGCCAAGCACTGTATTACGCGAGAAGCTAGTCAAAATTACCAGTTAATTATTATGTGATAGAAAGATTTATATTATTGGAAAGCAGTTATAATGTGAGAAATAAAATAGGAAAATATATATTCTCGTTTTTTGGTTGAAAATTATTCCTACCTATACCAAGTAGGCGAATTCCTTATACTGAGCATGCTTCACACTTATTTATTGTTATATATAACGGGGTTATGGGTTAGGTAGTAAGAAATAAAAGCAACAACTACTATATATTTTAAATGAGTTACATATGTGTTTATATATTTACAATGAAATATTTACTAACCTTTATATGTAACACACCACTAAGGCATACTATTTCCCTGGAATTTTTACTTACATTAAGTTGCAATCAAAAATGCGCATTTCCCAGAAAGAATTATTTTTGTAGGTTTCAGATCATCTAAGAAATGAAGAGCAAACACCTTAAAAATGCCAATATCAAAGAAATCTTGGCTTTCTACTTGATTACACTTTGATTATAAAGAAATATCCCGAAAAGAATATTTAAAATATCGGAATCAAGTCCCTTGAATTATCACCATTATGACACGGATGGCCGAGCTTATTAAAGCAGGAACTCGTGAGTAGGAGATCAGCGGTTGAAATCTTGCCAGGACCATCCTCCCTGACTGAGGTTTCTTCCAAGTTTTCCTCAGTCCTCATAAATGACAATTGCCGGGGAGGTACCATAAATTAGGCCTTGAACGTTTCCTTCGCAAATTTTCTTTCCCAATTTCATTTCATGTATTTTCAGAGCCCTTAGTCCCACATGTAGTAAGAACGGGCGTTAAACACTACCAAAAAGCTTTGATGTTACACACATGGCTTTCTCTACACACTATGGTGTATTTATATCTATCTACCACAAATTATTCCTGTGAAAGTTTATTTTTCTATATATTTCATGTTAATCAAAACTAACTTTGCAGAAATAGTTTCATAAACATTTCGTCGTAGCTAAAAGTCGGATACTGAAAACAGTCGATAGTCACATGTCACTGTATTGTTCAGGCCGGAGGTGCCGGATTCGATCCCCGGTTACCGCCCACTCTGACCTAACTGTTTTTCGTGGGTTCCCCGAGTCAGCACGGATGCTGGGGTGGTTCATCTTCTGCCACGACCTTCTTACCCCCAATTTCCTGTGCTCATCATCGTCCTTATCATCTATTTCAGGGTTGTAGGACCAAGCGACGGTGTTCAGCGGGTTGCTGGTGGGCGGTGGCTGTGCGCTCTTTAGAGATTACTTTCCGCCTTTGCAGGACTGCTCAGTTAGCCTCGACTCCGAAGGTCCGGGCGGCGACGAATGCGTTCTATCTGGGGACGTTAAGGACCCCGTCCATGATTGCGTTCGGGTCTCTCCCTTTATCCCTCTCTCCCTCCCTTCCAGGGGTCGCGATAGAAACAAAAATGGCCGTTGCGGTCTACTTCCGGTGCTCTGACCCGGTTGCGGGGGCTCCGTTCGTCCGTACCTTTTCCTTTATGCCACTCACAGATACTTTTTCTAAAAATGCCTTTTTTGTATACAGTGAGCCCCAAAACATGTATATCTGGTGAAATCACATCAAAGTTTTGGGTACAGTACGAAGTGTGATCAAAAAGTTTCCGGAATGGCTTCACAACAATGCTGACGCTGAGATTTCTTTAATTCTTACCCAGACTGTACATGCAGTGTTCCTTCCCGATAAAAATGAGAGGTCACGTGACTTCCTGTGACCATGCAGTGACGAGGTAAACGCTCTGAAGTGAACACGTGTTTTGCATGTGCTGCGATTTTTCCGCGTAGCAAAAATGTTAGATTACGAAGAACAAAGAACGAACATCAAATTTTGCTTTAAACTCGGTAAAACTGCAACAGAAGCCTACGAAATGTTAGGAACAGCTGAGTGGTTTTCGAAATTTAAAAGTGGTGTGACATCAGTTAAAGATGTAGACCGTTCGGGGCGACCCTGTTCCAGAAAAAACTGATGAAAATATCAATGAGGTGAGGGAAATTGTCTTACATGATAGGTGCATTACAATAAGAGAACTTTCTGACTCATTAGGACTCTCGTTTGGAAGTGTTCAAAGCATTTTAAAGACAATTTGGACATGAGAAAAATTGCCACCAAGTTCGTGCCCCGCCTGCTTTCACATGACCAAAAGGTAAGCCGTGTGATTGCCTGCACAGATCTTAAAAAACTGCTACAAAATGACCTACAGTTTATGGAGAAAATTATTACTGGTGATGAAACATGGATTTATGGGTACGATCACGAAACGAAGCAACAACCTTCACAATGGAAGAGTCCTTCATCTCCACGCCCGAAAAAGGCCAGACAAGTTTGATCCAAAGTGAAATCAATGATGATTGTGAGTAGGGTAGAATTGAGAGTTCTGGCGCAGTTAAATTTATGCATGGCTACTCATATGCAAATGAGCTCCCCCACCTCCTCTCCCCCCACCCCCTGCTCCTTGGCATGAGAGTTCTGGCGCAGTTAATTTATGCATGGCTATTCATATGCAAATGAGCTCCCCCACCTCCTCCCTCCCCCACCCCCACCCCCCGCTGTGCCATGGTAGTTTTAGTTGCAGCTGCGGTCGTAAATCATGTTGAGTACAATGGAGGCTTGACAGTTAAGCAATTAAGGCTGTCAATCAACTGTCAAAACGAACAAAGGGGTCATAAATTTAAGGTTCTGTAACAAAGGCGAGATGTTTTTCCTACCCATTCCACATCCGGCCACTTCTGCACCTGGTCAGTTACCCACTCCACTCCTATTGTTCTCGAACACGTGGCAACCCAATAACAAAGCCGGTCCCTTTCCATTGTGTAAGAGATTCTATTGTGTGTGCCTTTCTATTGTCCTTGGCAAGCATTCTTTAGAAAGACCACCTGCAGCGTTCCCATCCCAATAACAAAGCCTGACCCTTTCCATTGTGTAAGAGATTCTATTGTCCTTGGCAAGGGTAGTTTAGAAAGACACCTGCAGCGTTCCCATTGTTTGGCCACCTGCTAGTTTAACAAAAGAATTCGAGGGTTGCTTTATACTCGTCCTGTCCTTGTTTGTGTGAAAGAGAGAGAAACTTGTTTACCAACTCTGCGTGACGTCATACTTTAGAAAGACACCTGCTCCATAACAAAGCCTGACCCTTTCCATTGTGTAAGAGATTCTATTGTGTGTGCCTTTCTATTGTTCTTGGCAAGGCTAGTTTAGAAAGACACCTGCAGCGTTCCCATTGTTTGGCCACCTGCTAGTTTAACAAAAGAATTCGAGGGTTGCTTTATACTCGTCCTGTCCTTGTTTGTGTGAAAGAGAGAGAAACTTGTTTACCAACTCTGCGTGACGTCATAGTCGGCCATCATGATTTTGCCTGAGGGAGTTCTCTCCGATGTTTTACGACCTCATACGAATATATCCGAGCATAGTTAACAAGCATTCTGTTTCAGCCAGCGACTCCGAAAAAGCGCCTAATATACATTACATTACGTGCATTAAACCTCTGAGTGATATCCATAGATCGGTGTTCGATTCTTACTGTAATCAAAAGTTTATTTCTAATGAGAAATTAATGATTGATATTATTATATCATTACCTTAATTAATAAAAACGGCGTTCAGAGAATTCTAGCTAGAGTCTTACCAAGTGAAGCTCTAACGCGCAATAACTATTAAACTATGCAAGGCCAGATTGAAAATGTATTTAACAAATATAATTTAATTTCTATACATCATCATCCTAATTAATGAAAGACCGTTCAGAGGACCCTAGTTCGAATCTTACCCTGCAAACTCTAATGTGTAACATCTAGTAAATTACGGATGCGTGTTCTAAAAATATATTAAACACATGCGTATACTTAGGTATCCAAGTTGATATTTTCTTAGGGTGAAACATTATTATATCATTACCCTGATTAAAGCCCGTTCAGAGGTTTCTAGTTCGAGTCTTACCCTGCAAGCTCTATGCCTACTAACTATTAAATTACGGAAGCGTGCACGATAAGATTAAAAATGTATTTAACAAATATAATTTAATTTTATACATTACGCTGTTTTAATGAAAGGTATTCTTAGGAACCCAGAAGCCCATAGTTCGAACCTTACCCAGCGAAACGCCATAATAAATACTAAATTATTGAAGAGTGAACGGGTCAGATTAAAATGTGTTTAACAAATATAATTTAATATACAGGACATTACAATGTTTAACGATCTGTATTCTTAGGAACCAGAGGTCCATAGTTCGAATCCTGCCCTGCGAAACGCTATAATAACTATTAAACTATGCACGGGCATATTAAAAATGTATTTATCAAATATAATTATTTATATTAAACCCCTGCGTATACTTAGATATTCCGATGCCTAGACACGATTCTTTATTTTCTTTCTTTCCCCTCTTTCTTTCTCCACGACTTGTACACATTCAGGCGCTTCCCATATACACGAGCACATGTGCATACATCAACAGGCATACACAGGTGCATGCATGCACACACATGCACATACATGTAACGCAACAATTATCTCTTTCAAACAGAGATATCAAAAAAACCTTTACGTGCATTGCCTCTCTATAATAAAAGTTTTCATTTCCCTCACTGAATCATTTATTCTCTTGCATAAAAAACACATTCATCCCCCCCTCCCTATAGATCGCTTCCCCCCACCGATCCTCTCTGCAAGTCATTACATGTGATAGAAGAACCGGTTTTTCTAGCCGCTATATATAAGCAGCCCCTTCTCGCACTGCTCTGAATATTATTCGAGGAGTAATCGAGTCGATAATACAATGGACGATTTTTGGAGTGAATGCGGAGAAGAATCATACCATTATACATATTATCATAAAGAGTCGTGTAATGGCATCATGCATTCTATAGTATGTAACATGCCTTCCTATCATGACCAGATGACTTCTCGAGGCATATGCACAGACAACTGCCCTGTCTACAAAAGAAGCATCATGTAAGTATCGTTTTTATTATTGAATGCAAGCTCTAAAAAGAATGCAATTGTTCTCTAAAGAAGAGTGAAAAATTAAAATGGTTCATTCTATTGTACCTTATTTCTTTCCAGAGAAACTGATACCGAAAGTGAGGGTGAGATGCTCAGCCTCATTTCAAATCACGGCTCTCTGTGGCATTCAGAGTACTGCAACGGGTATACTCACTCTGTACTGTGTGCAAAACCAGAGGTACACGACAAGATGGCGTCATACTTTCCATGCAATGAGAGCTGCAGTGTATTCCTCTTCAGACAGAGAAATTTAAAGTGAGTACCTCTTTAAATATGTATCATTATTGTACATTGCTATTGTCATATACGTAACTCCTGAGAACATTAATGTAAACATTAATTGTATGCGATACTAACATACATTACATTCTACTATAGTACAAGAGCAGTTGTATACGACTAACACTGGAAATTATAATGACTTTTGCAGAATTCAAATGACGACACCAGCGCCTAAAACCGAGGTAGATTCCGATGATAAAGAACCAGAAGATATAGTGGAATATCCCATTGCACAGCAGTATGCTAAACACGTAGATGAGGGACAGGATTCTAACTCACCGCAGGCTGTGGATCTAACACAGACGACCTCCGAGTCTCCCCTTGGAAAGCCTGCAGAACTCGGGAAAACATTGACGTGAGTATTTTCACATATATAAAAATCATTGTTTCATTTTAAGTGTACACTAACAAAAATATGTAATTCTTCTCAGGATACCTTAACTTCACCAAGCACTTTTCTAAGACCTTCATTGTGTAATGTTTCAGGCGGTGCAATAAGGGGAAGAAGAAGAGGAACAGCTTTGCAGACCTGCAAAGGAGGCTGACGCTATTGGAGGATAGAATAAGCAACATCGAGACGCCCAAGAAACATGCCGGTAAGAAGCGTGTGCCGAGACGTCTACATCTCGAAAAGGCGCAGCATTAACATAGCATTCTTCTATGATCTTCCAGTGCTTTTAGTGAAAAACACAGACAAATTTGTATACATGACAATTCAAGACTGGGAGATAATTCGTGAGAGTCTTCCTACATTCAGTGCATTCATCCAAACGAGAAAGTATCCGCGTGTGGAATATTGCGAAAATATTCTTTTTTCTTATAATATTGTTGCTTATATGCAAGAGACAGAAATCAAATTTTTGAACACTAATTTAAATGATTGTGAAATATCTTTAAATAGAGATGAAATTTGCAGGCTAAAAAGACTTGTACCGTTTATAGACTACCATTTAGGTAACATAACTGATGCAAATGTAATGCAATATTTTGGAACGAGGAGTTGGAGGAAGAAAGTGATGGAAATGCAGGATAAATAATAACAATAAAAAGAATGAAAGTATGTTTTTACATAGTGTTTTTATTCATTAATAATCCTTACATTGCTAATGAAAAAACAAATCCTTACAATGATTAGTTTAAAATAAAAGCTGCATCACATGAGTCAGAGGCTTGTATGTAAATACTTTATCGTGAATTATCAAACAATACAAAGTGGTCTGTGCAGGAATATTTGCACTAGCTTGAATTTCTATTCTAATGTTAACAGCTCCATTTACAACTTCCTCTGGTTGATGTGAGCAATCTATAACAAATATAGGAGCAAATTTAAGAAAATCTTTTCTCTTCAATAAAGGATAGTTCTCTTTTTCATAATAAGAGTTTTGAAACTTTGAGTACATATCATACAAGGATGCAAATCTAGAGTTTCCAAAATCCAAATTCATGTCGTGATAGGGATAACATTCGCTATTAAGATAAATTCTCAAATTAGTTATGTTACAATGATCAAAAAGAGAACCGTCTTTAGATGCATTACTCGATCTTAAAGTTTGAGCACCCAAAATGACAAATCTCGGCTTCTCCATTTTTTATGTGGTTGCGACATTCCAAGTGAATGATTTAGTTTGAGGCACCGCAGGCTGAGTATGCAGATCCATGGTCCTAAATGGGAGATACAGCGCCTTGTCCGACTTGACAATCTTGAGAATTTCAACCTTTTCAGCATCAGAAAGTCGTATCACTGGCATTCTCCACTCGATTCGTGCAAGTTTAACGCTTGCATTCTCTTCACCCTCAGGCGCTATAATACAGTTTTTAGAGTCCTTGGATCGAATCAGCACCAACTCAAACTTGCTATTGAGTATGAGTTCCTTGTGGTCATCAGCAAATCCCAGAAGCATCGAAAGCGGTACTATGGCGTTGAAGGCTCCATTTGCTGCATTCACAATGTCCATGTCTTCTCCAGGATAGCACCATCCAGCATTCAGCAAGCGATCAGACTCCATTGGATTGAGAGCAGCATAGTTGCGTAAAGTTGAGGCGATCCCGGGGTTCCTGGTTCGATCAATAGTTGAGCCGTTCATATCCAGTCGAATCTCCTCAAACATGAATGCAATAGCGTTATTGGTAAGCTTTGCAGTAGTAGCTGTTCCATTAGGCTTAGTAATACTCCCCTCGATGTATAGATAACTTCGATTAGGTAAAGTATATAAATCCTCAGCTTGACAAGGGATTCTAATTTCATCATTAGCGTCCAGAGCCGATGTATTATACGGTAAAAACACATGTTCCTCTTCTTTAGTGATCTTGTCATGAATGTCGGTGCGCTGGTAACATTGAAGATGTCCATGATTATAGACGTCTAAAGCCCAATACCTGGAAGAAGTGTCGATTGCGTGATGTTAACCCTCCGGGTGTCAAGGGTAGAGTATGATGTGTGCGTTGAATCACTCCCTTATTATATCCTCGACGTCGTTGACTTCTTCTAAAATCTATTGGCATTGCAACGGATGTGAAGCCTTATTCTTATATCCTCGTTTCTAAAGTCAATGATATTACCGCTTTGGTCCACTACACGAAGACTAATTTGCTCTATAGCATTGGTGTTTATGATTGGAAGGTAAATTGGATTTGACGGCTCTTGAGAAATATGATATCCAGGCGGATCAGAAGGGAAAAACTCGTAGATCGAGTGGCCGCTTTTACCATCGATGAAAGAGCCTGTTGCAATACTGCACTCGATTCGAATGATGCTCACCTTAAATATATTCACCAGGTAATCAGATTCAGACAGCTGATTAGCTGGAATAACTTTACCTCTGAAGCCCAATAGCGAGCCTATAGAACGATCACCGGAAAAATCAATAGTGAAAGGACACTTAATTTCAGCCTTCATTGTGTTATTATTAGGTCTAATAAAGAAGACATTCTCATCTACACCTAGCTTATCTCTGATGTATTCATTAATATCAGAAATCTCATAAGTTTCATCAGGTATATCAATGATCTTAATTTCATCATTGTGCATGTAATGAAATTGATTATTACTCCAATCAACATTAGGAATTGAATAGAAGGTTTCAAAATTCAGTAGAGCAATCTCATAATGATACTTTGGATCTAGCTGAAGAGGTGGATTCAGGTATGTAGTAAGCACAGACTCATTGCCACTGACTGCAATAGTGTAACTCATTGCGATAGAAATTGCAAGCACAAGTGCCCACAGATGACTGAACTGAAACTCTGAAACCTCTTAGTGTTATACAGCACCTTAACATCTCTGAGGTACCTTTCTATCTCTTTTGGAGGCTTCAAGTTTCCAAAGCTATCGAAATAAAATGACACGTTGCCATCCTTCTTTATAGCAACCCAATGAGTGCCTTCATTCTCTGAAGTATCGAGATTAACAATAATTCTCTCTCTGTAACGAGGTCTTGAGGGTAGCTGATCGATCATGTATACACCCCTAAAATGAGGAATCTTTAAACGTCTGGCATACAAGTCGAGGTCTATGTTACTTAATGCTTTTTCCGGGACAGGTATAGCCCTCTGCCGGAGTTTTTTGAATTTCCTTTCTTGCTCGGCCTCCTCTTCCTTTCGGGGTTCCTCGCCTTATTCTTCTTCTTCTTCACTCGTAGGCCTTTCCCTCTTGCTTCAATTTCTTTGTTATGTCTCATCATTTCAGCAAGTTGTTTATCCGCGGCCTTTTTCTTATTTACAGCAGAGGCTATTTGTGCAGCGCCTCCAGCGGCGGCTCCTAGTGCTGCAATAATTGGTATGAGTGGTAGAAATCCTCCTCGTTTCTTCTTCCTGGATCCCGCACCAACAGCTACCTTACCCTTCATGATGGTTGTTACTAGTCGGGCTGCCAACCTTTCACCTAAGGTAGCATCAGATGATTGCACTCTTTTCCAGGCCTTTTCAGCCAAGATTTTGTCGGCAACGTTCCTCGAAGCAGAGTCCTTATGCTGTGCGTAGGCTATGTCGTGAAGCTTACACGCTTCGTCTAAAGAATTTATTCCGGGGTCTCCTCTCTTTAGTCTTTTTTCTAGCTTTGTCCCAGGTCCACAGTATCCGTAACCAGGCAAATGTGCTTCAAATGGCAGCAGGTTAATGAGAGAGTTAATTAAACCGGAACCTCTTGAGACCTTAACCCCCTTAGCGCTCATGGTACACTAATCGATTTTAATGGCGCATGGTTCTTTTCTACTCTGTCATTGCTTCCATTTATTAGCATATATACATTCAGGATGATTTATTTTATTTTAGTTGCTACGATGGAGCTGGTGAAGCAAGATTGCTCGCTGCCTATCCAGGTGCTAGACTTTGAAAGTGACTTTAGACGCGATCGTCACGGGAAGCTGTTTCCAGGCAATGTTAGAGCACTAATTCTAGGTAGCTCCAGTGCTGGAAAAACAAATGTATTACTTAATATGATACTCCACGAGAATGGACTACGCTTTGAAAATGTGTACATTTATTCAAAGTCGCTATACCAGCCAAAGTATGAATATCTTGTTAAGCTGCTTGAAAACATTGAGGGTATAGGTGTGTATACTCACGAAGACGGTGAAAGCGTCTTGCACCCATCAGAAATTAAAGAAAATTCAATCTTTATATTTGATGACGTCATCACTGAAAAGCAAGACAAGATTGTATCCTTTTACAGCATGGGCAGACATCGAAATGTAGATTCAATATATCTAGCACAATCCTATGCCAAAGTCCCAAAGCATTTAATTAGAGATAATGCGAACATGATTATACTCTTCAGGCAAGATAATTTAAACTTGAAACATGTATATGAAGATTACGTAAACACAGATATGACGTATACTGAATTTAAAGATTTGTGCAAAGGTGTTTGGGAGAGCTCTACAGAAGGAAGACCTTTTATGGTAATAGTTCCCGAATTTCCGATGAATGACGGTCGATATAGGTGCGGATTCGATGTATATATTAAAGTTGTTAATAAAGAAATTGCTCATTCATAGTTCATCATGAGTATTGACAGGTTTGGATCACAGAGGGCTGCTCCAGTGAAAAGATCGCTACATCAATTTATCATAAACAGAGATGGAAAAGGAAATTACCAATTCAGGAACAAGAGACTGTGCATTGTTCAGGATCCTGAGGAGGACGACGACGCAAGCACTAAACGCTACGTGGATACGCTTACGTCTTCTACTGAAAATCGAATGCAGGAGTTCACGGAAAAAACGACATATCAGCGCATGGGCGAACTTCAAACTACGCTTAGGGATCACATCCAGAAGTCGCTAGACGTGCAACATGATGCTCTAATGGAATATCTGAATAAAAATACCCTTAAACGAGACGATGGAAACAACATTATCCTGGATTCTATAAGATTGAAGATAATGCTGCCACCTCAAGAGGACTATGACGTGCCAAATAAGAAGCATGTATTAGAATATATAAGTGCAAGAACACCACCGTTCGATTCAAATGGTAACGTTTCATTCCAAAAAAGAAGGCTAATTGAAGTAGCAGATCCTGTCGATGACAGTGATGGAGCAACAAAAAAGTTTGTTAAAGTTCACGTGGGAAGGAAACAAAATGAAATACGCCAAGATTTAAACAACAGACTTGGTGCAATAAGTACCACAGTTACAGAAACAGTGGGAAAACACATGGAAACTATGGCGAACCGCCAGAAATCAATGGATGGGCATCTGACATCTGCAATGGATAATATCAATACCCTTAAAACACAAATGAAAGTCGTAAATTCATTAGTAGAGCAAATGAGAGGGGAACATGTAATTACACTGCAGTCGTTGCCTTTCAGAGGGAAATCACAGAGGTACATGTTAACAACAGGTCTTGAATATTACAAATCAAGCGTAAACGGCGAGATTGTTTCTTGCTATATGACGTCACCAACAGCTCCTACTGTAAGACCTGATACAATAATTGAAATAAATAACAAGTCTCTGAGACCTCTACCTGCACCAATTGCAAATGGTGATAAACTAGCCTTCACTGCTCCTGCAAATCGTGTAAGGGACGGCCATTTTCTAAATATCGAGCTGAAAATCTCTTATAAACTGAAGTCTGCTAAATAAATAGGGTATATATTAAGGTGAAAGTCTAATTTCAGTGTCATTTCAAGATGGACAGCGAGTGCATACGACTTAAAGAATCTGTAGCTATGCACACGAAGGCTATAAGAGAAAAGTTACGTTCTCTTAAAGGTCAGCAGTTTGAAACCCAGAGAGTGATGAGTGAAGCTCTTCAACCAGTGACAGATCCGCTTCAAGATATACTTGAAATACAGAAAAAGAATACTACAAGCAAAGAGGAATCACCGAAAGACATGAAAGATGAGAAACTCTACAAGTACCTTAATAAAGTTCGAAAGAAGGACAAAAATGAAATAGACTCATCATATGGAGTACGATATGAGGATGGCAGCTACATGCTAGGCAACAAGATTATTGATTTCATCAATAATAAAGTTCGAATAGGGGACGAAACGTATGAAACCACGCCTGGATTGAAGGAACTCATCTTCAAGAGAATACCTGAAATGCATGCATACACCGAGGATGACCTTGAAACATACAGTAAAATACTTAAAGCAACACATGTTCATCGAAGAAACTTCAGCAAGCACGGGTCGCTGAGATCGGGTAATTCCTACAAGTATAAAAGCGTTATACGTCCTCTAGTAACGAAACACAAGGGATTAGGACTACAGTGGAAATAACATCGCCCTAATACGAGGCAAGACTACATCTACTGGACCGACCCTAATGATCTGGTGGATCGCCTTAGGCTACTTGTGGCATCCAGAGACGCAGGCAATAACAATCATACTCAAGAAATTGAAGAGATTATTCAAGAACTAAAAGCGGCAAAGGTTATAGCATGACATCAGTGAAGCAACATATAGCAAGCGAGCTCCATGCTCCAGCCCGGAGAAACTTCATGCGTCGAAAGATTATCAGCAAGGGGCTCCACGACTTGGTGCAGATCGACTTGGTGGAGATGATACCGCATGCAAAAATCAATAAGAATTTCAAGTACATCATCATTGTAATCAACTTCTACTCTAAAATGGCATATGCGAGACCTCTAAAGGACAAGACAGGACTTCAAGTTGCAAAGGCTATGGAAGATATACTGCAAGAAATGATAACCCCGCCCAACAACATACAGAGTGATAATGGAAAAGAATTTTATAATAAACATTTTAAAAATTTAATGACAAAATATAACATCAATCACTACAGTACCTATACCCATGTGAAGGCAGCTGCTGTTGAACGATTAATAAGAACTTTAAAAAATATGATGTATCGCGAATTTCTAGCCAATGGATCATACAAGTGGCTAGACCTTTTACCTCAGATCATTGCAAGATATAACAACACTTACCACTCCACTATTCGAATGAAGCCTATAGAGGTGAAGAACAATGATCTTCTTCTGACTGTTTACAACTACACTCAAGATCGAAAAGAGAAGAGAGGGGCAAGAAAGTTTAGTGTTGGTGATTATGTGAGGATATCAAAGGACAAGGGACATTTTGAAAAGGGCTTTGAAGCTAATTGGAGTGTTGAAATATTTCAAGTTGTTCATGTGAATCACACCAATCCCGTTACATACATGCTAAAAGGTAATGATGGTGACGAGATAAAGGGGTCCTTTTATGGTCATGAACTGCGACCTACACTGTACCCTAATACATTTCTGGTAGAGAAAGTATTACGCAGGCAGGGAAATAGGATTCTTGTAAAGTGGTATGGATTCCCTAATACTCAATGGATTGACAGAAAGGATTTATTGTAGAAAAATAATAATGAAAATAAAGAGGCTTTCATTCCACAATAATGCGTGTTTTTTTTATTTCACTGTATATATTGTGTTAAATAAGAAAATCATTATTTAAAAACATTTTGTGTTTACAGGGTTTACATGATTAAAAATCAATAAGTTGTTTTAAGTAAAAAAATCATAAACAAAAAAATTACATATATATACAACATTATCATTTGCATTTTTAGGTCAATCTTCATATATACACACACACTCACACACACACACACACAATACATACATGATAAAACACTCGCTCACTAGACTGCATTTTACATACATTTTATAAAACTAAAAATCAATAAATTAATAAATAGAAGAGCTAAACATTTACATTATCCATGTACATATATAAATACACACATACACAACCACTCACGCATACACCTATACACACGCATACACACACATAAAAGCAATTTGTTTAAAAACTTCACAACTAAAAATTTACACAACTAAAAATTTACATATATACATCTAAGGGTCAGTCATACTCAGACAATAGTGACCCCAGGCAATTGTCTGGTCTGAGCCTTCAATCAGTTTTCTCTTATCGTCTCTACCACAGAGAGTGAGCTTATTCATTTCTATGGTCGAGACTTTATGTTTGAAACTTCGAAATGTTGTTGTTTTTGTTAAAACTTTTTTTCTAATATCATTTAGACAGCCGAAACAGTGCTCAAAATTTATGTTACGCATGCCGGTCTTGTTGATGCCCTTTGCTTTCATCATAGTTTGGTCCTTGTATCTGTAAGCATATAACTTGGACCTTAGCCCAACATATTCTATCATAGGGATTCCTGCAAGCTCATCCTTGAACAGGCCGATGACGTTCTTGTTTTGCGGTGTAATTCCATAGCTGTTTTGTGTTTCGTAATTTGATGTGTCAAAATGCTCTTGATTTTCCTTAATAAATTTGTATATGTCGCTTGAGGTTTCCAGAATAAATGAATCCGTATCCATGTAATTTAAAATTAAATCTTCTAGGCCTGGCTTCAATATATTGTAATAAAAACTGTACATGATATGTTTGGATATATCAAGGATGGCTTGCCCTATATAGATGGGTTTGTTCATGTAAATTTCCTCTCTGGCAAGTTCTATCCCTACAAGATTTTCCGAAAATAAAATGCTCCGAACGTAAGTTGGTCGCGCTGTCAATTTCTTGCATTGCTTCCAACTTGTAACGATACGGAAGTCATTGTATTTGCGCACATTCTCAATAAATTTGCCATATACAGAGTTGTTCATTTTCTTCCATAAATTCTGACCGAATTTGGAAGTTTCCCTTGCACGTCTCTCTGTATTTATATTGATGTAGGTTTTCAGCCATTCTGACTGATCATATGCAACCA
Source organism: Deroplatys truncata (assembly GCA_030765065.1). NCBI lineage: Eukaryota > Metazoa > Arthropoda > Insecta > Mantodea > Mantidae > Deroplatys > Deroplatys truncata. The sequence continues at coordinate 242,118,233 of CM060981.1, forward strand.
CTCTATGGATCTTCTTTAACTTCATGCCCAAGTCAATGCACTGCTGGAGGTTTCTATAGTGCAAGGTATATTTCTCTTTGTTCTCTAGTGTTGCCAGCAGTTTCTTGTATTGGCCTCCAGGTGGTATCTCACTTTTCGGGCAGAGAGGAAGGTTATTGTGCTCATCATGTAGGTGCTCAGGGTACTCGAGGTCGACTTCCAAAACGTATCCAGTTGGGGAATCAGGAGCAACAGCAAAGAAGTTTATGTTTAAAATTTCTTCTGGCAGAAGCCATCTGAGGTTCTTGTGTGGCATATGGCTCGCCATTGAAGCCCCATATAAATTGTTTATGTCGAGATATGCCAAATATAAGTCTTTTTGTGTCTGTTTATGTCCAGGAAGGTACTTGTTGTTTGCTTTAGCATGCCTCTTTGACACTGTGCACATTCCGCCCCTGATTCCTCCCTCAAAGAATTTGATCATTTCCTCATCATGGATGAGGTCAAGCTTGACCTGAGTCACCTTGAGCATTGCATCAAATGCAAGTCCTGGTAGGGTATAGTACCAGCAGGGGTCCAAGTTATATACCTCCAGAGAAAGGTCCCTAAACTTCTCGAATGCATCGGCAACAAGAGCGTATCCGTTTTCAAATAGAGGTCGCTGTATTCGCCTAGATTGCTGATGTTGAAGGTGTTCCAGACTTTGACAGCATGGTTGTATTCCTCTTGTGTTATATCGTCAAAATTTTCAATTGAAGGGAGTGCTGTTTCCTCTAGTTTTGAAGGAGAGTCGACGTAACTGTAAGGGAATATTCCCTTAGATCTCACTAACTGCTGATGTTCAGGATCGGGATACTCAGAGTTTGTGATCTTGAACTCATCACTACTCAGCATGCAGGCTAAACTAGATAGCTTATCGTCCAAGAACTTAAAGCTATCTAGAAATCTGAAAAAGATAGTCCTGTACCTTTTGCTGAATGATATATATCGCTCAGAGGAGCTTGAGATACACGAAATGGGGTGATCATCATATGCCAGGTGTTGCATCAGGAAATGGCTGTCATAATTGCTAAGGCAATGAAAAAAGATGGGTATAAAGTCAGGTACCCGTCTATTTAAATTGCATGCATTCATTATGAGCAGCCCCCAGGAATACACCGGTCACATGGCAGTGATCACGTACCTTCAAGTCATCTACCTCAAACTCCTTCTTGCAAATGTGGCAATGACGAGCATTATCGAAGTCAGCCACGTCCTGAGCAGTCAAGGTCACTTCTTCATTGCGGCTATATTGCTCAATAACCATGTCGGCTATTGACCTAAGTTCAATGAAGAACTCCTTGATTGCATCAGGACCTCTGAATAGCTTAAACCTCGACAATGAATCGTCATGGCGACATACGAGCTTAAGCGATATAGATATAGCCTCATGATGCTGGATAGCCCGAGTCCAGCTCTGATTAGCCGACGGTTCACAGGACTGAACTCGGGCTAGCACACTCTCAATATCGGCATACACAACAAAATTTACAGGACTACCCTTCGAGTATGATGAGAACTCAATCACTTCACCCTGATTAGGCATTTTGAGCACCTGGCACTGCATGCACTTCAATTGATGCTTTTTAAAAGCACCTTCAGTATTGAAGTGCTTCAGGCAGGGCTCGCATACCTATTGTTTCCCGTTATGTTTACTGATTTGCATTGAAGTCAGCCTTGACATATCCTTAATCAGGCAGTAGTGAGATCTTCCATCTTGTTCAATTAGTAATAGGTTGACATTGAGATCTTTCCTGCTGCTGGTTTGGTATAGTGGTATAATTGTGCACTCCCTTTCTATTCCAAATACTGAAACTGATATTCCGTTGTTTTGCTGTTCAAAGTCTGGAATCTGGTGTAGGCTAACAGGGAAGTCTATCCCACTGTAGTTGAATGCAGTGAATAACTGTTTTGCAGGGTATTTGCTCGTTCTTTGACCATCGCGCTTTGCGGGATACTTTGCAGCGAGCAAACACCATGCAAAACAGTATTCATCTTCATTTTGTATGTTTATTACAGCTTTCTTGGCCTTGATAGCAGCGGGTAACTCTATGTATCGCGATGCATTCAAGGGATCATAGAAGCTAGTTCCAATAACAAGAGCCCTGACAGCGAACAGAGATTTTGAGCTTGCACCTCCTTCGAAATTCGAGATGTTTTCTAGCATTTCATCGACCATAGAAGTGTATAAGGTATTGAGATTACTTGATTGAAGACCCAGCTTTGTCTTACTATTGAAAAAGATGGTTTCTGCATGCTCTTTTTCAGGAGATTGTATTAGGTAGGTGATCTCTATGGAGGCATTTACTTTAAACCCAGAAGAGCTTCTCCCGAGTACAGAAACCATCTCTCCCAATACAAGATGTCTGCATTCCTGCAGAAATTGACTGGGGTCAGCTATCTCTAAAGAGTTTTCTATGCGGCTATTGAAAAGGCGGCCCTTGAACGCCGATTCAATAACCTTACACTCTAGCTGAGTATGACTAACCTTTAGTTTTTTGGTGTTGTTCCCGTACTCGGTGTCGTCGCTATCGGAGTCAGCAGTGGTGGTTGGGTTGTCGCAATGCATGCGACCGATGCCTGATGGCCCTGCAATTGGTGATGGAGGAGCCATAGAAGATCCTGGGCGGGCGAGGGGGCTAATTGTTTGTCCGTGTTCCTCTTCAGCCTCGTGAGGTCTTTTGGTACCCCGGAGCATTGCATCCTCAGGCCCCGGGCTCGTGACCACTATTGAAGGTTCTATAACAATAATAAGGTGGAATTAATTGGAATGTCAGTTGAAATAGAAATGCAAGAATATAAGTTTATTAAATCACTGGAGAAAAAACTTAGTCATATGTTAATGCAACGATAATTATTTATATAATTGTATATTTTAATAAATAATAAAACGAGAGAAAAAGTTGATAGAGAAAAGTTATACGTTAACGTAAGGATAATTATTATGTAATTGTATTTTAATCAATAAAAATGATTAAAAAAATATTATTGAGAAAAGTTATGCGTTAACGTTACGTTAATTATTTATGTATTGATGTTACTAGAATAAATGAAGTTAAAAAAACTCACCATTCAATTCACGAAGCATCTGCAGGTACACGGTCCTGTATGCACAATTTTCGCAAGTGCACACATCGATGGGAATAATCGCCCATGGATCTCCTACAGGCATCAGCGCAACATCCTCGAATCCAGGGGGCGGCGGGGTCAGGTAGTCCTGTGAAAAGATAGGCGAGGGCAGGCTACCATCATCGTCCATCTCCCCCGCCCTGTCTGAAGTTGTTTCAGGAACTAGAACAAAGAAGCAAAGCAGAATTAGCTTCACATTGAATATTTTGATTGAAAGGTGCTAATAAATTGAATGCTTCATTCCATTATTGAAGTTCTGAATTGTTCTCTGGTTATACATTGATTAATGATAAAGATAATATTTCCAGAAAAAGTGTAATAATATATCTAAACTCACCGTTCGCTTCGTTAAGCATCTTTATTGCAGCAACTTGGTATTCTCAGTTATTGCACATGCAACATTGGTCCGAAGCGCTGCCCATGCCACCATTCACCCCTGTAACGGGAGTGACATCCTCAAAACCAGGTGGTGGAGGGATAATATAATCACCCCCCGATAAGATTGGTGACGGGGGGCTATTAAACATGTAAGTGCCTTGCAGCGTCACATCTGGTATCAGATCCCCCGCCAGGGGTGTCGGCATGTTGTACATTGTGCTGTTATTAGCGGGCTCTCTATTGACTTGCATAAATTGGTTAAGTCGAGAGCCCGCTCCTCTGACGAGTGCCGCTCTTGCTACTCCCATTGAGTTTGCAGTATTACCTGTGAAAAAGTTTAAATGTGTAAATTCAATTGTTTTTTATAACTGATAAAAGATGAATGAGTAGAGAAAGACGTGTAATATTAAATAAATGAGTAGAGGAAATCGTATGAACGTTAATAGAATGCTTTGTGAAAAAGTCGCATGAAGCTTTTCGGAAAGAGGAACGTGTAGCGAAAATCATATGAATGTTAAGAGAAGAACGAGAGGAGAAATCTTGTGAATGTCAATAGAGAAATGAGTTGAGAAAACCATATGAATGTTTAGAGAAGATGTAGAGGAAATCATATAAATGTTACAGAAGAATGTGTGTTCAGAATATCATGTGAATGTTTATGCATGAAGAACGTGTAACGAAAATCATATGAATGTTAATAGAAGAACGTGATGAGAAATCATATGAATGTTATTAGAGGAACACTGATTAGAGATTAAGTATGAATGTTTATGGCAGTATCTAAAGAACTATTTTTTTTACACCATTGATGAAAGCGCTACATTTTTTAACAGCTCTGATGTTAATTATTAAAGAAATGAAAAATTTAGATAAACAATATGGTATTCTTGCAATGATTCGTGTTTCACTTAGTCATGTAAAAAACTCACTCACCTTGCATTATGTAGATGATGATGAATGCAGTCTGGAAGACAATATCACTAAATTCGATGAAGCGAATCAATATACTTTAACTTAAAAGTCGCAGTGGCTTTCTTATGCGCCAGCGCTGGTTTATATACGGAGCCTAGAGCCCCTCAGGCAATTTCAAGCGTTGGTGTGGCGGGGGGAGGGATGTTACACGTCACGTGATTATTGTATCCAATGACATCATCTCTTTCAGCGCATGCGCGCGTTGGCATTGCGGGGAGACATGTTACACGTCACGTGACATCGTCTCTTGCAGCGCATGCGCAGAGAGAAGTAGCCCTCGGGCAATTCAGGTGACGCCTGGAAGTCGGGGGGGGGGTGGAATGGGGCTGGCGATGCTTGTCTCGTGGTAACTCAAGGCTCTCTCTTTTCCCATAGTCAGTGCACGTAAAGGTTTTTTTGATATCTCTGTTTGAAAGAGATAATTGTTGCGTTACATGTATGTGCATGTGTGTGCATGCATGCACCTGTGTATGCCTGTTGATGTATGCACATGTGCTCGTGTATATGGGAAGCGCCTGTATGTGTACAAGTCGTGGAGAAAGAAAGAGGGGAAAGAAAGAAAATAAAGAATCGTGTCTAGGCATCGGAATATCTAAGTATACGCAGGGGTTTAATATAAATAATTATATTTGATAAATACATTTTTAATATGCCCGTGCATAGTTTAATAGTTATTATAGCGTTTCGCAGGGCAGGATTCGAACTATGGACCTCTGGTTCCTAAGAATACAGATCGTTAAACATTGTAATGTCCTGTATATTAAATTATATTTGTTAAACACATTTTAATCTGACCCGTTCACTCTTCAATAATTTAGTATTTATTATGGCGTTTCGCTGGGTAAGGTTCGAACTATGGGCTTCTGGGTTCCTAAGAATACCTTTCATTAAAACAGCGTAATGTATAAAATTAAATTATATTTGTTAAATACATTTTTAATCTTATCGTGCACGCTTCCGTAATTTAATAGTTAGTAGGCATAGAGCTTGCAGGGTAAGACTCGAACTAGAAACCTCTGAACGGGCTTTAATCAGGGTAATGATATAATAATGTTTTACCCTAAGAAAATATCAACTTGGATACCTAAGTATACGCATGTGTTTAATATATTTTTAGAACACGCATCCGTAATTTACTAGATGTTACACATTAGAGTTTGCAGGGTAAGATTCGAACTAGGGTCCTCTGAACGGTCTTTCATTAATTAGGATGATGATGTATAAAAATTAAATTATATTTGTTAAATACATTTTCAATCTGGCCTTGCATAGTTTAATAGTTATTGCGCGTTAGAGCTTCACTTGGTAAGACTCTAGCTAGAATTCTCTGAACGCCGTTTTTATTAATTAAGGTAATGATATAATAATATCAATCATTAATTTCTCATTAGCAATAAACTTTTGATTACAGTAAGAATCGAACACCGATCTATGGATATCACTCAGAGGTTTAATGCACGTAATGTAATGTATATTAGGCGCTTTTTCGGAGTCGCTGGCTGAAACAGAATGCTTGTTAACTATGCTCGGATATATTCGTATGAGGTCGTAAAACATCGGAGAGAACTCCCTCAGGCAAAATCATGATGGCCGACTATGACGCCACGCAGAGTTGGTAAACAAGTTTCTCTCTCTTTCACACAAACAAGGACAGGACGAGTATAAAGCAACCCTCGAATTCTTTTGTTAAACTAGCAGGTGGCCAAACAATGGGAACGCTGCAGGTGTCTTTCTAAACTAGCCTTGCCAAGAACAATAGAAAGGCACACACAATAGAATCTCTTACACAATGGAAAGGGTCAGGCTTTGTTATGGAGCAGGTGTCTTTCTAAAGTATGACGTCACGCAGAGTTGGTAAACAAGTTTCTCTCTCTTTCACACAAACAAGGACAGGACGAGTATAAAGCAACCCTCGAATTCTTTTGTTAAACTAGCAGGTGGCCAAACAATGGAAACGCTGCAGGTGTCTTTCAAAACTACCCTTGCCAAGGACAATAGAATCTCTTACACAATGGAAAGGGTCAGGCTTTGTTATTGGGATGGGAACGCTGCAGGTGGTCTTTCTAAAGAATGCTTGCCAAGGACAATAGAAAGGCACACACAATAGAATCTCTTACACAATGGAAAGGGACCGGCTTTGTTATTGGGTTGCCACGTGTTCGAGAACAATAGGAGTGGAGTGGGTAACTGACCAGGTGCAGAAGTGGCCGGATGTGGAATGGGTAGGAAAAACATCTCGCCTTTGTTACAGAACCTTAAATTTATGACCCCTTTGTTCGTTTTGACAGTTGATTGACAGCCTTAATTGCTTAACTGTCAAGCCTCCATTATACTCAACATGATTTACGACCGCAGCTGCAAATAAAACTGCCAAGGCGCAGCGGGGGGTGGGGGTGGGGGAGGGAGGAGGTGGGGGAGCTCATTTGCATATGAATAGCCATGCATAAATTAACTGCGCCAGAACTCTCATGCCAAGGAGCAGGGGGTGGGGGGAGAGGAGGTGGGAGGAGAAGAGGTGGGGGAGCTCATTTGCATATGAATAGCCATGCATAAATTAACTGCGCCAGAACTCTCAATTCTACCCTACTATTGTGTTTTTTGACATTAAAGGCATTGTACATAAGGAATTTGTGCCACAGGGTCAAACAGTGAATCAAGTGTTCTACAAACAAATGCTGCAAAGATTAAGGGAGAATGTGCGACGCAAACGGCCGGAGAAATGGAGGAGTGGTGGCTGGTTCCTGCATCATGACAATGCGCCCGCACACAAAACCCTTTCTGTTCGCCAATTTTTGGATAAAAATGGGATGAATACTGTTCCCCATCGCGCCTTTTCTCCATATTTGGCACCAGCGGACTGTTTTCTTTTCCCGTGACTTAAAATTCGGGTCCTAGGACACCGTTTTGAGGGCATTGATATCATCCATCGCGAATCGCAGAAGGCTCTGAATATGTTAAAAGAAGAGGACTTCCAGAGGTGCTTCCAGCAGTGGCAGAACGCTGGGACAAGTGTATCAACTCCCAAGTAAACTACTTCGAGGGTGACAGTACAGATTAGAGAAAACAAACTGTTGTGTAGTATTTATGACGTCATTCCGGAAACTTTTTGATCACACCTCGTACAAAACGTCATTTTATCTACTATAGACAGGTGGTAGAGAAAGTTAAAATGAAAACCATCATCATCACCAGGTCTTTTTATTTTATTCTCCGTGGTGTAGTGGTTACTATGTTAGCTAGCCTCTAGTCTCCGAAGTCATGGGTTCAAACCTGGTGGATGGCAATGAATTTTTTTGGGCGTACAAATCCTTAGCATGGCTTCCTTCGGAAGGGAAGTAAAGCGGTAGTTCCGTGCCTTAACCGAGCGGGATGGCTCAGACGGTTTTGTCTTTGGCCCGCATTCGGGAGGTCGTGAGTTCGATTCCCGTGGCCGCCTTCCTGGCTCATGGGTTTTGTCGGGGGTTTTCCGGGTTGCCAGGCGAATGCTGGGAAGGATTCTCTCAACCTCCGAATTTTCTGAAACTCCATTTCATATTCTTTATCAGTTTGCTTCACCTTTCATCCGTTGGTCTCTTTCAGTGTTGGAAGTATCGGCGATGGTGTGACGCAGTAATTTGTATCACAAATTATGTAAATGTCAGAGTGATTGTAGTGTGAATATGCATTGTTGTGTGACATTGATTTGAGATGTTTGTTGATTGTAATTATTGTCGAGAAGTGGGTTTATACGGCCTTACTGAAACTGACAATAATAGCGTGCAATAATGTAGCGAGGGGGTGAGCTGTTTATCATTATTAGAGACGAGCAAATGACGTCAGAGTGGCGCGTTTTTCTTAGAATTTGCTGGAACATTTTTCCCCAGAGCATATGTTTTCGTAATTTTCATTGGATATAAATATAGACGCTAATGTTGGCGCGTTTTATTAACCAATAGCAGCTCGGTTATAATCTTTAGGCATATTGGGGCAAGGAAGTATAAATTCAATGTCAGGGTCAAGTTTCACGCAGTCCAACAGAAGCATTCGCGTATAAGACATCGATGAGTTCAACGGAGGCATTCATGGAGTATGCGTCGCACGCAGTTCAAGGTTACGCGTAGCAAAAATTTCTCTTGTCGTAAAGTGAGTTACAAAAAGTTGGAAGTACGCGAATTAATAATGGGCAGTAAAGAAGTTATTATAACAGTTTCAGTTTGGCGAGTGTCAAGATTAATAGGTGAAAGTGAATAATGTGTTACGACAATAAAAGTGTAAAACAAATTCGTTTATCAGTGTTATCTTTGGATAAAAACTCCTTTCCGCTTACACACCTGTACAAGATAAGTGCTTGACCGAGAAATCATAGCTAGCCGGAGGACAGTGAACCCAAAATTAAATACAATAACAGGCGCTCAGTAAAAGATAACACGAAGTGACCGCGACAAATTGTATTTCATACGTGCGGCAAATAAACAGTAGCATTTTCAATAACAAATAAATAACATTAAAACCACCGCAGGTGTTTCAGTGCAGTGTGGCAGGGGAATAGTGACTCTCTCCGTCCCTCGGCTTTCGGCTAGCTGCCGGGGGTAACCCAACCCCCTTGAGGGGCGATGGACCCCCTCTGTGCGGGATGATGTCCCCGGTCTGCCACGTCTGACGGCGAGTCTCTATCTGGAAACTTAGGAACCCTGTAATTCCTGTGCCGTCACTCCTGGTTCGGACCGCCGGGTGTCTCCTCTCGCCTCATCCTTCCTCCCGGGGACACCCCCTTGTGGGGGTAGGTACAATATCCCCTATGTGGATCAGTGCCGAGTCTCCACCGTAGCTAATCCAATCCCATACCGTAGATTTACGGCACGTAAAACAGCCTCAAGCCTGATAAAGAGGCTTCTTTATCTTTCACGCCCAATATACAATGGGACGCTAAGGACCACAATACTTAAAGAGCGTCCATAAATAAACTCAATTTAATTTTTTGTTACCAGGGTTTAGACTTTGCAGTGTTCCAGCGAAGTCCCAAGTGGAGTCCGTCTTCTAAGGGATCGGCCAACATTTCTTATTCCTCTTGGATTATATACAAGGTTCACTTCGATATTCTTTTGTTTTTCATTCACATTAAATGTTCTGAGCATTTCTCGTTATGTGCTTTGATTTTATATTCAGTATTGTACATATTTAATTCTATTCTAATAGGTTGATTTCTTATTCTATCCGCTCTTTTACATCCCTTTACTTGGTTTGGGATGTACACCCTTGATTTGTAAATAAGCAATTCGTGTTTATGTTATGAACATTCCGATGTAGTACTTTATCTGCCTCTTAGCAGCTGTGCACACAGCCTCTTGAGGCTTGAGATATGAAGAGTGTTATGGTTAAGCACCGCGGCGTTTTAATCGACAGCTAAACCTTAAGAAAGGCTAACACCTGCGCATGCTATACATTGTTAATGTAGAATCAATTTGGAGGATGAATGGCTTATTTATGTTGTTGCTAAGCGTTTGTTTACAGAAAAAAGGAAGTGTAGTTATTACAGAGATAGCCTAAGTGCCCTGTTAGTTCGCAATTTTACAGCACTAAGTGACCTACTTTTGCAGGTTCTAAAATGCACGTTGGATACTTAGCTAGAAGCATAAATTGTTCTTAACCCTTCAGAAAATTGCTACATAGCGGATAGGTCAGAATAAAGCGCCGCCAATCTTTGCAGATATTCCAAAAGATCATTCAATTGAATGTTGTAGGTTTCCCAAAATAATAAGATGTGAAGGTGCTGATGAACTGTCGTGGATTCAAATTCTGGATACTAACAAGCCAGCATCTGTTGCTTGGAAAAAGTTCACCTTTTATATCGAGATGCCATGACGCGCACCTTCGAACCAGTAATTGCAATCTTTATTCTTACTGGTACTTTTCATAGCGCTGTATGATAATCCAACGGTTCATTTTCCTGCAGTCACACTTCTATTCGACATATCTCGGAATTCTTAAGTATCTCTGTCTCTTTCTCTCGTCCGTCCTCTCTCTCTCTCTCTTACACACGCTGCCACGTTTTCCAAATCCCTGTGCTTGTGGACTGCTTCAACTTGCTATCACGCTTTCCAGTGCAACGTTTTTTATAAATATATTCCTTCTTAGATGCATACGATTATAACATTTTTTTTAGATATAAGTAGAACTTCTAACACAGAGCGCACGAGCTAAAAGTACTAGTGCGACAATCTTCAGGTAACCAACTTTGGTTTCAAGTCCAGTCACGTAGCAATTGCCCGTTGTATTTGCACATGTTTAATAACCCGACTTGGTTTGATTAGATCTTACCTTTCATTATGTATTTTTTACAGGACTAATTTCTCATAGCGCTCGTATTATCTGTTTACAATGCAAATCATCATACTCCGATTTATCGAATTCGTTGTGGAGTTATATTGGCAGCTTTCTTTGATCAAAAACGCTATTCTTTTATCTAACCTATATAAAGATTAAATGGCGGAAATTATGAATTCAGAATAAACTGACATGGAACTGAAATTATAGAAGCGTAAGAATAGCACTAGAAGCATTTACCCAAAAGATCCGAAAGCAATATGCTATAGCATTTAATCGCTTCATTCCCTGGTGTAAGGCAAAATATGATGAAAATAATTTCACTAAAAATGACTGCCAGCAAATCAACAACTCACATACCCCTTTATTGACACATCGCTGGCTAAAGGAAAATCTTCAACAGATAGTGTTTCTTATAAACGTCTGTTTAAGAATTGTATGCACTTTATTCAACGCCCACTCATATCTTCACTGATGGATCCAGACTTGATGACACAATGGATGTGCAGCGGTATTCCCTGATTACACCATACAATATAGTCTTCCCAATTATCTTTGTCTATTCTTGTCAATTGTTCGCAATTCAATTCTCATTTGAATATATACTTAAAAAGTTAACCTATATAATTACATTATATTTTCCGACTCGTTGAGTGCTTTAACAACCCTTCAACAAACCTCAACCCCTTCAAAATATTGTTGAAGAACTTCAGAAATTGTACAACCAAATACTAATCCCAGATAAATCGGTGTCACTTCCTGGACTCCCGTCTCATGTCGGAATTCTGGAAATGAATCAGCTGATCAGGCAGCCAAATAATCCATCAAACATCCCCCTCAGGACATCAAGATTCCACACACGGACTTCATCAACTTCATCAAAAAACTTGCATTTATCAATGGAGACAAACATGGAAAGCCACATCCAGAAGCAAGCTACACGATGTCTACATTTCCGAGTCCAAACTTCAACACTATTACTTCAACCGCAAAGACCAAGTTGTATTAACTCGACTGCGTATTGGACATACTTCTATAATACACAAACATCTCCTCAAACCTGACCTTCCTCTGTATGCGACCTCTGCAGATCCAACCTCACAATCCATCATCTGTTACAGCCTGCCGTCGCTATGTACAACACAGAGAAAGATGTGACATCCCCAACAGCATATTATACCTCCTAAATTCAGCACAACAAAGAACTTTAAACTTTATGAAAACGAAAAAATTGCACAATAACGTATAGCACACTTATCTACAGAATTTAATGTTATAAGTATTATTACTGCTTTAAAATATTGTATTCTTCATTGTAAACATGTTCTGTATTCTAAAATAGTCGCGATATGACTTTAGTTGCAGCGACAATAAAAAATAAATAAAACATTAAACATCTGACATCCCACTGTTTAATGCTATTTCTCTTGTGTGAAGAACGCGTTCTAAACATCTGTAAGTTACAGTAATTAATATAATATTACTGATATTTTACAAATTTCAGCGCTGTCTAAAAAATCCATATGTTGCATTCACATGACTTTCTCCACCCTTATACAAACTATTTTTACAAACGCGTATTCTCCATCTACTTCTATTAATCGAGATAAACATTTGCAGGAATCTTATTGCTAAGTTTCTTGTAGGTTCAAGGGGAATATGGTAGTATTTAAGCGATAGTCAAATCTTTTAAGCGCTGGTTGCTATGTGGAGCATTCCATTCTCTTTGCATGTCCAGGACATACAAAAACTAATAATGAATTCCCATTTGAGAAAAGTCAAACAAATAACAATGAATATCTCGGAAATGGTTGACCGCCAAAAAAAATGTATATGATATAAATTGTGTGTTTTAACGAGATATACATTTTTTGTGCAATAAAATTCTATCTGTCTCTTACGGTTTACCAGTTATGCGAAAGAGATTCACAATGAAGAGGAGTTTTTGGGACATCCCCATAAAATTCAAGATATATATTTCATTTGCCATGAAAATATCTGAAACGTATGATATTATAACAAAATCGTTAGCCATTTTTGAAAAAATAAACATTTTCGAAAAATATTCTATGTAAAGCGTAGGTTGCGGTGGGAAGATTTTCTTGAAAATCTTCGTGTCGCATCCTTGGAAAATACTAAACTCAAATACGAAGTTGTGGTATGTATCCGACTTTTCGTTTTTGAGTTATGCTGTTCACAGACAGACAGACACACACACACACACACACACACACACACACACACACACGGATATGTTTCCAAAAATGTTTTATTTGGATTTAGGGCATCTCAAAAGATGTATTTCCGGTGAAATTCGGTATCGAATTTTTAAGTGGAATGCAATACTTCCCCTACTTACTATACGTAGGAGAGAAAGTAAAAATAGTACGTGCTACACGTATTAAACGTGGTTTTATTTTGCTCGTCTACGGCCTTCGTTTCGGAAATATTCCTACTAAAAAAGACCTACTTTAACACTTTATATAATGATCTACTATTATATTACTTACTAACTAGATTATCCAACGTTGCACAGTTAGTTTTTTAAAGTCCAGTAACGAATTAATTAATTTTATTTGCCTCTCCCACTGTTTATGCAATTTTGTACAATGATCTAGAGGGATTTTATTGTGAATCCTCCCATTTAACCCTTATAATTGTAATTTCATATAGTCCCGACTATTCCAAATAACGGATGAGAAATCTCCCGATATTCATGCAAAAGGATATGAAGCATTGGCGGAACGTCTGACTTCGTTAACCTACCTTCCACAATCTTCTAAGTTCTGGAAATGCTGTATAGCCTATAAGTACTCTTTGGCGGTAGACGAATCCTTAGTCGGAATGGTCAAGTAATTGTTCAGATACACAGTAGGTTACATTTTAAACCCTTGTACCTTGTGTTTTGTCCCATATTTATTTATTTAATAAAGCCTACACAAAGTTTACATAATGAAGAAACCCTTAACATAGTACACAACAAAATAAGATACCGCACTTCCAGGTCTCCAAGTTAAGCTCCTTGAAAAACACACATAGTCTACGACCATCGAGACAAATAATCTTCTCAGTTAATACAAAATATAGGTTCACTGATCTCTAATGTTAGCAGTTTTCTCTCTTTATTGAACTATTTAGCGTACTTGCTAATGAACTTCAGGTAATACACCTATAGAATCAAAATAAAAGTTATTCAGATGTTTTGACACTGTTTCATTACATACACATCTGCAGTATCATAAAAATGGCAACAAAAAGAAGTCTGATGTATTACACTCACATGACTTTCTCTACTCTTGTACAAACTATTTTTACAAACTCTTATTCCTCATCTATTTCATACTAATCGAGATAAACATTTGCAGAAACGATCTTTTGACATGCAAAGAGAATTACATTTTACACATAGCGACCAGTTCTAAAAATATTTGAATATCGCTTAAGGCGTACTATGTTCCCCTTGTTTTGTATTTGTAAGGGCAATATAGAAATACAGTAAGTAGCATTTAAGCATAGACATATCTCTTAATAGCTGGTTGCTATGTTCAGCACCATTCTCTTTGCCGCAGATTAATACTCTTTGCATATCCAAGACAAAAAAATGAATAACGAATTCCCATTTGAGAAAATAAGTATTGAAAAATTTAAGGGAATAATAAGCAATATCTCGAAAATAGTTCACTCAAGAACAAAAATTTATATGACATAAATTGTGTATTTTAACGGGAACTACATTTTTGTGTAGTAAAATTTTGTCTATCTCTTATGGTTTACCAGTTATGCAAACATCGTTCACAATGAAGGATACTTTTGGAGACATTCCCAGAAAATTCAAGATATACATTTTATTTGTCATGAAAATATCTTAAACATATGATATTTTAATCAAAATCTTTAGAGTCATTTTTGACAAAATTCAAATGTTCGAAAAATGTTCCATGTATAGGGTAATCTGGGGTGGGGTGATTTTCTTGAAAACCTTCGTGTCGCATCTCTGGAAGATACTGAACCTAAATACCACGTTTGGTGTTTATCTGACTGTTCGTTTCTGAGTTATGCTGTTCACAGACACACACACACACACACACACACACACACAAAATGGCACACACTGACATGTTGGGTGGAATACAATACTTCCCCTACTTACCATACGTAGTAGAGAAAGTAACAAATATAACGCAAGATCGACTGTCGCTTTTGAAACTCTGTCTTCTGTTTGCTGAAGTGTTATATCATGGCCATCTATGTATATTCCTAGCAATAAAATGTGACCGGCTTTTGTTTTTATACTCTGCGTAGTGCAGCAACTATTTATATTCTGTGGAGTAACAACAACTATTTTCTACTCCATGGTATTCTCAACTAAAAAGTCAAGGCCTTCTTCGCCAGCGTGTTCTATTTTAACTCCAAAGTGTTCGCATTCAAGCACAAAGGCTTTGTAAATCCTTTTTAACCTTTTAGTAATTTATGAAATGAAATTAGGTGTTTTATAGCCCTGTCCGTCAAAACGAATTGGGATTTTCAATGGTGAAACAATTATAAATTGGTTGAGTGGTTTTTGAAATGACCCTACATATACAACCAAACAGACATACAAATTTTCTCTCTTTATAATATTGATATACATTTACAATATTATTACTTTCTCTACTACGCATAGTAGTATTCCATTCCACTCAAAAATTCTATATCGCGATTTCACCGGAAATACATGTTTGAGGTTCCCTGAATCCAAAAAAGCATTTTCAGAAAAAGGTCCGTGTGTGTGTCTGTGTCTATGAACAGCATAACTCAAAAACGAAAAGTCGAAGAAATATCAAATTTGGTATTTAGGTTCGGTATCCTTCAAAGATGCCATACAAAGATTTTCAAGAAAATCCTCCCACCCCAGACTACCCTTTACATGAAACATTTTTCAAAATTAAGATTTTCTCCAAAATGGCTATAATGGTTTTGATTAACATATCATATATTTAAGATATTTTCATGACAAATAAAATGTATATCTTGAATTTTCAGGGAATGTCCCCAAAAAGGGGGAATAGCTTTTGCATAACTGGTAAACCGTAAGAGACAGACAAAATTTTTGTCGTCCTCCGTGGTGTAGTGGTTACCATTCTACCCTCTAGTTCCCGAGGTCGTGGGTTCAAACCCGGCGGAGCGCGATGGATGTTTTCTGGCGTAAAAACCTTAGCATGGCTTCCTTCGGAAGGGAAGTAAAGCCGGTGGTCCCGTGTCGTAGATTTACGGCAGGACGTAAAAGAACCTCAAGCCTGATAAAAAGACCTCTGAGCAGAATTACCGGTCTTTCACACGCAATATAGAATGGGTCGCTAAAGACCACAGCAGTTGAAGAGCTTCCATAAATAAAACTCAATTTAATTTTAGACCAAATCTTTCTACACAAAAATTATAGAGCTCGTTAAAACACACAATTTATGTAGGATACATTTTTTATGGAGTGAACCATTTCCGAGATATTCCTTGTTATTTGTTTGAATTTTACAATACTTGTACTTTTTCTCAAATAGGAATTTGTTATTCGTTTTTTTTTTCATGTCCTGGACATACAAAGAGAATGGAATGCGCCACATAGCAACCAGCTCTTAAAACATTTGACTATCGCTTAAAGCCTACCATATTCCCCTTGCACCTACAAGAAAATTAGTAATAAGATTAACACCTCGATATCTCGATTAACATGAAGTAGATGGAGAATAAGCGTTTGTAAAAACAGTTTATACAAGAGTACAGAAAGTCATGTGAGTGCAACACATCAGGTTTTTACTAATTGCATCTGTTCCCCTTAGCTACGTATATCCATTTTAATATGATGTTTCTCTGCTATTACTCTCTTATGTTATTTAAATATCTGTGGTCGCAATTTTCATATTAAATCATGCACATTAATTGTAGGGTAGGTGTTCCCCCTACACATGTTAGAGTATTTGTTTGTCAAGCCCTGCAGCGTTTGGTATTACTGCGCTAGCTTCAGCGGAAGGATGAGGGAATAACGAAGCGTCTGCAGCCTCCGTAACGCCGGTTAAGTTCCGGCTACTTTGTATAGAGGCTTCACTGGCTTTCCGGCTCCCATTTTCCTAATTCCTTGTTTATTTTGTGAACCTTAGTAAGACCTACCGTTTAGTTTCACAGGAAACGTAAAACGCGCGTGTTTGCAGTGCATGTTTGAGAATGCAATTTTAGTTTATTTTCGCACTTTTACAGCTTCAAGTTCGAAGCTTTATGCAAATAAAATACGCTTGTACGTATAATAAAACTAATGAAACCTTTGCTATTAGTTCTCGATTTTTGGATAAGTGGCATATGTCAAGGTAGGTACGGGGGATGCTTTTAAAGTAGGGTACGTTACGCAATAAAATAAGAACTACTGTACATTTTGGCTAACTAATTTTTATTCCATTTATATTTTTGTTTCATACAGTTTTTTTATTACTCTTATTTACTTTACGTCGCTTTAACTGCAGGGTCATATGGCGACGGATCTGTTGGTGGGTAACTCTTAGATCGTGGTGTGGCGGACAGTTAGGCCTCATCCCTGTAACCACCTGCTTCGTCACGTGTCCACAGAGACCCTACTGCATAGCAACCGGATCTTCTGCTTCGTGCCGTGCAGATGGCATTAGGGTACCGTCCAGTCTATCTGCCGCTTTCATATAGAAAGGCGGGCAGTTAGCCTTCTAGGTCTCATCCCTGTAACCATGCCATCCTGCTTCGTCACGTGTTCACAGGGACCCTAGTGCATAACAACTGGATCTTCTGCTTCGTGCCGTGCAGATAGCATTAGGATACCGTCCAGTCTACCTGCTTTCATTGTCTGTGAATGGATGTCACAGCATTCGCTATTACCACCTATTTTTCATTTTTACTATTGTTTTATGCTTAAGGTGTAACTTTGGGAACGTGGTATTAAATATCCAATCCGGTAATTTACCTTAGCGGCTGAGGGAAACCACGAAAAAACCTCACTCAGATTGGTCGGCCCACGGGATTTGAAACGGGACCTCCCGAATGGGGGTCACAGGCGTTACCGCCTGAGTCATCCCGCTTGGTAATACAGTTTTCAAAATCAACTAAAATCTCATTCTGTGTAGAGTCAATTTTAGCAACTCCTAGAATTCGCCGCCAGGCCTAAAAACAATCGTATAGTTCCTAAGATGTATTTTTTCTATGTCCAGGATTCATGGTAAAAGAAATTGCGTTATTGGAATGGTTGGTTTCAGGGGATGGGGATTGAAACTAGTGGTCATGAAGTCAGATCTTTATCACAGAGTAGCTGAAAGGAAACATTTGTGAACCTGCACGTTATTGTGATGTTAGATAAAACAGACCACTCAGTATTTTGTCCTTCAAGAAGCTTTTGTACATGCACCGCAAATGTTCCCTAAGAGATGATGCAGAATTTAAGCGAATTAAAAGAGACGTGTGAACTTAAAATTATTTAAAAGCCAGTTAGAATTGTAGTTCCAAAGAGAGGAGCAATGCTTGGAACATTTATCATGTTATGTATTTTCCTGTTAGAAATGTTGAATTAAGAATTGTTATTAAATACTATGTAAAAGACTTAAAATATTTGCAAAGAAGGTTTATATTAGGAATAAACTTGTTTAATATTAAAATCAAGAAGGAGAAAAAAAAGTGACTAACCCTATTAAGGGAAATACGTTAATCCGAAAGAGCGAAAACAATGCATTTGTAAAATAAATCCGCAACAGGAATGTAAATATGCAATTAAAAGAGAAAACTAAACCAGAGATATGAGGAATAAGCAATTGATATTGTTAATTTGTTATTTGTATTCAAATGTAAATTGTTTAGTGCAAATAATTTGTACACACACACACATATATATATATATATATATATATATATCAACATTCAATTTTTTACTTTCTCTACTACGTATAGTAAGTAGGGGAAGTATTGCATTCCACCCAAAAATTCGATACCGAGATTTCACCGGAAATACATGTTTTGAGACCTCCTGAATCCAAAAAAAGCATTTTTGGAAACATGTCCGTGTGTGTGTCTGTGTGTCTGTGTGTGTGTGTGTCTGTGTGTGTGTGTCTGTGTGTGTGTGAACAGCATAACTCAAAAACGAACAGTCGGATAAACACCAAACTTGGTATTTAGGTTCAGTATCTTCCAGAGATGCGACACGAAGGTTTTCAAGAAAATCCCCCCACCCCAGACTACCCTTTACATGGAACATTTTTCGAAAATTTTAATTTTCTCAAAAATGGCTCTAACGATTTTGTTTAAAATATCATATGTTTAAGATAATGCCATGAGAAATGAAATGTATATCTCGAATTTTCTGGGAATGTCTCCAAAAGTATTCTTCATTGTGAACGACTTTTGCATAACTGGTAAACCATAAGAGATAGACAAAATTTTACTACACAAAAAATGTTGATCTCGTTAAAATACACAACTTATGTTATATACATTTCTTTTGTTGAGTGAACCGTTTTAGATATTGCTTGTTATTCCCTTAAATTTTCCAATACTTATACTTTTTCTCAAATTCGTTATTCATTTTTTTATGTCCTAGACTTGCAAAGAGAATGGAATTCGACACATAGCAACCAGCGTTAAAATATTTGACCATCGCTTAAAAGCTACCATATTCCCCTTGCATCTACAAGAAAATTAGCAATAAGATTGACATCTCGATATCTCGATTAACATAAAGCATATGGAGAATAGGCGTTTGTAAAAATAGATTGTACAAGAGTAGAGAAAGTCATGTGAGTGTAACACATCAGATTTTTTTTTATGTCCTGGACATGCAAAGAGAATGGAGTGCGGCACATAGCAACCAGCGTTAAAATATTTGACTATCGCTTAAAACCTACCATATTTCCTTTGCATCTACAAGAAAATTACCAATAAGATTGACATCTCGATATCTCGATAACATGAAGCATATGGAGAATAGGCGTTTGTAAAATTAGATTGTACAAGAGTAGAGAAAGTCATGTGAGTGTAACACATCAGATTTTTTTAAATACTCTTGAGAAAATTTTCAAGCGCCCATATCTTGAGCAATGCTCAAGCAAATTATTCTCATTAGTAAAACATATTACACTGTTATATGCACTAAATATTAGTGATATTCAATGAATTATTGAACTATAGAAATGTAATGGACTAAGTAAAAGCAATCGTAAAAAGTAATTATTATACTACAATAAAAATTTCACATTGCCTGTAAGAAAATAAAACGTGAAGTTAATTACCTTTCCTCAAACACGTTAGAAAATCCCTGTAGACTGAAGAAGTCTCATACTCATTGCTGAATTCATTTAAAATCATATAAATAAGCCGCACACACACAACAAATTAAAATAAAACTTCCGCAAAACCCTTTTAACGTAACAATAGCTAGCACGAACCAACAATCACTGAATTATTTGTGTGTACGCGCCAACCTGTGCGTCTGCCACACCAGGCAGGTACAGCATTACCAACTTATTTACTGAAGCGGTAATTTCAAACAAGGCAATCACCAGTTACTGAGACTGGGGCGACGAGATCCAGAGCTGAACCCAGCACAAGTTACACACCACAACATACCAGCTTCAACATGGCATCTTATCGTGTGGCTATATATCACCACTTAAGAGATTATATCAACTCATTTTCAATACAGAACAATTTCACTCCAGAAACAGCTACACGTTTCCTAGATGAGCTGGCGGAGGAAGTCTGTGACGAGGTTCTAAAAAGCTTATGCTACGATAAAACAAGTTCTAAAAAACATTAATAACTGGTGGAAAAAGTAGTAAGTACTTGGGTAAAAAATACAATATCGGAAAATATTTCGTAGTTCCTACTTTATTGCAAAATAGACCTTACTTTTAAAATACCCCTCGTAACAAGCAGACATGGAAAATTTTAAGTAATGAAGCCAGGATGGAAGTAAATAAGGTTGAATGTTACTGGACTATAGGCAGAGACGTCGCAGGTAACAAACCGCCCCCATCCCTCGTGCAGTGTTTGGAATTTGCAGACAGTACTCGAATCTGTTTTTACCTGCCTGTCGGTGACACATAGGCTCCACTTTTATGTTTTATTTATTTGGCCATTCTTTGTAGTGGTAATGGATTGAGTGTAGATAACTTGAAACTAACTCCTTAAGAATTCCTATGCCTAGTAAGAGATAAACTGAAGCCAAAAGTCTCAGGGAGCAGACAAATGTTCTTCTAATAACCCATGTCTGCAGAGACGATGTTTGTGCATGTACATTTATTATAGATTGCTTGGAAACTTAATATACAGTACTTGGATAGCAGGCTAAAAGGCGTCTTGATTTCTTTCCTCAAAGGGGGGTCATAATAGAGTAAAAAATGAAAAAAATTAAAATATTTCACTTATTGGATTTTACACAAATGTCCGCAATAAAACAGTTATATAGATTCCATTAAAAATCTGTATATAAACCTGTTTAATAGTATTTAAAAAAAATAGGCTGTTCTTACCACATACAGATCTACAGGAAGTGGATACTAAACATACAGGAAATTAAATGAAGCTAAAACAGCCCGAGAGGACGATCCTGAAGAGACTGAAGTGCACATCTCTCGTTCGCCATCCGTGCCTTAACGATCTTGGCCACCCGTGTCGCTATGAAGTTTCTTGAACTTTGATTTCCCGATGAAACCATATACATATAGCAGGTAAGAGAAAATATTGTATTGCACTCAAAATTTTGATTTAGACATCGGAACTGCATATTTTGTGGCCCACTGCCTAAAAATCCCTTTTTAGAAAAAGTTCCATATGTATATTGTGACGTACGAGCATTATTGCGTATGTGAACTGGTTGCCCAGATCGGATATTGCGCAAGAGTGGAGGGGATAAGAGTTAACGTAGCGTGGGCACGCCGAGTTGAGCGTGGGTTTAGTCAGTCGAGCCGAGTTACTGCAAGAGGCAAGTTGTTAGTGAGTGCGCTGTTCATGCGGAAGCATGGCGTCCCTACCGACAGGCAAGGAAACAAGGAGGTAATGTAATCCCTTTACATCATTAAAACCACTAGCCATCCATTTTCATTATGTTTAAATTACTATAGTAGATAGTCCCTTCCCTCATCCACACCATGTAATAATACTTTTACTAGGAATATTCTGATATATTTTCATAATTTCTCTCAGCTGCGTCCCCCGCCTGACCTCGCATAATGTGAAATATTAACTTTAAGATCCTTCGGTACCCGCTCTACCCCCATTGAGCTAAAATAATAAAGAGGTCACGACAATATGAGTGCATATGAACAGCATAAACAAAAAACGAAATTTCCGATAAATACCAAACTTGGTATTTAGGTTCAACACCTTCCAAAGATGTGCCACGAAGACTTTTAAGAAAATCTGCTCACTCCAAACTACCTGTACATGGTATATTTTTCAAAATGTTGGATTTTCTCAAAATGCCTCTAAAGATTTTGATTAAAATATCACAAATTTTAAGATATCTACATGAAAAACAAAATGTGTACCTTGAATTTTCTGGGCAAATAGCCTCTAAAGTCGTCTTCATTCTGAAGGAACTTAGTATAGTTTTATATAACTGGTAAACCATAAGAGGTAGATAAACATTTATTACACAAAAACGCGTAGACATATTTAAAACACGTGACTTATTACAAATAACTTTTTTGTTGCAGCAGTCATTTTGGAGATATTACCTATTATTGGTTTGAATTGTTTCAATGCTTTCGTCATTTTTAAAGTGCTGTTGCTATTCAGTTGTTTCCCGCAGTGTCGCGGAAATAGTATCGAACTTTTAGGCCAACATTTAGCGACCCGGCTTTTAAAGATCTGACTACCGATTCGATTTCCTCTACACCCCTTGTACTCACAACGAAATGTGTAATTAAGTGTTTCTGGAAAGATTTGTCTTTATTAACATGAAGTAGACTGAAAAATATGCTTTCTTAAGAATAGTTTCTAGAAATATATCAAAAAATGATAGTGAGTACAGAAAGTCATGTGTATGTAGCATAAGAATTCCTTTCTTTCACAGTCATTGCTTAAAGGACAACATAGATGATAATGACGATTTCCATAAAACGATTAAACGCGGATATTGTAAGGACCCTTCGTGGGTTTCGATCAGGTTTCAAAAAGTGTTGTAATGAGGACAGACTTCGCAACTAGGATGAACACCTTACTGATCTATCTCTCCAAACAATATTTATTTACCGCTCAATCCTTCGCGCGCCCAGCGACAACAATGATTTGGGTCTCGAACCCCAGCCTAATTCAGTATACTTTAACCAAGTGCTTCAAGTCCACTAAGATTAATACTCAGATAAGTCATGGAAATGTATGCTTAAGCTCTGACTACTTAGACTCTCTAGGAATGTCCACAACCCTTAATTCACGCAATTAAATGATCTAGTAGATAGCTTTTTATAGAATCTGGTGTCATTTCACACACCCCTAACTTCCCAATGGCACCCCTTAACTCCGATACAGACCGCCTCTTCCTTCTGATGCTAATACCGCCCTATGTTAGCAAACCCCCGGGGCTGTCCGCCCCAAGGGTGGCTACCATATTACATCAGTATAACTGTTTCTATTAACCAAGGAAACGATGTAGTTCCGAAAGCAGAAAGAAGAAAACGCTTTGTGGTTTTATACTTTGTCTTCAATATTAAATGAAATGTCTTCACGAGAGCATTAAAGTTCAAAACTGTAACAATTTTGTCTTTCACTTTAGAAACATCAACTGCTTAATAAACTTATACAGTTGCATCTTTTACACACCTAGCATAGAAATGTTATCTACGACTGCCTGGACAGGAAATCCGCAAAGTAAAAAAGTTCAAATGCTTCATACCAATTGTTACGCATGATATTTTTGAAGTCTTTAATCAATAAAAACATGTATGAGTGTAATTTAAACAATACAAGAAGTATAAAAGAACTTTGAAGAACAGGTCTCAGTGTAGTCCGTATTTTCCAGAAACTCCAATCATAAATAATGCAAAAATCACAACCGTTTATGTAAAACTTACATCGGTGACACTATCATAGATGAGAATAAGAGGGAAACGTGCAAAACACTTACAGAATCGATGAAAATCAATATGTAAAGTAATCTAGAAATAATGAGGAGTTGATTTAATAGATGTCTCGACGAAGTCATTTAACCCACGCATTTAGTAACATCGGTTAAATAGCAGAAACTGGCAACATTTTGAGATATGGGGCTGCCAACTTAACAATAACAGGTACGAATATACGCTCATGTGGATCATTGGTATTTCACTTCATAGATTCTGCAGCTACGTTTTGTTGTGGCTCCGCAAGTGTTCCACTCTTCTTGTTATAAAAAACACCTCGGCTACGCTTTAAGGCTTAGAGCCCCTGGAGGTATACCTTAGGCTATGTTGATTCTGCAATGTTGGCAAAAGAAGCAGAACACAAGCAAAGCCTCCATATTGTCTCAGGTGGGATGCGTGTGATCAAATTAAATTGAGTTTTATTTATGGACGCTGTTTAACTACTCTGGTCCTTAGCGTCCCATTCTATATTGGGCGTGAAAGATCGGTAATTTTGCTCAGAGGCCTCTTTATCAGGCTTGAGGTTCTTTTACGTGCCGTAACTCTACGACAGAACCACGGGCTTTACTTCCCTTCCGAAGGAAGCCATGCTAAGGATTTTTACGCCCGAAAAAATCCGTCGCCCTCCGCCGAGGCTTTATGTGATACGTTAATGGCGGACACAAGTGACTGTAGTGAACATAATCATGTTACTTTTGTTGTGTTAAAATGTGACAACAACGTATATGTGTGTTATTATGTTTATTCATTCATCGTAAGCAATAAAGGATCCATTCAGATACGTCAGTGTCACGAGTACAGCGATCCCGGGCCTATTCTCACGTACCGTAAAAGTCACCATCACATTAACGCTGGATTGAAAAGATCAGCAACAAGCAGGTAAACAGTTGTAACCATAAAGTACGTTCCTTTTTCCCTGATGTAATGCAGCCAGATCTAGTAAGTCATGAGCACAAAGTTAAGTAGTCGTTTATGCAACTTATTTTTTAGCTCTACATTAATCTGGTATTCTTACAGTATATTTGCAAAGTTTGTAACTTAATAACTTAATAACTTTGTGGATTGATGCATGTCACAATGTTATAGTCCTAAAACTTCACGTTAGCAGCTGGCATACACAACGATATTTTGCGACATTCATATTGTTTTCTTCACGAAAAAGTTTAATTAAATTGAGTTTTACTTATGGACGCTGTTTAACTACTATGGTCCTTAGCGTCCCATTCTATATTGGGCGTGAAAGACAGGAAATTTTACTCAGAGATCTCTTTATCAAGCTTGAGGTTCTTTCACGTGCCATGAATCTACGACACGGACCCCCTGCTTTACTTCCCTTCCGAAGGAAGCCATGCTAAGGATTTTTACGCCCGAAAAAAAGCCATAGCTCTCCGCCGGGTTTGAACCCGCGACCTCGGGAACTAGAGGCTAGCATGGTACCACAAGTCCACGGAGGACGACGTTTTCTTCACGTCCCATATGTTTACCAAACACTGAAGATAATTATAATTATAGTAAGTCGTTACATTTTAATTTCCATCACATCTGAAGATGGGAGAAACATGTCTCCCGAAAGCGCTAATCAGATAACACCAAGCGCAGATGTGATGGAAATTAAAATGTAACGACTCACTATAACTATAATATGATAACATCACAGTCAACAATGCTTCCGTCAATTATAACTGAAGATAATACTAAAACTATTATTTAAATCATCATTTAGGAATGCACAGGAAAAACGAGTATTATTACTGGTTAAATAAGGAATACCAATGAATGTTTCCTAATATCAACACCTGCAGGTTTACAAAAATGCATTTATAGGGATAAAAATATTGTGTTGCATTCACACAACTTTCTCTACTCACTCACCTACAAACTATTTATACAAAAATGTGTTCTTCTATCTACTTCTTGTTAATACAGATAAACCTTCATTACCCATTTACTCATTTCGTTGTAGGTATAAGACGATTATATTTCCCTAAAGCGATAATCAAATTCTTTCAAAGCCGGTCGCTATGTGGGAGCTTTGAAACTATGTTCTCTTTGCAAGAACACAAAAAGAAATAAACAAAAAAGAATAGCGATTTGCGGTTAAGAAAAATATGAAATATTTGAAAATTCGAACCAATAACAAAGTTTTTTTGTTTGGCATAAATTGTGTGCTTCGGGGAGACCTACATTTTTTTTACTATAAGAGAGGTTCGGCTGTATTTCAGAAATGGTTAACGACACAAAAGATTTAAAAAAAGTATTGTTATATTGTTTTGGATTCCATCGCACCAAAAAATACGAGGCAATGAGAGAGCGGCCGAAACAGCTAAAGTAGCCATCCAAAAAACCAACATTTAATGCAGAGATAACAAGCCATTCAAGCTTTGCCCTATATATCCGAAACAAAATCATTACTTCATGGAAAAAATATGGTCTCAAAATCAGGGAAACAAGCTACTTACTGTAATAGGATCTTCAAACAACAAATGTATTTTTACAAACTTAACCAGGAAACATCAAGTTATAATTACTTGCTTAAGAATTGGACATACAAAATGACGCACTCCTATCTGATCACCAAAGAAACTCAGCCGCAGTGTTCAACATGCAAAACTCCATTGACAGTTTCGACATACTCATAGAATGGCATCGTTATATCCCATAGGAAAATACATAACATCCCAAATAATATTAGCTGTCTTAATGATTCAACAATGTATAAAAAGATTATAATGTTCTTACAAAATATACAACTGTATAATGAAATTTAAAACAATTGTAATATAATTATAACTATTGTTTAATTGTATTGTTCACATAAGAAAAGCTTTATCTGTTTATTATCAAATGATTATGTATATTGCTAGAAATCTATTAATGTTCAACCACCGCTGTATTAATGTAAGAATCGCGAATAGGCCTTTGTGAGTTAAAGCGACTTAAAATAAATAAATTTAAGAAACAATTATTGGACATAAATTGTGTGCATTAAAGATCTACATTTTTTGTTGGGTCAGATGTTGTCTATCTCTTATCAGTTATAAAACAGTCATTCAGAATGAAGAGGACTTCACAAGCCATTCGCAGAAAATTCCGGATATACATTTTATTTGTCATGTAAATATCTTTAACACATGGAGTTTTAACCAAAAGTGTTAGAACGATTTTTTATCAAATAGAAAGTGAGGAACATTTATCCACGTAAAGGAGAGCTTTGGATGGGGAATTTTCTTAAGAATCATTGTGTTGAATTCTTCGAAGACGCTCAATTTAAATACCAAGTTTGGTAATTAATAAACTTTTCCTTTTTGAGTTATGCTGTTCACAGTCGCTGGCCACATACGGACCTTTTGCTCGAACTTTTATTATTATTATTATTATTATTATTATTATTATTATTATTATTATTATTCAGAGGTCCTCAAAATATGTGAAATATTGGCATCGAATTTGTGGACGGATTGGAATACTTCCTGTATTTACTATAGGTAAACATTAGGGAAGTAAAAATGAAAAGTTGGATAAGCTTCAAACTTCAATTCTAAGCCAGTTGGTAGTAGTGGTGGTATTTATTAAGTATTTAGTATTACATTAATTGCATAACACAGTCACATGGGTCATAAGACCGTACATGCTCTCTAGAAAAATACCTGGTCTGTATACGTGACCTGCAGTATCAACCAGAAAACAACCATTTTTTAATAATCACCGCACTATATACATACATATAAAATTGAAAAAACACTCTGAATCACACACTCAAACACACACACACACACACACACACACACACACACACACAGTCCGCACAAGTACTCAAGCACCACATATGTTTAAAGAAAAATTACATAAACACCTTTGCATTTAGACCGTTCAAGAGAAAAGGAAATTACAAGAACAATATGATAACTTTTTCATTTCCTCAATAATGCTCTTAATCGTTTTAATTAAAACACCAGAAGTTTGAAATAAAGACTTGAGTTTTTTGCAAATAACTGACGAAGTGTTTTGTTTTGTTTTGTTTTAAATTACTTTTATACAGCTGAACATTAAATGCCGGCGTGAAAGACCAGTAATAAATATAAGAGGAATCAATACTCTATTTTGGAATTTTTCTCCAAATGCCAAATAGGACGAGTATTATTTCTATGAATAATGCTTGCATAGACAAGAGTTTAAGTTCAGACTATAAATCCCACATATTATGCTCCAACATTCCACAATTCCCACCTTTTGTGAAGCCAAGTATCTGAATTAAGGTACAACAAAGAATAAACTTCGTCGAAACTCGAACCACGCATGCGCATACTGGCATCTCGCCATAATAGTCCAACGGCAAGATCGACACGGAGGGTTAAAGATCCGTTGTTCAAGTCTCGGCCATTATGGTAGAACATGTAATTCACGTCGCTTGCTAGGTTAATTAATAATTGGTGAAGACTTGCAAAAGGTTTAAAAAACTTAATGCAATTTTATTTGAAACAAAATATCTAATGTGTTATATTCATATGACTTCTACACCCACTCTTCTACGAACAAGTTTTACAAAGTCTTATTCTTCCACCTACTTCGCGTTAATTGAAATAAACATTTGGAGAAATAGTTCCATTACAATGTACAGGAAATCGAAGCGATAGTCAATATTTAACAGCGAGTTACCCTATGCTGTACTTGAAATTCCATAACATTGCCAGGAACTACTGAAAGGGACAGCATTTCAAAAGAAGACAAATTATTGAAAACAATGGATTTCGTCGATATGATCAATGTCACAAACAAATGTACTTGAAGTAAACTGTATGTTGTAAACATATTTACATTTTTGTACGGTACGGTTTTGTCTTTCTATTATAATTTACCAATTATACAAAATTCATTCCAAATGATTTCACAGGCTATTCCCAGAAAATCAAATTTTTCATGAAAATATCTTTAATATACTTAATTTCTTTTTAATCACAAAGCAACCTCATCTTCCTTTCGTTTCACTCACTGAGGAATCGAGCACAAGACCTCTCTAATCTCTCGTTGTAGTAGCATTCACTATACGTCACACCTGCGTCACAACCTCCCTTGGAGAACGTACCATCACTTTATATCGCATCAAGAACAACTCACTATCTCACTCGTAGAACCAGCATTTTACGTCGCGTCAGAAACGCACGCTCGCTTATATACAAGTGCTAGAATTCCTGGAATGTCCGCGAGAGGGGAGGGGAAATCTCGCGATAACGCTCCTGCAATTTCTGTGGGGGAAAACGCTCTCCCTTTATCTCTCTAAGGGTCATTCAGTCGACACCATCCACGTGATAACTTCGCCACATAGCTGCGTCACAACACACATTCTATTATTGGAAAGTCTCAAACATTACTGAATTAAAGAACATAATGAATACTGTAGCCTCTGATCATATGGTGAAGCATTTAATAAGGTTACTGAAGGGTACGTGACTCATTCAAAAAAGAAATGAGAACTATGTAGCAAAACATTGTTAGTTCAGTTTTCACACAGGTAAAAAATTTGTCTCCAAATCATGCTAACACTATTTGTAGTTTTGAACGATTACTTCCATTTGAGCAATATACCTTAGTGTAAGCCACATTTTATGGATAAGTGGAAAAATTCCATTTCCTCATTTTCAAATCGTTATCTCAAATCACAATATATCAATTGAATACCGTAAGAGGTCTTGTGAAACCCACATTATATATCCCATCCATTGAGATGAAAAATTAATTTTTAAAACTAATTTTTATTTTTTATGCACGCGATGATGTATTTTCTGTGGAAGTTAACTGTACTGTGCCACCTATACCAAGTGACCCAACCGTGCCGTATTTCGAGTGTGTTCTTTTTTTTTTAGTTCCATTTATACCCCGCCGTTAACTACAATGGTCTTATCGGCGGCCTTTACTCTGGAACATATTATTGCCTATAGGCAATGGTGTTAACTCATATTCGCTTGTTTTTGTGTTTCTAATGAACTTTGGGCTTTAATCGGCTTTAATCATCAGATCACACACATTTACACTTCATTCACGCTTCCAGACTCCGGTGAAGATAAGGAGTAATCTTGGCTAGAGAAAAATTCCTACGCCCCAGCCGGGAATCGAACCCTTGACCCCTCGCACGAATCAGGTCCTCTAGAGACTGAGCTAGGGGCCAACCGAGCTTCGTTCTACTCCTCTTGCTTATCAGCAAAGACAATGAGCGGATCGCGCTCATTGAGGGGCACTTCCCAGTCTTGCAATAGAAATACAGTCCATGATGATAGAAAAAACAACCCTTACACTAGGGTGTACTGTCAGTGATGATAGACAAAAATGGACCTATATTGTCTTAGAATACTTTCCACTTCAGTAACACAGGCTTTATTTTTGAGGGAATAAGCTCACTTTTTAGCCTGACAAACAATTAAATTGTCTTTATTTTACCTATCCGTATCAACCATACCTAATTTTAATTGTGTTTACGCTGTTCTTATCTAACATTACTAACTATAAGCAACAAACATGAGAGTAGCCAGTGTTTCACTACCATTTTTTTGCTTGCTATTATAAATGTTATTGTTACTATTATTGTCATCATCGTAATGTTATGCTGACTTCGCTCATTGAATAAGTGTTCAAAGCGTTGTCCTTGTTGATTGATACGATGTTCCTACCGTCTCCGTGTATCCATATGGACGTTTCTGAGAGGAAGAGGAGGAGGAGGAGCAGCAGCAGGCACCTATGCGCCAGTTCCCCACTGACCTGACAACGGGCATTACCCCGTTGAGTTCTACAACTCTTTTAAAGACTGTTTTTGCTTAATCACACTATAATTTCAAAACTCTGAGTTTCTACAAAAATATCTCATCTTAATAACTTGTGTAATTAAATGTTGATCGGGTGGCAGCACTGATAACAGACCTTGAGCGTGTTTGTGAGTAGTGCAACAGATGGCATCACTTTGGAGTCCACGTCATCCTCCGTGGTGTAGTGGTTACCACGCTAGCCTCTAGTTCACGAGGTCGCGGGTTCAAACCCGGCAGAGGGCGATGGATTTTTTTTTGTTTTTGTTTTTTGGGCGTAAAAATCCTTAGCGTGGCTTCCTGCGGAAGGGAAGTAAAGCCGGGGGTCCGTATCGTAGATTTACGGCACGTAAAATAACCTCAAGCCTGATAGAGAGGCCTCTGAGCAAACTTACCGGTCTTTCACACCCAATATAGAATGGGACACTAAGGACCACTGCAGTTAAAGAGCGTCCATAAATAAAACTCAATTTAATTTTTACTATTGAGTCCACGTCGTTATTTATTGATTTTTTCAGGTAACGTGAAAGCAACACTCATTGAAGCAAAGGAAATTGACTCAATTTATTAGAATATTAAAATTACAATGAACAGAATTTATTTTATTTTAAATACACATATCTCATTGTTTATCTGGGGAATGGATCTCAGTGGACTGCTGCTTTGAAAGTGTTAAAAGGTGTGGGAGAGATGCGCGCGCCGCCGAGTAAGATCATAATGAGTCGCTGAATTTTATGGATGTCATAACATCAGTTACGTCACATATAATCAGCGTATTATAGTGTGGTAGACCGAAAAAGTTTTAAATTGTTTACTCAACCAATTTCAGTACTGTGTGGTTGAATAGATCCTTACTACAATACTTTAGATCTTTATTTGCAAGAAAGAATTTGCATAACTAAACAGTTTCAAGTGCGAGAATTACAGTTTTCAAATTCAGTGCCTTAAACAAGAACCTCTGCTTTAAAACTCGCTGTGTGTTCTATTCAATTGTTTGTGCTCAATACGGGCCCTACACTTAAATCCCACAATACACTTTCATTTTTATTTCGCAAGACTTTATTATGATTTTTTTATACTTTATGAATAAAATCATTTACGCAAGTTGTGGAACGTAGTATTTTTTTATACTCGTGGAATTTCCATCGCTCGCTAGGCTCGTATTCAAAATCTTTCCACTCGTAAAGAGATCCCATTTCAGCCACAAGTTGCGTAAATGACTATTGCCGTAATTTCATAAGGATTTCAATTAATTAACCAGCTGAATTAATACACTTTGCAACGTTCTTGCAAACTTTTATGTTTTAGTTTACGCAATTGGAGTTTCTACTGTATATTACTCGTATATTTCGTAAAAGTAGCAGTTACAGTTTGACTGGATATGCATAGCCCGGTCAAGAAGATTTAAATACAATATGTTGCAAAGAAACGTTTAGAAAATAACCTACAGACGACCTAAGCTTGAAACACTGATTTACCCATATTTCATTATTTACTTGCGTTTCATAAGATTTTTAGCTTTTATTTGAGTGTTTTAACATTCACCACGGTTTGTAAATTGTTTCCAGGAATATAGTAACAGATTACTGAATATTCCGATTAGAGTTGAGGTGAACTGTTTATCGGCTTTGTTATAAACTGACTTTGTATAATTAAGAATCACAAATTAATATGCCATAGATATTACTAACCTATATTACACACTTTAATGGTGGAGGTAGAGTCGGCTATTATCAGCTTTCTCGTAGCAACTGCATACTTACCTGAAATAAAGAAAATAAACTATTATAGCCTTACTACACAATAACTACTACAGGACAAGTAATTAAGATAAAAGAATCCCTGCAACTATTATGTTTGAAGAGTGTGAAGAAGCACTTTCTACAGTAATACATCCTTTCAGTAATATAACGCAATACATAATATGATTAGAATAAGACTAAATCTGGCAATCTAAGATGTAGTATGACTTATAGCTGGCCTAGAGGCCCTAGAGATACGTAAATCAATGGCTCATTATTTTAAACAGGCGTATTCAGGTGCTGTAGAAATGATTTAACCAATTATAAAACGTTAATGCAATGAATATGTTTAGAACTCCCAACTTCCTGCTAATTCATGGTGAACTGTAACATACCTGAACGTAGGGGGTGTTTTGAGACCCCCTGAATAAAAAAAAAGCATTTTTGGAAACATGTCTGTGTGTGTGTATGTGTGTGTGTGTGTGTGTGTGTGTGTGTGTGTGTGTGTGAACAGCATAACTCAGAAACGAACAGTCGGATAAACACCAAACTTGCTCTAGGTTCAGTATCTTCCAGAGATGCGACACGAAGGTTTTCAAGAAAATCCCCCACCCCAGCTTACCCTTTACATGGAACATTTTTCAAAAATTTTAATTTTCTCAAAAACGGCTCTAACGATTTTGATTAAAATATCATATGTTTAAGATATTTTCATGACAAATGAAATGTATATCTTGAATTTTCTGGGAATGTCTCCAAAAGTATTCTTCATTGTGAACGACTTTTGCATAACTGGTAAACCATAAGAGATAGACAACATTTTTCTACACCAAAAATGTAGATCGCGTTAAAATAAACAGTTTATGTTATATACATTTTTTGTCGAGTGAACCATCTTCGAGATATTGCTTGTTATTCCCTTAAATTTTTCAATACTTATTTTCTCAAATGGGAATTCGTTATTCATTTTTACTTTCTCTACTACGTATAGTAAGTAGGGGAAGTATTGTATTCCACCCAAAAATTCGATACCGAGATTTCACCGGAAATATATGTTTTGAGGCCTCCTGAATCCAAAAAACGCATTTTTGGAAACATGTCCGTGTGTGTCTGTGAACAGCATAACTCAAAATCGAACAGCCGGATAAACACCAAACTTGGTATTTAGATTCAGTATCTTCCAGAGATGCGACACGAAGGTATTCAAGAAAATCCTCCACCCCAGATTGCCCTTTACATGGAAAATTTTTCGAAAATTTGTATTTTCTCAAAAATGGATCTAACGATTTTGATTAAAATATCATATCTTTAAGATATTTCCAAGACAAATGAAATGTATACCTCGAATTGAATGTCTCCAAAATTATTCTTCATTGTGAACGACATTTGCATGATTGGTAAACCATAAGAGATAGACAAAATTTTACTACACAAAAATGTAGATCGCGTTAAAATACACAATTTATGCCATATACATTTTTTTTTAGTGAACCATTTTCGAGATATTGCTTGTTATTCCCTTAAATTTTTCAATGCTTATTTTCTCAAATGGGAATTCGTTATTCACTTTTTTGTCTTGGATATGCAAAGAGTATTAATCTGTGGCAAAGAGAATGGTGCTGCGCATAGCAACCATCTATTAACAGATATGTATATGCTTAAAGGCTACTGTATTTTTATATTGCCGTTGTATATACAAAACAAAGGGAACATAGTAGGCCTTAAGCGATAGTCAAATATTTTTAGAATTGGTCGCTATGTGTAAAATGTAATTCTCTTTGCAAAAGAGAAAAGATCGTTTCTGCAAATGTTTATCTCGATTAATATGAAATAGATGGAGAATAAGCGTTTGTAAAAATAGTTTGTACAAGAGTAGAGAAAGTCATGTGAGTGTAACACATCAGATTTGTTTGTCTTGGATATGCAAAGAGTATTAATCTGTGGCAAAGAGAATGTTGCTGCACCTAGCGACCAGCTATTAACATATATGTCGATGCTTAAAGGCTACTGTATTTCTATATTGCCCTTGCAATACTTACTGTACGTAGTAGAGAAAGTAAAAAGGAATAACGAATTCCATCTGAGAAAAAGTATTAAGTATTGGAAAACTCAAACGAATAACAAGGAATAGCTTGTAAATTGTTCATTCCACAAAGAAAGTATATGACATAAATTTCGCATTTTAACGAGCTCTACATTTTTTTCTCTACAAAAATTTTGTCTATCTCTTACGGTTTACCAGTCAAGCAAAAGCCATTCTGAAAGAAGATAACTTTTGGGGATATTTCCAGAAAATATAAGATATACATTTTATTTGTCATGGATATATTGTAAATATATCATATTTTAATCAAAATCGTTAGAGCCTTTTTTTGGAAAAGATACTGAACCTATATACCAAGTTTGATATTTATCCAACTTTTCGTTTTTGAGTTATGTCATTCAGAGACACAAATCCGCACAGACAAACATCCACATCACACACACGGACCTTTTTCTAAAAATGCTTTTTTTTTCGATTCAGGGGACCTCAAGACATATTTCGGGTGAAATCTCGGTATCGAATTTTTGGGTGGAATACAATATTTTCCCTACTTATTATACGTAGTAGAGAAAGTAAAACGAATAACGAATTGCAATTTAAGAAAATTCAAACAAATAACAAGGAATATTTCGGAAATGATTCACTCAACAAAAAAAATGTATATAGCATAATTTGTGTGTTTTGACGAGCTCTACATTTTTGTATAGAAAATGTTTGTCAATCTCTTACCAGTTATGCAGAAGCCATTCATAAAACAGGACTTTTGGGGACATTCCCAGAAAATGCAATATATACATTTTATTTGCCATGAAAATATGTTAAACATATGATATTTCAATCAAAATGTTTAGAGCCATTTTTGTGAAAATCACAATTTTCGAAAAATGTTCTATGTAAAAGGTAGTATAGGATGGGGGGGGGTCCTTGCAAATCTTCGTGTCGTATATTTGAAGGATACAGAATCTAAATACCAAGTTTGATTTTATCCGTCTTTTCGTTTTTCAGTTACGCTGTTCACAGACACACACGAACCTATTTCTAAAGGTGCTCTTTTTTATTCAGGTGGTCTCAAAACATGTGTTTCCGGTGAAATCTGGGTATCGAAATTTTGAGTGGAATGCAATACTTTGCCTAGTTACTGTACGTAGTAGAGA
The DNA here is from genome assembly GCA_030765065.1 of Deroplatys truncata. Taxonomy (NCBI): domain Eukaryota; kingdom Metazoa; phylum Arthropoda; class Insecta; order Mantodea; family Mantidae; genus Deroplatys; species Deroplatys truncata. The sequence continues at coordinate 242,153,858 of CM060981.1, forward strand.
AAGTAATAACAAATAGCAATAATTAGGTGTTGAACGCTACAATAAAATTATGTTTTGAAATTCCTCGCCGTGTTTTGCTTAAACACGTGTAACCGCTATCTTACTATCAACTGAGTACTTGATCATTAGACCGGATATTTAGGTTTTTACCTATTGTTTTCCTTTACAGCCTATTGAGCCTAGCATAGATAATTGCACATATAATTGACCTAAAAAGAGGTATTAACCAACTTTTATAGTGCCTGTAGGCACCTATTTCAACATAAATGCCTGTTTCTGTCTTTTGGTACCTAAAAATGCAATTTTTTTAAATTTCAATGAATTTATTCACTACACTGTTGTATTCAATAAATAATTATTTAATTAACGACAAACCTTTTATTGACTGGATGCGGCGTGGTGTCGTTTTTAAAAGGCTTAGCGCAACAATTAGTGAAGTCTTAAGGTGCCGCATGCGAAATCCGAACTTCGGCAATGGAATACAACAACAATTGGCCCACGTCTGGTTCCCAGAAACAATTATTTGAAAATAAGGCAAAGTGTCAGTTCGTGTTCATAACATAACTATATTAAAATCTTTGGTTGCTGTGATAATTTTTCGGTTTGTGCTGCAAAATGCCTAAGAACAAATTCACCAAAAGTGCATTAATAAGAACATGGATTTCGGATTTCCAGACTTATACAACAAATGGGAAAACAATCTTGTCAGGTCTGAAATAAAGATGTAAGGTTTTTACTGTGTTTTTTGTCATTTTTATTATTCACGTGAGACCATGTATGTTAACTACCGTATGGCTTTTTCTTCTATCTGAAAATAATCCCAAATTTCTTTTATGCATTTTATTAAGTCCAATACTGGGGTCTAACAGTACAACAGATCCTGGATATACGGTTCTGAAAGGAGTATCAGATATTTTAAGCAGACGTGAGACAGATCTCCCTAAAGGATTTAATGCGTATATGGTTTCTCTTTTCAAATATGTTCCAATCACCACCGCAGACGTTGAGACATCTTTTTCAGCATTTAAGCTAATTCTGACCGACAAAAGACTTAAACTTACCCCACATCTTCTGAAAATGCTTCTTGTTATTTATTGCGAACAAAATTACGTCCAAAAATGAAATTGAAGAATTTGTCATTTAAAAAATAACAATGTTGCATTCATTTTTAAAATTCATGTAAGACATAATTCTATCCCTTATATTTTAATTAACTGACAGTGATACAGATTTTTTATAGAATGATTGTTCAATTACTATATTATCTTATCTAACCCACTGCATTTAAGTGTATTTTGAAATAAAACATTAATCACTGCTTTACTTGGCGTGATGCATAAAAGTTGTTTATTTTTGTGCCTATTAAAGACCTATTTACCTACTTTTTAAGACCTTTTAGGCGCCTAAAATCACACGTTTTAGGACCTAAAGATCCGAAGTATATTGATTATAATAGCTTCAGTTCCGATGAAGCACTGCACAGAAACTAAAGGCGGAACCTCTTTGGCACACTCATCACTGGCATAGATCGTGACTCTTCCATCGGAATGGCGATGTATCGTACTCGATACATCTTACGTACGCTTAGTATAGCTCTTAACACTGTTTACTACTAAATCGGTCATTTGAAACTGCGATTTATTATTATTATTATTATTATTATTATTAATAATAATATTTGGAGGAAACTGTTAGTTACCACAGGTACTGCTACGAGTGATTTGCAAATCATAGATAAATTCGCGAGTCATGAAATGTGAGAGAATATACCTAGACTTGGAGGATTTGGAAATCAAGAATAGAATTTTCTAGCTATATTTCACGAATAAAATGAAGCAGTTTACCCAACAATCGTATTATTAAATTAATGCAGTTAAACATATTTATTAAACAATTAATCACTTCCTCTATTCATTAGGAAGCCAAACGCAGCTGTGAGCGATTGCCACTTTGTGTTTTCCTGTTGTTAGTGTTTCGAAATCTTCAAAACAATCGAACGACCCGCCGGCTGTAAACTAAGATCAGTGATTCGCTTTTTGAATGTGAGAAACTTTACGCCAGTAATCAATGCCCGGCCACATACAGCCAAACAAGCTCAAGATCTGATGGCGTCATTTGATTGGGAACAATTCGACCACCCTACGGTACCATTTCATCTGTTTCTTCATCTGAAGAAATTCCTTGGTGGAAAACATTTCAACGACGATGATGTTGTGAAACAAGTAGTGCAGACTTGGTTTTCATCACAAACGGCGTCATTCTTTGATGAAGGCAAACAAAAACTGCTTTCCCGTTACGCCAAGTGCCCGAATAGCTGCGGGGACTATATGGAGAAGTAGTAGTAATAAATGATAATAAAGTATTTGGAAAATAGTATTCCGTTGTTTTTAAAGAATTATCGTACTTAGTTTAAAAACACGCCTCGTAGTTTGCAGAAGAGTGGGTAGAGAAAGTCATGTGAATCAACATATTCTTTTAGGATAGGGAATCACTTTGGAGAACAAGGTGTTTTATGCTCTATTGCCCACGTATGGTGCAGGGAAGAAGAGGGAGGGTATTTCCGCCTTCGTTTGGCAACGCTTGCCTCTACTCAGATATGAATTCCCAGTTCCCGAACATAACGCGTATGCATCCACAACTCGAGTTAGAGGGCAAAATTAAATATTATGGATTTCGTTAACATTTGCATTTAACTTCTAATTTAACTTCATTCGGCAAGCCGCCGCTGGCTAGGATATAGCTCCTGCGGTGCAACGCAGAAGTGGGCTAAGGCACACGCAAAATGTTCGACAGTAGTAAAATGGAGGTGATGGGGAACATTCTAACAGAATGCGCCTCAAGAAAGAAACAAACAAATAAAGAAGAAACAAAGAAATACAGAAAGAAACAAACACACAAACAAAGAAGCAAAGGAAACAAAGAGAAGGAAGGAAGAAAAAAGGAAGAAAGAAAGAAAGAAAAAAAAAGAAAGGAGGAAGGAAGGAAAGAAAGGAGGAAAAAAGAAAGAAAGAATGAAAGGGAAAAAGTAGGGAAGGAAAGAAAGAGGGAAGGAAGGAAAGAAAGAAAGAACATATTAGTATACAATTATAGAAATCGCGTGTTACATTCACATGACTTTCTCTATTCGCTATGTTTATAAAGCTTCTACAAAAGAATTCTTACGAGAGGTTATTACTTTGTCTACCACGTACATAGTAGCTAGAAAGTTATTCCACTATTCCACCCAACATATTCAATACCGAGATTTCATCGAAAATACAAGCTTTGAGGAACCTTGAATTCAAGAAAGCAGTTTTAGAAAAAGATCCGTGTGTGCGGTATGCTGTGTGTGAACAAAATGTCGGATAAATACCAAATTTGATATTTAAGTCCAGTACCTTCCACAGATGCCACACGATTTAAAAGAAAATCCCCCCACCTCAAACTATCTTACACACTGAACATATTTGGAACTTTTTTATTTTCTAAAAAATGGCTCTAACGATTTTTATTAAAATATCATGTATAAAGATTCTTATATGACAAATAAAGGGTTTATCTTTAATTTTCTAGGTATTGCCTTTGAAGTCCACTTCATTCAAAGGGAACTTTGTATAATCCTGTATAATTGTTAAACGTTAAGCGATAAACGAAACTTACTGTATAAAGAACGTAGATCTCTTTAAAATAAGCAATTTATTTCGAATAACCTCTTTTTGTGGCACCAGTCATTTCAGAGATATCCTTTATTGATGGTTCGAATTGTTCCATACTTAGCCATTCTTTTAAAGTAGATTCAGATAGGAAAATAAACTTTCGTAAGAATAATTTGTGTACCCACTAAATAAGCTATAGAGGACAGGGAAATTCATGTGAAGGTAACACGATTTTTACCTTCTCTACTACCTATGGTAAGTATGGGAAGTATTGCATTCCATCCAAAAGTTCGATACCGATATTTCACCACAAATACATTTTTTGAGGCCACTTGAATCCATATACAGCATTTTTGGAAACATGTCCGTGGTGTGTATGTGTGTCTGTGAATACGATATGCCAAAAACGAAAAATGGGATAAATACTAAACTTGGTATTTAAGTTCAATATCTTTCAGAGTTACGACATGAAGATTTTCAACGAAATCCCCCACACCAAACTACCCTTTACAACGAACATTTTTGGAAACTTTTGATTTTCTAAAAAATGACTAACGATTTTGATTAAAATACCATATATGAAATATATTTTCTTGACAAATAAAATGTGCATCTTAAATTTTCGAGAAATAGCCATTTAGAGGTAATTTTGTATAATCTTATATAACTGGTGAACGTAAAGCAATAGACAAAAACATAATACCAAAAAATGTAGATCTCTTTAAAACATACAATTTATTTCAAATAAGTTTTTTGTGGCATAAGCCGTTTCCGAGATGTGTACTATTAAATATTCGAATTGTTAATTTCTTGGTGATTCTCTTAAAGTCCTTTCAACATTCAGCGTTTCTTGCGATTGCATGGAAACAATATGGAAGTTTAAGGCCAGCGTATAGCGTCCAGTTCTTAACATTTGACAATCGCTGTTCTCTTTGTATTTGTAACGAAATGTGTAATGTAGCTATTTCTGCAAAGGTTAGTAGATAGAAAAATAATCTTGAGCGAGAATAATTTGTGTACCCACTAATAAACAATAGAGGGTATAGAAAGCCGTGTGAATGCATCATATACTTTTTTGTGTTATTACTTCATGTTAACCGAGATAACGTTTGCATAATTATTTGTTTTGTTTATTTATTTATTTAAGTTGCCTGAACCTTACGGTCATATCGCGTCTACATCATCAGGTTACTAGATAGATTTGTACATTATGACAGACTTTACAAAACTGATGGAATTTTTACGTGAAGTTACATTGTTAAGTATCTCTATTCTGTTTGAAATGAAGCACTACTGTTGCCTTTGTTTTGGAATGGTGAGCACAGTTTGACATTGTTGATACACAGATGGACGTTCATGAGAGAGAAGATGTGAATCAACCAGGGTTGTATGTCCTATAGGTAGTATGGTTATAAGAGCCTGGTTTTGGTGCTTGAAATGTGAAATAGGAAATTTGAAATTGTAGTTAGTACACAGTGTATGAAGCTTACTCTTGGACTCACGACTGCAGTCTGGTAGGCTCGTGGTGAGCCTAAGTGAGTTTTGCTATGTACCTACCCTTGGAAGGGCTTTACCATAGGGATGATGGATCTATTGTAGAGTGGCGGTTTGGTGTTGATAGTGTGGGTGTGATGGGAGGTAACGCTATGTTTTTATAGGCTCCTCAGTGGCTGTCTCTTCAGGAGCAGCGCCAGTGCACCATTTGAACGGCGGCAGCCACAGTGTATACATCGTGTGGAACGTGAGCTCCGACTTATAGTGCATTGCGTGCTTTTGCGTTTCCATCTTCTTTCTGTTTATACTGAGTATCGTATTTGGATACGATGGCAACAAGATACATTCGTCAAAATACTATAAAGGCTACTTTCAAGAAAGACGATCCACGGCCATCAGCTCTGTATATACATCGTTGGATTGACGAAGTACTCCATGTTAAAGATGAGGAACTCCTGGCAATTCAACTGGTAGGCAAACAGATGCAGTTTATATAAAATTTACCAACGAGGTGGTGTATATCAGGTATTTACAGCGTCACAGAGGTGAATCTTCCATCGAACTGTTAAATGGGGCAACTACTTTGGTCAACATCACTCCGGCCGAAGAGGACGGTTACTGTACGCCTTCTCAACGATTTAAAGTTGAAACTGGTATTCGCATCGCTTCAATGAAGCTTAGTAAACCGATTCCATCCAACATCTGTGTTGTGGGCACGAGGCCTACGTCATCTATCCTGGACAAGCACAAGTTTGTTTCTCGTGTGGTAGTATATCACATCTGCGACATGCATGTCCCAACAGAGGTTACCGCCAGCCAGTCAGTGTTCAACCATGAACCCGGCTCACTTTCACAGATCTCTTCAAGCCACATAGCTCTTCATCTGCTTCGGCCACTGGTGACACCTCCTTGGGTCCAACTAACTCTTCGGCAACTGTTGATGTCCCTACGGTAGCGTCTACTCCGGATGTGGTTGAGATGGAGACTGAGCTGCAGGTGGATGCCTCTGCGGTTCCACATCCCAGCTTGTCCTTGGAACTGGAGCAGCTTCCTGGCTCTGAGCAGTTCAATGCAGCCACTGCGGTACCCCACCTCACTGCTTCGGAACGTGGTACGGCTCGTTCGGAATCCGGAACGGACACTGGTGATGAACTTCTTGAGGGATTCTCTGGTTCGCGTGCTCCACCCGGAATGCTTGTAAACACTAATGATGATATCCCTGGACTTATTGGAGTTAGTGTTCTGTCGGCTGGTGAGGACAGCGGCACTAACCCATTTGGAGTCGAGCGCCTGCGGACTGCCGATGTTTCACCACATGCCATGCCTTTGGACAAAGATAGTTGGAATTCCGCAATGGAAGCCACGGACTCTTCGGCGGCGATGCCACAGGAGGTGCTGAGTGAGGAGTTGCCTGTTGGTTCTGCAAATAAGCGTCGTAAAAAGGCTGCAGGCAGTAAACTGGGATTTCCTCTTCTTCGTCCCCAGGAGTAGCGATCACATGCTGACAGGTTTGCTTTCTCGGATTTTCCCTATCTCACCGTCCTATTTTCACTCTCCTGTATGACCCGCACCTTCCATGTTGCTATACCGCTAACAATGGCAATTAGCAAATTATATGCCTTGCAGCGTTTTCTATATGACTTCGATATTGATATGCTGTTCCTACAGGAAGTCGTCTCCTCCAATTTTTCCTCTCTTCGCAACTATACGACGCATGTGAACTTAGGGACCGACCGCAGGGGTACGGCACTTATCGCCAAGCCTGGTATTGCTCTCCACTCCATTGAATGTCTTTCCTCTGGACGTAGCATAAGTGATGTTTACCGGAATTGTCGGTTTATTAACGTCTATGCTCCCTCCGGGAGTAATAAACGACAGGAACGAGAGGACTTCTTTCGCACGGACTTGCCGTATCTGCTTCGCATTTTACCTGATCCTTATATATTGGGTGGATTCTTCAATTGTGCTTCGTCCGGATGACTACAGGTTGCTATCGACCCAGTAGGGGTTTGCAGCAATTGACTTCCAATCTGCACGTGGTGGATGCATGTTGACGCAACGACAGGCTGTGGCGTATACCCATGTTACCTCAAATTCTGCTTCCCGATTGGATCGCTTCTATCTTCTCCAGGACCTTGGAAAGAATATCCGCTCCATTGAACATGTCTCACTCTCCTTTTCCGACCATTTAGCTGTTCTTCTACACATTGATCTCAGTTTCCCCTTTCTAACCATTGGGCGCTCCTATTGGAAACTAAACACCACCTGTCTTCATCATGAGTTCATTGCGGCCGAGATATCCGAACTATGGAAGCTGTGGTCGTCTAGAAAATCTCGCTATGCCGACGTCACGGATTGGTGGGACTTGTATGTTAAACCTCATCTGCAACAGTTTTATAGACGTGCGTCTCGAGCACTCCTTCAGGACCAGGAGCATATCCTACAATTTTACTTTGGTTGTTTTCGGAATCTTCAGGAGAGCCCCGTCGATTTGGTCAACCGTCGCACGAAGACGAATTATTACAAGGCAAAAATGTTATCCATTTACAGGAGGCGTATGGAGGGCCTAAAGGTTCGCAGTCGTATACGTACTCCGGTTGAGGAGGAAAGAATCAATCCGTTCCATCTCATGCAGACTTACAAACGACATAGAGCAAATCTCATTTTACAGGTGCAAGATGAATCTGGAACCATGCATACTACTCCAACATCAATTTGTCGTTCTTTTCGATCCTATTTTCAACACCTTTATCACTGGGACGTTCCTCGTCCTCCTTCTCTCAGTCACCTAGACGCATATAGACCGCCACCTCTTTCTGAGCAGGACAGCCGATGCCTTGACCAGCCCATTCGTGAATCCGAAGTCTTTGCTGCCCTTCTTCAGTGGAAGACCTTCAAAACTCCTATGAGTGACGGCCTGCCCATGGAGCTCTATCGTTGCTTTTGGAATAGATTGGTGATGACTTAACAGCGGTATACAATGCCATCTTACAACGTGGACAACTCTGTGCTTCACAAAAACGGGGTATTATTGTTCTCATCAAGAAGAAATCTCACTCTTCCACTGTTGCTGATTTCCGTCCGATTACTCTCCTCAACTTTGATTATAAACTTCTGGCCCGTGTATTGACAACCGCCTCCGACCTTTCCTCGGCCAGTTTGTTCATCCATCACAACACTGTGGTGTCCTGCAACGCAACATTTCTGATATTGTGTGTTCCTTACGTGACTCCATTGCTTATTCCTTCTCCCAGGGTGCCCACTTTGCCTTGATTTCTTTGGACTCCAGGCGCGCATTTTATAGTATTCTCATGATTATTTGTTTAAATATTTGGCTTGGACTGGCATAAGTGACACCATTATCTCATATATCAAATGTTTATATAACGGAATTTCGAATTCTGTGCAGGTTAATGGATTTCTTTCACATGTGTTTTCTATTGGCAGATCGGTCCACCAAGGCTGCCCAGCCTCTATGTCCTTATTTATTCTTGCTTTGAATCCATTGCTTTGTCAGTTTAAAAACACGTTTGTAGGCCTTTCCTTACACTCTCACAAATTGGGTGAACTGGCATATGCTGATGCTGTTAGTGTTATTCTTACCGATGCTGCTGATCTACGCTCCTAGTGGGATGTTTTACTCCAATTTAGCGTAATCTCTGGCCTTGAAATCAATCAGGAGAAGTCTAAAGCTCTTCTCCTTGGAACATGGACAGCACCTCTATCACTGGCACCCCTACAGATAGTTTCGAAACTGAAGATTTTGGACATTACCTTTACCACATTCTTGGGTGAAATGCAACATCTAAACTGGAAACCAATTGTTAGCCGCATTAAGAACACAGCGCACACCTTCTATCATCGCGACCTGTGCCTGTATCAACGCAGCTGGGTGGTGTATCTGTACCTTCTATCACAGTGTTGGTTTGTGGCCCAACTTTTGCCTTTGCCGAAACTATATTCCAGGCAGATCACCTATACGATCTCCTGGTTCCTCCGGCAGGGCTGTATCTTTAAAGTTCCTATGTCTACCTTACACTTATCTCTCCTAAAGGGGAGGTATCGGGCTCTTTAATGTTGGCTTCAGGTGCTTAGCGCTATTCCTTTGCCGCGGGAGGAAGATACAAGCCTCGAATTCCACCTTTCCTGCCTCTTAGGTGACTTTTTGGTCCACTCACCTGTATCTCCGAAATCGCGTGGATGTTCGATCCATTCTTGCCTCTCTACTCTATCTGCGCACGTATTTCTTGGAATGGTGTTATTTGAGTTTGGACTGTCAACAGCCTGGCAATCGGATGGTGCGCAAAGTTTATGAAGATCTCATTCAAGTATGCGACTTGCCTTCGATGCGCCTCGAACACATTGCGCCAGCTAACCTTGACTACGAACAACTCTGGAAAAATGTAACTAACACTATATTCCCTTACACAGTTCGCTCCATTTAGTACAAGCAGTCCACGACGTGATACCAACCCGCCAGCGGCTGGCGAGTATTCATTTATGTGACTCCTCCTTGTGCCTTCGTTGTCAACAGCCGGATACGCTACTACATCGCCTTTCCAGCTGCTCCATGGCATCTGGTATATATAACCTTGCGGTGGCCTTCTTACGCAAGTTGGATTTCCACAGTTGCACTCCGAAAAGCTTTCTTCGTCCAGACTTCCGGTTTCCACGTATGCAGCACAATAGCCTCATTTGGATAATTGGGCACAGTGTCTACTATCTACTTTGGAATTTCCCGGAAGCTACTGATGCCCAGCAGTATTTAGATTTCCTGCGCAGAGCAAGATGGAAGATTTCCTCTGGTCGTACCTTTCAACGAACCTTTGGTGACTATCTAAAAGTTCTCGATTCTTAGTCTGACCGAGAATTACCTTCTGAGATTATCCCTTCCCTTGGGTAATAAATGCAATAACATACTGTACCACCCTGCCCCCTCCAAAAAATAAAATAAAAAGTATATAATTTAAGCATTTTATAAATTACTTACTCTATAAATTCAGATAACAAAAAAAAAGTTGTAAGCAATAAAATTTCTCCTAACATTAGATCTTTTCAAATATGCTTTCACTTCCATCAGGAGCATTTAAGTTACCTTTTATTAATGGTTCATGTTCCCAGTTAAAAAAAATAAAAAAATAAAAACAAAATAAATAAAAAAGTATGGTAGTATTGTCGTATGCCTAACATGTTTTGAATTTGCAGCATGGTAAATGAGACACGTCAGTGAAGATGTTTTGTTTTGAAGAGAAAATTGAAAGTTGCGATAAAGATGATGATTGAAGTAATGATCGAGATTGCACTATTACTGATGATGATTATGAAAGATGTTGATAATAATGAGATGAGAAAGATAGTGATGTGGACGAGAAGTTGTATTGGTGACAAGAGTAGGACAATAGTAGTTGAAAGCATGTCACGTGGTGTAGTTTGGAGATGTATTGTGGATGTAGTTTGTAGTAATGCATACAGTAGTTTTCAGTAGCTAGCTAAGTGAGTGTTGTGTGTAATTTGGGCCATGGTCAGTGTGAATGAGTTCATTTCATTGTCATGTGTGATTGTTTTGTAAGTGCACTTACTTTCTTTTGTTAGTGATACCAGCTGGTTATTAAGATTTAATATTGGGATCCCAAAATAAGGTTATGTTTCATTTCTGTCATGTTCATGTATTCTGAGTCTGTTTTACTGTTTTATTTGGATTGTGAAGCATTGTAAGTTAAATTTTGGATGGCAACTCTGTAAAATTTCGTTCTTATGCCAATTTGTACTTATTTTTTTTTCTTTTTCTTTGCCCCATGTCAAAAGAATTTTTAGTGTAAACTTTTCAACCTTTAAAATCTTTAATTGTACATGACATACCATTCTTTTATGTGTGATTGTTTGTGGGAGCACCCTGTTTATTGTGTGGTGGTTTTGTTTTAGTATTTTGCTGTGGCGGAGAGCGAGAAAATCCAAGAGCATCCCCGGGGCACACCAGAAGTCAAGAAACACCACAGGGAAGCTGTCGGGCAGCCACTACACTGCCGTGGCATAAGGAGCCACCATGTCGGGGGGCAGTCCAAGCCAGCGACTGCCCACCCTGTTGTCATCACCAGAGACCTGCGGTGATAATTCTACACCAGGACAAATCGTCGTTGTGGGCACTGTCTAAAATCACCCACAAACAGTTACGGCAGACCATCGATATTTTGCGCAGTGTAGTGTGCCTGTGAACTGAGGCAGCGTGGTGTGTGCGTGTGCGGGGTGCTCAAGATAAGTGCATTAACAATATTAGTCTACAGCACTTTAGTGTCTCGTGTCTCTACAGCGCCCAGCAACATTGTGTCATCCTTTGGGTGCTTATCACACATGTATATTATTGTTATATTTTGGTTCATCACACATGTGTATGTCATTTTTGTATGTCATTTTGTTTTGTTCTTTTCATGTTTATTATATTTATTTTCCTTATGTCGACGAGGGCGTCGACTTCGGTGGCCAGGGGGAGATGTGGCATGTGCACAGATATTTATGTTAAGACGCTCTCTGGACTCCGAAGCTCGGCAGTTTTGTCCGTGAGTAGGGGCGAATGAGGGGAAACTGTCATTGGAAGGGATATGGCGTTAGTGACGTTTGGGGTGTTAGCGTGGCTTCGGTTGATTCAGTGAGTAGGCTTCGGGTAAGACAGACGGGGAAACTGCTAACACACGATGTCCTCGTCGGCAGGCAATGGGCAAAGGTATGTAACTAACTTCACACAATAAATTGTGTGCCATCCACGCTTTTTAACTTTTAATTATGGTAGAATAGAATCCTTTCCTCTCCCTTGAGCCAGGCATTGTGTTGGTGTATTAATTATTTTGTGAGTTAACTTAGCTGCGTCCTCGTCGTTGCCTCGTAAATTAAAAGTTCTTTGTTTGATTAACGATCCCTCTCGCAAGCGAGTAGCTCCCCTCTGAAGTTGAATAATAATTAAGTGAGGCATACGACAGTATCTACAGTGAGTAGTAAAAAAAGCTTTTGGGACAACTTACAATTCTGAGTTTTACAATAACATCATAATTTATAAAAAAAATAAATAAATAAATAAAAAAGTCAAGGTACTTTAAAAAAAGCACATGCCTGACTGAAATAAAAAGGCACACCATAACAAAAAAGTGCCCTGCTCCGCTGATGTTTGTTCTTCCTGAATTGTGGTTGTTTTAATTTTGATTGACCACTTCCATTGGGAGGGGGGAGTATATCGAAAGAGCCACACAAAAAGAATTTAAATAATTGTGTGTTTTAAAGATATTTACATTTCTGTGTAGTCAACTTTTTTGTTTATCTCTTATGGTTCACCCGTTACACAAAACTGCTATCGAATGAACACAATTTCACAGGCTATTCCTACAAAATTCCAGATAAATAATTTTGTTAGTTTGTCAATATCATAAATGTATGGCATTTTAATCAAAATGATTAGTCATTTTGGAGAAAATCAAAAATGTCGAAAATTTTTCCGTGTAAAGGTTAGTTTCGGATGGGATATTTTATTGAAATCTCCCGAGTCGCATATTTGGAAGACACTGTACTTAAATAGCAACTTTGGCATTTATCCGACCTTTCGTTTTAGTTATGCCGTTCATATACATTCACACCCACACATGGATCTTCTACTAAAGATTTTTGGGGTTCAAGGGGCCTCAAAGCATGTATTTCCGGCGAAATCTCGATATCGAATCTTTGGGCGTAATACAATATTTTCTCTACTTACTGTAACGACGTAGTAGAGAGAGTAATAAGTGCAATAATAAGTAAAAAGAGTAATCACATTACCATTTCTTATTGGACTTTGTACCATGCCTTCGATTTATAGCCGGGCCACAAATCGCGTATATACGCAGTTCCCTTTCACTGTAGTGACCTCGGTATTTTTTTCCGCTAGCGCACTAGCGGTGAATGGCCCGCTTAAGGCTACGTTTATTAGCTGTGTTACATTGTGTCAGTTGCTGCCTTCAGTTCGAGCTGTAAAGACTAGTGTTTGTTCATTGTGCATCTCAAAACGAAAGTTTATTCAAGACATCTGTGTTGTGTGTGAATCACATTAGAATATTGTATTAGTCCACTGAAATGCCAACCAAACAATTCGCGCTTCAAAAAAGAATTTTTATGAGCGATACATACGTAAAACCCAATTCATGTAGACAGGTGTGTACAAAATTTCAGAAGAAATTTCCTAGTTTCCATTTCCAGGTAGAGAAACTGCTAGATTGGTTAGTAAGTTTAGGATAACTAGATCGCTAAACGCTAAATTTAAGATGCGAAAAAGAAATGAAAAAGATTTACGAAATTGGTGTTTCATTCGAACGCTCTCCAAAATGTTATGAGACGTGTTGCACAGCAACTGGGTGTTTTAAAAGCCTCCTTAGACAGAGCTGCTGAACTTTAAACATGTAAGCCTTACAGAGTGACTAAAGTTCATTAATTCTCTACAATCTCGTGAAGATGAAAAATGTGTGATTAGAAATTTCATCCGAAGACACCAGTAACGTCTCATTGCAGATGCACACCACTTTCAACACAACTTATAACAAGGTTAGTACTCATTATAGTGCATTTTACTATGAATAAGTAACGCGGCAGATTTATAGCGGAAAACTCCCTAGTGTAACAGACAATTCGCGGAGCACATACCGTGATCTGCGGCCCGGCAATATAACGAACTCACTGTATATCAACAATTACAATATGGTTGTTCATTCATTGCAATTAAGTAATTTTGTTTAAATGTTCATTCGCCGATTCCAATAAGTAACTTAGCTTGAAGATACTCCATCTCCCTCCCTTTCTCTTCGATGATCCTTTGATAAACATCCATAGTTTTCTGTCTTTACCAATTGAGATAACATGTTGCTTTCTGTTTTAAACAGGTTTGTCGCAAAAATGTTTCCAGCAAAACAAATGTTTTATGTCTCTGAAATTAAAGGCCATCTACCTCGTTAGCATTTGGGATGTTTCAGAGTAGAGTCCTAGAGGATGTCCTGAGATTTTATCTCAATGCTGGCGTTAGTGTGCACGTATCTAGGGTCCACTCGCTGCTACGAGCATTAAGTTGTAGTATTCCTCCCTTTGGGGGCATGCACCTCCAGCATATATCAGTGCCCCTGAGGCACAAGGGGCTCCAGTGAACAACTTTGAATTAAACAACGAAAATCCTGCGTATCTAGAACTTGAATCTGAGCTTGACTATAAGATTGTGTTTCAAAGACTCAGTTTTTAAATTAGTCTGTTTATCTTTTTGCCAGAAACATTATGAAACAGACGCTAAACTTTCAACACTTCTATGAAATAACGTGTCGAGAAGGAAAACCATCACAATTTGCTACCTAAAAGTCTGCATAAGCTTACAAGCAAAGTATCCGCAGAATGAGAATAAACAAACCGTATAAAAGTTTACCTACAATGTGTGTGTGTGTACTTCGTGTACAGCTTTGAAAGCCAACCCAAAATAAACTCTGCAATTCATCTATTTCGTCTGAATTTCATAATGCAGCATGACTTTCCAATTAATAGTATTCCCCCCCTTCAAGGTACTATTCAGAAGCATTTTTACTTTTTCTACCAGTACATAATAGGTGGAAAAGATATTGTATTCCAATAAAAAATTCTATACCGCTATTTCACCGGGGATACATGTTTAGAGGCCCCTGAATAAAAATAGAAAGAGGTCCCTGTGTGTGTGCGTGTGTGTGTGTGTGTGTGTGTGTACAGCATAATTCAAAAATGAAAAGTCGGGGAAAACCAAACTTTGTATTTAGAGCCTCTCCAAAGTTGCGACATGAAGATGTCGTATAAAATCCCCCACCCCCTTTACATGGATCATTTTTTATTTCTAAAAAATGACTTACGGTTTTTATTAAAATGCCATATATTAAGGATATTGACATTACATATTGCACCACTGGGGCTGTCTGCTTACAGCTTTTGTTTACCATACCCAGAGGGAAAGGTTACCGTGAAAAGGGACTATTGCTTAGGAGCTAGAAAATAAGAAATATTCACCAACACATAGATTAACAATTTATTTTAAAGTGATATATCCGTTCACTATGATTAGATCAGCTTGCTTTAACATTCGTTTAACAAATTACTATGCTCAAATACAATGTGATATTTTCTTTCGCTTTGTACAGTTAAAGTTGCCATATGAGTTTAAAGTTTTTGCAACAAAGTAACGAATACAATAAAGTTACATGAAATGCAAATGTCAATACTTCTTCCGTACAAGAATTTAGAAAGGGCACCAAGAGTTAAAGGTTAAATTTCAAAGCTTACCGAATAAAGTGTAAAAGACAATTTAGAAAAGACCAAAACGACTCTTTGTGAATTATGCCGAAAACCTCGCTGTTACGATGGCTAGTTGTTCCGCCTCGGTCCCTGGCGAAAAAGCGACCGCTTGTCACTTCTTGCCCAGGAGTTGCTGGAACCGTCGGAGAGCGTGAGGGCGCTAGCGTCAGTGGCGTGTCGCAAACCAGCCAATGATGAAAGTTCATGATGCATTACGTTGTCAAGTGATGTCTTACGTCACTCATGCGATATGCTGTTCGAAGCTTTGTTGCTATCTCTGGTTATGAATGACGTCATCACTCTGAAGCATTGTGACGTGCTGGTTGCATGAGCCATAACCATGGGGAGGCGAAAATGGCACAAAATAAAACATATGTTTTCAATTTTCTGGGAATAGCCTGTGAAGTTCTCTTCATTCGGAAAGAATTTTGTATAATCTTCTATAACTAGTAAACGTTAAGGGATAGACGAAAAGGTATTACCAAAAAATTTAAATCTCTTTAAAGTACATAAATTATTGCAAATAACTTGTTTATGGCATCAGCCATTTCCTATATATCCGTTATTAATGGTTCGAATTTTTCAATAATTTCCATTCTTTTAGGTCCTGTCGATTTTCAGTGGTTTTTCGCGATGCCATATAAAGAGTGTGAAAATTTAAGACCATCAAATAGTGCCCAGTTCTAAAAACTTTTACTGTCGCTAATCTCACTTTTTTTTTTGCATAACGAAATGTGTAATGCAGCTATTTCCGGAAAAGGTTTATCTCGATTAAAATAATTAATTCTTTCATTACATTCAATAAGAGAGGTGTTTGATGACAGAATAATTAGTGTTGATTTGTGGCCCCCTCGTTCTCCCGACCTAACGAGTTGTGATTTTTATTTATGGGGTTCTTTAAAAGACAAAGTCTATCGTTGCAATCCTCGCACACTACAGGAACTTAGAGAAAACATTGTGCAAGAAATCACAAGAATTCCTGCTGCCGAGCTTCGTAGAGTGAGCGAGAATATTTACACGAGATATGCTGCCTGTTTGAGAGCATAAGGTAAACATTTCCAGCATCTATTATAAGGTAAGGATTTTAGTCCGCCTCTGCCGGCGTAATTTCCCCGGTGACTGCCGGTTCTCTCGCGTAGTAGAGAGAGGCCGCGAGTGGGTTCGAATATAATATAATTACCCTATATTACTTCGATGTTTGAATAAAATCCAAACTAATTATAAAGCCAGTTTTTCACAACATTTGTGGGAGTTAATTATGCATTCTTACCCCAAATGTTTTTGTTTTACTTCCCTTTAACAGTCAGTCATATGAATTCTGTATCATTTCTTCTCATCACGATAAGTAGAGGCAATGAATGCCATTTTAATTTCGTATTACATTATGAATATCACACTCAAAAGGACACACTTTATAGCATATAGTTCTATAGGTGAATTAATCTGACGTGTTGCATTCACATGAGTTTCCCTACTGCCTCTTCTACAAACTAATATTCTTATAAAAGCTTATTCTTTTATATCTTCATAATCAAGATAAACTATTATTGCACATTTATGCATTTCGTTGTAAGTATAAGAAATATACAAAAGATTAAAGGAGTTTGAGTTTTAAAACGTGGATTTTCTTTTTCCTTTTGGTGAATATGCTAATGTTTTTAAATAGAAATTTCATGAAAACATAAGGAAAGATTATACTGGTAATCAGATCATTATCTTATCAGATAGCCAGACTGCACTTAAAGGATCTAAATAGTCATAAAGGCAACGAGGATGGTTTTAACTGCCTAAGCATGCTCACACGCTTGGCAGAACAGAGTGAAGTTCAGCTCGTCTGGGTGCAGGGTCATAGTGGCATAGAGGGAAATGAAAAAGCTGTAAAACAAGGACCAGCTTCACAATTTATTGGAACAGAGCCGGTATTAGGAATATCTCCATGTTTAATAAGAGAGGCTATTAAGAACTGGTCCAAAGTAGAACATCGTAACACCTGGCTTAAAAGTCCAGGAAACAAACGTGGTAAATATTTATTAGAAAAAACACGTAAGAAAAGAGCTGAAAACTTACTTAAATGTAACAGGCTTCAGCTGAGAACAATTACTGCATTTCTAACAGGACATGCTGCTATGAAAAATCATCTTAACACGATGGGAGTGTTTCAGGGTAACTTAGACTGCAGATTGTGCAAGAAACAACTGAAACAGCCTCAACACAACATATCTCCTGTGAAGCTTTGGCTCACAGGAGATATATTGCTTTTGGGGAAATGTTCTTAGAACCAGAAGAAATTGAAACCTATTTGTTATGAGACTGTATTCCTTGTTAAATGATGCGGGCATAATGAGTTGGCCTTAAAACGATTAGGTAGCAAAATAAGAGCGTCCGGAGCAATGACAGAAATATGTATCGTTTAAGACAAACAAGACAAGAAAACGTGAATGACTACATGAAAATGAAATTCCACTACTACAAGAAAACACGATTAGCGACTTACCACTTGAAAATCTATATCTAACATAAAATATCTCGGAAATGGTTAACGTCACAAGAAATGTTTGACAAATTGCTTGCTTTAATGAGATCCACACTTCTTATGCCGTAAGATTTTGTCTATCCCTTACAGTTTAACAATTATACAAGTCTTTTAGAATGAAGAGGACTTCAATGGCTATTGCCAGAAAATTCAAGATATATATTTTATTTGTCATCAAAACATGTTAAACGTAATATGGCATTTTGATGAAAATCCTTAAAGACATTTTTGATAAAATAAAAATGACGATAACTGTTCTATGCAAAGGGTAGTTTGTGAGGGGGGAATTTTCTTACAATCTTCGTATCACATCTTTGGAAGAACGTGAACTTAAATACCAAATTTTTATTTATCCGACATTTCGTTTTTGTTCAGAAAGCCTCCAAACTTGCATTTCTGGCGAAATCTCGGTATCAAATTTTGGGTGGAATGCAATACTTCCTATATATACTATATCCGAGCTAGTTGGCTCCGCGGTAACGTAAGAGGGTGCATTCGGGAGGTCCCAGGTTTGATATCCGTCGACCGCCCACTTGGGTTTTTATTGATTTTTCTGGTCGGTAGGTTAATGCTCGGGTGGTTTTTCACCTACCACGATTTCTTTTCCCTCACTTTTTCATTCAGTTTCCTTGTCATCTTTCAGGTGTGCCTTTAGCTTTGGTGGTGTGTGACGGTGTCGAACAGAGGAGCGGATGTTTGCTCCAAGGAAAGAGTATTCCTCGTGGACATTGGAGGGTTGCTTATCTGGATGGGCCGTTAATCGTCCTCTCTGGGCAGCTCCGGTATTGGGATGGGTCTTCGGGACAGGAACTTCCTTACATGCCTGTCTACCTGCGGCCTGTAGCCTCCTGTGGTTCCTTCACTTTATCCCTTCCATTGGGAGATGGTAGCTGCAATAGATTTCTCGTGGATCGTAGTGTGCGAGGCCTCCACCTCCATTGTATACCCTATACTGCAGTAAGTATTGGAGAAAATAAAAATGGTCATCCCCATAGACATTTTCTCAAAATAAAACATAATTTTAAAAACATATGATCAACACGTTTGTCCTTTCTCACCTAAAATTCAAATTGGCCAAAAAATTAAAAGAAACTATAATACATTTTGTCTAAGGAAAGAAAATGGCTTGAAAGCTAATGCTTCAGTATTAAGGCCCATTTAGAGCATAAGGAGAAAGCTATACAGAGGATTTAAACAATATAAATATTACGTGAACTTGCTATATATCTTCTATTTTATACACTCGAATTGCGGTATCTGATTCCAAATTAAAATGTCTTTCTTCACGTTTCATAACGTCTTCTAACTTCACATGTGATTAAACTGCTGTGTGTATATGCAGTAGGTGGAACACTACGTATCAAATTGTACGGAGACATGACGATGTCAAGCACTGACGTACTTGGTATGTCCCTCGAGACTGCCCAGCTGTTGATCACGTACTAGTAGGAAAACAGGTTGCATCGACAACAGCCAACTCCCTCGGGAACCTACGCATCTTCCCTTTACATTCCCGCTTCTCATCCCCATGCTGCCTCCTCAAGGAGCCGCTGACAGCATGCTGCTTTGTGCAAATGTTAGTGAACCGCTTAGCAGTATACTGCGATACAAATGGAAGTACATCGTTGGAGATTGACGAAGAGTATGAAATATGAGACGAAGTGGAGATTTTCTACTTCCGAGATTCTCCAGTACACTGAACGCGTGTGTATTGTATACTATTTTTTCGACGACAGTGAATAATAGAAATAGTACTTACCTGTATATAAAATTAATTACTGACAACGGTTGAACATGGTGGTTCCAGTAGCAAAGTCACAACATTAACATTGGTAGCGAATTGGCGATCGCTTATCCACGCCTGGTTGTTGATCTTACAAAAATCTTGTCTTACATTCACAAGATTTTCTCTACCCTCTACCGCTAATTAGTGTGTATACAAATTATTCTTTATTTTCCTATCTATTGCATTTTAATCTAGAAAAACCTTCACAGAAATAACTGCCTTACGACTTCGTTGAAGATACAAAGGGAATAGCGTAAGTCAAACGTTTTAGAACTGGCTTTAAAATTCTATACTCTTTCCATCAACGCGAGAAACAACTGAAAATCTACAGAACTTTAAAGAATGGATAAGTATAGAACAATTCAAACCATTAATAACGACATCTCGGAAATAGCTTATGCAACAAAAAAAATGTTATTTGAAATAATTTGTGTGTTTTAAATAGATCTACATTTTTTGTGTAGTACGTTTTCGTCTATCACTTAACATTTACCAGTTATACAAGATTATACAAAATTCTTTCCGAATGAAAAGCACTTCAAAAGCTTTTCCCATAAACTTCAAGATACACATTTCATTTGTCATGTAAATATCTTTAATATATGATATTTTAATCAAAATCGTTACTGCCATTTTTTAGAAAATCAAAATTTTCGAAAAATTTTCCATGTAAAGGCAGTTGGTGTGGGAACTTTTAATCATTTAGGGAGCCTCAAGACATGTATTTCGTGAAATCTCTGTATCGAATTTTTGGGTGGAATGCAATACCTTGTATAAAATGTACGTCTACAATAATAAATTTATCAAAAGTTAGAGATTTACTGTAGTTCATGCTCATACGTGCAGTAAAATAGACAAAATACGTAGGTAAGTTAGGTTTCCAGCACTGAATGCAGGAACGGGAAATGGATCAAAACCATATCCCATTCAAAATAAAAATTAGGCGAAAAAAAGCGCAGCGACTGCTTCACTTCACTTTTTTCATTCCTACAAACAAAATTTCTTTCGCAATCAAAGGATGGGAAAACTATAGATGCTTTATGCAATTACGTAACATCTCTACATCAGTTAGGAAGTGATATTGGAATGTTGGCACACTTGTTTGTATGCCTTTCATTTTATCAGTTGCCTCTTCTGGTTTAGTAGAGTGGTTTCTGAGCAACCGAGGAAATATAAGCCCGTCCAGAAACCGAATACGCATCGCATTTCAAAGGTCAGTAACTCGTTTCCAAAGTACACTCGTCACCTACGTGAAGAGCAGTTATTAATCAAACTCCCTGTAGCCGGATGTGTCGCTGCAGTTTCCTATCTGTACAAGCATGGCAGGAGTTATTATAACGAATCAAGGAGAGAGACAACTGAAAGTAAATGACTGTAAGTATTGTGACGCGGCGGCTACAGCCCAAAGTTATCGGGAGGTCGGCGTCAGGTAGACTGAGATAAATAACGATAAGTCGCGCTCTCACCCGGCGTAAACACCACAAGCGCTTTCGGAGAAATAGAATCTTCTGGAAGTTTCTTTCCTTCCGCCTCCAGGGCGAGTGTCCAGATAGCTTTAGAATGTTCTGTGGAAGATTCCATTGGCTATATAAGCGAGCGCTATCGCGAGAGAAATCAATCAGTTGAGTCCGTAAGTGAGCGAGTAAGCGAGTTGGTGAGCACGTTTCTGCTACGACATCAAGTGCGGCTCTCCAAGCGAGTTGGGAACGACTGCTGTGGCGTACAGTGAGTGCTATGCGGAGCGAGAGATTACAAAGTCTTGTGTTCGAATCTCCAGCGACTAAATCGTCTGGAAAAAGAGGTTATGTCATGAAGTAAGTGAAGCAAGTTCACATTAGTGAAGTGATAGTGAGAACTAAGTGAAGTCCCGGTGAAAGTTGAACCAGATGAAAACAGTGACATTGAGAACGAGAGAAGTAACAGTTAAAAAAACTGGACAAACTAACAGTATTGTGACGAAGCCGGACCCCCGCTTCGGGATAGCGGACGGTCCTTCAGCGTTAGTCGCCGCATGACTGGACGGTGTGGGGGAGGCACCCAGAAGGCTAATAAAGAAGAATGGCGAAACTTCGAGATCTGACATCCTCTTCCCCTGTGGCGCACAAAACTTCCAGAAAGCTCTTGCAAGTATACAGAGGAACGTATTCGCCGCAGCAGCAAGTTGCTGATGTGACTTACAATGCTCTATGCTGATATTCAGCCACCGAATAGAGCGAAAGAAGAAGAGTCCTGCGCTCGACATTGAAGTAATCGACCGGAAGAGAGAAGTAGCCGCACATGGTTATTTGCAACGCCACACTTAAGGAAAAAGTGAAAAGTGAATGGGCAAAAACGGGACTGAAACAGCAGAGACAGTAAGTGGAAATGTGAAGCCTATTCTAAGTGCCTAACCAATGTACATGCAGTTCGAGGTGATAACGTGGTATACCGGAAGACCGTTGCGCAAACTCACTCATCCCTGACCCAAAAAAAATTAAAACGAGATACATTATCAGCAAATTTGAAATAGAAAGCGACGGAGAATGTCTTTGTTAGGCTGACGAAAATGCTGTAAATCGAACTGGGAAATGTGCCGAGGGAGGGAACGACAGTTCAAGATTTCTCTTGCGATAAGTAAAATATATACCTCTGATATATACTCCATAATACGTAGTATTATAGTACCTGGCAGGTGCATACCTATGAGTAGGAAAATCACAATAAGTACAAATTTATGCTGCCCATTTTATTGCACCAAAGGTGTGCCTATTCTGCACAAAACATTATGCTCTACCACACTCGTACTGGTTCCCCCCACTTTCTTCTGATGATCGGAGAGGTCTTGGCATTACTCCAGTGAGAATATTGTACTATCTTTCAAGAAATTAAATGTACACTTTTCGCGGGTCAGTATCATTCAGGCGTTCCGTGAGTAGGGGGTATGAAAACTAAATCAACCGTGTCCGTAGACGTATACTGTTGTGGTCGCCATTTTAACATTGTCACTCACTTCGAGGATTTCTACGGCTATATTAACCCAGTATGGCGAAACATGCACTAAATATCACAAAATAAGTTGCAATTCTCTGGCTACTGAGCTATTAACTACATGGCATTGGCAAGAAAACGAAAACACGTGTAATAAGGATTTTAATTAGAACCAATATCTCTCTTTTATGTATATAATATATATATATATAAAACCCACTACTAGTATATACTGCCGTAGCTCATTGGTAAAACGCACGCTGTTTCAAGTGGGCCGAGGGTTCACGGTTCGAACCCAAGCACGTGGTCATACATTTTATTCCAACTTTTTTCACCTTATAAGACGCAGTAATAAACAATTTTACAGTTCTCTTGCAGCTAAGTTACTATACATGATAAAATGATAAAATCAAGATTTCATGTTTGTTTTGCATTCGTTGTTTCGACAAGTTACTGTTTCAGAAGAAACAGTCTATAAATCTGAAATATTTCAGAAGGTAATTTATTTATTCATATATGGCGTTGCCTCAGTTATAAAATAGCAATTGTTTAGCTTCCTTTTTAAGCACCACTCTCCTTAGCTATCGCCTTCGTTTTGTTATTTATAATAAGTGGAGTAACTATATTGTAATAGCAGTTACACAGAATATACCTTTTAAGTTTTATGAATTATACTCCATCGAGCTATACACAATTACATTTGCATCTGTAAGTTTTCTTTTCTCAAGATGAGAATTTATCAGTTTCTTGTTATTTTATGTATTAGCTTATTGTTGTGATCAGATGCACTGTATACAGCATGATTCCATTAAAATTACTATTCAACCTCCTCGCATTTTCTTCGAAATCATGTAGTAATAACTTAGCTGCAAGAGAACTAAAAGTTTGTTTATAACTGCGTCTTACAAGATGAAAAAGTTGGAATAAAAACTAAGGCCATATACTGCCATATATATCCCAAATTTTTAACTAAGGCCATATTCGAACCGTTAACTCTCGTCACACTTGAAAGAGCGTGCGTTTTACCAATGAGCTACGACAGCAAATGCTAGTATATGGGTTGTATATAACATACACTATGTGATCAAAAATATCCGGACACCCCACAAACATACGTTTTTCATCTTAGGTGCATTGTGCTGCCACCTACTGCCTAGTACTCATTATCCGCGATCTCAGTAGTCATTAGATATCGCGAAACAGCAGAATGGGACGCTGCGTGGAACTCATGGACTTCAAACGTGGTCAGGTGATTGGGTATCACTTGTGTCAGAAGTCTGTACGCGAGATTTCACACTCCTAAACATCCCTAGGTCCACTGTTTCTTATGTGATAGCGAAGTGGAAACGTGAAGGGACATGTACAGCACAAAAGCGTACAGGCCGACCTCGTTCTGTTGACTGACAGAGACCGCCGAGATTTGAAGAGGGTCGTAAAGAGTAATAGGCAGGCATCTATCTAGACCATCACACAGGGATTCCAAACTGCATCAGAATCCACTCAAAGTACTATGACAGTTAGGCGTGAGGTGAGAAACCTTGGATTCCATGGTCGAGCGGCTGCTCATAAGCCACACATCACGCAGAAAAATGCCAGGCGACGCCTCTCTTGGTGTAAGGAGCGTCAACATTACACGATTGGCAGTTGTGTGGAGTGACGAATCACGGTACACAATGTGGCGATCCAATGGCAAGGTGTGGGTATAGCGAATGCCCGGTGAACGTCATGACTTGAATCCTATAGAACAACTTTGGGATGTTTTGGAACGCCGACTTCGTGCCAGGCCTCACCGACCTACATCGATACCTCTCCTCAGTTCCGCACTCCGTGAAGAATGGGGTGCCATTCCCCAAGAAACCTTCCAGCACCTGATTGAAAGTATGCCTGCGAGAGTGAACGCAGTCATCAAGGCTAAGGGTGGGCCAACACCGTATTGACCTCCAGCATTACCGATGGAGGGCGCCACGAACTTGTACGTCATTTTCAGCCAGGTATCCGGATACTTTTGATCACATAGTGTAGATGGTTCTATTAAAATCATCATTCCACGTGTTTTCCGTTTTCTTATGAATGCCATGTAGTTAATAGCTCAGCAGCCTGTAACTTGTTTTGTGATATTTAGTCCATGTTTCGCCATACTGGGTTAATATAGGCATATCCTCGAAGTGAGTGACAGGCTAAAATGGCGACCACGACAGTATACATCTACAATCACGGTCGATTTAGTTTTCATACCCCTACTCACGGAACGCCTGAATGATACTGACCCGCGAAAAGTGTACATTTAGTTTCTTGAAAGATAGTACCTATGCCCCCAGGAGAGAGGAAGGGGTGAGAGGAGACACCGGGCGTCCGGAACAGGAGTGATGGTACAGCAATAACAGGGTCCCTACAGCTTCCAGATTGTCGAACAAGCAGACCGAGGGTCCTCGCCCCAAAGAAGGACCCAACACCCAAAGGGGTGGTCCGCTTACCCCGGCAACAACCGAAAGCTGAGGGACAGAGAGCATATTTTCCTTGCCACGCCGCACTAAAACACCATCGTCGACATTTACAACCCTGAAACAAACCCAACGAGGTGAAGTGTAAATGTAATGATGAATGTAACGCAATGGAGAGACAGGAAACCAGGGGCTGAAACAAACTACTCCAGCATTCGCCTGACGACCCGGCAAAAAACCGGGTCGTCAGAGAGGGCGGTCGGAATCGAACCCAGGATCTCCCGAGTGCGAGTCGCACACGTTAGCACGACGCCACCTCTCTCGGTCACTCATGTTCTTACTGGAAGAAGCTTATGCACAAGGTTAGTCCTGTTCAGAGGCAACATTGAATAAACTTCATCGTGTAAGTACACCCACGCATAACACACTGGGGGTAAATCGAGTGATCTTGGAGTTCACTCGTGCAGCGTGCTATGCAGAGAATCCATCTCCCTCGTCGGATATAATATGTATGTATAGCGTCTCGAACGGGATTGTTGTGGAACCTTCTGTCTCCCCGTCTCCAGAACATTCCAGAAGTTTCTAGAAAAGTCCAGCGAGTATATAAACGAGCGTGCTCGCGAGTGAACTAATGAGTTAGTAAGTGCATTTCTGGTGCACTGGCTATCCAGTGCGTTCTTCGAGTGAGGTTGCTACTGCGAAGGATTAAGAGACGTCTTGTGTTCCGGCTCCCCAGCGGGTGAGCCATCTGAAGAAGAGGCCGCGTCATGTGCATTTCATTACGCCGCCATGTCCCGAAGAAACTGAAATGCCAATTAGAACTGAATGAAGTGACAGTGAAAATTGAACTACATCACATTAGTATATGACAGTGAGATCTTAGTGAAGCGACAGTGAAAACCGGACAGTCATAATACATACAGATGGCCATAATTTAGCAGCTAAAATAAACAGAGCAAAAGAGAATCGAAAGTCCCTATAACGGTGCGTTACCAATGCCAAAATATTTTAATAACCCTCATGTGTAAGCTTTGTTTTATTTCCTTTATATAGGTCGTTAGTAGGATATAGCGACTGGGGCTGTTTTTCTGGATGGTGGTAGACATGCGTCTTTTCCAAATTGGTTTAATCTTAGTGACCTGAGCGGTGGGGAATCTTCTTTTTCATCAGTTTCACCTGCATTTCATTCTGCCTCTGTGTTAAGGCTTTCTGTATTATGTGAAAATATATAATTTGTATGTTATTAAATACCTGTGGAACCAAATAGATAAGCTGTGGAACACTCTGATAAACTATCTAAACATTACTCGTCATTCCGCCCGATGATTGTTCCACCTCTAAAGGTTACGTATATGCTATGCAGCACTTTCAGAACTTGGAAGACTGTCGGGAGAGTTTAAGCAAGTCAGACGTTCCGCCGATGTTTCACATCCATTACCGTGAATATCAAGGAATTTGTTCATCCGCTATTAGGAATAGCGGGGCTGTAGAAAGTGCAATTATAAGGGTTTCATCATAAAAATCTTCCAGATCATTGTACAATAATATCACAAGGAACGAGAGGAGGTATGTGAAATTAATTAAATCGTCATTAGAGATTAGAAAGCTACCCGTACAACGTCGGATAGGTCGGCTAGAACAGGAATAAATAACAAAGTTAATATACTTCTCTCCCTTTCTCTCCCCTCCCTCTGTACCCTCGCTGTTAGCTTTTACAACGATATACAATTAGGGATACTTCACTTTAACGGATTACCTTCCTCAATGTTGGACTTACGCCCCTAAGGACTTACAAGCCAATGCCTTGTGTTGGTAGATTGTCCACGAGCAAGCAAACTCTAATCATAGCATATCCAGCATGAGTGATCAGTCCAATGCCTTATATAGCGGTGAAGAAGGAAAATGAAATGTAGTGATGAAAGGGATGATAGAAAAATTTACGGACCAAATTATCCAATACAGCATTCCCTAGTGACCAGGAAAACCGCGAAAAACACCTTAGGTCAAATTGGCAGGCCCCGGGGATTTGAATCCGAGACCTTCCGAATGCGTGCCACAGACGTTACCGCCTGAACCATCCCACTCAGTATTATAAATACTTGGAAGATAGTTCTAACTTTCAAGCTAGCAGCATGAAGCTAAAATTACAAAGATGCTATGCAGGTTTAAATTATAGGAAGAGGTGCTTCTGAATCTTGCCGTAAATTGTGTCATAGGTTACTAAATCAAAATGGTGTATAGCTAGATAATTTTGGGCGTATAGCAGTTGTAGAATAGCTGATAACTAATTAAAAATAAAAATGCAAAGCACAGCATACCAAAGCCCCATTACGAGCGCGAGAGGGAAATAAAAACTATAACGAGAATTTCATGTAAATCATTCGTTGCTGTTTTATTTTTTTGCTTTGTTTCGGTCCATTTCAAACAAGTGCACAAGTTTGTGATGTATTGTGCCTCAGTGTATGAATTCACAGGAACAATGAGTGTAGTATTTTCTGTACGCAATACAGGAATTCCCTCTGGTAAGGTTATAGATTTACAACACAGCTCGAATAATGCATGCATCCATAAATCTGCTAGGGTTCAGAACACAACAGCCGCTGGAGGTCGCTATGCAAGTGAAGTGAAGACTAAGACTAACAGACATCTCCAGAATGATATTTCTGCATATCTTGTGTCAAAATACAATGAGTATACGAAAAACTGTGAATAAGGAAATTGTTTTTGCTTTTTTAGATTTAGCAATAAAGTGTGTATTACAGCTACATCAAATTTATATGCACTAAAAATACACTAGGTGTTAAAAAAAAGTATTCCATATTTTGAGAGGTGGCAATGTGAATCAAAACAAGGAAAAAAGTCCAGTAAATGTTCTAAAATGCATACGTTAACAGCTATGAGCACTTGTTAATCTGCGCTACTGTGAAACATAGATTCTACTGCAAGCTCTTTGCTATTACATACTACCTACAGCAGGCAGTAAACAAATGAGGACACATTTACTCAGCAATTGTCCATGGATACAGCATGCAGCAAGCATCTGTTAGTATTGTTACCGTAAACCGTATTCACAATTCTGGGTAAGTGCAACGTATATTCTTATTGGATCTAATGAAATCAGGTTGTGTGTTAATAAGCTTATGACATGCTTTAACATTGTAGTTTTATCTTGAAATCTTTGGTATATGCAACCCCCATTAGTGATGTGCAAACGCTACAGAAGGCGTCATCAATGCCTGCCAGAGCATCCGTTGGAGTCTTTCAGAGAGTGCACGATTGCTTAAAACGTCGGATAGAACCATACCTTACTATGAATGGGCACCTCCTTTAGAGATGGTTCACAAGTGCAAGTCGTATGTAATCACAAGCAGATTAAATTAGAAGCTATGCTTCACAGTAACAAATATACCCTCATTTGTTTACTGCATTCTGTAAAGCGTAAATCATACATAATAACAAAGAGCTTGCAGTAGAAGAGATGATGTTTTACAGTAGCGAGGATGAACAAGTGCGTATAGCTCCTAAGGTATGCATTTGGTTTACTGGAATCGTTTTTCTTGTTTAGTCCATACTACCACCTCTCAAAACATGCAATACTTTTAACACCCTGTATAAAATATGTATGCATTTATGCTGCCAATATCTTTAAAATATGCACTACAATTCTTAACCTTAAGCTTATAATTTCGGTATGCACATTCTTTCTTAGACATTATTCCGGTCGTTATAATTTGATTTGCAGTGTACACTTTCTCCAAATGATCAGGTGCAAGCTTATGATGTTTATCCACTAACACAAGTTTATAAGGAGAGAAAGATCTTTCCATGTCCACAGATGTTATTGGGAAATTTCTTCAGGAAGCACTACGTCTTCATCTTGAAGATATTTGTCCACAGAGCACAAAGCTTTCATGTCAGGATTTCTCTCTAAAACACTGCACAGTTTACCGCTTTATTTTCCTCTATACTTTAAAGGAGTACTCTCAAGTTTCCTGTGAGAGATGACATGCGTGTCTTCATCCTAAGCACGCTTTTATTGTGTCACTAATAAGTTTAAATATGTAAATATACGTATATTATATGCTTGACACACGGAAAATTTATGAAATATATATGCAGGAACATCGGAAACATTAAATTACGAGGGCTGATCAACAAAGACTGAGGCTGATTTTTTTTCACAGATGTTTATTACTCCAATTCAATGTTTACATAATCTTTTTCAAAGTAGTCCCCTCCTACTTCAATGCACTTTTTATATCGTCTCTGCCAGTCCTTGAACACGCGCTGCAGACCGTTCTTTGTCAGGTCCTTGAGAATCGCCTCACTTTTCTTGAGCACTGCTTCAGAGTTCTCAAATCGAATACCCCTAAGCTTTGCCTTTAGTGATGAGAATAAAAAAGTCACAGGGTGCAAGATCGGGGCTATAAGGTGGATGTGGTACACAGGTAATGTTGAATCGAGCCAGAAACTGCATGACTTGATTTGCGACGTGACGCCGTGCATTGCCATGATGAAGTCGCCACCCAGTTCGAGAAAGCTCTGGTCGTTTCTTTGCAATGTGCTTCCTCAGTTTAGCCAATACTGACGTGTAGTATGCTGCTGTAACAGTAGTGTGAGGGGAACTGCATGCTGGTAAATCATTCCATTACAGTCAAAAAATGTGATCACCATCACTTTCCCTGCAGATGGAACAACTTTTGCCTTTTTTGGTGTTGGAGAACCTGGTGATTTCCACACTGTGCTGGCTTGTTTTCCTTCAGGATCATAATGATGCAGCCATGATTCATCACCGGTGATAATCGATTTAAAAAATGCATCACCTCCATTGTCTGGTATGCGAAATGCACGTAGGGTCTACAAAATAGAGCATTACTACCAACCTACCACTACGAGAGTGCTGCCGCCTACCAACATTATACATAAAAATCCGCTCTTTTCAAATATTTATGTTACAGATTCGAAATTATCACGGAAGCTACAGGAAAAAATCAGTCTCAGTCTTTGTTTTGACAGCCCTCGTATATGCACTACGTATAAAATTTTAGGGTGGTGAAATTAACCTCATAGTCATTTTGTGCATCTAGTTTGGTGTTAATGAGCTGGTTGGTGGTGTTTCTTTTTTCTTTTTAATAACTTCTGATAAATTTTAAAGAAACGGTGCATAATTAAGAAATAATCCTAACTTCCTTAATCAAACAAATTATGTATAAAAGCACATCATTGTACCTATAAACCATGCACCTAAACTGTCAGTCTCATATCTTAAATAGTTTCTGAGTCATTAGTTCATGAAGTTAGCAGATTTAACATTGGAGAGATAGGATTTTTAAGCTGTGTTGGTTAAAAAGTTCAACACTTCCAATTTTGTTGTTTTTGACATTTTTCGAGGGTTTATCGAAACATATTCGTGATATATTATATACTACTATGCAGGAGAAGTTTGATCTCATACAAAGTCAGAAACAAAAACTAATGGTAAGTGCAGCTTTAAAGCTGATTTTCTAAGAACAAAAATGTTCCACATTTTTCAGTACATAAAATGTTTTACACGATGGAATTTTTCATCAATCTTACTAAAACTTGCAAGCTAGGCTCATAAAATATATGTAGACAGCCCTTTTTAAATAGATTAATGATTAAAAAATAATATTGTATAAATTACAGAATAAACGACAATTTGGCGAATTTGTTCAATAGAAAAGCAGAAAATAATATTTATGTTTAAAGTTAAACAAATAAGGAAAAAGTCTTGTGTTACATCCATAGGACTTTCTCTACCTTCTGTCATTATTTGTCATTTTACATACGAAAGCCTATCTTCTTATTTTAATCGACATAAACCTTTTCGGAGGCGGCTACATTACGTATTTCGTTATAAATACAAAGGGAACAGCGATAGTCAAATGTTTAAGAACTGAACACTGTATGCTGGCCTTAAAATTCCGTACTGTTTCCATGACACCGTGAGAAACAATTGAAAATCGACAGAACTTTAAAAGAATGCCTAGGTATTGAGCAACTATTAATAACGGATATCTCACAAATGGCTTAAGGCACAAAAAAGTTATCTGAAATACATTATGTGCTGTAAAAAAATCTACTTTTTGTGTTGTGTGTTTTCTCTATCACTTAACGTTTACCAGTATAAAAAATTATATAAAATTTCTCCTGAATTTTATAGCTGATTCCCAAAAAATTCAATATGTACATTTTATTTGTCATGTAAATATCTTTAATATACGGTATTTTAATCAAAGTCATTAAAGGTATTTTTGAGAAAATAAAACAGTTCAGAAAATGTTCTAAGTAAAGAGTAGTTCGGGTGGGAGATGTTTTTGATAATCTTCGTGTCGCATCTTTTGAAGATACTTTACTTAAATACCAAGCTTGGTATTTATCCGACTTTTCGTTCTGGAGTTATGCTGTTCACAGAAACACGGACACACATACGTGGACCTTTTTCTAAGAATGCTGTTTTATATTCAGGTGGCCTCAAAATTCGTATTTCCGCTGAAATCTGGATATCGAATTTTTGGGTAGAATGCAATACCTTCTCTACCTCTATGAACATGGTAATGAAAGTAAAAAAAGGGCAAATTGAATGCCTTACCAATATCTTTTGCTAATGCCAGGAAAAACGTTGTAAATCCTTAAATAAATAATGTAATGCATTGTACATTTTATAAAACTGTCGTAATTTACATTAATAATAACAATAATAATTACTTATTAGAGATGGAACCTTGATACTCCTTTCTATTGAAGTATATCTAATATTTAGATATTAACGTTCGATACTTCTTCGATAAGTTCACATTCTTAAGTTTTGCAGTATTGAAAGTTGTTGCGTTTAAGTTTATGCCAGATAAGAAATGAAAGGAATCAAGACTTCACCTTATTGTCTCGTACTGTCCCGAAAGTGTTGCCAGATTATAGTTCTTGATAGACCTTGGTTGCGTTTCTTGTGGGTGAATCAATGCAACTTGCATACTCTTGTAGAGATAGTCATGTAACATGCAGCGTTAACTGACGTAAATTAAGCTGATTTAGCTGACGCACTGAATCACGTTTCTGCAATAACCTATCTTGGTGACTCCCTCTCAGCCATTACATTTAAATCTGCGAATCCAGCGAAACGAATCAGAACTTAAAGACGTGAGATAATACATTGCATGGAATTATTTGTTAGTTTCCATCTGTTAGTTTGTGTTTACGTAAGTCACGAGTGTATCTTACAGGTGTACCGTACGAATGTTTCCATAATACGGATAGAAAACCCTTTAAAAGAAAACTTTCAGCATGAAATATAGTTATATAAGAAGGGAAGCAAAGAAATTATAACAACAATATTATTTATATTATTATAATTAGTAGTAGTAGTAGTAGTAGTAGTAGTAGTAGTACTAGTAGTAGTAGTAGTAGTAGTAGTAGTAGTAGTAGTAGTAGTAGTAGTAGTAGTAGTAGTAGTAGTAGTAGTAGTAGTAGTAGTAGACTTGACTAACAATACGAGATATATAACCTGTGGTATTATCAAGATAAAAAAATTGGTGCCCAATTGGAGAATGTCAAACACGAACAATTTCGGAATTAGCACAGAATTCAAAATTGGTTGCATGCGTTTATGCACAGAAAATTACTAAGAAGAACATAACTCCGTGAACAAACCTTTTCAACTTTTTATGCTCGACCATGCCAAAATGTAGTATTTATACGACTGGTAGCAGTACTTTAATGGGCCTAATTAAAGCACACCTGTTCATTAAAGTACTGGTATTCTACCAATCAGAAGTGGTCACGTAACATTTTGAAAGCGCAAGTATCGATTATTCTGCGTAGTACGTCTCACAACGCTAGCAACTTTGTTTGACACAGGTGCTACAAGGTCATTGTATTGTAACCATAGATAAAGGAATAACATGTAACACATCACTCAAAACAGAAACGAATACTTATGAAACCTTTTAATTATTACCATTATAATCCGGTATAAGTGGGTATCGAGTATCGAGAAATAGTTGGTGTAGTCCCATCACTATTACTTATAAATTATTAACACTGACTACATGAAAAAATTTAGGCAACTATAAAATAATCCTTCTAAACGTGATTAAAACTTCAAAAGAATTGGTTAAGAATTAAGGAGTTTTTAAAATTTCACCTAGGAATTTTCCCCTTAAGAAACGCGATATTCTGCTGCCTGACTATATGTAACTTTAAGCTTTCAAAATGGCATATCTAAAATCGGTTCACTTGCATTAATTAGTAAAACAGAGTTTATAATGGCGCATAATGTCCTTGCTTTTCCTTCGTTAGGACAGCAAAAACCTTGACCGCAGTCATGCTGATGCAAGAGCAAGTGCTCTAACATGAACGTCAGCTTTCCGCATGGATGCTTGTGGTAAAATGATTATTCATTATTTAACATGTTTCATTTACGATGTGGTGCACTGCATTATGTAAATCATCAACCGACTCTTGTTTACATATCGGCGAAAACTGTACGAAACAGTTTCGCTGCGAAACGAAACGCACATAAACATTATTTGCTATACAGAGGCATACTAAATTAACTCAGTTATAGCTCATCATTGGATCAATATTATGTATACAGGATGGGCCATTCAAGTTGAGACTGTACAATATCTCCAAAGCTAAGCGTTGTAGAAAAAAAGTCTTTAATACAAGTTGTTTTATGTTATAGGAGAAAGTAAATACCATTAGTCGTGTTTTGTTTGGAGGACGTTATGATGGTCATTCTAGGGTCAATTTAACTTTTTTTAAATGGGAACCTACATTTTGTATGTTGTTTTCTCATTAGACAATTATATATAAAAATCTGTTTATTTTGTGATGAGGAATAAGGAAACAAAATAAAAAATGTTGGTTCCCAATTACGAAACGTAACTTGATCCTCAAATGACCATCCGTGGATGGTCCAACCATTGCGGTCTTCGCACACGGCCATTCAGAATTTTCGTTCTTATTTATGTTGGTATAAGAACAATTGCAAAGTGCTTTCTACAAATATTGTTTAGTTTTTTATGAGGAATGAGAAAACATAAAACAATGTAGGTTCTCGTTTAAAATAAATTAAATTTACCTAAAATGACCATCACAATGTCCTCCAAATAAACCAGGACTAATGGCATTTACTCTCCCCCATAAGATGTTGTAGCGGGAAATCGATGATCCTTGGGTGGTTGTTACCTGTTGCAGTGTTCTTCTTCCTCGGCTATTGGTGCTCGTCGGTTGAAGAGTATTCCATTCCTAACTATCTCTAATTATTAAATCTCAGGTTCTAGTTGGTGAGGCAAGTTAAAAACACACTGCGAGTTTCCCTTAATCAATGAAGTTTATTTCACACTTTGAATAGTTATGGGCGGCTAGCTTTTCCCATTATTATAAAAATCCCACCACTTAAAGTTAGTCAGGAGCCTAGCTATATTCACACGCACCCAACCTTTGTGTACCCATGTGCATCTGTAGCACCTTGTGTCGACGTGACTTCTCGATGAGTTAGATTCAGAATAAGAGCGGGCTCTGAAGCTTTGTCTGCCCTTATATACGGGAGCCTAGTGACGCTCAACTCTGCGTTTGAAAATGTAACGACGTTTCCTATTGGCCCTCAGGCCGCGTTACCTTGACATGTATGAGAATGTATGGTTTCAGATCCGTGCGCTCAGGCGCCATCATGTAGCGTTGTACCGCTCGGTGACAGGTACGGTCTTTATGATTTCTTGGAATTCTTGCTAGCTCGCCCGTGTCTTACAATCAGCTCTGTACAAATGTTAGATGTTGAATATTTTAACATGTTAGTGAATTAAATTATTACTGTACAATCCTTACATGTATGGTTCCCCTTTCATATGTACAATTCCTCTATATATGTCTTATATATACCCTTTCAATGTCATTCTAAAATCCACAAAACAACCCCCTCTCTTCTTACCTCTCTCTCTCCATTACCAGAACGGTTCTGTATAGTAAGACATGTGGTATTTTGGAAAACGTTGGTCATTAAGGGTAATTTCACATCTTTAGCAGCCCTTTACAATCTTGCTATCACGAGTAGAAAAAAACCTGATGTGTTGTACTCACATGATGTTTCTACTATTGTACCAACTATTTTCACAAAGGCTTATTCTCCATCTACTTCAAGTTAATCGAGATAAATATTTACAGGAACTTCTTATTGGTAATTTTCTTGTAGGTGCAAGGGGAATATGGTAGTCTTTAAGTGATAGTCAAATCTTTTAGGAGCTGGTTGCCATGTGGAGCATTCCATTCGCCTTGCATGTCCAGGACATTAAAAAAAACCAATAACGAAATCCCATGTGAGAAAAACTATGAGTATTGGAAAATTCAAACAAATAACAAGGAATATCTGAAATGGTTCACTCGACAAAAATATATGACATAAACTGTGTGTTTTAACAGATCTACATTTTTTGTGTAATAAAAGTTTGTCTCTCTCTTACGGTTTACCAGTTATGCGAAAGTCATTCAGAATCAAGAGGACTTTTGGGGATATTCCCAGGAAATTCAAGATATACATTTCCTTTGCCATGAAATCATCAACATATGATATTTTAATCAAAATTGTTAAGAGTCATTTTTAAGAAAATCAAAATGTTCGAAAAAGATGTCATGTAAAGGGTAGTCTGGGGTGGGGGATTTTCTTGAAAATTTCCGTGTCACTCCTTGAAAGATACTGAACTCCAATACCAAGTTTGGTATTTATCCGAGTTTTCGTGTGTGAGTTATGCTGTTCACAGATAGATACACACACGGACATGTTTCCAAAAATGCTTCATTTGAATTCAGATCACCTCAAAACATGTATTTCCGGTGAAATCTCGTATCGAATATTTGGATGGAATGCAATACTTTCCCTAACTACAATACGTAGTAGACAAAGTAAACATAGTGCATGATGATGAAGGGATATAGTGCCCAGTGTCGTCAGACGAAATATAACACGAAATTATGATTCTGCGGAAACTTCAATGGCGAGATGCGCGAATAGTCTTGGTTCAAGAAAGAAAAAAAAGTAAGAGAAAATCGATTCAGTTTCCTTTTAAGTGCAGTTTCATATTGAAATGCACCTCAGAGTAATGTGTGTGTCTGTGTGTGCGTGCGTGCGTGCGTGCGTGCGCGCGTGTGTGTGTTGTTTTTCCCTTGTTGATACAAGGCGAAAATTACCATCTAGCTTACAATTCGAAATTCCGTCCCATTTCACATGATTATGTAATTTTATGTAATGCCTACAAAAACTCGCAAAACCATCTATATCTTTTTCAACGCTAATAGTAGTTGGTCGAATATTGCCAACATAAGAATAATTACTTAGACTTACACGGTCTCACAAAATAAAGCAACGGCGAGTTCACGTTTATTCTTTTATCTCCTTTGTGACATTGATCATAGAATAACAACATAGTCAAATAAATCAATTACAACAGCTTTGCCACCTGATTGCGCAAATGTAACGAGTTACAATCGCTTGGTAAAAAATTAACTTTTCGAACTTATTATATTGGACTGTGTTTACAGCAACGGCATCAAAGCAGACAACATACCACTTATTCTACTTCATCTTCATGTGATTATTTATTGTGTAGCGATATAAAATAAAACAAAAGAATTTAACATAAGCATTGACCTCAGAAGTCTCGACCGTGCTCAAAACATTGCTAACATAAGCAGTGTCTTATTTTTTCTATGGGAAGTTTGTGATATATTTATAAGCAGAAAAACAAAAACTAAGTGATACAAAAATGATAGGGCGTGGATAACAGAAAAGAATCAAACCAGACGAAATACCTCTTCTTCCTCCTGTTCTTTTTCTTCTCCTTTGTATGTTAATTTTGGTCTTTCTTTTTTTATCTTTCTTGTGTTTTCTCAGCTTCATGTATGTTGGTCACTAAGAATGAATAAGATTATATTGAGTTACCTAAACAGTTATTACTTCTTCCCAAGTGCTCCTTTATAAAAAGGCATCCCGAATGTGACAACATGGAAGTCAGCTGCTTTCACGAGAAATCATTATTACAAGCTGTGGTACAAAGAGCTCCAAAGAAAATGTCACTGCATCTCGCGTCTATGTCACATTAATTATCGTTGTACGTGGCCTTGCGAAGCTATGACCATTTCATTGGTTGCTTTAGGCGACGGTGCAAGCATGCGCCAGCCCTTCTGCTAAATAGTTGCACCAATAACCACAACAAAGGTTACAAAATGGCGTAGAAACGAAATATATGTTTACGCTCTCGATCGTATCGGTTAAAAGAGAAAGAGGTAGAGTGAGTGCATTCAGTTTGTCATACAGACCTCTTATCATGATTGGTAGCCCATACCTTATCGGCTAGTGCAGGACACGCCTTTGAAAGGGTTAAAAGCTAAGGGGAAAACTTGATGAGCGCCCGGGTTAGCGAAATGTAGAATGTGCAGTGTGAGAAGATATTCAAATTAAACCTTGAATGGTATTCATTAAATACATAGTAATACTTTATAACAAAACATAGACCCTCACAGTGGTATCAATGCTTGTTGCTGCGTAGAAGCAAACATAACGAAATCATAAATAAATAAAGCAACATGTATCCCTCTAATTCAAATTATAATTGGTTAATATACCTTTACTAACATATTGCTGATGATAGGAATACAACAGGATTATAGACAAAAATATATCGCAATATTATTGTCATAGTAATATGTATGTCATATTCGGTAGACCATATACATATTGTACATATTTATCTCTAGTTTATAAAGATGATTAGTCATTTATAACAAAAGAGTAATTTGCATTTAGTAAACTAATATCATCATTTGCGGAAGTTATACGAGAAGTGTGCCCACTTTCTGATGAGTATATAGACTTTCCTGGAATACTTTTATCTAGTAATTTCCTATAAAAATACTTTTATGCACTGCCGTTGTAATTGCTGTAACAGTGCGACTAACCTGCTACATACCCACGATACATCCACGAGTAATTTTGCTAGTATACGGCATGACTGGTTCTGAGACAATAAAGATGTTCTGGTTTCAGTAACACCAGAAAAAGCAAAGGCACCAACCTCCCCTCTTTTCCACCTTATTGCTATGTCATCAAGCCACCACGATCTGCGATAGGTAAGGTGAAGGACACGTCTCAAAAGACCCCAGAAAACGATACAATATCCACTGAAGATTTTCTTTAGTGCTGTTTGTATTTGTAATTGTTCAACATTGCTTTTGCATAGTGTCTTCTCAGTGGTTTTAATTTGTTCTTAATGGTGTCCTGAGAGTTTTAATCAAGTCTTTGTTTAAGTGTCTTGTAATTTCGTATAAAATATGTGGAGAGAGGTAAATGAAATTAATTATAGGTATATCGTCATTGGAGTTTAAATGGCCTTACTTGCAACATCGGGTAAACCACCTAGTGACCTGATAAATGTCTGATACGACTAATAGTACAAATAAACAAGCCTTATTATAATATTTCATTCAGCATACCATGTAGAATCACCGTTTAAGCTATGAGCGCCTATACCTACACCTTCCATCCTATATTATTCATGAGCTTGGGCTACCAAAGTAGCTCTCTGTCTCTTTCTCAAACTTGATATTGCTGCAGATGTCTTGTGAAATTTAATTCCGACTCTTGTTGATGCTCCAGAGAAGAGTTACGCAGATATGTACGCTAAGGAAGGCGGATCTAACCAAGCATGACGGGATGTTTCTGTTACGAAATGACACGAAACGCGAGATACCGGGAAGGTAACGCATGGCTTTCCCGCATAATGAAGCCTTGCATTATAAATGTAGGAAAGGAATGGTTGTTGCCACAAGACGAAGAAAACATCTTCCTAACAGAGAGAATGCAGGGGCTGGTTTGCGACCAGTACATACTGCTTAAAATTCCTAAACAAATACTCAAAGTTTTCGAATAATGCATAAGTGATACATTCACACGAGTTTCTCTGCGAACGACAAATTCACATGCATTGATTATGCATGTTAATCTTCATATAAAAAACTACTCTTCTGCCCATGTATATACAGGATGCACCATTTAAGTTGAGACTATACAATATCTCCAAAACTAAATACCGTAGAATAAAAGTTGCTTGATATTATGGGGAAAAGTAAATGCCATTAGTCGTGTTTTATAATGGTCGTTTTAGGATCAATTTAATTTGATCCTAATTGTAGCTTTCGATTAAAAAAATTAAATTGACCCTAAAATAAACAGCATAACGTTCTCCAAACAAACCACGACTAATGGCATATACTTTCCCACCAAAATATCAAGCACATTTATTAAAGATATTTCTTTCTATAACGTTTAGTTTTGGAGATATTGTACAGTCTTAGCTTAAACGCCCCAGCCTGTGTATTTACTTTCCCTTAGTAGTAGACAAAGTGTTGCATACCACTCAAACATTCACTACTGAGATTTCACCGGAAATACATGGTTATGAAGTTCACTGAATTAAAGAAAAATCGGATGTGTTATACCCACATGACTTGCTATACTCTTGTACAAACTATCTTTACAAACTCTTATTCTCCATCTATTTCATATTAATCGAGATAAACATTTGCAGGAAAGATCTTTTGACATGCAAAGAGAATTACGTTTTACACATAGCGACCAGTTCTAAAAATATTTGACTATCGCTTAAGGCGTACTATGTTCCCTTGTTTTGTATTTACAAGGGCAATATAAGCACAGACATATCTCTTAATAACTGGTTGCAATGTGCAGCACCATTCTGCTTGCCACAGATTAATACTCTTTGCATATCCAAGACAAAAAATGAATAACGAATTCCCATTTGAGAAAATTATTGAAAAATTTAAGGGAATAACAAGCAATATCTCGAAAATGGTTCACTCAACAACAAAAATGTATATGACATAAATTGTGATTTTAACGCGATTTACATTTTTGGTGTAGTAAAATT
This sequence comes from Deroplatys truncata, assembly GCA_030765065.1. Taxonomy (NCBI): domain Eukaryota; kingdom Metazoa; phylum Arthropoda; class Insecta; order Mantodea; family Mantidae; genus Deroplatys; species Deroplatys truncata. Next base: position 242,193,982 of record CM060981.1, read on the forward strand.
TTCTCTATCTCTTATGGTTTACCAGTTATGCAAAAGTCGTTCACAATGAAGAATACTTTTGGAGACATTCCCAGAAAATTCAAGATATACATTTTATTTGTCATGAAAATAGCTTAAACATATGAGATTTTAATCAAAATCGTTAGAGCCATTTTGAGAAAATTTAAATTTTCGAAAAATGTTCCATGTAAAGGGTAATCTGGGGAGGGGGATTTTCTTGAAAACCTTCGTGTCGCATCTCTGGAAGATACTGAACCAAGTTTGGTGTTTATCCGACTGTTCGTTTCTGAGTTATACTGTTCATAGACACACACACACACACACACACACACACACACACGGACATGTTTCCAAAAATGCATGTGTCTCAAAACATATATTTCCAGTGAAATTTCGGTATCGAATTTTTTGGGTGGAATACAATACTTCCCCTACTTACTATACGTAGTAGAGAAAGTAAAAAAACGTTTTTTGATAAAGTTTCGTATGTGTGTGTATGTGTAAACCGTCTGTGAGCACAGCATAATTCAGAAACGGAAAGTCGCTTACATACCAAACTTAAACGTGCGAGGCGGCACTGTGGTAAAGCGTGCGATTTGAATTCAGGAGATATCAGATCTTTTCCTGGCGACCGCCCACTTTAACCCATCGGCTTTGTCGGGGTTTTTTTTCGGTTCGTCAGGTGGATGCTGGAATGGTTTCTTTCAGCTCCCGAATTTCCTGTCCCTCCATTTGTACCATTCCTCATTTCATTCAGCCTTCACCCCGTTAGATCTGTTTAGAGTTGGAAGTATCGGCGTTGCATTTCGCTGTGGCGTGGCGGGGGAAAAGGATGCTCTCTGTGGAACTATCCGTCCCTTGGCTTTTGACTTATTGCCGGGGTATACTCTATTGAATTGCGTTTTATTTATGGACGCTCTTTAATTGCTGTGCTCCTTAGCATCCCATTCTATATTGGGCGTGAAAGACCGGTAATTTTGCTCAGAGGCCTCTTTATCAGCCTTCAGTTCTTTTACGTAAATCTACGATACGGGACCACCGGCTTTAGTTCCCTTCCGAGAGAAGCCATGCTAAGGATTTTTACACCCGAAAAAATCCATCACCTTCCGCCGGGTTTGGAACCGCAACCTCGGTACCCCTAAACCGCGGAGGACGACAGGGTGCCTTATCGGCAGATAAGCAGAGGGTTTTTGGAAGTTTCTTTCTTCTCTTCCAGAACATGTGTCGAAGTACTTCTAGAATGTTCTGTGGAAGATCCCACTGCCTATATAAGCGAGCGTTCTCGCGAGAGCAGTAGAGTTGAGTTGAGTCAGTCAATGAGCGAGTGAGTTAGCGAGTGCGTTTCTGGTACGATATCAAGAGCGCTTTTCCGAGCGAGTCGGTGAGGACTGCTGTGACGTGAAGAAGTCGTGTGTTCGGCTCCCCAGCGAGTGAACCGTCCGGAACAGGAGCTACATCACAAAGTGGGTGAAGTGATGGAGAATGTAACTGGTTCATATTATGAAGTGATAATGAAAATTAGTGAAATTCCAGTGAAAGTTAAACCAGATAAAAAAAAACTAAACAGTAACATTGAGAAGTTAGAGAAGTGACAGTTGAAAAACTGGACAAAGTCTCAATATTAATTGAGAAAAACATTTGTAAAAATTTCCTTGTAGGTACAAGGGAATTAGGAGAATTCAGCAGAAGTAAGCGATTTACAAATTTTTAAGAGCGGGTCGCTGTGTGCGCTTTGAAACTCCGTGATTTTCTTGAGAAAAGTATAAGTATTTGAATATTCAAAACAATAACAAAGAATGTCTATCAAACTTGCTGTTTACGTTCAGCATCTTCCATAGATACGACAGTACAATTTCCAAGAAAATATCCCACCCCAAACTACGCTTTATATAGATTTTTTTTTAGAATTTTCGATTTAATTAAAAATACCTCTAACGATTTTGATTTAAAAACCCTATGTTTAAGATATTTCCTCGATAAATAATATGTATAGGCATCTTGAATTTTCTGAGAATAGCCTGTTAAGTCTCTTCATTCGAAAGACATTTTGTATAATTTTGAATAACTTGTAAGCCATACGAGTTAGACAAAACCGCAATACAAAACACATGTGCATATGTTCAAGATACACAACCTATTTCAAATAATTTTTTTGTTGCATTAGCCATTTCCAGAAATACGTTCCAATTGATTTTAATTTTTCAATACCTTGTCATCTTTTAAAGGCTATCGTTACTCATCGATGTCATCGTAATTTCAAGGCCAGTATATAGCGACACGCTTTTAAATACCTGACTATCAATTCGGTTGCCTCTAACCTTATACCTTCAACGAAATGTGCAATGAAACTATTTCTGTAAAGGTTTATCTCAAATATTAATATGAAGTGCATAAAAATAAGCTTTCGTAGGAATAGTTTTATATATATAAATGTTGTATTCAAGCCCCTTGAGTAGGTTTCCGGTGGCAATTTAGAAATGAGCAGCGAGACCACCAAGACACAACTGTGGAAACCTCAGACTGTAGTATGCACCTTCAGCAAGTTTGTAGTTAACCAAATGTTCACTTTAAGACAGTCGATCGATGTTGCTACTGTGTGTAATTGGGTAATGTAAGAGGCCTGTTTCCTTTCCACTGGGAGCTGACGTCTGCCAGCCTTACTGCCAGACGTCTTCCCGAAAACAACAGTGCTGTTTAGGGAGCAGGGGCTTAGCCCCTGGGAACAAACCGCCCCTCCGGAACTTCGAGAGTGGTAAATCTACCATGAAAAATATTCCATCAAATGCGGAAACAGAATGTTCATAAAGCAACACAAGAGTTCTGAATGTTGGCCTACTTGATTGTATGGCTTATTCTGCCATTTTGGTCTCATGTGTATACATTTATAATTACTGTAGCAAATGAGAACACCACTCGTGCAAAGCACACTTTATTTAGCTCTTAGGCACTCATCGTAGCACAACACTTTACACTTGAGACACTGTTAGCACACACTTAGAACAGAACACAACTGATCCATCGAATCACAACTCACAACTGAAGTGCAATACGAGTGTTGCTAACCCTACTGATTTTTCAGTAAAATTCCTGATTTTTTCATTTGTATACTGATCTAATGATTTATTTAATGAAAGTGAGAAAATCTCCTGATATTTTAATTCGTATAATTGCTAAAATCAATAAGAAATTCCTGATTTATAAATGTGAGATCACATTCATGTTACTCAACATTCAGGTAACTTCCTTGGCAGTTTTTATAATCATTAATTACAGACTAATTGGTTATTAAATATATGGAACACAATGCGTCGTTCTTCGTGGCCTGGGGATACCACGCTAGTCTCTAGTTCCTGAGGGTTCAAACCCGGCGGAGGGCGATGGATTTATTTCTGGCGTAAGTCTCTTGAAGTAGAATTACGTCACGTAAAAGAACCTCAAATCTGATAAAAAGGCCTCTTTCACGCCCAATATAGAATGGGACGCTAAGAACATAGGAGTTAAAGAGCGTCCATAAATGAAACTCAGCTTTTCTGTTTTGTTGTTTTTTTAACACACACGCAACACAAGCATACCCATACTCTATACTGTAGACATACCTAGGAACCTTCTTTATAAAAATAAATCTCTAGCCCAGCCGGGAATGGAACTCAGTGCCCTTGGAACACCAGGAAAGCATTCTAAAAACTGAGCCATGAAGTTATGTCACTTTTAATGTACCTACTGAAATTTTCGAACAGATTCTACTCAAATCGTGGCTACTAGGATGTCAACACTGATCGACACTGTCGACTCTTAACCGTCCAAACTCAACTTCGTAACTTCTTCGCTAAATGAACTGAACTGAAATCTACTCACTGGGCAAAGCAGCTCCTTATATAGGATACAAATCGGAACGTTCTGAAAGTAAAAGTTACTGGAACCTACCCAAAGGAATCTTCTGGAGAAGTGATTACCCAAACTGCGGGGAAGTGGCACATAATCAGCTTGTTGCGCGGCTGTTATTCTGAAGGTCCGGTCATTAGCCGCATCAAGCTGGCCAGATGGGCCAGCCGGGATGCGCTCGCCATAGATAACTTCGCGCGGTATTACGTTACTAATTTTAATTTGTACTCGTTCTAAAATGTCCGGCTCTATTCTCACAATATTCATTGCTTCATCTAAAATTCAGCTTTACTTCAACTTTAACATGCAAAGAAATTATGTTATGATGTTTAATTTACCACAGCATATGTTAAAAATGCTATGTTGTATAAAGTAAAAAACACTAAAAGTCTGTAAATGACGCAAATATGAATATGAAACCACGAAACTTTGTTTCGCTTAACATTTTATTTGGGCATAAAAGTCCTAGCAACCTAATTTAATCACTAAAATAGACGAAAAAGTGTTACATTCACAGAACTTTCTCTAGCCACATACATTTATTTTATTTACCTTCTACCTACTATTGTTACAACTAATTTTTCTAACTACTTCCTGTTAATCGGGATAAACATTTCCAGAAATAGTTTCATTAAACATTTCATTGTGGGTACAACGCGGATAGAAGGAAAAAAATTAATCACTCTTTCACTCCCAATATAGAATGGAACGCTAAGGACCACAGCAGTTAAAGAGCGTCTATGATAAAAACTCAATTTAATTTAATTTTGGATAAAGGATACCAAAACCATACTCAGATGTTTACAAGCTGCTTGATATACAGGTGGACCATTTAAGTCGAGACTGTACAATATTATTATACACCGAGGTGAGGCCAAAAGTTTTTGCAGCTAAAATATTAAATTTAGTTACCCCGGCATAAACATTGGGGGACGTAACAGCAGAGGCAAACGAGAGATACCAGGAAGTTGCTGCACAAAGCTAAAGCAGACCTGGGATATTTATAACATCACACATAAATTCACATTTAACTCTGGTTTATTATAAAGTTACCTTGGGCTGTTACATTGTACACAAAAGGTTATAGACAAACACCCTCACATGAACCACGCATTCCTAAACACAACCACACACTCGAAGATATAAACTAGACTGACTCTACTCACTGATCTACGCTCGTCCCTCAACTTGCCTTCACCCCCCCCCCTGACTAGGAGGTGGAGGGAAAGCCGCGCCGGGCAAGAATTCAACTCACAAACGAAATAATTAGTTCAACAATGTCATTCTATACAGCAATAATGTGTCCGACGCTTCAATGCACATGCATACGCTACAATATCTCAAAAACTAAGCGTTTCAAAAATTCCGAACTTTCGTTATTTATGTTGTTGTAAGAACAATTGCAAAGTGCTTTATACAAATGTTGTTTAATTTTTAACGAGGAGTGAGAAAACATCATAAAAAGGTAGGTTCCTATTTAAAAATTAAATTGACCCTAAAATGACCACCACAACGTCCTCCAAACAAAACACGAATAGTGCCATTTACTTTCCTCCATAATACCAAGCAACTTTTATTCAGGACATTTCTTTCTACAACGGTTAGTTATGGAGACATTGTACAGTCTCAATTTAAATGATCTACCCTGTATAAGCTGGTTTTGAAATGGCATTCTCTTTTCAACATCGCGAGAAACAAGTGAATAGAGACAGCAGTTTAAAATATCCCAAAGTATTGAAAAATTCAAACCAATGTTAACGGATATCTTGGAAATGGCTGATGACACATAAAAATATTTTGAAATGAATTATATACTTTAAATGGATCTACATTTTGTGCGCAATAAGTTTGTATGTGTTTCTTATGGTTTACCCGTTATACAAGATTATACAAAATTCCTTACAAATGAAGTGGAATTCACAAGCTATTCCCCGAACATTCAAGATATATCTACATTTTGTCATATAAGTATCTTAAATATATGATATTTTAATCAGAATCGTTAGTCATTTATGAGAAAATCAAAAATACCGAAAAAGTTTTGATGTACAGGGTAGTTTTGGGGGAGATATTCCTGTAAACCTTCGTATTACATCTTTGGTAGATAGTGGAAATAAATACGAAATTGGGTATTTATTCGACTTTTAATTTTTGATTATGCTGTTCACAAACAAATACACAAAGATATACCCATAGACGTTTTTCTAAAAATGCCTTTTTTGAATTCAAGGGTTTCAAGTGAAACCTCGACGTCTAATTTTTGGTTGGAATACAAACTTTTTTTCTAAAAAGAAATTATTGAAATTCAAAGTCAGAGAATAAAGGAATCTAAATATGTAAGTACTACTGTTGGGATATTTAAGTTTCATTAAAAAATGATACCAAAACAGGTAATAAGAAAGGCATAGACACTCATTGCTTCTAGAGAATATAATTCAGACCCGTGTTATTAGTTTTGTCAAAAAACAGGAACACTAATTGCTGACACAAATAATGGTGTTGGCTGGATGGTGGTTGGGGCGCCGCTATGGAGTTGGTTGCGCTGACTTTGACGAACCTGTTGATGGAACCGCTAGAAGTTCTAGATGATGCACGTTGTGATTTCCCCCAAGCGGCTACTGGTGACGTTCCTCTCTCACAGATGACGACTGTAACTCTGCTGTATGTTACGTGTTGTTTGAAGTGTGATTTAACTTTGAAAATTTTATGTCATTGCCTAGGCTAGCTTTTTATCGTAGAGCGCTTTGGCCTTGCAGGATATGGGGTGACGACAGAAATATGGGTTTAGTAAACGCACTAGTATTTTGAAGTTGTGATTTTGTACCACATGTATATTGTACCAATGAATATTATAACACGCTGAATTGTATTGCTATAACAAACATAAATGTTGAGGCAGTATTTTAACACTTGAACAATTTCAATTAAATTATATAATATGTAAATTCAATAACAGCCCGCCTTGGAGCAATATGTATGTAATAATTTGTAAAAACATGTATATAACAGTCATTACATATGCTTATATTATTGTAAACTGTTTAATAATGTTATGGGATGCATTATATAATTTAATAATGTAAGAGCTGTGAGAATAATAAGTTTAAAGTTGCTAACAATGAGGTAACCTTGAGGTAATAATGAGTTTGAGAGTTTAAATGCTACTATTCATGATTAGAGCAACGATAATATAAATTTTTGTGATAGTTTGAAATTAGCCAACCAACAGCCAGAAAAAGGTTTAATTAAATGCAGGTATTCTATTGGACTAGGATTAGCCAATCAGACTTGAAATACAGAAGCTTACGGATTTTGACGGTTGAAATATTTTAGTTGCCTGCAGACCTTGGTAGTGACCGCATGGAAGATGTGTTCTCCAAAGAAATATTACGTATTCGTGTGAAACGAAAATTATGTATACGCGTTAACAAAGTGCAAGTTTTAAATTAAAGAATCTCATAGCTCTTAATATCGGTGTAGTGCTATTTAATTTGTGTCAAGGATTAATAAAGAGAAGTGAATTTAAAACTTAAAATCTGTGTAAGCCTATATTCTTGTCGCACCACGCCCTGATTAAGAGAAACGTGTCTCTAAAGTAAGACTGACGCAGCCGAGGCAAACATAAACATAAATACTATCTATAGAAGCTGTTAATAACAAAGTTAATATTATTTTTTAAACTTGGAGTCTAACAACAAAAACATCATCTTAAAATCAGCTTTTTCACACGTAGCAGCATATTACGTAACAAACAATCCACTTCAAATTGGCTTACCAAAACGTATAGTGCAAACTTCAACAACAGAACACTTTCTCAAATTGGTTTTGCAAGTGTGTAAATAAATAAATAAACAACGTAAAGAACAATACTACTTCAAGTTGGCTTCCCAAGCGTGAGGCTAATAAATTACGTAAACAAAACAACTTCTTCAATGTTTAAGAAAACAGTCCAGTATACATGTCGCGTGCGTATCAGCAAAATTACTAAGTGTTGCAGTAATTATCTTAACTGAGCAACTGTATATTTCAAATAGATTAGGACAGGCTTTTGTTATGCTGATTGTTACGAACAGTAAATAATTTGTGTTACGCATTTCTACTTCATTTGTGCATCACAAATATAATACGTCTACATTTTATTAGTCTTGTTAGTGAAGAATAGACATGGGACGATTCATGAACGACTACAAGGAAAGAATCGCATGAATCGTGTCAGTCTTAGCATGAATCGTCGTTCAGAAAGAATCGCAGAAATCGTGGATGAATCGTTGTTCAAAAAGAATCGCAAGAATCGTGCATGAATCGTCGTTCAAAAAGAACCGTGATCAGGAAATTCTGGATTCATCCTCGTTTGCGCTTTGTTTATTACCTTTTTGCTGCCAAGTCGAGCCCAGGTGAATACTGCCGAGTGAGTTTGATGATGCGCAGGGAAATTACCAGGCATTGTGATTAAATAACATAGACACGAAAACAGAACAGCAGTCAAAACTCGAATATTTCCAACTTCTGTCGATTCGGAGTAAACCAGAACCATCGAAGTGTACAGGTTGAAAGAAGTGTTAGAATTTCTAATATGAATTGGTAGACCAACACGATTCTTCGAGATGCTGATGCATAACATAAGAGGACTGAGTTCAGCTGAGAAAAAGTAATTCTTAAACACAATAGCGTAAACTGTAAAGGGCAACAAAATTAATCGTAAACACTGCAGCGCGTGGTATAAACAATAGAAGTAATTTTGAATATCCTGTAGAGAGAACTAACACACAGTATTGCGTGATAACAGTGTATATATTATATACAATACCAAAATATACGCGAAATGGAGGGAAAAATACGGAATTTTAGAAGTTTTATTTGAACAAAACTTTGATTGTAAAGATATTAAACAAATTAAAATTATATAATTTAAAAACATTAATTTATATGCTACAAACTGTATTAAAGTACAGGAACATGCATCAATATAACTAAGCGTATTCTCCGCATTCCAGATTTCTCGAATTTGATGAGGTGGAATCAATACAATATTTTTGCACCAGTGATAAAGAATAATAAATAATAATAATAATAATAATAATAATAATTGCATAACCGTCGGCACGGGACGTATCGTGAACGAATCATATGAATCAATTACTGCAAAAGAAACGCTCGACCCAACCCCAGTGAAGAACAACAAATTTGATGAGTATATCTGAGAGTTGTTTCTCTCTTTATGTTTAAAGACCATACTCACCTTCTATTTTCCTTTACTATGACGTTTTGCTTAGAATAACCTACCACAACATAGCTTGTTTCTGAAAGGTTTAAAACTGACTGTTGGCTTCCAGACCATCTAAGCCTATAGCAGCTTGATTCTTCGTTATACGCGTTTATGACACGACCTTCGCTAAAAAGGCTTCTATTGCGGTCGCTTTCTCTGACAGCCTTGTGCAGCGTTCTTCAGAATATAAGCTTGCTTTGTCAGGCTTAGTGAACACACTGCTGGCAGTGTTATGCGTGATTAAATATTGCATACACAAAACATATAAATGATTATCCTTTAACCCTTTTGAAATAATATCTTGACATTAATATACATCATTAATAAGACACATTAATGGATATATGCTAAGAAGTTAATTATTAATTAATTAATTATGTTTGTGAGGTCAGTGATATCGTCATAAATTAACATATTTTTCACCTCATACGCTTATTTACACATGTGTTTATAAACAACGTTATTGTTATTCTGTCTTCCTTACCTTGCAACTAACAGTAAGTAACAGAATGTTAGTAATAATGGTCTAAAATCAAATGAATGGTGCGTTCCATGCAGGGTAGATTCTCAAGACAACAGCCTCTATCGCGATGCCACAGAGAAACTGAAACATTGTGCACGTCTTGGGATCCTGCCCTCATGGAAAAGTATTACATAACTCTCACCATCACAGAATTCGCTCTATGAGTGCCGACGAACTGCTATTGAACAACTATAAAGCCTTCGAAGAGGTCCAATGTCTGGAAGCTAACGGTAGTACGAGACCAACTGACAATTGCAATTAAAGAAAACAACAAAATAGGATACATCATCGATCCTACCGTTAGGTTTGAAAAGCCTTTAGAACAATCGAAGAAGTCCACAAAGAGAAAAGGGATATGTTCACACCCGCAATCCAATACTTCAAGACAAAATACGATCTCGGTAATATCCAGGTATTCGGCCTGATGGTTGGAGTTCAGGGCAACATACCTGTTCATTTTTTCAACACCTGGAACAAGTTTGGAATGAAGTACAAAATAAAAGAAATTGTTATATCTGCAATAAGAGATTCAGTTACCCTTCTTCAAAATCATTTGTATATGATCATTTTTTAGCATTTTTACGGTTTATATTCCATTGCTATTAATTGTTTACTATATGTAATTTTCTTTTATCACGTTTAACAATCCCTTTGCACCTTTTGGTTTTATTTTTGACTATCGTACCAAATGAAAAAAATCAGTGATACATCATGACGTTCTCTGACCTCTAACTTTATTAGAGAGTGTAAAACTATTCTTACACGAGCTTATTTTTCTATGTACAACATTTTAATCCAAATAAATCTTTGTGGAAATAGCTACATTACACATACAAACTGAACAGCTACAGCAAATGTTTAAGAACTGAACGCTATATGCTGGCCTTAAAATTCCATACTGTTTCCATGCAATCGCGAGCAACAAATGAATGTTGTCAGCACTTTAAGTGTATGACCAAGTAATGAAGAATTCAAACCTTTAATAGCGCATATCTCAGAAATGGACTTAAGCCACAAAAAACTTATTTTAAATAAATTTTGTGTTTTAAAGATATCTACATTTTTTGTGTAGGGCGTTTCGTCTATCGCTTAACGTTTACCAGTTATACAAGATTATACAAAATTTCTTCCGGATGAAGAGGACTTTACGGGCTATTTACAGGAAATTCAAGATATACATTTTATATGCCATGTAAGTATCTTTAATATATGAAATATTAATGAAAATCGTTAGAGCCATTTTTAGAAAATAAATTTTTTCGAAAAATCTTCTATGTAAAGGGTAGTTGGGGATAGGGAAATTTTCTTGAAAATCTTCGTGTCGCATCCATGAACGACACTGAACTGAAATAGCAAGTTTAGTACTTATCCGACTTTCGTTTTTGACTTATGCTCTTCACAGACACACACCAGACCACAGACATACACAAAGACCTTTTTCTTAAAATGCTTTTCTTGGATTCAGGGGATCTCAAAACATGTATTTCCGGTGAAATCTCGGTATTGAATTTTTGGGTGGAATGCAATACTTTCTCTACCTACTACGTGCATGGTAGAGGAAATAAAAATTGAACTGTCGATATTACATTACTTCTTTATAGTAATGTTTCAATTTTATGTTTATTTTTATGTAGACAATCTATTTATAATTTGTCTGTTTTACTCTGCCCTTAATGGCAGCCCGTAAATACGGGAAATTGTTATTGTTTTGTTTTAATAAATGAGTAAATAATACAGTTCAAAGAAACAGTCAGAAACTAGAATTACAGAAGCAATGAATACAGTGAAAGCATAAGCATTATTACGATAATACACAATTATGAGTAGGCTTTAACACTCTCTAAACTTTACTTACTAAAAATACGCAGAATTAGTTTAATCAGACGGAGGGGACCCCGGGCACTGGAGCTCAGCACCGCACGTGCGACCCCTATGAGGAAGGGATGAAGGAGATACCAGAAGGGCGTTCAGATCCGGATGAGGAAGCGCCCTAGCAAGCACGGAGTCCCTAACAATTCCAGAATGAAGCCAATCTTGACGCCAGCGCCACCTTCAAACCAGACTCCCAGGAAGGAGCACCAGCCGACAATTGGGGGAAATCTTTACACAGCGCAAAATCTACCGTCCCGCCATAACGCACCAATCGCCGTCGCCTGGTCCTGCAACCTAAAGCAGATTAAGGGAAATGATGGAGACAGGAAAGTCATGCTATAAGAGGAACCACAATACAGGCCTACGGACCTGGGAAAACCACGAAAATTAACCAAGATCACAGTGAACGGTCCGACGAGAATGGAACCGGGGACCTTCGGAATGTGAGACAGCCATTTTGCTAGGTTAATCACGCAGGATATGTTTCGTGAGAGATTTCTCACATCCTCAGTTACCTGTCGACTAATTGTTAGTTTCTTTGCCGGTGTTCTTCCTTCCTGCGATGTTTAGAACCTCTGTCTGTAGAAACTATAAACTTGATTATAGCTAATTGTCTAGACCAATTAAGATTTGGCATTTTTAATGTATCTTTTCGCAAGTCGAGCGGTTTTCAACAGATTTCAAATACGCCGTCGTGCATAAAAAATATCCCATTCCCTTAGATCCATATAAAGTTTATCCTTTCATAAGGTTGCCACCTTCAGGATCCAACTTCTAACTCCACCCGCCGGTATCACTTGTCTATGTGTCTGGCCTGAAAAACAATACGCTACATACAGAGTAACCAATAAACGATTCTTATAATCTATGTGAAATGGAGGGGTGATTAGGATACCACCTCTATGAGAGAGTTTGCGTAAGGAAAGGCTAAACCAATTATAAATAATTCGGCCTTCTAGAGGAAGGGGTGGAGTTATTTACACGTGTAGTTAAAATGAACGACACCTACGACATTTACATATATGAGCGACATGGAGACGAAGGTTAAATTGTTGCCGCTACAAAACCGCAATAAGAAAATGGTAGAGTAGCATGAAAAATACAGGATCTCTCATAGTTAATAGCACAAACTGAAACGGTAAGTATACGATAATAGAAGTAAAAAAGTTCCAGTAAACATGGGTCCGCAAACAAGCCATGTGCGGCTTGTTATGAGCCGCCACTGACGTGAATTGCTTGAGGAACGTTGGAGTATGTGGTGCATGCATGATGGAGCACCGGCACATTTTGCTACTACTGTAAGAAGACATCTAATGTGGAGATATGATCCAAGATGGATAGGTCGAGGAAGGCCTGTACATTGACCACCACAATACCTGATCTCAAACCTTTGGGTTTTTCTGTATGGGGTCACCTCAAAAGTGTAGTGTACAGCCCTCCCGTTGAAGTACTGGAGCAGAGAATTGTACGTGCTTGTCAAGAATTCTGAGATGATCCGGGATGCTTGAAAGAATTTGAAACTCACTGCAGAGATAAGTGTAGTATTGCATCCAATTGCAAGGACGACACTTTGAATACCTTTAACAGGGAGGAGTGTACAGTATTAATAACATGTAGCACACTAAAGTAGAATTGTATTCCTTGTTAAGTTAATATGAGTGAATTTTGAGGCAACTGAGAATGACGATTATTAAACGAAAAGTCTACTTTTCAAATACATTTGTACTAATTAGGACGATGTTGCTTAATGAAGTCAGTGGCGGCTTGTAATTGCACATTTGCATTTATCTCACAATTGGCTCATTTGCGGAATCATGTTTACTGGAACGTTTGTGCTTCTACTAGGGTATACTTTCAACCGCTTCAGTATGCGCTATTAATTATGATACATCCTGTATAAAGTTTAAGTTGTAGTGTTACCCTTCAGCAATTCGGCCATACTTTGGGGGAGTAAAGTACCCTGCCAATCCAGTGGCTAGAATTATGCTCAAAAAACAGAGATACTCACGCTGGTAGGGAGTGGGCCTATATTTTATCAGTACCAACATTTTCTTTTCCATTTATGGGCCACATTTTATGAACGCCAACATACTTATTTCTCATTTTATGTGCTTCGTTCGAAAAAAGGACATCATATGTTTGAGTTATACTTGTTTTTAGATACAGGGAAAATTCTGGTGATATCTCGGTATCGAATGTTTAGATGAAATACATACCTTCTCTGCTTGCTATAGGTAATCAGTATAGAAAGTAAAAATACCTAACAGTTTGCCTCTCAATATTATACTGTTTTGAAAGCTATTCATTTTAAGTATTTTAGAAGAGCTCTCAATTTTTGAAAGGAATATGATTGATATAAATGCACAGTTCTGGGAAATTCACCGTGGGGAAAAGCTGGCCGCATTCAATTTATTTTCAAATAATAAATCGCTTGCCGTCAAAGGTACGCTCGACACCGGCAATCCATTTCCGCTCATATCAAAGGAAGCATCATAAAAATAATTCTTACCACATTTCCACCTCTCCACTATCCATTAACGTCAAATTATTTTTACGTGTTACTTCATGTGAAATTGCTGAATATATGGCATAAACCTATCAGTATAAAGTGGGCATCCAACTCCGTGACAGCGTAACTGAGAGATATATTTTCAGCGTGTGAGAACTAAAATGTGCAAAGTAAATTAACTAAGATATCCAATACGGAAAACGTCGAATCGGCAACGAACCAATTTTTTATTTTTCTTTCTTATTTTTCCCCTTCTCCCTTTTTCTGTGCTTCTCTGTGGTTCATTTGTCTTGATTTGGTAGCTGCGTACCCTCTCAAACTGTGGAGTTACGTGACCAAAGTAAAGGGAGTTTAACCTTCTATTGCATAGTGTTGCCTAGAGTAAACAAAGAGGTATAGTCAAGATTTTAGAAGGTTTTAATGATATTTTTTATAATTTCTTACTATACTAGAACCCCTTAACAATAAAATACAAGTATCTACAATTATTTTATATGAAAAATATGACGTGACATATTACATTGACTTTCTCTACCCTTTATCTTTATTATGAGTGTGCAAACTATTCTTACTAAAGCTAATTTTTTTAACTACGAGGGCAGTCCCAGAAGTAACCGACCTGACGGTTTATGTTTCAAACAAATGACTATGGTAGAAAGTACAATCCTTATGAAGCTTAAGTTTGAAGTTTGAGGACGCTACGTTGTTTAGTAATTGTTTGGCAACCATCAATAGTGAACGCTCTCAGCGAATTTGTAAACATGGATAAAACTGGCCATCGTTATGTGATACAATACTTTCATTTGAAAGGCCTTAGACCAGCTAATACTAAAGCTGAGCTAGAGTCTACTCTGGGGGTGTCTGCTCCTTCGTTTACAACATAAAATGGGTGGCAGAGTTTAAGCGAGGTTGTACAAGCTGCCAATACGAACATCGCAGTGGTCGACCAAATGAGGTGAAATTGTGAAGAAAATCCACAAACTGGTATTGGATGACCATCAACTGAAAGTGCACGAGCTAGCAGACATCATAGGCATTTCAAAAAGCGCTCTACATCGCATACTAACTGAAAATTTAGACATGAGAAAGCTGTGCGCAAGATGATTGCCGCATTTATTCAGAATAGAACAAAAGCAGCGTCCTGAAGATGTTTCTGTCGAGTGTTGGGCGAATGTTTCGCTGCAATAAAGCCGAGATTTTGTGTCTATTCATAACCATGGATGAAACATGGGTCCATCACTTCACACCTGAGACGAAGGAACAGTCAAAACAGTGGATTGAAAGGGAAGAATTGGCTCCAAAGAAGGCGAAGATAGTTCCATCTGCAGGCAAGGCCATGGCATCAGTTTTTTGGTATGCGCGTAGGATCATTTTAATTGATTATCTTCAAAAAGGAAAAGCAATAAATGGCAAATATTATGCAAACTTATTGTAGTGTTTGAATGATGAAATCAAGCAAAAAAAAAACGGCAACATTTAGCGAGAAAAAAAATTTCTGTATCATCAAGACAATGCACCAGTTCACACATCCATTATCGTCATGGCCAAAATCAATGAGTTACAGTTCGAATTGCTTCCTCATGCACCCTATTCGCAATCATACCCCCCTCTGATTATTTTATGTTTCCAAAGTTGAAGAAATGCCTTGGTGGTAAAATATTTGTCAACAATGAAGAGGTGGAGTTTGCAGTTGGTGGCTATTTTGCAGAACTCGACGGTTCTCACTATAAACAGGGTATCGAAGCTATTGAATATCGCTGGGAAAAGTGTACCGAGCTAAAAGGAGACTATGTAGAGAAATAAAGATGTTTTTTATTTATTTTTTTTTTGTTAGGTCGGCTACTTCTGGGATAGCCCTCGTACTACATTTAATCCAAAGAAACCTTTGCAAGAATAGCGGCATTACACATTTCGCTATAAATACAAAGAGAACAGCGATAGTCAAATGTTTAAGAACTGGGTGCTATATATCGGCCTTAAAATGCCATACTGTTTCCATGCAATCGCGAGAAAATAACTGAAAAACGATGGAACTTGAAAAGATATGCCACGATAAAACTCATATTAAGTAAATTGTATGTCTTAAAGGATCTACATTTGTTGTATGGTAGTTTTCGTCTATCGCTTAACGTTTACAAGTTATACAAGGTTATACAAAATTCCTTCCGAATGAAGAGTACTCCATAAAACTATTCCCAAAAAATTAAAGATATACACTTTATTTGTTATGTAAACATCTTTCATATATAGTATTTTAATCAAAATGTTGTCATTTTTTGGAAAATCGCAATTTTCAAGAAACGTTCCATGTAAGGGGTCGTTGGGAGTGGATGGAGAGGGGGATTCTTGAAAATCTTCGTGCCGCATCCTTGGAAGATACTAAACCTAATTACCAAGTTTGGTATTTATCCGACTTTTCGTTTTTGAGTTATGCTGTTCACAGACACACACGGGCTTTTTTCTAAAATACTTTTTTTTTTATTCAGGGATCTCAAAATACGTATTTTCGCTGAAATATCAATATCGAATGTTTTGGTTGAATACAATACCTTCTCCATCTACTATGTACGTGATAGAAAAGTAAAACTTTTAATTTATTTCAATACTGTTGAAGTGTTGGTTAATAAAAAGCAAAATTCATGCAACTGCAGTCAGATGTAACCCTGTCATCGTCCACACATGCCATCATACAGGCTGTTTTCGTGGACCATCCCATCCTTTATCGCAAGCACACTTTACTGCTGTTGCTGGAATCTGAACTCGAAACCATCAGCTTTGAATTCCTAATCCATTTCCCCTTACCTTAACGATACGGCTATTCGAATCGCTTCATTAAGGTGCCTGTGAAAAGAATATACCAGGGTAATCCAGAAAGTCCCAGACGTTTTGAAATAAACAATTAAGAAAATGCAAATATGAACGTTTATTAACTACATTTGAAAGGTACACTCTTAAGCTATTTTTCTACATAACCGCCATTCAAATTGAGGCATTTATCATACCGTGGTACACGTTTTTCAATACCCTCTCTGTAGAAATATGCCTCCTACGACTTCAACCACTGGCGTTCAGCGTCAGTATCAAAGCATCAATTTTATGCACCTAACTCCGTGAAATCTGGAGGAAATGTTCCGAAAGTTCTGTAATCGTGAAACGACGATTTTCACGAATTTTGTCATTGATTTGCATTGACAGTTCATCAATCATAAGGCTAGGCCTACCACTCCGATCCTCGTCGTGAACATTGGAACGGCCATTTTTAAAATCAATGCACCATTGCCTGACTCGGCTTTCACTCATTATTCCCTGCCCGTAAACATCACAAAGTGGACGATAAATTTCAATTGGTTGTTCTTTTTAGCCAACCGCACTTCACAATTGGCGGGATTTTCTATTGCAGCGCACATAGAACACAGTAAGGAAGGCACAATCCTCACGCTACCACAGCTGGATGCGTACTGAATGTAGGAACGTTCTTACACCAAGATGACGGCTCAGCTCTACTCATCGCCATGATAGGCCAAAACGTCTGGGACTTTCTGGACTGTCCTCGTAAAATACGGTTTAGAAGTTAGAGGAAGAGTAGCATATAATAGCGAAATAATTCATACAGAAAGGTTAAGATGTAACTCTATAAGGAAAGTTGAATGATTAAACTCTTAACAAAAAACTTACAATTAATCAAACCGAGAGTCGGAGAGATTAAACGAACATTAATACACATAAGTAAAACTGTGTTATATCCATGTCACTTTCTTTACTCCCTCTTCTACAAACTATTCTTACAAAAGCTTATTCTTCTGCTTCATGTTAAACAAGATAAACGAGAACAAATTGAAAATCGATGGATGACTTAAAAGAATGAAAGGAATTGAACAATTCGAAACTTTAATAACGAAGATCTCGGAAACAGCTTATGCCAAAATAAAACTTATTTTAAATAAATGGTGTGTTTTAAAGAGATATACATTTTTTGTTTAGTACATTTTCATCTATCGTTTAACGTTTATCAGTTATACAAGATTATACAAAATTCCTTCCGAATGAAGTGGTCTTTATAGGCTATTTTCAGAAAATTCAAGATATAAATTTTATTTTTCACGTAAGTATCTTTAATATATGGTATTTTAATCAAAATTGTTAGAGCCGTTTATCAGAAAATAAAAAATTTCTAAAACTTCTCCATGTAAAGAGTAGTTTTGAGTGAAGAGATTTTCTTGAAAATCTCCGTGTCGCATCTTTGAAAATACTGAACTTAAATACCTAGTTTGGAAGTTTTTGAGTTATGCTGTTCACAGACACACATACAGACCATTTCCTAAAAATGATTTTTTTATTCAGGGGCCTCAAAACATGTATTTCCGTTGAAATCTCGGTATCGAAGTTTTGGGTGGAATGCAATAAATACCTTCTCTACCTACTATGTACGTGGTAGAGAAAGTAAAAAGAAATTGTCAGATCGTTAAAGAGCGTATCACTGTGTGATGGCTTTTAAATTCTATGCTGTTTGCATGACCACGGGAAAAAACAAATAGCAACTCACCATTTGAAAAACTCTATGTTACATGCACATGACTTTCTCTAAACTAACCTTTATCTTTCTGTAGCGTCTACAAACTTTTCTTATGAAAGTTTACTTTTTTGTCTACATAATTCATGTTAGTCGTAATTCCACCACAGTACAATCCAATTCTGCAGCTATATGAAGTACGAAGGTAAGTCAATAAGTATTCGTACAGAACTTTTTAAATTTATTATAACAATAGAAACTTGCAATTAAGTCATTTTAACGTAATCTCCTCGCTTCTCAATGCACATGGTCCATCGTTGCACAAGCTTTCTGATGCCCTCAGAAAAAAAATCGGCTGAGCAGCAAACTATATATACACCGCTTCCTTCAATTCTTTGTCTTTGGAGAAGCGACGGCCCCTTAAGGCATTTTTAAGTGAACCAAAAAAATATGGTTTGCCACTCATGCTCGGTTCTCTGAATCAGGATACGGATTTGCTCATTGTTGGCGTCACTAGTGTATAATTATGCTCTTTCCTCGTCCTTCCCACCTATCCGACCATTTTTTAACTTTCCAATCCATTCGTTAAGATTTCGCCGGAGTAAACATTGCCCCCATATTGCGCCAAAAGTCGTCGATGGATTTCGGCTCCTGGTACACCTTCAGACGACGAAAAACTGCATGCTGTTCTTCTTTGGTGCAAACGGTGAGGGGTACATCCATGCTTATTATGCAACAATGCAACACTCACTGGATTGATAACGTCAAACATTCCACAAGCGGAAACAAGGAACAACATGTCGACGTGCGCGCGTACAAACCGATACAGCCAACCTACAAAAAATTAAAAATAGTGTGCAGTTATTTGTTGACTTATCCTCGTATGTTAAACGTTTCACTTCTAGTTTGCAGAACTAAAGTTATTTGTTGCGAAAAAAAACAAATAATACCAATGGAACATGCAATTCAAATATATTACAAGTTTTCAACCGCTATTTTTAATAATATGATTGAAGTACTCATGGTATGCTGCATAACTTGCCCAAAATAGAAATTATATTCTCAGAAATGTGCGAAGTTGTTTTCCGTCAGCATACTCTACTTGATGAAATCAGGATGGCTATCAGTTTGGCAGCCCCAATCCTTATCGAGTTGGCAAAGACCCTTGAATTGCTTACATTTATGTCAATATCGCGTACCTCGTCAATGAAGGAGTAAATGTCGGCTGGAAGGTACACCAAGGTCTAACTGGACAGCTGTTTGTTATCCGGGTGAATTCCTGGACCTGGTAGGTGCCGATTCAATTCAAAGAGCCGGCGAGGTTCTGCAGTCTTTGAATGTCTCCCAAATGTCCGGATGCCGCTGATGCCGAAACCACAAAGAGCTCTCTGCCGCCAGCCCCTGAAGATTGGCTACCAGATGCACAGATTCTTTTTCTTAGTTGAACATTTGGTGTGCCGAAACGGTTGTAAGACAGTCAATTTTAGCTTGCAACATATTTATCATTGGTATAATTTCACGAGGGGTTACGAGTGTATCAATAGATTCGCGAGTGTGAATATATAACAACATATATTGTATAGCAATTTCTAAGCATTAAAACCGGGACGGAAGGAAATAAAGTTGAACTGTCACTGCACTATAACCGGAGGAGGGCGATGGATTTTTTCGGGTGTAAAAATCCTTAGCATGGCTTCCTTCGGCAGGGAAGTAAAGCCGGTGGTCCCGTGTCGTAGACTTACGGCACGTAAAAGAACCTCAAGCCTGATAAAGAGGCCTCTGAGCAAAATTACCGGTCTTTCACGCTCAATATTGAATGGGACGCTAAGAACCATAGTAGTTAAAGAGCGTCCATAAATAAAACTCAATTTAAATTTACTGCACTATATGCAGGGACGTCACAGGTAACAAACCACCCCCACCCTCAAACAGTGTTTGGCGTTTGTAGACCGCACTCAATCGATTTTTACCTGTCAGTGATCCTTGGCCTCTGTTGTTTTGTATCCTTTGTAGTAGTAATGGACTAAACTAATTGCTTAGGAATTCCTATGCCTGATTACGACTACTCAATGAATAATATGTAACAGATTACTTGTGTTGCTTAAAATAAAATCTCCACTATGTCAGCTTCCAGCTCACCGAATACTAAATCAATGAACAATCGAATGTGTTAAGGAATACTAACCAATGCTACCAACAACAGGGATGAGAAAACTAAAATCAGAACACAATATAAACTCATTTTTAAAGAGCATACTTTATTTGGAAATTGACACCATTTGAATGCATATTGTTTAAAAACACAAGTTTTTAAGTTGAAGGAATCTGCTAGTTTTCGATAATGGAAGGTAATGTGATTGGACTGAAGTGGGTGTTGAGGTGGTAGGATTCCGTAATTCCTCCAGAAATGATGAATGGTGATATTGATTTATCTACAGATATGGCTTTAGTGAAGATGTGCTGGATTTATCTGTTACTAATTTCTCTACTAGTATAGTAAGTAGGGAAAGTATTGCATTCCACCCAAAAATTACATTCGAGATTTCATAGGAAATACATGTTTTGATGCACTCTGAACACAATAAAGCATTTTTGGAAACATGTCCGCGTGTGTGTCTGTCTGTGAACAGCACAGCTCAAAAACCAAAAGTTAGATCATAACCAAAATTGGTATTTGAGTTTAGTATCCTCCAAGGACGCAATACAAAGATTCTTGAGAAAATCCTCCCAACTCCAACAACTACCCTTTACATGGAAGATTTTTCGAAAAATTTTATTTTCTAAAAAATGGCTCTAACGGTTTTGAATAAAATACCATACATGAAAGATATTTACATGACAAATAAAATGTATATCTTGAATTTTCTGGAAACAGTCTAGGAAGTCATCTTCATTAGCAAGGGGTTTTGCAATCTTGTATAACTTATAGACATTAACGAATAGACGAAAATGTTCCACACAAAAATGTAGATCTCTTTAAAACACACAATTTTCTTAAAATAATGTTTTGTAGCATAAGCCGCTTCTGAGATATCCGTTATTAAACGTTCCATTTATACCCCGCCTTCAACTACATTGGTCTTATCGGCGGCCTTTCCTTTGGAACTTATTACCTATTGGCAATGGTGTTAACTCTTGTCATTGAGTTTCTTGCACTTTGTTTTTAATCATTAAATCATGCATACATTCAGTCTCTCATTTAGGATAGGAATTAATCTTGGCTAGAAATTTTTTTTTAAATTCCCCCCAGATGGAATCGAACCCGGAACCACTCGCACAGCAGGCAGTTGCTCTACCGACTGAGCTATGGGGCCAGCGGGTTCAAATTGTTCAACACTTGTCATTCTTTTAAAGTCCCATCGATTTTCAGTTGTTTCTCGACATGTTATGGAATCAATGTGGAATTTTAAAGGCGACAAAGCGTCCAGTTCTTAAACATTTGACTAACGCTGTTCTCTTTGGATCTATAACGAAATGTGCGATGCAGCTATTTTTGCAACGGTTTATTTGAATTAAACGTAGTAGACAGAAAACTAAGCCTTAGTAAGAATAGTTTGCATATCCACTAATAAAGATACAGGATAGAGAAAATTATGAGAATGTATCACATCAGATTATTTTTATTAATTCTTGCCCCTCTATTGCAATCTGAATCATGTTTGATACTGCTGTCGATATGCATGATGTAGCCTATTAATCATTGCATACTGACACTATTACGGTTCTGTAACGAACTGATGTTTTATCCGATAAAATCGCATTCCTTGCAAGCAGATAAACGTAGGTAATTGTCGATATTGGTCGAGGTATTGCTAAACGTTATTGTCCAATATCAAATAAACCGTCACAACTTTCTACAGAGTGCCTCTGTGGTCTGGTGATTATTATACCAGCCTTCAAACACAGACGTCACGGGTTGTTTCCTAACTGGAGGGTGTGAATGTTTTTTTTTTTTAGCCAGGCTTATTCCCTCATATCCTTCCTAGACTCTGTAAGTGTAATGAAGGTCCGAATCCATAAAATATGTTTAACAGAAAGCCAAAAGCAAAATACCTAAGGATTAATGCAAATTGTAAAGAGCGAACAGCCTTGCTACTGAATAATTACTGTGCCAAAACAAGGCCACCGTTATTACTTAGACGTTAAAGGCAACATAACAATGGAACAGAGGCGAGAGAAAAGACAGAAAACAAAGAAATCTTATGTGTTGCATTCATATGACTCTTCCTACTCACTCTTCTACAGACTATTCTTACAAAAGCTTATTCTTCTGTCTAGTACTTGTTAATTAAGTCATTACAAATGCACACATTCCGTTGTGAATATGAGAGACACAAAAAGAAGGTTAAAGCGAGAGTCAGACTTTTTAAAAGCTGATCGCTAGGTGATGGCTTTGTAATTCTAATGCTCCGTGCATGACCACGAGAAAAAACGAATAGTGACTTACACTTGAAAAAAGTATATTTATGTATTTGAAAACTCAAACCAATAACACAGAATACACTGAAGATAGTTAACGGCACAAAATGTTTTAAATTGACAAATTGCATGCTCTAACGGGATCTAAATTTCTGAGACGTAAGATGTTGTGTATCTTTTATGGCTTACCAATTACACAACTTCAGAATGAAAAGCATTTAACAGAAAATTCAACATATGCATTTTATTTGTCATGTAAAAATCTTAAACATATGGCATTGTAATCAAAATCAGCCATTTTTTTAGAAAATATAACGTAAACAAATCCATGTAAAGGGTAGTTTGGGGTGAGGAGATTTTCTTGAAAATCCTCGTGTCATATCCTTGAAAGACGCTGAACTTTAATACCAACTTTTGTATTTCAACGAATTCTTGTTTTCGAATTTGCTGTTCAGAAACATACATACACGGACCTTTTCTTTAAAAACTGCTTTTTTTACATTCAGGGAGTTCCAAAGCGCGTATTTCCGGTGAAATCTCGGTATCGAATTTTGGGTGGAATGAAATTCTCTCTCCACTTACTAGAGCGAAGTAGTAGAGAAAGTAAAGAGGGCTTCCTGCGACAGTAACAAGACTTCGATTGTCTTTCTGCGTTCATGAATCTTTCTGCTATCGGTCCCAGATCTGAACTAAATCGTGATTCCCATCGCTAGAAAACTCCTCGATGTTATAATGCTCTACCTGTACTCTTCCTAGATACTTTCATGCTTCAAAACAGGCATCTGACAAATCCATGTTTAACGTGATCGATTTTGTTTTCTATTTTTATAAGTAAGTTGGTTGATGGTACAGGATCTTAATAATGTGACGTGTCTTCCCGATTGCGGACAGAAACTACTTGGGAAGAGTTATTATAATTTCATTGTCTCGATTGTGGGCACTATTTGATACGGATAAGCCTTCGTGCCATCGACAGCCCCCGTGGCATCGAATTCCAATGAGAAGGAGCTCCAGTGGTTGGTGAACCAAGGGTTGTTTTCCTTTCCGCCCCACAAAGAAGATGCCAACATGAGAAGGTTTTTTGGATGATGCCATTTGTTCTCGGCATGGGGCAGGCCTAAAGTCTCACTTAAGAAAGTACGTTGTAATTATATTTACGTTGAGAATGTACGATATCTCCAAAACTAAGCATCGTAGGAAGAAATATCTTTGATAAAAGTTGCTGGTATTATGGGGGAAAGTAAATGGCATTAGTCGTGTTTCATTTGGAAGATGTTATGATGGTCATTTAAGATAAATTTAATGTTTTAATGGGAACCTACATTTTGTATATTGTTTCCTCATTAGAAAAGTATTTATAGAAACCTGTTTATTTTGTGATGGAGAATGAGGAAACAAAATAAAAAAATGTTGGTTCCCAATTACGAAACGTGACTTGACCCTCAAATGACCATTCGTGAATGGTCCAAACATTCTTTGTGCTCTTTGTACACAGCCATCAGAAGTTTCATTGTTAGTTACGTGGGCGTAAGATCAAGTGCTTTATACAGATGTTTAGTTTTTTCATGAAGAGTGAGAAAACAACATAAAAAGGTAGGTTCCCATTTTAAAAAATTAAAGTGACTCTAAAATAACCATCATAATGTCCTCCAAATAAAACACGACTAATGGTATTTACTTTCCCTCATAATATCAAGCAACCTTTGTTAAAGACATTTCTTTCTACATCGCTTAGTTTTTGAGATACTGTACAGTCTCAACTTAAATGGTCTACACTGTATATATGGAGTGCTCATAAAGTTCCAATACATTTTCATGTCCCTAGTTCAAGGTCGCGGGTTCAAACCCGGCAGAGGGCGATGGATGTTTTCGGGTGTAAAAATCCTTAGCAAGGCTTCCTTCGGAAGGGAAGTAAAGCCGGTGGTCCCCTGTCGTAGATTTACGGCACGTAAAAGAACCTCAAGCCTAATAAAGAGGCTTCTGAGCAAAATTACCGGTGTTTTACGCCCAATATAGAATGGGACGCTAAGAACCATAGTAGTTAAAGAGCTTCCATAAATAAAACTCAATTTCAATTTCATGTCCCTAGTCTGTTACAACACAATAAACATTATATTAAGATGGATTGCAACCTTATAAAGCCTAATACAGTTCAACATGTCCACCTTCATTATCAACACACTGTTCCCATTGCCTTGTGACTGTACGAAACACGCGCCATTAAGATCTGTGGAAATATTCATTTCGCTCTTATTCGTTGTTTCAGCTCATGCACATCTCACATCCTGGTAGCGTAAACTCGCTCTTGATGAAACCCCATGCAAAAGGGTTAAGGGGAGTGAGGTCCAGGGATCGGAGAGCTCATGTGCAATTGGCCGCTCTTCCGATACAGCGGTTAGGAAAGGTCTCGTGCAAATAGTCCCGCATAATGTTTGTATAGTGAGGCGGTGCCCCATCTTGTTGATAAATGACAGAGGCAAGGATACCAGCCTGACGTAACTGTGGCTCCAAGAACTGCAGATTGTCCCGGTAATTGTCTTGTGTTCATAATGAAGGTGGACATTTTGGACTGCATTAGGTTTAATAAAAATATTCTTTCAAAAGCGTATTCTTCTATCTGCTTTAAATTAATTGGAATAAACATTTGTAGAAATGGTTTTATTAGATATTACCTTACAAGTAACAGGGGATTACGGGAATACGTAGGCTTAAGCGATAGTTCTCTTTGCATGAAAACGAACAGCGACTTGAGAAAAGTGTATTTGAAAATTAAAACCAATAACAAAGACTACCTCGAAAATAATAAACGCCGCAAACAAATTATTTCACATAAATTGTGTGCTTTAGTGAGATCTACATTTCTGTGCAGTAAGATGTTGTCTAGCTCTTACGGTTTACCAGTTATATTAGTCATTCAGAATGAAGAGGACTTCACGGTTATTCTCAGAAACTTCAAATATAAATTTTATTTGCCATACAAGTATATTAAACATGTAGTATTTTACTCAAAATCATTAGAGCCATTTTTGAGGAAATGGAATATAACAAAACATTTTCCATGTGAAGAGTAATTTGGAGTAGGAAATTTTCTTGAAAATCTCCGTGTCGCATCCTTGGAAGATTCTAAACTTAAATACAAGTTCGGTGTTTATCCGAGATTTCGTTTTTGAGTCGTCGTTCGCGCGCACACACACACACATACATATACATACATACATACATACATACATACATACATACGGACCATTTTCTAAAAATACATTTTTTCTTTTATTCAGGGGGCCTCAAAGCACATATATCCGGTGAAATCGCGATATCGAAGTTTTGGATGAAATACAATACTTCCTGGACTCGTTATAGGAATGCAGTAGAAAGTAATAAGATTTTATAAGAATAGTGTGTAGGCGTTACACGAGTATAAAAATAAATGATAGTGAGTAGGGAAAGTCATATGAATATAACACGCGAGATAATTAATTATGGTAGTTATTTTGATTTAGCGATTTTCTAGCGCCTCCGAGTTTAAAATTTGGCAACTTTTGGCTAATACTGCCTGCTGTATGGTTTTTTGTTAAGTACACGTTAGGGCTACTTGAATGAGTGCAATTAGAGATACTTTTAAAAATCTGAGTCGTTACATTAACACGGCTTTCTCTACCCTCTATCATTTATATTAATGGGTATAAAAACTACAGAACGGTCCCTCCGCCATCTGGCCGGTAGTCGCGATGCGTGTTCCGTGCGCGATCCCTCAACTATCTGGCCGGTAGTCGCGATGCGGCTTCCGCGCGCTATATCCAGTGTGTCTGTTTATTATTCTCATTATTGATACTGATACCATATTATTACTGATTTTATGATGGTTATTACGATATATTGATTACCTATTGAACAAACATAATTACTTTTTATTTTATCAGTACTAACCTTTTTGACAGTCGGTATTGAAAGTGGTGTCCTTCGGTAGACAAACATTCTTGGCACCTTCTGATGAAATTACCATTCACACGCATAAGTTCCCTAATTTCTGTTCTTATATTGTTTTAAGATGGTCTATGTTGCGAGGATTATTCCTATAGAGTCTATTTTTGAGAGTTGTACCGAGTTTATGTACTGAGGTTTTTGAAACACTGACTTGTTGTGCTACACGTCGTAAACATTTATTCGGAGACCGTTCAAATACTTCGCAAATTTCATCAAGTTTTTCTTTCGTTAGAACCCTTCGTTTCTTTTTACAACTTACAACATTAAATGATCCCGTTCTCTTCACTTTATTCACTAGATATCTGTTTCTCTACTCGAAATTAGAACACCAGGAAATTTATCGAGAAGTTGCCTACACCTGTCTACATGTGTCGGTTTTCACATACGTGTTATACATAAAAAGTATTTATTCAAGCGAAAATTTGAGTACCATTTCTGGGCTGTAATAATCCGATAATTCAATCGCACACAAATACACACGCGTCTTGCGTCTATACACAAGAAGCAATAACAGCTGACTGAAGCCCGCTGCCACATGTCCGATAAGTGGAAGAGCCCGTGGCCTTGAGTTCATTCAGACGTGTCGCACAAGACTGCCATGCAATTCCCGGCCAGAGCGCTGAGAGACCGCTCTGTATTTATATGAAAAACCACATACTAGTAGGTAGAGAAAGTATTGCATTCCATCCAAAAATTCGATACCGATATTTCACCGGAAATACATGTTTTGAGACCCCTTTATTAAAAATAGCATTTTCAGAAAAGGGTAGGTGTCTGTGTATGTATGTATGTATGTATGTATGTATGTATGTATGTATGTATGTATGTATGTATGTGTGTGTGTATGTTTGAACAGTACAACTCCAAAACGAAAAGTCAGATAAACATCGAACTTGGTATTTAGGTTCAGTACCTTCAAAAGATGCGACACGAAGATTTTCGATAAAATCTTCCTACCCCAAACTACCCTTTGCATGGGACATGTTTCGATTTTTTTTATTTTCTAAAAATGTCTCTAACGATTTTTATTAATATACTATGTATTAAAGATAGTTATATGACAAAAATGTATATATTGAATTTTCTGAGATTAGCCTCTGAAGTCCCCTTCATTCAGAAGGAATTTTGCATAATCTTGTATAACTAGTAAACCTAAAGTGATAAACAAAAATGCACTACATATAATTTATTTCAAATAATGTTTAGTGACATCAGCCATTTCCGAGATATCATTATTAATGATTCAAACTGTTCATTACTTAGTTATTGTTTAATGTCCTTTCAACATTCAGTTGTTTCTCGCAATTGCATGAAAACAGTATGGAATCTTAAGGTCAGCATATAGCGTCCAGTTCTTAAACATTTGACTGTCGCTGTTCCCTTTGTATCTGTGTAATGTAGCTATTTCTGCAAAGGTTATTTGTACTAAAATGAAAGAAAAATAAGCTTAAATAACAATAGTTTGTACACCCACTACTAAGCGATAGAGGATAGAGAAAGTCATTGAATGTGAAACATCAGAATTTTTTTCTGTCTACTTCATTTTAATTGAGACAAACCTTTGCAGAAGTAGCTACATTACACATTTCGTTATAGATACAAAGGGAAAATGATAGTCAAATGTTTAAGAGCTAAATGCTATATGGTGGCCTTAAAATTCCATACTCTTTCTATATTATTCTGTTTGCTGATGACACGAGTGTTCTGGTGACAAGTAAAAACTTGAATGAGTGTGTAATTAAATTGAATTATGTTTTGAACTGTATGTCACACTGGTTTAAAGCTAACAAATTATCTGTAAATCTAGACAAAACAAAAGTTGTTAAATTTATAACCCATCGATCACTACACACTCCAATAGAAATTGGGATTAACGACATGTCACTAGAACAAATAGACAACATTAAATTTCTGGGCCTCCAAGTAGACAGATATTTAGATTGGAAAGTTCACATTACGTATATCATACCCAAACTCAGTTCTGCATGTTATGCTATCCGAGCATTGGTAAATGTCAGTTCTATAGATACACTTAAATTAGTATACTATGCATATTTTAACTCTATCACTAAATATGGAATATTATTTTGGGGAAATTCGGTAGAAAGTAAACGAATATTCCTCATGCAAAAGAAGGTTATAAGAATCATTTCCAGCACTCATAGCAGACACTCTTGCAAACATCTTTTTAGAAAACTGAAGATATTAACCCTACCTTGCACGTATATATTTTCAATCTTGAAATTCTATGTATGCAATCGAGCCACATTTATTACAAACATGGAAATTCATGAGATAAACACTAGACAAAAGGGTAACATCCATCATCCCAGTGCAAAGCTTTCTTGCTTCCAGAAAGGTGTATATTACGAGACCATAAAATATTTAATACTCTCCCTAATGATCTTAAGAGAAAAGTTGACAATTTCAATGCCTTTAAAACTGCTGTTAAAGAGTACCTATGCTCAAAAGCATATTATTCTGTACAAGATTATCTGAATGACAAATTATCCTGATGATAATACTTATATAGCTCTGTAAGTAGTATTAGTAAATATTAATAACAATTGCCAGTCATATTTGATGCCTGCTCTAGAATTAATGAAGCTATTTAAATGTATGTATATTAAGAACTGACAGTAAATGTTATGCATTACAAATCAAATAGAACAAAATGATCAGACGAACAAAGGTAAAATCCTAGTGAATGTTAAAATAACTGTTCTTTCCTATACGTATGTTAACCTTATAACAGTAAGGAGGTATTCAACTCTGTACAAAATTACACTTGTTTTGCTTCATTTTGTGTATAATATGTCTTTATTTTATTTTAAATGTTCTGTATGTTATGTAATATTTATGTATATATGTAACTTTATTGTACATTTCCTTGACACGCATATAGTATGTGTCTATTTTATTTCAAATGTTCCATATTCTGTGTAATATTTATGTTTATATGTAATTTTTGTACATTTCCTTGACATGTTCTATGTTCACAAGCCTTTACGGCTGCTAGTGAACTCACAGAATACAATCTAATCTAATCTATTGCGAGAAACAACTGAAGGTCAACAGGACTTTAAGAGAATGACAAAGTATTGAAAGCCCGCTCTGTGATGTGGGGTTAGCATATCTGCCTCACAAGAGGTACCGAGTTCGAATCTCGGTTGGGCTGAATTACCCGGATATGGTTTTTTCCAGGGCTTTATCTTATCCTTAAAATACGAATATCGGGTAACTTTAAGCGCCATGTGCCCCGAGCTCATTTCAGCATCATTTCATTCATCGTCTGATATAACTAAACGGTTAAAGGACACTAAAATAAACAAAAATGGACAATTAAAACCATTAACAACGGATTTCTCGGAAATGGCTAATGTAACAAAAACTGTTATTTGAAATAAATTGTGTTTTAAATAGCTCTATATTTTTTATGTAGAGCGTTTTCATCTATCGCTTAACGTTTACCAGTTATACAATTATACAAAATTGCTTTCAATGAAGGAGACTTCACCGGCTATTCCGAAATTCAAAGATATACATTTTGTTACGTAAATATCTTTAATAGATGATATTTCAACCAAAATAGTCACAGCCATCTTTTAGACTTTAATTTTTTTTAAAATGTTCCACGTAAAGGATAGTAATGATATTTTGTTGAAAATCTTTGTGTCGAATTGAAACGGCAACTCTAGGCCAAGCCCGAGTTATGTAATTATTAATAATTTGATTAATTAAGTTTTAGTGAGGTTAAATTATGCTATGTACAAATATTTTACTTTTACTACCGGTGTAGCTTAAGAAGGGTGATTTAACGATATGTCTATATTTAGGTTACTAATATTAGAGGAGTTATAAATTGTTTAATGTAAATAATTTAAGCGCTATGTTAAAATACTGTCCACAACGAGATATTTTAGCTGCAGGAATAGTGTCTTCGAAGGCAAAAAGTTTAGTTTTACGATGTGTCTCTGGTAGCAGGGGCATTGTTCATACAGCGAGGGTGTCTAGCTATTGTGCTTTTGTTCGATAATTCGCCGTGACCAGAGTGAGGGAGACAACAAGCTTAACGGTAAAATTAGGAAAAGCCGCGATTTATGTTAAAATTGGACCAATGAGATCCCAGTAAATTTATATGAAATGGTGAGACGCGTTGAGTGACGCTAAAAATGCACCAATAGGAAATGAAGCAGCCCAAGAAGCCTGCGACTATAAATAGATCTGCTAGGACCAAAATCAGGCAGGGAGAGATGCTGCAGGATATTTGAGAGATATAGCGCCAAAAGTGAATTAAGACAGTTTCGCAACACACATAAGAATCGCTACGTGTAAAGAGATCTACTAAGTATATAAACTTCGCGTCATATCAGCGCCGTGTTTCAACAGCAGTGGACAGTGTTTTAACGGCGGTAATATCAGTGTTGTGAACTACCAGAAGTAACAAAATAAGAGAAACAGCAGTGTCGTCTTTTTGTAACTAAAGCACGTCTATTTTCTCTCCTTTACCACACCCGAGATCTACGTTTCCTTTACCAAGGAAAAGTCCATGCTCTGATATATTTCAGCAATGACTTCAACTAGCCGAGGATAAAAAAATTAAGAGAACCAGCATCCTTCGAACATCCAGAGTCTTCGCGGAGGCTGCAGAAAGGTAAGCCGCGAGCTACGGGCATTACAAATAACCAAAACAACTACGGACTAGGGATTAACTGCCGCAGAATCTTTAGAAGATTCTGAACTTAAATACCAAGTTTGGTATTTATCCGACTTTTTGTTTTTAGCACACATACGGACATTTTTCTAAAAATGCCTCTTTTGGATTCAGGGGGCCTCAAAACATATATTTTGTGTGAAATCTATGTATCGAAGTTTTATATGGAATACAACCTTCTTTACGTACTATGTACGTGGAGGCAAAGTTAGAAGTAAAAGCAATTTACAATGAACTAATACCTTTCGAATGATCCTGTAAGTACGAAGAGAGATTGCCCTTTTATGGAAGTAAACTATTTAAGTTATTTGTATGGAGAAAAGTCCTACTGCATGAAAAGCAATAGCCAATTCTATGTTCGCCCTTCCGGAAGAAATGTGAAAGAACGATGCAGAGATGGGATACATTGTGAATGTAATGTCGTTCATCGAGGGCTTGGGGAAGCATAACATTCAAGTCCACTCTCGACTCAACACCGCTAAAAATAAAGAACAGAAGTCTTGAAGACGAGTGCTATTTATTACTAAAATATAACAGGGAATTCGTTCCCCAGAATTAGTTTCCTGACTGAGTAACTCAATCTAAGTACCAAAGTTTCACCAGTAGACTAAAAATAGAACGTGAAGATATTTTATTCTCACGAGCTTTTTATTTCGATTTCCTTCCCACTGTTTTATTACATTAAAAGTTTCACTGCTTTCTATTTTCTTCCTCGTTCGCTTTTATAAGCTCAGAAATCAATTAAAAAGGAAAGAAAAACACCTTGGTGGTGCTATTCATTCGGATCGCATATGCTTTCCCTAAATGAGCAAGCTGACAGAAAAACATTCTTCAGTGTCTCCGCTCTCTGCTTTAAGAGGATGGGTCTTCACGGCCTGGAAAAGGCTCATAAGCAAACATAAAAATTGCTAAGCCGGGACGAAAACAACTAAAGTTGAATTGTTACTCGTCTTAAAGGACCATGGGACTGAATTTTCTAAACTTTTTTTTTAATTTTAAAGCTATTCGCTTGAACCTTGGCACACTTAATATGAATAAATAAGGAAATGACTGTACAAAAGCTGAGAACTCTAGTTAAAATATTTATCAGATAGTACAATTCAATATTTTTTATTAATGAAAAAATACAATGTCTTTAAAACTGCCTTGCGCATTCAGATTTGTCAGAGTACATGATAGTGATCTATTCTAATACTTTAGTACAGTAAAAAAAATTCTGATGTATTGCACACATAGTAAGACTTTCTTTACTCTTGTACAAACTATTTTTACAAACGCTTATTCCCCATGTATTTCATGTTAATTGAGATATCGAGATGTTAATTTTATTGCTAATTTTCTTGTAGGTGCAAGGGGAATATGTTAGGCTTTAAGCTATAGTCAAATCTTTTAAGTGCTGGTTGCTATGTGGAGCATTCCATTCTCTTTGTATGTCCAGGACATAAAAAAACGAATAACGAATTCCCATTTGAGAAAAAGTATAACTATTGGAAAATTCAAACAAATAATAAGGAAAATCTCGGAAATGACTCACTCAACAAAAAAAAATGTATATGATATATGGTGTATTTTAACGAGATCTACATTTTTTTTTGTGTGTGTAGAAAAACTTTGCTTCTCTCTTACGGTTTACGTTATGTGAAAGTCATTAAGAATGAAGAGAGCTTTGGGGACATTCCCAGAAAATTAATCATATACATTTTATTTGCCATGTAAATATCTGAAACATATGATATTTTAATCCAAATCGTTAGAGACACTTTTCAGAAAATCAAAATTTTCGAAAAATGTTTCATGTAAAGGGTAGTCTGGATGATTTTCTTGAAAATTTTCGTGTCGCATCTTTGAAAGATACTGAACCTAATACCGGATTTGGGTATTTATCGGACTTTTCGTTTTTGAGTTATGCTGTTCACAGACACACATACGGACCTTTTTCTAAAAATGCTTTTTTTTTATTCAGAGCACCTCAAAACATGTACTTTCGGTGAAATCTCGATATAGAAATTTTGGGTGAAATACAATATTCCCCTACTTGCTATACGTAGTAGAAAAAGTAATAAATTAGGAATTTAATTGAAGTTGATATTACTTGTTGCAGAGAGTACAATTTTGCTTTTATGAAGTTGGTGCTAAAATTCTCCTTGGTTGTTTTAGTATAAATTAATTTTTATAAGAAAATGTATAAAACAATCATAAATTAAATTGTGTTTTATTTATGGATGCTCTTTAACTACTATGGTTCTTAACGTCTCATTCTATATCGGGCATGAAAAACCGGTAATTTTTCTCAGGGGCCTCTATCAGGCTTGAGGTTCTTTTACGTGCCGTAAATCTACGACAGGGGACCACCGACTTTACTTCCCTTCAGAAGGAAGCCATACTAAGGATTTTTACGCCCGAAAAGAAATCCATCGCCCTCCGCCGGGTTTCAACCCGCGACCTCGGGAACTAGAGGTTAGCATGGTAACCACTACACCACGAAAAAAAAAATCATAAAATGCATGCTTGAATAAATAGCACATTTTAGTTTATGTATGCCAATTTTCATACAAATAAGGAATGCGTTTCATGCACAAAAATGCAAAACTGAGCAAAACCACATGCCTACTTACAGAAAGGGCCCACTGGGGTTAAACGAAAGCGCACGGGTGATTTAAACATATCGCTAGTAGAAATAAAATGAGAGAGCTGGCAAGAGAGAGATGCCGACAAGCGATAAGGTTCTTTGTTCTACGCCGACAAGCCCCGCCCCCTAACTTTGAGGGCTTACATGCCGCCAGGTCTCGTGTCGTTAGGCTCCGCCCCCTCTCGCTTTGTGTGGTTACCTAATGCCGACAGTGTCTGTGCTAACAGGTCCTACCCCCTCCCCCATGCGTTCTACTGTGGCGTCCTGACTTAAGGGAATTGTTTTCTCGAGGCCTGCCGCCCCTCGGCAAATTAATTAGGTAATGTTCGTCAAACATATTTTTATGACTACTAAGGCCTCACATTGCATCCTCGAGCAATTAAGTTTTTTGAATAATAAATTGTTGACTCGAGCGTGAGTATAAGTAGTCTGCTCACGGGAACAGTCTGTAATGTAATGAAACACTGCAGCCTTCTTCTATCTAGGGAAAGCGCTTGTCCATTAGCTGGCCATGTTAGACGCTTTCACCACATTAATAGACTTTTAAGTTTGTATTCCGGATCTGTTTACGTACATTAGCGAACAATAACCTACTTCTGCATGGTGGTAACGGTGACATACATTAGCTGACCACGTTAGACGCTTTCACCACATTAGCGAACAATGTCAGTAATTGTTTTCCTAAGTGCTCTGCACAACTCTCAACACTTAGGGTTTTAGCGAGTTCCAAGTTGACCGGGATGGCTGGGGTCGAATCCTACGAGTGATTACAAATTCAGCTTCTAATAACTCAGGGACTAATTACGATAAAGACGTCAAATAAGGTTTATTACATTAATGTCATCAGATAGTTTCTTGTGAATGTATATTTGGGTACATGGTGTCCAGGGTTCGAATACCGATAAAATGTAATTTAATTATAAATTTAATAACTCCTAAACTAATTAAGATAAAGACACCAAATAAACTTTATTGCATTTATGTGATTAGGTAGTATCTTGTGGATGTATATTTGGGTACCTGGCGTTCTGGGGTCAATCCTTAATTTCTTAAATCGTCATTATCTCAGAAACTAAGAGAGGTAGAGGAGTGAACCAAAGCATGATTGACAGCTCCTATGATGGGCAATTAATACTGTATATAATTTTCAATCAGTTGTCCTTATTTCGAATCCCGATCTTTCAATCACTTACTTATTTTTCTCTATACTCTAGAATATATCACTTAGATTGATCCTGTAACTGCATACAGCACCTTTAAACATATCAAACTAATATTGTAAATAATTTTGTTTCTGGTGTCCAGGGTTCGAATACCGATAAAATGTAATTTAATTATAAATTTAATAACTCCTAAACTAATTAAGATAAAGACGCCAAATAAACTTTATTGCGTTTATGTTATTAGGTAGTATCTTGTGGATGTGTAATTAGATACCTGACGTTCTGGGTTCGAGCCTAATGTTTAAATCGTCATTATCTCAGAAACTAAGAGAGGTAGAGGAGTTGACCAAAGCATGATTGATAGCTCCTATGATGGGCAATTAATACTGTATATAATTTTCAATCAGTTGTCCTTACTTCGAATCCCGATCTTTCAATCACTTACTTATTTTTTCTCTATACTCTAGAATATATCACTTAGATTGATGCTGTAAATGCATACAGCACCTTTAAACATATCAAACTAATATTGTAAATAATTTTGTTTCTGGTGTCCAGGGTTCGAATACCGATAAAATGTAATTTAATTATAAATTTAATAACTCCTAAACTAATTAAGATAAAGACGCCAAATAAACTTTATTGCGTTTATGTTATTAGGTAGTATCTTGTGGATGTGTAATTAGATAAATGACGTTCTGGGTTCGAGCCTAATGTTTAAATCGTCATTATCTCAGAAACTAAGAGAGGTAGAGGAGTTGACCAAAGCATGATTGATAGCTCCTATGATGGGCAATTAATATTGTATATAATTTTCAATCAGTTGTCCTTACTTCGAATCCCGATCTTTCAATCACTTACTTATTTTTTCTCTATACTCTAGAATATAGCACTTAGATTGATGCTGTAAATGCATACAGCACCTTTAAACATATCAAACTAACATTGTAGATAATTTTGTTTCTGGTGTCCAGGGTTCGAATACCGATAAAATGTAATTTAATAGCTCCTAAACTAATTAAGATAAAGACGCCAAATAAACGTTTATAAGGGGAAAGGATGCTCTCCTGAAACATTAGGCCTCTAGACAGAAGCATTTATAGGGGAGAAATAGGGAATACCAGGGTTGATGCTAGGCTAGTCAGATGCTAAAGGAGGGAGGGATATGCTTTATACGAGAGAGATAGGGAATACAAGGAAAGATGCTATACTAAACAGGACTTGAAGGGTAGAATACGAGCGATATAGCGAACCGAAGAGAGGTATTAGGATAGGAGTTTTGAATGATGGAGTAGGCGTTTATATGCGAGAGATAGGGAATACGAGGGTCGATGCTAGGCTAGACGGTGTTGAATGAGGGAATGCATCTTATATGAGAGAGGTAGGGGAATATGAGGAGAAGTGCTAGGCTAGTCGGGAAGGTCTGAATGAGAGAGTATACGTCTATATGGGAAAAGATAGGGAAAACGAAGGTAGGTGCTAGGTTGAGAGAGTCTTCAAGGAGGAAAATGCATTTATATGAGAGCGGTAGGGCATACGAGGAGAGGTGCTAGTCTAGACATGGTTTGAGGATTAGAGTATACGTTTATATGGGAGAAATATGGAAAACGGGAGAGATACAAGGATAGACAGAGATTGAAGGAGGAGGAATGTAGGTTTATACTGTAATATAGGGAGTAATTCGATTATAAAACTTTTCTCATCCAGCGTTACAACACTTTTATATACTTATGTTCTAAACCTTACAAACTTTATATTTGTTAAACAGTAGTGCGCGAGACGGAGAGGGACAAACAGTATATCGGTTTACAGTGAAGTATACGTCGTAACCTATTCCCACCTTGTTTGTTCTGGATCTTCTCATTGTCTATCATCATCTAACGTAACCACGTAACAAGACGTAACACAGGAAATCATACATATGGCACATTAGTAAAAAAAATAAATAAATAAAGGTATATATAATGAAACATAAACAAGTAGACAGAGGGTCATCGATACATAGAAAACCAGGAGTTGTATGTACTGAGACCATAGATTAGTATAGGCAAACAACAAAGAAGTGAATTTATAGTGTAAATAGCCTAATATTTTCAAATATTATTATAGTCTAAAAGTATATAACTTAATTATGTATCGAGTATTGAGAAATAAACGTTATTCATTATTCACTAATCTCAGATCACTGCAATTGTATTGAATCAATTCACAATTGCTAATGCCATTCAACTTTCATTTGTCTCTGATACGTAAACAAATTGCAAAATGGAGAAGGACGAAAGTAATAAAAAGACTCAGGCAGCAAATTTTAAGAAAGAAGAGAAAGATATATGACCGACATTGTTTTGGAACACAAATTAGTGTTGAAAATAAGATGACTGATAGCTCTGCTAAGCGTAAGGAAGAGACATGGAAATAAATTGCAAATGAGTACAATTCTAGGAAGCTCATCCAGTGTGAATGAAAATCCCTGAAATGATATTATGAGAACATAAAGAAAAGAATGAAGCAAGCAAATGCCATTGACAAGGTACTATTGTACAAAACTGGAGGTGTATGTATGTACCGCCTTTCTTAGACAATAGTAGCCAAATAACAATTGTTGCTCTTCTATTCAATCGCCAATGAGTTTGATGATGAAGTTGGATTCCATTCAGAAGTAATCACCATAGTGAAGGACATTGAAATAGTAAATCCAGATCCAGCATGTCCTTCAGCAATTTCAATAACAGGTAAGGAATTTGAAACAAGAGAAAGTGTAAAGGTGGCGTCTGCAGTTCCCATACAGAACTTTCAACTCCATTGCCTGAAAAGAACAAAGATGGCATAAGAGAGGGTTTTTATGAGAGGAAGCTTGAGTGTTTGGAAGAAGAGTACACAGTGAAAATGAAGATCTTGAAATTGGAACTAGAAATGAAAGAATCTCAGAAAAATTAAGCGTTGTTAATAACTTATACAACCATAAATATATTACAAAAAGTAATGAAACAGCCAAGGAATAATATGGATAAAGAAACTGTTAAGCAGATCTACTACGGCAC
This sequence comes from Deroplatys truncata, assembly GCA_030765065.1. Lineage (NCBI taxonomy): Eukaryota > Metazoa > Arthropoda > Insecta > Mantodea > Mantidae > Deroplatys > Deroplatys truncata. Next base: position 242,232,494 of record CM060981.1, read on the forward strand.
ATTTTAATTTGCAAACAACGATTACATTTCAAAATGTTGGTATTCGGACGATCCAGTGTTAATTATGATAGGCACAGAAGTGTTTCTCAAAATCTAAAAACGCTTAGCAATTTAAGATATCTATGTATTAATCTTTAGAGAGAAACTGTACTTTTACTCAAAGTGTTTAATAACTTTTAAAGCTAGAGAATGTCATTTAAGGTTTCCACCTCCCAAAAAATTCTGATTTCTCAGAATTGCGCAATTTTCATTACACGCTGTTATTTATTTTCGTAACTATTCAAAAAATTGCATACGTGAGCTTTTTTCCCTTAATTGCATTCAGTTAATCATACCTTCCATAATACTTATACATTGCCTACACGAGCTCAGGAGAAACATGGCAAGGCTACTTAATACTCCAAAAGTATCCCTTAAATTACTGGGGAATTCCTGCGAACAGGAGTATTTCGGAAATGTTTAATGTCACAAAAATTTTTATTTAAAATAAATTGTATTTATCTAATAAGATATTCATTTCTTCAGCAGTAAGTTATACAGATTCCCTGGAAATAAAGAAAACTTTATAGAACTTTTGATACGCATTTTATTTATTATACAAATATAGCTATTTTTCAGAAAATCTAATATAAGGAATCGCAGTCACTGGCATCTTTAAAGAGCGTCCAACTCCAGAATGAAATTTAGCATTTATCTGGCTTTTCTTATGATGTAACGCTGTTCACAGAGATTTACGAGTTGAAAGACTAAAAACACGTAAACATGTATATGCACAAGCGCACGCGCACACACACACATATGTACGAAGCTCTTTGCTTTCGTTTACAGGACCTCAGAACATGCATTACGCTGCGTGTCCCTAGCGTTTCCAGCTCTTGAATCGTTCCAGTTAGTGGAATGCCTCTACCATCTTCATGTAGAGTATAGAGAAAAAATAAGTAAGTGATTGAAAGATCGGGATTCGAAGGACGACTGATTGAAAATTATATACAATATTAATTGCCCATCATAGGAGCTATCAATCATGCTTTGGTCAACTCCTCTACCTCTCTTAGTTTCTGAGATAATGACGATTTAAAAATTGGGCTCGAACCCAGAACGTCAGGTATCTAATTACACATCCACAAGATACTACCTAATAACATAAACGCAATAAAGTTTATTTGGCGTCTTTATCTTAGTTAGTTTAGGAGTTATTAAATTTATAATTAAATTACATTTTATCGGTATTCGAACCCTGGACACCAGAAACAAAATTATCTACAATGTTAGTTTGATATGTTTAAAGGTGCTGTATGCATTTACAGCATCAATCTAAGTGCTATATTCTAGAGTATAGAGAAAAAATAAGTAAGTGATTGAAAGATCGGGATTCGAAGTAAGGACAACTGATTGAAAATTATATACAATATTAATTGCCCATCATAGGAGCTATCAATCATGCTTTGGTCAACTCCTCTACCTCTCTTAGTTTCTGAGATAATGACGATTTAAACATTAGGCTCGAACCCAGAACGTCATTTATCTAATTACACATCCACAAGATACTACCTAATAACATAAACGCAATAAAGTTTATTTGGCGTCTTTATCTTAATTAGTTTAGGAGTTATTAAATTTATAATTAAATTACATTTTATCGGTATTCGAACCCTGGACACCAGAAACAAAATTATTTACAATATTAGTTTGATATGTTTAAATGTGGTGTATGCATTTACAGCATCAATCTAAGTGATATATTCTAGAGTATAGACAAAAAATAAGTAAGTGATTGAAAGATCGGGATTCGAAGTAAGGACAACTGACTGAGAATTATATACGGTATTAATTGCCCATCATCAGAGCTATCAATCATGCTTTGGTCAATTCCTCTACCTCTCTTAGTTTCTGAGATAATGACGATTTAAAAATTAGGCTCGACCCCAGAACGTCAGGTATCTAATTACACATCCACAAGATACTACCTAATAACATAAACGCAATAAAGTTTATTTGGCGTCTTTATCTTAATTAGTTTAGGAGTTATTAAATTTATAATTAAATTACATTTTATCGGTATTCGAACCCTGGACACCAGAAACAAAATTATTTACAATATTAGTTTGATATGTTTAAAGGTGCTGTATGCATTTACAGCATCAATCTAAGTGATATATTCTAGAGTATAGAGAAAAAATAAGTAAGTGATTGAAAGATCGGGATTCGAAGTAAGGACAACTGATGGAAAATTATATACAGTATTAATTGCCCATCATAGGAGCTATCAATCATGCTTTGGTCAACTCCTCTACCTCTCTTAGTTTCTGAGATAATGACGATTTAAACATTAGGCTCGAACCCAGAACGTCAGGTATCTAATTACACATCCACAAGATACTACCTAATAACATAAACGCAATAAAGTTTATTTGGCGTCTTTATCTTAATTAGTTTAGGAGTTATTAAATTTATAATTAAATTACATTTTATCGGTATTCGAACCCTGGACACCATGTACCCAAATATACATTCACAAGAAACTATCTGATGACATTAATGTAATAAACCTTATTTGTCGTCTTTATCGTAATTAGTCTCTGAGTTAACAGAAGCTGCATTTGTAATCACTCGTAGGATTCGACCCCAGCCATCCCGGTCAACTTGGAACTCATTGGAGAAGCTGCTGCTTTTTATATCATTTCCTCGCTAAAACCCTAATTGTTGAGAGTTGTGCAGAGCACTTAGGAAAACAATTACTGACATTGTTCGCTAATGTGGTGAAAGCGTCTAACGTGGTCAGCTAATGTATGTCACCGTTACCACCATGCAGAAGTAGGTTATTGTTCGCTAATGTACGTAAACAGATCCGGAATACAAACTTAAAAGTCTATTAATGTGGTGAAAGCGTCTAACAGGGCCAGCTAATGGACAAACGCTTTTCCCAGATAGAAGAAGGCTGCAGTGTTTCATTACATTACAGACTTTTCCCGTGAGCAGACTACTTATACTCACGCTCGAGTCAACAATTCATTATTCAAAAAACTTAATTGCTCGAGGATGCAATGAGCAGGCCTTAGTAGTCATAAAAAAATGTTTGACGAACATTACCTAATTAATTTGCCGAGGGGCGGCAGGCCTCGAGAAAACAATTCCCTCAAGTCAGGACGCCACAGTAGAACGCATGGGGGAGGGGGTAGGACCTGTTAGCACAGACACTGTCGGCATTAGGTAAGCACACAAAGCGAGAGGGGGCGGGGCCTAACGACACGAGACCTGGCGGCATGTAAGCCCTCAAAGGTAGGGGGCGGGGCTTGTCGGCGTAGAACAAAGAACCTTATCGCTTGTCGGCATCTCTCTCTGTACCAGCTCTCTCATTTTATTTCTACTATCGCTGGGCTTTTAAAAATGGCGGATCTGAAGAATATTTGGCCAAAATGATTCAAAGGTGCTATAGAATATTTATATGATACAATCAAAAAATCGAAAAAGTCGTTTTCATCTAAAAATTGTGATGTTCTAGGTAACAAACCATTCCCAATCCTCATACAGTCAGTTGGCGTTTGCAGGTAGCACACACCAGACCAAGTTTACCTGCCCGTCTATGACTCACGACGCTGTTATTCACATTCTTTATATTGTCATAATGTTTTAGCTGTAAACAGCCAACAGCCTATGCCTGCTCATAATCTTCAGCGAAATAGCAGAGTTGCGAACTTGACAGTAATACTAGGGTATCATTTTTTATGATTTGACCATTCTGGTTCTTATAGTAACAAAATAAAACTGCTAAAACAAGTAGCAAAAAAATCCTTCCGCAATTAATGCTTATGTATTTCATGTAGACCTATTCAGCATTATTAAACTGATTGTAAGAAAACAGAGCGCAATACATAATTAAAGGTTTAGAAGAAAACGAAATTGATTTTGATGTCCGCACCTCATTTCTGGTCAAGCCTTTTGTAACTTTAAGAGAACACCATAAAGAACTAAACTTTACCTTAATGATTTCAATTTAAAATTTCTTACTAATTACCAGGCACAGGAATTTCTAAGCATTAACGCAGAACGAAGGGAAGTAAAAATGAATTGTTACTGGAATTTAGCTTGGGGCGTTGCATACACTATACCCTAGGGAAACTTTTAATGAATATGATATTTGCTGCAACTTTAATGCTCGTAGCAGGGGACTTGTGGTTGGACATAACACTTTTCGCATATTTGAGGATTTGAACATTAAGCAACTGTACAATCCAGGAACATTACCTTCCTTGCATCTCACGAAATGTTTCCCATGGTTTAAACTGTAGTGGTACCCCAGCATAGGTAAATAATAAGTACACCACCCGACAACAACTAACTTTTGACGCACGCTATAATGCAGCAAGTAATTGTACTCTACACTAACAGGTAAATAATTTATTAGTAACATAAGTTCAAACGCGCACCACAGCGGCGCTAATGTAAAAATAGTTTAAGCTCAATAAACTAGATGACGCCACCGGTTCTTTGTGGAGGCGACCGTTACGCAGCGACAACAGGTATAAATAGGCCGACCCAGGCGACAGTGATTCAGTTAGAATTGACTGTTCTGATAAGGTCGCTAGCATAAGCCGCTGGGGCATGAAAACACGTGAAACGATAAAGACTCATCCTTTGAGACCAAACCTTCCTAACCTGTTCTTGCTCCCATGACCTAGCTTCGCCGACTGGACGATCCCGGGAGCTGTTTGAGCTCAGTAGGTTTGTCTACTAGTATGTCTCGCGTCGTCAAAGGAACCTGGCCGAGCCTAGCTGATCACCGACACCCTTTCGGACCGGTGAGATGAATCCTCCTCAATCTCTCGGAGCAGGGAAGAGCAAGCGGTGCCATAACCGGCAGATGGGGCTTCTCCTTGTATCAGACCTCTGTAGTAACGACACGCAACCATGTATGACGCAAGGTCCACAATATAAACAATGAATAGAAAACGTTTAGCAACGTGTTTGTAGCATTACGAATACGTGACACTCTAAGAAACAGCAGAGACCAAAAAACAAAAATATTTACTCGTGGACATAACGCGATTTCCAAATAGGCAACTCAAGTGTTACAAGAGTCTTTTGACGATATGTATCATAGGCTGTTAGATTGTCGTCGCAGAAATAGAGGCTATTTGTGGGACACGTGTTTTTTTAATTAAATGTTTTCTGTTTTATGAAATTGTAGATTATTGCTATTAATCTCGCATATTTGTTAATTTACATAAGCAATATAATCAATGTTTACTACGCAATTGTAAAAATTGCGTTTCTTAAATCACCTTGTTCATCTAAACAAGGCGTTTATTACGCAATTTTTTGTATTCTGCTATACAATCATTAAATTGGTGGATTGGGCGCATTGTGTCGCTGTGGTGCTCTGGAGTGGAAAGATGGCGTCGCGGTATGGGATCGTGTCAGCTATTCTCTCATATTAGCAAGAGGCAGTTGTGTGCTGACAGTATAAGTACTACGGTCTCTGTTGTGAGGACGATTTGAATGCGCGCGTCGGAACTCGAAACTGTCACAGTTTGAGCCATGAGAAAATATAAAGTTATCTAAAAATCAGGAAAATTCACTGGCGAATGGTTTCAGATGAAGCAAGTTTACCGTGCCGACGCCTTGGGCAACAGTGCGGTGTTGAAGTGGTACCAACGTTTTTCGCAGGACGCAGGAGAGAGACAGCTTGGAGAATGATAATCGTACTGGTCGACCACAAATGACCCGAACTGAATGCAAGATGAAGAACTTATGCTGATGGTACATGCTAACCTCTCCTAATCGTATACTCTCTTGCAATACCATTATACTGATGATTCTGTCTGATGATTTGAACAGAACGAGTGTTGCCCACCATAGGATGCCGCACCTTCTGACCAACGTGATCTCACGTGGCGATTTGCGGTGACCTGATCAGTACTACTAACGATGTTCCGTCGTTTTTCAACCGGTTCACAACAAGAGACCAAGTATTGTGTTTCTTTACGATCCACAACCGAATTAACAATCAGCCACCTGGAAATCACTCATTATCGCCACAATGGACAAAGGCACGATAAGATAGGATAGTTTTAAAATTTGTAACATTTGAATTGAAACAATTAAATTTGAGCATTCAGTTTTAAAATTTAGGGGGAGACATGGTGGAAATATATTACATTTTCAGTTTTTTTGTGCAGTCTTATATTTTAAACATATATTTTTAAAATGGTACTGCATCTGCCATTTTGTACTGTGAATTCTACTCCACTTCACAGAAAAAAACGCATATCCATACATACTTTGGATTTGAGAAGTAGCTAGGGGAATGTTTGCTTCTATGTGATCAATCCATGTAGTTTGTCTTTACAAATATATGTGAGTTTGCTTCATTTTGGTTTTCAACAGCCTTTTTTTCGGAATGGCATTTTCTGAAAACGATTGAAGATAACTAAATTAAATTTTAGGATAGAAACAATCCCTAAGAGCTGCTGTGGATGTACTTTGGTGTTAATAGCATTATTGGTTATTTTTTAAAAAAAATAATTGTTAATAAACGTTAATCAAAAGATGGTACAATTAAGAAACAAATCCAAAAATCTTGTCTTCCTTAATAAATAAACTTATTGTATAAATGTATATCACTGAAATTATAAGACCTAAATTCTGTGAAATTACAGTCTGATACCTTAAATAGTGGGTCTGAGATAATGCGTCATGAATTTAGCAGTTTTAGCTTTGGTAGGATGTGGCTTTTAATCTCCCCTTCAAAAAAATTATATCCATATCTATCCTTTGTATTTGATGGTCGAATACGAAGTATGTCTAAGCGAAAAAATCTTTATGTGTTACATTCATATGTCTTTCTCTACTCTCTATCTCGTGGGTATGAAAAATATTCTTACGAAAGCTTATTACTTTCTCTACTACTAGTAGGGGAAATATTGTATTCCACCCAAAAATTCGATACCGAGATTTCACCGGAAATACATGTTTTGAGGCCCCCTGAATCCAAAAATAGCATTTTTGGAAACGTCCGTGTGTGTGTCTGTGTGTCTGTGAACAGCATAACTCAGAAACGAACAGTAGGATAAACACCAAACTTGGTATTTAGGTTCAGTATCTTCCAAAGATGCGACACGAAGGTTTTCAAGAAAATCCCCCCACTCCAGACTACCCTTTACATGGAACATTTTTCGAACATTTTAATTTTCTCAAAAATGGCTCTAACGATTTTGATTCAAATATCATATGTTTAAGATATTGTCATGAGAAATGAAATGCATATCTCGAATTGTCTGGGAATTTCTCCAAAAGTGTTCTTCATTGTGAACGACTTTTGCACAACTGGTAAACCAGAAGAGATAGACAAACTTTTACTACACAAAAAATGTAGATCGCGTTAAAATACACAATTTATGTCATATACATTTCTTTTGTTGAGTGAACCGTTTTCGAGATATTGCTTGTTATTCCCTTAAATTTTCCAATACTTATACTTTTTCTCAAAATCGTTATTCATTTTTTTTATGGCCTGGACATGCAAAGATACTGGAATGGGCCACAGAGCAGCCAGCGTTAAAATATTTGACTATCGCTTAAAACCTACCATATTCCCTTTGCATCTACAAGAAAATTAATTGACATCTCGATATCTCGATTAACATGAAGCATATGAAGAATAAACGTTTGTAAAAATAGTTTGTACAAGAGTAGAGAAAGTCATGTGAGTGTAACACATCAGATTTTTTTTCTATTTACTTCGTTATAATCAGATAAACATTTGCAGAAATAGCTACATTACACATTTCGTTATAGATAAAAAGGGAATAGCAATAGTCAAATGTTTAAGAATTGGACGCTATATGCTCGCTTTAAAATTCCATACTGTTTCCATGCAATCGCAAGAAACAACTGATTGTTGACGGGACTTCAAGAGAATGACGAAGTATTGAACAATTCGAACCATTAATAACGGATATCTCGGAAATGGTTTGTGCCACAAAAACAGTTATTTGAAACAAATTGTGTGTTTTAGAGAGATCTGCATTCTTTGTGTGGTACGTTTTCGTCTATCGCTTAACGTTTACCAGTTCTCCAAGATTATACAACATACATTCCAAATGAGGACTACACAGACTATTCACAGAAAATTCGAGGTATAAATTTTATTTGTCATGCAAATATCTTTAACATGTGGCATTTAAATCAAAATCGTTAAGGCCATTTTTTAGAAAACCAAAATTTTGAAAAATGTTCCATGTAAAGGGTAGGCTTTCTTGAAAATCTTCGCATCTTTGGAAGATACTTAACTTAAATACCCAGTTTGGTATTCATCCGACTTTTCCTTTTTGAGTTACACTATTCAGAGCTACATGGACAGACACGCACAAAGACCTTCCTCTAATATTTTTTTATTCAGGGGAACCACAAAACATGTATTTCCTCTGAAATCTCGGTATAGAATTTTTGGGTGGAATGCAATACCTCCTGTGTACATAGTAAGGACAGTAAAAATTGAATGTAGTTGGTAGATATCCATTTACACCTTGAAACTTGTATTAAACCTAGCAATTTAGATTTGAGCTTGTAATTACGATCGATAAGGTTAAATAAATTTAGTTTGTTATTAATAACTTTGCTTCCTTAACAGTGACTCATATTTCTTGTTTAAAGACCAATGTTTATTCTCTGAGGCTTATTCTCAAGTATTTAACCTCTAGGTCGTTTCGAGTCAGACAATGCTCTGCTGGGATAAAAGCCCAAGTAACTGCCAATACAATTTAGATCGAATTTCGTTAATGATTCTGTGGACTTCATTCAACATTCTGTCATTTGCACACCTTGTACATAAATTCTGTTGGTGATGTGCAGTGCATGGATGTAATCCCATGTTTGACATTGAAATCATTTGTTTCGTTGTGTGCCAGTCCCTTTCTCCCAGTAGGTGTGTTGTCTGTGGCTACTGATATTAGCTAGTTCAATGTGGTGAAGTCTTTTCTATGGCATCCCCAACACGCACATCTTTCTCTCTCTAGCAGTGTTTTCCATTGAAGCATGTGTCATCTGTCTTGGCTTAAAGAGCTCTTACTTTCTCTACCACTAAGTAGATTTCAGTGGCAATACACATTTTGGGGCGCTTGAATAAAAAAGAAAGAAAGAGAGAGAGAGAGTGCGTGCGTGCGTGCATGTGTGTGTGTGTGTGAGAGAGAGAGAGAGAGAGAGAACAGAATATCACAAAAACCAAAAACCAAACTTGGTATTTAAGTTCGGCATCTTCCAAAGATGCAACACAAAAAGTTTCAAGAAACATCCCCCACCCCAAACTACCTTTACATGGAAAAATCTTCGAAAATTTTGATTATCTCAAAAATGGCTCTAACGATTTTGATTAAAATACCACAGTTTTAAGATATTTTTGTGACAAATGAAATGTATATCCTTTAAATTTCTGGAAATACCCTCTGAAGTCCTCTTCATTTTTAATTACTTTTACATAACTGGTAAACTGTAAGAGATACACAAAATCCTACTTCACATAAAATATAGATCTCGTTAAAGCACACAACTTATGTCAAATGCTTTTGTGGAGTTAACCATTTCCGAGATATTCCTTGTTACTGGTTTGCAGTTTAGAACACTTAGTATTTTCTCAAGAGGAAAATAGTTGTTATTCTTTCTCTATCTGTCTCTCTCGGTCATGCAGAGAGAATACAATTTAAAAGCTATCACATAGCGACCCACTCTTAAAATATTTGACTATCGCTTAAAAAAGGTTATTAAAATGCAGCTTTGACATTCTTTGAAGCATTATGGAATAAGTCACTAGAATCTGGTGTCAGGTTCCATTCATAACCTGCAACTCCTCCGCAAATACGCATCTGTTACATGTATTGGGTGGGTTAGTTATATTGCATCTGTTACGTTGGCGCCCTGCGTACTTACTCTGCCACGTACGTAGTAGTAGTTTCACCGGAAATACACGCTTTTTTTTAAGTTCCCTTGTTTACCCAGTTTATGATTACTATCTTTTACTGCTTTCTTTACCGCTTATTACCGCAATTACACACACAACACGCAGTCACATAAACAACCATGCCCATGGCGGAACTCGAACCCGTGACCCTCAGCTTGGCGGAGCGCCAAAGCAGTACACTCCAACGACCACAGCTACGGATACGAGGGCCGGCAGCTTTGAGGCTCTCTGAATAAAATTAAAAAATAAACATTTTGAGAAAAAGGTCGTATGTGTGCGTGTGTGTCTGCGTGTGCGTGTATCTGTAAACAGCATAACTCAAAAACGAAAAGTCGAATAAATGCCAAACCTGGTATTTAGATTCAGTATCTTCCAAAGATACGACACGAAGGCTTTCAGAAAATCCCCTCAACCCAGATACCCACTACATGGAAGATTTTTCGAAGGTTTTGTTTTTTCAAAAAATGGCTCCAACGATTTTGATTATAATTCAATATATTAAAGATATTTACATCACAAATAAAACGTAGATTTGTAATTTTCTGGGAAAGCTGTTGAAGCTCACTTCTTTTGGATGAAAGTTTGTATAATCTTCTATAACTGGTAAACGTTAACCAAAAGACGAAAACGTACTACACAAAAAATGAAATCTCTTTAAAACACACAATTTATTTCAAATAAGCTTTTTTGTGGCATTAGCTATTTCTGAGATATTCGTTATTAAATGTTCGAATTGTTCATTTGTTGGTCATTCTTGAAGTCCTGTCAACATGCAGTTGCTTCTCGCGATTACATGGAAACAGTATGGAATTTTAAGGCCAGGATTTAGCGTCCAGTTTTTAAAAATTTTACTATCGCTGTTCCCTTTGTATCTACAGTAAAACTCCAATTATTCGAACTCCAAATATCCGGATCGCTTTGAGGGAAAAATATTGTATTACTAAAATTACTTTATTAAACCAACGAGCTAGTTTTGTTCCACAATTATTACAGTAGTTTCTCCATCATTCAAAAATCAATCCTTAACTAATGCATTAAAAGACCAAATCTTCCAGCAAACAACGAATATTTTAAGTTGCGCGCATTATTGGGTCCTACCTGCTGCGAGTGAAGTGGCTACCGCATACAGAAGCGATGCCAGTGGCAGTCCAACAGTTCAGCCTGTATCAGCCTATTTCGTGACCTTAACTTATACCTGTGTCTGTTTTGAGTTATCGTGCGGCAGTATGTCTTCTAAAAGGAAATGTGTTATATTATCGTTGATAGACAAAACAATTGAGCAACTAGACAAAGGAGTGAGTGGTGCGCAGTTAGCTGAGATGCTTAACGTGGAAACATCAACAATTTCCGACAAAAAAGAATAGTTTTAAACGTTGTGTTTGTCCTTGAGAATGAAGATGGAGTTAGTCGATAAAAGCTATGAAAACAGCAGAAAATAAACAGCTTGAAGAGCCGTATTCAGTTGGTTTTTGCAGCAGCGAGTATTCGGTAACCTCTTTGAGGGCCGTTATTTGCGAAAAAACAAAACTTTTTGCCGAAAAAATCAACGGTGTGTTCATTTAAAGCAAGCAATGGCTGGCTACGGAATTTCAAGGCAAGACGTGGCATTCGTGAGCTGGATTTAAGTGAGGAGAAACTATCAGTAAACCCAAAAGCAGCAGAAAATGTTATTGAAAAATTCAAAATTGAAGCAGATTGTTATGACTCTGAATGTTTATACAACGCAGATGAGGCATGCCTAATTGAAAGGTTTAATAAAACAACTTTAGCTTCTAAAAGGGAAAATGGTGCTCCTGACCATACGGTGAGTAAACCCCGTGTTACCGTGCTGAAGTGTGCTCACTCTACGGGAAACCACAAAATATCTCTTCTGTTGATAGGCAAATAAAAAAAACTACAACCGGGCTTCCCCTCTTTTACAAGAATCAAAGGCCTAGATGACGGTTGCTTTGTTTACCGAATGGAGCGATTTAATTTTCATACCTGAAGTAAAAAAATGCCAAAGGCCATAGGGAAAGAAGGCCGTAAGGTGATGTTAATTCTGGACAATGCACACACACACACACACACACACACACACACACACACATAGAAGGCCTTGATAGAGAAGATGGACGTTTCAAAACACTCTACCTGTCGCCAAACGTAACGGGTTTGCTGCAGCCGATGGACCAATCGGTTATCGAAACTATGAAGTGACATTAGAGAAGACAGCTCTAGGGAGGAAGCTTTTGATATAAGATGAAACGGAAACATGGAATTTGGTGAAGAAAACCACATTAAAAAGAGCTTGGAACAAATTGAAAGACATTTCAACCAAGAAATATTAACAGAAAGAGAAACAAGAAGCGTGAAAAGGAAGAGGAAGAAAGCTGTGGAAGAGGACGAGGAGGAAATGTCACTTGAGTATATAAGAAAGCTCCTTTTGAAAATTCCTGGATGTTGGCAGTGCAGAGGACCTAGACGACTGGCTTATTAGTGATTCTTCGGACCTTGGATTCCAAATTCTCAGTGACGATGAACTCATTCAAAGTATGAGAGAAGAAACTTAAGACCAGGAAGATGACATTGATACTGAAGCAGATGCAGGGCCATCAGTTGGTGAAGCGTCTGCCTGTCTAAGCCTCTAACATGGATAGAGCAGCAACCTGAGTGTGATCAAAGACAGCTGCTCCCCGTCAAGCGAATGCGAGGTTTGGCTGCGCGTAAACGATTTAAGACAGCAAAACAATTGACTTTGACTGATATGTTCAAGAATTGAGACACTTTATGTAAGTACAGTACTGATAAAATGTATAAAAATCTAATGTGTTACACTCACATGACTTCCTCTGCACTTGTACAAACTATTTTTACAAACGCTTATTCAACATATGCTTCATGTTAATCGAGATATTGATATGTTATCTTATTGCTAATTTTCTTGTAGATGCAAGGGGAATTGGTAGGCTTTAAGCGATAGTCAAATATCTTAGGAGCTGGTTGCTATGTGGAGTATTCCATTCTCTTTGCATTATCAGGACAAAAAAAATTAATAACGAATTCTCATTTGAGAAAAAGTAAGTATTGGAAAATGTAAGGGAATAACAAGCAATGCCGAAAATGGTTCACCCAATAAAAAAACGTATATGACATAAACTGTGTATTTTAACGCGATCTACATTTTTTGTGTAGTAAAACTTTATCTCTTATGGTTTACCAGTTATGCAAAAGTCCCTCACAATGATGAATACTTTTGGAGACATTCCTAGAAAATTCGAGATATACATTTCATTTGTCATAAAAATATCTTAAACACACGATATTTTAATCAAAATCGTTAGAGCCATTCTTGCGAAAATTAAAATTTTCGAAAATTGTTCCATGTAAAGGATAATTTGAGGATTTTCTTGAAAACCTTCGTGTCGCATCTCTGAAAGATACTGAATCTAAATACCAAATTTGGTGTTTATCCGACTGTTCGTTTCTGAGATACGCTGTTCACAGACAGACACACGGACATGTTTCCAAAAATGCATTTTTTGGATTAAGAGTGCCTCAAAACATCTATTTCCTGTGAAATCTCGGTATCGAATATTTTAGTGGAATGCAATACATCCCCTACTTACTATACGTAGTAGAGAAAGTAAAAAATCTGATGTGTTACACTCACATGACTTTCTCTACTCTTGTACAAACTATTTATTCAAACGCTTATTCTCCATATGCTTCATGTTAATCGAGATGTTAATCTTATTGCTAATTTCCTTGTAGATGCAAGGGGAATATGGCTTTAAGCGATAGTCAAATGTTTTAAGAACTGGTTGCTATATGCAGCATTCCATTCTCTTTGTATGTACAGGACATAAAAAAATGAATAACGAATTCCCACTTGAGGAAAATTGTATTGAAAAAAGTATTGGAAAATTTAAGGAAATAACAAGCAATATCTCGAAAACGGTTCACTCAACAAAAAAAATGTATATGACATAAATTGTGTATTTTAATGCGATCTACATTTCTTGTGTAGTAAAAATTTGTCTATCTCTTAAGGTTTACCAGTTATGCAAAAGTCGTTCACAATGAGAAATACTTTTGGAGACATTCCCAGAAAATTCGAGATATACATTTCATTTGTCATGAAAATATCTTAAACATATGATGTTTTAACCAAAATCGTTAAGAGCCGTTTTTGAGAAAATAAAAACTTTCGAAAAATGTTCCATGTATAGGGTAATCTAGGTTTTCTTGAAAACCTTCGTGTTGCATCTCTGGAAGATACTGAACCTAAATACCAAGTTTGGTGTTTATCCGACAGACACACACACACGGGCATGTTTCCAAAAATGACTTTTTTGGATTCAGGGGGCCTCAAAACATATATTTCCGGTGAAATCTTGGTATCGAATTTTTGGGTGGAATACAATACTTCCCCTATTTGCTATACGTAGTAGAGAAAGTAAAAAAGTTTTGTAGTCAACAAATTAACATTACATTATATATAAATTTTGCTTTTTAAAACAAATGTCCTTTTTTTCATGACTCACCCAGTTATTCGGATATTCGATTATCCGGATCGGCTCCGGTCCCTATTAATCCGGATAATTGGAGTTCTACTGTATAACGAAATGCGTAATGAAGATACTTCCGGAAAGTTTTATCTCAATTAAAATGAATATAGGAAAATAAACTTTCGTAAGAGAAGTTTGTATATCCACTAATAAGCGCTAGGGTAGAGAAAGTCATGTGAATGTAACACATCAGATTTTTCAGAAATACACGCACTGGTGAACTACTATTATTGTAAGCAGATCTTGACGGAAGGGACACCTCTACCCAAGGCGGATCTTTTGTGGTTACAGCGCCCGGGAGGTACGGATGAGGTGAAGGAACCCTAGAAGGCAGGCCGACCGACAGAGATGCGCAGATATCCCTAATAATTCCAAGCTTGAAGTCCGGTTACACCGGTGGATTGCTCAGAGAAGGCTTCCCTTTGGCGGAATCGGGGAGAACTCGACCTACCTGAGGCATCTCACAGAATGTTACCATCTGGAAGAGCGGAGATGATTTTTTTCCAACCAGCCAAGCAACTGCACCAACTGCCCGACACAGATCTACACTGCGGAGCCCCTATGTCTAACTGAAACATGAAAGGGGGAGAGAAATGATAGGAAATGAGAGAAAGGAAATTCTAGATAGACCAGAAACCACTCCAGAATTTGCCTTGCTAACCAGGAAAAGTATGAAAAACCCATGGTCAGAGTGGCCAGTCCTAGAAATCGAATCCAGGACCTCATTACTGAAGGTCGGATTCGATTGCCCACAACCGCGAATGAAACTGGGTGGCCAGACTGCTATAAGTACCTAACAGGCCGCCTCCTCGTCTTCTGCTAGACCAGGGCAATGACCTCTACTGGCCGTGTGTGAGGTTGGTAGGAAGGGGTAATTGCGTAAGGTGCAATAGGTGCAGCTTTTTTTCCAAGAAGTTTGCTTTAAACAAGTTCGATATTTCACCAGAAATACATGTTTTGAGACCCCTGAATCCATAAATAGTAAATTAGCTCTGCATTTTCCAAGATGCGACATGAAGATTTTCAAGAATCTCCCACCCCAAACTAGAAAGATTTTCGATATTTTTATTTTCTCCAAAATGGTTCTAACACACAGACAGACAGAGACATTTTTGTAAAAATTGAATTTTTGGAATTGCGTATTTTCTGTGAAATCTCGGTGTCGAATGTTTGGTGGAAGTATAGTCAAAAGGCTTACTTTTGTTTTATAAATTATTAACTTTGTAAAGAACACATTCGAACCACACTGAATATGTCTATATGAGAGAGAGGGAGGGAGGGAGAGAGAGAGAGAGAGTATATGAAAACAGAATCTGCTGAAAGGTAGTCAGGGTTTCTATCTGAGCTAGAAATGATTTTTGAAACGCCATTTATATGGTTTTTGTACTGCATTGCGAAAATGTTTAATACAAAGGTTTCTTTCAGACAAAATGTTTACAAGATATCAGGCTGGAGAGCGTTTGATATACTTAAATCTCACACGTATAATAATATTATTATAATTATTATATTATTACAGTATCCAAACTATTCTTGTAGAAAACCATACGACGAAATTCAGTTACGGATACTTGAGCATTTTCGTTGGTCATTTTTCGTTATTTTTGCAGCTAATGCGTTCGAGAATGCTTTTATGCAATTACACGTGCAGGTATCGTTTGATCATTCCACTAGAATGGAGCGATAGAAGTTGGGAAAGGTTGTCCTTGTCTCGAAGCTCAGAATCATGATTAGAAAATTAATAATTCAAAAGAGCTGGTGCCAGAGGCGTTCTTCGAGTATACACCGTGTTGTTACGATGGTACTCACTCAACTAAAGTGCATACAAAAACACAAGTTATGGATGTATTCTAGGAATCTTGGGATATCTTGGGCGACATTGCTGTTGCCTGTAACGGTGCTGTCTGCCTTCTAGAGACAAACGAAACTAATTTTCTAACCAGCATTACTTTCTCTCCTACCAATCTATAGTATACAAGAGGAAATATTGCATTTCATCCAAAAATTCGATATTGAGATTTAACCGGAAATACATGTTTTGAGGTCCCATAAATAAAAAAGATTTTTAAAAAAAGGTCCGCGCGTGTGTGTGTCGAAATGTCCGATAAATACCAAATTTGGTATAGTAAACGCGCGCGCGAAGTTACCTACGAGCCGGAGGTGAGAGCCCATCCCGCTTCGCCTACCTGGCCGGCTGGGTGGTAAGTGAGCATAAAATGAATGTAGTGGTAAGTGAAGTGAAATATTAAGTTTTAAAGAGAAAGTGAAGTAACAGTTTCATAGAAGAGTGATAAATGCAGTGATTATTGTGTTAAGTGAAGTGAAAAATTACACAGAAAGCATGTGAGTGTTAAGTGAAATGTACGATAAAAGAATAAGAAAGTTAAATTTAGTCCAGAGTGACTGATAAGTTTAATAAAACTATTAAATGATGTAATTTACTTAAAGCATATTAAGAAAAGTGAATGTTAAAGTATACATTTTAAGAAAAGTGTATTGAAGTAGTAGTTATAGAAATAATAAATTTATATATATATGTATATATAGAGAGAGAGAGGGAGGGAGGGAGGGAGGGAGGGAGAACAATTGCAAAGTGCTTTGTACAAATGTTGTTTAGCTTTTATGAGGAGTGAGAAAACAACATAAAAAAGAAGGTTCCCATTCAAAAAAAAATTAATTGACCCTAAACTGACTTCTACAGCGACTTCCAAACAAAACACAACTAATAGCATATACTTTCCTCCATAATATCAAGCAACTTTTATTAAAGACATTTCTTTCTATAACGCTTAGTTTTGGAGATATTGTACAGTCTCAACTTAAATGATCCCCCTGTATATAAGGTCTCAAATCCGTATTTGTAGCACTTGCTGAGTTTGGGACGAACAGATGGGTAAAGCAGCGCTAATTTATGCTTAGGTATATTCACATGGCTTTTTCTACCCACTATCGTATATTTTATATACCTAACCTCTACACACTATCCTTACGAAGGCTTATTTTTCTACCTATTTCAACCTAAACCTTTACAGAAATAGCTTCATTACACATTTTGTTGTAGGTACAAGGGAGATATAGGAAGCTGAATCAATCAGATATTTAAAAGCTAACTTGTGTACGCTGGTCTTGAAATTCCATACTCTTTTCCATCGCAAGAAACAACTGAATAGCGACAGCACCTTTAAAGTGACAAAAACATTGAAAAATTAAAATCAATAATAACCGATACCTCGGAAATGCCCGATGCCACAAAAAATTATTTGAAATAAATTATATTTTTTAATAATTGTTTTAAATGGGAACCTACAGTTAGGGACAAATTAAATTGACCCTAAAATGACCATCATAACGTCCTCCAAACAAAACACAACTAATGGCACTTACTTTCCCCCATAATATCAAGAAACTTTTATCAAAGATATTTCTTTCTACAGGGCTTAGTTTTGGAGATATTGTACAGTCTCAACTTAAATGGTCCACCCTGCATATTATTATATTACTTTAGTTATAGTTACATTAATTAGAATAATTTTACTATAATTTAATGATTAATTATTAGGTTAGATTATTAGGTTATTAATTTTATTAGGTCTTACCTTTGCAGTTAAATAGAAATCCGAATTGCTTTTCCTGTAAGCGTTATCTGTGTGGGGTTTTATTTTTAGAGGAAGATCTGGGTAGAAGAAAACCAAGAACTTTAATTGTGCTTAGTTTAACACTTAGGGTGCATCGCGGTTATAGGTAATCAGCGATTATGGCGGTGAAGGAAGGTGATGACCAAACCTTTACATCGGAGAAAATAATATTACAGACCAGTATGATAAGACAATGACTCATAATACTAACAGAATACAAAAATTTCTCTGGTTATAACTAGTGCCTCAAGTTAGAACGTTGACAACCCTGTCATGCGCATCAGTCATCTAAGTTTTTTAGTAACCTAAGTTAGATTAGGTTGTGAAATTTGACCAAAAATTATAGAAAATTAAAACATTTTAATAATAAAATAGTATGTATTCTAGACTTTAAGAAAGCGTGTAGATTTTATTCCCTTTCGCTTATTTAAAATACCTACCAATTAACTGAAACTATAAATGAACAAGGGCATACTTATTAATAGACTCGCCCAACTTTAAACCTTGTTTTCTCGCAAAACTTTTTCAGCGTTTTTCCATACACAAAATGCTCCACACAATGCAATGTTTTACTATTTTTTTCAAAATGTTTTACTGCCTCTTTAAAGTACATTAAAGAAAATGATCATATTTTTCTTTAAAACAATACCTCAATTTTAAGAAATAAATTACTAACTTTTGAAAAATAAAGATTTTTGGAGAGTAGGTACAAATATAATAATTTTTTACAATAATTAGGGGTTAATATATAAACAAATCTTATATGTTACATTCACATGAATTTCTCTAATCTCTATTGCTTATTAGGGGGATACAGAGTATTCTTACGAAAGGTTATTTCCTACATACTTCATTTTAATCGAATTAAACCTTTCCGGAATTAGCTAAACCACACATGTCGTTATGGATACAAAGGAAATAGCGGTAGTCAAATGCTATACGCTCGCTTTAAAATTCCATACTCTCTCCACAACATCGCGACAGTCATTTGAAAAAACAGGATTTTAAAAGAATGAGCAAGTATTGAACAATTCGAACCATTAATAATGGGTATCTCGGAAATGGCTGATGTCACAAAATAAAAGTTAAGCTCTAGTTCCGTAGTTGCGGGTTCAAACCTGGCGGAGGGAGATGGATTTTTTCGGGCGTAAAACACCTCAACATGACTTCCTTCGGAAGGGAAATAAAGCCGGTAGTCCCCTGTCGTAGCTTTACGGCATGTAAAAGAACCTCAAGCCTGATAAAAGAGCCTCTGGGCAAAATTTCCGGACTTTCACGACCCAATATAGAATGGAACCCTAAGAATCATAGCAGTTAAAGAGCGTCTATAAATAAAACTCAGTCTTTCGTTTATCGCTTCCATTATGCAAGAGTATGCAGAATTCCTTCCGAATGAGTGGACTTCACAGGCTAAACCCAGAAAATGCAGGACATACATTTTATTTGTCATATAAATAGATTTAATCCATGGTATTTTAATCTAAGTGGATAGCACAATTTTCCGTAAAATTCACAAGTTTAGAAAAATGTTCCATGTAAAGAGCAGTTTGAGCTAGAGGGATTTTCTTGAAAATATTCGTGTCGCATCCTTGGAAGGTTCTGAAATTAAATCCTAAGTTTGATATTTATCCGACATTTCGTTTTTAGTTATGCTGTTCAGTCACAAAAGCACGCATGCGCTTGAACAGCATAGATCAAAAACGAAAAGTCGCATAAGTACCAAATTTGGTATTTACTTTCAAAGATGCGACACGAAGATTTTCAGAAAATTTCCCCATCCCCAGCTATTCTTTACATGGAACATTTTTCGAAATTTTGGATTTCCTCAAAAATGGCTCAAGCGATTTTGATTAAAATACCATATAAAGGGGGGACCATTTAAGTTGAGGCTGCCAAACATGTCCAAAACTAAGCGTTGTAGAAAGAAATGTCTTTAATAAAGGTTGCTTGATATTATGGGGGAAAGTAAATACCATTAGTCGCATTTTGTTTTATTTGGAGGACGTTGAGATGGTCATTGTAAGATGGAATTGTAAGTTCCCGTTTAAAAAAATTAAATTGAGCCAACAGCCCGTAAACCACACAATAAAGCATAATTACAATTAGAAGATCAACCAGCTAATATAACAGTATAAAGTCCTATTCTTGTACATACCAAAAAAAATAGCAAATTCAAATTAAAAGTAATTAAATCTCTTATATAAGGAATTAATATTCATAAAATTAAAGATAAAAATAGAGAAAATACCGGCTAAAATGACCATCATAACGTCCTCCAAACAAAACACCACTGATGGCATTTATTTTCCCCCATAATATCAAGCAACTTTTATTAAAATACATCTCTTTCTACAATGCTTAGTTTTGGAGATATTGTACAGTTTCAACTTAAATGATCCACCCCATATAAAGATATTTACATGAAAAATAAAATTTTTATCATGAATTTTCTGGGAATAGTCTGAGTTCCTCTTCATTCGGAAGGATTTTGTAGAATCTTGAATAATTTGTAAACGTTAAGCTATGGACGAAATGCACTACACAAAAAAATGTATATCTCTTTAAAACACACAACTTATTTAAAATAACCTTATTTGTGTCAAAAGCCATTTCTGAGATATCTGTCATTAATAGCTCGAATGGTTCAATACTTTTAAAGTCAACATTCAGTTGTTTCTGGGGATATAATGGAAAGAGTATGGAATTTTCAGGCCAGCATATAGTGCGCAGTTGTGTAACATTTGACCATCATTACTCCCTTTGTAATGTACCTATTTCTGTAATGTTTTATCTCGATTAAAATGAAGTACACAGAAAAATAAGCTTACATAAGATAAGCTTTTATACCCCATATACATGGTAAGGAAGGTCATGTGAATGTAACACAACCGAATTTTTAAACTCATTTACTGTAAAAATTTAATTGTTTTCCGAATATTTTTAAAAATGCATCATGTGGCGTATTTTTATTACATCAATGAAGTTACACAATAAAAGTTAATATTTAAATGGCCATCCACGCTACAATTTTGAAACATATCAAAAACATAGCTGTTATTGTGAGTAATAACTAGGGCCCGGATTTTTAGGTGGAATAAACCTTCATTTTAAGTTTCCTATATGCTTACAATAGTTTTTTTTTTTTTTTTTTTTTTTTTTGCTTCTTGGATCAATACAGGTATCAATAATTTTGCTTTTTTAGTCCTTAGTTGTAAGATTTATATTTTGGCTTGCAGTAGATAGTTACATTTTTTGGCGTAAACAATTGCCTAGTATCACGTAACACATTCTTGGATGAAGAAAGGGTTCTTTCAACGGAACACGACGTCATTGGAGCGTAAACATAGGGGCCAGTGCAGCAGGTCCTAGGGTTAGTTTTCCTGTATACTTTTCTCCCTGCAATATTGAATTGATTATTTTCTCATATCTTCAAAACCAGGATTTCGTTGAGGAATCTTCTGCAATTTCGAAGAACGTGCAACTCCCATTGGTCCAGGTATTTCTTTACTGGAAACATTGCCAATGATATCTAGAGCATCTTTCAGTGGCAAAGTTGTACTTTCCAATCAGAGAGTAGCTTGTGGTATAAAACTCGGCATAGTAAATGGTAACAGACAGCCAAGTTCCCTAGCGGGTAAGTATCGGCCCGCTCTCTTTGAACAATTGTACACGTGTTGGGACTTTTTAAGAAAACCTTCTTGACCGAAGATATCAGGCTGTTCACGTCATCGAAGTGGCTTCTAATTTCCTCTGCAAGGCGGTGCAGGCCGTGGGCCAAGCACGTAACATGTAGCATGGTCGGGTGGAAGGACTGTAGAAAACCCCCCTTCGGCCCTGCCTGTCACTAACAAAAGTGAAGTGTGGATCTGCAGCAATCCATTTTTTTTCAATAAACGTAATTTAGGCATTGTTTCACTATACAACAATTACATTCGAAAAATACTTTCGGTGTACTCTGTTGTACTCTCGGTGAAGGATTGGAGGCGATCCCGTTACGCAGGTTACGCTCCTCTTGACCTTCTATCACTTGCATCTAGGTGTCACGAGGTCACATGTGCTGCGTAAAAGTAGTAACTTCATCTATCTACTGGCTATAAGTGGTGAAATAATTTTACAGTAAGTTTCAATCCAAAAATAACATTCATTTCGATAAAGGAAAAACAGCTATTTAGGTTATTTTAGGTGTCAACCCCTCATTTAGGTTTTTTTAGGTATAATGAAATTCCGATATTCTGCTCCAGGAAGTGTGAAACGAGTATATATCTTGAAATGTGCTAACTAAATAGTGAGGAAAAATATCTATAGGTTAAAACCTAAAACTCCGGACCCTAGTAATAAGTAGCATACATTTTCAGCAAGCTATCTTACATACTGTAGATTTTACGAATTTCATGGATGCATTGTCTTAATACTAGCTAATTTATAATATAGTTGAGTATCAAGGTGCAATCTTTCATCGATGCGTTTTCCTAGGGCAACGATATGAATGCCGGTTCAACAAAGTTCTGGTAAATCCGGTTTTAATAATAATGTAACATATGGTGCTTCACCCTGACCTGAATACACAGTTTACAATTCAGTTGCATAGGATCCATGATCTATTCTGACATTCCATTCCGCAGCGCAACCTTTGGGACACTGCCGGTAGTTTATTTGCGTAACTCGGATGTACACAACGTCGTGATCCATGCCAGCAGATGCCAAGGCTAATACGCATGCTCGTTCTTGAGACCGGCGTTAGATTGGCCCGAGGCTCACCATACAACACCGGCCTTCTCGTCACGGACATTTGCACTGGAGACTAGCCATGCCGACCAAGATTCGTCTTCTATTCCATTCATACGCCGTGTATTTTATATTCACCAAAATATGTTTAGCAAAGCCTCTGATATGGACCAATCACGCTCGTTTATATTTTAATATGCTTGTATGGATGCGATATTATTGGATAAAACGTCAGCTCGTTATTGAATATTGATTAATAGGCTATGCCATCCTCTCGTCATTCATCAATTCTGGGGAAATCACGAAATCCTACTACCTCAACATCCACAGAGAGATGGCTCCGCGGTAACGTGTAAGGATCGCATTCGGGAGGTCCCGGGTTCCATTTCCGTGACTGCCCAATTCTGACCTTGGGTTTTTCGTTGGCTTTCCCTGGTCGGTAGGGGAGTGCTAGAGTTGTTTCTCATCTGTCACGATTTCCTTTCTATCATTTCCCTTTTATTCCGTTTTCTTTTCCTCTTTTTATGTCTGTTTCTAGGTTTTGTGGCGTATGGCAGTGCCAGACAGGTGGAGCGGATGCATACTAAAGGAAAGTGTACTCTACGTGGACAGAGAGCTACTTCGTCGTTCTACGCCCTCTGTAGGCGGTGGGACCGGTCTTCGAGCTTGGAAATATTAGGGACTTCCGCGAGTCTCTGTGGTCTGTCTGTTTGCGGCCTGTAGCCTCTTTAGTTCCTTCACTCCATCCCTCCCTCCTGGGGGGGGTGGTAGCCGCAATAAAATCTATATATCTCAACATTCACTTAAGTTTTTATTACTGAAAATCAGCATATTCCTCTAGTTCCCAAGGTCACGTTTCAAACCCGGCGGGGGCGATGGATTTTTTCGGGCGTAAAAATCCTTAAGATGGCTTCCTTCGGAAGGGAAGTAAAGCCGGTGGTCCCGTGTCGTAGATTTACGGCACGTAAAAGAGGTTCAAGCCTGATAAAGAGGCCTCTGAGCAAAATTACAGGTCTTTCACGCCCAATATAGAATGGGACGCTAAGGACCACAGCAGTTAAAGAGCGTCCATACATAAAAATAAATTCAATTCTTCAACTTTCAAAATTGTGTTTTTAATCCATGCACATTCTAATAATGTGAATTTCCAAATAAATGATGCCTTTGTATTCTGATTGTAGCTGATCCTAATTTTGATGTCGTGTGTTTTCTAATTCCCACTGTTGGTAGCACTGGTTAGTATTCTTTAACACAACTGATTGTTCATACATTTAGTATGCCATTATTAGACAGCGGATTCGTATGCAAATGCATATTTAGTTTGTGTTTAGTTGTGATATAGAATTATACAGAGTGAATCAACTAAAACTTGCACCGCAAATATTTCGGGAATGGAAAGTACTATTGATGTGCAGTTTTCACAGCATTGATTGGTAGACAGGGGCTCGTACATTTAGCCTATAAACAGATTTTAATAATACTGAGAAAGTGTACTTTTTGAGCAAACATACAATGTTTTAAATGAAACAATGCCTAGTTACATCAACAGAATAAAGGGAGGGTAAATTAGAATGTCGATGGTCTTTGTTGCAGGATTCTAGTGCAAGTGGTTTACGAGAAATCTTATTTTGAAATGTTTCCACCCGGACAATTGTTCCATTCAACCTGCTTAGTTGCTAGGTACGATGTTGCTGTGCTTGTTTGCATTGTGTTTTCTGTTCATTGATTGCATTGCGAGTTTCTGGTCAGTTAGTTTGTGACAGTTCAAGCAGTAAGTCGTAAGTGGAAGATGGGGTTTACTAATGCAGAAAAAGCCGACATGCTCATGATGTATGGAGAGTGTAGGAAGAATGCAGTTCGTTCCTGTACAGTGTATGCGGAAACGTATCTCAATAGACATCAACCATCTCGGCAATTATTTATCAACCTCTTCAACCAATTACGTGAAAGTGGTACTGTAACACCTATAAATGTAACAGAAACAAACAAGTGATTGGAGAAGAGGCAGAAATTAATGTTTTGGCTGCCATTGCAGTAGATCCGCACATTAGTTCCCACACAATCGCACGTGGTAGTGGCATAAGTCAGGCAAGTGTACTGCGCATTCTCCATCGACATAGGTTCCATCCCTAACGCATCTCTCTTCATCAAGAGCTGCATGGAAACGATTTTGAGAATCGTGTTAACTTTTGTACATGGGCATTAAGACATGATACTCCAGATTTATCGTATATCTTGTTTAGTGATGAGGCAATATTTACTAATCATGGCCAGATAAACCGCAGAAACATGCACTATTGGTCTGTTGACAATCCCCGTTCGCTTCAACAGGTGGAATGTCAATGTCCATGGAGTTTAAATATGTGGTGTGGAATAGTTAACCATCACCTCATAGGCCCTTTGTTCATAGAAGGAACAATAAACTCGAACAAGTATCGCAGCCTACTGACAGCCATCTGCCACAGATGCTAGAAGACGTTCCTTTGCAGACTAGGAGGAACCTGTGGTACCAACATGATGGCTGTCCAGCCCATAGTGCACGAAGCACTACAGCTTGTCTTAACGGATTGTTGCCAAATCGTTGGATTGGACGAAGCGGTCCTGTACCTTGGCCGGCCCATTCACCGGATCTGACCCCTTTAGACTTTTTTCTGTGGGAAAAGCTAAAAGACACTGTCTACAAGGATGTACCAACTACACCACGATATGAAACGACGTATTACTGCTACCTACTCTGAAATTTCCGCTGAAATGCCAGAACGTGTGCAGCAGTCTTTCCATAGCAGACTGGAAGCGTGTATTGAAGCTGTCGGTGGTCATTTTGAACACAACCTTTGAAGAGCTATGTTCTCTTTACTTGTAAGAATCCACAGAAGTATTGTAATTCCCTTTTGTTTTTCTTTAGTTTGTGCTACCACAGGTTGTGCAAGTGTCGGTGCGTAAAAGTTTCAAAATAAGACTTCTCGTAAATCACTTGCACTAGAATCTTGCAACAAACGCTACTGACATTCTAATCTATCCTACTTTTATTCTGTTAATGTAACTAGGCATTGCTCCATTTAAAAAATTGCATGTTTGCTCAAAAAATACACTTTATCAATATTATTAAAATCTGTTTATAGGCTAAAAGTAAGAGCCCCTGACTACCAATCAATGATGTGAAAACTGCACATCAATAGCACTTTCCATTTCCGAAATATTTGCGGTGCAAGTTTTAGGTGATTCATCCTGTATATATACCTATGTATGTGTGTGTTTCATGTTCTAAACTTGTATTTCACGCTTTATAATTGCATATTTCCCATTTTTATGCATATTTCATCATCTTTTTCCATGCAGAGAGTGTATAATACACATATTTTTAAATTTCTAATTTTAAAATCAACATTTAAAAACTTCACTGACAAAATAATGAAGTTCTCATTATGGAGACAGCCATATGTATGCTCCTTTAGTGCTCTTTTAAAGTATTCAGGAGATTAAGGGGTAAATTGTGCAGTGTTTTAGAGAGAAATCCTGACATTAAAGTTTTGTGTTCTGGATAAATATCTTCAAGATGAAAACATAGTGGTTCCTGAAGAATTTCCCCAGAGTAGTAACTGCTTTCGAATTTCGCCCAATAACATCTATAGACGTGGAAAGATACAAACTTGTGTTAACCCATAAACGTATAAACTTAACCTGAGCATTTGCATTGTACACTGCTAATCAAGTTACAACCACCGGAACTATATCTAAGGAAGAGTGTGCACTATAAGTAGGTACTAGAAGTATAAACTTAAATCTTATCAATTTTAGTGCATGATAAGTGCATACTTTTCTGAAAATTATTAGGAATGGTGCCTCGATATTCGGTGGTGTCGAAGTATGTGTAATACTTTGAGATAAACATTCGATACCTTTAAATTGTTAAGTTTTGCATTATTGAAAGTTGTTGCGATTAGTTTTATGCTAGATAAGGAATGATAGGAGTCGAGACTTCATGTTATTGACTCGTGCGTGTCCCCTATGAGTTGCCGAACTATAGTTCTTGATAGACCTTGAATGCATTTCCTGTTGATGAATCAATGCAACATTCCATAGACTCTTGAGTCTAAATGAAAACATGTAACATAATGGGTGAAGGAGTAGAGGTACTTATGTAAATGCAACGTTTGCTAAGTTGTAAATGAAGTTGATTTAGCTGATGCACTAAATCACGTTTCTGCGATAGCCTGGCTTGGTGATTCACGCTCAGCCATTACATTTACCTACTCTGGTGACCAAAATCTGCGAATCCAGCAGTAACAAATCATAACTTAAAACGTGAGATAATACACCACTTGGAAATATTTATTCTTTCCTTCCATCTGTTACTTTGTATTTGCGCAAGTCAAACTCGGGTCACGAGCGTAGCTTAGAGATATACCCTACCACTATTAGCCTTTACTAACAATAGGGGAATATATAATCTGTGGCATTCTCAAGATGAACAAAAATGTTGACAATTGGAGAACGTCAAACAAAAACAACTTCGGAATTAGCACACAATACTAAATTGGCTACATGCGATTATACACAAAAAACTACTAATAAGAACACAATTCAATGAACAAGCTTTTATAGTTTTTTATAAAGTGAGTATCGAACACCAGTGCTTAAAAATCAGTTTAGTGTCGAGTAACGAGAAATAGTCGTATCATCCCATAACTAGAAATTATTATACATCATATTTTCAAGATTTTCACAGTATAATTGCATGCTCATTTTAAATATTTTTAGCGCATGCAATCTGATGTCTAGCCATTATCTGACAAAGTTATTTTTATTTAAAACAACACAAGTAAGAAAGTAATTATTATTTGTGTATATAATCTGTTACATTAATTTATTCATGGAATAGTATTAATAAATATCACTCGAGGTGACGAGTTTCATGAGGTTAAGGTTGTAACCTATGAAGAACCATCCCTAGAGACTCGGAAATTTTACAATTCGTGAAATCGCTAAAAACTTGAATTCTGAGGAAAATAATATAAAAACCTTCTTACGTAAAAACAGATTGTGCTGTGGTTTTCCACTCGAGAATTTTACTTTTATTTGTAAAACATAAATATTTTCGAAAAAGCTTTGCTTACTGATTAAAATTAAAGTTAATTACGAAGCAGCCTAAGTGTCCTGATGCTAATATGGGTTAATATAGGGGTTACAATATACGAGAGGCTACTAAAGTGCAAATTTTATATTTCTCCACCATATGCAATAAGTCATTAGAATCTAGTGATATTCGGTTCAATTCATAGCCGGCAACTCCTCCACAATACGAACCTGTCACATATATTGAGAAGGTAAGTTATATTGTATATGTAACGCTGGCACCTTGTTTTTATATTCGCAGATAATCAAACTTTGCACGACGACCGTTTAGTCACCAAGTGACGCACTGAGTATAATATTGTTATTTTATTATATTAATGGTATTACTGTTATTATTATATTGGTTATAGTTTTATTAATTAAGCTAATTATATGAGCATTTAATTATTAGGTTATATTATTACGTTATTATTTATTATTACGTCTTACCTTTGCAGTTAACTAGAAATTTCAATGATTTTTACAATTTTTACTTTCTCTGCTACGTACTGTAAGTAGAAGTATTGCATTCCACTCAAAAACTCGATACCGAGATTTCACCAGAAATGCATGTTTTGAGGCCCCTGAATCCAAGAAAAAATCTTTTTAGAAAAAGGTCCGTGTGTGTCTGTTAATAGCATAACTCAAAAACGAAAAGTCGGATAAATACTAAAATTGGTATTTAGGTTCAGTATCTTTCAAAAGATGCAACACGAAGATTTTCAAGAAAATTCCCCCACCCCAGACTACCCTTACATTTAAAATGTTTCAAAAAATTGTATTGCCTCAAAAATGGCTCTAACGATTTTGATTAACACATATATTTAAGATATTTTCATGACAAATGAAATGTACGTTCGTACACAAAAAAATGTAGATCTCGTTAAAACACACAATTTATGTCATATACTTTTTTTTGTCGAGTGAACCATTTCCGAGGCATTCTTTGTAATTTGTTTGAATTGTCCAATACTTATACTTTTTCTCAAATGGGAATTCGTTATTCGTTTTCTTATGTCCTGGACATGCAAAGAGAATGGAATACTCCACATAGCAACCAGATCTTAAAATATTTGACTATCACTTAAAGTCTACCATATTCCCCTTGCACCTACAAGAAAATTAGCGGTAATATTAACATCTCGATTAACATGAAGCATATGGAGAATAAGCGTTTGTAAAAATAGTTTGTACAAGAGTAGAGAAAGTCATGTAAGTGCATCACATCAGATTTCTTTTAGAGGAAGATCTGCGTAGAAGAAAGCCAAGAAAGTTAATTGTTTGGTTTAGGTAAGCACGGCGAATTCATATTAAAACGTAACTATAAGTTGTTTTTCATACCATTACAGTACTGTAATTTGAAACGTTTAATAACATACGCATGTTGTATAACTTAAGTCCATAGCACGGTCAAGTCCATAATTTAACTCTTAAAATGCATCCAGGTAATCAGCGATTTTGGCGGAAAAGGAAGGTGATGAGAAGACCAAACCTTTGCACCGAAGAAAAGGATATTGCAGCGCATTGTACATACGAGTATATGACAATGACTCATAATACTAGTAGGAGGCTGAAATAGTGCGGTTTTTTGGGGGGGGGGTGTTAAATGGTAGTCTGGTGATTTCTCCGGTACTATATCTAGAGACGTCCGCCCTGATGTCCGCATCAGCCATCTTTGTTTTTCAGTAATCTGAGTTAGGCTGCCTCTCCAGTGATTGTTTATGTCGTTATTGCTTATATATAATGTTAGTTAAATGATTCTTGCCACAAACCTGATTATTTTCACACAAAGGTTTTTAAAATTCCAACTGTTTTCGCATTTAAAACATTCCTTGAAGGACAATGCACAACAAAGTTGCCAGAATGTCATTATAAAAATCTAATGTGTTACATTCCCATTCTGCCACAAACGATCCTTACAAAGCCTTATACTTATAGCCACTTCGTCTTAATCAGATAAATATTTGAAAAAATTATTTCATTACAAATTTGTTATAAGTACAAGGTGGGTACGGGAGGCTGACGTGAAATCAAATTTCTAAAACGTGGGCTTTGAAATTCGACTTTTGCATGACCACGAGAAACAAGCCAATGACGATTTAAATGCTTCCAAAAAGTATAAAATATTTTAAAATTCAAAACAATACTACGAATATCTCGGAAATGGCAAATGCAGCAAAACGTTTGTTTGATGTAAATTGTATTTTTTAATGTGGCCTACGCTTTCTGTGCGGTAAGATATTACCTATCTCATGTATTGCCATGAGACAGTATTTGCCTCTCCTACGATTTAATTATGTTTGTATGTTTATTCTCTCATTTATGTAATCATTTTACAAGGTTATTCAAAAAGAAGGAACAGACTTTATATATTTATTTCTAATGAACGACAATAGATGGCGACACAAGCAATACATCACGGAATAGAGAAAAGTTCAAAGTTTTATTTCGTGTTTCCAAAATGAGCACCATTTGTTATGCGAGGACGAACAGCGATTTTTCGTTTGCATACGCAACCATATTCTACGAATTTAATGTATCAATTGTAAATTTTGTATGAAGGCGGTTCGTTGTTGAATTTACAATGAAATGAACGCTGCAATGAAATAATGGACTCACTCTTTGCATAATGCAGCACACAAAACGACTTTTCCTGTGGCGTCGCCATTTCCTTGTAAACAAACATAGCGCCGCTGTAGGCACCGAGTGAAACTAATAGGTGGGACTTAAAACTTTGAACTTTCCTCTATTCAATGATGTGTCGTATGTGTCGCTATCTATTGTTGTTCATTAGAAATAAATACGTAAAGTCTGTTCCTTCTTTTTGAATAATCCTATATTATATAACAGGGTTCATTCACTTGTGTAATTTAAGGAAATATGTGTGTACTTATATTTTTATTTTAAGTAACTTTAGACTTCCGCACCAGCAGAAATGTAACAAGCGTTGGGAAGGAAAACAGTAAAGGTTATTGCACTGTGTGTTACATGTTCGTAGAAGTCTTTGTAAGTGTCGTGCAAATAACACACAAGTAAGTGACGCAAAGGAAAGTCCGAAATAGTATTTTTCACTGTATTCTACCATTTGGCCCCAAGTTAACCAATCAGGTTTACAGAAATTTGTTAGTGTTTAAACGTAAAGTAAATTCGCGCCAGCTCGAGGACCGATAGAATTAATTTGTTAGTTTCACATTCGTGCCTTTCAGAATTTTATATACATATACAAGATTCTTGTTAGAAATTCAAGCAGTTTTTTTATTTCAAAATTACGAGGAACCTGTGCTCCTCTCAACAAGATTTTCGCGCCGAAATTACTTTAAGAATGTAACCAGTTTTTTAACATAACTGCGTGAGTAATACGTGCTAAAAGTTGCAAGAAGTTCGCGGGGAGACTAAATAAACATGTCGTTAGACCAGTGAGCAAATAATGCTGTAGTGGAAGTCAAAGCGTAGCAATGTACTTTGTTTAACACAAAACATGAAACGTTTGTTGTTGGTTTCCTGTTCCAACAGAACGATAAAAAGAAAAATGTGTGTTGAATTTCATATACCGTGTGGTCTAAGTTATTGTTAGCCATTGAACCTTTACGTATAACGCCCTGGATTTCAACGAAAACATGTTTCTAACACAAAAGGTACTCAAACCCAGACACAACAGGACCTTCAATGAGTAGCCGAGGTGACGGACGGACGGACGGACGGACGGACGGACTTCATTCTCCAGGTAAATATATACAAAGATAGATGACGCAACCAGCTGTGCAAGATTAAACAACATTCATTCCGAATATAGAGGACTTCGCAGACTATCTACAGAAAGTTCAAGATGTAAATTTTATTCGCCATAAAAATATCTTAAAACATATGTCATTGTAATCAAAATCGTTAAAGCCATTTTTTGAGAAAATCAAAATAACGAAAATGTCCAAGTAAAGCGTAGTTTGGAAAGGAGATATTTTCTTCACAATCTTCGTGTGGTATCCTTGGAAAATGCCGAACTTAAATACCAAGTTTGGATTTATCCGATATTTCGTTTTTCCGTTACGTTGTTTGCATACACACAATGGCGTGCGGGTGTTTTTCTAAAATTACTGTTTTGGATTCAGTGTGTACTTTAAAACATTTCCGATAAATGTCGATATGGTATTTTTGGGTGGAATTCAATATTAACTCTCTTACTATGAGTAAATAGTAGAGAAAGTAAATAAAAATCTAATGTTAATGTCATTTGATTTTCTCTACCCACTCTTCTACGAATTATTCTTACATAGCTTAATATTTTTCTTTCTATTTCATGATAATCGAGATAACCGTTTGCAGAAATAGTTTCATTACACATTACCGAAAAGATAGTCAGATGTTTAAAATCTAATCCCTATATACTGGTATTGAAACTCTATACACCTTCCCTGCCATTGCGAAAAACAACTGAATAGCGTAGCATTGTATTTTTTATGTGAGAAAACTTTGTCTGCTTATGTTTTACCCGTTATACAAAATTATACAAAATCTCTTCAGAATGAAGAGGACATCACAGAATATTCCAAAAAAATTCAGGATATGTATTTTATTTTTCATGTAAATATCTAAAATATATGGTATTTTAATCAAAATCGTTAGCCTTTTTTGATAAAATCAAATTTATGGAAAATGTTTCCATGTGACAGTTTGCGGGGGAGCGATTTTCGTGAAAATCTTCGTGTCGCAAGTTTGGAACATACTGAACGTAAAATAACCATGTTTGGTATTTAATCTCACTTTTTGTTTTCAAGTTATGCTGTTCATATACGTGCACACGCAAACACAGATACACACACTCACACTTTCTTCTAATTCTTTTTATTCAAGCGCCTAAAGAAAAAGCAAAAACGGGTCACTATGCACTGAATTTAAAATTCCACTGTTTTCATGGCCGTCAGAATCAAACAAATGCCGAACTAGCTCTTGAAAAAGTCCTTCAAAGGAGTAAGTATTTGCAAATTTAAATCAACAAAAACAAATATCTCGGAAAGGGTCAATGCTTCAAAAACTTTAAGTGTGCGTTTTAAAAAGATCTACATTTTTTGAGTAACAAACTTTTGTCTCTCTCTTCAGTTTACCAGTTTATAAAAAGATACAAAATTAATTCAGAATGAAGAAGACTGTACTATTACTCCAGAAAATTTAGTTTGTCTCTTCAGTTTACCGGTTGTACAAAAGAATAAAAAATTAAGTCAGAATGAAGAGGACTCTACATGTTATTCGCAGAAAATTCTAGACACACAGCTTGTGAATATTTTTCATTCGGAATAATTCTGTATAATTGTTAAACCTTTAGAAATACACAAAAACTTGCATCACAAAAAATATAGGTCTCTTTAAAACATAGACTTTATTTCAAATAGCTTTATTGTGTCATCGGCCATGACGAAATATTCTTATTGGTTTGAAATTTTTCAATACTTGTGATTTCTGAAATGCTTTCAACATTTAATTATTTCATAATATCGTGGAAAGAATTGAATTTTAATGTCAGCATATAGGTACCCGCTTTTTAAAGATTTAACTATCTCTTCAGGCACCCTATCCCCATTATACCTGCAGCGAAAAGTGTAATGAGACATTATTGTGCAAAATAATAAATAAGAAAATTGTAGTATGTGTTACATTCATATGAGTTTCTCCACTCACTCTTCTAAAAACTTCAATTCATATTTACACATTCCCTTGTACGAACAGTAGGTAAAGAGATGGTAAGGTTTTTTAAAGAGTGTCTCTATGTGTTAGCTTTGAAATTCCATGCTCTTTGCATGGCCACGAGAAAAAAACGAATAACAACTTCCCATTTGAGCAAAGTATAAATATTTGAAAATTCAAACCAATAACAAGCAATACCTCGGAAATGGTTAACTCAACAAAAAACGTATTTTACATAAATAGTATGCTTTAACGAGATCTACATTTTCTGTGCAGTAAGATTTCTCTCTCTCTCTCTCTCTCTTTCTCTCTCTCTCACGATTTACCAATATAATTCCTTCCGAATGAAGAAAACTTCAGAAGCTATTCCCTGAGAATTCAAGATATAAGTAGGTGCATTTCATTCATCATGAAAGTATCATAGAAATGTGGTATTTTAATAGAGCCATTTTTAGAAAATAAACGTTTTCGAAAAATGTTCCATGTAAAAGGTAGTTTGGCCTGGGGAGGGGTGTTCTTGAAAACCCTCGTATCGCATCCTGGAAAGATGCTAACTTAGACACCAAGTTTGGCATTTAACCGAATTTTTGTTTTTTATTTATGGTATTGAAAAGCATACCTACACACACACACACAAGAACCTTTTCTTTCTAAAAAATATTCTTTTTTATTCAAGGAATCTCAACACTTGTGCTTCCGTTAAAATGTTGGTATGGAATGTTTTATGGAATACATTTCTCTGCCTGCCATAGATATGTAAAAGAGAACGCAATAAGCTTTTGCATGAAGTTTGCAGAGCTAAATATAAACGATAGTGGCTTGAGAAAGTAACATAACACATACCGAGCGAAGTGGCGCGGTGGTAACGCATGCGACTCGCATTCGGGGGGCCCCAGGTTCGATTCCCGGAACCGTCCACTCTTACCCATGGTTTTCTTCCGGGTTTCTCCGGATCGGCAGGCAAATGCTGGAGTGGTTTCAGCTCCCGAATTTCCTCTCCCTGGATTTTATTCCATCCATCCTTCACCCCATTAGGTCTGTTTCAGGGCTGAAAGTGATGGTGTTTCGGTGCGGCGTGGCAGTAAAAAAATACTCTCTGTGGAATTATCTCCGTCCCTCGGCTTTCGGAGCGGGATTTGGACCCTCTGTGTGGTGCAGGGGTCCCCCCCTCTGTCCGTCTGACTGTCAGGGAGTCTCATCTAGAAACTGTAGGTACCTGCCATTGCTGTGCCATCGCTCCTGGTTCTGGCCGTCCGGTGTCTCTTCTCATCTCCTCCTCTTCCTCCTCCTCGGGAGCGCTCCCTTGTGGGGCATAGCCACAATATTCTCACTAGAGCAGTGACGAGTCCCTCTGGTAATTAGGAAAAAAAAACACACCAGATGTTTTTATGTAGGTATCTCCATTTATATTCTTGTTTGATATATGATGCATTCGTCATTTTGTTATGCGTTATTTGTGGTAAAATGCTTTTTATTGCAAAAGTGTTGTTTTGACGTATTGATGTGTGTTAGTTTTAATTAGCTCGGTAAAGGCTTTTTATTTTGCGAGCGATCAGCATACTTTATTATTAGAGGCGAGATGGTCAAAAGATAAAAAGAAAACGTTCCTGTAACTTGTTTATTCTCACTTTGCTATTTACGATGTAGTCATTTCTTGCTTATTTGATACTGGCTTGACTTGTATATTTCTATTTAATTACTTTGCAATACCATTTTAATGTCGGTGTTTCTAAATTAAATTACGTGAATCTGCATTACAAACATCTGCCGCTCCGGGAATTGTGTTAATTATTATTTAACTATTGTTAAACACAAGTGTAATTTATTATTGCCAATTTCGTTTCTTTTATAGTTTTCAGACTATCTTTATAACTGTTGACTTTCAACACCCGAAATAGTTATTTACGTAACTGCATATAAGGGGAGTGTTTTTCAGGACGAGTGCCGAAACATCGAAACGAGTCCTAAAACAGCCCTTTCCTGCAGTTATGTACAATATTTTGTTTAATACTATGTCGAAATACTTTATATGTTGGTTAAATACTGTATTGCATATTATGTTAGATATGGGCGCAGTCATATGTTTCAATTAAGTTGTTGATTAAACGTTGAAGGGAATACTAAAAGGTTGGTGTGGAGTACGAAAAATTCAATTTCCCGAACTGCTTTGGAGACGGAAAAGAATGAAATTCCAGACAGCATGAAACAATAAAATTAAAAGAGTAAATCTGTGCTTTAAACAGAATGGTGGACATTTTCAAAATCTTCTGTGAATGGGTTGAATTAATTATGATTTTTGTTCATTACTTTCTCTACCAGTACATAGGTATAGAAAGTATTGCATTCCACCCAAAAATTCGATACCAAGATTTCATCGGAAATGCAGTTTTGAGGCCACCTGAATAAAAAAGAAAGCGTTTTTAGAGAAAGCTCCGTGTGTGTAACTGTGATCGGCAAACTCAGAAACGAAAAGTAGGATAAATACTGAACTTATTTGGGTTCAGTACCTTCCAAAGATGCGGGAAGAAAATCCCCCACCTCAAACTACGCTTATAAAGATCATTTTTCGAAATTGTTGATTTTCTAGAAAATGGCTAACGATTTTGATTAAAATACCATATATTAAAATGTATATCTTGAATTTTGTAGGAATAGCGTGTGAAGTCCTCTTCATTCGGAAGGAATTTTATATAATCTTATATAATTGGTAAATGTACTACACAAAAATGTAGATCTCTTTAAAACACACAATTTATTTCAAATGAACTTTTTTGTGGCATCATCCATTTCCGAGATATCTGTTATTAATGGTTCGAATTGTTCAATACTTTGTCATTGTTTTCAAATCCTTCCGACATTCAGTTGTTTCTCGCGGTTGCACATAAAGAGTATGAAATATTAAAGCGAGTGCTAGCGTCCAGTTCTTAAACAGTTGACTATCGCTATTCATTTGACATGCGTTCTATTGCATTGGTTGAAATTAATAATTCTGTTATCTCTTTGACACAATCGACGAAAAATGTAGGTGTTATTTTTTACAGTAAACTTAGTTGGGATAATTATATTAATGAAATTTGTAGGAAAGTAAATTCTTTAATTCATATTTTCAAGCGCTTAAATATGCCCCACTTTGATTATTGTGATTCCCTCCTCACAGATTTAAGGTCTGAACTGTCACGAAATTACAACTAGCTCACAATACATGCGTACGTTACATCTGCGATGTACGTCGTTACGATCATATAACACCATCTCCCCACGAGTTGTCATGGTTTCATCTAGCTGACCGTAGAAACATTCATTGTCTTTTACTTTCTTTAAGCTTATTCACACTTCTTCCCCTACATACCTAGCTTCTCGCTTTAAAAGTTTGTCTTCCTCTCACGACCTTCATACACGCTCGGAAAACCATCACATACTTTCAATACTACCTCATCGAACATCTCTATACCCATCATTTTTTACTGTGAAGGTTGCTAGGCTCTGGAATTCACTTCCACGAGATGTCAGGGGCTGTCATACTTTATATGTTTTTCGTCACGGGTTGCAGATTCTAGTTAAAAATAATTGTTAACTTAGAATAAATATCATTTTCATTGTAAATATAATGTATGTATACCATATTTTTAAGCTATCCATTACTATTAACTTAGTTTCTCTAATCTCCAATAATCTTTAGTAAGAATAATTTGTATACCCACTAATAAGCGCTAAAGGGTAGAGAAAGTTATGTGAACGCAACACAGAGCTTTTTCTCTCTTTCTACTGCATTCTCCAAATGCATTCCAGACTATCAACCGTTGTAGCATCACAAATGCATGGAGTCAGGGTTACCACTACATGCCCAATCTCGCTCTTATTCCACCACTGTGAAGGGACTCAAAGAGCACACTGTCTCTGTTAAATTAGTTACTGTAACTTTGTGAGGCTTGAAACCCTTTGATTTAGTTACATTTTTCTAAAAAATGTGTTCACGAGAACAAATAATCTAATAAACATAGTGGACATTGTAACGGTAGGGGAGGCACCAGCTGGAAAAGTTGAACCACTGGACTATCAAGGTATCGTATGCTTTAAGTTACTTAGATCTGCTGATGTGAAGATTGAAGAAAAACAAACAGGAACGAGTAGATATGTACAAAAATACCCAAACTGACGTCGCTGTATGCCACAACTTCTCCGAGGTCAGCATCTCTAGATGGCAAACCATACACAAGGATGTTAATAAACATAACGTAACCGGTTTCTCTACTCTTACTTAATCCTTTACCTGCGTATTTTGCTCCCAATGCATCAAGAAATGGGAGTGGCCGGCTACTTATGCGCGGTTGTTACTCAATGTAAAGGTTTCTGGCACGATTCGATACCTTCTTTTTTTTTAATTGTCCATCAGTGCGGACGTAATACTTCTGTCCAAGGTAAAAGTAAAAGCAAACTAATATTCCGACAACAACGGAACATCGTCACCGAAACTGTACAAAAGTGCGTGTCTACATTTTACTAGTTTCACGGGAGGAGACAGATAGTGTTTCTTATAAACATCTGTTTAACGAATTGTGTACACTGCATTCAACACACACTCATATCTTCACTGATGGATCCAGACTTGATGGCCATAATGGATGTGCAGCGGTATTCCTTGATTACACCATACAATATAGTCTTCCCAACTATCTTTCTGTCTATTCTTGTGAATTGTTCGCAAATCAACTCTCGCGGAATATATACTTTAAAAAAATCTTATGTGCTACACTCACATGACTTTCTCTACTCTTGTACCAACTATTTTACAAACGCTTATTCTCAATATATGCTTCATGTTAATCGAGATATCGAGATATTAATCTTATTGCTAATTTTCTTGTAGATGCAAGGGGAATTGGTAGGCTTTAAGCGAAAGTCAAATATTTTAAGAGCCGGTTGCTATCTGGAGTATTCCATTCACTTTTCATTACCAGGATAAAAAAATGAATAACGAATTTCCATTTGAGAAAAAGTATAAGTATTGGAAAATTTAAAGGAATAACAAGCAATATCTCGAAAATGGTTCACTCAACAAAGAAAAATGTATATGACATAAATTGTGTATTTTAACGCGATCTACATTTTTTGTGTAGTAACATTTTGTCTTATGGTTTACCAGTTATGCAAAAGTCGTTCACAATGAAGAATACTTTTGGAGACATTCCCAGAAAATTCGAGATATACATTTCATTTGTCATGAAAATGTCTTAAACGTATGATATTTTAATCAAAATCGTTAGAGCCATTTTTGAGAAAATAAAAATGTTCGAAAAATGTTCCATGTAAAGGGTAATCTGGGGAGGGGGGGTGATTTTCTTGAAAACCTTCGTGTCGCATCTCTGGAAGATACTGAACCTAAATACCAAGTTCGGTGTTTATCCGACTGTTCGTTTCTGAGTTATGCTGTTCACAGACAGACACACAGACACACACATGGACATGTTTCCAAAAATGTCTTTTTTGGATTCAGGGGTCTCAAAACATATATTTCCGGTGAAATCTCGGTATCGAATTTTTGGGTGGAATACAATACTTCCCTTACTTACTATACGCAGTAGAGAAAGTAATAACGAATTCCCATTTGAGAAAAAGTATAAGTATTGGAAAATTTAAGGGAATAACGAGCAATATCTCGAAAATGGTTCACTCAACAACAAAAATGTATATGACATAAATTGTGTATTTTAACGCGATCTTCGTTTTTTGTGTAGTAAAATCTTGTCTATCTCTTATGGTGTACCAGTTATGCAAAAGTCGTTCACAATGAAGAATACTTTTGGAGACATTCCCAGAAAATTCAAGATGTGCATTTTATTTGTCATGAAAGTTTCTTAAATATATGATATTTTAATCAAAATCGTTAGAGCCATTTTTGAGAAAGTTAAAATTTTCGAAGAATGTTCCATGTAAAGGGTAATCTTGGATGAGGGGATTTTTTTGAAAACATTCGTTTCGCATCTCTGGAAGATACTGAACCTAAATACCAAGTTTGATGTTTATCCGACTGTTCATTTCTGAGTTCGGCATCATTCGCCTGGACTCCGTCTCACGTCGGAATTCTGAGAAATGAATCAGCTGATCAGGCAGACAAATAATTCACCAAACGTCCCCCTCAGGACATCAAGATCCCGCACACGGACTTCACAACTTCATCGAAAAGTCTTGCATTAATCAATGGAGACAAACATGGAAAATCACCTCTAGAAGCAAGTTACACATGCCTACATTTCCGAGTCTAAACTTCAACACTAGCATTTCAATGCAAACACCAAATTGTATTAACTCGACTGCGTATTGGACATAATTCTGTTACCCACAAACATCTCCTCAACCGTGGCCTCCCTCCTGTGTGCGACCTCTACAGATCCAATCTCACAGTTGATCATCTCGTCACAGCCTGCCGCGCTATGTACAACACAAGAAAGATGTGACATACTCAACAGCCTACCAGACGTCCTAAATTCAGCACAACAAAGAACTTTAAAGGTAGAATCAAACGACTGAAAAATTCAATGCAATAGCCGGGATTTGAATCATGGATCTCCCGGTCTCCGCCCAGTTGCTCTAACCACTGAGCTACCATGGCAACATGCGGGTAAGACATTAAATTCACCAAGTGATTCGCATGTTTCCCGGTAAACCACAAGGAGATCTCAAATGGTATTGAGATGACATACCCCAATGGCGACCTACAGTGTTGTAAGTACTTTAAGTCCCGGGCTTCATAGTTTCAACCACTATTAGGTCAATTAATGGAATTAATTGTTCTTCCACTCAAGCCATGTGTTGGACAAGGTTAGAAAGGTAAAATCAGACGACTGAAAAATTCAGAAAATTTGAACCACGGATCTCCCGGTCTCCGTCCGGTTGCTCTAACCACTAAGCTACCATGGCAACATGCTGGTAGCACATTAAATTCCCCAACTGATTCGCATGTTTCCCGGTACACCATAAGGAGATCTCAAATTGTATTGAGATAACATACCCAACGGCGGCCTACAATGCTGTAAGTACTTCAAGCCCCGGGCTTCATAGTTTCAACCAATTAAAGTCAATTAATGGAACTTTAAACTTTATGAGAGCACAGAATTGTATAATAATGTGAAACACTCCTAACTAGAGAATTTAATGTTGTATGTGCTATTACTGTTTAAAATATCGTATTTTCATTGTAATCATGTTCTGTATTCTAAAGTACGCACGATATGACTATAAAGCTGAAGCGACAATAAAGAATATATATAATAATAAAAAACGTTGTTTTACTTTATTTATTTGAACAAGACGATAAAAACGGGGTATTTCACAGTATATGAAGCCAAATGTAACAAATTCACTTAACGTAAAAACCCTCGAACAGTGAAAGTATAGTGTATTATGCAACAAGGCTATAATAGTAGTAATTAAGGTGCAAGTACATTTTGTGAGTTTTTAGCAAGCGAGATGGAAGTGACCATCAATTACAGAATTGTCATGGTTGAGTACTAAGCCAAGACACTCTACACTAACAAAAACCTCCAATTATTTAAGTTTTCTATTAGTATACAAGCTGAGATTGCGAGTTTACAAGACGCAAGTGAAACCGTTCCCAATTTAAACACCGGGAAGGTGGCCTCAAAACTGTTGACATCTACCTCTTCCACTCATCTTTCGCTGGTCCTCTGCCAATGACACTGGTGACACACTCGCTTCAAAGTATTGACGTCATGCGCAGAAAATCGGGTAGCCGCAACGGCCGAATAAATCTGAAGACCCTGTACAAACGCGCGTGCTCGCGAGTGGGCCAGTTAATGAGTTGTGCTTTATGCGACGTAAAGTGCTGGTTATTCAGTGCGTTCTCCGAGTGAGGTTGCGAGGATATTTGTGATATACAGTGAATGCTGCTACTACGAGAGAATAGAGAGGTGTGTTCGACTACCCAGCCAGAGAAGCGGAAGGAGGAAGAGACTGCTTGTCGTCCTCCGTAGTGTAGTGGTTACCATGCTAGCCTCTACTTCCCGAGGTCGTGGGTTCAACCCCGGCAGAGGAGGAAGGATTCTTTTTCGGGCGTAAAAATCCTTAGCATGGCTTCCTTCGGAAGGAAAGTAAAGCCGGTGGTCGCGTGTCGTAGATTTACGGCACGTAAAAGAAACTCAAGCCTGATAAAGAGACCTCTTAGCAAAATTTCCTGTCTTTCACGCCCAGTACAGAACGAGACGCTAAGGACCACATCAGTTAAAGAGCGCCCATAAATAAAACTCAATTTTGAAGAAGCTGCTTCGCGCGTATTTCATTACGCCGCTACGTCGCGAGGAAAAGTGAAGTGACAGGTAAAATTGAACTAGATCACATTACTGAAATGATATTGAAAACTGGACAAAGTTCTGATATTTACACTCCATTTCTTACTTTATTTTCTTCGTGAGGTATAAAATTTATAAACATTACTTGTATTCTTCTACTTTAGGTTATGTGCAAAACTGCAGACAACCCTATTTTTCAATAGACCAACTCATAATCAAGTCTCTTGTATT
The DNA here is from genome assembly GCA_030765065.1 of Deroplatys truncata. Classification (NCBI taxonomy): domain Eukaryota; kingdom Metazoa; phylum Arthropoda; class Insecta; order Mantodea; family Mantidae; genus Deroplatys; species Deroplatys truncata. Next base: position 242,274,687 of record CM060981.1, read on the forward strand.
TGAATTTCTAAACATCATCTAAACAGTTTAGTTTACATTAAGAAAGACGCCTTTCCTGTGAACTCTTTCTGCAGTGCCACCAGCCAGATGTTAAAAGTACCCTGCAGCAAAACATGAATCCTCAGTAAGTCACTATAGCAGTATCCCATAATGCTAACGAGTGAGTTGGCTCCGCGGTAATGTGTAAAGCTTGCATTCGGGAGGTTCTGATTTCGATTTCCGTCAAATGCCCACTCTGACCTTGAGTTTTTCGTGGTTTTCCCTTGCCGGTAGGAAATGTTGGGGTGGTATCTCATATACCAAATTTCCTTTCATTCCGTTTCCTTCTCATTTTTCAAATGTGCTTCTAGGTTTCGTGGCATGGGATGGTGCCAGGCAAATGGCACGGTGAAACTTCCCGTGGAAACTAGAGGGCTGTTTAGTTGACGGGTCGTTCATCATCCTCTCTGGGCAGCTCCAGTAGTGGGACGGTCCTCGAGCCAGGAATTATTAGGGACTTCCGCGCGCCTTTGTGCCTGTTTTCTGCGGCCTGTATCCTCCTGTGGTTATTTCACTTCATCCCTTCCTTCCGAGCGTTGATAGCGGCAATAGATCTCCCGCAGGTCGCAGTGTGCGAGGTGTTCCCCTCCGCTGTATATCTTATCCCTATCGATAACCAAACTCCTGAATTTACGAGTTATAAATTTAGAAAATCTGCAGGGAAAGTTTTATTAAATTTCCATTGAGAGCCATTCCTTACAATGCAAACTTAGTAAAAGTGATCACAAGAGAAGCTTCCTCACCTTGGAAACGTTATGGGTGCACATTATGGTTCGTTGTAATTGAAATTTGCAATATTAGTTTCGCCGACTTATATCGTAACAGTATGGCAGTGTGTAGAAGTACATTTCATAAGGAACAAATTGTAAAGACCATGTAATATAGATATTGTAACTATAAAACAATATTATTGTAAAAAATTACTACAACTTAGTCTTATTTAATACAAAATTTGGCGTAAACATATTCGTAGAACCATCATCTTGCCAGTTGTTTCCTAATAGAACAGTTGGACGTCTCCTCTATTCGAAATTTCGAAAGGCCCTTCTTACATCACTGTCCCGTGATATTCACGCGGCACAAACTGGCATATCTAAACTGCATTAAACATCTCGTGATCTTTCCGTAACAACAGGCCTCACCATGTCACTGTCATAACATCGCCATTTATGTTATTGGCGAATATAATTAAACTACTGTAAAACGAGTTAATATGCCAACAATTGAGTGATACCTTGTGCTAAGCAGACTATACAGGATGAACCATTGAAGTTGAGACTGTGCAATATCTCCAAAACTAAGCGTTGTAGAAAGAAATGTCTTGAATAAGAGTTGCTTAATATTATGTGGGGTAAAATCTGATGTGTTACATTCACATGACTTTCTCTACTCTTGTAAAAAATATTTTTACAAACGCTTATTCTCCATCTGCTTCATGTTAATCGAGATATCGAGATGTTAATCTTATTGCTAATTTTCTTGTAGATGCAAGGGGAATTGGTAGGCTTTAAGCGATAGTCAAATATTTTAAGAGCTGGTTGCTATGTGGAGTATTCCATTCTCTTTGCATGTCCAGGACAAAAAAATGAATAACAAATTTCCATTTGAGAAAATAAGTATTGGAAAATTTAAGGTAATAACAAGCAATATCTCGAAAATAGTTCACTCAACAAAAAAAAATGCATATGACATAAATTGTGTATTTTAACGTGATCTACATTTTTTGTGTAGTAAAATTTTGTCTATCTGTTATGGTTTACCAGTTATGCAAAAGTCGTTCACAATGAAGAATACTTTTGGAGACATTCCCAGAAAATTCGAGATATACACTTCATTTGTCATGAAAATATCTTAAACAAATGATATTTTAATCAAAATCGTTATGAGCCATTTTTGAGAAAATTAAACTTTTCGAAAAATGTTCCATGTAAAGGGTAATCTGGGGTGGGGGGATTTTCTTGAAAACCTTCGTGTCGCATCTCTGGAAGATACTGAACCTAAATACCAAGTTTGGTGTTTATCTGACTGTTCGTTTCTGAGTTATGCTGTTCACAGACACACACACACGGACATGTTTCCAAAAATGCTTTTTTTTATTCAGGGGTCTCAAAACATATATTTCCGGTGAAATCTCGGTATCGAATTTTTGGGTGGAATACTATACTTCCCCTTCTTACTATACGTAATAGAGAAAGTAATTATGGGGAAAAATTTGTAGGTTCCCATTTAAAAATATTAAATTGACCCTAAAATGACCATCATAACGCCCTCCAAATAAAACACGACTAACGGCATTTACTTTCCCCCATAATATCAAGCAACTTTTATTCAAGACATTTCTTTCTAAAACGCTTAGTTTTGGAGATATTGTACAGTCTCAACTTAAATAATCCATCCCATATAAACATCACGACTCTGTCATTTAACTACAGTAAGAGAAAAGCTATTTTAGAACTCAAAATTATTTCAATTATAACCAAATGTTTCACCTGAAAAGGTTTTGCTATAATACAAGCACCTGAAGCTAATTAATTTAACGAGTGATAGACTTGTATGTATGATTATACTTAATAATAATTTAAGTCTGTATGTACAGGAATTACAAAAGTAGAAAAAATCTGATGCGTTACATTCACATGACTTTCTCTACCGTATATCATTTATTAATGGATATAAAAACATCTTACGATAGCTTATGTTTCTGTATACTTCATTTTAATCGAGATAAACCTTTGCAAAAATAGCTAACATTTCGTTATAGATACAAATACAACAGCGATAGTCAAATGTTTAAGAATTGAACGCTGTATGCTGGCCTTAAAATTCCAAACTGCTTCCATGCAATTGCAAGAAACAACTGAATGTCGACAGCACTTCAAGAAATGACAAGAGTATTGAACAATTCGAATCATTAATAACAGAAACATCGGATGTGGCTTATGTCACAAAAATTTTATTCGAAATAAACTGTATGTATTAAAGAGATCTACATTTTTTGTCTAGTACGTTTTCGTCTATCGCTTAGCGATTACCGGTTATACAAGATTATATAAATTTCCGTTCAATGAAGAGGACTTCATAGGCTATTCCAGAAAATTCAAGACATATGTTATATTTGTATGCAAATATCTTTAATATATGTTATTTTAATCAAAATTGCTTGGGTCATTTTTGAGAAAATAAAAAATTTCAAAAAACCTTCCATATTAAGGTAGTTGGGAGGTTTTCCTGAAAATATTTATGGTGCACCTTTGGAAGATGCCGAAATTAAATACCAAGTTTGCATTCATCCGAGATCTCGTTCTTAAATTATGCTGTTCACAGACGCACACACATTGGCATTTTCTTAAAAACACTTTTTTTTATTCAGGGTGTCTCAAAACATACATTTCCGTGAAATCTCGATATCAAATTTTTGAGTGAAATGCAATATCTTCTCTACCTACTAGGTACGTGGTACAGAAAGTAAAAGGCAGTAAAGAAACACTTAAAATGTGTAATATAGGCAATAAAAAGTATTTATATTTTTAAACAGCAGCGTTACCTACAAAGAAAGTCCAAAAATACTAGATTCTCCTTCTTTAGAGCTGTTTATTATTTTTTTCACAAAGCTGCAAGGTGTTTTATTTGTTTTTCAAATTATCTAAACTGAAATTTGAGGTTTATCAACATATTTTTTAGGCATAAAAAGAATAATTCAACATCCACTGTGATATTTGTAAGATAATTGAAACAAGCAGGGACAAATAGGCCATGCCATGCTTTATCTATGTTTTCCTCAGTCCTCATAACTGACAAATGCCGGGGATGTACCCTAATCTTAAACCTGAAACATTTCCTTCCCGAAAATAATTTCATTACATACATCACCAATGTTCACCGCCTGTGGTACCGTATCTACGGACGTTAAAAACTGGTAGGAAAATAATTATGTGTTACATTCACAAAACTATCCCTACCTTCTATCACTTATTAGTGGCTACACAAGTTGTTCTTGCGAAAGTGTGTTTTCCTATCTACTTCATTTTAATCGAGATAAACCATTCCGGAAATAGCTACAATACACATTTCGTTATAGATACAAAGGGAACAATATAGTCAAATGTTTAAGAACTGGACGCTATATGCTGACCTTAAACTTCCATACTTATTCCAAGACATTGCGAGAAAGAGCTCAAAATCGACAGGACAAATAATTACTTAAGCATTGAACAGTTCGAACCATTAATGACAGATATCTCGGAAACGGCTGATGCCAAAAAAAGTTACTTGAAGTAAATTATGTGTTTTAAAGAGATTTAAATTTTTTCTGCAGTAGGTTTTCGTCTATCATTTAGCGTTTTCCAGTTATATAGGATTATACAAAGTTTTTTCTGAATGAAGAGGACTTCACAGGCTATTGGCAGAAAATTCAAGATATACATTTTATTTGTCATGTAAATATCTTTAATATAGGTACGGTATTTTAATCAAAATCTTAGAGCCATTTTTATAAAATCGAAACTTTTGAAAAACTGTTCCATGTAAAGGGAAGTTTAGGTGGGAGATTTGCGTGAAAATCGTCGTGTCGCATCTCTGGAAGGTACTGAACCTAAATACTAAGTTTGGCATATATCGTTTTTGAGCTAAGCTGTTCGCAAACACACACACGCGGACCTTTTCCTAAAAATACCTCAAAAAATGCTATTTCCGGTGAAATCTCGGTATCGAATTTTTGGGTAGAATGCAGTACCTTCTCTACCTACTAGGTATGTGGTAGAAAAGTAAAAGTGCGTCGCTAAGAATCCTACCTACAGGATGAAGATGCTAGAACTTCTCCCCTGGGCTGTGTAGGGACATTACTATGAAGAATTAGTAATTGTGAGAATATACAGAGTTATTCAAAAAGAAGGAACAGACTTTACATATTTATTTCTAATGAACGACTGTAGATAGCGACACATCATTGAATAGAGGAAAGTTCAAAGTTTTAAGCCCCACCTATTAGTTCCATTCAGTGTCTACAGCGGCGCTGTGTTTGTTTACGAGAAAATGGTGACGCTACAAAAAAATCGTTTTGTGTGTTGCATTATACAAAGAGTGAATTCATTGTTTCATTGCAGCGTGCATTTCGTTGTAAGTTCAACAAAAAGAGGCCTCGTCATAAAAAATTTACAATTCATACAATAAATTCGTAGAAGATGGTTGCATATGCAAACGGAAAAGCAGTGGACGTCCTCACATAACAAATGGTGCTCATTTTGAACACGTAAAATAAAACTTTGGACTTTTCTCTATTCAGTGATGTATCGTATGTGTCGCCATCAATTGTCGTTCATTTGAAATAAATATGTAAAGTGTGTTCCTTCTTTTTGAATAACTCTGTATTTTAACCACTTAATACCGTATTGTGTTCTAAACTTTATTCTCGTTTTTAGATTTTGGTTTTGCTGAAAAGATTTGCTGGTCTAGATCTTGGTTGCATTTGTTATACTTTGCGTTTCCTATCTTGCTTGGATGAACTCCACAATCTTCAAAGATGCAACCAAGGGAGTGCTCTTTCTTTCCATAATAGGCAGCAATGAAGGAAAGGTCATTTGGAGTTGCTGCATTACTGAAAACATTTTTTGGCATTGCTAACAGAAGTAGATCTTCAGAAAACGAACTGATGATTAGCTTATTAGCTTTAAGTTCGTTGATTAATACGAAACAGCAGTAAATCATGTGGAAGTAGGCAAAGTTTAGGTGGGGCGTGTGATGGAGATTGGAGGAAAACCTTAATATTGCAGATCAAACCATTCGGATCGACATATCAAGTAGAGACAGCAATGACAACTCCGTCGTAGATGACTTATTTGCACTTCTTGATGTTCACCTGCTTGTAATCTCTAACATTTAGTTCAAGTTCTTCAAATGGTCTTCAAAGACTTGCCTATGGCGTTGATGTCGTTCAAGTATAGCAAAGGTCACGCCCCCCTCATCACTGATTCTATGAGTTGTTGGCAGGTAGCCAACCTAAATAACGCCGAGAAGTGCTTCGTGCCTTTTCATTTGATTAAATCATTCTCTTTAACCCCTTCGCTCCCTCCTTTCCCTGTCAAATTTTATTCCTACATACATAGGCTCTAATTACGTTTTTGGATTCTTTATATATCTAACTTTTGTATTTAACTATAAGCACGTGATCGTAATTTATTTTCCATAAACAAAGTAAATTATAACAATTAACGGTCTAACAAGGCACGTCAAGAATTCTGTTAGAAATGGGACTGAATTTATAGAATATAAATATTCTATAGACACCTGATAATCATTTTGGCCAAACATTTTTCACGATCCGCCATTTTTAAAAGCTCATCGAATGTTCAAATTCCCCAATTCCTTTTTTTAACCCCAATGGACTTGTCCACTTCTGCTTTTTGTATGTATTTTTTCTCAGTTTTACATTTTTGCGCATAAAATGTATTAATTAGATTTCAGTTTTGCTATGATTTGTATGAAAATTTGTATACATAATCACAAATTTAAAGATTCACGCATGCAGTTTATAGTTGGTTTATTTATTGGCTCATAAAAGAATAATTTATACTGAAAAACAAAGAAAATTTTAACACCAATAATTCCATAAAAACAAAAATGCAATCCTTAGCACGGCTTCCTTTGGAAGGGAAGGAAAGCCGATGTGCCCGTGTCATAGATTTACGTCACGTAAAAGAACCTCAAGCCTCATAAAGAAGCCTCTGAGCCGGTCTTTCACGCCCGTATAGAATGGGACGCTAAGGACCACAGCAGTTAATGAGCGACCATAAATAAAACTCAATTTAATTTTAATTATTTCAACTTCAATAAAATCCTTTTTTACTTTCACTGTACTAAAGTTTCAGAAAATTTCGCTATCATGACAAATGTGAATGCGCACACCAGCTTTAGAAGATTTGCATTTTTTTCGCTAATTAAAAACCTCTATATGATATGAACTACATGATCTAGAGTTTTTGCACAGTCATTTATTTATTTACTCGTGTTAAGTATGCCAACTTTCAAGCAAATATATTTAAAATTAAAAAAGTTTGAAAGTGTCCCTTAAATTCAATTAGCGAAAGGCAACTGCAAACCTCTTGCTCTTGCGAGATATCAATTTTGACATTAACTACATAACACTTGCCAACTCTTTATGCAATTAATCTATTTAGAAGCTGGATCCTTGAGTAGGAATAGGTAAACCTCTCCTGTTATTCCCGAAGTTCCTTTATTCGCGCTCCCAAATATATAATCACCAATAGTTATACACACGTATATTAGTGACTTTTAAAATGACCATATTATACTACTTCTGGCTCCATCCATTTTTCAAGCATTGCTTTTTATACTTTCTCTACCACGTACTTAATAGGTAGAGATGGTTGCATACCACCCAAAAATTCGATACCGAGATTTCACAGAAAATACATATTTTGAGGCCTCCTGAATCCAAAACAAAAGCATTTTATAAAAGTGTCCGTGTATATGTCTGTGTGTGTTGTGGACAACATAACTCAAAAACGAAAAGTTGCATAAACACCAAACTTGGTATTTAGGTTTCTTACCTTCCAAAGATGCGACACAAATATTTTCAAGAAAATCCTACCACACCAAACTATCCTTTACATGGAACATTTTTCGAAATGTTATATTTTTCTGCAAAACGACTCTAACGAATTTGATTAAAATACCATGTATGAAAGACATTTACAAGAAGAGTAAACTGCATCTTGAATTTACTAGGAATATCCTATGAGCCCCTCTTCATTCGGAAGGAATTTTGTATAACTGGTACACGTTAAGGGATACACGAAAGCGTACTACACAAATAAGTAGATCTCTTTAAAACATACAATTTATTTAAAATAAGTCTTTTTTTCTTTCTAAGATATCCGTTATTAATGGTTCGAATTCATTTCTTGCTCATTCCCTTGACGTCCTGTCAACATTCAGTTGTTTCTCGCGATGTCATGGAAATAGTATGGAATTTTAAGGCCAGCATATAGCGTCCAGTTCTTAAACATTTGACTATTGCTGTTCTCTTTGTATCTATAACGAAATGTGTAATGTAGATATTTCAGCAAAGGTTTATTTGGATTAAAATATACTAGATAGAAAAATAAGCTTTATTAAGAATAGTTTGTATACCCACTAATAAAGATAGAGTAGAGAAAGTCATGTGAATGTAACACATCAGATTCTTGAGTTACGTTGTTAACACACAGACGGAGGACATTTCTCCAAAAATTCCTTTTATGGGTTCAGGGGGGCCTGAAAACGTGTATTTCCCCTACTTTAAGAATGTAGTAGAGAAAGTAAAATTACTTATTATAATATCTGAATTCGTGTTCACAGATGACCTAGTGCTCCATAACAAAACAATAATTAGGGTACTGTACTGGTATTACATAAGTGATTAATACAAGGATAATACAAATGACTCTAGTACATATTGACGGCCAAATAAACATGTTCACAATATAATCTGAAATTATATGTAAAACATTGCTGAAACATTAAACTTGCAAAACACGCAAACCTTTACAGAAACCATCAAAATAATGCGTGTTATATGAAAGAAATTAGGCGTTAACGTAAATATTTGTTGCGATTAAGGAAAAAATTTTGCAGATAAAAGTGAAAACTACCGAAAATTTTCATTTATAAGAATATGCCATATCCATTTTAATGCTTAATTTTATGCTCCCTCTCTCCCCCCTTCTTCCAACGACGAATAAGGCCTGTGACATTGGAGCATGCTGTCTAGCACTGACCTCCGTTTGTTTACAAAACGCGAGTCTGGCAGCGGAGTAATTGAAAGCAATTCCTTCTGTTGAAGCGAGATCTGTAGAAGAGAATATTACGTAAATATACAAAAAAAAACACTTTCGTGTGTATTTATATTTTATTTTGAGTGTTTATATTCTGGTATTATGTTTTCTTATATCCTAGTTAACAGGACCTAAAGTACAACATTCGAATTCTCCTTTGCCTGACTCAGTAAATAAATGAATTAACCAAAAGGATTTTAAAATTGTATACATACTTCACTATCATTGGCCGATTAATATGTTGGTACTTATATTTACAAACAACTTGACTACGAATGAAAATTGTGTTCGTTTCTTCACAAATACTCTATGCTGCGTTACAATACTCATAACATTTAGAAGGCCATATTTTATAAATAATCGCATATCATTGATAATTAAGAATAAAAACTGCACTAGACTTTTTAAACTTTAAGAAGAGCTATTGAATTTTCCGAATGAGGCCATATGATCAGATGAAACATGGTAAATTTCTGTTGTTTCCATTATGTACTATATTAAAAGAAAGCGTAGTATTGGTTGCTGCATTCATATTATTATGAAAATCAATCTATGATTTGTATGTGAACGCAGCAACAACTAAAATAAGCTCTCATTGAGTCTGAAACAAACGTAAGGATTCTTTCAACAGAACACGTGATGGGCAATAATTGTAACATTAATCCTATTTGGCTATTACATAAAAAGGTTTGAAAGTCAACATTTCCACATACTTTCTCCTCACATAAACACGGTAATATATAGTAAAATGCTGTAATCTTCAACTTTTATTTATGTGTCACAGGTATTAAAACTGTCTATCGGTATACAAAACTCGCTCACTATGAGTTAATATTTTGTTCGAATTAATAGTGATTATTCAACTGTAATAACTATATATATGAGAAACACGTCGCACCCAACATAATAAAACAATTGTGTTAATTTAGTCCTGAAAAAGCTGAGCATTCTCAGTCTAAAGTAAAACTAACCTAAACGATTATTCCACTAAGCTGAAAGCTTGAAAGCAACCATTTACCCACGTGTTTGATCAAACTTTCAAATGTCATTTTCTAAATACATTGCTTTAGTCAGTTTTTTTTTCTTACTGGAGATGTGATGTATTAAAGAATTCGTGAATGACAGTGTTTTGTCTCAAAATAATTTGACCATGTTGTAAACTGTTTTCGTAATAATCTCTTCCAATATTTTACAAACGTAAGAAACAATAGTCTGATGAGTGCTGGAATTGCAACCCTAACTACTTTCTACAGTTTCAAAAGCAATTGCAATATTACACTTGCAAATTTGCCACTTGAGAACATTCTTCTGTTTCTACAAGCATACCTGCACTACGACGTGCCAGTTCATTAAAATACACTACTATGATGCTTAATTTTGGCGGTCACATATCGTTTGTGGGATGTCACACAGAAAAAAGTGTTTGGGGATGGTACTTACTAACTGAGGTGAACACTCCCCAAAATCGGGTGAAGGGGACCAGGTACTCCCAAAAGCACGCACATTTCGTATATTGGTAATTATTCGACATTTGTCCTGTCTCACACAGCACTCAACAATAAAGACAAAACTGCATTGTATTCCGTAACACACGTAAATAACATTCCACAGAGGTGTTCTAAAGAAGCACTACCGCGCCATGCACACTGCCTCCAACTGCGGCAAAACATCAACTGAGACATACACCGCCCATTTTCCGCGGCTAAGGTTTAAACATCACGTAGTAAACTACCAAACCACCAGATGGAAACGTGAAGCGCTTGTGGCGCCATCTGCCAACTCTTGGGATAATTAATGCTGCACGCACTCTGTGGCTTGGTGAATGTTACATAAAGTTTGCTCCCATTGGATATTTTAAGGATACCCACTTGTGAAATTTCAAGAATCCACAATTCCTGGTGGATTCATTCGAAATCTTAATACAGCGATGGGGGTTTAATATGTAATATGTAGAGAAATTTCATGCTTATTTCTGAATCATTTCCAGAGATATTATTTTTTTACTGTTTTCAACAATTGCTTTACACGATGCAATTACTTTTTGGAAAAAAAATAGTTTATAGTCAAACTCTTTACTAGTATGTAAATAAATTGTAGAGATACATTTTTAATTTTCCTATTAATTGGGAGAAAATGCTTGCTAAATATGAGAATTCAATTTTAAAAATCTGATGTGCTACACTCCCATGACTTTCTCTACTCTTGTACAAACTATTTTTACAAACTCTTATTCTCCATCTATTTCATATTAATCGAGATAAACATTTGTAGAAACGATCTTATGACATGCAAAGAGAATTACATTTTACACATAGCGACCAGTTCTAAAAATATTTGTTTTGTATTGTAGTGGTAGTATTATGGTTTGTTTGTTAGCCCCACGTTTGGGAGTCATTTTGTGAGGGTATTAATGTTGGTAGTTGGAAGATGTTTCATTTTTATCTGCCGCACGTATAAAAGACAATTTGTCACGGTCACTTCGTGTTATCTTTTACTGAGCGCCTGTTATTGTATTTAATTTTGGGTTCACTGTCCTCCGGCTAGCTATTATTTTTCGGTCAAGCACTTATCTTATACAGGTGTGTAAACGGAAAGGAGTTTTTTATCCAAAGATAACACTGATGAAAGAATTTGTTTTACACTTTTATTGTCGTAACACACTATTCACTTTCACATATTAATCTTGACACTCGCCAAACTGAAACTGTTATAATAACTTATTTACTGCACATTATTAATTCGCGTACTTCAACTTTTTGTGTAATTAACTTTACGACACGAGAGATTTTTCATAACTTTGCGACGCGTAACCTTGAACTGTGCGCGATGCATACTCCATGAATGCCTCCGTTGAACTACATGAAACTTAACCTTGACACTGAATTTATACTTCCTCGCCCCAATATGCCTAAAGATTATAACCGAGCTGCTATTGGTTAATAAAACGCGCCAACATTAGCGCCTATATTTATATCCAATGAAAATTACGAAAACATATGCTCTGGGGAAAAATGTTCCAGCAAATTCTAAAAAAAACGCGCCACTCTGACGTCATTTGCTCGTCTCTAATAATGATAAACAGCTCACCCCCTCGCTACATTATTGCACGCTATTATTGTCAGTTTCAGTAAGGCCGTATAAACCCACTTCTCGACGATGCTTACAATCAACAAACATCTGAAATCAATGTCACACAACAATGTATATTCACACTACAATCACTCTGACATTTACATAATTTGTGATACAGATTACTGCGTCAGTATTTGCAAGGTCAATATAGAAATACAGTAGCCTTTAAGCATAGACATGTCTCTTTATAGCTGGTTGCTATGTGCAGCACCATTCCCTTTGTCACAGATTAATACCCTTTGCATATCCAAGACAAAAAAATCTGATGTGTTACACTCACATGACTTTCTCTATTCTTGTACAAACTATTTTTACAAACGTTTGTTCTCCATATGCTTCATGTTAATCGAGATATCGAGAGGTTAATCTTATTGCTAATTTTCTTGTAGATGCAAGGGGAATTGCTAGGCTTTAAGCGAAAGTCAAATATTTTAAGAGCTGGCTGCTATGTGGAGTATTCCATTCTCTTTGCGTTACCAGGGCAAAAAAAAATGATTAACGAATTCCCATTTGAGAAAATGTCTAAGTATTGGAAAATTTAAGGAAATAACAAGCAATATCTCGAAAATGGTTCACTCAACAAAACAAATGTATATGACATAAATTGTGTATTTTAACGCGATCTACATTTTTTGTGTAGTAAAAGTTTGTCTATCTCTTATGGTTTACCAGTTATGCAAAAGTCGTTCACAATGAAGAATACTTTTGGAGACATTCCCAGAAAATTCGAGATATACATTTAATTTGTCATGAAAATATCTTAAACATATGACATTTTAATCAAAATCGTTAGAGCCATTTTAGAGAAAATTAAAATTTTCGAAAAATGTTCCATGTAAAGGGTAATCTGGGGTGGGGGGATTTTCTTGAAAACCTTCGTGTCGCATCTCTGGAAAATACTGAACCTAAATACCAAATTTGGCGTTTATCCGACCGTTCGTTTCTGAGTTATGCTGTTCAAAGGCAGCACACATACACACACTCACACACAGACACACACACGGACATGTTTCCAAAAATTGTTTTTGGATTCAGGGGGCCTCAAAACATATATTTCCGGTGAAATCTCGGTATCGAATTTTTGGGTGGAATACAATACTTCCCCTAGAGAAAGAAACTATAACGCTAAAACAACATAGTTCTTGAATTAATGTTGTTTAAATAGATTTAGTACAGGCTCTCGTTTTATCTTTTTCTGCTGCTCTGCAACTAATTTAGTACTTTAAGAGTCCTCAGGTCTCTCTTGAATGGTTTATTCACTTTTATATAAGCAAAACTTATCATATTTTACTACAAGTTTATAGGAAGCTAGGCTTACAGGCAGATGTTATAATGATTATAACTCGCTTTTAAAGGTCCGACAGCTATAAAACTACATGGAACTACAGTAGACGATTTGTAGTGTTTGATAACACTAAAATCCATATTTATGAATTTTATCAATGTTTGGCCTTTTTTCACAGATACGTGTCCTTATGGAACAGTGCAATATTTTCCTTGTTTGTTTCGCCTACGGTATAACATAGGTATCTAACGGAAAACGTTCCTTTTTGCTCTTTCGATTAATAATCTGCTCTGTATTCCTTGGAGGTATGTGCGACGCGCGACGTGCACCAATTGTCATGTAAACGAAAACTATTTGGCAATACTCCTTATCAGCTTAACAAACACAAAATGTGCGTAATTCTTCACCATTAATCGTGATACTCAAGCCTCAACCTTAACTAAAAGTGAATTCACATGAATATCGTTGTTGTTTGATCTCCGCTTTTATTTCTGGCAGAAACTAGGAGTTCAGTGGACTTAAATGAGTTGACGTACTTCAATTACAATAAATGATGCAGAGAATTTTATAATGGCATGTTTGTGATAATAATGTCTTAAATATAGTTATAAATAGCAGTAAATATGATAATGTACCACTTTCAATTCATGTGTACAAATGTATACATTACTGGCAACTAATATATCCTGTAAAGGGTATGCAATTTAAGTTTTCTGCAAGTAATAAGTTTTATTTTCGTTTCAATTAACATACATCCACACACATGGGTGGAAAGTGATCTATGATCATCCTTGAACAGGATAGCTCTTTGCAACGAATAAAACAAAAATATCTCCGTACAGTTTTGCTGCTTTAAAGTAGTTTTTGAGAAAAAAGTGTAAATTGCTTAATATTAACTCTATTTAAAATGAAGATTTTACAAAAATTAAATACTTTTTCAAATATTTCTTAGAGGAGATTCAAATATAAATGTTTGCTGCATGTCTAAATATATTTTAAATTAACTCAATTCGCACGCTTACTTTCGAAATTGCCTCAGTTGAATCTACATTGTTGGCCACTAGACTACACAATATGACAACGCTTAAGATCGAAAGAAACGCACGTCAGATGTATTTTTATAAAGAAACACACTTCAGCTGTTGTTTATTGCGCTTGTGGCTTGTTTTCGAAAGAGCGGATTATGAGTTCCAAAATGGCTCACTTTACTAATGCCAGTATCTTGAAATGCTACTCATTTACGGTAAAATACGTCATAATGCGGCAGCTGCGGCAATAATTTATCGAGAAAGACTTCCAAACAGACGAACATTACATCTTAGGACATTTGTTTTCATCTGTCAAAGAGTTCTAGATATAGCGCATCTCGTGTTAAAGAAGTTGGTCAAAGCTGGATAACTAATTACCATAATGCACACACCTGGGCTTACGACAATCTACACACAATAAGACAAGACAGCTTTTAGCGGTGTTGAGCTGCTCTTCAGGTGTAGAAGACACTGGGCCAGTGAAGTGCGTTGTGCCACCACATGTTCCTGGGCAGGTCGTGCCCAGTGCGCTCGGCGGTGGAAGCGTTGGTACTGCAGTAGTGGCACCTTGGTGGCAAAGAGTAGGCACAGCAGCAGCATTTTTTTTTCGAGTGGAGGAAAAATACTTTTGCGTACTAACCCCATAAATGGGAATGTGGGACTCCACCGCGGCGCGAGCCGCGGCCCTATCCACTAAAAACCCTCCACCGGAGAGAATTCAGGTATAGGTGTGGCAGTACCGCTTATGCACCTGCGGATTTGAGGTGTAGGTATATTGGCCAGCCCTTAGGGCTTGAGCCAGGGTAAGGAGAGGAGGCCGGACGTAGCCATGACCGAAGCGCCATGACCCTGGCGAATTAGGGAGTTTGGTGATATGTTAGTTCTTGTTCACGCCGAGGCGTGTCGTCGTGTTATATTGGAGGTGTTGAGCATCACAAGTGCGCCTTTGTGTGCGAGTCGGATCTTGAGCCGGAGGCTACGTCCCTGAAACAAATCATTCTAGGCATGCACAATACATATGTTTACACTTATTTGTATTAGTTGTTAGTTGTATAGAATAAATTCATTTGATGATTAGCTCTAATTTGGAAGTTGACTCCGCCTTGTGGCTTCGTCATTTTATTGTGTATAGTTAATGCTAATTTGTATTTTAATAGTGTTGTGCTCCGCCTGTTGGTGTCGTAATTTTCTTATTATGATTATTTTGCGCTTATGTTAGCTTAATTATGAGTGTTTTACAGCCGTTTGGCATCGTCCTTAGCTTTAATAAACTATTTCATTATCCATATTCCTAGCACGGTCGCATAGAGTGCGCACGTGGCGGGCTGCCTGCCTGAAAATGCAGGTGCGAGCCAGTGTCACTCGCGGGAGGATCCCTCAGTCCCCGGGGGCCGCCTTGACTCGGAGAGCAAGGACTTCGAGGGCTACCAACGGTCACGTGGTGAGGCCGTAGTCATGGGTATTATGGTAATGTTATTAATGAGTCGAGGTATTCTTGAATATCTATTTCGGGCTCCCCTAGGCCAAAGGTTTGAAACGGCAACTCTAGGCCGGGCCCGAGAACAGTAATTCTAGATAATTTATTAATTAACTTTTATTGATGTTAAATCGTACTATGTAAATATCTTTTTCTCAATACTGCTTGTATATTTTAAGAAGGGTGATTTAACATTATGTATCTATCTAGGTTACTAATATTAGTAGAGTTATAAATGGTTTAATGTAAATAATTTAAGCGCTATGTTAAAATACTGTCCACGATGGAATGTTTTAGTTACAGGAATAGTGCTTTCGAAGGCAGAAAACCTAGTTTTATTACCTCTCTTCGGTCGCAGTGCTATTATTCCTACAGCGAGGGTGTAGAGCCTTTGTCCCATTATTTGATAATTCGCCGTGACCAAGTGAGTGAGAAGGACAATCTAACGGTACATGTAGGAAAAGCCGCGATTTATATTAAAATTGGACCAATGAAATCCCTGGAAGTTTATTCGAAATAGTTAGACGCGTCGAGTCGCGCTAAAAATGTACCAATAGGAAAGGAAGCAGCCTCAGAAGCCTGAGACTATAAATGGATCTGTTTGGGGAAAATTCGGGGCAGTTTATGTCATGTGTGGTCAGGGAGAGATGCTGCAGGATGTGTGAGATATCGCGCCAAAAAGGGAATCAAGTCAAATTTGTCATGTCAGCTTAGTATTGCATTTTATTCGAGAGTTTTCGTAATGTGTGGTCAGGGAGAGATGCTGCAGGATGTGTGAGATATCGCGCCAAAACAGGGAATCAAAATAGTTTTAGCAACACACCTAAGATCCGCTACTCTGAAAGCGACAATAAGAATAGTTATATTTCGTGCCATATCCACGCCATAGTTTAACAGCAGTGGACAGTATTTTACAGCGGCAATACCAGTTTTGTATACTACGAGTGTTAATTAAATAAAAGAAACGGCAGTGTCATCTTTTCATAAACAAAGCAAGTCTATGTCTTCCTATATCACCACCCGAGATCTACGTTTTCCTTTACCGAGGATAAGTCCATGCTCCCATATAATTTAAGGAAAATTACTGCAGCTAGCCGAGGATAAATTGAAGAACCAACACGCTGAGAACTTCTGGAAGCAACGGGAGAAGCATCAAGGTAAGCTACAGCAACGGATGAGGAGGTGATCGCCCCAAACTGGCGCCCAACGTGGGGCTCGAAGGGAAGACCAGCTCGAAGGGAAGACCAACATAAACGGAGGACTAGAAAACAACGAACAGACGAAGAATCTTCAGAGGAAAGGGGCACAGCAGAACAAAATTACAACGCGAACTTCTAGTCTACCTACGTGGGACAACAAAACAGCTGAGAACATCGCTTCTAGAACTTCACCAGGATTCGAACCCGGAACGCATCAGTTAACATAAAAAAAATACAGGTTAGAACATTTATTCAAAAACAAACAAAAAGGCATGCAGAGTAGTGACTCAGTTTTGTGAACACATGTTTTTGAGAGGGGGTAAAGTCATTACTAGGGAGGTAGAACTTGCTAACGGAACCATGAGTAGGTCAAGGGAAGATTTGGAAGAACTGAATAGGGAGGCTATTGTCAGCATAACAACAGAGGGAGAAAATATGGGTGCAGCAGAAGTAGAAGTTAGGCTAGAAAGGCAATCACCGATTGAGCAGGTCATTGACGCAGGTCAAAACCAGCTGCTAATATTGCTTCAACATTTGAGCACAAAGATAGACGAGATGGGTAAGGACTTAAATGAGCAGAGGAAGGACTCAAAAAGAAATTTGAGTGAACAAAATAAAAATTTAGAAGGGAAATTAAATGAGCAGAGTATACAGATAGGTGAATATGTCAGAGAGGAAAACAGGAAGATGAGAGGGGAATTAGCTCAGGAGATGAGGGAATATTTAGGTGAACAGGTCACCCGATTACAAAGTCAATTGGACTCCAAATTCAGTCAGCAAGGGAAGGTAGTGCAAGAAATTCAGGCAGGACAACTATGTCTAAGAAACGATGTAGAAAAACTAAGGAAGGATGTAGAAACAGAATTAAGTGTTACCAGCTTAGCCATAAAGGAGCAATTGGATGATGACTTAAGAGCTGTAAATGTTTCTTTAGAAAAAAAAACAAAGTACCTTAGAATCTAACATTCAAAGGGAATTCAAAGAAATTAGAATAGTGTTAGAAAAGGATCAGGGAAAGATGAATGAACTTTCGTCAAAAATGACTGAACAGCTCTCAAATCATCATGAAATTGTGAAGAGGGTGGAAGAGCATGAAAACTGTGTAAAGGAGTTAAAACGCTCTATGGGTAGACTAGGGATAAGTGTGAGACAGAGTGATGATAGCTCACCCAGTGAAACTAGCACTACTTTTAGGGAGGCAAATGGAGGCCAAAGTCCAGCTGCCGACCCATATAATTTCAATTCAGGGCACCAATGTACACCTAACCATGCAAGTAATGAAAACTACTATTTATTAAATGAGATAGGGGTACCTACTTTCGAGGAAAATTCGGCTGATAATCCTAAACAATACCTAAATGATCTTGAGGAGTATTTCCGTTTGAAGCAAATTCCGGACGAGCTAAAGATGTTAATCGTTCGTAAAGGTTTACGTCAAAGGGTTCTCCAATGGGTAAGATTGACTTTGGGAGAGAATAATAATTTTGAATATTTCAGAAGGGCATTTTTGAATAAGTATTGGAGTACTAATACTCAGAACCAAGTGAGATCTATCCTAGTTAATGGTAAATACGATGAACGCGGAAACCTAAGCATGGTAGATTATTTGCTAACTAAAGCACAGAGTAGTAGACTAATCGAGCCACCCATAAGCGAGAGGGATTTCATTAATATGATTGTACCACATTATCCAGAACGTATACACCATTACCTACTCATTGCGAAGCCAAATTCTATTCCCGAACTGATTGAGTTGGTATCATCATTCGAGACAAGTAGTAGGAACCACGGACAAAACTATACAGTTCGACCAATACCGGATAATGCAAGGAATGCGAACTGGAGAGGAAACGCGAGAGGGAACTATAACCCCAGAGAGAGATACTGGAACGACGTGCCTCAATCCGGGAACAGAAACTGTCAAAATAACCGTTTCAGGAGGGAAGGTGATAACCAATATCACCTAAATGTTATACAAACCAGACCAAGATATAGGGGCCGTTTTAACTATAGGAGAGGCAGAAACAATGAAAACAGATCCAGGGAACATTATTTTTCTGACCGAGGGGAAAGCGATATAGGAGAGAGGTATGACGAAAATTACCCAGAAAGAAACGAAAGGAGAGAGAGACCTTCCCGGGGACATTTTAGAGGAAGCAGAGGAAACTATAGGCAAATGCAGAGAGAGGGAAATGTGGAAGAGACTAGCGGAGCACCAAATAGTGTCGATAACCCGGAAAACTAAGACAGGATCCATTCAAGAGCTCGGAGCGGATTCTAAGCGCGCAAAATTCTCAAATAAACAGAAAATGTGAAACAGGGCTCAAAAATGACTTTATACTGGGAGAACTGATAACTACTATTCAAAATCACTCGGAAAAGGATCTGACAGATTCCCCTAGCATAAAAGTAGTATTGTTGGATGAAGAATATAACGCTTTAATAGACTCTGGAGCCAATGTGAGTGTATGCAGCCTGAGGTTATATCAGAACCTGGTAAATAAAGGAATTAAGCTAATGACATTACCCATAAGGAACACGGTATGCCGGGTAGCAGTTAACAAAGAGGTTACCCGAATAAAAATGCAAGTAATGTTGAACATGAAAATAGGAGAAGAAAAATTTGAGTTTATTTTTCTGGTAATCAATAATTTGATTTGTGACATTTTGATTGGGTGTGACGTTTTGTTTGAATTAAGAGCTAGGGTTGACTTTGCTGATAAAGTTTTGAAAATAGAGAAGAACAGAAATCTATTAGAAATCCCTTTTGTAGAGGGTATGAAGCAGGATACTTATAACAAAACCCAAGGAGCAGAAGATATAGCCGAAGAAAGATTTTTCGCACAATTAGTACAAACAGGTAGGAGTGAGAAATTAATTGCTATAGTACAAGGGGAAGAAACCGATGAGATGCATGCGTTCGCTGACAGGTTTTACAACGGGTATACGGAGCACAATGAGAAAGATTATGGTTACGCCCGAAATAAAGAATTCCAAGATACCGGCAGCCAGGTAGAAGCAGTAGAGGAGAAAGTGACCCTTGCCGAGAACCTCACAGAGACACAAAGGCATCTATTAAGGCGAATGTTACAAGAAAACAAAGCGGTATTTTCGGACGTCCCAGGCAAGTGCAAAGCATACAAACACAGTTTTAAGGTACAAGATATTGCACCCTTCACACACAAGTATCGGGATATTCCGATTGCATTAAGGGAGAGAGCCAAACAAGTGATCGATAAAATGTTGAGAGACCGAATAATACAAAAGTCAACTTCTCCATACAGCAGTCCATTATGTTGGGTGACGAAACGCAATGGCGAACTTAGGATGACGATAGATGGTCGAAAGATAAATAAACATACTCAACCAGACAGATTTCGGAGCGAAAGTGTAGAAAAATTGCTGTCCAAAATAACCAAAGGCAAGTATTTCTCCACCATTGATTTAACTGCGTCATACTGGCAGATTGAGCTTCACGAGGATGTTAGAAAGTATACTTCTTTTTTATTTTTTGGGAAACAGTTCGAATTTTTGAGAATGCCTTTTGGTATGCTTACGTCATGTAGTGGACTATTAAGAGCCATCGATAAAATATTTGGCGACTCAGCCGACGAATTTTTGATCCAATATATCGACGATTTTCTAATAGTTGATGAAAATTTTGATGAGCATATTGAACATGTGGATTATGTGCTTAGAAAGCTGAGAGAAAACGGTATGACGGTGAACATTAATAAATCCAAATTTTGCATCCGTGAGGTGGAATTTCTAGGTTATGTAATTAATGATAGAGGAATAAAGCCAAACGAAGAAAGAGTAGCGGCTGTGAGAAGAATACCAGCGCCCAAGAGTGTTAAGCAGGTTAGGTCATTTCTTGGAGTGCTAAATTATCAAAGCAAATTCATCCTGAGGTACGCCGCAGAAATAGCACCTTTGCGCGAATTACTTAAAAAGAAAGTGCGATGGAAATGGGACGAGGTACACCAGAAAGCTTTTGAAAAGATAAAAGAACTATTTGCGAAATCAATTCTACTAGAGAGACCCAAGGACAACTTACCATATGTAATTTACGTGGATGCTTCAGGTCACGGATATGGGTGTGTCCTAGCCCAATCAGATGAGGAAAATCAACTGCACGTGATAAGTACCGCTTCAAGAGGTTTAAGTCAAATAGAGAAAAATGCTTCGGTCACCGAATTAGAGATCTGTGCTGTGTATTACGCACTACAGAAATTTAGATCATATATATATCTACAGAAGGTTATTATATACACCGACCATGTGAGTCTTTCATTTATGAAACGTTGTCGGCTTACGAGTACTAAATTATCTAGGTACATCCATGAGATTCTTTCGTATGATGTTGAGGTGAAACACATTCCAGGAAAAACAAATGTTTTTAGCGATTTGCTGTCTAGGTTACATAACAAAAATGAAATACCGGAGAGAATAGAACGCCCTAAAAATGAAGTAACCTTAATGAGTATTGAAATACCCTTGAGTAAAAGTTTGATAAAGGAATTAAAAGGAATAGGGGACCAGCAGCGACGAGATGAGAAGTTAAATAAATTAATAAAAAAGGCCCCAGAAATAGATGAAGATATCAAGGGAAACATAGGGGTAAAAGGGGGCGTGTTGTATAAACTACATGGCAGTGAAATACAGAAATGGAAGACGTATATACCTAAGAACATGGAGAATGAACTCATAAACACGTTCCATCAAGCTCTAGCACATTCTGGCTCAGAACGCACCGCTTTAATGATCCAAGAAAATATGTATATTCCAAAATTACACCATAAAGTAAGGAGAATAATTTCGACATGCTTACAATGTCAAAAAGCAAAGCCATTGAATATACAATACGAATACGAGACAAACTCCATACTAAGAGAAAAACCAGGCATGTTAGTGACCTTGGACTGTCATGGTGAGATGCCTCGTAGTAAATTTGGATTTAAGTATATAGTAGTGTTAATAGATGTATTTTCAAAATTTGTGAAAATTTACCCAGTCCGGAAGATTACAAGTGAAACATGCCTAAGGAAGATAATGAAGTCGTATGTTCCACAATTTGGAAAGATGAAGGCAATTTTATGTGATAATGCTTCAATATTTACCAGCAGAAAATTTGTAGACACCTTAAAAGAAAACGAAATCACGTTGTATCATTGCTCAAAATACCACCCACAAAGCAATCCCTGCGAAAGAATAATACGGGACATTTCGGTTTATTTGAGAATTTTGGCCAATAAAAAACACAGTGATTGGGCAAATCACTATCAGCGCATTGAAAGTATTTTAAATGAAAGTGTGAGCCCTACTACCGGGTATAAGCCCATCGAGCTGATGAAGGGGAAATTAATGGAAACACTTGAAGGGGAATTACCACAGACACTAGAAGCTAAAGATCCGAAAGCACTAACGGAAGAAGAGATGTTTAAGAAAGCTTTTGAAAGAATGGCCAATAAGGCGCAGAAAAGAAAAGAAAAGTTTAAGAAGAAGAAACGAAAACACTGGTTGATCAAATTGGGAGACTTAGTATTGGTACGGGACAAGAAAAAGTCTAGCATTCTGAACAAAAGGTATCATAGAATGGAAAATTTATTTAAAGGTCCATACCGGGTGATTAACATTTTTGGCTCGGATACATTTGAGTTACAAGAAATAAAGAATTCCAAGATCGTAGGGAGATACCATAAACAGTTGCTCAAACCGTACAAATGTTTAGAGAATGAGAAGGGTGAAGAATGTAATGAAAATAATCAGGTTAGTTTTACTCGAAATGAGGTAGCAACCCTATGAACAAATAGTAAAGGTAATACACCCGATAAATAAGGACATAAGGAAATAAATGAATGCATAATAATTATTATGTACCAACATGTATGTAAATAGATTTAATTTTAGAACTTAAATTGGGTATTAGAGTATTTGTTTGCGTCACAAGTTATTCGTGTGCGGGAAATGTATTGTGTATAAGAATGTCTCTCGGAAACCTGTTTTTAAAAGGGAGAGTGTAGAGTGAATGACCCAAATGTAAACACCACTGGTTTGGCAGAACCCTTGTGAAGAAACAGGTATAGCGAAGGGTCTCTGTCAACAAAACAAACCTACAAAGGCCATAATCAGAGGAATTATTCTGGAAAAGAAAATTGTATCAAGTGCTGAAAAATTTATTCTTTTCCAGAACAGGGCAATTTGAAACGGCAACTCTAGGCCGGGCCCGAGAACAGTAATTCTAGATAATTTATTAATTAACTTTTATTGACGTTAAATCGTACTATGTAAATATCTTTTTCTCAATACTGCTTGTATATTTTAAGAAGGGTGATTTAACATTATGTATCTATCTAGGTTACTAATATTAGTAGAGTTATAAATGGTTTAATGTAAATAATTTAAGCGCTATGTTAAAATACTGTCCACGATGGAATGTTTTAGTTACAGGAATAGTGCTTTCGAAGGCAGAAAACCTAGTTTTATTACCTCTCTTCGGTCGCAGTGCTATTATTCCTACAGCGAGGGTGTAGAGCCTTTGTCCCATTATTTGATAATTCGCCGTGACCAAGTGAGTGAGAAGGACAATCTAACGGTACATGTAGGAAAAGCCGCGATTTATATTAAAATTGGACCAATGAAATCCCTGGAAGTTTATTCGAAATAGTTAGACGCGTCGAGTCGCGCTAAAAATGTACCAATAGGAAAGGAAGCAGCCTCAGAAGCCTGAGACTATAAATGGATCTGTTTGGGGAAAATTCGGGGCAGTTTATGTCATGTGTGGTCAGGGAGAGATGCTGCAGGATGTGTGAGATATCGCGCCAAAAAGGGAATCAAGTCAAATTTGTCATGTCAGCTTAGTATTGCATTTTATTCGAGAGTTTTCGTAATGTGTGGTCAGGGAGAGATGCTGCAGGATGTGTGAGATATCGCGCCAAAACAGGGAATCAAAATAGTTTTAGCAACACACCTAAGATCCGCTACTCTGAAAGCGACAATAAGAATAGTTATATTTCGTGCCATATCCACGCCATAGTTTAACAGCAGTGGACAGTATTTTACAGCGGCAATACCAGTTTTGTATACTACGAGTGTTAATTAAATAAAAGAAACGGCAGTGTCATCTTTTCATAAACAAAGCAAGTCTATGTCTTCCTATATCACCACCCGAGATCTACGTTTTCCTTTACCGAGGATAAGTCCATGCTCCCATATAATTTAAGGAAAATTACTGCAGCTAGCCGAGGATAAATTGAAGAACCAACACGCTGAGAACTTCTGGAAGCAACGGGAGAAGCATCAAGGTAAGCTACAGCAACGGATGAGGAGGTGATCGCCCCAGGTTCTGTCGAATAGTGACAGCGGTCGCTTGTGTTTGTTCTCGTGGGATTCATATGAACCTAGTTTTTGTATTAGTCTATTTGTATTCTTTCCCTTGTGCTTATAGAGATTGAAGCTTAGACTCTTTACGAATTCTTCGATAGTGTATAATTTTAATTCCTGGTGTAGTAGATATGCCGGCGCTACCGGCGGTTGTTTCGTTATTATTCCTATTATCCTGTTTTGCAGTGTTTGTAGCTTATGCATGTGCGTCTTGGCCGCATATCCCCAAACAGGGCTGCATACGTCATGATTGGCCTAATTAGCGTTTTGTATAGGGTGAGACCCATATTTATTTTTAGTTGGTTATTTATGTTAAATATTGGGTCTGGCGTTCTACTCGTCTGCTTCGATGCATAAGCACCGCCCTAATAAGGTCAGGCCCGCCCTGAATGCCGCCTCAAAGTTGTAGGATGTGCGAATTCCAGCCTGACGAGTGTGGTAGGTCCTCGCTGAGTGGTGATCCTGGTGGCCCTCATTGTTGAGGCCCACCGCTGGCGAGCGGCAAAGACGAGGAACCTCGCTGGCAGGTCCCGAGGAACCCCAGTGACGACAGCACTGCGCCTCCCTGGAGGCACAGGCTGGGACGGCGGCGGCTGGGAAGGTACCACGGGCTGTGCTGTGGCGGCGACTGCAGTGGCCGAGGCAAAACAGACTTTGGGTCGAGCCGGCGGTGAAGCGGCGACCTCGCGGGGTACCGGAGGGGCAGCGGAAATACCTGGCAGAAGCCGTGCGTTGTGCCATCATCTTCTTTCCCATAGCAGCGCTGAGTGTGAAAACCTGATGTCCTAAAGAAGATACAATGAGAAGCGGAAGCAATAAAATACAACCTGGACGGACTTCGTAAGGTGCAGCAGAATTGGAGAAAACGTTGTTAAGCATGTATGTTGGCGAGGGGTGCACATTTTGAACAATTTCTTAAACATTAAAAAGAAGTTCTCACTGATTTTCTGTTCTTGTTTTGCTTTAATTATTCACAGAGTTAAATAATTCACAAAGAAGGGAGGTATAATCTTGTAACCTGGGTTACTCAAACTGTTATTTACTTTTATAAATAAGTGTTCCTATAATAATTTTCGTAATATGCATTTAAATGCTCACTCAGTTCTATATCCAATATGATATTTAGGTTATGTTACAATCATGTGTAGCTTATATGTATACTGAAGTGTTTATTTGTTCGTTGTCATAGCAGAAAAAGCTGAAGAATTAAAAATCAACCTGTTTAATGTACAGTGAACCTGCTGAATTTGCTGTGTTCGATATTGTGCAAAATAAAATAGTAATTATCTCAAGAATGGAAAGCTTTATGGAAAAAAAACTTATTAAGGGAAAATACTGAAAATAACGCGCTCTTTCGTAGTTTAAAAGGGTGATTATAGGTCACCTTCCATTCTGTATACATGTCGTATGAGCGTGTGCATAATCGCATATGGGAATCCGTATCTGTAACCACCTACCTTAGTCTAGATGAGGGTTTGCCAAACTACTACCCGGAGGCCGAATCCGACCCGCGAGCTGCCTTTGTTTTGCTCACCTATAAACTTCAAAATATATAAATAAAAGGAAGCGCTGCAACTGCATTATATTAATTTATTTATGAATTTCAAACGATTAAATAAAATTAAGCACTCATATTTTTTAATTTATATGCAAGTATGAGTCCTGAAGGACAAATACAAGAAAGTTAATTTGGTTGATTTCTACGATTGTCTGCCGACACATTTATTGTTTGAAAAACTGCATGAGGTCTAATATCAGCATCAACATATATCTGTGAAGATATTTTCAAAAATGAAACATGTCAAATCAAAATAAGTCTGCCATGACTGATGAGCATTTAGAGTCCGTTTTGATGATAGGCAGTGCAAAACTAAAACCACAAAACAGAAAAGTCTGAATCATCTTTTTCATTGAATATGAATTCTATTAACTAAAATACTTGATGTAACAGGTGTTAATATACACTGGTGTGCAAAAGCTAAGGACGAAAGTAATCTTCGCATGCTGTGACACTGCCAAGTAACATAGCTCGATGAAACTCGAATCATACTCGAATCATACATAGAGGAACTGCTACGATATGCTACAGTGGCAACTAAGCGAAATATGCAATGAGACGAACAGAAATGTCACTTTTATCCACAGACCATTAGCTACACTAAAGTCAATCCGACATATGATGGCTCTTTAGATTTACAGAAACAGATACATGGTGCTTAAAAGGTTGTATGATCACCACGGACAGCAATGCATGCTCTGCATCGTGCTCCCATGCACGTGAAACAATGCTGTAAGCAATTCCAAACTCCCGAGCAAGACTCGTCACACTTCGCCCTTCTTCCAGTTTCCCGATGATTCTTCCCCGTGTGAAGTCATCCACATGGTGTCTACGGGCTATGTTGCTATGAAGAACACCACTACAGTGCACCGTGAACAGCTCGCCATTGCCACACACCGTGTTGTCCTGTTTCGTCAACTGCCCCGTGTTGCGGAACCAGACCCATTTGGCACTGTAGACTTGCTACACTGACGCCACGTGACGTCCAGCTTTCTGTGTACGTGTGAGAGACCTCTGGCAACGTGCTCTCGCACCTTCATCTACTGCTACCAAGTATTTCATTTATTATGTTACTTTACCCATCTCGTCCTTAAGTTTAAGTACTTAATTCCATAGGTTATTAATCTGTAAGTGTAGATTTTAGTTCAATAAAACAGTGTGAAAACAAATCTGATCTGTGGGTTTATTGTTCCTATCTTAAATTTGTATCTCTTCGCCCGCGATTCATTGTCTTACGATTCAAAATCTTAATATAACTAAACCGTATGATAAATAGTTATATCCAAAAATGTATCCAATGAATATACCCTTACGTAAAATCCATCCAGTAATTAAAATGTGGCCCCCGTTATAAAAAGTTTGGCAACCTCTCGTCTAGAGTACTGTACGCGGTAACGATGTAACTTGTATTCCAATATTTCATTTTTACTTTCTCTACCACGTACATAGTAGATAGAGAAGATATTACATTCCACCCACAGTTCTATTACGATATTTCACCGGAAATACATATTTTGAGGCCCCAAATCCGAAAAAGACACTTTTAGAAAAATGTCCTGTATGTAGGTAGGTGTGTCTGTGAACAACATAACTCAAAAACAAAAAGTCGGTCATGTACCAAATTTGGTATTTAAATGCAGTGTCTTCTGAGGATGCAACAAGAAGATTTTCAAAAAATACCGCCACTCCAGCTACCCTTTTACATGGAAGATTTTTCGAAAGTTTCGTTTTTCTGAAAAATATCTCTAACGATTTTGATTAAAATGCCATATATTAGAGATGTTTATATGACGGATAAAATTTATATCTTGAATTTTCTAGGAATAGCCTGCGAATATAATAATAAGAAAGAATGAACTACAACACATCCTCAGAGTTCATTACACATTAATTACTTTCTACTCCGTCGGACCTGGAACATTTTTTCCTTTACGTATTTCCATTTAGCTTGAACTTGCTGTATAAAATTTGGAAATGTTATGCTCAAATCGCGCAAATATTTTGGCACTGATTTTCCGCGCTAGTTATTTGATTATGTGAAACAATTGCCTTTTGCAGAAATAAAAGGAGTAATGTAACTACAGGCCACTAATGATATTAAGTTATAAAGTTAATAACGACCTACCTGTAATATTGGTCTTATCAAATTACCCACTTATTTTCAGTAATGTACCTTAAGTTATGTTATAACATGAGAAAAGACTGTTTAAATAGTTTAAATTAATAATTCGGACGCAGATATTGATGAATTCGAGTTTGTGTCATAATGGGAATTTTACGTTAAATATTTAACACCATATTTAATAAGACTAAAAATACAATTAGCGCTTCGGTTACATACAGAGTTAAGTAAATATCTAAATTGGGCGCTCCAGAAATACGCAGAAACGCAATAGTTTCCGATATAATCGCTTAATGCCAATTGTTTCTGGAAGAAACTCCTTAGATTTTAGTCATACGTTAATTTTTTATTTGAGTCAGGAGCCCTCGCACCTCTCGCATGTAGTAGAAATATTAATATGGGAATACTGCGGTATCTCTGTACAGCAAATGTTGTTTTTTAATTCCCTAAAGCAAAATGTGAGTTGACCGGTGTTTTAACCTTAAAATTAGTAGATGATTCCGTAGTAAGCACAATTTATACATAAAATTAAATTGAGTTTTATTTATGGAGACTCTTTAACTGCTATGGCCCTTAGTGTCACATTCTATATTGGGCGTGAAAACCGGTAATTTTACTCAGAGGCCTCTTTAACAGGCTTGAGTTTCTTTTACGTGCTGTAGATATACGACACGGGACCCTCGGCTTTAGTTCCCTTCCGAAGGGAGCCATGCTAAGGATATTTACGCCCAAAAACAATCCATCGCCACCCGCCGGGTTTGAAACCGCGACCTCGAGAAGTAGAAGCTAGCTAGCATGGTAATCTCTACACCATGGAGGACATAACAATTTTTACGTAATTACCTATTCGGATTATTTTTCAATTTTTAATTTAAGATGATACTGAAAAAAGAAGATATTTTAATGCACCATGAAAGACGATAACCTTACATAATGAACGATACAAATAATGTCACAACTACATTTACACATACATTGTCTAGATAACATAACCTCATTTAAATTGCCTGATTCCGGTTTCTCGGTTCTTAATTTTACAAGGTCTTTCCTGTTGATATGTTAGTTCTTTATTTTGTGCAGTTTCGTTATCAGCAGGAAACTTGAGCAACAGTACCAATACGCAGATATACCTTAACACTGGTTTTATTAGAACTATGAAGTAATGTATCACTCCGCCGTGCACGCGGCGAGCATATGGAGAAGGTTGTGCCATAGTAAGAATGCGGGGGTGAAAGTAAGCGCGTTCAATGCACAAGGTAATGAAACGAACGTTAAAATTTCTGAGTTCTGAAGTAAAAACACCACCAATAAGTTGTTTCTCAAGACAAAGTCCCGATATGACCATACAAGTTGAAGGGGCTATACAAATGCATCAGCAACAAAAAATGTTTGTATTAATACATAAATCTATTGTTTATCACGAATAACAGAAATGCTTGCAATTTAAGCACAATACTCGTTTATAACTGGTTATTTGACGGCTTAAATCACAAATACAGTGTGCTAATTATTAATATCAAAATGTATAATGCTAGATTTTAAATTTGCAAAATGTAAATAAAAGGAGCGCACATTGCAATTGCTCAAGTTGTTATTTTAATCAAATCGTAGAAGCAGCGAGGTTCATAAGAACAGCTTGATTAGGTCCTAAGGGGGAGACTAGTATTATATTTTCAGCCACTTGAAAAATCAGTCAACTTCACATGAAATCACGCGCAAGCAGTTAATACTTGGCTATTGGTGCAGCAACTTAGGACCGTCCGTTCTGTCCGTTAACCTGAAATTTCATATCATTATATTAAACGAATATAATTAGAAGTGAACAGAAGTCAAATAAAGAACGGAAAACAAGTTTCCCCTGTGTTACCATAAAGTCGTTGTTTCTATCGCTCCCCATATGGATTATGACCTTAGGGGGTTATCTGATTCCACCAAGCGATGTCTGGACCTATTTCTGAGGTGGAGGCATCCAGCGGGATGAATCAATTGCCTCCGATGATAAGGATGGGGGCGGCATGAGAGGACCTACAGCTTTTACCGTGGACTCCGAACCATGATGGGCCTTGGGGATACTTCACATGAGTATGTCAGTGAAGGCGCGAATAGGGCCGACTTAAAATCTTCACCCCAGAGCCGGAAACGAAACCACTGCGCTACACCGACGCCTGTTAAAATAAAGTATATTTGCTGAATTGTATATAAAATAACATAGTTGGGTGGGGTCATGGGTCAGGTTCCAGAAATTGTCGCAGTATCCTGTCGTGTTATCATTTTTCCCTTGGCACCTGTTATTGTTTTACTATTTTGAATTTTAGCTTCTTTGTCCTCCGGCTAGCTATTATTACTCAGTCGAGCAAATATCTCTTGAGCAGGGCGTGTAAAAGGAAAGGAGTTGTTACTAAAAGATAACACTGATAAAAGAATTTGTTTTTACACTTTCATTGCCGTCACACTTAATTAATTTCACATATTTAATCTTGATACACGCCTGACTGAAACTGTTATATTTTCGAATGTAACTACAATCACTTATTTGCCGCGCACTATTAATTCGCGTATTTCACATTTTGTAACTAACTTTACGACGCGAGAGATTCTGTAGAATTGCGTAATGTGTACCTCATGAATGCTTCCTTAGAACTGCCTGACGTGAACTCGCGAGAGAGATTTCTTAGAACTGCGCAACGTTTACCTTGTGAATGATTCTGTAGAACTGCGCGATACTTGCCTTTGGCTCAAGAATTTATACTCCCTCACCCCGATATGCTTAAACATTATAATAGAGCTGCTTATGGTTACTAAAGCGCGCCAACATTAGCATCTATTTTTTTTAACCAATCATAATTACTAAAACATATACTCTAGGAAAGATATTCCCTCCATTTCTAAAGAAAGGCGCGCTACCCTGACGTCATTTGTTTGTCTCTTCTAATTGATAAACAACTCACCCCATCGCTTCATTGTTAACCACTCCTATTGTCAGTTTCAGTGAGGCCGTGTAAATTTATTTCCTAACAATGCTTATAGCTAACAAACATCTAAAATCATTTTCATACAATAACGTTAATTTACACTACAATCACTCTGGTATTCACAGTGTCGTGATATAAAATACTGCCTCAAAATACAATAAGGCATCGGGTGGCCGGTAAAAAGGACAACCTTCTTGGGGGTATCATCGAGTTCAGAAACTCTGAGTATAGTTTCTTTTTTGTATAGTACCTCCTGCGTGACACAATAAGTCCAAATATTAAGTCGGGTTCGAAGCCTACATATCGTATCTCAGATCTCAAACACCAGCGTAAGAAATTCAACTGTGCGTGGGCGTATTGTAAAATATAAAGTAGCCAATCAGAACAAAACTGATCATTTTGAAAAGCGAAAAAAATTGGCAGAAAATGTCACGTGAGCAGAAAAAAATTAGTGAAGACGCGAAAGAAGGGGAAATCGTGACATTTTCATTGGACGCATCACTCCGCAAACACTTTCGCGAGTCAAGACGCAGCGTGTCGTCCTCCGTGGTCTAGTGGTACAATACTAGCCCCTAGCTCCCGTGGTTACGGGTTCAAGCCCGACGGAGGGCGGTGGATTTTTTTTCAGGCGTAAAAATCCTTAGCATCGCTTCCTTTGGAAGGGAAGTAAAGCCGGCGGTGGTCCCGTGTCGCAGATTTACGGCACGCAAAAGAACCTCAAGCCCGATAAAGAGGCATCTGAGCAAAACATATCCGGTCTTTCACGCCCAATACAGAATGAGAACCATAGCAGTTAAAGAGGACCATAAATAAAAACTCAATTTTGAGATGCAGCACGATGAGGGAGAATCTTGGACTTGTAAAATTTCCGCATGCGATACCGAAGTTAAACACGTCGCGCGCTACTTGCGACCAGGCAAACTACACTATTCATCTTCATTCCTCGGTGTACGTACTGTCTTTGCGGCAACATAACGACTTAGATTCATAACTTTTGTGCGCGGAGGAGTCCGGGTTGCTACGACAGTAAACGTCTCACGAATCAAGACAGTAAGACCATTTATTACACCGACGCGGTGCCGAGCGTGACGAGTACTGGTAATACAGTGGTAGTATAACATACAGTGCATTCATCTAAGTTGAGCAGGCAGCCCCAGATCCAAGAAGTACACTCACCCTCGGAGATCCAAGAGATCTCAAGCGAACCTAGGCAAACCTTGAAACCAGCTAACCCGTTGTGCCTTTGAGCAAACTTTCGAGTCTTTCACGCCCTATATACAATGGGACGCTAAGAAACACAATAGTTAAATAGCGTATATAAATAAAACTATTTAATTTTAGTTTTTCCTCCCATCCGCCCCTTGGATATCCTTGACCGTCACCAAGAGTGTGAGGCGGCGAATGCACCGTCTCAAACCACGTTACCATATACATTCCTCCGCCTTGTTTAAGTGTAGTGATAACCAACATGTCGATTGCA
The DNA here is from genome assembly GCA_030765065.1 of Deroplatys truncata. Lineage (NCBI taxonomy): Eukaryota > Metazoa > Arthropoda > Insecta > Mantodea > Mantidae > Deroplatys > Deroplatys truncata. The sequence continues at coordinate 242,307,193 of CM060981.1, forward strand.
TTTGCTGCTCGGTCTTATTCCAATGTAGTGATTGGGTCACGCAAATCTTTTGCTTTCCCTGTTGTATCTTGCTTGGGTGTAGTGTCAGGATCACTGCCACTTACTGCAATCGCCGCTCGACTTTGTGTATGCACTACGTGATCAAAAGTATCCGTACACCTAGCTGAAAATGACGTACAAGTTCGTGGCGCCCTCCATCGGTAATGCTGGAAATCAATATGGTGTTGGCCCACCCTTAGCCTTGATGACAGCGTTCACGCTCGCATTCAGTTCACTCACTTTCAATCACGTGCTGGAATGTTTCTTGGGGAATGGCAGCCCATTCTTCAGGAGTGCAGAACTGAGGAGAGGTATCGATGTAGGTCGGTGAGGCCTGGCACGAAGTCGGCGTTCCAAAACATCCCAAAGGTGTTCTATAGGATTCAAGTCAGGACTCTGTGCAGGCCAGTCCATTACAGGGATGTTATTGTCGTTTAACAACTCCGCCACAGCCCGTGCAATATGAACAGGTGCTCGATCGTGTTGAAAGATGCAATCGCCATCCCCGAATTGCTCTTCAACAGTGGGAAGCAAGAAGGTGCTTAAAATATCAATGTAGGTCTGCGCTGTGATCGTGCCACACAAAACAGCAAAGAGTACAAGTCCCCTCCAGGAAAAACACGACCACACCATAACATCACCACCTCCGAATTTCACTGTTGGCACTACACACGCTGGTAGATGACGTTCACCGGGCATTCGCTAAACCCACACCCTGCAATCGGATCGCCACATTGTCTACCGTTACTCGTCACTGCACACTACGTTTTGCCACAGTTCAATCGTGTAATGTTGACGCTCCTTACACCAAGCGAGGCGACGTTTGGTATTTTCCGCGTGATGTGTGGCTTATGAGCAGCCGCTCAACCATGGAATCCAAGGTGTCTCACCTCACGCCTGTCATAGTACTTGGAGTGGATCCTGATGCAGTTTGGAATTCTTGTGTGATGGTCTGGATAGATGTCTACGTATTACTCTTTACGACCCTCTTCAAATGTCGGCGGTCTCTCTCAGTCAACAGACGAGGTCGGCCTGTACGCTTTTGTGCTGTACATGTCCCTTTCCACTTCACTATCACATCAGAAACAGTGGATCTAGGGATATTTAGGAGTGTGGAAATCTCGCGTACAGACTTCTGACACAAGTGACACCCAATCATCTGACCACGTTCGAAGTCCGTGAGTTCCACGGAGCGTCCAATTCTGCTGTTTCACGATGTCTAATGACTACTGAAGTCGCGGATAATGAGTACCAGGCAGTGGGTGGCAGCACGATGGGGGTGTCCGGATACTTTTGATGACATAGTGTATGTGATGACAGGATCGCTGCCATTTAGTGCTTTTACTGTCGCCGTTTGTTTCAATGCAGTTAAGTTTCGGTGCAGCGACCGGCTTGCTGCTACTTACTGCATTTGCTTTGTTTCGATATAATCATAGAAATACTGTCATTTTCTACTTTGACCTTAAGGATTTGTTCGGTGTATAGAGAAAGGATCGCTGCCACTTATTGCATTTCCCGCTCGTTCGTGTTTAGGCACAGTGATAGTATCATTGCCACTAAAGGTGTACATTTCTGCGATTTGTACTGTCTGCACTTGCTTGTCCCGGCAGCTAGGTTTTCAGCTGCCAACCTACACATAGGCAGGTAGTTTATCTCAGTACTGCACTACTACTACTACCTGACGCCAGGAGCGAAGATTTAGAGACGGAACTGCGAAACCTGTCTCTCACACTCTTGAACATCCTGTAGTAGTAAATAGGCTAATCGTTATTTCATCCATGGGCTTACGATACGGCAAACAAAACGTAAAACGTTACCTCTTTGGAACTGTGCGGAAAGTTTTCATTGGGACTATTTTAACCATTACGCTGAACTGCCTTCCACGGCGTTTTAAAAATACGTAGCTGGAGATATTTGCAAACAATTTCAGCTTTGCGAGTTTATGTATTTTAAGCGTTGTTATTATCATTGTGCTGACAACTGTTCATAATGTATACTTTTAACAAATTGCACAAATGCCCTCAAGTCTTTTTGATTCTCTCACAATTATTTATTCGCAAATTTTTTCGGCCATTAATTATTGTCGCTTTTGAGACGCTGCGCTGGCGGCTTAATAATGCGGTTTTCCATAAAAACAGATCTACCTTTTGATCTGCGTCACCGCGAAGATAAAACGGTCGAAAACATGTAAAAATTATAAAACATCGAAATATGTATATAAAAGTTAAACCCTGCTAAAGTAACACCATGTTTTATATGGTAAGTAGTCGCTGCGGACTGTGGGCACCCATTGGGAACAATACGGATTTATAAGTAAATAACAACAAAGTAATACAGAATATAAAAGTTATTGTTTGAATTTTAATTTATTACTACATTGTTTTCTGCGATGTTTACTATAGGATATGCACTAAAATATACAGTACCGGATTTCGAGCAGCTCTCATGTGCATGTCCGTTCTTCGGCATATCGCCGCATCAGCATTATGTTCTACCAGTGCAAAGAAGTTGTGCTGCCAGGTTGGAGTTGCAAATGGGTCTCACGACGGAGGAAAAAAGTTTTCATAGTGGGTATTATTTTCTCTCGTACGAAAGTGGCTATCCAGGCAGGCCGAGTTTGAAATCAGTGGCGTAACAATATAGCGAACAATTTAATAAGGCAGCACCTTATTTTTACGAAATTTTGTCGTACTGGTAGTTTATTGTGTTAATGGAAGCGTAGGTCTAGTAGGCCAGTAACTATGTCCACAAATGAGAATAATGGACGTGTTCCCAAATAAGATTTGTGAACGTATCCTCAATCAAGTCTTGGAGTTACTAAAACGAAGTCTGGGACGAACGTCCTTGAAATTGAACATCAGTAATGCGTACCTTCGGCGATTGTTTAAAGACATGGGTGGATTTCCATGCCAATACAGTATGGTCAACGATTGACGGAGAAAGATATGCATGCCAGGATTGTGTATTGTGCAAGCTTTTTGGCCTTGGTGCACGAGGATCCAGATTTCTTGCTCAATGTGAGCTTCTCCGATGAAAGTCACATTCACTTGGACGTAGGGTTGCCAACTCTTCCGGAATGGCCGAGAATCTCCTGGAATCGAATGCAATTTCCCGGTTCTCGGGACATAAATTATATATCCCGGAATTATGTCATATTTTCTTCTTCCTTTATTATACTTATATCCTATAGTTGCATTTTTACAAAATATTTCATATTTTAGATGCGAGGGTTGGCAGTGCGCAGGAGCGGATAGCAATATACTCTAGGTACTAGGTAAAGTCGGGAGGAAGACGGGAAACCAATTGTTGTGTCAACGTTAACGTCAAGTTGCTGGTCTCGAAAAAAGAAAGTTTTACTTATGGACGCTCTTTAACTACTATAGTTCTTAGCGTCCCATTCTATATTGGACGTGAAAGACCAGAAATTTTGCTCAGAGGCCTCTTTATCAGGCTTGAGGTTCTTTTACGTGCCGTAAATCTACGACACGGTACCACGCTGGTATCGCAACAAATAGTAGTCAGTAATTAGCAGTTTGAGGTATTTGACATTGGAAATACTTTCATTATTGTAAGGCTACTTCATTGGGACTAGAAAAGAAGAAACACTATTGCAAGTTTAATGATGCGTGAACGGTTCAAATGACTGGTTAATAAAGAAAAGTTAGTTTGAAGCATATTGTAATGTTTGCCGTCAGAGTTTTGTAACCAAGTTCGAGGGATCGGTGCAGTCACTAGCATGCGAATTCTTCTAAACACCGACGGATTGAGAATCAGAGAAACCAAAGTGCTGTACTCACATCGTTTTTTATAAAACTAAAACCTTTTATTAAAGATGATGATCTTATCATGGCAGCAGAAATCACAGCAATGTATTACGGGTTAAACATTATATTAATTATAATAGTATGCATTTTTCTAATAAATTATATATGTATTGCTCAAGGTCTTTGAAAATGCAAACAAAATTAAATGTGGTCGTACTAAAGCCTGCGTGTGGAAAGTGTGATTGCGCCCGCAGCACAAGAAAAGCATGTTCAAGATCTAAAGGATGGTAATGTTTTTCAGTTGCTACATTCTCTTCAAATGTTGGAAACCTGAAAATTCTTCCCTTGATCGTGCAGTATTTTTCAACAGAAGGAATCAAAGCTGATGCTTCTTGATTTTTACGAAGATGCGATGAAACAGCGAAAATACCAGCAAACAAATTTTAAATGTGACTGAAAATAATGATTTGGATGCTGCTAGTATTTCCTCTTTTGCTGCTGACAATGCTCCGGTCAACTTTGGCAAGGATATAGCAGTTTATGAAAATATCAAAAACTGTGTGACAAAGATAATCAAAGCTAACACTCTAAATGTCATACAACTTTGTCAAATATGGAATGAAAAGTTTTACTTTTGATATGGAGCTTCTTGTAATAAAGATGTTTAGCGAGTTTTTAGCGTATGCTAAAAAACCAAAAGAAATCAATTCATTTATTTATAAATATAGATTACAGAACTTAAGTTGTTTGTTTATTGAATTAGATTCGTTCAGCATTAGAAATGCTATTCAGAACCAGGATAAAATGAATAAATAAATAATAAAAACTAATCTGAGGTCAGCCAAATGAGGCCTCTCTGGCACAAGAGTTACTGATAATAATATAGTACATGTGGTTCACTAACATTCTACTTCGGAATCACTTCCAGGAGAAAGCAGCAAGTCGTGTGGGATTTCATCCGGGAAACCACATCAGATCATCGTTCCAAGGAGAAATATACTGCACCAGGTACCGAGTGATGCTGCTGAAAAAATGTGTGAGCCTGAGAGCAAATGTGTGCAGAGATGGTACTGAGTCCCAGTTCATGATGTACCTGGGTGTTTCTGACGTACCAAGTGCATTAAGACAGATTCTAACCAGATGGTTGTCACTTTTACCCGACCTAGAACGCCTCCTTTTAAATTGGCCAACCTTAAGATCATATCTTGTGTCACAAGGATAAAATGAGTGCTCCAATGTCGTCCTCCGTGGTGTAGTGGTTGCCATGCTAGTCTCTAGTTTCCGAGATCGCGGGTTCAAACCCGGCGGAGGTCGATGATTTTTTTTCGGGCGTAAAATCCTTAGTATGGCTTCCTTCGGAAGCGAAGTAAAGCCGGTGGTCCCGTGTCGTAGATTTACGGCACGTAAAAGAACCTCAAGGCTGATAAAGAGACCTCTGAGCAAAATTACCAGTCTTTCACAGCCAATATAGAATGGGACGCTAAGGACCACAGCAGTTAAAGAGCGTCCATAAATAAAACTAAATTTAATTTTTTCCGAGTGCTCCAAGATCATAATTTGGGAAGGTTTTAAAGACGAAGAAGGCTCCTCCTTTCCACAAAGAGTGTGCCTTTTTCCCCTTAACACCATGCGAATTTTCCATAATAGTACAAAACTGTTAGAACGCGAACATGTGTCCAGTACGGAACTGCATGAAGTAGTGGCATTGTTAAGGAAGAAAATCAGCGATAGAAGAAAAAATACTTAGGGAAGACATTTATGGAAAGGGTGAAAAATATGCATAAGAGCAAGAGAGAAACGTTTCTAAGTCAACATGTTTATGGAGAAATGCCTGTCATACTTGAATAAAGGGTATAAATTTTGATAATTCTGATTTCAAACTAATGAGTATTTTAGGTTTAAAGCAACCTGTTCTGTGGAATTACTTTTTAATTCTTTGTGAAAATTTACAGCTTCATATTAATATGGATAGACTATATCATGATAATGGTCTTGTAAGAGAAGTGCAGCCATTCCTGTGTTCTAACATGGCAGAGTTGACATGGGTTGGGTGGAATTGTTTATGAAGCCTAAAGAACAAGTCACAAGCTGTGTAGGTGAACTAAAGAAATTAGTGTCATTTGTACTTTCAATTCTAGTTTTTAATGCAACTTGTGAGCGACAGTTTAGTGTAATGAACCGAAAAGAAAATCTTCACATAACTGTTAATGGCTGAGCTTCAAAAATACCAGAATTATCCTATGACATTTCATGACAGTACATTTAAAAATGTAAAAATTCTAGATGCAGCAAGGATAGAGAAGTACAAGTTCAAGAGGGAAAAAATGTGACCTGTCATTAAGTTCGCAAAACGGCTAAAAGACCCTGCTTTTAAACATCTGAAATCTGCATTAAAAAGTAAAACTATTTTATTTTTATAAATTTTTTAAGTTTTACTGCGATATATAATTTTCTCCCGGAGTTGTGAGTTCAGAAGTTGTACTTGGACAATTTCATCAATCGCTTACTTGATTTTGAGAGGACAAACGCTATCATCCAGAAACCGCTACATAGTGAGCGAGTGACGATATGATGTGCAGTGTCAGCAAATGGTATGTTAGGTCCGTATTTCATGATGGATGATAATGGTGTACCTCTTACTGTTGCAGGAACGTTATAGGATAATTGTGGTCAGGCCTTTATTCGGGATCTAAGGTTTTGCAGTCCCAGTAATCTTCGATGGATGGACAGTGGTTTCAACAGGATGGGACGACCTGCCACACCGTTTGACAGTCTCTGGCCATGCTGCAAGGAACCCTTCCAGGACGAATAATTTCCTGTGAGACTGAGTTCAACTATCCATCAGTTTCCGCTGATATTATACCACCTGACGCTACCTGTGGGGAATGTTAAAAGAGAAAGTGTTTAGCTGTACAGAACCACCCAGAACTGTACCTGCATTACGTGAGATCATCCTTTTTACAGGAATCTGCAGCAACCTGTGTCCCAGGATATGTTTAAAAATCTGTGTGACCGTTATGAACACTGCCTACAGCTTGATGGCGCAAATTTTGAACATTTGTATTATCATCCCGTTAATTGACAAATAACGGCCCCAATATTTACTGCATGTTGTTCCAGTAATGTATATTTTGGCGCATACTGTGCATTTCAGTCACAGTCTTCAACTTTCATTTTCATTCTCTGCCAAAACCCCATCAACCAACATCCCGATTCAGATATAAGGATATATTCTAAAGAAAAAATTTATAAATAAAAATGTTTCACAGACCTGAACGTAACAAAAGGAACGTGATAAACAGAAAGTGAAGCTTTAGTAAGAAAAACCCTTGATAATAAACTATTGTATGAGTACAATAGCACACCTTTACTGTTTCTGCCAAGAGCAACAATGTAGATAATTCCCAAGGTCATTGCTTGCGTGGGAATGTCAGTCCGCAATTGTTGACCATTCCAGTACCGGTACAAGTCCAAGTGAAACAACGGAATAAGTAATACTACTGATTATAGCAAGGTCTCAGATCACGTGATTCCTGAATTCAAATAGCTTAAAAGGAAAGAAAAAAATACTTTCGAGTGAAATATGATTCTGCGCGTGGCTACTGCATGGTTAACATGTAAAAATGTCGGGAAATGAATAGTGGGAACCAGGAACATAATTTGGTGAAATGCAGAAGAGAAAACCTTACAAAATTGTGAAAACTTGTTTTAAAACATTGCAAATGCTTTCAAAATGTATTAAGAAACAAACCGTTTTCTTTACTAAAACAGTTTGAACTATGATGCCGTATATTAAGCTAAAATAAAAATATAATAGGAATGTTTGAGCTTCGCTAACTCATAATGTATCTCCAAGAAAGTATTTTTCTATTCGACGTCCCAGTGTAGGTGCTGGACGACAACCCTATTATTATTATTATTATTATTATTATTATTATTATTATTATTATTATTATTATTATTATTATTATTATTACTACTACTACTACTACTATATGCGTCCAGCAAGGTTCTAGATCCTGTAAGCTACCACAGCAACTGGTTGGTAGGAACCGTACTAAACAGTGTGGAGGGGAAGGTTGGAGAAGATAAAGTACTGCCTCCCTTCACGCCAGGACAAGATCAAAGTGGTTTCACCTAAAGAGTAGGTCCGTATACAAACAATACCTAAAATATGTCCCTTCGCCTTCTCGCTCTGACTGGAAGAGCAATGGCACTACTTTCGTAACAACGTGGCACCAAAGGAGATAACCACGTGGAACATGGAGGTGTTATTGCTAGCCTTCGTCCCACCAACCTGTTCGCGCGATAGTTTAGAAATACGCTACTGATCAGATAACACGTATAGCATCCCGAACTAAAAACATTAATAAGAAATATGAAAAATACTATACTAAAATAAAACTTTAACATACCTAATCTGAAAGAGGTTGTGTTCCAACCAAATCCTCTCTACTACAATCAGAATCTTCTGGGTGAGATGGTCAACAATTACGTCATGAAGACAATCCGCTTCCTAGAACTCCTCCTCTTCCCTCTCCGCGTGATGTATGAAGGCCGCCACATATCAACTGTTAGCAACTTCATGTCATCCTGTAATGTCATCACCTCAAAGGTTTTAAAGTCTTGTTGCTCGCAACCTCATCTTTAACCTGACTCCAAGTCAATTCAATGGGTTTAGGATGCAATGGTATGGAGATAGTCTCAGCACAATATGCCCTGCTTCATTTGCCAGGATATCTATAACAAACCTGTCCTAACCCCCGATTTCCATCCCAGATAAGCGTATTAACTAATCTTTAACCATGGCCTTGTCAAATAATAAGACCCCTCCATCCAGGTGATGTCATTCTATAGCTATGATCTGTTGGGAATACGATCCAGTTTTACACGGTGGTAAGATGCATTCTTCATGATTATTGCATCTTAGGTTCAAGCAAGGGTATCATTCTTTTAAACCATGCAGTAAAACCTTCGCATGTCATTTCTTCATGGCAGACGATTGTCTTTTTAGACTCCATGACTAATTCACCTCCAAGCCATTGTCACTTCCAGTGTAGCAATATGAGTCGTCTTCCTTTACCCATTGGGTTTTTTTAGCCCATACAGAAATGCTTCTTACTCTTAATAGTGGTGTCTACCCATAACTTGAAATTTGTGCGGGCTTCATTTACCCATGCTTTCTCAAGAAAATAGAGCTTCTGCCCTTCCCGTCTGTGCGCACGAATGTTCCCAGGTAGTCCCTTCTCCATAAAATATATCCTCACGGCCAACAATGACGTTCTTACCGTTTCTTTTCCAGTACTCAAAAACTATGTCAAGTAACAGCTTATAAAAAGCTGTTACTTGAACGTAGGGGGGTCGGGATCGCCGCTCACAAACGCGCGTAGTTTCTTGATTGTAGGTGGCTCATTGATGTGGAAGGAATGAACTTTTCGACGCACTGCACTCCTAACAAATTCGTCACACTGAAGTTCTAGCACTAGCTTTTTACATTTCCTTGATTTTCCAGGTGTGGTTAACTTGCCTGTGTTTAGCCTTTCACTGCACGCTGAACTTATACTTAATGAAAACACACAGTAAACTCCGCTGTCATCTTAACAACATCTTTGATAGCCAACATGGGATATTTCTCACATAGTTTGTGAAATATATTCAAAATAATAACTTTCACACCACTCGTTAAAGGCTTCCCTTTCCAATGCACGGTCGGTCCCATCTTCCTGCTTCCAGAGCTTCTCAGCAGACGGAAGTCTGCGCATGCCGTTCGCTCATTTTCTAAGTGCTATTTGATTACTTATTTTGGATTCATTTTGCTGCAGTTTTACATAATATCACATTAAACATACGATTATTACATAATACAGAGGAGATCAAGTAGTTTTTGTTAGTACTCAGGGAACTACTTTGTGACCTATTTACTTTGTAATACATGACATCAGCCAATGAATGTACATTTGATTTACTTTTGTGCATGTGTCTCTGTTTGTACACGGACATATTTTTAGGTGAAACCAGTAAAATGCGTGTTGCCTAAACAAGCAGGTATAGGCAGGAATATCAAAACTGTACACCACTAATTGCTACTCACTTGCATTAACCATTGGTCCTTGTTTCGGTGCAAATATAGGATCACTGTCAGTTCCTACTTTCACGCTGGACTTAATTTCGGTGAACTGGACGATCACTGATACTGCATTCCCAGATATTCATCTGTGCTCCAAGGGTTCTTCTCATTACAGATTAGCCACAGGACGCATTTACCAACATATACAGCCATCTCATAGCTTCTGAGGGCGTCTAGCTTCAGTATCACGTCCTCAGCCAACTTCGCCCAAAAAGGAGCCACAATCCGATAATGTTTCACTCTTGAATCAACTCCACTAGCAAGGGATCGCCTGAAGTCAAAGTTGGTAATGCCAGATCTGCCTTCTTGATTGTAGAGTCCTCGCCACATTAGGTCTCATGATGTTCACCGTGGCTCCAGTGCACCCTGCAGTTCTACACAAGGCATGCAAGGTCAGCTAGGGGACTGTAGTAATGGCCCTGATGTAGTCCTCACTAAGCCGACCGGTATTCATTTTCCGACAACTCGTCTATGTGTGCATACTGTCTCAGCTCAGTACAACACAACACACATCACTTTTTCTGTGGTGAGATTATATCCCCATCATGGCAGATGCTCATCTTCGACAAAATGGGTGCAGCGTTAGCTTAATGTCCTCCATTCTCAATGAGGCAGTCAGTGCTCTGTACAAATTTATATATTCACCAAGCATAAGGCGTTGTGCTATTTTGGCAATTTAACATCCAATCAACAAAATATTACATAGGCTTCTGGGACACGAAAGCGGCTGGGAGAACGAAAAATGCCTTGTTTATAAGAAGTTCTAACTACAGTGAACTCTTGGAGCATCTCAACAGATTGTTGGTGCCTCAATTTAAGCCGGCTGCAATATGCTGCACCCAACTGGCGGTTCCCAAAACCTTTCCTACTCCAACACCCTTGGGTGCTGTGTGCCATAACGTCACCTAAAGCCAAGAACAAACACAGCAGCACTGGTGGAACACTAATTAAAACTTTCCAAGAGGCACATTTTTTTAAAATTTTAATTTATTTATTTTTGGATGCTCTTTAACTACGATGGTTCTTAGAATCTCATTCCATATTGGGTGTGAAGGATCAGAAATTTTGCTCATAAATCTCTTTATCCGGCTTGAGATTCTTTTACATGCCATAGATCTACAAGACGGGACCACCGGATTTATTTCCCTTCTATGGATTTTTATGCTCTAAAAAATCCAGTCCTCCGCCAGGTTTGGACCTGCAACCTCAGGAATTAAAGGCCAACATGGTACCCCTAGACCACATGAAGACAATATGAGTAGCAGATGGCTGCTAACTTGGCCAAAATTGATGCGACATAGGTGACAGAGTTTACACAATAGCTTACAAAATGCCAGAATTGTATAACATTCGTGGTATACGATTATTCCATTTGTACTTACTACTTTTAATAAATAAATTTAAGAAAAAGGTAATACAAATTTATTTCTTAAAGAAACTCACCAAAATCTCATAAAATTATACTCAAAGTGTCTAAGAAATTAAGACTATATGAACATCAGATAATTCATATGAGAGCGGCTAGTTGTCCGCTAGTGACAAGGCTACCACACACCCGCTGATAACCACTCAACAATATAGTATAAACTTTATTACCATCACTGAGTCAAAGACTTCAAATCAGGACAGTTGCAGTAATTACATATCACTTAAGAGAGAAAAAGTTTCATTTATAAATGTTAAAATAATGCCATATTTCAGTTACTGCTAATGTTGGATACTGTGGAAATATATATAGCTATAAATTAGCACATAAAAATATAGGGTGGTTAAATCAATTCAAACCCACTCGCGGCCTCTCTATACTGCGCGAGACAGCCGGCGGTCGCCGGCAGAGGCGAATTAAAATCCTTACCTTATAATAGATGCTGGAAATGTTGACCTTCTGCACTCAAACAGGCAGCATATCTCGTGTAAATATTCTCGCTCACTCTCCGAAGCTCAGCAGCAGGAATTCTTGTTATTTCTGGCACAATGTTTTCTCGAAGTTCCTGTAGTGTGCGAGGATTGGAACAATACACTTTGTCTTTTAAAGAACCCCATAAATAAAAATCACAACTCGTTAGGTCAGGAGAACAAGGGGGCCACAAATGAAACTAATTTTTTTGTCATCAAACACCTCTCTTATTGCAAGTAATGATTTGGCAGCCATTTGCTGGAACCAACCATACGATTTCTCTTCTTCTGTCAAGCAATTGTAAAATGGCCTCAGAATTAACTTCTGATGTCGCTCTGCATTTATTGTTTCATCAAAGAATATGGGCCCTATTATTCTTATAGCATTTATCGCACACCACATTCCAATTCTCTGATCATAATGAGGCGTTTCATCACAAGCATTCCTGCTGCTGAGCTTCGGAGAGGAGCGAGCATATTTACATGAGATATGCTGCCTGTTTGAGAGTAGAAGGTCAACATTTCCAGCATCTATTATAAAGTAAGGATTTTACTCCGCCTCTGCCGGAGTAATTTCCCCGGCGACTGCCGGCTTTCTCACGCAGTAGAGAGAGGTCACAAGTGTTTTCGAATATAATTTAACTACCCCATATGTGTTTATCGCATATATCTTATTTAATAGAGCTGAACCGTAAAAATATACATATAACTCAGGAACAGAAGACTGTTATTATTTATCTCTTAGATAAGCAGACAGAACTGAAATAATGTCTAACAGTTAAACATCAATATTACACTACCTTACAAATTCACACGTTGTGTTTAAACACAAATTTATGTCATTAGTGCAACTAGGGGAAAACTCACTTTACAAGTGAGACGTAAACCAGCTATATTTTCCTAGCTCGCATTTAAAAGAATTACATTCTTAAAACAGAAGGAAAGGAATCATGCCGGTTCAGGCATCACAAATAATAATAGCTACAGCTGAACTAAAAATGTATTACATATTATGCAGCATGTCCATGTGAAAAGAATGTTTGCTGTTCCTGGTAGTGACGAGGTCAGGCTGTCACTAGGGCAGATAAGTCTAATACGGGGATCGGCTGATAAGTCCCCGGCCTCACATAGAGATGGCGCCACTAGGCCGGTTAGACGGTAGTATCGTATAGTTTTACTCTAGACTAGCTTCTATCCATAATTACAGGACAATAGCTTGTTTAGTTTTTGAATGACAGCATTTAAAACAAAGACAACTTTACAGTTTGCACGAAAATGAAGCATTTGGAAAAACGAGCAGGATTAAATACTTCCATTTGAAAGGCTTTACGCCTAAAGAAATCAAGGAGGAAATCGACAGTACATTGAAAGACTATGCCCCTTCATATTCAATGATTAAAAGGTGGGTTGCAGAGTTAAAAATGGGACGTACGAGCACTAGTGATGAGTCTCGCTCTGGACGCCCTGTGGAAGTCACAACTTCAGAGATGATTGAAAAAATGCATCGTTTAGTAATGGAAGACCGCAGATTAAAGCTGTTTGAGATAGCAGAGGCTGTAAACGTATCAAAAGAACGTGCAGGGATTATTTTAAGTAATGTTTTGGGCTTTCACAAGGTCTGTGAGAGGTGGGTGCCGCGTTTGTTGACGCCTGATCAAAAGTTGCATAGAAAAACTGTTTCTGTTAAGAATGTGGAGCTCTACCGTAAAAATCCCAATGAATTTTTGAGACGGTTTATTACCATGAATGAAACTTGGATACATCACTACACTCCAGAAAGTAAATCACAGTCAAAACAGTGGATTGCGCCAGTAAACCAGCTCCAAAAAAGGCAAAGTCAATTTTGTCAGCTAACAAGGTTATGGCGAGTGTTTTCTGGGATGCACAGGGAATTATTTTTATTGATTACTTGGAAAAGGGTAAAAATATCACTGGTGACTACTACGCAAGCTTACTGCAACGTGTGAGTGATGAGGTGAAAAGACAAAAACCTCATTTGGCCCCCCCAAAAAAAGAAATCCCGTTTCATCACGACAATGCTCCGGCCCATCGTTCAGTCATTGCAATGGGGAACATTTGCAAACTACATCCACCCTATTCGCCAGATCTAGCACCCAGTGAATACCACCTGTTCCCTAATCTCAAAAAATGTCTTGGAGGACGAAGATTTCACAGCAATGAGGAGGCCATTGATGCGGTGATTATGATTATGAGATGGGATTTAAGGGCGTTAAACATAGAAGGTCATCAGCGCCCTTACAAGGTATAAAATTTAAAATCCAAAAACTAAAAAACGGTATACAAACCCGCTTAGTCTAAAACACTAAAAAACATGGCAACAAATTCTAAAAGAACCACACTAAAAACATGGCAAATAAAACAATAAAAGGACTAAAACGTGTTCAGGGACTGTAGAAATCAAGGCACCAGAGCGCCATATGTCCCCAGGGGAGAGGAGCCCCCCATTAAAACTGAAAATATAAAATCACAAAACTAAACGACGCTCAGCGCATCAAATGAGCCGATTAAACGCACTGTGACCGATAAAACGTAAGACATTCTATAGCATGCGCGTCGTCAGCCAAAACATTGGCTATGCCAACAGGCAGAGACACACGAACGCGCAATGGAGCTAAAACCTGACACTCTGTTAAAATGTGACGCACCGATAAGGGTGCCGCACACTGCTCACAGAGTGGTGCGGGATCACCACTAAGCAAGTGTCTATGACTAAAAAGGCAACGTCCGATACGAAGGTGTGTTAAAATTACCTCTTCCCGACGAGAAGCACGGGAAGAGGTAGCCCAGACAAACGGGAGAGGTTTAACCTCCCGCAACTTGTTCCCCGTAAGGGCCGCCCACTCATCGCGCCAACGCGAGAGGATACAGGCACGTAAAAGGACACACAGATCAGCGGAGGGAACAATAGAAGTAAAACATCTGGGCGTTAAAATCGCCGATTTGGCAGCGGCATCAGCAGACTCGTTGCCAGAGACGCCCACATGACCCGGAACCCACACAAAGGAGACGCTGATGCCAGAAGCACCAAGCGAGTGGAGGAGATCATGTAAGCGCTGTACGAGTTGCTGGTAATTGTACAGCGCGTTAATACTCTGAAGGGCGCTCAGAGAGTCTGTGCAAAGAACACAGTGCCGTAATTCGTGCCGTTGTATATGACTGATAAATACTAAAACGTTCGGCGGTAAAAATCGAAAATTGCCCCGGTAAACGAAAGGTAAAACTATGTTCACCAAAAACAAAGGCACACCCTACTCCAACATCAGTGTTAGACCCATCAGTATATATAAAATGAAAGTCCCAGAATTGCGCCTGGAGTTCTAAAAACGCTGATTTTAAGACTGAAGCAGGGGTCTCATTCTTCGGCATCGGCGTTAACCCAAGGTGACAGTGGTCCTCAGCGCGCAACCAAGGAGGAAACCGTGTTTACCCCCTGGGAAGGGCCGCCGCTGGCGTAACGTCCAAATGCCGAAGAAGCTGTCGAAATCGAACCCCTGGAGGGAGCAATGCAGAGGAGTTAACTAAATATTGCCGATCAAGCGAATCCTCGAAAAATAGGTTAAAGGACGGGTGGTCAGGCAAGCTTGAGAGTCGACATGCATAGCTGCACAAAAGCATCTCAAGTCTGAAGGACAGCGGAGGTTCTGCAGCTTCAGCATGCAGACTGGGCACAGGGCTGGATGGAAAGGCCCCTGTAGCGACTCTTATGCCACGATGGTGAATGGCATTCAGGCGACGTAACACAGATGGACGTGCCAAAGATGAGACTATGCACCCATAATCAAGCTTGGATCGGACCAAAGAGCGATAAAGACACAGAAGGAAGGTCCGATCAGCTCTCCAGGATGTGCCACTTAAAACACGTAAAAGACTAAGAGAACGGTCACACTTTGCTTTTGAAAACGAAATGTGCGAAGTCCAGCTCAACTTCCGGTCAAAGATCAACCCCAAAATTTCGCCTCGTCTGCAAATGGAAGGTTAATCGGCCCAAGATGGAGAGAGGACAAGGGAAAGCCTTCCGGCGCCAGAAATTCACACAGACGGATATCTCGGTGGAGAAAGTAAAGCCGTTGGCGTTACTCCAGGCGTAGAGACGGTCGATACAGCTCTGAAGACGGCGGTCGAGCAGACAGGTCCGCCGTGAACTGCAATAAATGGCAAAATTGTCAACGAAAAGGGACGATGAAATACCAGGTGGAATACAATTAACAATTGGGTTAATAGCAATCGCAAAAAATGTGACACTGAGTACAGCGCCCTGCGGTACACCGTCCTCTTGAATAAAACGATAGATAAAACCGAGCCCACACGTACACGAAAGACGCATAAACTCCCGAAGAAGTATAGGTAGACGACCGCGTAATTTCCATGTGTGGAGTGTACGTAAAATGCCGCCCTTCCAACAAGTGTCATAAGCTTTCTCCAGGTCAAAAACACAGTCACTGTTTGACACTTTGTCAGAAAACCATTCATAATATGCGTCAACAGAGACACCAGTCGTCGGTAGAGCGGTGTCGACGAAACCCGCACTGAGCGTTCGCCATGTCAACCGCCCTTTGATCATGCGCTCCATCACCTTGCAAATGCAAGTGGCGAGGGAAATAGGCTGGAAGGTAGTTGGAAAACCTTCCCAGGCCTAAGTACAGGGACAACGGTGGCTTCGCGCCAAACTGAAGGAAAAACGCTCTCTTGCCAAATACAGTTATAGATCTGTAAGAGAAAGAGTTTACTGTCGGCTGAAAGGTGCTTTAACATCAGGACATGAATGCCGTCCGGCCCAGGAGCGGAGTGCCTAGATAAAAGAAGGGCGTGCTCCAGCTCCCTCATTGTGAAAAGTTCATTATAACACTCCTGATTTGGAGACCGAAAACTATAGGTCACGGAATCCAGCCGGCCTTTGAGAGTGCGAAAGCCGGCGGAATAATGGCCAGGACTAGAAACCACCTCAAAGTCAGCACCCATAGTGTTAGCAATGGCAGCCGGATCCACTATGGTGACATTGGAAACCTGAAGGCCAGACACGGTATAATGCGACACTTTACCGGAGAAGCGACGAAGTTTATCCCAAACAACAAAGGAAAGCGTGAAGTGATTAAAAGACTCAACAAAACGAGTCCAAGATGTCTTCTTGCTATTCCAAATAATGCGTCGAGCCCTGGCGCGCGATTGTTTAAAAGTAACTAAATTATCAAGTGTAGTGTCGCCGAAACACCCTGAGTGCAGCTTTACGTGCACGAACGGCGTCCCGACAGTCCTCGGTCCACCACGGAACAGGAATACGCCGAGGGTGGGAGGACGAACGGGGAATCGTGCGTTCGGCGGCAGATAGGATCGCAGACGTAAGGTGCTGCATCTAACGTCAGTGAAGGGCTGGTCCACAAAAGACACGAGGCTGGAATACACTACCGTCGGCTTTAAGGAATTGCCAGGTAGGTGCTCTGGAAGGCTGGACGTGGTGAGACAAAAGAGAAACGATGCAGGGGTAACGATCGCTGGAGGTGTCAGTGACGACGTTCCACTGCAGACGACAAGCAAGCTGGATGGAGCAAACGGCAAGGTCCAAGTGAGAAAATGTACCAGAAGAATCAGAAAGAAAAATGGACTCACCTGTATTGAGGATGGAGAGGCTGAACTGATAAAAATATCGAAAGAAGAGTTCCCCTCGTACAAGCCCTTGACGAACCCCACAGGGGGTGATGGGCATTAAAATCTCCCAACAGAAGAAATGGTGTTGGGAGAGCGGACAAGAGATCTCGAATGTCCGCGTTAGCGAGGGGAGACGATGGAGGTGAATAGACGGCGCAGAGAAAAGAAAAAGCCGGGTAATTGAAGTCTAACGGCAACAGCTTGCAAGTCGGACGAAAGTGTGTGTCTGAAAAAATGAACGTCGTTACGCACTAATATCATGACACCTCCATGAGCAGAAGTAGCTTCATCCGGTGCAAGATCGTAGCGAACCGAAGTATACCCTCGGAGATCAAAAGGATCGTGAGGGCGAAGCTTGGTCTCCTGCAAACACTCGACCATAGGTGAATGGGAACGCAATAACAGTTGCAGTTCCGCCCTATGCGATCGTACACCACGTAAATTCCAGACCAAGATAGCCATGGATAAAAAGAATAAACTGTCTGCTTAGAAGGGCGGCTCAAAATAACCTTTTGCTTAACCTTGAGGCTCGGGCTTTTGGTATGGAGTTGGTCAGACTCCATAGGCTCCTCGAAGGGAGGGCCCACGCGCTCAGTGCCAGAAACCGATTCAAGCGCCGAGAATCGGTTCTGGGTGCCAATGGATGAAGGGGGTCGCTGAGCGCGGCTTGTCCCAGGAACATCCTGGGACTGCTTCCTCCGAGGAGAAGGTGAACTTTTCTTACCGCGCGCACGCGGAGGGTCTTTGAGAAAATCTTCCTTACGACTTCTTATCAGTGCCTTGTGACTTCAGCACCTTAGGACCAGCTTTATATGGCTTGATGACTGTGCGAGACGGATGGCCTTATGGTAGTCGCGGTCAAGGCAGTCATGGTCCAGGTCTGTGTTTCGCCATCCTTCCGAGGTACTGGCGAGGCAACAACAGAGCTGAACGTACCCGATCGCAGGAGCGCAGATTGGCGCGCATGAAAACGCCTGCGGGCTTCCGCGAAGGATAGTTTCTCCTTTACCCGGATCTCCTGGATCGCCTTCTCGTCCAAGTACCGCGGACAGTCGGCAAATGACGCAGAATGGGACCCTTTGCAATTAATGCAAACGGGGGCTGATGAACAGGTACCATCAAGTGAGGGCTGACTACAAGAGGCACAGATACAAACGGTACTCTTACAAGAGACTTGCGTATGCCCAAAACTTTGGCATTTAAAACAACGCAGAGGTCTAGGAATATAGGGCCTCACAGCAATACGTTCGTACCCTGCTGAAATACTCGTGGGCAGATCGACGCCATCGAAAGTTATAAACAGAGTACGAGTGGGTACCAACACTCCGTCGCGTTTAGCCTGCACTCGATGAACCGCTGCCACCTTTCGTTCTGAAAGATATTCGACTAGGTCATCGTCCGATATACCATCGAGGCTATGCGTGGTGACGACGCCTCGACAGGAATTCAAGGTGCGGTGCTTCTCAACACGGAAGGGGTAACCGTGGAGAAGCGTAGCGCGCAACAAGGTCTTAATTTGTTGATCGGACTTGCTTTGTACTAATAATGAACCGTTTCGAAGTCGAGTACAGGAATGAACCGAACCAGCAATAGAGTCAATGCTCTTCTGTACTATAAAAGGGTTCATCTTCTCAAACGATTGTCCTTCCTCTGTTTGCGTAATGACTAAGTAACAACCACATGTCGGTGGTGCTACTTCTGTTACCAAAACGTTTCGGCGCTAGTTCGAAATAATGGAGAAAGAGGGCTCCATAGTGAAAGAAATCCTCCGCCAATGTAACCGTCTCCGACCTCGGGCTCTAACTTCCCGGGCGTTACCCCGGCTTGGGTGAGTGGTCTATCTATACCTGTCTCACCCCAGGGTCACACCTCCCATAACATAGACAGAGGGACTCAATGGCCGTGGTAAGTCAGCAGCTCATGCAATGGCTCCCCCGCGAGACTGCAGTTGAACAGCGGATATGAATACAAACCCTACATGACGACCCCGGGTGGTGGGGATGGCGCCATTACCCACTCACCCAGCTGCGCACCTAGTACGCGGGTATCCGTCAGGCTGTGTCCACGGAGGATTAAAATAAATAAAATGGGAAAATAAACCAAAAGTGTGTGGGCGTTTCACACGCATGGTAAGCCGGCGAGGAAGAAAAAGAGATGTGTGAATGGTTGTGGTGCGAAATGTTTGGAAAGAGACTAGACAAGAAAGAAACGATGATGAGGGGCGGCATGGAACGAAATGCAAAGAACACACGAAAGCCTATCTTGAGTCCCCCGGTCACGAGGACAAACCCACCTCGACCAGACGAAGGTGGAGGGATGATGATGGTGATGAGAGGCTCGGGCACCTCGGGTACGCCAAACCCATATTCATATAAGGTGAGCCCCTGGGGGGATTGATGCGGTAAACAGCTATTTTGAGGACCTTGATAAATCGCACTACAGAGATGGTTTAATTAAATTAGAACACTGGTATGACAAATGTATTAACCTTTCTGGAGATTATGCTGAGAAATTTTAAATGTTGTTTTCATTGAGAGGCCCTGGACTATCAGCCGACCCTCGTAAATACACTGTGACACCTTATTATGACAGAGGATGTATGCATGCGCATAGTGAATGCTTATGCTCTCATTATTGGATGTATGCATGTGCATAGTGAATGCTTATACTCTCATTATTGTATGTATATGTAAGGACAAATTTTCTGTTAAGTTAGAGAACATCTGGGTACACCAAGTTTCACACCTTCATCTGATTCCTTTTGTATAAGTCATGTTGCAGAATTGTTTTGAGTACTATTCAGTGTGTAGTATTTCAGCCAGGCTAGCAATAGTGAACTAGTTCACAAGCCTCACCTTACTTACAAAAAAAAAAAAAGAATGTGCAGATACTTAGGAAAACAAGTCAGTATTTGAGGTTATGGTTATCAAACTGTATCACATCTGGGATTTTTTTTTTTTTTTTGGTATGATTGCATTATATAATGAGGTTCTGTTACTGTTTCTATTGTTAGACTGAGTGCATTAATTTCTTATGCATCATGTATTGGTTAATTTTTTTATTCTTTCCGCAAGTGACTGTTTTATTTCTGATTTATTTTGAGAGTATGTTTTGACAGTTTGTGCAAATGTGTGAATTTGTAAGGTAGTGTAACAATATGTCTCAGCAAGCTTCAATGAAAAATCCAAATTCATATTCCAATCTCATCTGGGAGAAGTAGATTACATGTGTTTACAGCATAGCAAATACAGCAAAACTTGCAATGCTGGGAACACTTGGTTGATATTGAAATAACCACCTTCAAACTACGGAAACAGAGAAAAAAGTGATCGAAGCACAATGATACTAGATAAAGTATGACATAAGCCCACAAATACAGACAACCAGACTCTTACATCCTTAAATAGCAAACAAGCAGTATATACAAAAGTGATAATTGTAACAAAGTAATTATAATGGACTAAGAAGACTATGAGAATAGAATGGTCAACCTTCCAAAAAGTGAAGGACACACAGAGTTACAAGAAACATCTCAAATACTGCTGTAACTTGATCAATCTGACTTCAAAAGATAGCAACATCATAAACTTGAAACCCATCACAAAATCTTTTCCAAACATTTTCAAGATTTGGTTGGTACTGCTACATAGATTTATGTAGACATGTTAATGCCTTTGCAACAGTGCCCAGGAAACTTGCCCAAGATGCCTTAGCATTCTAAATTTACTAGAACAGAACATAAAACATCTTAGAAATGAACAGGATGGTTGCCATTTATGTTTAGACAAACATAAAAGAATCAAGAACAAACTCTCTCTCAGATCTTCGGAAAACCAACCCACACTGATAACTATATAAAAAAACTCTGATGTGTTACACTCACATAAACTTTCTCTACTCTTGTACAAACTATTTTTACAAACGCTTATTCTTCATGTTAATCGAGATAAACATTTGCAGAGTCTATCTTATTGCTAATTTCTTGTAGATGTAAGGGGATAATATATTTACAAGGGCAATTTGGAAATACAGTAGCCTTTAAGCACATACATATCTCTTAATAACTGCTTGCTAGGTGCAGCACCATTCCCTTTCAGATTAATACTCTTTGCATATCCAAGACAAAAAAATGAATAACAAATTCCCATTTGAGAAAATAAGTATTGAAAAATTTAAGGGAATAACAAGCAATATCTCGAAAATGGTTCACTCAACAAAATAATGTATATGACATAAGTTGTGTATTTTAACGCGATCTACATTTTTTGTACAGTGAAATTTTGTCTATCTCTTATGGTTTACCAGTTATGGAAAAGTCGTTCACAATGAAGAATACTTTTGGAGACATTCCCAGAAAATTCAAGATATACATTTTATTTGTCATAAAAATATCTTAAACATATATTTTAATCAAAATCGTTAGAGCCATTTTTGAGAAAATTAAAATTTTTGAAAAATCTTCCATGTAAAGGGTAATATGGGGTGGAGGGATTTTCTCAAAAACCTTCGTGTCGCATCCTTGGAAGATACTCAACCTATATACCAAGTTTGGTGTTTATCCAACTGTTCGTTTCTGAGTTATGCTGTTCACACACATACACACACGCACGCACGCACACACACACGCACACACACACACACAGAGACATGTTTCCAAAAATGCTGTTTTTGGATTCAGGGGATCTCAAAACATGTATTTCCGGTGAAATCTCGGTATCGAATTTTTGGGTGGAATATAATACTCCCCCTACTTACTATACGTAGTAGAGAAAGTAACAATAGCTACAACCCTAAATCTCATAATATTTTGATTCATAGCCTGGTCACCATTACTACAACAAAAAATACAAACATATTCTTTGTGGTTTCAATCCACAAACAGTTGATAAAATTGTCATTGAGTATAAGAAACTGAAATGAGTAAAATGGATGAAAGAAATAAGCAACTCCACCATTCTGGAAATGCTGAAAGTAAGAATTCAGAAAATTCACCTCCACCATGGCTACATTGGTTGCTAAAACCTTACTCAAAAACACAATATCATCCTATCCCCTCAAAGAATACATAACCTAAAGAACCAACTAGAAGCTCCACCAAGAGAACTGATACCACAAAGTTACAAATCTGGAATATACTATATAAACTGCAGACTTCAATAAAGTATACATAGGAAGAACTAAAAGAAACTCAAAATCTGCACAAGTGAACACGTTTGCAATGTAAAATATTGTAACAAACGAGACCATCAGTTGCTGCTAAACACACTTTTATTTGTCACTAAGTTGCTCACTTTACACTGAGACACTATTGACTAACATTCAGATCAGAACACAACTGATCTGAATCATATCATCACCGAACTGCTGAGTCACAACTAACAACTGAACTGCACTTGCACTGTCCACTTTTAAATGTCCAAACTCTTTGACTTCTTGACTGCAATTAACTTCGTCACTTCTTAACTAACAGAATTCCACATATCTGCAACAGGCAAATGCCCTTATATAGGCCCAGCATACAAAGCAGAATGTTCTACAAAGGGAACCTGCTCAAATGCCTAAAGGAATCCTCTGGAACACAGAAGCGCACAGAATGGGCAACTGTTCTGCACGGTTATTGTTCTGAAGGCCAGTCAAGAGCTCCACGCCAGGCCAGTATGTGATTATCAGCTGGTAGCTTTTTGCATGCGGTCACAATAAAAACAAATAGATAAATCTGCAGCTGCCACACATTTTTGGGACTCCAATTGCAACACATACACCAAAGATGTCCTAGTAAAGTGTGCCATCTGCCCATTAGAACAACCACCTGGAGAAAATCTTCATTATGGAATAAAACATCAATTTATGAATTTTGAAATCCTGCCAAAGGATAGATTCAGCAAATTCATCATGTCTGCTTTTGACTCCAGCCCTGTAGATGTCGCCATCTTCAGACCTATTTCTGAATCAAACTCTACAGATGCTGCCAAACCCAGTCAATCTTCAGCTCAAGATGAAAACAAGGGCTTTCAAAACATGACTGAATTTGAATAAGCGTAAAAGTATTATGTCACAAATCAATTCAAATATACTAAACTGTTAAAGGCATTACTGTTACAAACTTCAATTTATAATTACAATTCAAGGCTGTACTAGCACCAGTACGAACCTAAGAATGAAGGTAATGGACAAATTGGAAGATTTAACACATTCAATACTAAGTTATAGTCTTTCCGATGCAAGAATGGATCTACACATACAACACACATAGTATCACACCGTGTTTGGCATCTTGTGAATGCACAGTGGGGTTTCCACTGTTCCCCCCGGCTATTTACTTTCATGAGCTCTAGTAACTGCCATCATGACCTCCCAATTATATGTTAACTACATGCTATGTTTCACTGTACCAGCTCTGAGTGTTAAAGAAATATACATCCCTATACGCATAAAGCAACTAAATGTATTAATTCAGGAATGGATGAAGAAATGCTATGGAATATATTTTATTACTGTTTACTGCAGAAAGCGCTATAGTAGGGACCTCATTATTTAAGAAAAGGCTATGCACCTTGAAGCATAAGGCACTTTTCATAAAGTCGTCCACTTTGCCTAAAATGCTGCACACTGATTCATTTTCTTTTTGGGGGGTTTTCACAGTTCCCACCTCCTTCACTTTCTTGCATTGGGAACAGCATTCACAAACACACCATTTGCTTCAGATGTTAATTTAATTAAATCCTTAACAAAAAAATTTAAAAAAAACTTTAATACATTAAAAACTTGTTTTTCACCACATTTAAGGGCTTTGCCACTTTCATGCCCCTGCTCTGAACTGCTAGGCACTCAGTCATGATTGCAACATAAACAATGCTGCATTAGCACAACTGTTGCTTTGCTGCAGTAAACAATGCTGGGAATATTGATTGCTGCTAATTATTTAAGTTATGTTTAAATTAAAGTATTATTAAAATACTATGTTCATTCACTGTCTTTATTATTTCAAGTACAAAAGATGTGATAATACATCCAGTGCAGTAACAAACTATTTTTATTCACTTCAAAGGTGTGCTGGCAAAGGTACTTGAGTTCTATTACATCAGGACCCTTTCTTGGGCTGGACTGAGTATAGTTTATATTTTCTTTTTAGATTTTAACTTTTACAACATTATTTTGAAAATAATATTTAATTTACATTTTGTGTGCGAGGATGCCTTTAAATGCAACATGTCTTATCCTTAGAAATTAATATTACTGCTGTACATTAAATATTAATTTTATTTGCAAAAACTTTTTCCTGGGAATCTTTTGCTTTATACAGTCAAATGTCGTTATAACAAATTTCTGGGGACTTAGAAATGCATTTCGTTGTACTGTAATTTTGTTAAATCAGATATTTTATATTTTATCTTAAAACAGGCAAAATTGCAAGTTTTAAATCTAGTATGATACTGCACAGGGCCGTATTTAGAGGGGAAGGGAGTTTCTAGGGTTCAAAAACCCCCGAAACTTCTGACAGTTTTATTCATTTAAATTCATAGCAAACCAATATGGGAAAATGTCGTTAGATAACAGTAGGTCTATTGCTAGTAACACATTTACAAGAAAAAGGGAAACTTAATATCATTACCTTACATAGATAAGGTGACCATACATTCCGGTTTTTGAAGCAGTCTCCATGTTTTGTGCTGTAGGGTGTAATATCCTCATGGTGGTGAGTTTTTCTGGTCTATATAATGTCTGCAAGCAATTTTCTTATCCATGTAACGTCTATATACTACGGAGTAGGTACATGGTAACTGTGTGGGGTACTGTTTAGTTTAGATCTACTTGTGGAAAACCCTCCCCGAAATTGTTTTCTGGGTACGGGCATGATACTGTATCTATTTTTTAAAATGTAATATCTATATATTAGGAATTAATATGGAGAGAAAATGCACAGTTCAAAATTTGCTAATAAAGTAATTTCATATTTAAAACATTGAACTTGGCAACATTGCACAACTAAATAATAAATAGTAAGCTCATATACTAGGTAATATACTTACAAAGTTTTTCATTTTGAGAAAAAGTCTGTAATTCTTTTTCTGGACAAAACATTTCAGAAGTGATTCTTCCACATACATCCCCTCAAGAAAGTATTTGTCTGCACTTTAAAAAATTCTAGCAGCCAAACCAATGGAGGAAAAAATCAATTGTTTTAGACATAAAGATCAAATGGTAATAAAGTTTACATGTTTTGGCGGTTTTTCGGATCATCCATTTTATTAGTCATAAATTTTTTAAAAACATGCCAAAATTGTTTTCAAAATTACCTTTCATGCATTGGGTAGAGCATTTTTTGTACATACATCCACACACTTTTGAATGTGACTTAAACTGATGGAGAAATAGATTCATGAAGTTGTAAATGGTGAGCCCAAAATGAGGAATTAAGGCAAAAATGTTGAAAATTCCTAACTTTGACATGTTATTCCTCAACTAATTAAAATCCTATTTTCACCACAAAAGCAGTAATACGAAAAGAAAAATTGCTCCTCTAAATGCATTTAAGATAATTTTGAAAATGCCACATACAAAAGGTTTGCAGTTTTGGATATTATTCAATAATTTATAAAACTGATAAAATGAATGATCTGAAAAACCGCCAAAACATGTAAACATCTTTATGTCCAAAAAAATTAGATTTTTCCCTCCATTAATTTGGCTGCTAGAATTTTTTAAGTGCAGATGAATATGTACTTCTTTAAGGGGTGTAGTTTATAATACAACTTGTACTTTTTGTCACATTTTCAACTTCTAAAATGTTGATAGTTTTTTGAGTCACACTTATTTACACTCACCTTCACCTTTAAAAGTTGTAAAACATAGAAACGTTTATAAGGACATTCATCTTCATCATCAGCTGTTGGGTGACATTCTTCTACAACCTTTATAACTCTTCTTCTAGAGAAAACAGCTTTCTATTACTTTTCGCTACTATGTTGGTTGATATTATTTAAACCAGACTTCCTCTGAGCACACTGAAATTCTTGTCTTACATACATTAAACCTCATGAGACAACAATAAGCAGATGAAACAAAAGTTTAATATTTAACAGTAACTTACAGATTGCCAGACTACGGAATTTGATTACACAAAAGAGACCTCTTATGACAAAAGCTCAGGCAAAATATTGTATGGTCAAGGATGAATCAACTACTCTTGAATCAGGAAATGACATTGTACTGTGTTCCTCTCCAAGAATGTATCTGTAAGGAATGTGTTGACATCAATGATTCTATTGCTATCTGAGAAAGATTACGGCTCTACTTTCAACATATCTACAAGGCTTAAGGCCTCTTAGAAAATATACGCTCTTCTGCTAGCAATGCTGAATGGCCAGTTGCATTTTTTGCTTTCCTCATCAAAGATTTTAACAACGTTAGCTACTATTTCTCGAGTTTGACTGGATAGAGTTCTTCCTTACTTGTTGGGCATTGTAAATAACATTATAACACTAGAAACCACTTACACACTGTTCCAAGTGAAACATGCTGGAATACTAACATTGCACAATAATTTTAATGTAGATAGTAGATCTATTTATGACATCATTGTGAGTTTCCACGTGGTATTATGCCCCCTCACTCTTGCACAAAGCAGAACACCCCCCAAATGTTTTCTCGTCAGAGGCTACAATAATTGTTCCGTAAGTCAAGAAAATCTTTTAAAAGGTTGTTCAGTCGGTCATATCTTCATAAAGGGAAATTTATTTGTGCTGTACCAACGTTCGTAAAACTGAAATAATTTATCACAGACGCTTAAGATATAGAAGCAATTTAAGTTCTTTTTTCTTGAACTGAAATATTCGTTAAAGTGGCATTCGTTAAAACGGTATCTGACTGTATTAGCACAATTACATAAACAGTAAAATTCACAATTTACAAAAATAAATAAAAAAAAATAATGCATAAGGAAAAAAACTATACGTAAGCAGTTCTTACAACCACTACTCAGTTATCAAAGCATGCAATCTGATAATATACATTTCCCTTTCATGATATAACTTGGAAATTTTATACTTAAAGGCAACATCAAAACATATTACTGAGAACCCAGAATCAGCGGACGTTTCCAATGATTTCTGGGTTGCTCTTGCTCTCTGTCTGTGGTTCATCTTTTTTTCAACATACAGTTTATCTCGAGGAAGCAAATGATAGCTGTAAAATATTGGTTTACATTTAAGCAAATTAAAGTTTATCTATTGGATAATGTTTAGGATTTATGAAGTAGGATAAAACAGTGGTAATAATGCAAAAAATAATCTGAATTAATATTATTATTTTTTTTCTGAAGTAGAGTGTGTAGAGCTTACTTAAAATAAAATATCACAATTTTATATATTATAATTTGTACTGAAAATAATTCCAAAATCCTAAACCTGTTTAGATACTGTGATGATCACAAGTGCATTCACAACCGTCATTTCTACAATGAGTGAGCTTCACTGACTAGAGTGTGTACATTGCATCCTTTTTCTTTCTCCTTCTTCCTTTAAATTGCTTCTCAAAGTGAAAACAGCAGCTACTCAAGCTGAAAATGTACTCTGCTTTTAGGTCTCTTTATTTGCTTGTCATTTTCAGCTGCTTCCATATCTGCAACAAAGATTAAGATTTCGTGTAACAGATTTTTATTACATATCAAAAATCTGAGAAGAAAAAGAACTTTAAATATGTTACAAATAAACAAATATCAGCATCAAAGCTTTTTCTTATTATCTTTCCCTCCCTCTCGCACTAAGAAAAGTAGCAAATAAGCTGATCCTGCAGAAAAACCTTCATCAATTGACAAATTATGAGGTGAGAACCAAATGACTATCTACATCTTTTGAACTCTGCTTTTTTTTTTTTTTTTTTTTTTTAATGGTTCTCCATACTGGCCTCTTATTAGGCATACTTTTGCCTGCAATGTAAATTATCTATTGTACATATTTATCCTTTGTTTGACCAAAAAACTTAATGTAGGATTTAAAAGGCTAAATTAATTGCTTATATGAAAATGCTTACCGAAGAAAAATCCTTATTATGAATAACTTTCATATATCTTGGAAAGGTAGAATCAGACTGAAAAATATTCAGTGGCATAGACGGCATTTGAACCAGGGTCTTTGGCTTTTCATGCAGCTGCTTTGACCAAATGAGCTACCGTGTCAACATGCCAGCAATATAATATTAAATTTAATTCCTCAGCTGACTCTTTCCCCCCCCCCGGTAAACCACAACACATTTTTAAATTATTTTTGAGAACATACCCCAATGGCAACTTACAATTTCTAAGTATTTTAAGTTCTGGGCTTCATAGTTAACCAGCTTTAACACTGATTCATATATTTTATTTGTGAAAATGGGATGTTCTTAGCTTACATTTTGGCATGGCATCATTCCAAATTAACGGCCACTCTTTGGTAATGGTGGAAGAAACTTCAATAAAACAGTTTGCATATTGCATATTAGTGATACACAAATTATTCTTATGAAAGTTTATTTTCCTATCTACTTTATTTTAATCAAGATAAACCTTTCTGCAAATATCTGCATTATGTATCATTCTTCATACAAAGGGAACAGTGATAGTCAAATGTTTTAGAACTGGATACTATTTGCTGCCTAAAATTGCATATTCTTTCCATAGCATTGCAGAAACAAACGAAAATCTACAGCACTTTAAGAGAATGGCTAATATTGAGCAATTCAAACCATTAATAATGGCTATTTTGGAAATGCCTAATGCCACCAAAAATAAATAAATAAATAAATAAATAAATAAATAAATAAAAAATAAAAAAAGTTATTTGAAATAAATTTTGTGCTTTAAAGAGATTTTACATTTTTGGTGTAGTATGTTTTCAACTATTGCTTAACGTATACCAGTTATACAAGATTATACAAAATTCCTTCAGTGGACTTCACAGGCTATTTCAAGAAAATTCAAGGTATTGTTATGTAAATATCTTTAATATATGCTATTCTAATAAAAACATTAAGTCATTTTTTAGAAATCAAACATTTCAAAACATCCATGTAAAGGTAGTTTGGGGTGGAGGATTTTCTTGAAAATCTTTATGTCGCATCTTTGGAAGCTGCTCAACCTAAATACCAAGTTTGGTATTTATCAAACTTTTCATTTTTCATTTATGCTACTCACGCATGCACACATGGACGTTTTTGTAAAATGCTTATTTTGGGTTCAAGGTGCCTCAAAACATGTATTTCTGGTGAAATCTCAATATTGAATTTTTGGGTGGAATGCAATACCTTCTCTACCACATACATACTAGATATAAAAGTATTGCATCCCACTAAAAAATTTTATACCAAGACTTCACCAGAAATGCAAGTTTTGAAGCCCTCTGAATCAAAAAAAAGCATTTTTTAGAAAAAGCTCTGTGTGTGTATGGTGTGTGTGTCTGTAAACAGCATAACTTAAAAACAAATAGTATAATAACACCAAACTTGGTATTTATGTTCAGTACCTTCTAAAGATGCAACATGAAGGTTTTCAAGAAAATTCCCCCATTCCAAACTACTCTTTACACGGAAGATTCTTCTAAATTATTTATTTTCTAAAAAGTGGCTAACAATTTTGATTAAAATATCATATATTAATGATATTTACATGCCAAGTAAAATGTATATCTCAAATTTTTTGAGAATATCCTTTGAAAACTGTAAATTTTGAAGGAAGTTTGTGTAATCTTGTATAATTAGTAAACATTAAACGATAGATGAAAACATACTACACAAGAAATGTATATCTCTTATTTCAAATAACTCTTTTTGTGGCACAAGCTGTTTCTGAGATTTCCGCTATTAATGGTTTAAATTGTTCATTATTTGGTCATTCTCTCAAAATCCTGTCAACATTCAGTTGTTCCTCGCAATTGTATGGAAACAGTATGGAATTTTAAGGCATAGTCTAGTGTCCAGTTCTTAATCATTTGACTATCGCTGTTCCCTTTGTATCTATAATGAAAAGTGTAATGTAACTAAGGTTTATTTCAATTAAAATGAAGTAGATAGAAAAATAAGCTTAGTAAGAATAGTTCATATACATACTAATAAGCGATAGAGAGTAGAGAAAGTAATGTGAATGCAACACATCAGATTTTTGTTATTTCATAAGTTCAAATTCCCCATTGAAATGTCAATAAGGCATGTGTCATTAACAAACAATGATAACACAGCAATACAACAACTTCTGATGTGGGCGGGTATGACATGGGGGCGGCCCAGTGGAAATTTTTTTGGGAAGATCTGCTCTGTTAGTTATACTATTGTTCTCAGCTCCTCAGACCCCAGGTCCATGTAAAGGATTACATGTTGTTATGTTCATGTAGTTTGTTACTTAACAAAACAGTTAAATGCATGATGCAAAAGAGGAAAGTTTATCTCATAATCCTTTCAAGTGAGAATATTATTTAGCACCATAAATGATGAGGTTACATAGCACAAAACATGTATAGAGTTATACTCTTGTATTATAGTTTTTTAGAAGGAAAGCATTATTCTTAATTATGTTTATATTTAAGAAATAATACTAAGTTCAAGTAAACAATTGTCCCATATCGCAATAACATATAAAATAATAGCATATTAAGTTGTCTTTAGATACACTTTCAACAATATAGTCATATTCAGCCGTCCACCTTCTTGTTGAGTCAGTTGATATGAAGGTTATAAACCATATTTAGGGTAGTATAGTAGCAAGTGGGCTTTAGGGTATACAACTGCTTTGGTTATTAGTGCCCAAACTAAACTAAACCAAACTAACAGGTGAAAAAGCAGGCACAAATCCTGCAGTCCAAAACGTAACAATAATTTAAAATCATTGTCATCTCAATAGAATTTGAGATCTCCTTGTAGTTTACCAGGAAAAATACGAATCAGCTGGGGAATTTAGTATTGTTCTGGCATGTTGCCATCATAGCTCAGTGGTTAGAGCAACCAGACAGAAACCGGAAGATCCATGGTTGAAAACCTGGCGATGGAATTGAATTTTTTCAGTCGCCTGATTCTACCTTTCCAACCTTGTCCAACACATGGCTTGTGTGGAAGAACAATTAATTCCAATAATTTTAAACTTCAATAAATTAGTGCCAGCAACTGCAAAACATATAGTGAAAAAGGGCAAAAACCCACACGGTAAACATAAAAAACGAAATGCACCAGTAGCAAAACAACCTAAAAAAAACAACAAAAAGATAAAACTAGGTCATCAAACATGGCTGCTCATATCTGCTGTGACAAATATAACACAGTAAATGCTCTGCAGCACATAAAGTGTCTGCCAGCACCTAAGCCAGGGTTACTGGCAAGCCCAAGGACATACATAACTGAGCTAAAAACTGGCACAGGAGTAAAACATATCACACTGTTGAGAGGTCATGGCAATGAGCACAAAGTGGGGCAGGGTCTGAAGATAATTATTGACCATGACTAAAATGACAGTCCCCGATATGCAATCTGGCTAAAATGACTTCCTCGCAACAGGTGAGCAAGGAAGTACTCCAGGTGACAGAGAGGGAATGTGGGGAGGTGGAGAAGCAGATGCAAACAAACGAAGTCTGATGTATAACATTCGTGTGACTCTATTACCAGTTCTCAAGAATTCATATGTAGTATTTGTATAAAAAGCTTATTCTTCTATTCACTTTACATTAATTCTAAAAAATATGTGCCAAAATTAATTTTAAACAGTTAGTGCACCTAAGCTTGACTTGAATAATAGTTATTAAAACCATGCCAAGAGTAAGACCCATTGAAGCTAACAGAAATACCCCCATAAATTCTACCACTCCCAGATGACCTCTCATAGATAATCATTTTAGATCAGTGGATCAATCACTGTCTCAAAAAAAATGTAATATAATTTCAAAATTTAAAAGACATGGTCAGAACTTGAACCACGATTTTTGGGGTTTTCATGTGAGTTGCCAAAAGACATCCAAACTGATTTAATATCTCTCATCTGGTTCTACTACTCTATTAAACCACCAATGCAATCTCCATTACTCCGAAATATCATACCTTAAATGTAACTAAAGGTCATGGTAGTACAACACTGCCAGAGAGAGCCAAAGATATATGGTTCAAGTTCCAGCCATCACATTCAATTTTAGCCTACAGAAGGCCTTTGTGAAAGAACAACAGTAATGAAACATAAATTAAAGCTAATCTGTGGCACTAGAACCCTTGTAGGCCTTGGTCAACCACCCCAGCTAATCAAGCAAGATGGCTCCGCACTAAGGCATGAGGCTTGCATTCGGAAGTCCCAGGTTCAATTCACATCGACTGCTCACTCAGACTTTGGGTATTTCATGGTTTTCCCTAGTCAGTAGCAAATGTTGGTATGGTTTTTCATCTACCATGATTTTCTTTCCATCATCCCTTTCGTTCCATTTCCTTCTCATTTTTTAGGTGTGCTTCTAGGTTTCATAGCATCTGGCAGTGCCAAATAGATGGCATGGATGCCTGCTCAAAGCAAAAAGTATTTCCTGGGGACACTAGAGGGCTGCTTGTTTGACAAGTGATTCATCATCCCCTCTAGGCAGTTCCAGTAGTGAGATGGGTCTTCAAGCCAGGAACTGTTAGTATAACTTGCGCAAAACTTCTGGAATCGTGACCTTGATTGCCACCCCAGCTGCCGAGCCTAGGAATGGTTTATGTTTAGCTTAATCAACGAAAGCGATATAATACCTTTGCTTACTCATAGTGTGTAACACATACAGTCTGCATAGAAAGTGTCTGCATCTGGTTGTAATTTTTAAGAGAGCAGTATCTAAATAGTACTTACTTTATATTTGTTATATTTATAACCATGACTCCTACGTTTTCAAAGTTAAGTGTTAAGGTGTTACACAGTCAAAGTAGGGAAATAATTGCAAATGTCCTCGATTTCATGAAGCAAGAAGCAGAGATGAAGGAAGAAAATATATGTTCATCCGAGTTCCACAAAAGCCTTAAGAGAGTGAAAGAAAAAGTAGTCAAAGCAACTGGCGTTTCACCGAGTTCCGTTTCCAGAGTTCTCAAAGATAAGAGAAAAAAAACATACGGATGAAAGAGTGCCATTTGACACACCTGGGAAGAAACATAAGGTCCCTAAACATATTACAGAGATAGACGATTTCGAATGCGTCATTCGGCGCACGATTCACAATTTCTATGTGGAAGAAAAAACTGTGCTAACAATAAGCAGATTGCTCATCAAGCTGAAAGACAGCAGAAACTTTCAAGGTGGTGCTACAAATCTCAGAAAAATTATTAAAGATTTAGTGTTCAAGCGGAAGAAACCGAAATCAAATAGAAGAGTTCTAACAGAAAAGCAAAATAAATAAATAAATAAAATAAAATAAAATAAAATAATAATAATAATAATAATAATAATAATAAAATAAAAAGTTAAAAATAAAAAGTAAATGTTGCCATGATAGCTTAGTCAGTTAGAGCAACGGCACGGAAAGCCTAAGATTCGAGGTTCAAATCCCGGCTATGGTATTTAATTTTTCAGTCGGATTCTACCTTTCCAAATGACTATAATTTTATATGTGCTTATATCAGTGTGTACTTATATCAGCATCAATTTTCAAGGTGGTGCTACAAATTTCAGAAAAATACTATAGTGTATGAAGATGAGTCATACATACACAGCAGTCATACAGCATCTAAAAGTTGGAGTGACGATAGCGAATTAGGTTTGCAGGCACCTGTTGCCAAAGGGCAAATACTTATTATCGTTCATGCAGTTGGAAAGATCAGCTTCATTCCAAATGCCCTTCTTTTACAAGTCGCAACAAACAACGGGAGATTTTCATCAAGAAATGAATACAGAAAATTACAAGAAGTGAATCAACGCCATGTTGATACCTAATATGCCTGCTGGGTCTGTTCTGGTCATCGACAATGCTTCACAATGCGTCAACACTCAAATTGACAAACCACCTATCTCAAATTCCTTGAAAGAAAGAAATGAGAGCTTGGTTACTTAGACATAATATAGCTTTAGATGAAAGCATGAGTAAAACAAAGCTATATAACTTAATTAAAGCCAACAAACAGCTTCAGAAGTCATACATACTTGACCCGATAGTAATACAACATCTCCATAATGTACTTAGATTGTCATCGTATCGCCCAGATCTAAACCAAATCGAATTAATCTGGGCTGATATCAAAAAATGGGTGGCATGCAGAAATATCGCTTTTAAATTAAAATATGTGGAGCAGTTATAACGGCAGCAATTTGCTGAAATTGGAAGGCCAGAATGGGAAAATGTATGTCGACATGTTGAATAAATTAAGAATCAATATTTTGAAAAATACCGAATTGCAGAAAATCAAATAGAAATAATTCTCATCCAGGATAATGGTGCAGAAAGTAGTGACAACAGTGATGACGGCAATAATGTGAGTGATTCTGCAGAAGAGGAAGGGTTGTTAGGTGTGGAAGAATTGGAGGCAATGATTGACAGTGTTTTTTATATTAAGCGCTTTTTACAGCGTGGATTTTAATATACTGTATATAACTAAGTTTATCAGCGCAGCGCAGTGCATTTGCATATCAGTGTGTGGATATTTGACAATGAATGTCCCACGCACTCCTGCAGCATGCAGACGACCGGTCACCTGCTGATCTGGTAAGCAACTCGCTTCATAGCTCTCATTAAGATTTTCACATGTCTAGAACTGTTGCGCCGATAATAACTTCCACGCATCTCTTTGGCCTGTAGCCACCTGTGGTTCCTTCAGTTCATCCCTTCCTCCTGGGGGTGATAGCCATAATAGATCTCTCATAGGTCACAGTTTGCAAGGTGTTACTCACCGTTTTATACCCTATATCATCCCAGCTTCTGACCTCATGCTCATTATATGCAAAGCAGAGCTGGACGATCAACCAGCCGATACAAGATGATCTGGTCAGCACTATGCTTCCCATTGGTGGAACGTTGGCTTTCATAACCTACAGGCTGCTACCTATCATAACTGCTCAAATGCATCACAATGCACCAGTCCTATACATGGGCTGAAAAATATCTGCAACCACATGCATTCCATGGCTGGAGACTGGACCATCATGCTCCAATCCAATATGCCACGATGTAGGACAAAGACATTAAAAAGCACTTGCACTATGGAAACTCCTTTAAAGTACAATGTTGCAGACTAATTGAAATCACGCTGGAGCTTCACTGGGAGACATAAATCAAATGGGAGAGGTTTAATAATGTGTGTTCAAGTAGCTATATCAACATGGTGGCTCAACAGCAAAGCATTAGCATGGAAAGCTGAAAATCCGTGGTTTGAATACCATTCATAAATCTGATTCAACTTTCCAATCTTAGCCTGCACATGGTAGTGCGAAATATGAAGGGTATTTTTAAAAATAAGGTCCGTTTTGCAATAGAGTACAAACTATTAAATATTTTCTGACAGTTTATTTTTACCTGATTCTTCAAATCTTACACTACTTTTCTATCAGTTATCAATGTTTTCTAAACATTGTCTTAGCACAGCAAGTTTTGTAGACCCTGCATCACAGACTTCTGCTGCCAATCCATTTAGAAAACATGTAGCTGTTTCTGGAGTCAAATTTTTCTGTATTGAAAATGAGTTGAAAATTAAATTAAATTGAGTTTTATTTATGGACGCTCTTTAACTGCTGTGGTCCTTAGCGTCCCATTCTGTATTGGGCGTGAAAGAATGGTAATTTTGCTCAGAGGCCTGTTTATCAGGCTTGAGATTCTTTTACGTGCCGTAAATCTACGACACGGGACCACCGGCTTTACTTCCCTTCCGAAGAAAGCAATGCTAAGTGATAATCCCTTAGGGGACAATCACAACACATGTACCAAAGCTTCTTGAAAGACATGAATAATGACTGTTTTGGTAAACATCAGAATAACAATTGCTTTCTCTCCGCAACTCTGTGATGAAGATCAGACTTCTGGTCCACAAATTTTAGTCCTCCTGAAACCAACGATACCAATTCTGCCATGGCATCTTAGATACAGAAATATGTATGTCAGAAACAGTACATGACAGATATATGGCTGGCATTAACCTTTTATGAGGAGTCACTAAAATCTGATGTGTTACATTCACATGACTTTCTCAACTCTGTATAATTTATTAATGTGTATAAAATTTAGCTTACAAAGGCTTATTTTTCTCTCTACTTTATTTTAATTAAGATAAACCTTTGCAGAAATAGCCATATTACACAT
Organism: Deroplatys truncata; assembly: GCA_030765065.1. NCBI lineage: Eukaryota > Metazoa > Arthropoda > Insecta > Mantodea > Mantidae > Deroplatys > Deroplatys truncata. Next base: position 242,343,927 of record CM060981.1, read on the forward strand.
TTCATTATGGTACAAAGGGAATTGTGATAGTCAAATGTTTAAGAACTGAACATTATATGCTGGCCTTAAAATTCCAACTCTTTCCATGCAATTGCAAGAAACAACTGTATGTTGACAGGACTTAAGAATGACAAAGAACTGAACAATTCAAACCATTAATAACAGATATCTCAGAAATGGCTTATGCCATGAAAACAGTTGTTTTAAATAAATTGCATGTTTTAAAGAGACCCATATTTTTTGTGAAGTGGGTTTTCATCTATTACTTAACATTTACCAGTTATACAGATAATACAAAATTTCTTGCTAGTGAAGAGGACTTCAAAGACTATTTCCAGAAAATTCAAGACATACATTTTATTTGTTATGTAAATATCTTTTGCATTTGATATTTTAATCCAAATCAATAAGCCATTTTTGAGCAAATCGAAAACTTCAAAAAAGTTCCATGTAAAAGGTACCTGGGATTGGGGTGATTTTCTTGAAAATCTTCATGTGGCATCTTTAGAAGATACTTCACTTAAATATCAAGTTTGGCGTTTATCCGAGTTTTCCTTTTTGAGATATGCCGTTCACAGCACACATATCATTTTCTAAAATTTGTTTTTTGGGGGGTGGGGGGGGGGAATCAGGAGGACCCAAAACATGTATCTCTGATGAAATCTCAGTATCAAATTTGTGGATGGAATACAATACTTCCCCTACTTAATATACATAGATAAAATAATTACTTCAGATATTTAGTGGTTCTTATTTTATTACACAACAGACTCTACTTTAAAAACATCCCTTATAACAATATTCAATCACTGCCTTGCTTGCATTTTATTAGCTTATCTAACATCATTATGAATACATTCGTTTTCAAAAAACAGCCTAAAAATTATAGAAAAATGGAGTTTTCAAAGCTGAAAGCTCCCAATTTTATTTCATTAATTTAACTGATTACCCATGAACCTTTAATAAATAATTCTTGTTGATAGAGCTACCTACTGAATTTTACTATTACACTTAAGTAATCCAAAATTGAGTTCGTAAAATATGAAAACTTAGCTAAAAAAGATTTTAGCATGCCTTCATACTATTCAGAACATTATATTCATGAAGAAAAAATGTTACAGAAGGAGTTCATTCTGTGATATAATATACAACTTACCTACTTTGCTACTGTTTTCAATTAATGAAAGACCAGGATCAAATTCAAACAACTGTTTGGTCATTTGGAGCTTAGAGAACTCTGAACCTTGTACTTTTACAGATCCCGCCTTTGTTATCACTGGAGACAAACCCATCTGCAAATGAATGCTATTCTTAAAACTGTTTCAACAATGCATAATTTTCTGGGTGTTAATATTTTGCAAATGACCATGCAAAGACAATGAAATGCACTTTTACTGTCAGCGAACTATTTAGCGCTTTAACTTACACTGGCAAAAGGCATTAGATTATGCTTTCTAACGAAAAGCACTTACAAGTAGAAATGGATGCAAGATGACAAAAGCATATCAGAACCATGCTAAATAAAATGCGTTGATTGAAAGTCAAACACTCTTAAACAGATGAATTGCAAAAATCCTTAATGAGAGTAATTTCAGAAAATGTTGCAGAGGAAACTTAGCTAATACAAGCAAGAGGTACACAGACTTACAGAAGCTTATTTATTCCATATGGAGTCAAATATTATGAAAGACTTTGTTACAAATAATAATTACAGGAGGTAGCAAAATGGGCAACAGCCCTGGATAGCAGGCTTAAGCAAGCAATAAATGTCTATAATCTCACATGAAAGTTTCAGTGAAGCAATACAAACAGAGACATGCAACTGTAAATTTTAATATTTAAACGTCCAGTAGGGAAAGAAGAGGTCCACAACTTTCGCGGAGTAAAATGAGTGGAGGTGTTATTGTTGTTAGCACTTAGCAACTAGTAGAGTGCTGTGAAAATGAGACACTGTTGTCCTTACTTCCAGCCCCAAGAAATAATGAAAATGTAAAACAACTGAAATGTGCATATGGTACAAAGCTAAAAAGATTTTGGCTAATAATTGAATTGCTACTATCTGGGCTTGTAGGCCGTGGTCTAGAAGGCGTCGTAGATACCGACGTTTCGCCAAGTAAAGCGCTTGGCATCTTCAGGGTGAAGTAATTCAGTTGCTGCGGTGCAGAGCTTGAATCATATCTACGATGCCTTCTAGACCATGGCCTTCAAGCCTGGATAGTAGCAATTCAATTATTAGCCATGACGCCAGCCGTGAAAACCTCAGTATGTGTATTAAAAAGATTTTATCAACTTTATTGCCGAATCTAAACATTACGATTATAATCACTAACAACTGGAAGTTTTCAGTGAGGTTAACTCAAAATTAATTGAGCGTCAGTTAGATTTACGCTATATGTTACTTACCTGTTAAAAAATGGACATGTTTCGGGAATCTTCATTCCCAAAACATGCCCAATTTTCAACAAGTGAGATTTGGTTTAAACCTCACCGATGCTCAATTAATTATAATTATAATCCAGTCATGCATATTTAATTATGTGAGAAAGTCAAACCTCATTGATTACAATAGTTTCATTCATGGATCACTTAATAGTCTTCTCCTTTTCCAGTCCATACCAATTTTCTTCAGAACTTCCATAAATTACTTTCAGTTTAATGCCTCAAATTTCTTTTACAATAGCCCTTTTTATATATATATATATATATATATATATATATATATATATATATATAAATCTACAGTAAATACACAGCCTGACTGTATATTTACTTTCTATTTGGTAGTCAAAATGGGGCACAAGATTAAATGAGTAAAAGACGAATGCATATGACATAAATGCATTATGCTTTCACTAGGTCTCTAAAGCATGCATAAATCCTTGTTTATCCAAAACTCCAATTAGTTTATTAGTAACTATGTATCATAAAGAGTGTCCTTTATTCCCCCTTACATCTATCCTCTGGAGTTTCTTTTTCAAATGTTCATAATCACTAGTGTATATTGGAAGAGAAGTAAATCTATTAGAAAAAAAAACCACTGGCAATAGTTACACATCATTATGCACAACAGCAAAAAAAAAAAAAAAAAAAAAAAAAATAAGTGCACACAAACTACTCATACACAATTAAAGTTTCTAAGCAAAAGAAAATATGACAGCAATCTGAACAACTTTCACAAGCATAGATTTTGGCTAACAATAGAAATGGCGGCATGCACCAACCTAGAATAAGCTCTACTTTCGTAGTAAACTATTATTCAAATCAATACTCGATGACTTCTGTACAAGAGTAAACTACTTCCAAAGTACTTTACTCCTTTCAGATACTCAAGAGTAAATGTCAGAGAGCACTGCCATGTAGTATGTTACTACGGGATTAAATAGAGCACAAATATAGGTTAGAATTTACTCTCGCAACTAACCTGTCGATTGAAATAGAATATGGCATCGTATTTGAAGGAAGACATTTTGACATGTTCATGGATTACTTAGATTACACTAATGATCTGGACAAAGAAAACAACAGGAATGTGTCATCCTCCATGTCTAGTGGTACCATGCTAGCCTCTGGTTCCCTAAGTCACGGGTTCAAACCCAGCAGAGGGCGATGGATTTTTTCAGACATAAAAATCCTTAGCATAGCTTCTTTCAGAAGGGAAGTAAAACTGGTGGTACCGTGTAGTAGATTTACAGCAAGTAAAAGAACCTCAAGTAAAGAAGCCTCTGAGGAAAATTTCCAGTTTTTCACGCCCAATATAGAATGGGATGCTAAGAACCATAGTATTTAAAGAGCGTCCAAAAATAAAGCTCAATTAAGAATCTCTTACATTACTTTTGAACCTGCTTGGAGAGCATTCACAACAAAACTCAGACAAGAATTCAGCTGTAGCACCCAGACTGCAATTGTTATGCATCCTGCAAGTGTTTTGTCTCAGAATCTTTCAGATAGTTAAGCCAAAATTGCGATGAACTTAACGTGTACTAAACGGAGCTATTTAGGACTGATTTAATATGACTTAACTTAATGCGATGTAACTTAAGAGTTCAGCAATGTCAAACTTTTCCTTCGCATTATATCAAGTTTGATGTCACATGGCAATTAGAACCAATTGGTATGAAGCAGTAGCACAAATAAAAGAACTAGCAATCAAGAGTCATTCCCGTTATGTTAAGTGCATCCTAATTAGACCTTAGTTTATCAGCAGTTTTCTTAACTTCTTGTCACATTAAGTAAAGTTCATCATAATCCCGACATTACAGGTGATCTTATAAACGTTCACTGTGCGCCTGCTGATTATCTTTCATTGCATTGTTAGACCACGTTTGAGGTTGAGAGCAAGTAAATAAATATACATGACTGTTCAGAAAATAAAAGGCAATTTTTCTCCACTTTTGCAGGCTATCCACACATTGTGGGTGCACACATGTTCCTATTTTGTGCCCATCCAGTGAACTTTTCCAAAATCAGGAAGGATATTTCTCCATCAACACATAAGTGATCTGTGATGCAAATTGAGGATTACAAACATAGTTTCAAGAATTTTAGCTGCTCTTCAGTACATTTCCTACCACTCGAAGCATTAAACTTGTCCATACTAACTTTCCAGGTATTTCTCTTCCAGCATCTTTACATACTGTTTTTGCACTCACATTGTTTAAATGGGTTTTCTTTATCGCTACCAACAAACATTTATCTTGTTCACTGATCTTTTCCCACTTTTTCCTAATGCACATAACCTTATCCACAATGCCTTCAAGTAAATTGCACAAACAAAAAAATACTCCGAGAGTAATGAGCTCTTACTTCTGTAGTCGTAACCAAAAGAGTAAATTACATTGAGCTCTCCAATGCTACTCCTGAGTAACCTACTGCCAATGTACATACTTTTTAGTTGTTACTTCCGAAGTAATTTACTCCAACATGGTGCACGCTGCCCAAAGTGTGTTAATAAGCATTGCTAAATAAGGATGCTTGTTTACCTTGTGCCTAGTAGACATGCTCTGCCTTGGACTAAATTCATTGATTCTTCTTTTGCTGTCTCTAGTTGCTAAGATATAGGATGAGCCTTTACCCTGTAACTGCAAAGAAAATTACAACATAAGAATAAATTAACTGGGTAAATGCAAAATTTATGTTGTGTGTGTGTGTGTGTGTGTGTGTGTGAGAGAGAGAGAGAGAGAGAGAGAGGAGGGGGGACAAGGGAGAGAGGAAAGCAGAAAGAGGGATTAAGCAACTCATTCCAAATACTGAAAAAAGAAACAAAAATAAAGAAAGAATTTCCTTGACTATTTACTTCATGGGCCAGGTGTTCCATATTGACCAATCCAATTCACAGGAACCAATCACAATTAAACTATCACTGAAATTTTGTCGAAATAAGATTGTCACACCCAATTCGTAATTGCTTGGAAATTGTTGCAGCTGTCTCACAACTGTTTCGGTTTGTAAGCTAAATGGAAGAAAACTTTCTTAAAGAACTTAGAAAGCCATGATATATTATGACGTTGGTATGCAATAAACTCATTTAAGTAATACTATATAAAATACCTCTTATTTTAGTTTTATTAATATTGTTTATTAAATGTTTCATTCAATAAATTATCTTAGCAACTTTGTGCTCAGGCAACTATCAGCAATACCTCACTTACTCATGGTATTTCTTATGATTGAAAATAGTATATAGATGTGATTAACACTTTTCATTTTAATGTTTTGCACAAAGATCCATGTGAAGAAACTGCAAAGTAGTCATGATAAATGAGGAAAAAAGACTGTGATTCTTTCATTTAAGTTTAAATACTGACAGTAATAGCTTTAAAAAAAAAAAAAAAAAAAAAAAAGAAAGAAAAAAAAAAAAAAAAAAGCAAAAAAGAAACACACAACTTACTCATATATGTTTCTTAATGGCAATTTTACCCTTAGCAAATGTCAGACCAATAAACAACTTTGTAGTAAATAAAAAGCTTATCATTGTATTTTAAATATTAGACACATCTCTTCCAGTCAATGTTTCATAGTCAAAATAAGATATTTTGTTTTATGTTCATAATGTATTACTGGTGGGATTTGCTGTGAAAACAACTTAATGTCAAGAAAGATCTATATCTTTTTGTTGCAGTAATGCAAAGTTTACCACAATGCTCATTTATTCAGTGATCCTTAAGGAAAAGAAACCAATGTGATCATAAAAGGACAGGCCTGATATATGACGTTTTGCAACAACTACAATGTCCACAGGCTTTATAACAAAACCAAACCACTGAGCAGGATGGCTCAGGCAGTAATGTTTGTGGTTCAAATTCTGTAGGTCCGGAGTTCAAATCCCATGGGTCGATAATCTGACTGGGATTTTTTGTGGTTTTCCTCTGTCGCCAAGGTAAATACCAGATTGGATATTTACTACCATGAACCGGAGATCCATCTTATGTCTAAAACAATAGTAAAATGAAAAACAGATGGTAATAGTGAATGTCCTGCCATTTATTCAAAGATGATAATAAAAGTAGGTATACTGGACTATGCATGCCCTCTTTATAGTTGCTGTACATATGCCTCTATGGCTACAAAAAAAAATGAAATTGAGTTTTATTTATGGATGCTCTTTAACTACCATGGTTCTTAGCGTCCCATTCTATATTGGGCATGAAAGACCGGAAATTTTGCTCAGAGGCCTCTTATCAGGCTTGAGGTTCTTTTACGTGCCGTAAATCTATGACACAGGACCGCCAGCTTTACTTAGCCATGCTAAGGATTTTTACGCCCGAAAAAATCCATCGCCCTCCGCCGGGTTTGAACCCGCGACCTCGGGAACTAGAAGCTAGCACAGTACCATTAGTCCACAGAGGACGACAAATATATATGACTACAAGTCAAAGTTGTAATTTGCTTGTCACAGAAGCAGAGGTACAATTGCTATGCACATGTGACAAAGTGAGATGGTATGATACAGGGATGAGAGCTGGAAGGCTAACTGTCTGCCATACACTGACCCACAAGGTATCTCCTAACAGGTCCATTGTGATATGACCACATGGTTAAAGTAATGTAAAATAAAGAAATGTTGAGAGGACTGTTTTACTTTTTCTACCACTTACCTACAGTAGGTAGAAGTATTGTAATACACTGAAAATTATTTCTTTTTGAGAAAGAGAGGGAGGGAGGGAGGGAGGGAGGGAGGGAGGGAGGGAGGGAGGGAGGGAGGAGTATATCTAGTGGAAAGGAAGAAAAAGAGTGAGACAGCAAATGACACGTGAAGGTGAATAGAATGAAGTCATAGATGAAGTATGAGAACTGCAAACTTCAAATCATTAAACTTTGGTTTTTATAAGTTTTCACTCTTCCTCCTATCCTTATCTACCTGAGAGGGTGAGGAAAGTCCTCTATACTAACTTCCAGCTTTTAAATGACTTATCTCCTCACACCCTCTTTTTCTTGCCAAAATCTGTTGCCTGCTTGATAGTGAAAGTAACAGTGGTGGTTTGCGACTACAATAGAAGTGAATTCTGATTTTTGTAAGAGTGTAAGTGATAAATTAGCAGTGTATCAAACAAATTTGCAAAATGTTTTTAGATTTTGTGAATGTTGCATCTGCTGTTTGTTTGTGTTTATAATAATTATTGCTGGTGTTGGAAAGAAAGGAAGGCCTGTAAAATCAGATGGCAAGGTAAAGATAATGACCATAGACCTTCAATGATAAATGTGAAATGTGGAAACCCAACAATTTTGAAGATAAATATAATTGAAAGAACTGCTACAGCTATATGTGTATCTTCTTACACTGTTACAAAAGAACTCCAAAAGAACAAAATGAAGCACAAGCAAGCAACAACCTTTCGTAGAACCTGGGAAAAAAATATCCCAATAGAGTATCCAAAAGGACAGTAATCAACGCTTTTGTGCCACAGCAATTACAAGAATGATCTATTCATTGTATAAGACAATTTTCCACCCAGTTTAGAAGATATATATGGAAGCATAAATATTCTAAGAAAAGTTCTGAGGAAAATTGAAGTAGAATATTTGTTGGTAGTTGGAAAATGCTTCATGTTTATCTGCCCCACGTTTGGGAGCCAATTTGTCGCGGTAACTCGTGTTATCTTATTTGCTGAGCGCCTGTTATTGTTTCATTATTTTGCATTTTGGGTTCATTGTGCTCCGGCTAGCTATTATTACGCAGCCGAGCAAATCTCTTAAACAGGGTGTGTAAACGGAAAGGAGTTTTTACTGAAAGATAGCACTGATAAAAGAATTTGTTTTTACACTTTTAATGCCGCCACACTTTATTCATTTCACATAATTATTCTTGATACCCGCCCGACTGAAACTGTTATATTTTTTTATGTTACTATAATCACTTATTTGCTGCACATTATTAATTCGCATATTTCACATTTATAACTAACTTTACGACGCGAGAGATTCTGTTAAACTGTGCAACGTGTAACCCGCGAATGATTCTGATGAACTGAGCGACGTATAACCTTTGTATGATTCTGTTGGACTGCACGACGTATTACCTGCAAATGCTTCTGTTGGACTGAGCGACGTTTGCCTTGTGAATTATTCTGTCAAACTGTGCATTACCCGTCTCTGGCACGGAATTTATACTCCCTCACCCTAATATGCCTAAAGATTATAACCGAGCTGCTATTGGTTAATAAAATGTGCCAACATTAGCGTCTATTTTTATATCCAATCAAAATTACGAACACATATGCTCTAGGGAAGAAATTCCCTCCATTTCTACAGAAATGCGCGCTACTCTGACGTCATTTGCTTGCCTCTTCTAATTAATAAACAACTCACCCCCTCGCTACATTGTTATCAGCTCTTATTGTCAGTTTCAGTGAGGCCCTGTAAACTTATTTCCTAACAATGCTTATAATTAACAAACATCTCAAATCAATGTCATACAATAATGCTTATTTACACTACAATCACTCTGGCATTTACATTGTTGTGATATAAAATACTGCCACAAAATAAGTTTCAGATTAGTAAAAAAAAAAACACAAGCAGAAGAAAACTCTTAATGGAAAGACTCAATGCTGTTTCAAAACAATATAATTTTTTCAAACAATGAAACAGCTGAGATACTCTAGTGGTCCATTTATTTACCTGGAAGAAACTTGGATGAAGTTTGGATTTGCAAAGGAAATGAACTAAATTTCCCTCTTCAAACTCCCACAGGTAAAGGTCAGCACTTTATAATTTTACAATCAGGATGTTCAGCAGGTTTCATTCCCAATGCCTTACTGAGTTTTAAATCAAAATCTACCATAGACTATCAGGAAGACATGGTCAATAAAACTTAGAGAACTGTCTTGTTAACCAATTACTGCCAAACCTTCCCTCCAACAGTGTCACTGTTCTCATTAATGCCTCCTATTATTCTATAGAAACAAACTGGGTTTCTACTTCAGCACCCCTTAAATCAGAAATATAGTCTTGCCCCCATAATAATAATAACACTGAATTTGAACCACGCTCTACTAATGTTGCATTATATGAACTTACAAAGTTGAAAAAAGGCCATCTCAAACTATCCTGAACAGTCTTTTTGGGAAAGAACAGTTTAAGGGTTAAGATTAGTGATCAATTTGTAATCAATTTTGAAGATTCAGGAACTGACTGTGAGCAACATTTTGAAATATCAAATATAGAAGAGAGAGAGAGAGAGAGAGAGAGAGAGAGAGAGAGATATACTAATCAGCAAGTGACCAGAAATATGCACTAGCCCTTCTTTTTCTTTTGAAGGAATTTTTGTTCTATTCCACTAGCTGACTAATGCCAAAGAATGACAGAAACAGCTAGAGTGGAAAAGTATTCTCCTCCTGCAAAACAAGTGACAACATAAAGCACATGTACTATAGTGAAGACAAATGCTATATGGCCATAATGCCAGTTCATTATTAATACAGCAGAACTTGTTTATAAAAGACATCCAAGGGGGCCTTAATTAGCCTTATTTTACACTCACTTTTAAGCCTATATGAACATAATAAAATGCACTACAATAAATAAACTACTAATATTATGTGCTGAAGTGAGTAATGTTACAACTAATTCCACAAATATAGAACCAAACTTTAAGTCCGTTATAGTACAGTAGAACTCAATTATCCATTGAAGTTGATGGTTAAACGAAAGTGATGGACACAAGAGCAATACTGAAAACTTTTAGAATACCATGTTTGTAAAAACAAATTAAATTTGTTTATATTTGACAGCTACTTTTTAATCTTTTGTGAGTTGATTGCCATGTAGTTTGTTTGATTTTCTTTAATAGTGTTTTAATTATCATCATTTAAAGATTTTGTGTTCATCCAGAAATGAATTTGACTTGTGAACATTTCTGGCCTCTTAAGTTTTTAAGATCTTAAATCCTGATTAATGCCTACACAATGTAAAGATCAGATTAGAAATGCATTTGGGGAAGGGGCCCCATCTATGGCAACAATTTATAATTGGTATGACGAATTCAAAAGAGATTGGATTTTTCTTAGTGATGAATTTCATGAAGGACACCTAAGAACTGCTGTTAAAGATGAAAATATTGCTGCTGTTTGAGCAATGCTTGAAGATTGACAGACATCTTATGAATTTATTCTGGCCCCATTGGGCATTGGTATGAGCCAAATCCAAAACATTTTACATCAACAGTTAGATGTGAGAAAACTTTGTTGTCGATGGACTCCACATAAACTGACTCCCAATCAAAAACAACAATGCATGGTCCAGAAAAACTCTGGATTCCAAAGCAACACTTCAAATTTGGTTTGGAATATTGTTACTGGTGATGAATCTTGGATTTACTGTTATGATCCTGAAAACAAAAGTCAATTGGTTCAATGGGTCTTTCAAGCAGTACCTAAGCCTACAAAAGTCCGACAAATTCGCACTGCTGGTAAGATGATGTTGCTAGTTTTTTTTCTAAAATGGAATATATTGCTATAGCATTAAAAGACAGATGTACCATTACTACCGATTGGTACACAAATGTCTGCTGTGGAAGGGGAAAAGTTGCAAATAGAAAACATGTTTGATTATTTGGGAGTGAGAATAAGTAGTAATGGGAGATGGAATGATCACAATAAATGCCTTAGCTAAGGGAAGATTAGCAATGACTGCTATAAGAATACACTTAAAGAAAATACCAGATATGCAAATTAAATGGTTGGAAAGGGTTTACAAAGCTGTAGTTGAAGCAAAAATGGTCTATGGATCAGAGATTTGTGGAAGTGACAAAGGATGGAAGATGATTGATAAAGTACATATATCCTTCTGTAAATGTATGTTAGGTTTATCTATTTCATCACCTAATGGAGCAGCAATGTTGGAGTTGGGAAGAGTAGGTAGCAAGGGCATGATAGTAGAAAGGATACTTAAATATTGGCAAAGATTGAAATCATTGGACGAGCATAACATCTTGAGGCAATGTTTAATAATCCAAGAAAAATTCAGTGCTGGGATGAACTGGGCTCAAGGAATAAGGAGAATTTTACAGGAAATAGGAATGGGTAACTTATGGGAGGAGAGAGAGGGGTTAGTTAAAGGTTTCTGGAAAGAAGTGAGGAACAGAGTAGAAGATTTGTGGAGAGGCAAATGATAATTTGCATTATATAATTGAATGTGAAGAAACTAAGTTGTGGAGAGATCAGTTTTTACCTAAAGAATGGGAGAATGTTAACAAAGAAGTATTAAAAGTTAGGATAATGAAAATACAAAAGGAGAGGGATATAAAAAGAATAGGGGAATATATGGGGAGAGTAAGAGAAAAATGGTTTAGAAAACTAAAGCAATATGAATTTGTTATGACCAGGGTTAGGATTTTTAGGTACGCACCTTTTTTCTTAGAGTAAGTTAAAGCTGTGCGAAAAGATATCACAGTGTGAAATTTTGTTTCTAGTTGCGAAAAGAGGCATTTTTTCTAGCACCTTTTTCCATTTTTTGGGACCTTTACCGCTTTTTGGCACCTTATCCCATTTTCCCCCAGCCATACCCATAATCCCCTTTTTTCTTTTAAGTTAAATTTCAATTTATTCTTTAACTTTTAATTAACATTTCCTCAGCTTGCTGGTACGTGCAAATAGTAAGCCTACCTCTTTCAGTCAATGCCGCGCAGGAATTGAAAGCATACCTGCAACAATGGAAAATAATTGTGTGTTCGACGAAAACCTCTTTCTCTCACTTAACCACTATAAAGTAGTCCGCAATAATGCAATTGACAATGAGTGATTCTATCCCACCAGAATCAGTAGCCTGCTGTTCGTGAATGTGAGTTTGTTACTGTGAGAGACGTCAACTGTTTGCGTGGAGGCGATGGCTGGGCACGCACACACACACGTGCACGTGCACCCCCCCTAAATTTTTTTAAAACATTTGTGAAAAATACCCAAAAGGAAAAATGTTATACATGACAACACATCGTCACATGCAGCAACTGAGTATCTGGATGCCCTAAAGGTCAGCACCATGGACCCTCAATCATACAACCTTGACCTAGCACCTTGTGATTTCTTTTTGTTTCCAAATATTAAAGACAAAATGCTTGAATCATTTTGATGTCATCACATGAAGCAGTGCAGCATTATAAAAACCTGGTTTCTAGAGTGCCTCAGAAAGAGTGGCATTAATGCTTTAAGGACTGGTTTCATTGAATGCAAAAATGTATTTACGTTAAAGGGGAATATTTTGAAAAACATAAAATCATTTGAATGTTTTAAAACTAATCCTTGTTTGATTTTCTAAAAATGTTCATTGTTGCCCTCATAATCCAACTTAATATAAACATTTAATAAGCAATTACACTAAACACTCACTTAACACGCCAGTAGCATGTTACATTTCTTGTACATTTAGATAAAGGGCAATAAAGACGATTGTATTCCACAGGGCAGGGCTGTATGGTAAGAGGTAACATACTTTCGTTCCATAAAGCCAATACAAGTTAGTGCACTTAATTGCATTCATGTTTTGTCAACTTTGTAACAACAACAGTGTGCTATGATCATTATGTAGTAATTAATTATCTGATTGCATGACCATTTTGTGAGTTGAAGCTAAAACTTAAGTAATACACAGCCTAAGGCATCAGAACAACCTCTTGGCTAGAGTACATACATGTTGATTCTGTATTTAATTCGTAACATTTACCATGTTTCCACAGTGGAATTGAAATTCACTTGAGTATACAGTGTGCACACAAAGTCCATATGCCCCTATATTAAATTCAAAATTACATGAGTAATTTTTTCCCCTGAGGTTGGTATATATTCTTCTGTCAGATATCCATTGCATTCAACTTCAATTGTTGCTGTTAGATTGTTATCGAGCAATGAATCATGTGACTGCAAATTAGTTGATGCCAAGATATTGAAAGAATGGTTGGTACAAGTGATTACACAATTGACGAATGCTTGGTGGCGTTCATGGGTTCATGAGCGTCAAATTAATGGCAAATCGATTAAAAATGTCACAGACAATTTCTTTGTGTGGTTTGTGAAAGCTGCACCGACAATGGAGACACTAGCATGGGGAAAGAATGTATTTTTAATGGACAAAGTTTGCGACACACCGAGAAGTGGAAGACCATCCACTAGACTTGAACTTTGTGCTGATGTGGGAAAATCTATCAAATAATCTCCGGTCAAATCCATATAGAAACATGCTTCAGAGTTCAGGATACAGGAATCAACCATGAGGAAACACATCAAAGTGGATCTGAAAATGAGGTGCTGGCATCCATTAAACGTCAATTAATTATCAAATGATGATTTGGAGAGATGTGTTGATGCTCGTGGTCGGATGCTGCAACAATTCCAAAGAATGGCTCAGAAGGCAAGTCATATTCACAGACGAATGTGTGATTTATTGCAGTAGAGACCATGGAGGGACACATATGGAAGTTTCAGATTCCTAAGATGTAAGGAGAAACATTTAAATAAACAAATAAATAATGGGTATGTACTCTTGTGGATGTTTTAGATTCCTAAGATGTAAGGAGAAACATTTAAATAAATAATGGGTAGGTGTACTTTTATATCACATCAGTTTGAATTTAATAAAGGGGTATATGCACTTTCTGCAAACTCTGTACATTCCACATTGATTATTGCATGGAAATGCGACTCAGATCAAACTGAATCTTAGATTCGATCCTCTTAGAAAGTAATGTACTCATTGTAATACAATGATCACACTCTTTTCTTTTTTCTACAGTCTTGAGGTTCCTAAAAACTTTTTGCTGTGCTATAAATATGGTTTAAGCCACTGAAATAGCAATTTAAAGGTGACATGCCTCATTGGAAAATTTTCTACCCAACATTCCTCCTTAAAATGAAAGCAAACTAGATGCTCCCACCAATCTTTGTTTCTTTCTTTGACCTATACAGGTCTATGCTTCATCCATTTCTTCTGAGCAATATTGTGAAATGTAAGTTTTATGTACTGCTTTCTTTTGTTTTGCCCATCATCCATGCTACAACTTTTCGTGAAAGAACAATAATAGACACAACAGGGTTGCTTTTACCATTTTCATGTTGTCACATATTCTTTACAAAACCATAGTACACTAAACTCAAAACATTTGCCAAACACATAGAACAATAAACTAACATTTATAACAGGTTTGCCCCTCACCAAAGTCCAGTTTGCATATTAATCAATCTCAATATGTAGCGAATTTAACATGCAAATGTGGATCACATTCAGTAAGAATATGAACTCAAATCAATTTCAATTCCACATTGAAACAGTAATTGTTACCGTGCTCACACAGAAAGCAATGTAATGTATACTTTTGTTCCAAAACAAGTTAAATTTTTTCCACATACAGAGAATCATTCAAGAACATCTGAAAGAAAAGGGAGAGAAAAAAAAAAGCTAATGACAATTAATTAATGACAGTTAATGAGCCAACTGTTAACCGAGTGATGGATAATCGAGTAGTAAGATTCTAGCATAAACAGATTTAAATGCACATACCTTAAGAGGTGAATCAACATTCTCAATGGGTGGCAATGTGATAGGCTTGTTCCAGTTACCAGGAGAACTAGGTGCAGATACTTGTCGTACTTCTGAAGTCTTGCTATCAGGTTCTATAACCATATGTCTTTCCTTTAAGGGTTTCAAGCTTTTACTTGAACCATTTGCATTACTAGATCTACGGTTTAATGAAATGCGGGTCCTTCTATCTGCAGCACTATGGTAACCCCTTACTACAGGTGTCAAGGGATGATTTTTACCTTGTAAAGTTAAAGTTTGAGGCAGTGTATGAGCTGTATACATCTGTGAATGGCATTGAGATTTTGGGGAAAGTGTTAAGGAAGTAAAATGAGCTGGTAAAGAGAAAACATTTTCTTCTTCTATATCTAGGCTAGAATCAAAGGAAGGCACCATTCTTGGACGAGCTGATGCTCTTTTTGCAGACTGTCGAATAGGCTTGCTTGATACCTGGAGAATGTCATTAATTTCACTTTCAGGCATATATGACTTCTGCTTTAAAATAGGAACAGGGATATGAGGAACTTTTGAGGAAACCGTATCTGGTTCACTAATGTTTGAATTTTTTCTCCAAGATGATGCACTGCTCTTGCCAGATGTAAATCTTTCACTACTCTCTGAGGGCGGAGAGCTATCTCTTGTCACTTTAGACCACAGTGTACTGAATAACTGATCCAAAACAGCATTCTTCACTTTATCCTTCAACTCTGTATTAAGAATTGCTGGTACATCAGGAGTATTGAGCCGTGTGCAATCACTCATTACTCCAGAGCTGAACCAGTCATCATCTTCTGGTTCCTCGTATGAACCATGAACAGCTATGACCTCTTCTGCTGTCTCCTCTCCTGGCTGATCATCGAGCAATTTCTCTTCTGATTTGGACCTGCTTTCAGTCTGAAGAAGAATATATGCCCGCTGCAGGTCAAAACATTCTCTAGGAATACCTACACCTTTCAATCTGAAACATAAAAGGAAACAATTCGATGTGTTACATTCACATGACTTTCTCTACACTGTATCATTTATATGCATTATTCTTACAAAAGCTTATTTTTCTGTCTATTTCATTTTAATCAAGACAAATCTTTGCAGAAATAGCTACATTACATATGTTGTTATGGATACACGGGGAATAGTAATAGTCACATGTTTTAGAACTGGACACTATATGCTGGCCTTAAATTCCATACTGTTTCCATGCAATCATGAGAAACAACTGAATATCAACAGAACTTTAAAAGAATGACAGTAAAGTATTCAACAATTTGAGCCATTAATAATGGATATCTTGGAAATAGCCTATGCAACAAAAAAGTTATTGAAATAAACTGTGTGTTTTAAAGAGAATTACAGTTTTTGTATAATAGATTTTTGTGTATTATTTAACGTTAACCACTTATATAAGATTATGCAAAATTCACAACAAATTAAGAGGACTTTACATGCTATCCCTACAAAATTCAAGATATAAATTTTATTTGTCGTGTAAATATTTTATGGCATTTTAATCAAAATCGTTAGCCATTTCTGAGAAAATAAAAAATTTCGAAACATTTTTCATGTAAAGCATAGTTTGGGGTTGATGGATTTATTTAAAAATTTTCATGTTGCAATCTTTGCGCATGCGCCGCACAGAGACCTTTTTCTAAAAATGCATATTTTGAGATTCAGGGGGGCTCAAAGCACGTATTTCTGGTGAAATCTCAATATCAAATTTTTGTACGGAATGCAATAACTTGTCTATCTCTTATGTGGTTGGTAGAGAAAGTAAAAAGGCTTTTAAACAAAGAATAAAGGTTTATACATTTATATTGTAAATTCCGTTTTCTTATCTTTACTGAAATGTCTTAAGTTACATTGCAGGTTCTTAGTTGTTTCATTCTTTGTTGTTCCCAAGGCAGTCACTATCCAGAGATACGAATGGGGGACTATTACTCCACAGGATTTTGCTTTGGGATGTATTTCTGCATTAACAATTTAAACTATTCTTTTTGGGGATACTCTATTTTAAGAATTGGTGGTTTTATTGTCCATTTTCAACCCCTATATTATAGGAGGGCCACACCTATCTTTGGTCAGCAAATACACAGGGCCTAGCCAAAAAGAAGAGGACAAAGGACATAGAACATCTGATAAACTGCAAATTTCTTAAGTCTCATGTGGATCTCCCGTCCAAATACTGAGAAGCAAGAAGGAAGATAACTTCATTGTTAAATCCTGAGCATTATACATGCACACAATTTATATTCTTATGACAAGTAAGAAGCACATTATTTTATTAAATTGCGCCGGTATTCACTTGTATCTGTGTAATTTTTAATTGTTGAGCACGGCTTTTTATAGTAATTATAAACAGAATTTATTGTTCTGGCTAGCTAGTTACTAAGGTCGAGCAAGTATCTCTAGCAGGTAGTGGTGCATGAAAGGAATGAACTATTGTGAAATTATAACACTGCTGAAAAGTAATGTTCCAGATAATGCAATTAATGTAACTGTCCTTTAAATACAGTGGAATCTCGTTAGCACGTTCCTCATTAACACGTTTTCCCGTGTATTGCGTTGAATTATAAAAGTCCCAGCACAAAATGCATCAAATGCATTAATAACGTTCGTTTAGTACGTTTTCTCGCTCCCGCTTACTACGTTTGAAGTTTGATGCCCTCATTCGCTATAAAAGTAACGGTCCAGCGGGAGTAGATTTACTACATTCAAAGTTAGACGTTCTCATTCGCTACTTTGGTCAAACCAGGCGGGGTGGAACCGGCAGCCAATACCATGCATGTACGTATTTGTGGGACGCGTTTTGTGTGTGTGTGTGTGGGGGGGGGATGCTTTAGTGACACTCTTTGGTGTTCTGCGGTGACACTTTAGTTTAACAGTGGCTTGGTGTGGTTAGTTTATGCTGTTGAGTGTTGACGAAACATAAAAGTAATTTAACTTTTTGTTCGCAATGGAGAAAAAGAAAGTGCGGCAAATAACCAACAGTGAAAAATTGAAAATCCTTGAGGAAGTAGATCACAATCCAAATATGAAACGTGTGGATATAGCGCGGAAGTTAAACATTCCTCCGTCAACCTTAAACACAATTGTTAGCAAACGTAAACTAATCGAAACTGCTTTTGAAGAAGGAAAAAATGCTAAAAGAAAACGTAATCGCCCTGGCCAGTTTCCAGAATTAGAAGATGTTCTGCTAAAGTGGTTTACACAAGCTAGAGCTTCAAATGTGCCAATAGACGGTACTGTGGCATAATTCGGTGCATGAAACATGCGTATCGTAAGAGGCTGGTACAGAGAAGGTTGGCTGCACTGAAATCGACGACAAGAAAAATCACCGTCTTAGATGCCATACATTTTATTAGAACTGGTTGGGATTGTGTGATGCAAGATACCATTAGGAACTGCTTTAATAAAGCCGGTTTTTGCCGAGTTCTTGGTGATGAAATTACGCAGGAAGACGAGTTTTCCGAGAGTGAAGAATGGCGCCAAATAGCAGACGATGCCGGCGTGTCTTTCGAAAACTATGTAAACATTGACAATGAAATTCCAGTGTGTGAAACAGCGACGATAGATGAAATACTTGAACAAGTGAAAGATGAACCAGATCCTGAGCCAGTACCTACAGTGTCAGAAGCCATGCAGGCAATGGACATAGTGAAGCGATATGTGTGCAGTTTCAAAGTTGATGATGATGTAATGACTTTACTAAACAAGATGGACAGTAAAATTTTGGCATTAAAACCAACAAAGCAATCAACTATCGATATGTATTTCAAACCAATGTAAATAGTGTCTATATTTCACATCCGTTTTTGAGGTAAGATGTATTATTAGATTTTATTACATAAATATGTTCTTAAGTTGCAGATTATGTATTTTCATTAACACGTTTTCCCGTCTATGACGTCCAAATCCTTGGGTCCCCGCAAAAACGTACTAACGAGATTTTACTGTATAATGAGTGCATTAGAGCCAGCTGTTGGAATGCCATTACATTAATTTAGGCATCACTTTGCACAAAGTCTAAGTACGGTCATTACACTTTAATAAAGTTTAGATCAGTCGGAACCTAATTTCTTCTTCTATTACATTGTACTAATTACTCGTTCCTAACAACCCATTATTGGTGATTACCTATGCATGTTTAGCAACTACACCTCACTATGGCCTGCCTTCATCTGTATCCAAGTTGTGACTAACATTATTCAGTTGGGGAAATCTTAGAGTGGCTTCTCTATCTTACATTTGAAATCTGAAAGTTTACTCATACACGCTTCTGGTTGGCTAACTTTAATAATTCAAGTCTATATCCTTACCATACTATGAGCTCTTTCAAATATCACATGACATCCCTACAGTTTATCCCCACGAATTTGTTTCCACTTCCTACCAAGTTTTTGTGGTCCTGACAAAGATTTCCCCTAAGCTATAAAATTTCATGGGTTTTGTCTTGCTACCGACATGTTTTTCCCCTTCTTGGTTTATTCAACAGCTAACTCTACACTTATATACAATATATATTCACATAAATGATAAATCATATATAAACACTGTTACTTGTACATAAAGAATAAAAAAAGGCAAGAATTATTAATTAACATGTAAATAACTGTCGCTTATAATTATTACTTAGGCCGGTGATGTGAGGGATTGTTAACTTAATGTCTTTGTGTGTCAAAATACAGCCACAACGTAAGTCTTCCCAAAAATTGAACTATATAGTAATGTAATCGATTATGTACAAAACACAACATTTCTAGGTGTTTGGATGGACAATAATTTAAATTGGAAAGTGCATTTGAATCTTCAATAAAGAAACTAAATAAAATATATTATCAGATTTCTATCCTAAAACACAGTCTAAATTTAAATACCCTAAGGGTGGCATGCACCAACCTGGAGTAAGCTCTACTTTCGTAGTAAACTACTATTTAAGTCAACACTCGGCGACTTCCATGCGAGAGTAAATTACTTCCGAAGAATTTTACTCCTTTCAGATACTCCCAGATTAAATTACCGCAGAAGTAAATGCCAGAGAGTACCATCATGTAGTATGTTACTACGGAGTTAAATAGAGCACAAATATAGGTTACAATATACTCTTGCGACCTGGATGGAGTAACTAACCTGTCGATTGAACTAGAATACTGTATCATATTTGGAGGAAGATGTTTTCGACGCATTCATGGATTACTTAGGTTACATTGACGATCTCGACGAAAAAAAAAAAAACAAAAACAAAAAAAACAACGGAAATGTGATAGTGCTATGCGAGAACCATATGATACTTATTCAGAGAGAAAGAGAAAGTTCAATGAACATTTTGGTATTAGGAAAGAATCTTATACACGCCTTTTGAACCTGCTTGGAGAACATTTCAACAAAACTCACACAAATTCAGCTCTCTACAATCCAATTTGCAACTATTGTTATGCATCCTGTGAGTGTTTCGTACCGGAATATTTTAGAAGCTTGAGCCGGCATTATGATGAATTTAACGTAATGTGACAATCTTACATTGTATTAAATGGAGATATTTAAAATTGACTTAACGCGATGTAAGTTAAAAGTTTGGCATCAAACTTTTCCTTCCCGTTACGTCAAGTTTGATTTTACATGGTAATTAGAACCAATCGGTACTAGCTCGAAGTAATAAAAGAACTATGAAGTTCATCATAATCCCGGTATTACATGCGATCTTATAAATAAACGTTCACAACGCGTCTGCTGGCTGTGTATTTCACTGCGTTGTTAAGAGTGATTTTGAGGTTAAGAGCAAGGCACCTACACATAAATATACGCGAGTGTTCAGAAAATAAAAGGCAATTCTTCTTCACTTTCACAGATTTCCCACACATTATGTGCGGAATTGACTGCACACATGTTACTATTTTGTACCCATCCGTGAATATGGTGAATTTTTCCGAAATCAGAAAGGGTATTTCTCTATCAACACGCAAGTGATCTGCAATGCAAAATGAAGATTAGAAAAAACATTGTTTCCAGAATTTTAAGCTGCTTTTCGTACGTTTCCCGTCACTAGAATTATTAAACTCATCAATCACGACTTTCCAGCATATCTCTTCCAGTATGTTTATAACATGTTTTGGCTTTTTTTAATTACTTGGGTCTTCATTGAAAACGTTAATAAAAGTAATGTCCTGTGAATCAGGAACCTAAGCTTATATAACCTAACCCTAACCTAACCTCCCATAAATCAGAAACGTAAAAAACTAATAAACCTAAAATAAAAAGTAATTAGGAACGCACATTACGAGTGTTGGCAGTATCTCACTATCTTGGAAGACCAACGTAATGCAGGTTGTCGCACGTTTTCTACACTCATATTGTTTAAATGGATTTTCTTTATTTTTACCAATAAACATCTCTTTCGTCGACATTTCTCCCCTTTTCCTATTGCACATAACCTTATTCATGATTGCATCAAGTAAATCGCTCAAACAAAACAATACCTTCCGGAGTAATCAGCGCTTACTCCCGTATTCGTAACTAAAAGAGTAAATTTTAATTGAGTTCTCCAACATTACTTTCGGAGTAAATTGCTTCAATAGTAACCTACTTCCATAGTGGGGACTTCTTTAGTAAACATTACTTCCAAAGCAATTTACTCCAACATGGTGCACACCACCCTAAGAATAGTACATTTTTTTAAATTTTCACTATCTCATAACATACTGAATAACATGGGGAAATAGTAGTAGCAGGCTTAAAGTATTTAGAATGCAAAAAAATAGTAATTACAACAATGATCAATACGGAAAAAAACTATCAGCTGTAAACATTGATTTATAAAGCTTAAAATTCTGACACTGTCTTGTATATACATTTATGAAATTATTTTTCAAATGTAAACAAACTTAGACAACTTTAATAAAAGCTGAGAAATACAATCATAACACCAGGAAAAGATCACACCTTATGTTACCTTTCACAGAAAAAAAGATGTACGAGCATAGCTTCAAGTACAGTGGTATACAAATTTATAAGAAACTTCCCTCAGTAATACAACGTATTACATCATTTGGAAAATTTAGAAGGAGCCCAAAAATGTACTATTATTCTATAGAGGGGTACTTAGATAATAAATTGTTTGTTGTTGATGATGATTATTATTATTATTATTATTATTATTATTATTATTATTATTATTATTATTATTATTATTATTATTATTATTATTATTATTATTATTATTATTAAACATTATTTATTTTGTATGTGTGGCTTTTGTGTGGAAGTAGACTGTATATAGTAGAAGAATCAAAGAAGATTAATATGAAATTAAACTTATTATTTAAAATTATATTGACACGTCTAATATCATGTACATGATGTAACCAGACTAGAAATAAATTGAAATGAATTGTGAAATGATACATAAGATTGCTTTAGGATAAAATTAAACTGCTAGTTAAACAGCATACAGCACCCTTCAGACTGCAATGATAAAACTAGTATAAATCAAATCTTTTTGTGCACTATACAGTATGTTAACTAACTGCACCAAGTGAAATCATTTAAAGTAACCTGAGATAGGAAATGTATGGCCTGTCTATTCAAATTTTGAAGTTATGGCTGTAATCTAAAGCACCAGTGAGCCAATGGCTAATGAAAATACCATTTGGAATAACTCGCATTAAAGAACGGAGGTTTCTAGTGCAATGGTTATGGTATTAGCTTTCAAGTAAGATGTGGTGTCACTATTTCTGAGTGCTGCTGGTAAGCACATCCCAGCCGAGCCTGCCAGCTGTGTGAGGTCCTTGACCGGCCTTCAGAACCACAGGTGAACAACAAACCCATTACATGCTACTTTCCTGCAGTTTTTACTGCTCCAGTAGCTTCCTCTTCTAGAACATTCCATTTAGTGCACAGGGCCTATATAAAGGAGCTGAGTTTGCCCTAGAGTTAGTTTGTTAAGAAGTTATGAAGTGAAAAGTGCACAGTGCAAAGTGCTGTTCAGTTGTGAGTTGCAGATCAGCAGTTCAATTGTGATTCCATTTGTTGGATAAGTTAAATTCTGTTTTGAGGGTGTGTCAACAGTGCCCCAAGTGTAATATTTGTAGTTAAGTGATAAATAATGTGTATTTAGTAGCAACTGGTATTATCGTTTGTTACAATATCAATTCAAGTAATTACAACCCTTGCATATCAAAAAGTAGAATTGTGCTTGATGCAACAGAATTTAAATGCTGTCCTTAAAAAACAAGAAGTGGTTTAAAAGGTGAAAGGAAATTAGAAAAACACAAAAGAAGTATCCAATGCCATTACAGCAGTTTTAAAGAAACTGCTCAAAGAGGCAACCTGCAAAGTTAACATCACCACAGAACAACTGCATTACTCAATCTAAGATTGCTGGTGTATGTTGAATATCATCATATGCTGCAATTATTCTAGCAATTAACACCTCTTCTTAAGTAGACAGGTGTTACGTATACTATAGATTTGAGGTGGCCCCAGGAAGAGAATCAATAGCAGAATGTGGTGGCTAAGCTACATATGAACTCCCCCTCTTCCAATCCATTGGGCAGGAAGAGCTTGGTTCAGATGTTCTCACACAGCTAGGGAGAAATAGGGAGGAGCTCCATCATGTTGTAGACACATTTAATGTCAAATATGCAGAGGCACATCTTCTAGAAATACAGGTACAATTTTTTTAATTGGCATAACCAATTTCTACAAAAATGTATATTTGTTATTTCTTTTATGTTTTGTTTTTCTTCTTTTGCTTTCAAATATACATGCACTTATAAAACAATGGGCATTAAGCTAATAACAAAATATAAGTTTACATATTATACGAAGCTATACAATACTTCAAACTGTCATTATTGCAAGGCATTATATAATGAAACTACTTTGGTAGAATAGTAAAAGATGATGAGCAATAAGTAAATACACGTTATGATTTTGCATGTAATTTTCATTGGAGCTAAAAAAACTTATTGCCACAAATATGGACCATACAGTGTAGGTGCATTGAATTTCCTTTCATTTTTTCTTTTACAAGTTTTGTCATTATTTACACCCTTTTCATAGAACATTCTACTGTTGCAGCTGTTCATATTTATGTATAATGAAGGAAGCAAATATTCTGAAAAGTATGTACTTTAACTTCTAGTAGGAAGATGATCATAATATATTAACCATTCAACTACATGAGAAAATTAATGCAACAAACATAAATATTTCTGGTATCATAAATGTTGTCAGCACAGAATATTTTCAAGGATAAAACAAATGAACTACTTCCTGAAGGAACAGAAAGCAAATGTATTCCCAGTGCTATGACTACAATTCCATTAGACCATATAGATATCAAATCAGATCTATCACCGACAAAAGGAATTAGCAAATCAACTGATCTTCCATCTAAAATATCACTAATTAATTGTCACTGGAAATAATTAATTCCTGATACCCTAAGGAAGAATGGATAAGGATATATGTAATATACTGATGGCTCTGTAACACTGAAGAAGGTAGAGGGCTTGGAATCTAGAGCAAAATGTTCTCTAGGTACATACCACTAGGACCACGAACAACAAATTTTAAAGCTGAATTAACTGCAATAGCATCCACATTGTGGTATATCCTAGAAAGAAAGAAAGAAAGAAAGAAAGAAGGAAGGAAGGAAGGAAAGGAGGAAGGAAGGGAAGGAAAGAAGGAAAGAGAAGGAAGAAAGAAAAAAAAAATCTGATGTGTTACACTCACATGACTTTCTCTACTCTTGTACAAACTATTTTTACAAACGCTTATTCTCCATCTATTTCATATTAATCAGGATAAACATTTGCAGAAACGATCTTTTGACATGAAAAGAGAATTATATTTTACACATAGTGACAAGTACTAAAAATATTTGACTATCGCTTAAGGCGTACTATGTTCCCTTTGTTTTGTATTTGCAAGGGCAATATAGAAATATAGTAGCCTTTAAGCATACACATATCTCTTAATAGCTGGTTGCTAGGTGCAGCACCATTCTCTTTGCCACAGATTAATGCTCTTTGCATATCCAAGACAAAAAAATGAATAATGAATTCCCATTTGAGAAAATAAATATTGAAAAATTTAAGAGAATAACAAGCAATATCTCGAAAATGGTTCACTCAACAAAAAAAAATGTATATGACATAAATTGTGTATTTTAACGCGGTCTATTTTTTTTGTGTAGTAAAATTTTGTCTATCTCTTATGGTTTACCAGTTATGAAAAAGTCGTTCACAATGAAGAATACTTTTGGAGACATTCCCAGAAAATTCAAGACATACATGTTATTTGTCATGAAAATATCTTAAACATATGATATTTTAATCAAAATCGTTAGAGCCATTTTTGAGAAAATCAACATTTTCGAAAAATGTTCCATGTAAAGGGTAATCTGGGGTGGGGGGATTTTCTTGAGAATCTTCGTGTCGCATCTCTGGAAGATACTGAACCTAAATACCAAGTTTGGTGTTTATCCGACTGTTCGTTTCTGAGTTATGCTGTTCACAGACAGACACACACACGGACATGTTTCCAAAAATGCTTTTTTGGATTCAGGGGGTCTCAAAACATGTATTTCCAGTGAAATCTCGGTATCGAATTTTTGGGTGGAATACAATACTTCCCCTACTTACTATACGTAGTAGAGAAAGTAAAAAATTGTGGACTCCAAATCAGCAACCCTAGCAATAAAGAGACATTACCAGTACACCTCAACATCGTCCATGAAATCAGAAACATATAGAATAGAACAGAATATTTATTGTAACCCTTGATACATTTTCATAAACATACAAATATAAGCAGAACAACAAACATTTTTATAATTACAACTAAAGTGCTATATATAAATTTACAATCTATTAAGTTTAATATCCATCTATACGAGGCTTCCTTATGCACAACCCCAGGGTTACCTGTATAATGAAGGGCCCGCCCCCCAATTATTTACACTCCATTATTTAACTATTTCATCAATTTATATCTCAATTCTCTCATCTTCCCATTTCTCCCTTAATTTTCCCAAACATTTTCCCATCATTTTATTCCTGTTTTTCCCCATACCAGTTAACATTTTAAGAGCTATAATTTCTTTCTGTAATTTGCCCCATTTTATTTCCCATATACCCTCCCTCCATCTCTTCACCCCATCACTTTCTAATAAACAATGAAACATTCCCTCTAGCTTCCCACATATAATGCACCCTTCCCCACTACCTCCTCTCAAATCCTTTAAAAGCAGTACTCCTGATCGCATCCATGCAAATCCTTTCCTTTCAAATTTATCAAACATCTATATATTTCTCCCTCCCAATCATTTTTAATTATTCTATATAATTTTAAAGAACACTTATCTCAAAACTAGCCTAAATCTCTTGCCTATCTACATCTTTAAATACTCTACTTTGATCTCCAAATTTTCATGATTCCCCCATTCCAATTTGAAACATATACAAGCTTCACATCCATTTGTTTGGAAATGAAAAAGCAGAACGCCTGGTTAAACAAGGCTCCAGAATCCAAATAAAACCTCTACAGGAAATAAAGCAACTACTACAACAAGCAAGACAAAAAGAAGACGAGAAAAAGCTTTCAAATAAGAAATATAAAGATACTTATGCTGACGAAGATCAGGTACCTCCCAGGAAGAACAGCAGTGGCGCTCCTAAGATTGGAAGCGGGCCACAACTGCTTAGGAGAACACCTTCAAAGATTGGAATTTGTCACAACAACAGGATTCCCTCTGGGTAAAGAAGATGAATCTTTAAATAAGGAGCATTTTTGCTGCACTGCAGATGTCTAGATCCAGAGAAAAGAATGAAAAGATCTAATAAAGATTTTATTGGGAAGCACCAGGACCGATGGTGTAAAACCAAGTCCCAGCCATTTGAAAACTCTTCCAGTAGGAATTATGGAGCTAATATCCTTCTGCTCATTATAGGCCAGTGTGTTTTATCTTAAGTCACCTGCCTTAAAGGTTTTATGGTGCCATAGTCTCAGGACACCGGCTAGAACTTCCTCCACATGTGTAGGTGCAGAGGGACAAGATCTAGTATTGCTTCCATTGCGCAGTTTGACAGGTGCAAACTGCTGCAGATGTCCATAGGACTTGTGTTGTCTTCTGCTGTTTTTGGCCTCTTACCACAGAACTATAATGAGACTGTGATTCTCATTATAGGCTCATATTCCTATAAGGCCATATAAAGTTTAAGACCCCATGTTTTCAGGGCTAAAATTATTTATCTCTACAAATGCTGACACATAAAAAATACTGTCATCCTTTGTGGTGTAGTGGTTACCATGCTAGCCCCTAGTTCCTGAGGTCACGGGTTCAAACCCAGCGGAGGGCAATGGTTTTTTTCGGGCATAAAAAATGGCATGGCTTCCTTTGGAAGGGAAATAAAGCCGGTGGTAGATTTATGGCACATAAAAGAACCTCAAGCCTGATAAAGAAGCGTCTGAGCAAAATTTCCGCCCTTTCAAGTATAATACAGAATGGGGCGCTAAGGACCACAGTAGTTAAAGAGCATCGATAAAAAAAATAAATAAATAAAATAAAAATATTAAATTTAGACATCTGCCCCACTTCTCTAACAATAAATGATTAAAGAGTTTGAATATTAACCTTCTACCTTTTTTTTTTTGAAACAATACACACTAAAGAAAAAGCTAGGTAAATTAAGAATTAAAAATATTCACCTGAAATGAGGGAAACTCTTTCTCCATTCTTCACATTCCAAAGCTGCTTCTTTCTTCAACAGTGAAGTGGGCTCCCTCTCATAGAGGTGTTCTTCTATTTCATTCATTAGTTCAGTTACTTTCTTTGTTGCCTCTAATTCCACATCCTAGGAAAATACACAAGTTCATCAACTTCATCATTTATATCTGTATACTAACTGGGAAATTACAGTGAATAGCTAATTATTCACTGAGATGAATTATATAGTGGAGTAATCAGGATTGTTCAGAAAGTTCTCAGCCTGAGAAAGAAAACACAAGATTTTTAACCCATATTTTTTTTATTTCCCAACACAATCACTTTCAACTATGTCGTCCTCCGTGGTATAGTGGTTATCATGCTAGCCTCTAGTTCCCGAGGTCGCGGGTTCAAAACTGGCGGAGGGCGATGGATTTTTTTCAGGCGTAAAAGTCCTTAGCGTGGCTTCCTTCGGAACGTGCGGCGATCTCCTCCTCATCCGTTGCTGTAGCTTACCTTGATGCTTCTCCCGTGGCTTCCAGAAGTTCTCAGCGTGTTGGTTCTTCAATTTATCCTCGGCTAGCTGCAGTAATTTTCCTTAAATTATATGGGAGCATGGACTTATCCTCGGTAAAGGAAAACGTAGATCTCGGGTGGTGATATAGGAAGACATAGACTTGTTTTGTTTATGAAAAGATGACACTGCCGTTTCTTTTTATTTAATTAACACTCGTAGTATACAAAACTGGTATTGCCGCTGTAAAATACTGTCCACCGCTGTTAAACTATGGCGTGGATATGGCACGAAATATAACTATTCTTATTGTCGCTTTCAGAGTAGCGGATCTTAAGTGTGTTGCTAAAACTATTTTGATTCCCTGTTTTGGCGCGATATCTCACACATCCTGCAGCATCTCTCCCTGACCACACATGACATAAACTGTCGAATAAAATGCAATACTAAGCTGACATTACAAAGCTGACTTGATTCCCTTCTTGGCGCGATATCTCACGCATCCTGCAGCATCTCTCCCTGACCACACATTACCAAAAACTGCCCCGAATTTTCCCTAAACAGATCCATTTATAGCCTCAGGCTTCTGAGGCTGCTTCCTTTCCTATTGGTCCATTTTTAGCGCGACTCGACGCGTCTAACTATTTCGAATAAACTTCCAGGGATCTCATTGGTCCAAGTTTAATATAAATCGCGGCTTTTCCTACATTTACCGTTAAGGTTGTCTGTCTCACTCACTTGGTCACGGCGAATTATCAAATAATGGGACAAAGGCTCTACACCCTCGCTGTAGGAATAATAGCACTGCGACCGGAGAGAGGTAATAAAACTAAGTTTTCTGCCTTCGAAAGCACTATTCCTGTAGCTAAAACATTCCCTCGTGGACAGTATTTTAACATAGCGCTTAAATTATTTACATTAAACCATTTATAACTCTACTAATATTAGTAACCTAGATAGATACATAATGTTAAATCACCCTTCTTAAAATATACAAGCAGTATTGAGAAAAAGATATTTACATAGTACGATTTAACATCAATAAAAGTTAATTAATAAATTATCTAGAATTACTGTTCTCGGGCCCGGCCTAGAGTTGCCGTTTCAAATTGCCCTGTTCTGGAAAAGAATAAATTTTTCAACACTTGATACAATTTTCTTTTACAGAATAATTCCTCTGATTATGGCCTTTGTTC
The DNA here is from genome assembly GCA_030765065.1 of Deroplatys truncata. Classification (NCBI taxonomy): domain Eukaryota; kingdom Metazoa; phylum Arthropoda; class Insecta; order Mantodea; family Mantidae; genus Deroplatys; species Deroplatys truncata. Next base: position 242,373,343 of record CM060981.1, read on the forward strand.
GTTTGTTTTGTTGACAGAGACCCTTCGCTATACCTGCTCCTTCACAAGGGTACTGCCAAACCAGTGGTGTTTACATTTGGGTCGTTCACCTTACCCCTTGTTATGGTTGATTCCTCTCTCCCTTTTAAAAACAGGTTTTCCGAGAGACATTCTTATACCCAATACACTTCGCGCACACGAATAACTTGTAACGCCAACAAATACACTAATACCCAAATTAAGTTCTAAAATTAAATCTATTTACATACATGTTGTTACATAATTATTATGCCTTTATTTATTTCTTTACATCCTTATTTATCGGGTGTATTACCTTTACTATTTGTTCACAGGGTTGCTACCTCATTTCGAGTAAAACTAACCTGACTATTTTCATTACATTCTTCACCCTTCTCATTCTCTAAACATTTGTATGGTTTGAGCAACTGTTTATGATATCTCCCTACGATCTTGGAATTCTTTATTTCTTGTAACTCAAATGTATCCGAGCCAAAAATGTTAATCACCCGGTATGGACCTTTAAATAAATTTTCCATTCTATGATACCTCTTTTTTTTTTTTTTTATAATTAATAAAACTAATTTATATGTTTAAAGAAAACTGTCAGCATATTGCTAGCATACCAACCAATTAATAATTTACAAATATTGCTAAATATTAAAAAAAATAACAAATATTCTGACAATAAAAGCTGTTTCAACCTTAAGACAAACTTATTCAGACAGAAAGAAACAAACATATTAATGGCAAAGGTGTTTCTTGTTCTTCTTCACTATCACTAATGATCATTTAATACTCAAGTCTCTTTAGTAATGCAAAAAAAAAATGTTCTGCACAACTGCTTAAGATAATTCATTAATTCACCTGTGAAAGTTCTCCTTTCCAGGCACTGTAGAATCAGGATCAATGATATTCTGTCTTTTTTTTTTTTTTTTTTTTTATACCCATACTAATTCTCCAAGTTCGATCAACCATTTCTTTCGCTTCCTTGTTTTAAATTCCTGCTTTCTTTTCTGCGCCCTCTTTGACATTCTTTCAAAAGCTTTCTTTAACGTCTCTTCTCCCGTTAGTGTTTTCGGATCTTTAGTTTCTAGTATCTGTAGTAATTTCCCTTCAAGTGTTTCTATTAACTTCCCCTTCATCAGCTCAACTAATTTCCCCTCTAAACTCTCATTTTGTTCACTTAAGTTTCTTTCTAAGTCCTGACCCTGCTTACTTAATTTCCCTTCGAAATCCTTTTGTTCGCTCAGTTTTCTTTCTAAGTCCTTACTCTGCTCATTTACGATTCTTTCTAAGTTCCTACTCTGCTCATTTGATTTCCCTTCTACATTCTTATCTTGTTCCCTTACGATTCTTTCTAAGCCCTTACTTTGCTTACTTACGATTCTTTCTAAGTCCATATTCTGCTTACTTACGATTCTTTCTAAGTCCTTATTATGCTCATCTGCTTCCCCTTCTAGATTCTTATCTTGTTCACTTACGATTCTTTCTAAGTCCTTATTCTGCTTACTTATGAATCTTTCTAAGTATTCATTATTCTCATTTGATTCCCCTTCTAAATTCTTATCTAGTTCACTTACGATTCTTTCTACGTCTTTACTCTGCTTCTTTACTTCCCCTTCTAAATTCTTGTCTTGTTCCCTTACGACACTTTCTAAGTCTTTACTAGATTCATTGAATATGCTTTCTAAGTTCTTATTATGTTCATTGAATATGCTTTCTAAGTTCTTACTATGTTCATTGAATATGCTTTCTAAGTTCTTACTATGTTCATTGAAATTTCTTTTTGACTCCTTACTCTGCTCATCTATTATGCTTTCTAACCTTTTACCCCGCTCATCTATCTTTGCGCTCAACTGTTGAAGCAATATTAGCAGCTGGTTTTGACCTGCGTCAATGACCTGCTTATTCGGTGATTGCCTTCCCAGCCTAACTTCTACCTCTGCTGCGCCCATATTTTCTCCATCTGTTGTTATGCTGACAATAGCCTCCCCATTCAGTTCTTTCAAATCTTCCCTTGACCTACTCATGGTTCCGTTAGCAAGTTCTACCTCCCTAGTAATGACTTTACCCCCTCTCAATAACATGTGTTCCCAAAACTGAATCACTACTCTGCATGCCTTTTTGTTTGTTTTTGATTAAATGTTCTAACCTGTATTTTTTTCAATGTTAACTGATGCGTTCCGGGTTCGAATCCTGGTGAAGTTCTAGAAGCGATGTTCTCAGCTGTTTTGTTGTCCCACGTAGGTAGACTAGAAGTTCGCGTTGTAATTTTGTTCTGCTGTGCCCCTTTCCTCTGAAGATTCTTCGTCTGTTCGTTGTTTTCTAGTCCTCCGTTTATGTTGGTCTTCCCTTCGAGCTGGTCTTCCCTTCGAGCTGGTCTTCCCTTCGAGCTCCACGTTATGGCGCCAGTTTGCGGCGATCTCCTCCTCATCCGTTGCTGTAGCTTACCTTGATGCTTCTCCCGTGGCTTCCAGAAGTTCTCAGCGTGTTGGTTCTTCAATTTATCCTCGGCTAGCTGCAGTAATTTTCCTTAAATTATATGGGAGCATGGACTTATCCTCGGTAAAGGAAAACGTAGATCTCGGGTGGTGATATAGGAAGACATAGACTTGTTTTGTTTATGAAAAGATGACACTGCCGTTTCTTTTTATTTAATTAACACTCGTAGTATACAAAACTGGTATTGCCGCTGTAAAATACTGTCCACCGCTGTTAAACTATGGCGTGGATATGGCACGAAATATAACTATTCTTATTGTCGCTTTCAGAGTAGCGGATCTTAAGTGTGTTGCTAAAACTATTTTGATTCCCTGTTTTGGCGCGATATCTCACACATCCTGCAGCATCTCTCCCTGACCACACATGACATAAACTGTCGAATAAAATGCAATACTAAGCTGACATTACAAAGCTGACTTGATTCCCTTCTTGGCGCGATATCTCACGCATCCTGCAGCATCTCTCCCTGACCACACATTACCAAAAACTGCCCCGAATTTTCCCTAAACAGATCCATTTATAGCCTCAGGCTTCTGAGGCTGCTTCCTTTCCTATTGGTCCATTTTTAGCGCGACTCGACGCGTCTAACTATTTCGAATAAACTTCCAGGGATCTCATTGGTCCAAGTTTAATATAAATCGCGGCTTTTCCTACATTTACCGTTAAGGTTGTCTGTCTCACTCACTTGGTCACGGCGAATTATCAAATAATGGGACAAAGGCTCTACACCCTCGCTGTAGGAATAATAGCACTGCGACCGGAGAGAGGTAATAAAACTAAGTTTTCTGCCTTCGAAAGCACTATTCCTGTAGCTAAAACATTCCCTCGTGGACAGTATTTTAACATAGCGCTTAAATTATTTACATTAAACCATTTATAACTCTACTAATATTAGTAACCTAGATAGATACATAATGTTAAATCACCCTTCTTAAAATATACAAGCAGTATTGAGAAAAAGATATTTACATAGTACGATTTAACATCAATAAAAGTTAATTAATAAATTATCTAGAATTACTGTTCTCGGGCCCGGCCTAGAGTTGCCGTTTCAAACGGAAGTAAAGCCAGTGGTCCCATGTCGTAAAAGAACCTCAAGCCTGATAAAGGGGCCTCTGAGCAAAATTACCAGTCTTTCACGTCTAATATAGAATGGGACGCTAAGGACCGTAGCAGCTAAAGAGTGTCCATAAATAAAACTCAATTTAATTTACTTTCAACTATACACACTTGGACCATAGATACTGTTAACTCGGTTGCCATCAGCCATTTAAAGCTTGCCTAATTTATTTGTATAATATTAATTGTATGTCAGACATATTGGTTGAAATCCCAGCTAGCAATTTAACTCTACACCAGTTGGTTAAAATGCAAAGCATTCTATTATTTTATTCCATTACTTATTATTTTATAAGGTATTTGAATGAAATGAAAAGCAAATATTTACTGAAATTGTAACTAACAAGAGTAAACTATAAAAGGTAAGCATCAATTGCAGCTGTATTGATGTTAGCAAAAGAAATTTTATTTATCCTTTTTTAGAAAACTTAGGTAACTAATTTGGGCAGAGAAGCTTGTAACATATTAACTTCTGCTTGGAGTACTTTGTGTCTTCAGTTAGCTAGCACAATGTAAGCAGCTAGAGTGTAGTGACCAGAACAGAGTACCAAAAATTTCATAATTTGGTATCATTTGTCTTTGTTTACTAACAGAGATTATCTTCTTGTATTAACCTCCGTGAATCATACAGCATGCCTTACTACACAGTACTATAAGATGTAATGAATGACCTTCATTACCTTGACACACAATAGATGCGTGAGTTTGGGTTGAACAACAGCAAAGTTAAATGTTGTGTAAAGCCTATGTAACATTCACAAGACAAAGAAATTCACATGCATGCTTCCTTTATTTTCAATAATTCTTCTTGCTGTGATACACTTAAAAATAAGGTTCTAAACACAATGGACCATCACAGGGGCCACACAAAACTCAAATTTCTTTTCTAATGGATTGTGTATTGCAATATATTAGAATAAGTAGACTGTGATATAATCAGCAGGTTATAATCACACACATACGCCATAAAATTACATCAAACATTATAACAGGGATAAAACTCCTTCACCACATTCTTTAGTTGTTACACTAGGTGCATAATAAATGATATTGTAAACAAGATAACTGCAAAACAATGTGTTAAAATTAACATAGGTCTAAAATGCACATGGAACCATTGTGTGCCTAACAGGTAAAGGGCATCTGTGAGGCAGAATCATTCCATTCATAATAGAGAAGAAGTTTCTGGGTATAGCCTGTAAAGTCCACTTCATTCAGAAAGAATTTTGTATAATCTTGTATAGCTGGTAAACATTAAGCGATAGACAAAAACATACTCAAGATGTCTGCCATAGTCACAGATGAAACGTCTGATTAGAAGAAGGAGGAGCACAGTGAACCACGGCCCATGAGCCTGGATAATACTTCATTTAATATTGACACCGACCGTGAAAGCCTACAAATTTTTATGAATGCTTTTATTGTTAATTCGTTTTTTACTCAATGTACACAGAAGTTCCTGTTAAATTGAATATTTCTATATGAAAATTTTATTGCTGTTAATGCTTGTATTGTGAAAATAATATTAAGTGATTTCTTGCCTATGTTATACAAATCGAAGGATTTTTACATGAATGTTCTGCAAACTCAGTAAACCAGTTTGAAAGTTTGTTTGCAGATTTGGAAGCAAAGAATTTTCCTTGTATCACCTCATTCCATGTCCTTGACATTTTAGGCCTATAAGTTTTGGTAGTGATCCACTCTTGGTATTTACATTAAAATTGAGTTTTATTTATGAACGCTCTTAACTACCATGGTTCTTAGTGTCCCATTTTATATTGCGCATGAATGCCCAGAAATTTTGCTCAGAGGCCTCTTTATCAGGCTTGCCGTAAATCTGTGACATGGTACCACTGGCTTTACTTCCCTTCTGAAGGAGGCCATGCTAAGGATTTTTATGCCTGAAAAATCCATCACCCTCTGCCGTGTTTGAACCTGCAGCCTCGGGAATTAAAGGCTAGCATGGTACCCATAGACCACAGAGGACAACTCTTGGTATTTAGTGATGTGAGTTACGACAAGTATTAAATATACCACAGTACAAAAATACCATTACAACTGTGAGTACATAGTAGATAAAGAACTAGATACTTTCATTTGTTTCAAGGGTTATGAACAATACTGCATTTTGACACAATTCCAAAAGCTCCACAAATAGTCTTCTACAAGAGGGAATAAAAGCTCTTTTTTCTGATGCACTCAGTTCATAAAAAATAGTTTGTTCTAAATTGTCTGCTTTGACCAAATATAAGACTTTGGAACTACAGTTTGACATTGGTCCCTTCTGGTACTATTAAGTACTGGTCAGCTTAAAGCTTGGTAAACATTCTATTACTACACTATTCAAAAGACCAACAAAGTGAAGAACAACCCAAAAAGTTTCACAGTTTTGAATTCAAGGCAACAATTTCTTCAATATACTTACATCTGACCATGACATAAAACTGGCCACACTGTTTCCAAAGCCAGATGATCCTGAGTCATCCAAATGTCCACATTGACCATGGCTTGAGTCATCTGCAGAATCAAACCTAGAAAAAAAAATAAATAAAAATACTGTTAAGGTTGGTTCACAATAGGGGGAACAGAAGTACAAAGTTAAAATATGCGTATTACAGTGTGAGCACCCACAATTAACAGGAAGCTTATTGCATCCTGGGAATGGAAACGAGAGACTTGGTCAAGATTTAACTTTTCAGTTCCCCTTCCCGAAAAGCATATTGGATCATATTCTGAGTAGCTATCTTCATTGTAGTAATTGTACAAGGAGGCTATGAACTAAAATTAAAACTAGAGCTTTCTGTAATTGCACCAATAATTTTCATTAGTTATTCTTATTAGTTTTTTCTATTGTATTAGGGCCGTCTTTTAATTTCTTGTTCAGTTGGATTGTTTATTAACCCTAGAGAGGTGGCATATGTATGTCTTACATTAGTGGTGGCGCAGGGTCATTTGCGACCCCAGGAATAAAACGATTGTTGTAAATGGGCCGAATTAATACTTTTGTTTAATTATTGCTTACATATACAGAGTAATACATGATTATTAAAATAACTGTTGGTTGTAGAAATCTACTTTAAAAAATAAAACAAAAACTTTGAACTGACAGTTACCATGTTAAATCCCAGAAACTTGGACTGAATTTCCGAATTGGTGAATGTAACGATACTTTGGAGCATATCGTCAGTAAAAAACACCTTCCAGGCCTCTTGCATTTTTAGCTGCAGATTTTACACCTGGTAAGTGAGTCACTATTTTGTGGAAGCGAGTACGTGAATTTTGAGGAGGCTGAACCATTTTCCATGCCGTAACTCGATCCTTTCCATAAATATTGCACATTCTTTGTGATAGTGGAATGTCATCACTCATATGTTCTACCTCTTCTGCACTTTGCTCACTTTCACTATTTGAACTCAGTATTTCAAGTTCATCTTCGGTTTCACTGCCTTCACCACCTAATGCTTCCTCTTCCCTTATTAGGGCTAATAACCTTGCCTGATGTTCATCGTAATTTATATTGAGATATAAAAACAGCACTACGTTTAAGCCTAAAAAATACATATATATTATAACCACAACTTCTGTAAGATTCTGCTGAAAACACACTGTAACTACAGAAATAATATGCAGACGAGACACTAACAGGCAATGGGAGAGGTGGCGTGGGGTATTTTCTGCCCTCCTTTCAGCCGAAGAACACAAATAGCCTATATTCTAGGAATGTATGACCTGTAATCCAATGCTAATGACCTCTAACAAAAGCCAAGGAATGCAGCGAAAGATAAGGGAAAGGCAGGGTTCAGGTATCCGAAATCATTATATATAACTTGCAAATAAAACTGACTGGGGTCATAAAATGCCCTGCGCCACCTCTCTAGGGTTAAAAATCTGCATAAAGGTAGTGGTTACCTGTTTGATGTTTTCTATGAAAACTAGCCCCAGGTGCTTAATTTAGTAAGTACAGAATTGGTGTTCCCAGGGTCCCGAACCACCAGTCCTCCAGGTTTCAGGGGTGGTTAGGGTGAACAGCCCTGCCACTAAAAATGCAACGTTTCTCATCCTTTGTGTGTGGACAGACATTTTTTCAGAAAATTTTGACAGTTCTGATTTGAAGGGTAAATTAGAACTTCTCACTGCAGTCATCCAGCAACAATGAAGAGGTATAGAGGTTTCCTTCTGGCCAGTCCAGTCAAGGTCATGCATGGTAATCACCATTCTTGCTCTATATATGTCTGTCCCTTTTTACAGTATCCTCTCCAGAGTCCCCCTTCCTCAAGGCTTGAAACCAGAATTACAAGAAGACTCTACTGTCACAACAATAGTACTGTTACTGCAAGAAGGGAACTGAGTGGAGTGGGGGGAACAACCACAAAGTGGGGAAAAATGCCCTTGAATGTACTGGCAAAAATGAAAACACTATAGATGATGACAATGCACTGCTTGGATCCTATCTGGTAGAGGACAGTATGCAACTGCACCTAATTCATAAGTTTATTTTAGGTAATGAAATGGAAGAGTTTTTCCAAAGTAGAGAAGTTTGAATTGTCATTGGAAGAATATGCCAAACGAGAAGACACTGTTAGAGCATATCTTGCTCGTAATTGCCTGGGAAGATACAATGGAGAAGAAATGTATTACAAAAAAAAGAGAGAGAAGCAGAAGAGCAACCTAAAGAGAGAGAAGCATACCAGGCTGCAGCTAAGGCAACAAAACCTGAAGATCGTTGTCTTGAGGTAATCACGCCAGCCAATAAGGAGCACTACAGTAAAGTACAGGGTGAGCCATATTGATGGGATACATTTCTAATGTGTATTTCTGGGCAAGGAAAAAACATATTTATTAAATATTAAGCGTAACACATTACCAAAATATGGGAATTTATCACTATGTACATTTTTTTAATATCACATCCCTTAGATGGTTGCTACCTTGACAAGAACATTCTTGTGCTCTAATAGTCATATTGTCCATAATATGGCACAGCATTTCAGCTGGAATGGCCTCTATTTCTCTTTGGATGCTTTCTTTCAGCTCATCCATCATATGGGGTTTTGTCATGTACACCTTTTCCTTTAGGTAACCCCACAGAAAGTAGTCTGATGGGGTTAGATCCTGGGATCTCAATGGCCAGTGCATATCACCAAATCTAGAAATGAGGCATCCAGGGAATTATTATCAAAGGATTCTCATTGGCGCTAATTCTGTATGACTAGTAGCACCATCCTGTTATATCCACATGTCTCTAAGACCAAGATGTCTCATTTCAGAACGAAGAAGGTTGTCGACTCATCCCAACATTAGTTTTAATCTGGTATCCTTTTTCCTTACAAGATTCCCTCTTATTTAAAGCCTAGAGAATCTTTTTCCTTTCTTTAATATTACTTCTCCTTCTATAGTAGGTAACATTCACACTGCATACAGCATCAGATACCTTGGGCTTTATGAAATATTGAATATTGGTATCCAAAATAGATACACAAGTGACTGAATTGAATTTATTTTGTACATTTCAATTTACATCTTTTTATACAGTATTTGTTCTTATATACATACTGAAACTGGTGGTCTGTTTCAGTAGTCGGTGTGAGGAGGCAGTAGGAAAGGATGTGTAGTGGGTTTAAGATGCCTGGCTTCCTCACTGTCCTTCATCCTCTGCGACATCGCCTGTTGTCCTCTGGTATTGGTAGAGCTATGAGAGTGTTTAAGATTTTTCAGGGGTGGAATTTCCTAATACTGTAGAATAATAAATCTGGATCTGTTTTTATCCGCTTTATTTTGTTTGTGTATAAGTATATTTACATGCCTTTACTGACTACACAAAATTGAACTCACCACCTCATCTAAATGTTTAATACAGGTTTTTGGTTTATCCCCGTATCTCAGTACTAACATTAGCCCGAAGCTATGCAGTGTGAAACTACGTTTATCATTGCACACATGATAATGCTGGATGTTTTGCTAGTCCGCGGAAAACCTTCTAAGTTCCAATTCCGGGTGATATGATATGGGGCAAAGCTACTCGTGTACACACATTGTGTATGTCACTCAAGGGGCCAAAATGTCGCCTAAAGAGTCAAAACAGAGAGTGATTCATCTGTGAGTTTTCAGAAACAGCCACCCTGGAATTCCTCCCTACTTTTCTTGATTGTGTGACTGTTTCACAGTTACTAGTGACACATATCTAATCTTGCTTTGATTTGTCATTTTTGTATATAGTGTTTCTATTGGGCAAGGCAAATTTGACTGCACCCCCCATTTAAGTTTACAAAGCTCTCCGCTGCGGAATTTTCACATGCTGCCTTGATCTAATTCTGTTATAACACATACTTTTGGACAGTGCCTAATTCTCATTCTCTTATTTCAAAGCACGTACTTCAGGTTAACAAAAGGATGTTGCATTTCCAGTCTGGCAGTACATCGTCTGTGCTTTACCTGAAAGTCTTTTTGTGACCGGGCCCATTGTGGCCCATCCATTAGAAGGGTTGCCTTTTAAATTTGTAAGTTTTCTTACCTCAGAACTCCATTTGTTCGTGTTCATTACTGTATTATTCAATGAGCTAATTAAACTGTTTATTAATGGTATAAATTTGTTTACCTACCAAATCATTTATTATTTATTTAATTTTCACTCTAATTCATCCTGTACTGGATGTATGGTTAAAATTTCTAGCTGTTGTTCACCAATGGCACTGGGGATTAATTGATCTGCATCATTTTCCCTCTGGCTACCCAATATAGAGTCTGTAAGTTATCACTTTTAAGGCCTTTGCATTTGGCGAGATGCTGTTTGTTCAGGATGAGATCTTCTTCACAGAGAGTGCACTTGGGTGTAGGTAGGCATCCTATCTTGTAGAGGTGTTCTGCAAGGCAATCGTGGCCATTGTCATCCTAAATAAGGCCACTGCAGTTTTCCTTGACATTTTTTATATATCAACTCTATCTTTAATATTCTTATAATCTTTACCTTTTAATTTATCTTCTTCATCAAAGCTCTGCTGTCTTATAAAATTTATTTAATTGTTTAGCACCTTTCTTTGCTAATTGATCTGCATGTTCATTGTCCAAAAGTCCGACATGGGCTGGGATCCAATGTAGAGTGACATAATTTCTAGTTTCAACTGCTTTAATTAGGCTTCTTATTTCTTTAATATAAATTTCTAGCTTAAGATGTACAAATTGTTCAGTTATTCTTTACATGCTACCTCAGCTTACCTGGCACTCAGGCCTTTTAGCTTTGCTGGGTACCCTTTGATATTGTTTCTGCCCCCTCTTCTCTTTGTCTTTCTTCTCCTCTTTTATTCCTTACTTTCCTAGCCCATTTTTCTTTTGCTTTCCTTAGAAACTTCCCCATGTTTCTGATTCTCTTTTCCTCTTTCCCTATTAACATTTTTATGGCTACAAATTTATCATCCAATTTGTCGCACTTTTTGCCATAATATTAATTCTTTACATTGTATCAGATAATGTACTATGTTTCCCTTCCAGCATACATTTCGGATTCCTTTTCACTTCCTCTTATCCCTGTTAAGAACACTGACGCCATTCTCTGAAATGGTTTGCACTACTAATCTAAAGCTCAGCCCCTACTAACAAAGCTTCAATATTGGTAATTAATTATTCACAACAAAAACATGTAACTATATTAATGAATACCATCATACAACATAAATGTTAATAATTTTTAAAGAGTTGTATGTTACGACAATGATATAAATGTTAATGATATTTTAAAGCAAAGCCAGAAGTATTTCGTATTTGCAACAAGAAAACACAATTTTTATAAGGATTGTAACAAAGTGAATTCAATAGGAAATCAAGCAACAAAACATATTCTGTGTTGACAATGCAGTATGCACATAACAATGAGTAAGCTTCTAGAACATTTGATATCAGTTTTAAAGCCAGCAAACATTTCTCTAAGATGTCCACGGTACATAGCATTTAATGTTTATACATAGTAGGCAATAAATTTCAAGATCTAATGCCCGGTTGCAGGAAAGCAAATCAAAACTGATCGGCGATCAGTAAGATTTCTGTTGCAGAAAGGCCAATCAGTGTTTGATTGGAGATTATTCTCTCGTCAGATTTGATCAGCAGATTTTTGCTGGTTATTGGTTTGATTGCCAATCAAGAGCACATTCGGCAATCGAAATACTCAAAACTAACCTATAATTCTGTTAACTTTTGCTAATGCCTGGCATGTGGAATTATTATTCAAATAATTCTATTACAGATTGTTGCCTTCCTCAATGGTATAAATATAAATATTGATATTGTACTATATATTTTTGTTGAATATTAAACATTACATTATAAAATTATTATGGTTAAGAAACCATAAAAAAATGCATACCAATAAACTAACCTAAAAAGGCTGTGTATAACGGAGGAAACAACGTTACTTGTATTAACATTTTAAAGGTGTTTTTCTTTTTGTTTCTAATGACAAGTTTAATTTAACAGCACAGAAAAATAGGATGGTAAACTAATCTCCCAGAATAATCAGTAAACTTGCCGAATTGTCGGCAACGATGCAAACCGAAAACCATGCAGGTTGTGTTGTTATAGCGAAACGTGCTTGCCGTATATTTACATTAGTTCCGAGTGGTTTGCTTTTGGTTACGTTTAACTGTACTGTAAAGCCAAGAAACTGGATTCTTCTGATGAAGAGCTCTTCGAAAAATATGAGAATCTAATATTAAGAAGAAGGCACTTCAGAGAGAGAGACAAGAATTGTTCTTTAGCTACAACGATAGAGAATTTGAACAGAGATTTAGGTTAAGTAAGGACTCTTGTGTATTTTTACTTTCAGTGGTGTCTAAATAACTTTCCACAACATTTAGAAGAAGGGCCCTATCATTGGTAGAAAAATTAGGGTCCCTGCTGGCTTTTGGACGATACATTTTATTTCAGTTGAACAAGAACAACTCTCGCTTGCGAAGCTTACAGCACAGAACACCAAACAGCTGAGCTTCGTCCGCTAGCTGTGCTTACCAAAATGCACTGTTGCCACATCACTTTCGGCAATCAGTTGATGAACATTCACTAATTGGTGATTAGCGTTTATGCAACCCAACGAAAAATCAAATTGATTAGAGATTAACTGATTGTCAATCAGAGGTGATTTGATTTGCTTTCCTGCAACCGGGCATTAGACTCTTAAGTGTAGATATACGTGATGCTATGGAATTTGTTACAAACTGAACAGTTCTTACTCTGATCGCATGGTAGGCAGAAGCTGTGTTAAAGCTCCATGAAACACTGTTGCACTGCGGTAATCATACAGAATATACATTACATCAGAGTAATAACAAAGACAATATCAGCTTGCAGGTGACATAATAGTTGTATTATTTACTAATAATTACTAAAATATGAACACTTATAAATTTTTCGTGTGCACGCAAATACTCTGGCAAAGCAAATAAAGTTATCAATTTGTACAAGCGCTGTATGTTAAAGTGACTTACAAAGTTTCAATATATTTAAAGGAACAGTGTTATCTCATTCATGAAAATCCTTCTTTATCCTACCCGTTAATATGGTCAACTTACCTTACTCCTCCCCAATTTCTTTTTATTGTTCTGTGAAAAGTTAATTATTTCTTATTTTTTAAGCTTCCCCATATCTCTTATCCCTCAAAAGTAAAGAGCAGATTTCACAAATTTATTTTTGGCAAACCACACAAGATGGAAACACAATTCCAACACCACAGGACTCAGGACCTTTCAAAGTTTGGAATAGACTGCCTTGAAGCTCCATGGGACTGCAGGAGCACTGGGCGCAGTCTGCTGGAAAATGGTGCAGACACCACAGAAACAAGCATTTTGTGTCCTGCAATTTGCAAAATGTGAGTCCATTGTGCAGGTGCAACGTACATTCCGCCATCACTTCTGAAAGCACCCACCACATCATAAGCAAATTTATGAGTGGTGTCGCAAATTCGTAGAGGATGGGTGCATATGCACACAGCAATGCATGGGTTGCCCCCGCATATTGGCGGAGCATGTGGAATGTATTCGAGCAACATCCGAATGAAGCCCTAGGAAGTCCACAACACATGCAAGCCATGAACTAGGCATTCTTCAACCAACAGTATGGCATGTTCTGAGGCACCATCTGCATCTGAACCCCTACAAGCTGTACTTATTGCAGGTATTTTAACCCAAGGACTACAACAAAGGGTTCAACTTTTACACTGCATTGTTAGAGGCCATGAAACAGGACGGTTTTGCTGACTAACTGGTTTGTTCAGATGAAGCAACATTCCATCTTTCAAGCAAGGTGAATCACCATAATGTGCGTATATGGGGCGCTGAAGAAACTAAGGTCAACGCTGAACAGGAATGCGACTCGCCAAAGCTCAATGTCTTCTGTGCCATTTTTGTCTGCAAAGTTATGGACCATTCTTTTTCATCGAGTGCAAAGTTACAGGAATGATTTACTTCAACATGCTCAAAAACTGGCTTCTTCCTCAACTGCATGATAATTTGCATACTTCATCTTCATGTAGGATGGTGCCCCAACGCATTTCCACACTGAGGTCCGATGGTACCTGAACATACTTCCAGGATGCTGGATTGGCAGAGGTGGATAACACGACCATGTTCTTCTTCCTTGGCTGCCTAAGTCACCGGACCTTACTCCCTGTGATTTCTATCTGTGAGGGTATGTGAAAGACTGTGTGTATGTTCCACTACTGCCTGTTTCTCTTCAAGAACTGCAACAGCAAGTTGTTGAAGCAGTGAACTCCATAATGAGAGAGCAGTTGATTCGTGTGTGACAAGAACTAAGCTACCATTTTGACATTGGTGTGCCACTCATGGTGCTCATATTCAATGCGTCAAACTTTCAAACGTCCTGAGTCTAGTGGTGTTGGAATTGTGTTTCTACCTTGTTTGCGAGAAATAAATTTGTGAAACCTGCTCTTTACTTTTGAATAACCTTGTATATTCTATTCTGCTCCTTACTAATTTCCCAACATCATTATTGTTTCTTCCTTATTGTTTCCATATCTCCAATTTCTATTCTCTCTGGGTTTTCCAGCTATTTGTGCTCGCCAAACTCTTTTGCTGACTCATATATATATTTAAAATGTCTCCCCCTTCTTTTATCAAACGTCTGAATGAAAATTGTATGACTCTTTCCATAATTATTCTTTTCCTCCTTGTTCTAAACAGTTCTATCTCCCTTGGTGCTGATCCAATAATTCTTTACAGAACATTCTGTATATATGGTCTATTGTTTTGCTTAAATCTGAACTCCCCTCCCCCAGATTTCTGCTATGTATATCATTCTTGATTCCGTAATGCCTCATACTAAAGCCTCATAGATTCGCTCTAGCAACTTGGTTGACATTTCTAATTTGTATTTACATTACGTTGATATTGTAATGAAAAGAAGCTAGAAACAGTGATGTGTATTGAATTTATTTAAAGGTGAGTCGGAATTGTTACACTATGTTAGTGTAACAATTCCGACTCACCTTTAAATAAATTGTATTTACATATTCTTATTCCTAACATTGCTGCCTTTCCTTTTGCTTCCATTTTCCTGCCATGAGACTACTATTCCCCATAATTGTTCATCCTCACTCCCAAATAATCAAGTTATATCAGTGACTGAATAAAAGCCACATAGGCTACATTATTTAAAAATGACAACCTGTTGTATAAAATTTGTCGCAGTTACTTTGTGTTATCTTATTTGCTGAGCGCCTGTTATTGTTTCACTATTTTGAATTTTGAGTTCTTTGTCCTCCGGCTAGCTATTATTACCCAGTCAAGCAAATCTCTTAAACAGGGTGTGTAAACGGAAAGGAATTATTACTAAAAGATAACACTGATAAAAGAATTTGTTTTTACACTCTTATTGCTGTCACACTTTATTAATTTCACAGATTTACTTTTGATACACGCCTGACTGAAACTGTTATATTTTCGAATGCAACTATAATCACTTATTTGCTGCACATTATTAATTCGAGTATTTCACATTTTTGTAACTAGGTTTACGACGCGAGAGATTCTGTAGAATTGCGCGACGTGTAACCCGTGGATGATTCTGTTGAACTGCGTGACGTTTGCCTTGTGAATTATTCTGTAGAACTGTGCGACGTGTAACACGTGAATGATTCTCTTAAACTGTGCGATGTGTAACCCATGAATGTTTCTGTTAAACTGTATGACATGTAACCTGCGAATGATTCTGTTGAACTGAGCGACGTGTAACTTGTGAATGTTTCTGTAGAACTGTGCGTTACCTATCTTTGACTCGGAATTTATACTTCCTCACCCCGATATGCCTAAACATTATAATCGAGCTGCTATTGGTTAATAAAGCGTGCCAACATTAGCATCTATTTCTATATCCAATCAAAATTACGAACACATATGCTCTAGGGAAGATATTCCCTCCATTTCTAAAGAAAAGCGTGCTACTCTGACGTCATTTGTTTGTCTCTTCTAATTGATAAACAACTCACCCCCTCGCTACATTGTTACCCGCTCCTATTGTCAGTTTCAGTGAGGCCGTGTAAACTTATTTCCTAACAATGCTTATAATTAACAAACATCTCAAATCATTGTCATACAATAATGCTAACTTACACTACAATCACTCTGGCATTCACAGTGTTGTGATATAAAATACTGCCTCAAATTCATAGCTTTAAAGTTGTCTGTTGCTAAATGTCTCATTGTCAACATTGGTTGATTTCTGGGAATGTATTGTCTATTAATGTGTCAATAAACTATGATGCTAAACTTCCCAGGAATTAACCAGAATCAAATGTGGGTTTAGTATGAAATACAGAAAGCTTGGTTTTCCCATGTACAACTCTTGAAGCAAGTTACTGCATAGTACTCGTGATATAAAACCCATACGCAAGAGCTCTTTTCTTCCACTTTGCATTTTTCATGCTCATCAAATAATGTTTAACAGCTGACCAGAAAACTTGCATCAGAAAGGCAACAGTGTAAACAGTTGGTGCAACATCTTATATGTTTGCAAGGGTTTTATTTTTACAACAAGAAAAATGCAAACTTGGGTGCTATGGGCAATTGGAATGTACTACATTTGTGGAGACAAGAAAAGTAGCATATGATACAAATTTCATCACCGACCTTTAGTTTCTGTAGCTCAACCATTGAGCACACAGCACTTTATTCACTCACCATTATTCAGATGTGGGTAGAACTATAAAATTTTAACATATTTATGGAATCAGGTATTTTTTTATATTGAGAGTTGATTATGTAGTGTGCTGAGTTGTTAAATAATGGAGTTGTTGCTTGATCGAAATCATTGGGCCCCCATCAACCCCTCTTACCGACTGTTCTTATACAGTGGCCATGGCAGACATTTTGTTTGAAGTTATTGCCAACATTAAAAAAACAGTGGCTAACAGAATGTCGTTAAGCAATGAAAATATAGTTAAAGTGGATCATTCCAGTTTAGTTGCGCAGATCCTATGGTTACACCCTGTTGTTGCTCTCTAGTTGCCCTTGGCCGCAACTGCTTCACTCCTCTCCTTCTAAAAAACATCCCTTGGCTAGCTTTGTGGCTTAGGGCCCTCAATCCCTTGGCTACGCTTTTCGGCTTAGGCCCCTCAATGTTGCAATGTTGACAGCAGAAGCTCAACAGCAGCAATGCTCCCATGATGCCTCGTTGAGATGTGTGTGTGTGATGCCTGATTTGTGTAACTAGTGAAAATGGAACACAAGTGACTATATATTTGAAAAATGTCATTAAACATGTTAGCCACAAATTGCATTAGTCTTCATTATGTGTAATCATGCTATAAAAATAATAAAGATGACCTTGTAAGTGCATGTGTTCCATGTCAATAGCAAAAGTGGTCCCTACTGAATATTATCTTTTCACTCTGATATAAGCTTTAAATTATTCAAATACTTACACTAAATCTTCATCAAAATTCTTTTCTCTGCAGCCTGCACCCCCAGATGGATTGTAATGCTTTAACGAGCTTGCTGTTCGAGTCCCAGAGCATGGATCGTTCAGCGTAGTCATTGTGCTCATGTGATGCTTTTCCAAATACGGTTCTTCTGCTGGCTCTGGCAGAGGTCGTACATCTTCAAGCTTCACTTTAGGAATGGTGTTTCTGCAATAAAATGTATTCCTTTTTTTATACACAATACACAGTATGTTTTCATTTCTAGCACATATCTATGGTCGGCAAAGAAAGTATGTTAGAATACACTTCCATTTAAAATTTCAGTATCAAGATTTCTCTGGAAATGTATGCTTTTAAGTTACCTGACTAAAATGAAAACATTTTTGAGAAATGTCATGTATGTGCGTGTGAGAGAGCGAGATGAATTACTTATGTTTGCACAAGAAGTTCCTTGATCATGTATTGAAAGAAATTATTAAGCAATACTTGAATTGTGTGGTATTTTAATACTTTATATCACTGCATGCCTATTGCTTAAAAGGGTTGGGGGTAAAAATCATGTATTATTCACTTGATCTTATTTTTGTTTTATGCATAATTGATTCAAGATGGTATTGTGTAGCATGACATGTTCAGTTATCACTCTCAATGGTATTTACACAGGAAAACAAAAAAGAATCCAAATATGTCATTTCAAACAATTTTAAAATGCAGTCTGCATAATTTACTGGGTTTATTTTGAATATCTTGCTCCTTTTGGCACAGCAACTAGTATCATTTACTGCAAAGCATTAACCTAAAAAGACATTTTGTTCCAAATGTTAAACATTTGATTAATTTCACTTACATGCTTCTTCTTGAAGGTTTAGGTGGCATTATCTCCCCTAATCTATATATTCATCAGGCCCTTTCTCGTAACATGATTAGTGCTGTTGTGTCAGCTGCAAAATAAAAGCAGATAAATTACAAAAATTTAATGCAATCGCGTTAATTTGTTCGTTCCGGCAATGACCAGAGAGGGGCATGGGATGGACCTTGGAATTAATAGCTGTTTTACTGATTTATCCTGTCAAGCATGTTCTTTTGTGCTAAAAGAAAAGGCAAAGTTGTTTTAGTTGTGGCCCGTCGAAGTAGCTGAACGTGAATGATTGGAGTTTTAGACGCGCAGATCCCTCGGCTACGCCCTGTCGTCGCAACTTGCTACACTCCTCTCCTTCTAAAAAACATCCCTCGGCTACGCTTTGAGGCTGAGGGCCCTCAATCTCTCGGCTACGCCTTGAGGCTGATACTGGAGTAGATGTGCGGGCCACAAGTAGAGAAGATTGTCGCAATCATTTAAAGTTGACTATATAAGATATCCACTGTAAAATTATTCTATTAGGCTTTTCACTACCTAGCTTCTCTCTAGGACTAAACATTCTCTTGCTTTTTCTCCATTGCTATTTCTTCTTGCGAGAGTGCGCAGTACGTGAATAATAGATGACACAACTATGAGATAAAAATTATTAATTACAACTCCTAAAGTTTTGTTTTAGATAATTTTGTTTTGCCCACATTGTTTATATTTCTTCCGTTATATAACACACATAACCTGAAATTCAAGACTGCGTTCTTCATTTGTTTACAAACGGAAGCGGAATGACGTCATGATTGCCAACTGTTTAGGATCTGACGTATTGGTCTTTCGCTGCTCTCGAAGAGCAGGGCACATAGTCATTGTGAGGAACGGAGAGTATTTACAAGAAATTTGAGCGTTTTATTCACATTTTCGAGAAAGAAAGGTAACATAGAACATAGTGTGTGGCCAAATGAATGAGCTTTTCCATTTCATTAGAGCGCATTTGTTTCAAGATAATGCTGGACAAACTTTTGGTTACGTAGTGGTAGAAATAGCCCTAAAATAGTGACATAAGGAATATATAATGGTTCATGTCATTTAATGTGTTAAGAAAGAAGATAATGTGCTTACAGTACTCCTGCTAACTTGAAAGTGTTGGATACCTGTCTAAACCTTGTCTAAATATCACTGAATTATGTTTGTAATAAACTAGCTGAGTCACATTCTCGTTTTCATATATATAATCTTATTTGCAGATTTAAAGGATGTTCCTTTGGGATTGGTTCACCGGAGTTTTAGGATATTTAGGTAAGTTTCTTTTTTAAAAAAAATACTCTATTTACTTTTTGTAGTTCGTATGTCTGAAATAGATGTATGGGTTAAAATTTTTAAGTCATCATTGTGCATAAGACAGAAATTTGAACGCACATTTACCGTTGTAGGTTTGGTTCAACGAAAAGGTAGATATGCATTTTTAGGAGTTGAACAGTCAGGAAAGACTACATTACTTCGACATCTGCTGGAAGAAGGTTTCGTTGAACCTGTTCCTTGGATATGTAAGTGTAGAAATATTGCGTGTGTGATTAACAGCATGTTCATCTATATGTATGACTGCTTTTCACAGGATTATGGAAAAAATCAGGAAAGTTACTCTTCCTAGGATTGGACAATGCTGGCAAAACCACACTTCTTCATATGCTCAAAGATGATCGGTTGGCTCAGCATGTACCAACACTACATCCAAGTAAGCACAAGCCATGTTTTATACAAACATTTTTAGAAATTAAGTAAATTCAATTAATGTCACCAAAATTAGCATGTATTATATCTTGACAGAGATACATAGAGATAGAAAGTTTAGGATATCCCAATAAAATGAATCCCCGGTAAAAGAATGCCGACAATCTGCTCTTAGTTCTCTTTCTGATTGAGGAAAATGTGTTATATGTCCAACAGATGTCACTCTGTCATACACTAGCTCAACAGATGTCACTCTGTCATACGCTAGCTCTAAGGCAATGCTGGCAACATATGAATAACTAATGCCGCCAAAGCCTGTAAAATACTCAGCCTCGAGGCATAGTCGAGAGATTGAGGGCCCTCAGCCTCAAAGCGGAGCTGAGGAATGTTTTTTAGAAGGAGAGGAGTGTAGCAGTTGCGTTCCTAAGTTTAGGTTAGGTTTAGTTTCTTTTTTACTTTCTCTACTACGTATAGTAAGTAGGGGAAGTATTGCATTCCACCCAAAAATTCGATACCGAGATTTCACCGGAAATACATGTTTTGAGACCTCCTGAATCCAAAAAAAGCATTTTTGGAAACATGTCTGTGTGTGTGTCTGTGAACAGCATAACTCAAAAACTAACAGTCGGATAAACACCAAACTTGGTATTTACGTTCAGTATCTTCCAGGGATGCGACACAAAGATTTTCAAGAAAATACCCCCACCCCAGACTACCCTTTACATGGAACATTTTTCGAAAATTTTAATTTTCTCAAAAATGGCTCTTAACGATTTTGATGAACATATCATATGTTTAAGATAATGTCATGAGAAATGAAATGTATATCTCGAAATTTCTGGGAATGTCTCCAAAAGTATTCTTCATTATGAACGACTTTTGCATAACTGGTAAACCATAAGAGATAGACAAAATTTTACTACACAAAAAATGTAGATCTTGTTAAAATACACAACTTATATCATATACATTTTTTTTGTTGAGTGAACCGTTTTCGAGATATTGCTTGTTATTTCCTTAAATTTTCCAATACTTATACTTTTTCTCAAATTTGTTATTCATTTTTTTATGTCCTGGACATGCAAAGAGAATGGAATGTGCCACATAGCAACCAGCGATAAAATATTTGACTATCGCTTAAAAGCTACCATATTCCCCTTGCATCTACAAGAAAATTACAAATAAGATTGACATCTCGATATCTCGATTAATATGAAGCATATGGAGAATAGGCGTTTGTAAAAATAGATTGTACAAGAGTAGAGAAAGTCATGTGAGTGTAACACATCAGATTTTTTTTTATATATATAAGCTTAGGTTTCGGATTTACTTTTATATATATTCTTGTTTTAATTTGTTACCAGTGGTCACATCAAAGCATGCAAGCGTGCATTCCTAAGCTTTGGTTTCTGATTCACGTGAGTTTAGGTTAGGTTTAGTTTTTTATATATATATAAGCTTACGTTTCTGAATTCACGGAAAGTTAGCCTTAGGTTAGGGTTTTTTTTATGTAAGTTTGCGTTAATGATCTACCACTGTTACAGTAAAGGAACTTCTTTATTTAATGGAAATAACATATTAATATAACAAACTTTCACAAAAAGAATACAAAAATTACAATTTTGGTGCATAGTCTTTCTTACTATGAATGCATTGTGTTTTTGTCAGTGGCAACACTAAACGTAGAAGAAGAAGAAGACATAATTCGGTAAATCTGCTCAAAGTTCTCTTCCTGGGAAATGGTTATAAAAGCAATAGGAAAGTGAATAAATTACCTTAAGAGTGAGTTTAGAAATGGATGTGATCTCTTCAATAGCTGGTGCCCAACTGGCCGCCCCTTTTAGGTTATAGACAATTCGTGTTATGAACATAACAAACGTAGCCATTTTTTCCCTAAATCACATGCAAAGTGGGAACTGCCAACCTAAATGAAAAGCTGAAATCCGCTAAATATCGATGTGTTGTTACTAGAATTATTTGCTTGCATGCTCGAGATGCATCTCTATTATATAATGCAAATGAAAGAACTAAAGGTCATTACTAGCATATGCTGCTAAGCAAATGAAATAAAACTAATATGTAATTTAGTCACATTTACTCATAGTTCAGTGATTGTTGTTGATTTTGTGAAGTACATAAACCTTATAATTATTCTTTATACACATGTTACCTAGTAGTAGACATTCAAGATCTGGACATAATATTAAAATGGGTGCAACGGAAATGGCGGTTCTCCAACTGTTTAGTTGACAGTTTTACTTGATATGGTGAATTTTTTTGAAGATTAAGTTTGCTTAAGAGTCTTCAAAAATGTACATATGCTTAACTACTATGCATTTCATATATATTATTGATCAGTATTTTGTATAACAAATTAAAAATGAACATTAATAACCATTAAAAAATCCAGAGATTATACACTACAATTAGATGCTCTTAAATACATAATTAATGAACACACTAGTATCCAAAGAGCAAACACAATGATCTGTTCTTAAAATGCATAGGTTATAATATGCCCAGGTTTAAATATCTAATAGGCAGTGAGTCAAAGTAAATTGAATGCAGATTCTTCTTAGAGATGGCACATTTTATGTAGCAGATATTAATCAAAGGAAGCACTTGCTTAAAATTCAGTGATAAATATTGTAGCTGAAATTGTCTAAAAGGAGAATAAGGGAGAATGCCCCAAAAAGGCCTTATCCAAACAATTTGCTCCAAACAAGATTCAAACTTGGGCAGAATGCATGCATGATGCATGTTTCTGCCCATCTCATTTGCGTGGAACATAACAGATTGTAGAAAACATTTACATGGTGGAAGGGAGTAGAATATGCTGTTTTAAGAACATAGAAATCACTTAGAGGAAGCAGTAATTGTTACAGATTTTTTTTTTGCATCCTTCATGTTCTGAAAGTGAATATTAATAATCTACATGACCAAATTGCAAAGTCATGCAATACAGGCCAGTGCTTGAAGGCTCAGCACATGACTAGCAGCATTTCTACAATGTGAAATGTTTTTTATTCATTAAGGGGGCACTAGTACCAAATGTACTTTTTTCCCTAATCAACCAACTTTAATGAAAAATTTGGGTTAAATTGCACTTGCCATGATATTTTGTTCATATAAGTTTCATTGCTCTAGATTGAATAGCTTTGTAATTAAAAATTATTTATGTCTTTTTGCAAATAATTGGATAGTAATAAAATGTACACTTTTTGCAATTTAGAATTGAAACAGAGGTCTGAAAATTGGTATGTTGGTTCTATTTCTTTGTAATAAACTTATGCATTTGTTTCCCAAAATATTAATATTTATTAGAAAAGTTTTTTTATTCAGAACAAAATAAAAAAAGTATTACTAATAGTTACAAAGAAAGTAAGAAAAACAAAGCATATATTTGTATGTATGAGAGTAATCAACAAAGCAATGTACAGTTTTTTTTTTTTTTTAACAAATATATTTTGCATGTTTTGAAAATTTCAGCCTGACACACCAATATTTACTGCAAAAATATATACCTCAAAGACCAAAAATTGCTATATGGAGAAAAAACTATTTAAAGTTTGGGAACACAGTTGTTGGAGGTATTGCTCTTCGCTTATCAATTTGGATTACACCAATTTCCGGGTGAATTTCAAATGTAATATTTCCGGGGTGTGTTCCAGACATGTTGAAGATACTTTTCTTTTAAAAACATTTTTTTTTTTTTTTTCTGAAAAGAAAACATTTTTTGCCATTTTGGTACTAGAGTGTCCCCATACACAAATTTGCCAACAAGATATCCACGCATCATGCTATTAATTAATGAGGAAATAAAAGAGAACTTCTATAGGAATTTGATACAAACATCCTGCACTAAGGAATAGCCATCAGATAACTGCCGCAATTTTCACTATATGAATAATTAAAATTCCATCTATGGCCATGTGGACTTTTGTATAGTAAAATAGTATTACTTGTTGATTAGCTAACCAAGAAGGGTTAACCCTTAAAGACGCTGTACACCTTACATCCTTAATCTGTTAGGAATTTTTATTGCATATGCTGTTGAACCTGCTACATTTATAGTAAATGCATTGTGCTAATATATATAAAATTATTAATCAAACCTTAAAGTAAAGGCATATTTAAATCTATTTCATGAAACTTTAGGTTAATTATTCTAAATTCCATTGTCATATTAACCCTTTCTGATGTTGTAGACATATGTCATTTTTTCCTAAATTATTGTCAAACAGAAGTTTTATGTTTAAAGAGTAAAATATAGGTTGCTACTACTCAGGATCTATATCTTTTTCATTGTTTACTACCAGCCAATGCAGCAACTATCCCTGTTGTGTGTAGTCTACTTGAATATAAACACGATAACACTGCCACCAAACCAGCACTATTGCTAAATGTCCCGAGTAATATATCCAGTACTTGTGTAATGGATTTTAAGCCTGTAGTAGTTGTCTTTGTACTACACATATTATTGAATACTCAGTAATTTAATCAAAGAGAGGATGAAAAATCTGATGATTTATAGTTATGACTGTACCCATTCTTCTATAAAGTATTCTTACAAAAGCTTGTACTTCTATGTTATTGGAGATAAATATTATCAGAAGTTTCAGTACTGAATTCTTTTCTGAACAAGGAGAATACTGTGATTGACTCAGGAGAATGGCTTTGTCCTTGACTGCAAGCATGCAGTGGAGTGGGTGCAATGTAAAAAGTGTAACACCAGCAGTTAAAAAATGTTGTCAAAAGCGCAATATTTTAATTTTGTATGGTCATAATTATATTGTTTTATAGTTTACTTACTGAAAGTATGATCAGAATTGTTTTCTTTGATTGGTAATGTATTACTGATGCTACCTCGCTACCTTTGGAACAGCATGTAAACCAGTAGAGTGCTAGTTCAGGTTCGCTTACATCAACCACAAGCTCATAGCTAAAACTCTTGAGTCAAACACAGTGCATCAGGCTTAAGCAACAGTCAAATCTTTTAAAAACAGGTTGCTATTTGGTGGCTTTGAAATCTCATTATCTTTGCATAACCATGAGAAAAAAGCAAATAGCGACTTCAGAAAAGGATAAAGTATTTGACAATTCAAACCAATAATAAAGAATATTTTGGAAATGATTAATGCTACACAAAAATTGATAGAAATTGTGTGTTTTAATAACATCCTTCATTTTTATGTAGTAAGTTCTTATCTAACATGGTTTACAAGTTATAAAAAATTTGTTCAGAATGAAGATGATTTCACAGGATGTTGGCAGACAATTGCAGCAGAGAGCACTTAACTTTAAGGCTTAGTACATAGCATCCAGTTCTTAAACATTTAACTAATGTTATTCCCTTTGTATCTATAACAAAACGTGTAATGCAGCTATTTTGCAAGGGTTTATCTGGATTAAAATGAAATAGATAGGAAAATAAACTTTCGTAATAATAATTTGTATACTCACTAAAAGCAATAAAGGGTAGAGAAAGTTGTGTGAATGTAACATCAGAATTTTTGTGTGATCAAGTATAGAGCACTTTTTAACTCCTTAAGAATTTCATTTCTGATGTCTGTATTTTCTTTTCTTGCTTTTTTGTTGTTGTCCATAGTTTACATCCATAGGATAACACAGATACAGCTTCACTTTATAAAATTTCAACTTTTTATCTTCTAATTTATTTCTCAGAGTACAATTCATATTGCAACAAATACTTTGAAACTTGTTTACTTTAATATCAATGTTGCGTTTTTTAACATAGCTAGCTTAATTTCTTAAATAGCTGAAATAGTTCACTTGCTCTCTCTCTCTTTCTTTCCCCTCCTTTCCTTCTAAAAAGTTTTTTTTTTTTGTTTTTTTGTTTTGTTGTTGTAATTCAAGGTGTCTCAAAGTATAAGTTTTCAGTGAAATCTCGGTATCAAATTTTTTGGTGAGATGTAATACTTCCCTACTTGCTCTAGGTAAGAAGTAGTAGAGAAAGTAAACTAAGAAAAATGAGTAAACACCCTGATAACAAACACATAATTTTACTCCAAAATTAGTAAGGTCTGGATACTATGATTTTTAGATTTAAGGTTAGGTTAGGGTTAGTGAGCGAACATCAAAGAGGAGAGGGGAGTTTATAATGGAAACGTATATTTCATGCAAAAGTTGTACAATGTTCGTTGCACTTAAGTATTAAATAGACAGCATTTGTGTAGCATACAATTGTATTTTGTTTTTTCCCTGATAATTTGTACATTAGGAATAAAATGGGATTGCTTTGCATTTGTTGCAATGTTTCAACTGTATATACAGGGTGGACTGTTTAAGTTGAGACTGTGCAATATCTCTAAAGCTAAGTGTTGTAGAAAGAAATATCTGTATAAAAGTTGCTTGATATTATGGGAGAAAGTAAATGGCATTAGTCGTGTTTTGTTAAGATGACATTATGGTGGTCGCTTTAGGGTCATACAAAATGTAGGTTCCTATTTTAAAAAAATTAAATTGACCCTAAAATGACCATAATGTCCTCCAAACAAAACACGACTAAGGGCATTTACTTTTCCCCATAATATCAAGCAACTTTTATTAAAGGAATTTCTTTCTAAACATTCAGTTTTTGAGATATTATACAGTCTCAAATGGTCCATCCTGTATCCAAATGCACTAAATAGGACTGATGAGTGAGGCTGCAACCTTTTGTTATAAATTGGAAACTTGCTCTTGCCTCTGCCCCCCCCCCTCTCCCTCTCTGAGAGAAGTGGTGGATACTTGTGATTTTTTTCCAGGTTTCCCCTTAGCCAGAGGATAAATTTTAACGACAAAGAAACTATGTACTTAGAAGCTGTTTCACCATTAGCTGTTTAAAAAAGCTGAATCTTTATCTGAAATTTAAGTGCTGGAATTTCTGTTCCAAGTATTAATACAGTGAATAAAAGCTGGTTATTGGTGTATAGAGATTTAGTGAAAGTCTTAAATAATGGGGTACAATTTACCAAATAAATGCTTTCAAAATAGTTTTCAAATTTTGTTGCATCAAAGGGTGAATACATAGTTTTACTCTAGGCACAAACTTTCAAGCTGCTAATGCATTGCATTCCAATAATGCATTGAGGATAGGCATGGAAAAAAATAGTATTTCATTAAGTATATTCATTACTTTTAAAATAAGGAAGAGAACATTTAACATTAATTATATTATGAGCGATTTTGCATAAAGAATAAATTGAAGCTCCATTCCTATCATTTTTTAAGTGAAGACATATTGGCTGTAGCGATGTTTGCCTTAGTAATTCTGCATTTGAATTAGTGCCACAAAATATGAATTAAGATTTTGTTTCTCTTGTTTATTATTATTATTATTATTATTATTATTATTATTATTATTATTATTATCATTACCATATGTTCAAAGCCTAAATCCGGGAGTATGGTGAACTTCCTGTAACATGAATTAATTTAATGTGGCATGTGAAATTCTAACACATTGCATTAAATGGAGCTATTTAGGGTTGAATTAATGTGACGTAGTGTGGAAGTTCATAACACTGTATTAAATGGAGCTACTAGAGTGGACTTAACATGACTTAATGCAACATAACTTAAGTATTTGTCAATGTCAGTCTTTTCCTTCCTGTTAAGTTGGATGTCACTTGATTAATTTGAATGAATCAGTGGCATGAAGTAATAAAAACAACTGTCAATCAGAGTCATTCCTATTATATTAAGTGCCTCATAATTAGACCTTTAGTTAAGCCCCATTTCTTAACTTCACATTATGTCTGTCAATTAGGTTAAGTTTATCCTAATCCTGCTTAAAATGGTAAGGTGATATTGTGTAATTCAAATATGAAGGACATAAGAAAATATTTGAATTGTTCAAATTTTCAAATTTAAAAAACAAAAGATATAAGACTCTCTATATGACATGTATTCTGAAGTCAGCAGAGTATATTATGCAGTAATACAAAAAAATACATTACAGGGTAACAATAGCAAACAATGATTGACCTAACGATGTCGTGAAATGAAAAAATGAAATTGAGTTTTATTTATGGACGCTCTTTAACTACTATGGTTTTTAGCGTCCCATTCTATATTGGGCGTGAAACACCGGTAATTTTGCTCAGAGGCCTCTTTATCAGGCTTGAGGTTCTTTTACGTGCCGTAAATCTATGACACGGGACCACCGGCTTTACTTCCCTTCCGAAGGAAGCCGTGCTAAGGATTTTTATGCCCGAAAAATTCCATTGTCCTCCGCCAGGTTTGAACCTGCGACCTTGGGAACTAGAGGCTAGCACGGTACCACTAGTCCACGGAGGACGACTAACGATGTCGTGAATTATTGTAACATAGGTTTGCTAGAGTACATCATGTATAGTGTGTTGCAGGCAGAAGAGCATATGTTTTTTAGGAGATAAGCATTGATAATTGGGAATCTGAGCCATACACAAACTCTTCTATCATTGTAGTTGCTCATTCTAATACTTCCTCTCAGAGACATTATAATAGTAGTTGCCTACTGCCTTGCCGCATTCCATAACTCAGCATCATTCCAGATGATTTTTTCTTTGAATTAAGGGTAAGTTTTTACAATTTTCGATCAAACATTTGATTTTTTTTTTCTTTTCTTTCTTTTTGGCATAAAAAATGTACAATCTTTGCTCTATTAAATGCATCCTTTATTTTGTCAGCTGTGCCTTTTTTAAAGTCTGCCGAAGCCATCCTTCAGCTTCTTTTGCTGTTTTCTCAGATTGCAATTTTTCAGCATTTTGCTCTATACAAAATGCTCTTGTGGAGCATTTCTTATCAGAATGGCTTGAAACTTGCACAGCCTATGTACTGGAAATAAAAACTGTATTGGGTTTTCATATAAAATTAATTTATGTGGTTTTTGTGCTTCAGAATGGGTAATTATTCCATATTTTTAAAAAATTATGAAATTTCAATATTTATATTTTTCTGTAGGCCAAACAAATGATCAGATGTTAAAACACAATACAATTCCAGTTTATCCTTGTTTGAATCCTTCTATGAAAACTTTGTCGCAAGGGTCTTTGCAAGTACAACTATTGATTTATTTAAATAATTTACAATATTCACTGAATCAAGCAACCTGCATGGTTAAAACTTTGCACAGTATAATGTGGTTACAGCATAAATGTGTACTCAAAATTTCATTAAAATTAATTGAAAAATATAGAAGTTGGAAAATTCAGTCATATGTACCCTTACAAATTATGTTCAAATAAGGCATTTGTGCCAAGTTTATGCAGCAAATTCAAGGGGACAAAGGAAAAATTTGAATTTTCGAAATATCCGAGTTTTACTGTATTATATTTTTCAATTTCTCATTATGTATGATCATCTAAGCTGTTGATATTTGTGTCTCTTCCATGAAGCATTGCATTGCATGTTTCAGCTCTGGAAAAACAAGAAACTGTAATCATAGTATTATTCAATGCATTATTATCTCTTCATTTTGTTTATGCATAGTGTTATCACCAGAATTAATTCTGCTGCAATTTTGAATGTAGCTATGGTTATAGATTGTAGTATAATAGGTGAAGTTATGGATAAATAGAGTTTTTGTTAGCAAAAAAAGTTTCTTTCTAGTTAGTAGTCCTGGACAGATATGGGAGCAGCACTTTCCTTTGGAAGTGGGATGTTTTCTATAGTCATTCATGTCAAATCAACCTGACCATTTTGAAATTCTAAAAGGGAAGTATTAGTGAAACACACAACTTGTGCTAAGAAATTGCACCTGTTCTGCTGAATAAACACATTAACTATGAAAGTTCTTCCCTCCCCCCCTTTTCCTTTTCAAAAAACTTAAGAGGGAGTCTGTCTTGCTTTTGAAACATTATTGTATTCGTTGCAACATGTAAATATGGTGAGTGCTATTGGATAAGATACATATATTGTATTTCAAGATAAATAAAATTTCTTATAAATTATTCATATTTTGGAACATTCGCAGTGAAGCAAAACTGTAATTTTAAAATGGATCACTACTATTCAATCTACTTCACTGCCTTGTTACATGTTTCACGAACCCTTGTTCACAACCTCAGCTCTGTTGCGACTGACGTCAGATCCACAAATTTAGTTGGACTTCCTGCTTCCATCTGCTGGGCCTTTGAACTTCGGGTTCTCTTTTGGCAGAATATCAAATTTCATTAATTGCAAATTTTGGTTGGCGATATAGGCTTTCCCCTAAGTTTCTACTTAATGATTTTGGCTCCAAAATGTGCTGCCACTAGTGAGTTATCAATATTTTTATGACAAGCATGCCTAAAAGAGGAGCATACAAACATATCACTTTGCAAATTTTGGTGAATTATGTGAACAAAATGAAAAGTTGGATTAATCAATGAGATTCAAGATGAATCAAGTTGTTTTATTGTCAAGTTTTCATTAGTGTCTTAAATTGTTATATTTGATTGATAATGTTATGTTTCTATACCTGTAAAATAGTATTTCTTGTCAAGTTTTACAGTTTGCCCATGAAATGTATGGAAGTGGAGGCTTTTTTATGGCTTTATGGGTAGACAGTGTTACAGATTTTCACTACAAATGTGACAAAGCAGTAAATTCTATTGCATTGTATTGTAACTTAAGATTACAGACAGAATGTGCAGTGCTGCGATAGGTCTGAGCTTATCTGTGTCTATTCTTGACCCCCCCCTTCACTGGGCAGCAACAAAATACATGGAATGTACATTTAAAATTTAATTGCTTGCACCACTAGTAACCAGCAGTAAATGGGTGTGAACACTCGGTAATGGATAATTCTTATTCTTGTTATATGGCTGCAGGATATGTTTCCCATGTGTGTAACAGGTTTTATTAAAAGTTTGTATTATGAACTGTAAAATATGGACTAGAAATCTGTGTATAGCCTAGGAGGTATGTTCTTTACTTTAATAAGTATTTATTGTAGTACCAGGAACAATTTCAGTAAATGCGACAGAAAGCAGCAGTACTACTACATCTTCAAGGATTCGTATATAACAGAAATCGTTTAATTGCATGTCATTGCAAAATTATTATAATCTCTGTACATTAGGAAAGTGATTGACATTTTCGGAACATTGCGACAAAGCTTTAAAATGGTGGGAGGTGATCGAAACATCATAGTAATGTGTAGATGAACTAATTAGAGCGAGAATGTTTCCATAGTAGCTGTGTTCGCAATCGCTGCATTGCCAATATGTAACATTTGTTTAGCATGTGCCCATCCTGTGTTTGTCGCACTAGCACGGCTTTCTATCAAAGTATAATACTTTCGCAGCTCCTGCTGTATTCTACCATTAGTTTAGAAGTGTCTTGTGTAGTGAAAAGTGTATCGTCCTATTTGTTTGTGGATGTTGCCTTGTAGGCTACGTATGTTGGGGTTTGTTTCCGTACGTATGTATGTACGTACGTGTGTATGTTATGAACATGTACAATTTTATACACACTTTTAATGGATCTGTAATCATCTCAAAAATGGCAACAAAGATTAAGCAGCCAAAAGAAAACCGAGCATTCTTGGGAACCGAATAAATGTTATTTGGTAAAGGACAGGTATGGGAAATAATTTGTTAGAGAATATTTTGAAGAGCAGAAATTAAACAATGGGGGATAGGCTCTTATTTTAATCTCCAAGGTACTTGATATCACCTCGCATGCTTTAGGAATCAGTAAAAATATTGTAATTATGATAGGGAAAGAAAAGAATGATAAGGGAGAAAACTGACCATGTTGTCAAGGTTAGGAACTTGTGGAATGAGTGGCTGTAAATGTGTCACAAACTTAGATTCTTTCCAGCTGTATGCTATATGGAAACATATTATTTTAAAACAAATGCGTCCTTAAAGGAAACCGAGCTATTCTAAGGTAGCAAGACTTCTTTGCCTAAAATAGTGAAGAATTCTGGTTTTCGCTACAAAAAAGGGAATGAGAGAAAATTGCTGATAACTTTCATGTTAGCAGTAGCAGCATCAACATCAACAGTTGTGAAAGTGACCCAATATTCGCAGCATTGTCTCATTCTCAAGTACTACATGACACCTTGAGCATCAGAGCACTGCATTCCCTTGGCATCTGTTTACTAAAACAGCAAAATACTAGCAAGTCAGCATACAGTAAGTAATAGAACACAAATAGAGCGCTCTGGAGCTTGGTGTATCTTGATACGAAAGTTTACGTCATTATACACACCTGTAATTGCATAGGTCCACTCGCTTCCATTTTTGCAGCTTTGGGAGGCATTCTACTAGCCTTCACAGGTGGAGTATGTATCGCACGAGCTGAAAAATACGTCGCATGGGCTTTCAGCTCGCATGACACATGCGATAGTCGCATGACCTCAATATAATGGATGTATGTGCCTGTTTCTGCACGTCGCACTGCCGCGTTGTGAGCGAGAGAAGCGAGCCATCTTAAGAAATACAGAGCTCTGATTGTTGGAGTTTGTGCTTTCACGTGTTGTGAAAATGACCTGATTCTCTTCGTTCAGACTTTCATCAAGTATGGATACGGAAATTTTATAGAAGAAATTCTTATTGGTAGTTCATTTTGGGATGTTCATCAGAAAATTACTAGGATCCTGACAAATAATTTCCCGAAGAGGTTCCTAAACACACGAAGCCTGTACTGTTTAGAACATACACTCCATTCGTCCTTATCTCTTCTTCTTCTACTTCGGTTTTACTTTCTCTCCTAATAGGTAGAGAAAGTATTTATTGCATTCCACCCAAAAATTCGATACCGAGATTTCACCAGAAATACATGTTTTGAGGCACCTTGAATCCAAACAATACATTTTTGTATATGTGTACAGTGTAACCCAAAAATGAAAAGTTGGTTAAAAACCTAACTTAGTGTTTAAGTTCAGCAAAGGATGCGACACGAGGATTTTCAAGAAAATTCCCCACCCCACACTACCCTCTTCACATGACGTTTTTGGAAAACTTTGATTTTCTCAAAAATGGTTCTAACGATTTTGACTAAAATACCGTACATTAAAGATGATTACATGACAAATACAATGTATATCTTTTCTGGGAATAGACTGTGAAGTTGTCTTTATTCGGAAGGAATTTTGTATAACTGGTAATCGTTAAGCGATGGACTAAAACGCGCAATACAAAAAAATGTAGATCTCTGTAGAACATTCAATTTATTTCAAATAACTTTTTTGTGGCATCAGCCATTCCCGAAATATCCGTTATTAATGGTTCGATTTGCTCAATGCTGTCGATTTTCAGTTGTTTTTCGGGTTTGCGTTTTGTCTGACATGCGCCATGCGCCTCTCCGTATCTCATATTTTACTTGATGTCCACGATTCGCTCGTGAGCGCCGGTCCTTTGGCCTAGGTCCGAACCTGCGTTATGTTTTAGGCGACGACCCCGTGGCTGTCGATCAGGCACTTCGGTTTGTTTTAACTATTGGATTTCATACACAGGTGTGCTTTTATCTTTTTTATCTTCCGGTTTTAAAAGTATAGACCTGTGCCTGTATAGTTTTTAGCTTCCTTTTACCTTTTAAACATTATGACTTTTAGGTTTTTAAGGTTTTATGTTTTGACCTCAGGCCTGTATTCTATTTTAGCTTCCTATATGACTTTTAGGTTTTAAGTTTTGACTTCGGGCCCTAATGATGTAGTTGTCGACAGGCCCTTAAACCCCACTCACTCGGGGTTGCTTGGAGTATCGCTGTTCCCTTTGTATCCTAACGAAATGTAGCTACTTATGCAAAGGTTTATCTCGATTAAAATAAAATAGATAGGAAAAAAAACTTTCGTAAGAATAGTTTATATACTCACTACTAAACGATAGATGGTAGAGAAAGTCGTGTGAATGTAACACATCAGATGTTTACTAGGTCCGTGTGTGTGTTTGTATGTGTGAACAGCATAACTCAAAAAGTAGATATTTAAGTTCAGCATCTTTCAAGGATGAGACACGAAGGTTTTGAAGAAAATCCCCCCCCACCCCACACTATCCTTTACGTAGAACAGTTATTGAAAATGTTGATTTTCTCAAAAATGGCTCGTTAACGATTTGGATTAAAATACCATATATTAAATGTGTTTACATGATAGATAAGATGTATAGCTTGAATTTTCGGGGAATAGCCTATGAAGTCCACTTCGGAAGAAATATTGTATAACTGGTAAACGTTAAGCGACAGAAGAAAATGCACTGCACAAATATATAGATTTCTTTAAAACACACAATTTATTTGAAATAAGTATTTTTTTTATTTATTTATTTTAATAAGCCGTTTCTGAGATATCCGTTATTAAAGGTTGGAACTTTCATTTCTTGGTCATTCTCTTAAAAGTCATTTCAACATTCAGTTGTTTTTCGGGATTGCATGGAATTTTAAGGCGAACACATAGCTTCCAGTTCTTAAACATTTGACTATAGTTGTTCCCTTTGTATCCTAATGAAATGTGTAATGTAGCTATTTCTGCAAATGTTTCCAAGTATCTCAGTTAAAATGAAATACAAAAATACAAACTTTCGTAAGATTTTTGTTTTTCTGAGCTTGTAAGAGTTTGTAAGAATAGCACAATATACAGGGATTCTTTTAGCTGTCGACCCAAATTGGAAACGGGCTGGTAGAACTGATTTCCCAACAATACACAATGCGACACGTCGCATGCATAAATTGATTATATAAGTTCTACCCGTCGTGTCATTCCTTTTCGTGCGACATGAAGTCGCATGCATAAATGAGGCCTAAGTGACGTCACTCGGTTTTTGATTCGCAGATAGTAGACGCTTTGCTGGGCGAGGGAAAGCTTACAGGTTTCAGTTTCAAGAAGTTGACAAGTATTTATTTTTGTGTACCTTAAAATAAAAGAGAGAGAAAATGCATTAAAATTGTAATTTTATAGTAGTATGTAATAACAGTAAAGATATATTTTACTGCACTATGATGTATTTTCACAAGTGGACATTAAATTAGTAGACCAATCGCAGCTGCATCCTTTATTATTGCGGCGCAGCTAAAGAGGCGCGGCAACAGCACGCCCCGCTTAACTGTAATCTAAGCGTGAGACGTTCTATAGTACAAGAATTATACACGAACAGTCAGCAAACAGAAACCTGTCAAATATTTACTGAAGAGATATGCCACTGGATCTGAGTTTCATTGGGAGGCGTCAGTAACACCCTGCGATCACTGATATGTTGTTAAATTACCTAACGATACATTTACTTGGGAAACAGGTGCCGAAATAATGCTAAACGTGAAGTGTGTCGAGATATATCGAACGTAACGATAGGCAAATTTTGCCTAAAATTATTTTCAAAACTGGTTGACCGTAAAACTCATTCAAGGCACAGCTTAAGTAAAGAATTACTAGGCATGATTTTGCAAGAAACAGAAGGGAGTAGAGTTTCATTCAGTTAGGACCTAGAAACAGTAATTCAGGATTTCTAATACATTTCGACTTTCGTGGCGTTATTGATCCTTTTGCTTGCACTTGCATCCCCATGGATAAGAGTTTATTTTACTAATGCACAAAGGCCAATGAGAATACAAACAGAAACCCGCTGTTTGGTTGTTCATATGTAGATAATATTGCTTTGCAGAAATGTTTACATATACCACTGACCTATATGAACTTTAATCCTGTTTCTGGTTTATACTTGCTGTTTTTTGTAAAACTTATGTTTCAGATAATGCTCTGTTTTCTTTCGTGATTGAATGTCCCACAGCCCCAGGAGGTTTTAATGCCCAACTCTGTACTTGAGAAGTTAACAGTTTTATTCTTCTACCGAGAAATTGCTTCCACTCCACATGCTCTCATGCGGAATTCCGTTTCGGCTTCTATGCGGCACGCATGCACAGTTCCTTATCAAGTTATCACCGGCTTTGAAGTTTAAAGATGCTTTCGTTAACGAAACGTTAGCTTATAAACAAGCTTTTGAAACCGGCCACTAGTTTTGAGCACTATATATAAAAGGGGAATTAGAAAAACTAAACTAACCTCTATTCGTGATAACTGAAGGTATTTATAGTCAAACATGGTAGATATATCTAAGTCCAACGCAGTGGTTCACACTAATTAGTTGCAGTGACGACTGGTGCAAATTTTAGTTGACGGGACACAACTTACCGAAACAAGACATTTGCACTTTCCTCGAGAATATAGTCAAAAGTAATTTTATGTACCGTTATTCAGTTTTTATAATTCGCTAAAGTTTTTCGTGCATTTCAGATCTTTGTTAATAGTTTTACTGTGTACTCCTTTATAGAAACTGCATGAAAGAATTAATGTCAGCAATAAATCTAAATACTTAGGATGAAGCAGCATATTGTAGCAAATGAGAAAACCAACTATTGCGAAACACACTTTATCCAATAGGTACTCAGCGTAGCACAAACGTTACACTTGAGTCACTTTTGGCACACACTCGGAACATAACACAATCCGTCGAATCACAATAAACTGCGCTGCACTGGCACTGTTCACTTCGTTACTTCTTAACTTACAGAACTGAACTCACTGGGCAAGGGCAGCCCATATACGACCCGTATACAAAGCGTAATGTTCTAGAGAGGAAGGTTACTAGAACCGGCCTAAAAGAATCTTCTGGAACAGTTAAGACTGGTTCACAACCGCCCGAGAACGGGAAGCAATGCGCCATGCAAGATACTGGTTCACAACAACCCGGTAACGAGAACGGGAATGCATATCGATCACAAAGTGTAAGTCGATTTTGCGCATTGTGATTTCATTTCTTTTTAACTGACCAATGATATTTTTTCACCTACTTCCAATTTAGCCAAGCCAACGTCAAAATTCGATAGAGTAAACATTATCTAAATGCATATCCATTACATTTCCGATTCCTCTAGTTGCGCCAGATTTCATTCCTTTATTTAATGGCATACATTAAAGTTGTTTATTCTTTTTTAATTTCTACCGGTTTTAGCTGTTCTTTGTAAATTTTGCCATTGTTTTTTAGGTAATAGCCAGTTTTGAGTTGCATATAAACAAACTACAAATCACCCTTTCATCAGAGGAACTAACGCTCATTGGATTTGCGGGTGTCGGAATGAGGTTAGGAAGCACATTTTATTACTAATTTCTTCCAGTTTCCAGCTTGCGACTATAGAGAACACTAGCGGTTGTTTCATGTCACGGCCACCTAGAATAATCTCTAGAGTGAAGGGTCTAATATGCAAAATATCGATCTAATATGCCGTGCCTGGGAACGAGAACGAGAAAGTTAAAAGTTGGGCAACTCTTCTTTCCCGTACCGTTTTTTCGGGCGTAAAAATCCTTAGCATGGCTTCCTTCGGAAGTAAAGTCGGTGGTCCCGTGTCGTAGATTTACGGCGCATAAAAGAAACTCAAGCCTGATAAAGAGGCCTCTGAGCAAAATTTCCGCTTTTTCACGTCCAATATAGAATGGGACGCTAAGACTCATAGCAGTTAAAGAGCGTCCATAAATAAAACTGAAACAAACAAAACAAAAAAAGGCAACTTCGCGCACTCTGTCACAATATATTTTAAACATATCCACGACACCACTGTTTATTTTTAAAGTGTATTTAAAATAGTAAAATGTAACGTTAAATGACATTAAATAAACACTCACCTCTCTAAATAAAGTCTATTCTGTGATCCTCCTGTCATTAACCATTCAGGTTTACTCTTATGATAACGCTGGCTCTTTCTAAAACGTAATGTTATTTAAGGATGCGTTAGTTAAATTGCCTTTGTGTTCGAAGTGTTTCTTGCAGTTTGGATTCCTCTTAGAGCAAACGGCTGAAGTAATAACGGACTCGGCACAAATCGCTTATGGAAGTTCCTCTTCGAGGAGCTGAATAGGGAGGACAGCCTCAGTGCGCATGTGCGAGAAAATTTACAGATTGTGTCTCCCTACAACACCCCTATCATCCCCTTGCCCATCATAACGCCTTTGTAACTGGAGCATTTTGCCTTGTTAAGCTTGGACACAAGAAGAAAGTGCCCTGGCCCGTTCTCCTTACATATACAAACACGAAGTTGTGTACATTCGCCTGACACGCACTGTGTACCACAATGCATGAACTAAAATATTCAGGATTTGCGTTTAAAATTCCATTTTATATATAATTTGACAGTTTATGCAGAAATTGTTTAAAGTTATTTATGGTTCAGAATTACAGGGCGGGCACATGCCCTTCTGCGCTTAAGCACGAGCCGCCACTGATTGATTACGGGTTGGCTGCATTGTATCCCTGGCTTGGGCAAGTTTAAAATAAACACCGCTTTGACTGAGCCAGCGACATATATTCTTGTGTCCCTCTGTCAAGTCACGGTGACTGCCCCTCCTCTTCCCAACTGTGTCACAATTTTACCTGAATTTGTATGTTAATGGGAAGGTAGTGTAATATGGATAGAGATAAATTGTATAAAAACATGGTAGTGACATCCACAGTTTTGATAGTTTATTGCGTAGGACATTTAGGATTCCACGTCCTCCCTGTTCCTCCTAACTGTGCGACCCACACCAACACTACTGCTCCTGGACAATTAATACATTTTTGCCAACGTTCTTAATGGCGGAATTGCGATTAACTTTACTTAAGGTAACGTGATTTAATTTAACACGACGTAATATAAAAGTTTAACGCGTTGTATTAAATAGAGCTATTTCGGATCAACTTAACGCGACGTAACTTAAGAATTTGTCGATGTCAAACTTTTTCTTCCCGTTAAGTTTAGTTCAGTT
Organism: Deroplatys truncata; assembly: GCA_030765065.1. Lineage (NCBI taxonomy): Eukaryota > Metazoa > Arthropoda > Insecta > Mantodea > Mantidae > Deroplatys > Deroplatys truncata. The sequence goes on from CM060981.1 coordinate 242,412,160, forward strand.
CGACACGTCACTGATAATTAGAATCAATCGGCGTGAAGCAGTAGTATGAAGTAATAAAACCAACTACCAATTGAGAGTCATAACGTTAAATGCATTCTAAGGCCTTTGATTCAGCAGCATTTCATAACTTCACGTTACATCTGTCGCGTAGAGTAAAGTTCATCGTAATCCCGGCATAACGTGACCGGACGTAACGCGAAATTAAGAAATGCTGCTAAACTAAAGGTCTAATTAGGACGCAGTTAAGTAACGGGTGGTAGTTTTTATTACCTTATGCCACTGCTTCACCTTCGATTGGTTCTAATTACCATGTGATATTAAACTTAACGTGACGGGAAGGAAAATTTTGACATTCGAAACTTTTAAGTTACGTCGCGTTAAGTCAGTTCTAAATCGCTCCATTTAATACGCGTTACTCTTTGGCGTTACGTTAAGTTCATGGTAATCCTTGCTTAAGAATCCGTAGGATAGATTTTAATAACTGGTTGGTTGATCTGAAACTTTTTATATATGCATATACGTTGATGCATCTTATGAAAATTGTGTATACAAGGAAACCTTTTAGAAATAAATGTTGTTTTTTTTTAATAGTTTCTCTTCTGCTTGCTAATATATAGTAAGTAGAGGAAGTATGGCATTCCACCCAAAAAATTGATACCAAGATCACCAGAAATGCGCGTTTTGAGACTCCCTGAATCCAAAAACGCTTAATATTGACAAGTACAACCCGATGTAAAATAAAATTTCAGTTTTATGTCAAACTTAGTATTTTATTGTGCTAGGACATACAATGTCTGTGTCCAAAATCCCAGATTTCAGCAAGGTGGTAATTGAGAATATTTAATTTATTTATTTAAAGTGCTAAGAGAATTTACAATTATGCTCTCTACTGAAATTTGGCTCTGGCCACTCATTGAGTAGACCGCTACTAGAATTCATACAATTTAATAATTACTTAGTATTATCCACAATTAAATTGTCTCTCTGTTTTCACAATCCATTTCCTCTTACTTTTTTACTTTATGTAAATAGTGACCCACACTCTTACTTTCTTCTCTAATTTTCTTTTAAAGTGGATATTCTGCCTTGTCAAACACTTGTGATTAATAAATTATTCCCTGACTGCCTCTGTGGTCTGGTGCTCAGCATGCTTACCTCCAAATCCAGAGATTTTGGGTTTGATTCCCTGCTGGAGGTTGGAAATATTTCTTTACCCAGGATTATTCCTCATCCTCTGGAAGTATGGATGAGAGTTTGTGAATTTAATGCAATAACAAAAATAAAACAGTAAAATCAATCCACTGTAAGCAAGGAACATCATTGTGATGGGAATTGTTCCAAAAGTAAAAAGCTGCCAATTAGATGTTAAAGGCAGCATATAAATGGAACATTAAAATAATAAATAAAAAAAAATGTTTTCCCTCCAATTTTTAATTCCTTTACAACTAAACATTATAAGCAATGATACTGCTGCTTTTTGGATCATACTCCTTGCCACCACATGTAGGACACTCACCCTGTATAACATAATTTCTCTGACCTTTTAACTTCCAAACTCCAGTTCTTATCCATGCTAGGCGCTCTCTTTCCTCCTTGTTTACTTAATCAATATATTTTTCTCTATCCCAAGAACATTTCCGCATAACATAAGGTACCAGTGATCTCTACTTATAGACTGCTAAACAAGTTGTTTATATATTCAAATCGTAAGCTTACTACCTCTTCCCAAACCGTTTAATGTTTGTTTCTCTCCTCCAAACAGCTCCTAATCCATTGCACTCTACATTATTTCTTATCCATCCCTTATCCTTGGTAAATTAACACTGTTGAAATCTATGATTACATAATTACAACCTCTAATACAAATTATTATTCTCACTAAAAATAGAAATAAAAATCTTATCTACTCTCAATATTACCTTTATAAAGTTGTTTGCTTAAATATATTTAGTCCCAATACACGCAACTCTAGGTTATTTGGGTATTGGTGGCTGTCACAGTTATATTACATATCCATCCCCATTTATGTTTAACCAACCTACTATTCTTCTAATATCCCTCTTCCTTCATGCTCCCTCTTTACCACTCTTGCCGATTTCTCTCTCATTTTACCTAAATAGTTTCTTACACTCTTTATCATTTTTTCTCCTTTTAGAGTTAAAATTTTCCTAATAAAAATTTCCCCGTCCAAATTATTCCAATTTTGTTGCCATGCTTTTTCTCCCCATGCTTTTGTTTAATTGCAGTATATTACTTCTCTACACATTGGACATTTCAATAAATCTTTGTCGTGTTAGTTCATGGCTCCCGTTCTGGAGCACGCAAATACATCTCTACCTGCTTTATCACAAATCTCTATACATTTTTCCCTATCCCATGTTTTTGTTTCCCCAAAGAGCCTCAAAGAACTCTTTTATTTCTCATACCACCATATATTTCTTGTCTCTCAATATTCTTTGTCTCAGACTTATTTCTTTCCAGAACCCTTAATTTTGATACTTATTAATCCATGACACTCCCATCCCTCTCAGTTGGATACCTTGCTGAATCTGTTTTAATAAGTCATCCTGATTCTTGTTTAGAATCCCTATGCCAATATAACAAAGCTCTCTTCATAATCAAGCCTTTTCTTGTTACTCTTCCAATTTGGGAATTGTGTTTGAAGAATCTTCATGGAGTTCCAGTTTATCCCTTCGTTTTGTCAAAATAATTTTCCTTTACTGAAGTGACTGCAATTTTCAAGCCAGGTACCACTGTTGATAAAACACTTGACTCATTTTTAACTTTCTTTGTTCTTTGGGTCTAGCATTCTGGTCCAAGAATTTGTTTTTACAGGAATGTGTAAAATGAAAATATCAACTCTTAAAATCATGAGCATTCCATCAAAGAAATAATGGGATAACAATATCCAAATACAGGATTCCCTATTTTCAATTAATAATAGTAATGATAATGGAAGTTTTATGCTGAACTCTCCACATTACTGAAATTATTCTCATAACAGTTTTAAAATATCTTGATGATACACAGAAAAAGAATCCAGGTTTGGATTACAACAATTTATATTTATAGATAATTTGCTACATCCTTGCCAATCAATCTTCGAGTTAAGCAGCTTTGACCTTGTTTGGCACTTGGACGAGCAACCCTTCACCTCTGGCATAACTTAACTCATCATGGTTTTCGGATTTCATATTAAGTTATAGCTCCTTAATGTCCCTTTGGATGCATTCCCTAATTAACTGGGTTTAAAAATGTTATTCCTTAATTTAAACTGCCCTCTGTTTGAACAAGACTAAGGAATATCTAAGTTGCAAGGCCCTAGCTGTGGGATTCATTACAGAAAAATTCTAGCTGCAAGAGCTTTAATAACTTCTGAACATTGGAAAACAGAAGCAGTTGAGAAATGTGAAGATTCTATAAGTTGTGATCTTTGGTGCAGATTTTCTCAGTTTTAGAGAATGGAGTTAATTTTATTTCTTAAAAGGCAAATTTCATGATACAAAAAAGAAAAGAGAGAGAAGAAAAAAACGATGCATTCAAGAAAACACCAAGATTTACTACCACTGTATGTGTAAAATGTTCTTTCTGTGTTCGTTTTTGAGAGAAAACTACTCATTACTTTTAATCAATCTACAGAAGCAGATTTATCCTCCAATACCATGGTGATACTGAATATAGCCTAGCAGATTCACAAACTGAGGGCAAGCAAACTTTGTGAGCAAGATAAGACTAAAAAGTCTTAGTCATCTAAACAGCTGGTTAAACTTTGGTTCCTCCCAATCTAGCTTATGCTATCTCATTCATCAGTTTGCGTGTGTATGCCTTGCAGAAGAGTAGAGGGGAGAGATTACTGCTCTCTCTGATTTACGTAGGAATGTGCCATTGATAAGCACATATTATCACGCTGTTTATAAGTGATTGACACAAGAACTTATTTTATCTGCCATTTGCCTCTTCCGAGTATGAGGAAGCACATTAACTTTATGACTAAGCCATTTTTATAAACTTTACCAGTTCACTTCAACAGCTGCATTTTAAACAAAGGAAAATAGTTCTTTATCCCCCATCCTGTCCCCTCTTTCTTTCTCCTCCTACCACTCTCTTTCTTAAGCGCACATTTCTAGGCCCTTCTGCCACCATACAATTATCAAATTTTATTCAAATTAGTACAGAATTATCGAGTCTCATTTCTCAGAATATGAATGATAATAAAAATAATAATAATAAAATTAAGCATTGTTCCCCATCGTTTCTACCACAAAAAGCATCTGGAATTTAGTGCTATACATGCATTTATGAATGTGTTAAATTCTCTCATGCATTTCTCTACTGCTCACGTATAGTAAGTAGAAGGAGTATTGTATATATAATTTTATACTGAGATTTCATCAGATATACCTGTTTTGAAGCCCTGTGAATTCCCCCCCCCCCAAAAAAGGATTTTTAAGAAAGGGTCCGTATGTGTTGGCGTGCGTGCATGTATGCATGTGAGACAGAAGCATATCCAAAAAAAAATCTTGGATAAATACTAAACTTGTATTTAAGTTCAGCATCTTCCAAGGATGTGACAAAGATTTTCAAGGAAATTACACCACCCCAAGCTACTCTTTACATGGGGAAAAAAGTGTTATTTTTTATTTTCTCAAAAATGGTTGTAACATTTTAATTAAAACACCATATGTTTAAGATATTTGCATGACAAAATGTACAACTTGAATTTTCTGAGAAAATTTTGTGAAGTCCTCTTCATTCATTCTGCAAGACTTCTGCATAACTGGTAAACTGTAAGAGAGACAAAATCTCATTACACAAAAAATGTAGATCCCTTGTATCACACAATTTAAGTGAAATAAAATTTTTTGTAGTATTAACCATTTCTGAGATATTCTTTGTTGTTGGTTTGAATTTGAAAATGCACACTTTTCCAAGTGGTAAATTGCTATTCATTTTTTCTTATGTTCATGCAAGAGCCTGAAATTTTGGAGCCATCACATAGTGATCTGCTTTTTAAAAATTTAACTACTGCTTTAGCCTGTTGTATACTTATTATACTTATAACAAATGTGTAATGAAAGTATTTCAATTAACAGGAAGTAGAAGTGTGAATAGAGAAATTCATGTGAGTGCAACACATTTTTTCTTCTTTCTTTTTCCCCCTCCGTATATTTGTATGTGGTGTGCTTAAGACGTTCTTTTAGTCTGGCTCTAATGTTTCATTTTGTTTTCTGTATTTAGATTTTGCCACATGCTGCATATCTGATTTTGTAAATTTTAGGTTTTTTTATGGCTTGTTTGTTTTGTGTGGCCAGAACTGTTATAGCCATTGAAAATCATTGAAAACATTTTGAATAGCCCAGTTTTTCCTTTCCTTTATCCTGCTGTGTGTGTGGGTTTATATTTGTGGCTACTTCCTCCTTTTAATACTCTGTAATTATTTACTGGTGCTTTGTTGAAATGATTCTACTATTATTACTACTATAGTACAGTCCCAGTCATCCAAACTTCACTAATTCAGCCTGGCTGACAAAAAATTGCAAATTGTTGAGTATATACGAGTAAGCACATTTGCAACTATGCAAATTTTTGTACACTGCTGCCCACTGGGTCATTATTAGGCACAACTGGCCACCAATCGTTACAAAAATGAAACAGTATAATTTATATGTAATTTTTTAAATAATAAATGTATTTTGTCAGTTTTAAATGTTGTATTTGTTACTTTCTGCATTATCCAACCAGGCCATGGCCCATTTAAGCTGGATAATTAGGACTCTACTGTATTTGGGCATTTGTGTAATGAAAAATTATATGATCTCTGTGATAGGCAATTAATGCATGATTATGTCTCATGGGTTGAAGCTATTGGCTTTTATATGTTATTGTAAATGTCTTTTCTGTATATTTCAAAATTATGGGGTTTTGTTGTCGAAGTATAGAAAAGGACTGACTTGGTGAAATTTAAAAGTTTGACAGCAGCTTCAACTATATTTTCATATACTATTGCAAAAAAATGGTCCATCAAATTGCATCTGGGCGGGTTTTTTTTCCAGGTTTTCAATTTTCCCTGCCATTCATTCGACCAACTGCACCATCTTTCCTTTCATCCATTTGTCAGTCATTTCATATCATCTCCCTCCTCGCTCTCATACCAGGCTTCGCTGATGCGACAGGCATCTGACCCCAGGCAAAGTCCTCCACATGGGGAGGGTAAACCAAGAAAGAAGAACATGACCAGTATCTGAACCATGTTTTAAATATGGTAAGAAGGATCTGGTGCTTGATCTTAATAAAGTTCATGAAGAGGTCTGCCAAGATAGTGATAAGGAGCTTCCATCATTAGACCAGAATTTTGTGTGCAAAGCATTTCTTGGAATGTGAAGAAAGATAAGTTGACTGCCTCTGTGGTTAGCATTTTTGTCTCAACTCAGAAATCCTGGATTCCATTCCCGACAGGAGCATGCAATTTTTGTTATCAGAACTGTTCCCTGGATCCATAGAGTCTTAAAGTATGAATGAATGAGTGAATGTGAGTATGTTTAATATACTAAATTAGTAAAAAAAATGCAACATTAGCAAAACCTATAGTTCAACAAATAAAAATCAATCAGTTGTTTCTGAAGTGAAAGCCCTCCCTCCTCAATATGACCATAGATGTTAAGGGAACCATACAATAAAATATACGCATAAAATAACTATGCAACAAGTTTTACATACTCGCCCTTTTTTATTTCTTTTTCTATAAACTAACAGATTTGAGCCTTTTTTGAAGTACAGCATCAGTTTGTGGGTTTTTGTATGCTTGGGAATAGCAAGTTCACATCAAATGAGACATATTTATACATGATAATTCCAGATCTTACACTTTTGTGCTAGTTCCATATTCCTGAAAGAGCAAAGAACACATTTGTTTTCTAAAGGCTGGAAATCACATTTATCATGGAATTGAGATTAAAAGTTTAAATTGTGACACTAGGAAGTTTATGTTTGATACTGAAAGACTATCAGTGATTAATGAATGTCAGAAGGAAAATAAACTAGCACAACTTTAAGGAAATTGCCCAGTGTCACACACTGTTATTAAGATAACAAAAGGTCACTGTGCCATTGAAGTTCATTGCCCAATGTAGAAGGCAAAGAAAAATCCCTTCTTTGCACTTTTGATGTCCAAAACCACTCTTTGTGTAGTTTCAAGAAGAGTGAATTAATGAAAATGAGTGCATAATATTGTGTGAATATGTCTCCTATGTTCTTTTAGACTATTAACAATAGAAACATTTTCTTTACCCCTCCTGTAGCAATTGACCTTTGTCACTGATGTGTACTTTTCTGTTGTTTAGCTTCAGAAGAGCTCTCCATAGGCAATATGAGATTTACCACATTTGACTTGGGAGGTCATCACCAAGGTAAGCTACTTTTTGTGTCTGTTCTTTGCATGTGAGAAGGACTGAGTAAGAAAGAAAAAAAAACTACGGATGTATTAAATGATCTGTTAGATAAGGTTGCCTTTCCAGCATAACACTTGGATTAACAGAATTAAAATTGTTTTGGAAAAAGTTGGTGAAGGAATGACTTAGAGAGATAGGAAATTAAAAAAAAAAAGAGCCTTTTAGAAAGAAACTAAATTAAGAATTGGTGATATTAGAATTCAGGAAATACTAGATAGTTTTAAGGCAATGCATCTGTGAAATTTGGTAAAAAGTATGAAAATTTTAATTTTTGTTTTGTTTTATTATACTTGAAACTTGTACTTTCATCAAAATTGTCTTGACAGTGAAGAGGCCAATTGATAAAATAAATGAGTCGAATGATATTAAAAGCCTTCACTTACATCATGATGGTAAAAAATCTCAGAAATTCGACTCATTTATTTTATCAATTGTACTTCCATGCTACTTTTTTTTTAATATCAATAATTTCAAAGCCACAAATTGATATGTAATTGGTCCATTTACGTAAATCGCCGCATTGAGCTAAAACTGAATTTTTCTCAATTCCTTTCTTCTTCTTTTCTTTCTTCCCCCAGCATTTTTCATTGTTCAAAATGCTCCTTGGACTACAGTTTTTAACTTATGAACTTGAAATTTTCAGGAATTGTGGAATATAAACATTCCTGTGCACTATTAAAAAAATATTAAATAGTTCAGTTGAAATTTTTTTTGCAACTTGGATTGAAAAAGTTAAAAAAAAAAAAAATCAGTAATACATACATAAAATTCTTTTTATGTTAAACTAATTAAAATTAAGAAATGCCTGCACAACAATTTCTTTATGTTTGTATACTTAGCACAAATTAAAATTTTGGGACTAATACAATAAACCATAGGGTCCAAGGAGTATTTCATATTACCATATCAAAAAGTGATAAATTATGAATAAAAATACTAATATCTTAACAATGGTTTGACATAGCTCATTAAAACTTTGTGTGCACTATATGTTTTTATGTTCTAAATATGCGGCAAAAAAGTCAGAGCAATCAGAAGATGGATTTTTACACATGCATTGCCTTAAAAACAAATGGGGAAGGGAAAATGAGTGGTTAATGGATATAAAGCTGCCAGGGAAGGAATAGCATGGGCTAGAACAGTTGTTGTAAAATTGAAAGGCTTTTTCCTGGCAAATAGAGACCCTATGTAAGAGAAAGCCAAGACAGGGTACTTTCGTGTTTTCAGTATAAAAAATCGCAGCTCAATCTGTGACATCAGTGTGACAATAGTCTCTTATATGAGAAATTTAGAAACTAGATTAAAAGAACACACAAGATATATCAAACACAGACTGATAAATCTGCAGTTTTACACCATTACTCATTCATTGGTGTACAAGGTTTGTCCTAGACATTGATGCCTCTCCTTCCTTGATAGCTATATTTATACTTTGTAACACAAAAGTCGGTTGACAATGGGAAAAAATTTCCTTTCTAAAGTACACTTTTGTATAATGTATTATTGGACAATTTTGGCATTATTTAATTATCATTATTTCTGTTTTATATAGTTGGTTTATGTCAAACACAGGTAAAACAAATTATTTCTTAATGTTAATTTTTGTGTTGTACAGTAAATTAATTTTCTGTTACAGTATGTTTGTTCACTGCCGGAGACGTTCAAAATGCTGTCCTTTTACTTGAAGAGTAAAGGGACAGCACTCTATCCTGACATTCTTCTGTCACTCTTAAAAGTGTTGGAGGTGGGATATTCTGAATAGTATAGGTGATCCTTTGCTTTAACTCGTCTAAAGTTGTGGGCTTTGTCTGAAAAACGTTCTGCTTTACATATGTCATAGGAAAAAAATCAAGGGATGTGAAGTCTGGTGACCATGGAGGCCGTGCCTGAGGTTCACCTCATCCAATCCATTGCACACTGAACTTCTCATTTACTTTCTGTGCCATGGCCCCATCTTGTTGAAACCATATGCTTAACAGTTGATTCAGTGGTATACCATCCAGGAACTCCTGTAGAGTGGTGTCCAGCAATTCCCCATATGTGTGCTGGTTTACATTTCCATCAAAGAATCATATCACTAATTATTCCACACCAGACCATAACTTTTGGAGCACCAGGGTCATTTGATTCTCGCATCCGATTTGGGTTTTCTCTGGACCAGGATCGTGCATTTTGTGTATGAGCGTACCCAGGCATAAAGAATAGGCAGTCGTCACTGAACAGGACAGGAAGAATTAATCATGCAAACATTACGTGATCCAGTTGCAATATGTTTGCCTCTTGAGTGGATCCTCTTCATGCATTGTGTGTACATGCTGTAATTTGTAGGGATTTATGTGCTGATTTTAGATTCTCCACTGATACCACTTTCTCGAGCCACATAGTGCACTGATATTTTAGGGCTGGTTGTCATCTTCGCAATCAATTTATTGTATTCTGTTCGTGATAGCAGATTTGGGACAACCACTTCATTTCTTGTCGAGTACATTAAAAGTTGTCTTGAATTTATGCAATAATTTGGCAACATTCTGGTAAGATGGTTTTGGAATGTCTGGATGATGACAATGAAACTTGTCTGCAGCTTCTCTTACTATTGGTTGGTTGTCCCCACAGGGTACTAGCTCCACTTGCTGTTCAGGACTCAATATTCTTCAATTCTCAGTGAACGTTAATTTATCAATTGGAAACAATCTGTTTTTAATTCATTCTCAACTCAATACCTTCAAACAAGCTAAACAACACACAAAAGTAATTGTTACGTATTGTTGTTTACCTTGGCCTACTTCAACTTATGATCTTTTTAATCCACAGAAACTAATTTAAAAAAACGTGAAAGATAAAAGTTGAAGAATTTTGTATAAAGAGGAAATAAGTAAATAAATAAAAGTAAATAATGATCATTTGTCAACTGAACTTTGTGTCACACAGTATTTGCATTGTTATGAAAGTATTCCATCCAACAAGCGCAAATTTCTCTGAAGCATAATCTATGTTCTCAATATACCACAGTATTCTCTGGATCAAATTTAGAAACACCTTTGGTATGGTTACCATGTGCTGCGAGCATAATAGAACATACCATAGAATAGAAAGGTCACAGAATTAATGAGATTTTGCAAAGTTGTAGACTTAGATCTTTATGAAGAATGATGTATATTTAGCATTTGCCCAGAGCCATTGTAACTTTACTCATCAATGAAAATAGTATTTCAGGTACATTAAGGCAATGTATCTGTGAAATTTAGTAAAAAAATTTGAACATTGTTTGCTTTTTGTTTTTACATTTTAAGTACACTTATAACTTGTACTTTTGTGTTACACTATAGGTTTTTTTAATATCAATTTTATAGCCACAAAATGGCTATTTAATCGGTCCCTTACCACTTAGATAAAGCACTGCATTGAACTGTAAACTACTCCTGTTTAGCATTTTGGACCACTCTTTATAAGTTAATTAGCTTGAAATGCTCAACTCCCATTGAAAAAGTTGAAGAATTCAATAACATGTAAACAAAACTGTTTTATCTCTTAAACTAAAGGCTGATTCTCAATAGCTCAAGAACACTAATCAAACAGAAACAAGAATAGGAAGCAATGCATACAAGATTTTGGTTCACAATAGCCTGGTAACCAGAACGGAAATACATATCAATGATCATATTGATGACAAGGTGGGAAGTTGACAAAATCTTGGGATTTCATTTTTGGTTTTAACTGATCAGTGATATTTTTTCACCTGCTTCCAATTCAGCCAACATAATGTGGGTTAGCCAACATCTAAATTTGATAGAGTAAACTTCCAAATGCAGATTCATTACATTTCAGATTCCTTTAGTCATACCAAGCTTTCAAGGGCATAGATTAAAGTAATTTATTATTCTTTGTTCATTTCTATTAGTTTTTGCTGTTCTTTGTCATTCTTGCTTTTGTTTTTGAGGCAATAGCCAGTTTTGAGTTGCATATAAATGGACTACTGATGACCTTTTCATTAGAAGAGGCAATGATCAATGGGAATAATCTCTGCAGTGAGGAGTCTGATATGCATCTAATATGCCATGCCTGGGAAAGCTTCCCGTCAGTTGTGAACGCACCCATTAAAATACGTGTATTTCAACTTTGTCATTCCCATTCTGATTACTGTCCTCAGTTGTTATGAATCAGCCTTAATTAAAATTAAGAAATGCCTGTAAAAAAAGTCTTTGCTTGTATATTAAGCTCAAAGTATATGGTAAAAAAGACAAAGCAATCAGAAGAAAACTGTAGATTTTTGGACTTTTACAAATGCATTGCCTTAATAATTAAAGTTCCATCATTTAAATAGTTTATTTACATGTATGTAGTTTTTTTCCAGCACGCCGAGTATGGAAAGACTATTTTCCAGCAGTTGATGCAATAGTTTTTCTTATTGATGCAAATGATAGAAATCGATTTGTAGAAAGTAAAAAAGAATTGGACTCCTTGTTGACTGATGAGCAGCTTAGTAATTGTCCTGTGCTTATTCTTGGAAATAAAATAGACAGACCTGGTGCTGCTTCAGAGGATGAGCTAAGAACCTTCTTTGCTCTTTATGGCCAAACTACAGGCAAGGTAATAGATCATCTTTTATTTGAGATGTTTTTAAGCATGTTTTTTAAGCTGAACATGTTTATCTATTAAACTGTTATATATTCTATTACATATTAATATTACTAAGACATAAAATTAGTATTTGTGTGTATGTAGAGTAATCACAAAAACATTCAATTGATTTTGATAATTCGCCATTGAAAGGCCCAATTCTTTCAGATGGACATGGTCTATAAAACACCTAGGGCAGCGTGCACCATTTGGAGTAAATTACTAAGGAAGTCCATACTACGGAAATAAGAGCTCATTGCTCCTGGAGTATTGTTTTGTTTGCACGATTTACTTGATGCGATCATGGATAAGTTTATGTGCAATAGGAAAGCGGGTAAAATGTAAGCAAAAGAGATAAATGTTTGTTGGTGGGGATAAAGAAAATTCATTTAACCAATATGTGATAAAACATGATACGAAGATGCTGGAAGAGAAATCCTGGAAAGTCATGACAGACATGTTTAATACTTCAAACATGCTGAAGAGCAGCTTAAAATTCTGGAAACAATTTCTATAATATATGGATAAGCTACTAACAGTGATGTGAATTTGAAATTACTTAGAAAAACTGAGTCAGAGTTGAAACACTTAACATCACTTGCATGTTTTACGCCTTGACCAGTTTCAAGAGTTATTCTACAGATGTGGCAAATTCCTCAATGTCTGGATTCTTCTGAAGACTAGATTCAAGTTTGTCTTTGGCAAAGCCATCTAACTGCTCCCTCACGGAAGTAAAAATATCCCATTGTTTTTCCTTTTCAAGACCTTGTTCTTCCAATCGTTTAATAGCTGCAGGCAGATACTTGTAACTGTGGAAACAATATAGTTGTCTACAAATTATGTATTTTCTCTGGTAACAGAAGTTTCTGTGCCATGGAAATTGCACCTGCATCAAATGAATCCAAAGAAAGCACAAACTCTTTAATTTTGTCAAAATTCTCACACAACATAGCAGCACACTCAATCAAGATCCCCAGCGAGTAATGACCGGGAAATTTGGAAGGGGCAGGCCAGTGATTTCCCTGTAGTAAACAACACGGCTCAGAGCTTTCAGTAGAATCTTCTTCAGGGCAGAGATGAATTGATTTGCAATGTCGTATTTGTTCCTTATGGATTCACAAACCCTGTGAATGGCATGAGCCAAGCATGTCGCATGATTCAAGTTAGGAAATAAAGGTTTCAATTGGTTAACAGCTGAAACCATGTATGGAGCCTGGTCCATAACCACAAGAAGAAGTTTTTCAAACTCGATACCAGTAGGCCAGAGTTTTTGGCCGAAGTTCATAATGGATTGCATTACTGTACTGGCATTGGCTTTCTGCAACTCGTACATTTTTAACAACATGGGCTTAACTTTCTCCCCTGCTAAGGGAAAAACTCATTCCATTGAGTCTATGGTTTCATCCACATGATTCCCACATCGCAATCGGACACTTTCTCCTTCATTCTTTCTATGGTTTCTTGGTAAACAGGCTCCATGTAGTTTTTTCTTAAAGTACTCTAATCGGGCATTGACATGTTTGTGTATTTTGCAAGAAATCCCTTGAAGGCTGAATGGTTCACCTTATTGAGTGAAATTCCTGCTTGTGTAAAAGCTGCACACAAATAAATGTTTAATTCCTTCAAATTTTGGCTTTTTGAAGAACTCTGTTGAAACACATTTCGTAATAGAGGTTGCCGTGAGTTGTTTGCTTGAAGAGTCTTGTTCATTTGATGCTTAGAGCTGGAAATGTGTTGTTTGATGCGATCTCGCTGGTGTTTTTCATCTAACAAAATTCCTGAATCATAAATAGTACATCGCATAACAGTTCCATCAGTGTCTATGAAATCTTGTTTGAATTCCTCAGCTAGAACAATAAATCGAGCACTGGACACCTTTGGCATAGTAAAATCTAGTACTAGTACACTCGTTTGAAGAGTTAACACAATGCGACTGTCATACAACTCACTCTTGTACCCATTCGCTGTCCACATTCTCTTATAACACTGCGACAATTACCAGAATGTTCTCATTTATGCTGGAACTTCAGTCTCAGTGATTTCTAGTAGTTTTGAGCAGAACCCAGTCTTAATAATTCTCGGAACTGCACGGGTGAGGTTACTGCCGTCTCTGTGTGCTCAGCCTTTGCCTCCACGCAAACAGATGACGTCTCTCACAGTAACAAACTCACATTCACGAGATTCTGGTGGGATAGAATTGCTCATTGTCAATTGCATTATTGCGGGCTACTTTATAGTGGTAAAGCGAGAGAAAGAGGTTTTCGTCAAACACACAATTATTTTCCATTGTTGCGGATGTGCTTTCAATTCCCGCGCAGCATTTACTGAAAGAGGTAGGCTTACTATTTGCACATACACAGCAAGCTGAGGAGATGTTAATTGAAAGTTAAAGAATGAATTGGAATGAAACTTAAAAGAAAAAAGGGGGGGAAAGGGGATTATGGGCATGGTTGGGGGAAAATGGGATAAAGGTTCCAAAAAGGAGTAAAGGTCCCAAAAAAGGGAAAATTGCAAGGAAAAATGCCTCTTTTCGCAACTAGAAACAAAATTTTGCACTGTGATATCTTTCCGCACAGCTTTAACTTACCCTAAGAAAAAAGGTGCGCACCTAAAAATCCTAACCCTGCTTATGATAAAGTATGTGCTTATTATCATTGTAATTGTAACTGTAAATATGAAAATGAGGCAGTTGCAGGGATATTATAACTGTTTTGGCAGGAGTTTGAGCCATTTGGTGACCACAGTGTGAAGGAAAAGCACTTTATATGTATACTTGATATAAAAATAAATTGGTCTGTTCACCAAACTGTGTTTTATTTGTTATATGCAGGGCAAAGTACCAAGGGCAGAACTTCCTGGACGTCCATTGGAGCTATTCATGTGCTCAGTTTTGAAGCGTGTGGGCTACGGAGAAGGGTTTCGATGGCTTGCCCAGTATATAGACTGATGTGTCTGCTAGCACTCTTACACGTCACCATCATCACTGTAACGGATATGTAAAAGAGTGAAGGAAAAGTGTTACATCAAGTATTTAATAAAAAAGAGATTCAAACTGTCTCAAATAACGTGTTGGGAATCTTTTAATCCCTGCTGAATGAGTACACGTCATTTCAACAGTTACATTGTGAAATAAATAAACAGCACCACTTCGGTTTGAAATGTGCAGCTTTTGTTATGTTCCAGAAATATTTCCCTTGTTTTTTTCTTCTGTTAAACATTCTCCGACTAACATGTCACCGGTAAGTTTTGCAATGTATTTCCATTTTTGGAATATGTTAAAATAACGCTTAGAAATCATAGCACATTTCAAATTGCATATTGATGTTTAAAATGATCCACAAATGGATTTGCCTTCCAATTGCCCATGTGAGTGTGGAAAATTACCTAAATCTCCAGAAATGAAAAGTGAACTTACACTAGAAGTGAAGACGCTCTCAATGTAAATTATGATTGTTCCATGTTATAGTTCCATTTACGAAACAACTCATTTTTACGTTAGAGCATACTTTTCATTATGAATTACTAAAACGGGTTGTTTTGTATGAGATTTGAAAGAAAGTAAAAGAAATACACTTTTATTATTTATAAAATGAAGCTTTTCATGTAGGAAATTATGTAATTCAAGACGTATATTCTATAAGTTCAGCTATTTTGCAAGTATTTTATGTTAAATTATTGTCAGTAGTTGAAAATATTTAGACAGATTCACAGCATTGCAACATTTTCTGAAATGTACATAACAGTGTATCCTTTTCATAGCTCTGTGTATGATATTATGGAGTAATTGCATAACAGTTGGTATTCATTGACTGTGTACTTAGAACTACCTACATACAGTTTATATTTTACTTTCAGTGTTTTAAAGAGAGATTTTTTTTTCCTTACAATGGTTGAAGAAAATGCCTAAATTAGGTGCCTGCCACATATTTATCTTCAACATTCTTTGTTATAAATAAAAGATATCACAGTGTGTTGTTTTTCATCATCTTTAGTTTCTTCACTCCATATTCTCCTTTACAGCTTCCTTCTTCCTTGCTGTATACATTTAAATTGAAATGCACATATTATAAGTGCTTTAAATTTTGACATATATTTTTACTTTCTTTGCTACTTATGTATAGTAAGTAAAAGTATTGCATTCCACCCAAAAAATTTGATAATATTTCACCAGAAGGGCATGTTTTTTGAGACACCCTGAATCCCCCCCTTAAAAAATAACATTTTTATAAAAGGTTCTGTATGAGTGCCTGCAGCATAACTCAAAAACAGAAAGTCTGTTAAATACATAATTACTAATCATATACACATCACTGTCACAAAGTCCACCAAAGCAATTTTATTGTACATAATTGGTATTTAAGTTCAGTATCTTCCAAGGATCTGACAGATAAAGATTTTCAAGAAAATCTCCCCCCCACTCTAAACTACTCTTTGAATGGAAATATTTTAGTTACTTTTGATTTTCTGCCTCTAATGATTTTTATCAAGATATCATATGTTTAAGATTTTTCATGTCAAAATGTAGACCACCTCTGTGATGTTGGGGTAACGTTTCTGCCTCTAATTCTAGAGTCCTAAGTTCAAATCTCAGGGGTGGAAGGTTTTTTTCAGGGTTTTTCCATTATCCTGAAAGATGAAGTCTTGTAACTGTAAGGTCTATGGTCCCAGGCTTATTTGAGCATTATTTCATCTATATCTTTCATCGTCCTATAAGACCTAACCAGTTAAAGGACATTAAACGTAAAAAAATAAAGTATCTTTAATTTTCTGGGAATAAGGTGTAAGGTCCTTTTCAATCTGAATGACTTGTGTAACTGGTAAACCATAAGAGAGACAAAATTTTACTAATTTAAAAAATGTAAATCTTGTTAAAGCACACAATTTGTCAAATAAAAGTTTTTGTAGCTTTGACCATTTCCAAGATATTTCTTTGTTATCAGGATGAATTTTCAAGTGGCGAGTTACTATTTGTTGCCTCTCATAGTCATGCAAAGAGAGCATGTAATTTCAAAGCCATCACATGCAATTGACATAATAAAAATGTCGAGTATTGCTTTAACATACTGTATCCTTCTACCTATAACAGAATCTGTAAATGTGTACTGAAACTCAGTTAACAAAAAACAGACAGAGGAATAAGGTTTTGAAAGAATAGTTTGTAGAAGAGTGAGTAGAGAAAGTCATGTGAATATTTCACATGAATTTTTTTTTTTTTTTTATCTTATTGAAATCTGCAGATGAAAACATATACGGTGCCTTTGTTTTATACCAAAGCTGCAAATCGCGTGAATGCATTCTCCGCACACAGTCTACTACACTGCTGGGTTTTCTATTCCGTAACTCCTACATTACTTACGAATGCTAGTAATATATATGTAATGAGTACTAACCTTGTTATAAGTGTTGATGAAAGGGTGTCCATCTGTGCGAAGACATTCTTGACATCGTCGGATGAAATTACTATTCATACGCATAAGTTCTTGCGTAATGTTCATAATTTCTGATTTTATATTGTCCTTAAGTTCATCTGTGATTTAGGCATTGTTCCCTATGAGCTTTATTTTTTAGCATTTAGTGATCCTATTGTTCTAAATTTGACAAAACATCTCACAGTGTCTTTACCCAGAACTGGATAAGCAGGAAATTGTCTACATGATTTAGTTTTCAGTATGTATCGTATATAAAAATATGTTGTTCAAGCATGAATATGATGACAAATTTCCATGGATTAATAAGAGAGTAAGATTCCTAAGGAAATCACACACAATACATGTATTGTTGAAACACTTAAGAACACGAGGACAAAGCAACGACTGAGACGTCTCGCAGCATACCCTTGACATTTCTGCGCAGTGGCATAATACCGAAGTCACTGCCATTTCGTGCGATATGCATATAAGGTGGTTGTGCTCTTGATATAAAATGAAGGTGCTGTAGATAACCGTATATAAAATAAAATTGCATTTAAGAAAGAAAAGCAACCAGTTAATAAATGTACACAACTTTAAAACCCAGGTGCTTTTGTTTTCGTTTTGAGTTAAAGTAACAAATTTTACCCTTTGGTAAGAAGGTACCTAAAAGGTAAGTAGTTTAAACCTGTTGGCCATAAGGGTAACATAAATTATCCCTCTTTCACTATCAAAGGTTGCTGCGATGTCAGCTTTGCTAGTCTTGTTACCTGTCAGTGTGACAACTTTAAAGTTAAGGAATTAAGTAACCTATTTGTATGTGTGTATTTATTTATTTCCATAATGCTGTACAAAAATCTTACAATTTTTAATACATTACTTTGATTTTTTTTTCTTTCTTTCTTTCTTTCTTTCTTTAGTCCATTATGCGTTTTAACACGTAGTATGCATGGTGGGTCATAACAAATTCATATTGCTTTATTTTTCTAAACCATTTTTCTCTTGCTCTCCCCATATATTCTCCTGTTCTTTTTATATCCCTCTCCTTTTGTATTTTCATTATCCTAACTTTTAATACTTCTTTGTTAACATTCTCCCATTCTTTAGGTAAAAACTGATCTCTCCACAACTTAGTTTCTTCACATTCAATTATATAATGGAAATCATTATCTGCCTCATCACAAAGAGGACACCTATCCAAATTCGTTCCCTTCCTATCTCCCCTTAGCCTATGTGCACTTAATCTAGACCAGGCCCACCCTTCTCTCACTAACCTATTATCTAGATCCACATACTTCCCCCTTCCCCAGTCCACCTTTAATTGTCTATATAGTTCCAAACTTTTCTTTCCTTCCAGGCTTTGAAATAATTCTTGTTTCTCTATATCTTCCACTCTGTTCCTCACTTATTTCCTGAAACCTTTAACTAACCTCTCTCTCTCCTCCCATAATTTACCCATTCCTATTTCCTGTAAAATTCCCCTTATTCCTTGAGCCGAGTTCATCCCAGCACTGGATTTTTCTTGGATTATTAAACATTGCTTCAAGATATTATGCTCGTCCAATGATTTCAATCTATGCCAATATTTAAGTATCCTTTCTACTATCATGCCCTTGCTACCTACTCTTCCCAGCTCCAACATTGCTGCTCCATTAGGTGATGAAATAGATGAACCTAACCTACATTTAAGGAACGATCTATGTACTTTATCAATCATCTCCCATCCTTTGTCACTTCCCCAAATCTCTGATCCATAGACCATTTTTGCTTCAACTGCAGCTTTGTAAACCCTTTCCAACCGTTTAATTTGCATATCTGGTATTTTCTTTAAGCATATTCTTATAGCAGTCATTGCTAATCTTCCCTTAGCTAAGGCACTTATCTTGTGATCATTCCATCTCCCATTACTACTTATTCTCACTCCCGAATAATCAAACTTGTTTACTATTTGCAAAGTATGTTTTATGCTCATTTAGTGGCTGTCTTGTAATGTACATCACATTGTATCTGCATGAACTGATACATAAAAGAATGTGGCAACCACCATTGATTTTCCCTTCAGAAGGGCATTCAACATATCTACTTTACAAATAAAAAGTCTTTGCCTTTTGCACTTGGGCATTTCAGAATATATTTAAGTTGGTATGAAACTGAGTAGACTAGGATGCGACATTCTGAAGACAATGTGTAAATAATGTGGCAGAATGTCTAAGGCTCTTTGCTGAACACAAAATATAGTGATGTATGAATGTGGCAGAATGTCTAAGGCTCTTTGCTGAACACAAAATATAGTGATGTATGAGCACATAATGATCTACCAAGTGCAACTTCATTCTTTATTGTGGTATGTTCAATATAAGAATGCCAGGTCTCCAAGTGTGACCTGGAATGCCCAAGTTTGCATTGCAATATTGGATCTCCAGTTTAATACGCTTATCTCAGTCTTCTCATTTTAAATAAAAGTCTCTTATAGATAGTGGGTTTAGCTCTGTAATTTTATAATCCTTTACAAAAGGCCAGTTTTAAATTAACTGCTTTGTTGATGCAGTAACATATGTTGTCTTTGTTAATGTTTGTGGCGTGGCAAGAAAATTAGTAGTAATTGAGGTTAGTTACTAAATTATGTAATTTAGTGTAATAGATAAGGATAATAGCAAACAAAGCTGTATCTTTCTTGGATGAGTGGCTAGGGAATGAAACAATTTGCAGATAGGTGGTGATAATATTGCAAGCAAATGTAAAATATGTTATATTTCATATACTGTTGCACATGAGGGTATAACTTCGCAATAGAATTGACATTTGATTGAGTCAAGCATCATTCTTACAATTCTTAAGACTGCTAACAAGCTATATTCAAAGATCTCCCCATTGCAGTTGTGAGAGAACCAAAACAGTCATTAATGAAGAGAGTACTTTTTTCATATGCTAAAGAGAGATTGGTTAGCAATATAAAAGATAATATTCCATTTTCAATATAATCAGATGCTTCATATAAGTGAATTAATAGGCAATTTCCATTAATTCTAATTGTGTTTAGGTGTAATTCATTAATGTGATGAAGTTACTCATTTTTATATATGTAGATTCCAAGGGATCTGCAGAAAGTATTGTAAATAAAATAAGTTCAGTTCTGTATGAAAATGGTTTAAGCTTAAACAATATTCAGCTGACAGTGCTGCTTTCAATTTTGATATTCACAATTCTCTATTTATAAAAATGAAAGAAGTAAATACCAGCAATTAAACTAATTGTCATGTGCTTCATAATTATTGTGCTAAATACAATGCTTCAGAGAAATGCAGAGTTTCTTGTTCTTAGAGCATATGCAGACTTTTAATAGCCGATGAACTTGTAAAACAAGGAGCAGCTTCACAATTTATGGGCCCGAGCCTGCTCTAGGAACATCTCAATGTTTAATAAGAGAGGCAATCAAGAACTTGTCCAAAGTAGAATATAAAACCTGGCTTAAAACTTCAGAAAACAAACTTAGAAAACCATGTAAGAAAAGAGCTGAAAGCTTACTTAAATGTAACGGACTTCAGCTGAAAGCAATTATTGCATTTCCCACAGGACATGCTCCTGTGAAAAAGCATGTTAACATATTGGGAGTGTTTTAGGGTAACTTAGATTGCAGATTGTGCAAGAAAGAAACTGAAACAGCCCAGCACATTATATGTTCCTGTGAGGCCTCGGTTCACAGAAGATATATTGCTTTTGGGAAATGTTTTTAGAAGCAGAAGAATTTGAAACCATATTCATTATGAGACTGTATTCATTATTTTTTTTTTTTTTTCGAGTGGAGGAGAAAATGATTTAATCACTGACCCCAGCCCCAATGGGAGTCGGGACTGAGAGTGTGGGACTCACCAATAGTCGGCATACCCACTAAAAACTCCTCCACCGGTGGAAGAAGGTAAAAGTGGAATGGCGTGGCTTTGTGCGGTCCCGCATAGCACCCGCGTTAGTATGTGATAGATGGATGTCTCCGCCCTATGGGCTGGAGCGGGATAGGTGGTTACTAGATTGCAGCCATGAAACCTGACTGCAACACTAGTGAAAAATGGAGTGGGTTTAGGTAAGAGTTGGAAAGGTGATTGTATGGAAGGTGTAGGTTGGCGTAGAACTTACTTCTTGTGAAGCTGCATCCTGCTCATGAATTCTGCTGAGTATATTGCGCTGGACGAAGGCCTTCGGCGGTTGCTTGGGGCCTCCGGTTTGGCTGGCTGCTGGAAGTGGGCACGGAGCTCGTGTTGCTGCGCTTCCAGTGATCGGATGGTCATGTCGATGGAGTCTAAGTGTTGAGCAATGGTGTCCGATGCTGTAGATGAAGTCTGGATGGAGTTGACTCTGGTAGTGATGATCTCCAACTGCCCAGTTAGGAAAACCTGCTGAGCAGCTGAGGTTGTAACAATGACCTAAATAGTTCAGGGTAAAGTATTTGCTGTATAAAAAAAACTTGTAATATCAGATGTATGTATATAAACACATTAGATCCGAGCCAGTGAATAGTGGCGAGAAAAAGGCAAGATGTACAACGTGTGTTAAATGCGTGTGCAGTGTTACGTGCAAGTGATAAATACCGGGTGTTACAAGATTCAGGAGACCAAAAATCCAATTATAAAATTTCCAAAAAAGGTTGTAAATATTTATAATTATGTTTCTAGTAGGGCATATGAGGCAATATTTTATATCACAACACTGTGAATGCCAGAGTGATTGTAGTGTAAATTAGCATTATTGTATGACAATGATTTGAGATGTATAAGCATTGCTAGGAAATAAGTTTACACGGCCTCACTGAAACTGACAATAGGAGCGGGTAACAATGAAGCGATGGGGTGAGATGTTTATCAATTAGAAGAGACAAACAAATGACGTCAGGGTAGCGGCCTTTCTTTAGAAATGGAAGGAATATCTTCCCTAGAGCATATGTGTTTGTAATTTTGATTGGAGACGAAATAGACGCTAATGTTGGCGCGCTTTAGTAACCAATAGCAGCTCTATTGTAATGTTTAGGCATATCGGGATGAGGGAGTATAAATTCTGGAGCCAACGGCAAGTATCGCGCAGTTCTACAGAATCATTCACAAGGCAAACGTCACGCAGCTCTAAGAAATCTCTCTCGCGAGTTACACGGAAGCATTCATGAAGTACACATTACGCAATTCTACAGAATCTCTCGCGTCGTAAAGTTAGTTACAAAATGTGAAATACGCGAATTAATAATGCGCGGCAAATAAGTGATTGTAGTTACATTCGAAAATATAACAGTTTCAGTCAGGCGTGTATCAAGATTAAATATGTGAAATTAATTCAGTGTGACGGCAATAAAAGTGTAAAAACAAATTCTTTTATCAGTGTTATCTTTTAGTAACAACTCCTTTCCGTTTACACGCCCTATTCAAGAGATATTTGCTCGACTGAGTAATAATAGCTAGCCGGGGGACAAAGAACTCAAAATTCAAAAATAGTAAAACAATAACAGGCGCCAGCAAATAAGATAACACGAACAGGTTACTGCAACATCTTTTGTCAGCCTGTCGCCTGAGAGTGTACAATCTTTGAAGCAATGTGTACTGCAGAAAAAAAAACAGTGCAGCAGCTCAGCCTCTGGAATCAACTAGGCTGAGAATTTTCAAATGAATATTAATTACTTGAATTTTTAATTTTTAAGCGCAAAGAAGGTGAAGGGTCCCTTCACTCTTCACCCCAAAAACTGCCACTGCATTTTCTATTGCCTAATTGAATCTGAAATGGTTAAAAAGTGGAGGGATAGTATTTGGAATTAGAAATGGAATGAATTACCAAAAGATGTAATAGCAATTAAAATGTTAGCAGGCAATAAAGAAGAAATTGATAAAGAGAGGAAATTCCTAGGAAAGGTGAGGGACAAAAGGGCAAGAAGCACAGAGAAGTAGCAAAAGAGAGAAGGCAATTATAGTAATGACGGTAATTTTTATATAGGCCCTACATCATATATACAATCAGGGGGTTAAAGTATTTTCAGTGCTAGACTATTAAATGTGTATTATTTATCAAGGATGTGGTTAATGTAAAGAAATGAAATAAGTA
The DNA here is from genome assembly GCA_030765065.1 of Deroplatys truncata. Classification (NCBI taxonomy): domain Eukaryota; kingdom Metazoa; phylum Arthropoda; class Insecta; order Mantodea; family Mantidae; genus Deroplatys; species Deroplatys truncata. The sequence continues at coordinate 242,435,708 of CM060981.1, forward strand.
TCAAATAAATAAAAGTATCGTAACACGACTATCATAATATTGCCCTAGAAAACAAGTCCCTTCAAGAATGTGCAAGGAGCTCCATGTTGTACCAACAAGGTATGTTGATTTATTTATTGATAATTGATTCATTTATATTTTTTATTTCAGTTTTTGCCTGTTAGAAAAAGGGTTTATGGTAAGCTGTTATTGTTAACGAAATCTCCGGGATTATATCCAATTCAGCAACCGATGCGAAATAAACGAGTTTATTAGCATACGTACATATATGCATCAAGCAGAAAGTGATGGAACTATTTACTTCTAAATAAAAATTAGTCAGGGAATATTTATGTAGACCCAGAGCCTGTTGTAATACTTAAGTGCGTCGATGAAGCAAAAATAAAAGGGAAACGCAGAAAGTTACATCACAGTGTTTTCACGCCACCGTTAATAGGTTCGTGCCAACTACTGAAGGATCATTGGAGTGGTTTCAAAGGAAAGCAGCGTACTTTGGAACTGACGACTCCGCTTTATGGAACATCTTTCAGATTCTGTTCCGTAATATTTACTTCCTACTACTTTGAAGTCTGTCTCATGGCATTTATTTCCTTCTCGAACGGAATTCGCTATATAGTATTTACACTTCCTATTCCCTAGGAGTTCCATAATGTAAGTACTTCCTACTCCCTTGGAATTTCATAATGTTCACAGTTCCATTAAAACGAGTCCATTCTGACAGTACGGCTGTAACGTACGCTGGGATGCCAGCTCCTCCATCAGCTGAGCTGTGTCGCGCAAATAGAAGACAGCTATAAACACTTTAACGTTTACTCTAAATGCTGCAAAACGTTAAATCGTGTTGTTTTCTAATGCATAAATAATAACCATATATTTTCTCGTAATTGAACTACGAGTATAGCAACTAAGGAAGGCTTCAAGACAGCTTTTTTGGTGATGGAATGAGGGGTGAAATGTAACAGCGAACTGCTGATTGGCGGAAGCTTTCGTCGCCAATGCAACTCTTTCAAGCGTCCCGTCAGCTGTTTGAATTGACTAGCTGTTTTATTGAAACTGTACTTCCTATTCCGATGGAATTCGTTCCATAATATTTACTTACTATTCTGTGGGAGTTTGTTCCGTAGCATTTATTTCATTTCTTGCTCTATCATGGTTCCTTCCATAATACTTACTTCTTACTTTGTCGGAATTCGTTCCTTGACATTTACCACAGATAAATACCAGATTCTCAACTCATGGTGTCGTATAGGGTGCATTTTCCTGATGTTTCGGGGTAGCATCGATTGGAACATTGAAGTCGGTAATGCAGTCAACCTCTATTTCGACTGAACGCATGCTACATTACCACTATTAACCCTCCATCGTGTTAGCATCCCATGCGGGAATTGTAATAGTTATTGAACTTTAGGAAGTCCCATCTCGAGCACACGTCAGAAACAGTATTCGGCACTTTCCCATGTAGCTGATGTAACGCGTGAAAATTTGAAATGTGCCGTAAACTATTCATGAATGCGAGAGACGTGACCTCGAAATAAGTTCCGCAACTAATTCCTGAAATAAAATCGGTAAGAAGTCACCACTTTTAAACTTAAACATATTTTCTGCTGCACATCAATAATTATGCTTCAGTTAATCATTACAACTTTATCAAATGAAGAGAGACAGAGCATTCAAAAATGCAGCTGAGATTATGCAATACATATTTTCCCCTTTCCCTCCTCAAGTTAGAATTTCAAACCTTTTTACACTAATGATTACAGAAATTATAACTTCACACTGAATTATTACATTTTATAGGTAGAGGGAACAGGAAGGGATACCACAGGCTTATGTGCAATGCAATATTTTTGTACACAGCAAGTTAGTGATGACATTTAAAAATTCAATTAAAGTAAACTGTAATGCAAAACACCAGCAAATATATATTCAAAATTAAGATATACCAACAGCTATGCACAAAAAACAGCACTATCTGTTTCAAAACTAAAACAAAAATGCTATGTTAATGCTTATATTTATTAAGATTTTGAACATCTCAATCTTATTATACATCAATTGCATTTATTTGAAGATTACAAAAGAAGGTCTTCAAAGAAGGACCCAAAATTTGAGATTGTCTCGCAGATTAATAATAATTTAGCAAATCCACACCAATTCCAATCGCCACATAATTTGTTAAGATCCTTATGCAAGTTCTGGGGAAATTCTACGTGTGTAAATAAACTATTTATAAACCAAAAGAAAATAATTAGAAACATGTTTAATTTAAAGAGAACTGGACACTGTATAACATATTAAAAAAAACAATACATTTACTTCCTAATGTATCGGAGTTCATTCCATATTTATTTGCTTCCTACTTCCCCGGAGTTCATTCCATTATATTTACTTCCTATTTGACTCCGAACAGGCGCAGAAAATAAAAAATGGGAATGCCTATTATAAAATCCAGAAATCGTACATTTGTCACGGAAAACAGCAGTCGCACAATTAAGGCTAATAATAGGACATGACTGTCGAACACCTGCATCGGATCAACATTTTCGCATCTTATGCAACAATACGGATGAACACCATCTGGACAATTGCAAGATTGCAGGACAGCAAAGTACTGAAGAGCAAAACTGCTAATGATTTTGGTGTCAAATGAAGATTAGAAAAGATTTACTTCCTACTCTATCGGAGTTCGTTCCATTGTATTTACATTCTACTTCGTCGGGTGTTCTTCCATGGCATTTACTTCCTACTTTAACTAAAGGCCCTTCCACCTAATTCGCCGGAGTCGCTTCATATTTACTTCGTACTCCGTCAGAGTTCGTACCACAGTATTGTATTTCTATTCAATGTCGAATATCGTTCATGACATATTTCCTACCCCGTCGGAGTTCTGTAATATCTACTTCCTGCTGTTTCAGAGTTCGTTCCATAATATTTACTTCATATATCTTCAGAATTCGTTCCGTAATATTTGCTTTCTCATTGTCAGTCAGATTTCGTTCCGTGACATTTTCATGGTCGTTGCTTGTATTATTTCTTCCCACTCCGTTGAAGTTCATAGGTACCATATCATTTACTTCCTACTCCGTCAGTCAATGCTTAATATTTACTTTCTCCGTCGGAGATCTTTCCCTGGATTTTACCCCCTATTCCGTCGGAGTTCATTGCACATTTACTACTGGCATATGTTGGTTGGTCTTTCTTAATCATAACATATGGCGGATATCGGGGAAATAAAATACTCGGGACGGTGAAAAAACTAGCATCTACTGTCTTGCAGGGAAATATTGGATTATCAAAGGCTAAAGGAAGAAAACCTTGATTAAATATTACCTGGTCCTCCATGTTGTGGGGTTGATGCGATGGTCTAACTCCCCGTTCAAGGATTACAACCGCCCGATAATATAAGCAGAGTTAATTTTTGCAATTGGTTTTTTATTTATGGATGCTCTTTAACTGCTGTGGTCCTTAGCGTCCCATTCTATATTGGGCATAAAAGACCAGTAATTGTGCTCAGAGGTCTTATCAGGCTTGAGTTTCTTTTACGTGCCATAAATCTACGACACAGGACCACCGGCTTTACTTCCCTTCCGAAGGAAGTCATGCTAAGAACTTTTATGCCCAAAAAAATCCATCACCCTCCGCCAGGTCTGAAACTAGGTTTTGGATAATGTTAATGATCACTCTATTGACCCGTATTTAATTTTTCTTACAGACAAAGCATGTTTTATTTACATGGCTATGAAGAATTAATAATTGTACATGTAAATTTTCTTAAATTGTAAGAGATATGTGACATAATAAGGACATCATTTCCAATATCTTCTTTTATGAAGGTGTGTGCTTATTGTAGCTCTAATTTGCTTGAATTTAAAGGAGCTAAGAATATAAGACTTCGCTGGCAAACAGTATGCTTACCAGTGCCAAAAAAATGGCACCATTGGCTGGCTACATGTCCAAACAAAGATTTTCCATTATAGCATTCATATAAAGTGTACACTTTCTTTCATTTTATGCTTTAATAAATTTTGACTATAAAATGATCTATATTAATATTATAAAGAGACAAATATGCGTGTGTGCATGCGTGCTCAATTCTTTCTGATGGACATGGTCTATATAACACCTAATTTCATTTCATAAATTACTAGAGGTTCAAAAAGGACTTACAAAGCACTTGTCATTAATAAAACCATGTGGACTTGGTTATGCATATACACAGTATGAAAATAGCATAGCTGTACATATACAAATGTCAGTTTTTTACTTTTTCTACCATATACACAGTGCCTAGAGAAGGTGTTGCATTCCAAAAATGTGATACCAAGATTTAAGCGGAAATTAGCGTTTTGAGGTCCCTGAATAAAAAAAAGGCATTTCTAGAAAAAGGTCTGTGTGTGCGTGTGCGTGAACAACATAACTCAAAAATGAAAAGTTGGATAAACACCAAACTTGGTATTTAAGTTCAGTACCTTGCAAAGATGCGACACAAAGATTTTCAAGAAAATCCCCCCCCCCAAAACTGCCCTTTACATGAAAGATCTTCTGAAGTTTTTTATTTTCTTAAAAATGACTGTAACGATTTTGATTACAGTACTATATATTAAAGATACTCACATGACAAATAAAATGTATATCTTGAATTTTTTGGAATAGCCTTTGAAGTCCTCTTCATCTGGAATGAATTTTGTATAATCTTTTAACTGATAAACTTTAAGCGATGAAAATGTACTACAAAGAAATGTAGATCTCCTTAAAACACATAATTTATTTCCTTTTTTTTCTTTTTTTGTGTGGCATCAGCTATTTACAAGATATCTGTTATTAATGGCTCAAACTGTTCAATACTTAGCCATTCTTTTAAAGTCTTGTCATTTTCAATTACTTCTCGTGATGCCAGGAAAGAGCATGGAATTTTAAGGCCAGTATATCGTCCAGTTCTTAAACATTTAACTATTCCTATTCCATTTATATCTATAATGAAATGTGTAATGTAGGTATTTCAAGAAACATTTATCTCAGTTAAAATGAAGCAGATAGGAAAACAAACATCCGTAAGACTAATTTGTATTACCCACTAATAGATGATAGAGGGTTGAGAAAATAATGTGAATGTAATATCAGATTTGTATTATTAATGAGTCCATGAGGGGGAAAAAAGAGAAATCATATGTTGTCTAATATGTGTTCTATATGTCGCATACAGTTCAACCTGAGAAAGCTTAAAAGATATAACAAATATTTTAGAAACAAAATTTGACAAATTGTATATTTGAACGAGCTCTATATCAGTAAGGTTTTGCCTATCTATTATGGTTTACCAGTTATTCCATTCAATCTTTATTTGCTTATAAACATATATAAACAAATGTTTCAAGCATTTTCAAGCTTTAATACATTGATTCACATTCAAGATGTAAGGTTTACACAGAGTGTCATGGGGTTACTAAAATTCATCTATTCTATAAATATATTTTTGTTTCAAATATTTCTAAGTTGTTTTTAAAATGTTCATTTTTTAATACTTTTAGTATCGATGGAATTTATTATATAGCATAGCACCTTCAATGTATTTCTGAAGATTTTTTGTTATGGAAATTCTACGACTTCTTGTACCGTATATTCACATTACTTGCTCCACCTACTACTAATTCTTTATTTACAAACTATTCTTATGAACCATGTTAATTATGTTTACGAATCGAGATCAACCTTTGCAGAAATGGTTTCATTACACATTTCATTGAAGCTACAAAGGGTATAGAAGAAATGGAATTGATAGCCAGATGTTTCAAAGCCAGTTGGCTGTATGCTGGCATAGAAATTCCATATCTTTCCATGACATCGCGAGAAACAATCAGATGACAGTATTTTAAATAAACACAAAGTATTGAAAATTCCAACCAATAACAATAGTTATCTTGGAAATGTGTGGTACCACAGAAAAAGCTATTTGAATTACATTCTGTGTTTTAAAGACACCTACATTTTTTGTGGTAAGTTTTCATCTCTCTCTTATGTTTTACCAGATAAAGAAAATTATACAAAATTCCTTCTGAATAAAGAGGGTTTCATAGGCTATTTCCAGAAAACTGAAGATATACATTTTATTTGTTATGTCAATATCTTAAACATATGGTATATTAATCAAAATTGTTAGAGCCGTTTTTAAGAAAATCCAAAATTTCGAATAATTTTCCACATAGAGGGTAGTTTGGGTTTGACGATTTTCTTGAAAATCTTTATGTCACATCTTTGGAAGATAATGAAACTAAATACTAAGTTTGGTGTTTACTGGACATTTTGTTTGAGTTATGCTGTTCATAGAACACATGGACCTTTTTCTAAAAATGCTTTCTCTTGGATTCAGGCCTCAATATATGTATTCCGGTGAGGAACTTTTGATTAATTTTTATCACACGAATGTGCAGAATTACAAAATTCAATATGCAGTCTGTTTACAATACTTTCTGTGAACAAATAATCTTACATCTCTTTTAAAATGGCATAATTTATTTATACTCTTTAATATCAATGGGTAAGTCATTATAATATTGTATTAACTTATAGCTTATAGAATTTATAATCATGCAAGCACTTTGAGCTATCATTGCTATCTAGTTATAACTTCTACATACTGTGTTAAAGAAAATATTAAGGTTATCATTGTGAGAAAGTTTGTGAATTACTTAAATACACATTCAGAATGTTTTCTTGATGCAGGGCAAATTTTCAGCTACAAAATAATCTCAATTGTAAATAGCCTGTGAAATCACAACGCTCAGAGTTTATTAGTGCCTACCTTCAAAGCAAAGGAAATAAGAGAAAAAATAAAAATAGCATTAGAATAATTAATGGAAATGTAAATTAATCAGTAGATTCTAGCAAGAACTAAAGAATTAAAACTGAGCTTCTATCTATCCACAAACAAATGAAAGGTTTAATGAATTCATAACCATCATCGTTATTATTATTCAATGCTTATCTTTCTTAGAAAACAATTACTTCATACCAGATCACCATGACCAAACCGTATTTAATTTTAGTTATTATAAACTGCTGTGCTAATAAAAGAAAATTATTCATGACTTATCACTAGGCATTGGATTTGTATGAACTAAAACATCTAAAATATGCAAGCATTTACACTGTCAAAATCTTTAAAATATGCTCTATAATGTCGAAAATATGCACTGATCACTGCACTAAAATTGCTAACTTTACACTTATACGTTTTGCTACACAATGTAAATTCTTCCTTAGACGTCAATCTGGTCACTGTAATTTGATTTACAGTATGCAGTGATCTTTTTCTCCAAATGTTCAGGTTTATGGCATTTTTCAGTTAACATAAGTTTGTATGCTCAGAAAGATCTTTTCACATCTGCAGATATTTTTGGGAAAATTTGAAAGCACTTGCTAACTCAGGGGAAATGTTTTCAGGAAGCACTATGTTTTCACCTTGAAGGTATTTATACATAGAACAAAAAATTTTAATGTCAGAATTTCTCTCTAAAACGCTGCTCAATTTACCGCTTAATTTCCCGGCATGCTTTAAATGAGTACTCTCAAGTTTACTTTGAACCCCCATATGGGTGTCTTCATATTTTGTCATCAATGTGTTTAAATCTTAACATTAAAAATTAAAAAATGCGTGAATTATATGCTCAATGCATGGAAAAATTATGAACAATACAGCAATATTGGAAATGTGCAATTATATGCACTATAAAGCTTTACATAGATGCACAGAACATGAAATATATTACAAAATTTATTCCATATCACAAGTAAAAACAAACTAAATATGCATTTGCATACAAATTCGATGTCTACTTATCATACTAGTAGTGATCCAAGCATTACAACACACTATAAAATATATTGCAAAACACTTATGTGATAATCAATGAAGCTAAAAGGAAATGTTATTTGCTAGTTATTGATAAATTTAATAAAATCAAAACAATCTGGAACATATATATAAAAAATATCTGCGTTTGTGAACAACATAACCCAAAACATCTGATGTGTTACATTCACATGACTTTCTCTACTCTTGTACCAACTATTCTTACAAACGCTTATTCTCCATATGCTTCATGTTAATTGAGATATCGAGATGTTAATCTTATTGCTACTTTCCTTGTAGATGCAAGGGGAATTGCTAGGCTTTAAGCGATAGTCAAATATTTTAAGAGCTGGTTGCTATGTGGAGTATTCCATTCTCTTTGCATGTCCAGGACAAAGAAAAAAATCTGATGTGTTACACTCACATGATTTTCTCTACTCTTGTACAAACTATTTTTACAAACGCTTATTCTCCATCTATTTCATATTAATCGAGATAAACATTTGCAGAAATGATCTTTTGACATGCAAAGAGAATTACATTTTACACGTAGCAACCAGTTCTAAAAATATTTGACTATCACTTAAGGCGTACCATGTTCCCCTTGTTTTGTATTTGTAAGGGCAATATAGAAATACAGTAGCCTTTAAGCATATACATATCTCTTAATAGCTGGTTGCTAGGTGCAGCACCATTCTCTTGGCCACAGATTAATACTCTTTGCATATCCAAGACATAAATATCTGATGTGTTACACTCACATGACTTTCTCTACTCTTGTACAAACTATTTTTACAAACGCTTATTCTCCATCTACTTCATGTTAATCGTGATAAACATATGCAGAGTCTATCTTATTGCTAATTTTCTTGTAGATGTAAGGGGAATATATATTTACAAGGACAATATAGAAATACAGTAGCCTTTAAGCACATACATATCTCTTAATAGCTGGTTGCTAGGTGCAGCACCATTCCCTTTCCCACAGATTAATACTCTTTGCATATCCAAGACAAAAAAATGAATAACGAATTCCCATTTGAGAAAATAAGTATTGAAAAATGTAAGGGAATAACAAGCAATATCTCAAAAATGGTTCACTCAACAAAAAAAATGTATGACATAAATTGTGTATTTTAACGCGATCTACATTTTTTCTGTAGTAAAATTTTGTCTATCTCTTAGGTTTACCAGTTATGCAAAAGTCGTTCACAATGAAGAATACTTTTGGAGCCATTTCCAGAAAATTCAAGATATACATTTTATTTGTCATAGAAATATCTTAAACATATGATATTTTAATCAAAATTGTTAGAGCCCTTTTTGAGAAAATTAAAATTTTCGAAAAATCTTCCATGTAAAGGGTAATTTGTTGTGAGGGGATTTTCTTGAAAACCTTCATGTCGCATACTTGGAAGATACTGAACCTAAATACCAAGTTAGGTGTTTATCCGACTGTTCGTTTCTGAGTTATGCTGTTCACAGACAGACACACAGACATGTTTCCAAAAATGCTTTTTTTGGATTCAGGGGATCTCAAAACATGTATTTCCGGTGAAATCTCGGTATCGAATTTTTGGATGGAATACAATACTTCCCCTAATTACTATACGTAGTAGAGAAAGTAAAAAACTGAGAAAGGAAGAAGTGCCCTACCTCACCTCCGGTCTGGTAGGCTCGTGGTGAGCCTAAGTGATTTTTCTATGTACCTACCTTTGGAAGGGCTTAACCATAGGGATGATGGAACTATTGTAGGGTGGTGGTTTGGTTTCAATGTTGTGGGTGTGATGGGAGATAGCACTATGTTTTTCATAGGCTCCTCAGCGGCTGCCTTTTCAGGAGCTCTGCTCCGCTGGTGTTTGCTTTTTCCTTAATGGATTGTGATTTGTTCAATTTTGATTGACCACTCCCATAGGTAGGGGGGAGTACTTAGTGACAGCTTTGTGCTGTTGGCAGGTTTAAAGCCTTCATTATGGGGGGATGCCCACAAGCCATGTGGGGAACCTGGTAGTGTCGGTATAGACAATCTTGTGGTAAGTAGTCCCCCAGGGATCTGACATGGGCATTCTCATGATGTACCAATCTGGCGTAGAAATTTTGAGCCTGGTGCCTAATCACATCCTCCACATATAGTAGGGCCGAGGTCTCATGTAGTAGCCTGACTGGAAAGCGACGGCAGACAGAATAGATGGACTGAAGTCCCCCATTCTGTATCCGCTGCAACCAGAGAAGCAGGAATCTGCTGCCATGCCCCAAACCTCACAGGTATAGAGCATCAGAGGTAAAATAAGTGCTTTGTAAAGGCGTAACTTTAAGTGAACCAGCATATGGAAGCTAGAACCAGGTATAAGACGGCTACCACCCCCTTAGCCATATTCATTGTTCCATGCACATGTTGATGAAAAGTTAGGCCCTTATCTAGGGGGCGTACAAGGAGCAAAAGGATGTCCACCACTCTATCCTGTGGCCTTGGTAGGTGAATGTTGGTATGTCTGCTGCAGGGATTTGTCTCCTGATAAACAGGACAGCTTGGCTTTTGCCTGGTTTCACGGACATCCGCCACTGCCTGCACCAGTGCTGGACGAGACGAAGGTGTCGCTGATTATGTGTCCATTTGTAGTGTACAGCAGGACGTCATCAGCAAACTGAGCCATATTGACGCCCTGCACCACTGGAAAGTCTGCCATGTATAGACTGAACAGTGTGGGAGATAGTACAGAGCCTTCGGGGACTCCAACTCATATGGGTTTTTGTGTTGCTGTTTTCCCTGCAACTACTACTGTGAAGGAGCGTTGGTGTAGGAAACTTATGTATTATGTGGATTGTCTGTCTATGTAGGCCAAGCTGGATCAGTTTATAGAGGAGCCTCTTGTGCCAGGTCATTGAGAAGGCCTTCTCCATGTCAGAGATACTGCAGGAGTAAACGTCCTGTCCTGGAAACCCAGGGCAGCAGCCTCCACCATCCACAGCAGCTGCTGGGTGGTCGAGTGCCCAGGACGATAACCAAACTGATGGGTTGGGATGGCTTGAATGTCAGTCAGTAGCAGTGACAAGCAGTGCAGTATAAACCTCTTGAAAGCTTTCGAGAGGGTAGGTAGGAGGCTGATAGAGCAGTAGCTGCAGGGAAGAGCCGGGTCCTTACCAGGTTTCGGAATGCACACCACCCGGGCCACTTTCCACTCGCGTGGACAATGTCCAGGGTGATACACATATTGAATACCCTGGTAAGGAGAACTACAGCTCGGAAAGGAAGGTTGTGGAGCATGGTGGAGTTCAGCCTGTCCTGTCCACAAGCCTTTTAGTGTTGAGATGCCGGAGCGCGCCTTGGACTTCACTTGGGCGGATGATTGAAAGGGGATTCTCCGCTCCATCTGGAGACAACCGCAAATAGCGATCTACCTCCTGGTGGATGCGGGCAGTAAAGTCTGTGTCCTGAGAGTTATCTCTGGGCCTGCAGATGTCCTCAAGATAGTTAGCAAGAACATTTACTTTGACTATGAGTTCGTAGACAAGGTCTAGGTTACCTTGAAACGGGGAGGTGTATTGATTGCATTGGAGACAAAGGTTATTAACTATCCATCAAACGTCACCACTATCAAGGTTCTGATGGGCCATCATGGCCTCCCACGCTTGCATCCTGTGCGCATGCAGTCGGTCACGTACCTCTTGGCGAAGATGCCTCAAAAGCTCTCGGTTGTGGGACGTCTGGTGGCGCTGGTATAGCCATCAGTCTGTCTAGGAGCAGCGGATGAGGAGTTCAAGGTCCAGCAGTAGAATGTCGGGATGAAGAGGTGTTAGGATGGTGAGGTTGTGAACTGTTCGCACCACTGTGGTATTAAAGGATTTGACTGCTATCTCCAGGGAGGGAATAGCTGTAATTCTGGAGTTTGGCGGGAATGATGCATTGAGGCAACCCTTTATGAAGTCCCAATCGATTTCTCTGGTGTGACCAGAAAGATTGTTGCCGGCAACCCGTGTGTTGATCTCTGCCAACACGGGGTTGTGGTCGGAATGGAATGCCGTGAGTGATGTGAGCTTGAGATGATAAGGGTAGTACTTGATGATTGCAAAGTCGATGACAGAGGGTAGTCCTGACCTTGTAGATGGGGGGTGGGTTGCCAGCGACCCAGTACACTAAGGTAGGGATCTCTGTCTATCATGTGAATTAATTCGTTGCCTCTTGGATTTGCACGAGGGCCCAAATGCCAACGCTGATGTTTGGCATTAAAGTCCCCCACTAAAATCACGCAAGGATGAAGGGCTAGTATGGACTGGTAATCAGCAGGTACGAACAGTCGAGCAGGTGGGTGGTAAATGGAGGCTATAATAACCTCCGTACCTCCTAATTCAAAACACACACTGCCATCACCTCAGAGGTTTGCAGGGGTGGAAGAGGAATGGGCTTGTGTACCACGTTTTGCCTCACAAGGACCGCAGTGCCATCCCCAAGGCGGGCAACTGATCGCTGCAATGACAAACATAGCCAGGTATATGGAATGGGATGTCAGGACACAAATGTGTCTCCGAAACTAAAATGAGGTCCAATGCATAAAGGTTGGCAAAGCAATGAAGCTCATCCTTATGGTTCCTTACCCCATTAGCATTCCAAAAGGCGAATCGGAAGGAGGTATGAGATTTAGTTCCATCTGCCATTTTGGAGCAATGGTGCAAGGGAGTACAAAAAGGTGAGTCCCTCAAAGAGGATCATTGCCTTGCTGGTTGGATCGGAGGCCTGGAGAAACTTGATGATAAGATCCTGGACATGATGACCATGGTCCTGCAGCAACAGCTGCAGCCACCGCACCAAACCCGTGAAATCAACAGCAGGTGTGGATGGTGTGGTTGTAGTTGGAGTTGGTTGAGAGGATTGAAGAGTAGTGGGCAATCCCCCACCTCCTCGACCCTGGAGGCGCGTGATGGCTGAGGCGTAGGACTGCAGCCGCCGGCCCCTTCCGGTGCGAGTCGGTCCTGGGATGCATCCTCTTCCTCTTCTGCCTGGGCAGAGGTTTCTCTTGGGTGGTTGACCTCTTGTTTGTGTGTTGGAGTGTGTTGTGTTGCACCATGACCAGAGACATTTGCACGTACAAGACGCCCTAGGTGCTGGTGTTGGTTGTGGTGCTGGTCTTGGTGCCTGATGTGATGATGTTGGCCTGGCAGTTATATTCTGGGCAGGCGTGGGTGGTCCCCGCCGCTGGTTGACCAACCTTCTGGGAGGTGGTGCTGGTCGCTCACTAGTTGTTTGTGGAGCTCGAGGCGCTCGTGAAGACGAGCGCATGGAAGCTGTCACCTTCAGGCGTGTGGAGCATCCCCTGTAGCAGGCGATGTGTTCACCCTTGCAGTTGGCGCATGTGGGCACATCTGTGAGGGACCTAGGGCAGACCTCTTTTGGGTGCATGCCACCGCACCCAGTGTGTGCCCTAGAAAATTACATTGCTAAAATAAGCAATACCAAATCAGTGATTAGTTAGTTTGCTATTGTTCCTGCTTTTAACTACTCCCATAATGCAGTTAAAGAGAACTGACTCAACTACAACTCTGTTTAAACCATTGAAAAAAGCACATAAAAATATTCAATTTAAGTTCCAGAAGGAGCCCACAACAGCCCTAAAACTACAGTATGCAGGGTCACTGAAATGTTAATTGTGTGTTAAAATTGTGTACCATCACGCGCCACACATTGTTTACAATGTTTCTGAAGATTAGTTAATATGTTGATAAATGACATATCTTCTAGCGTAGTTTAGGAATTCATAGGTCGGTAATCTGTCTTAAAAACTTATTGTTTTAAATATGCCCCATATATAGTCATCAGAGGAGTAGGCAGGATATGAGAATGGAGTTCCACAAGAAATAGGCAATCTCCTAGGTGTCATTGCAAAAGGGCAAGTGACTCCCTTATGCTGTGGGCTGTAACTTGCCCATTCCTACTGGTTAAACCCTGAGCAACTTGAATCCATACACAAATCCACCCAGTTCTTTAAATATCCATCAAAAAAAACCTATCGCTCAAACTAAGTTTCAGTGATGTTCATTGTAGACTGCACTTTGGTAACTGTCCATGATTCACATTTGCAGTGACAGTTGTTGGACAACCTGTTGTTCCCTTTCACTGACCTAGGACTGATTCGGTATGATGTAACTTGCCAATGACAGTTAACATTGTTTTGTTATTTGGTGCTTCTGTGTTAAATCTCCCCTTCTACTCTTCTTTAATGTGATAGAAACTTGGTTCATTCTGATGTCCTACTCTGTATGACCAGAAATAATGCTTTATCAATAAGCACTGTCTCTTCTGTTACAACAACCATAATTGTAGAAATCAATACAAAACTGAATTCATGATGTGTTAAACTATTATATACAATAAATGAATAAATATTCCAGTGCTATGGAAATTTCAATAGCAATTGGTTGATAACTTTGTTGTCATTTGTTTTACTGCATACTAATTTTTAACTGGAGAGAGAGAGGGGGAGGGGGAGGGGGAGGGAGAGAGAGAGGGAGAGGGAGAGGGAGAGAGAGAAGCACAAAATAACTGAAACATTGTATACTAAAGTTGAGTAAGCAACAGTTTAAAGTTATTCCAAAAAGAATGTTACTATCTTGCAGTAAAAATTATAACAACCTTCTATGCTATTTAAAATTATTAAGCAGTCCTAAGCAGCATAAATTCCCCAAAAAGCAATGCAAGTCATTCTTATATAATTACTTAAATATAGCTTGGAGTAGTATTTTAGTATGCAACATACGAGGACTGTCCCAGAAGTACCCAACCTAACAAAGAAAAAACAAAAATTTTGGGAAAAAACATCTTTATTTCTCTACAATGTCTCCTTTCAGCTCGATGCAGTTTTCCCAGCGATGTTGAATACTTTGATACCCTGTTTATAGTGAGAACCTTCGAGTTCTGCAAAATAGCCATCAACTGCAAACTCCACCTGTTCATTGTTGGCAAATCTTTTACCACTAAGCCATTTCTTTAACTTTGGAAACAGAAAATAATCAGAGCTGCTAGCTCACGCACTTTCAGTCGACAGTTATCCAATACCATTTTGCGAGTTTTCTTCACAATTTCTGGCGTGGTCACCTCATTTGGTCGACCACTGCGACGTTCATCTTGACAGTTCGTATGGCCTCGCTTAACTGTTGTAAACAAAGGAGTAGACTCCCCCAGAGTAGAATCTAGCTCAGCTTTAATATTAGTTGGACTCAGACCTTTCAAATGAAAGTATTGTATCACATAACGGTGATCAGTTTTATCCATGTTTACAAATTTGCTGAGAGAGTTCACTATTAATGGCTGCCAAAACAATTACTAAACAACGTAGCATTGTCAAACTTCAAACTCAAGCTTTATAAGGGTGGTACTTTCCACCATAGTCATTTGTTTGAAACAATAACTGCTATATATATGTCAGGTCAGATACTTCTGGGACTGCCCTTGTAACAACTAAATACAGAACTAAAAAGTTATACACTGTAAATGGTGGCAGCTTACAACTTGTATCTTTACTTAGTATTCATGAACAGGTGGCAAATGGTGGTGGTTAATAATAACAGTAGCTTTCCTTTTTCTTTCTGCAATATTATTAAAAACAGTTGATAAAAAAAACAATCTTCACTAATGGCAACATGTGCCACTGCCATTAAGGTTTTCATTGCATGCGTTGTAGTTATGTGTTACATACTATATAACGAGTTTAATGTACCCAAGCTTTGCTCAGTCTGGGACCCTCCAACTAAAGCAAGCAAACAAACAAATATGGATTATTACATCCATATGGTATTTTTTTAGAATCTTTTTGTACTAAGCTTTCTCTAGTTTTAATGTCTTGCTAGCCATTTTTGAGGAGTCTATGAAATAACTGCTGAGATGAACCTACAGAGCATAACATTTATCTGATATTCATCTTCTAAGATAAGGGAAAAACCTTAAAAAAAAAAAAAGATACTTGTTCAGTTTTGCATTATGAGAGAAATGCTGGCGTTGTAGATACTTATTAAATCTGGGTTATGGAGTATTCAGAGTAAACCTTGGAGTATGTGGAATATATTGGTGTGTTAGATATTGCTCAGATGAGGTCATCTTGCCCATCCACCCAATCTGATGATCGCACTTATATAGTGGTTTGTGGCAACATTTTGAAGGAACTGTTGCCAACTTACATTGCCAAAGATGATAAATGTCGGTAAATGAATAAAAGGCAAGAATATGTGTTAATGTGGATCATTCAAGTTTTAGTCGTGCAGATCCTATGGCTACACTCTGTCATCCCTCCACAACTGCTCTACTCTACTTCTAAAAACTATCCCTCGGCTATGGTTTGCTGCTTAGGGCCATCAATGCTGGGCTATGCCTTGTGACTTAGGACCCTCAGTAAGTAGTCTATGTTGGGATTTAAAAGTTGGCAGCAGAAGAAAAATGTAAGCAACACTCCCATGATGCCTCGGGGTGGAATGCATGCAATATGAGTTGTATTAGTGACAATATTTTCACAAATGCATTAAAATAGTAAACCACAATGTCCAATATGTAAAATAAATTGAGTTTTATTTATGGACGCTCTTTAACTGCTGTGTACCTTAGCGTGCCGTTCTATATTGGGCGTGAAAGACTGGTAATTTTGCTCAGAGGCCTCTTTATCAGGCTTGAGGTTTTTTCATGTGCCGTAAATCTGACACGGTACCACTGGCTTTACCTCCCTTTTGAAGGAAGCCATGCTAAGGATTTTTATGCTAAAAAAAAATCCATTGACCTCCGCCAGGTTTGAATCCGTGCTCGGGAACTAGAGGCTAGCATAGTAACCATTACACCATGGAGGACGACATTTGTGTAACAATGTTATTAAAGCAATAAAAGTGATTTTGTGTGTGTGTGTGTGTGTGTGTGTGTGTGTGTGTGTGAATGTGGTAATTTTACTTACATGCTTCTTCTTGAAGGTTTGGGTGGCATTGTCTCCCCTAATTTACATATTATCATATCGTTTCTTGTAGCATGATTAGTGCTGTGGCAGCTGCAAAATAAAAGAGATAAGTTGGAAAAGTTCAATGCAATCACAGTTAATTTGTTCATTCCAGTAATGATCAGGAAGTGCTATAGTCATGAACCTTGCAATTAATAGCATTGTTTTACTGATTTATCCGGTCAAGCATATTCTTTTGTACAAGAAAAATTCCATTTTAACAGAGAAAATTGTGCTTTTACGTCCAGTTTCCTAAACACTATTGTTTTTTTATTTTGTTTGTTTGTGTTTGTTCATTTGGACCCACTGTGAGCAGTGCTCATGGTCACTGAATATGTCATACAATTATGAAATATGCAGCATAACTAATAACATACCCACATGGAAGAGAAGTTGAGGTAGTCCAAAAATTTGATTATTTAGGGATAGGATTAAGCAGCAATGGTGGATGGAGCGAATAAAAGAGAATAGTATTAGCTGAAGGAAAAATGGCAATGAAAGCCATGAAAACTTGTATAGATAAATCACCAGAAATGCAATTAAAATGGTTAGAGAGAATTTATACTACTGTAGTAGAAGCAAAAATGTTATATGGAGCAGAGATTTGGGGCCTGGAAGAAGGGTGGGTAAATATAGACATGATCCATAGGAGCTTTTGTAAACAAATATTGGGATTACCAAGATCATCACCCAATGGAGTAGCTCAAGCCGAATTAGGGAGAATCGGAATTAAAGGAAAAATTGTGGAAAGAGTGCTAAAATATTGGATTAGAATTAGAAATTTTGATGATCAGAACATTTTATGTTTGATAGTGCAGGAAAGACTTAATCATAAAGTCTTGGCTGGGTAAGATAAAGGAAACCTTGATGAAGATAGGTTTTGGAGAGATTTGGAGAGCTAAAGAATTACTACAAATAGGTTTCTGGAATGAAATTAGGACAAGAATACAGGACATGGAAAAACAAGATTTATTAGCGAGTTTTGCTTTAAAGAGCTCACTGAGATTATATAGAGAAATGAAAGTAGTATGGAGCAGGGAACAGTATGTTGATATATGTGATAAAACAGCAAGAGCAGGATTTGTATGGGCTAGGATAGGGGTGGTGAATTTGAAAGGTTTAAGAAAAGAGATTGATTTGGAGAAATGCCCACTATGCCACTGGAAAGTTAAAGAGTGGCATATAGTTTGAGTGTGAAGAAACGAAGTTGCTTATTAAGAGGATAGAGAAGAGAGAATGGTTAAATTTACCAATAGAAATTCAAGCTAAAAAGTTAGTAAATGTAAAATCTAGGAAAAATATGATAAAAGTAGGAAACTTTTTGGGCAGAGTAAGAGCAAAATCGGTGAGGAAAATTAGCAAGGAAGAGGCAAATGAGTATTAAATTACAGTAGTTTTTATTCAATATGTTGCAATTAGGGCCGAGTGGTTAGACCGTTTGCCTCTCACCGAGACGGTCCGGGTTCAATTCCAGGGACCCGCATGTGGGATTTGTGGTGGACAAAGCGGCATCTAGGCGGGTTTTCTCCGGGGTCTCCGGTTTCCCCTGCCATTCATTCCACCAATTGCTCCATCGTCACCTTCCCTCTCATCCATTTCGCAGTCATTTCGTTTCATCTACTTCCTTCATCCCATACCAGGCATCGGGCTGATCACCCATCCTGGACATTCTGTCTGCTCAATGAGAGTCTCTGCTCCTCAATGGGCCTCTGACCCCAGGCACCCGCCTGTAAGTTCTGGGGGGTGTAAGTCTTACATAAGATGAGGATAAACAGTGAGTGAATGAATGTTGCAAGTAGGACCCGACAACTTAACCTCAAGGTTTGAGTTTGTTGGAGTCCAAGGAAAGTAACTCAAGGTAGAGTTAAAGTTAGTATTGGAGATTAAATAAATTGATAATTGTACTTTTAGATTAGGAGGAATGCTGCTATCAGTATTCCTTACTGCTGGATACCAGTAGTTAAGAGGTTAGTTTCCTTTATATTTTATTGTAATTGTTCAGAATAAATTTGTAAAACGGCGAAATTGCCTTACTTGCACCGAAGTATATTAGGTATAAGGAAGTGAATAAATTACCTTAGGAGTGAGTTTAGAACATGATGTGGTCTTACACTCCTCTCCTTCTAAAAAAAAATCCCTCGGCTACGTTTTGAGGCTGAGGGCCCTCAATCTCTCGGCTACGCCTTGAGGCTGAGTATCTTAACGGCTTCGGTGGCATTATTCATATGCTGCCAGCATTGCGTTAAAGTCAAAGAATGAGATGCAGTGCCCTCTGTTGGACATCTAAGACCACTTCAGTCGCTAATTCCGGTGCAAGTAAGCAATTTCGTTTACTAAATAACATACCAAACCTCCAAAACCTTTTTTTGGCTAACATATCCAATACCAAGAACAACTTTTACTTCTCAGCATGCATTGTCTAAGAGATGAAAATTTGTAAACCATCAGCTTTTCAAGAGTAAACTTCTCAATATGCATTACAGTAGGAACAACAAAAATGTCATCTCACTGGCTTTGAAGACCAACGTAATGTAAAATACCCAAAATTCTCTTGCTATTTCTTCTTGCGAAAGTGCAGTACGTGAATCGTAAATGGCAGATGTCTGAGATAAAAACTATTAAGTTTAGTTTTAGATGCTTTTGTTTTACCACCACCGTTTATATTTCTTCCGTTATATATACTCATAACCTGAAATTTAACCTCCGGGCATGTATTGCACATTGTGTTTTAAGTTTACAAACGGAAATGGAATGACGTTTTGATTGCCAACAGTTTAGGATCTGACGTGCCTGTATTTCCCTGCTCTCGAAGAGCAGGAAACACCGTGTCTAAATAAGTACCAGACAAGAGAAGGGCACATAGTCATTTTGAGGAGCGGAGAGTACTTATAAGAAATTTAAGTTTTATCCGCATTTTCGTGAAAGAAAGGTAACATAAAGCATATTCTGTAGTCAAATGAATCAGCTTTTCCATTTCATTAGAGCGCATTTGTTGCAAGAAAATTCTGGACAAACTTTTGGTCAAGTAGTAATAGAAATAGTAACAAGGAATATTTAATGGTCATATCATTTAATGCGTTAAGGAGATACTTGTACTTCTAGTACTCATGCTATCTTAAAAGTGTTGGATGCCTGTCTACTCCTGACTAAATTATGTCTGTAATAAACCAGCGAGTTACACTCTCGTTTTCATGTATGTATATATAATCTTATTTTCAGATTAAAGAATGTTCCTACGGGATTGGTTGACCGGAGTTTTAAGATATTTAGGTAAGTTATTCTTTTTAATGCCTGTAGCTGTAGTTTGCATTTCTGAAATAGATGTATCGGTTAAAGTCGTAAGTCATCATTGTGCACAAGATAGAAATTTGAACGCACATTTATTTATCGCTAAGTGCACCATTCTTGATCAAATCCTTGTCTCTGATACGTGATCAAACTTTGACTGCGCGTAAATTGTAGTTGCGGTGCATCATTATTAATTGTCGTTCAATGAACCGCCTCAGGTGGCCGTGCGCTAGTGCTACACGCTCATGATTGTTTGAAAATTACTCAAAGGAAAGCAACCAACTCTATTTCTAAAGGTTGCAGTGCAATTACACTGTCCTTTGTTTTTGTTTTCATTTTGAAATGTTGTGTGATTGGGCATGCTTTTGGTGGTAAACGAAGATGCATTTAAATATGACACCAAGCGAGTTGTAATAAACAAATAAGTAAATAAATCACAATGTTAATATAGCGTGAGTTCTGATGGTAAAGATTCGCGAAATTTAAGAGTAATTTATAAACTGCATTGTATGTAGCATTTTGATAATATGGCAGGATTCCTTATTCATAATAATGATGTGACGTAAATTGTAGATTAAACGCGGTAACTAATGAGTTTCTGTTATAGTTTGTATTGCCTTACTAACCTTATTAAACTGATGACTGAAGTTTAACAAATACTGATGTAATAATAAATGCAGGTCTATATTTCGCAAGACCCCGGAAATCCATCGATTTTATCCATCACATCTTAATTCTGCCCTCCACGGGAGGGATACAAATCGTGGACAAATATGAACAATTATATCGACACATTACTGATAATACGCAACGCCGTTGTTCGGTGAATTCTATAAATATCCCCGATCATCATATTAAAAGCTCCTATAGTCTGGTTGTTAAAACTGTATTCATGGGTAAAACAGGGTGATTGCGGTTCTTAGGGCACTTTAACCTACCAGTCATTTCATTTACTAGCTACTGTATCCTTTGATAACCAGAATTGTTCTTCAAATTTCGTGTCCCCATAATCTTCAAGAGGGTCGCCTCTTTGTACAGTGATCCGGTTTTGACGTTGGTCCCGATTTAAGTAATCTAGGTACATTATCTCATCCTCAATACCTTAAAGAAAATCGAAACGGTCAGTCAGTACTAGGGCCCAGATGTTTAGATGGAGTAAACCTTCATTTTAGGTTTCTTATATGCTTAAAATAAGTTTTTTTTTATTAAAATAGTTTTTTTTAAATGCTTTACTTCGTGGGTCAATACAGGTATAAATAATTTTGCTTTACTGGTACTTAGTTGTAAGATTTATTTTTTGGCATTGCAGTAGATACATTCTCAAATTTTCTGGCGTAAACGATTTCCTGTTATCAGTAGCACGTTCTTGTATGAAGAAAAGCATTTTTCAACGGAATATGACGTCATTGGAGCGTAGAACATAGATGCCAGTGCAGCAGGTTCTAGGGGTAGTTTATACTTTTCTCTCTTGCAATACTGAATTGATGATTTTCATATCTTCAAAAGCAGGAGTTCGTTGAAAAATCTTCTGCAACTTTGAAGAACATGCAACTCCCACTGGTCCAGGTATTTCTTTACTGGAAACATTGCCAATTATATCTAGAGCATCTTTCAGTGGCAAAGTTGTACTTTCCAACCGAAGAGTAGCTTCTGGTATAAAACAAAACTGTGTCTTAATGTATGCAAGGGAAGCGGCAAGAGTGAGGCACTCGAGTGATTTCTTAGCCTTGGCAATGCAGGAAGCTTCTGTTTCATCCAATTCATGCCGGCCCTCGTAGCCGTGGTCGCTTGAGCATGTAGCTTCGGCGCTCTGCTAAGCTGAGGGTTGCGGGTTCGAGTCCCGCCATGGGCATGTGTAATTGCGGTAATAAGCGGTAATGGAAAAACAATAAAAACACAGTTCAAAAGAAAGAAAAAGAAATTAATTGACATTTTTAGTGTCTTTTAAGTGCTCGGCATAGTAAATGGCAGCAGGCAGCCAAGTACGCTCCTCCTGACCTTCTATCAGCTGCATCCAGGTGTCACCACGTCACATGTGCTGCATTTAACTGTAGTAACTTGAACTATTTACTGGCTATAAGCGGTGGAAATAATTTTACAATGAGTTTCAATCCGAAAATATAATAATAATAATAATAATAATAATAATAATAATAATAATAATAATAATAATAATAATAATAATAATAATAATAATAATAATTCTTTATTGCTTGTGTACTTGGAGATACAGGTTAAAAGCATGGTCAAGACAACATTAACACTACGGTTTACAAAATTTCCTTCACATTCCCACAATACAATAACTCACAAGCGGGCATATGCAAACACTCACATCCATACACAAGTACTTACTCTATATTTCAGTATTCATTCAGTCTGTACAATATTATATTTACAAGATAATGATTAATAAGACTCCAGGCACCCTTAGATATATTGTTGCAAGTATCCAATTTATTTTTATATTGATGTTTGCATTGCCACAAGATATTTATGAAAGTCCTGTTTCACTTTTTTATATTTGCTTATGTAATATTCCCATCTGGTTGATTTGTACCATTCATATGTATCCTTTATTTTATTTCTCATTCGTACTCCTTCAGCATCTAACTTTACCTTTTTATTTTTACAAATATTTTCCTTTTTTATAATAAATGGGCATGCTTCATTTAGATGTATATTGAGGGTATCGTAAAAGCATTCCCACTTAGAATTAACGCCTTCCACTGTATACATTTTATTCCATGTTTCTTGTTCAAGTGCATGTTTAAATTTAATGACATTGTCGTCATTCATATTACGGTAGCTAACATACATATTATCTACAACTTTGTTAACTGTAATATTATCTATTTGAATGATTTGTGCAAAATGAGCTGACAGATGGTAATTATTAACTTCTGATGAATACCCAGTTTTTATGTTGGTAAATATATGATCGATAATAGTAGACGAGTGTCTGTGACCCTAGTTGGGGTACCTATCACATCTTTTAGATCATATGATTTTAAACAATCCATTAAATGTATATAATCCCAATTATCTGTAGTTGAGTTGTTGTTTATGTCACCTAAAACTATCAAATTTACATTGGTTTGCAATACTGTATTCAATACCCTATCGAACAATTCTATAAACTGAGGTACTTTGTGCTCTATATACTCCTAGAATCACGTAAACAGAATCATCACTACATATTTTAATAGCAGCCAGCTCCATGACCATCTCAATGCTCATATTACAAATGTTAGGCATATCCTTGTATATGTTCCGATTTTTACATATATAATAACCCCCCCTCCCTTGTGATTGTTTCTGCAAAATCTACTTACTATATTATAATTCAAAAGTTTATACAAATTTACATTATTTTCCTTGAGACTATGTTCGGTTAGGACTACCACATGTGAATTTACCTCATTCAGAACTAATTCAACACTATGCACTTTATTACTGATGTATTGCACATTTTGATGAAATATTTTTATCCCATTACTTATATCTGGTAACACATTAAACTGTGGTTTTCCAAACGGTCAATTTAAGATGGTAGGTATTCTACTTACTGTTTGCACATCTGATATTGTTCTACCACCACAGTTTGAATTTAGTTTTCTGATTCAGTGTGGTGTATCACCCTATTTAGTAGTCTACCAAATTTCTCAGTTCCCTTCCTGTTTAAATGCAAACCATCCAATCCAATATCATGATCTCTGATCCACACATTTCCATCTACAAATATACAATTATTTTGTTGACATACCCAATCTAGTGTTGAGTTCACAGCGTCCACATATCTTATGTCCTGGTCTCTTCGGCGCAACACTCCACTAACACACACTTTTGCCTTCGGATATAAACCCTTTGTCACCGTCACAATGTGCATAATTTTGTCCATTATTTCCTCTGGGGAACTGGATGAAGCTAAATTGTTTGTGCCTGAGTGTAGTATTACGATGTCCGGGTCGTCTCTTGTTTTATTGTACCTTCCTTTCAAGATGTTGAATTCTGGATCCAGGATAGCAGTATACCATGACATCTGCATCTATATATTTTCCAACATGTCGCACCATGGAATCCCCCATGATGATCGCTGTTTTTCTCACATACAACTCTGATGGAGGAAGTTCTTCACCTTCTATAAGGTCTACAGCTTCTTCCAATACTCTTTCATCTTTCCTTTCGTCAAGTTGGAGGTTAGGTACTGACGAACACTGTTGCAACGATAAATATCCGTTCCTAGACTGCATATTACTAGTCGCTTGTGTATGTCTAACTTGACTTATTTTATTTGCAATATGTCCCTTTCTTTTATTGTTCAGTACAGCCATGGGGCGATTTGTTCCATTTACGTTGCTACTTTCAATAAGCTCAGTTTCGAGTTTCTGGTCTCGATTTTCCTATGTATTTTTCAATTTATTTATCTCGTATTTTAAACTACGATTCTCATCTCTTAACCTATATCTCTCTTCATTGGCCACATCAAGATCCTTTTTCAGGATTCCAATTATCATTTGTAGGGACGAGGTATTTTCACAAGTATCACATATTCTCCTCTCACCTAATTTACACGAGTACAGTTTTTCATTATTGTGCTGGGTTATATTACCTTCATTTGTACTATTGCATTTAGGTCCGATTTCACTATTTATCACTGTATTATTTCCTTCACAATTGGTATTTTCATTTATTCGTCCATTATACATACCGCTTTTTTAGGTTATTGACATAAAAATTTATACACTCAATATTTTTACCCTGGTTCATTTTGTAATTATTGAACATATTTACCAAAATATTCATCCTCTACACAAATATATTTACACCCCTTAATTCATTCATTTCGTAAAAGGAAAAACAGTATTTAGGTTATTTTAGGTATCAACCCCTCATTTAGGTTTTTTTAGGTGTAATGAAATTCGCATATTCTGCTCCAGGAAGTGTGAAACGAATATATATATCTTGAAATGTGTTAATTAAATAGCGAGGAAAAATATAGGTTGAAACCTAAAACTCCGGGCCCTAGTTATTACTCATTTTATGCAACTTAACCGCAATCAACGGAATTGATCATCCAGCACCCGCGGTCAAACTTGACCGTAGTCAGCTACCTCGTTTAACTTTGATCATTGACGATGCACCAAAAAAATCGCGTTGAATATGGAATAGGAGGCGGTGGTTGACCGCGATCAAACTTTAATCGAGATTGATGCACATGGCCATTAGTGTTGTAGGTTTGGTTCTACGAAAAGGTCCTAGATAAAAATATGCATTTTTAGGAGTTGAACAGCCGGGAAAGACTACATTTTTCGACATCTGCTGGAAGGAGGTTTTGTTGAACCTGTTCCTTTGGATATATAAGTGTATAAATATTGTGCTGTGTGATAAACAGCATGTTCAGCTATATGTGTATGACTGGTTTTCACAGGATTATGGAAAAAATCAGGAAAGTTACTTTTCCTAGGATTGGACAATGCTGGCAAAACCACGCTTCTTCACACGCTTAAAGGTGATCCGTTGGCTCAGCCTGGACCAACACTATACCCAAGTAAGCAGAAGTCATGTTTTGTAAACAAACACTTTTAGAAATAAGTAAATTCAATTGATCAAAATTGGCATCAGGAGCTGTTTTGGGGAGCGCGCAAGATTGCCTGAAGCAGTTGTTGGAATTTTCATGTGAATTTTAACGACACATTTAGCCTAAGAGAAAACCATCTTTTATTTCTTAAATTGAAATATTATGTATTAAAAGTATACTTCTCATAATTTTCCTTTCGGTAGAGCAATAATTACCGGTGGCCTAATTATTTCTCATAACTTGGGAACAAATACCCCCTGTAACCCCATAATGATGTCCCTGATTGGCATGTACATACTATATATCCTGACATAGGTAATGATAGTTTAGGATGTCCCAATAAAAGTAATCCCCAGTAAACGATTTCTTGTTTGCACGAGATACATTTCAATTCTATAATGCAAATGAAGGAACTAAAGGTGTTTAATAACATAATGAGATTCTCTTTAAACATATCTATATAATTAATCAACACTATAGTATCCAATGAGTAAACACAGTGATAAGTTCTTAAAATGCATAGGTTATGATATGCCCAGGTATTAGATATCTAATAGGTAAGTGAACAAAGTAAATTGAATGTAGATTCTTCATAGAGTTGGTACATTTTATGTGGCAGATAGTAATCAAAGGAAGCACTTGCTTAAAATTCAATGCTAAATATTGTTCGTATTTTGAGTTGTTGTTCTTCCAGTTATATGAAATAAATGCTCTTTTCTCAATATTCAATCCAAATTACTAATTTCAGGAACATTTATATCTGCTTTTATGTTAAAAAAAGCAGTGCACAGATTAATTTGTTAGGATAAGGGATAGTAATTATTGAAGTGTTTAACATTCTTTTAACAAGGCCATTCTGCAGAGGTAGTGAATAGATTTGGGTTGAATGGTATTCAGATGAACCTTGGGTCCACTGAGCTGAAATTGTCCAAAAAGAGAATAAGAGAGAAACCCAGAAAAAGCCTTATTCAAACAATTTGCTCCAACCCAGATTCAAACTTGGGCAGAATGCACATGATTCATGTTTCTCCCCTTCTCATTTACAGAGCACATAGCAGAATGCAGAAAAAATTTACAGGTGGAAGGGAACAGAACATGCTCTTTTTAAGAATAGAAATCACTTAGAGGAAACAGCAATTGTTATCAGCTTTTAGCATCATTCATGTTCTATGTTAAATGCACCCAAATTATACATTTGGTTTAGCCCCATTTCTTAACTTCACATTACATCCCGTTGCATTAGGTTAAATTTATCCTGATTCTGGCTTAAAGTGGTACAGTCAAACTTGTGTAATTAAAATATGAAGTGTTTATTCAAGTATTCAAATTAAAAAAATGGTATAGACTTTCTATATGAATGTTCTGAAGTCAGCAGAGTACATTATACAGTGATATGAAAAAATACAGCACAGTAGTAACACAGTAAACAATAATTGCCTAACAATGTCATGAATCACTGAAACATAGGTTTACCATGAGTACATCATGTAGAGTGTTATAGGCACAAGAGCATATGTTTTCTAAGAGATATGTAATGCCTGGTTGATGTATTGGAATCTGAGCCATACTCAAACTCTTCTTTCATTGTAGTTACTGACTCCACAACTTCCTCCAGAGCACGCTACACAGTCACACTGGGTAAATCCATTGTCATGTCAACTCTACAAGATTTCAGTTTTAGAGTAAGGAGTTTGTCCATTGTCATAGTAGACTCCCTTCCTACCCTGCCACTTGGCATCATTCCGAAGATTTTTTCTTTGAATTAAATTATGTTCAAATAAAAGACAATTATGCACTGTTTATACAGGAAATTGAAGGGGACAAAGGAAAGGTTTCAATTAAATTTTAAAATATCCAAGTTTCACGGTATCATATTTTTTTAGTTGTCATATAAAAAAATTGAGTTTTTATTTATGGAAGTTACATATGGTTCTTAGCATCCCATTCTACATTGGGCGTGAAAAGCGGGAAATTTTTCCCAGAGGCCTCTTTATCAGGCTTGAGGTTCTTTTGCGTGCCATTCTCTATGACATGGCACCACCGGCTTTACTTCCCTTCCGAAGGAAGCTATGTTAAGGATTCTTACATCCTCCCAAAAACTCATCCTCTGCTGGGTTTGAACCCGTGATCTTGGGAACCAGAGGCTAGCTTTGTACCCCCAGGCCATGGAGGATGACATTATCTCATATGATCGTCTAACCCGTTGACATCTATATCCCTTCCCTTCCATAAAGTGCATGCAGTAGCATTTTTTGCACGTTTCAGCTTTGAAAAAAAAGAATTATAATTATGATAATATTATTCAATGTATTATCATCACTTCATTATGTTATGCATAACTTTCATCACCAAAATTAGTTCTGCTGTAATTTTGACTGTAGCTATGCTTATAAATTACACTATAATAGGTGAAGTTATGGATAAATAGGTTTTTGTTAGCAAAAAGGTGAGGTTTTTTTTTCTAGTTATCAGTCCTGGACAGATTAGAAAAAAGGCAAGCGCATTTTACTTTCCCTACTACGTATAGTAAGTAGGGGAAGTATTGCATTCCACCCAAAAATTTGAACTGAGATTTCACCGGAAATACATGTTTTGAGGTGTCCTGAATCCAAATACAGCGTTTTTGGAAACGTATGTGTGTGTCTGTGAACAGCATAACTCAAAAACAGAAAGTTGGATAAATACCAAACTTGGTATTTGAGTATCTTTAGTATCTTCCAAGGATGCGACACAAAGATTTTCAAGAAAATCCCCCCACTCTAGATTACCCTTTACGTGGAACATTTCTTGAAAATTTTGATTTCCTCAAAAATGGCTCTTAACAGTTTTGATTAAAATATATGTTTAAGATATTTTCATAGCAAATAAAATGTTTAACTTGAATTTTCTGGAAATGTCCCTAAAAGTCCTCTTCATTCTGAATGACTTTCGCATAACTGGTAAACCATAAGAGAGAGACAAAATTTTACTACACAAAAAATTTAGATGTCGTTAAAACACACAATTTGTCACTTTTTTTTTGTTTTGTTTTTTGTTTTTGGTGGGGTGAACCATTTCTGAAATATTCCTTGTTATTTGTTTCAATTTTGCAATACTTATACTTTTTCTCAAATGGGAATTCATTATTCTTTTTTTTATATCCTGGGTATGCAAAGAGAATGGAATGCTCCACATAGCAACCAGCTCTTAAAATATTTGACTATCGCTTAAAGCCTACCATATTCCCTTTGTACCTATAAAAGAATTAGCAATAAGATAGTTTCTGCAAATTTTTATCTCAATTAACATAAAGTAGATGGAGAATAAGTGTTTATAAAAATAGTTTGTACAAGAGTAGAGAAAGTCATGTAAGTGCAACACATCAGTTTTCTTTTGAAATGGGATGCTTTCTTTAGTCATTCCATATCAAATCAACTGCACTTTTGACCTGACCATTTTGAAATTCTAAAGAGAAGTATCAGTGAAACCCACAACTAGTGCTAAGAAATTGCACCTGTTCTGCTGAATAAACACAGATTACCTATAAATGCTCTATTTATAATTTTCAAAACTCTCAAGAACGAGTCTGCCATGCTTTTGAAATGTTACTGTATTTGTTGCAACATGTAAATCATGAGTGCTGTTGGATGAGGTGTGAACCTATATATTTCATTTCAAGATAAACAAAAGTTCTTATAAATTAATTATATTTTGGTATATTCACAGTGAAGCAAAACTATAATTTTAAAATGAGTCACTATCATCCAATCTACTTCACTTAATTATGTCTTGTTGCGACATGTATCATGAACCCTTGTTCACAACCTCAGCTCTGTTGCGACTGACATCACGTCCAGAATTTTTGTTGGGCTTCCTGCTTCCATTTGCTCGGCCTTTGAACTTTGAGTTCTCTTCTAGTGGGATATTGAAAACCATTTTGTTTGGGATACAGATCTTTTCCCAGTATTCACTTTTCTAGGTTTATATATTGGTTTTAGAAGTCCTACTTTTTCTCCTACTTTATGATTTTGGCTCCAAAAATGTGCTCCACTAGTAATTTATCAATATTTTTTGTGACAAAGATGCCTAAAAGAGGAGCATATATCATTATCATTGCAAATTTGGGTGAATTATGTAAGCAAAATGCAAAGTTGGATTAGTCGAGGAGATTCAAGATGAATTAAGCATTTTCTTTTATTGTTAACTTTTCATTAATGTCTTATACTGTCATATTTGATTGATCTGCTATCTTTGCTTACCTGTAAAATAGTATTTCCATGCTTGTCAACTTTTATGGTTTGCCATAGAATGTATGGGAGTGGAGGCCTTTTTACGGCTTTATAGGTAGATTCAAAATGTTGCAGATTTTCACCACAAATGTGACAAACATTAAATTCTATTGCATTATATTGTAACTTAAGATTACAGACTGAATGTGCAGTGCTATGATAGATTAGAGCTTATCTGTGTGCCCATCCTTTATCACGATCATGGTCCCCCTTCATTGGGCTCCAACAAAATGCATAGCTTGCAGATTTAAAATTTAATTGCTTGCACCACTAGTGATCTCTAATAACCAGCAGTGAATGGGTACAAACATTCAGTAATGGACATGAATTGTAAAATCAACACCCTTGCGTAAATTATCTTATTCCTGTTATATGGCTGTGGGATATGTTTCCCATTAATGTGACAGGTTTTGTTTAAAGTTCATGTTATGAAGCATAAAATATGGACTAGAAATTTGTGTATAATCTAGGAAGTGTGTCCTTTGCTTTAATGTGTTACTGTGGTACCAGGAAAAGTTTCAGCATATGTGACAGGAATAAGCCATAATGCTAGGCCTTCAAATTGTGGAAAGAGTGCTAAAATATTGGATTAGAATTAGAAATTTTGATGATCAGAACATTTTACATCAGTGTTTGATAGTGCAGGAAAGATTTAATCATAAAGAGTCTCGGCTAGGTAAAGGAAACCTTGATGAAGATAGGTTTTGGGGAGATTTGGAGAGCTAAAGAATTACTACAAATAGGTTTCTGGAATGAAATTAGGACAAGAATAGAGGATATGGAAAAACAAGATTTATTAGCGAGTTTTACTTTTAAGAGCTCACGGAGATTATACAGAGAAATGAAAGTAGTATGGAGCAGGGAACAGTATGTTGATATATGTGATAAAACAGCAAGAGCAGGATTTGCATGGGCTAGGACAGGGATGGGGAATTTGAAAGGTTTGAGAAAAGAGATTGATTTGGAGAAATGCCCACTATGCCACCGGAAAGTTAAAGAGTGGCATATAGTTTTCGAGTCTGAAGAAACAAAGTTGCTTATTAAGAGGATAGAGAAGAAAGAATGGCTAAATTTACCAATAGAAATTCAAGCTAAAAGGTTAGTAAATGTAAAATCTAGGAAAAATATAATAGAAGTAGGAAACTTTTTGGGCAGAGTAAGAGCAAAATGGATGAGGAAAATTAGCAAGGAAGAGGTAAATGA